>CM060356.1:119838566-121088566 GCA_030545235.1 Helianthus tuberosus | reverse complement strand
GGTATTTTGGTAATTTCACATGGGCTTAGAAGGTCAAAACTGGAAACCTGAGTGTAAAACTTTAGCTTACTGTAAAAATATATTAATTTACTTAAAATATCAGTAGGCATCAAACCTTATGTGTATAAAATAATTTTAATACATACTATGCGTTAAAAATGCCTAAAAAGGCGATTTGGAGCCATTTCCGGGTTTTCAAAGGAAAGCCGATATTTTTATAATTCCAGAAGGCTCAAAATACTTTATTTATCAAATAAAATCAGTAGAAAAAGGTTTGGGGTCAAAAGGATTTGTAAAACTCATTTTGTGGCTTAAAAGGGCAAAACCGGCATTAACCGAATCATACTTAGAACTCTAAGTTATGCTCAGCCTAAAAATAAATAAAAATCTCCAAAAATCCTAAAATATTATTTTATATCAGTGGGTAAAAATATTGGTATCAAAAAGTGGGTTTAGATAGGCTATATGCTAATTACGCCATTTAATTACTAAAAAGCTTTCAAATTACGCTAATGAGCATAACTCTTAATCTAGACCTCAAACTGATGTCAAATTTTAGGTGCAAGTTTATAAATCAGTAACTAAGGTTTTTACTCTTTTACTTTTTCAAAAATATCATTTTAAGGTCAAAAGGGCATAATAGTCAACATTTAAGCATTTAACGGAATCATGCATATGAATCGGATAACTAATGAACCAAGTTGTATAATCACAGAGGGTTATACTTATAGGTAACTTGGTCCTAATAAAGCTCTAAGGCATTTCTAAACTATGCTTAAACGGGTCAGAACTGAAAGTCAAAGCATAAGTCAAACTATGCGACTTTCGGTTCCGAACCGAGCCTAAACTGAAAATTGTCGAGTTGAACATGTTTAGACATTATAGGACGTGAATTTTCGAGGTGTTACACTAATTTTTCCTATTGTCAACTTCTAAGACTGTAACCTTAGTGGCCACCTGAATCTGGTTATAACATCTGTCTTTGAAAGATACGCGAGTCGGGGCAAACACATCTCCATTATGCACTACTGTGACAACTATCAAAAATCCAGGTATCCGTACAATTAATTAATCATGATTAGTGCTTAATGACTGTGCTGAATTTACAATTAACTGCTTTCTGATTACTGCATTATATTTACCTGTGCATCACTTATTGCATAATGTCATATCATTACTACATGCAAACATATTGACATAAAGGATGCACGAAGCACAGTTAGCACAGTGAACGGATAAATCAGCAAAATGCTGACAGAACTCAGCACATAGACAGACAGTGTTTTGAGACCCAGTATAAGCCAAAAACTAAGTACTACGCTAGTATAGTGTGTAGGGAAGTAAGGACCCCAAAACTGCTTTTCTAGGTGATAGATTAAGTGCCGGAAAGTGCCTAAAACTCACCCAAAGTGCTGAATTCAGCAAAATTAAGCAAAAATCAACATTTTAACAATCTAATGTCATGCATAAATATGCTTAAATGGTCCTGAATGCTTTCCTAAGTGTCGGGAATCAAAAGTGTCACAAAAAGGTACATAAAGCACACTAAACTGTATAGTTTAGCACTTTAACGAACCAATATCTAACCGAACAACCGGACACTACCCGAAACATCAAATTTACACTAGAAGCACTGTTTTCAAATTACCAAGCTAGTTATGGTCCCCGAACATCATAACACCCCCTAAATATCTAGTAACTAACATAACCAACTTATACTTGATTTTTAACCATTAAGTAACTAAACTTGTTAACACATATGCTAGACCCCCCCCCCCCCACTAGTGGATGGCCCCAAGATGGGCCCCACTCTTGATTTTCTTTCAATTTTATATAAGATCATGTAGGCCCTTTAGTAGCATATTATACAAAGGTTTAAGTGATAAAATGGATTATAAAAGAACATGAGGGTTCACCATTTCATTCTTACACACACTCAAACACACACATAAGCTCTCTCTCCCTCTCCTTGTTCTCGGCCGTGAGCCACCACCACCATCATCATCATCATCATTTTCACTTCAATACCAACCATTCCAAGAGCATACAAAGGTGCTAGAAACAAGACAAAGGAGCTTGGAGCTTGTGGAACTTGAAGAACCTCTCTTGTTTGCTTTTATCCACTCATTTTCTTTACTTGAATCATCCCTAGCCTTGAGCTAGTGGTAAGAACCTTGTACACTCTATATTACTTCTATTTTAAGTGGTTAAAGATGAATCATGATCAAAAACTTGAAGAGCACTAAAGATCATAAGAAGTAAACATGAACATAAGCTTGTTTAATGAAGATATCTTGATGAATATAAGTTGTTATGCTTGTTAATCATTGATTGTTTGTAGAAATGATGTTGATCATCATAAGATCTTGCTAGATTATGATTAAAAACATAATCTAGCAAGATGAAAGAAAAGAAATTGTTGTAGGATGATGGATCATCCACACATAAAGCATGAACTTGAAGGAACATGATGTTTTCTTGAAAAACCATGATTAAAGTAAGTTGTTGATCATATAGATCTAAATATTTATGAATGATTTCTAAAGAAACCAAGTTAAAAATGTAAGTCTTACTAGATCTTGGTTCTTGCATAAGCAAACACCATTTTTGGTGGTTAAACAAGTGTAGAAACACTTGTGAAGCAAGAATAATGCATAAAGAAGTATTTTTAGAAAATATGATTTGAAGTTGTAAACATCTAACTCCTTTAAAAATGAAGTTTTTAAAGAAGTAAACACATTTTAAAAGGTAACAAGACTTACTAAGAATACTAGTAAGTAACTACAAATTTTTTTACAAATATTCAAGTTCATGAAGTAGTAGAATATGCATGATTTTGGCAAGATTGGTAAGTAAAGGTTGTTTGTTGATGATTGTAAATTGATTGTGATGATTTTTACAAAAGAAAATGATATGCTTGAAAGCATGGAAACCTCCATTTTTAGGGGAAACTATGGCAAAATTTTCTAAAAATATAAACACTTAGAAAAATATTTTTAAACAAATATTTACAAGTGTATTTTAAACCATAAATTGTTTCATAAACTTTGCCATAAATTTTGGTTACAAAAATACAAATATTGGAGGTTGGTTTTTATAAATAAAAGTGACTAAATATGTATTTAGAAAGTATATAATTAGAAGACACATATGTGTGATTGTTTGTATACTTTGTGTATTAGTTATATTATTTTAGGACTTGAAATATTATAACTCACAAAATACCAAGAAATTACCATCCAAAATATTACCAAAATTCCAAGGAATAAATATACAAGCTTATACAAAATATTGATGAAACCGAACTATGAAATATAGGACTTACAAAATATTCCGGAAAATTTATTCACAAAGAATATTTTGGTAAATAATATTTTGGACACCAAAGAAGTAAAAATATGACTTTTACAATTACTACAAGAATATATCATATTTTTGACAAGTATGAAACGTATATTTTTTTTTCTTGAAATTTTTGCAAGATATATTATTTATAAGAAATATATATTTTCTTAAATAAACGTGAAATACAATATTTTTGGGGAAAATATACACTTTCATAAATAAATACCAAGTATGTCATTTTTGGGAAAAATGAATTTATATATATATATATATATATATATTTTCCAAGTTGGACTTGAAAATGTATTATTTTTGGAACTCATAAGAGAATACAAATATTTTTGCCAACGAAAAATTATAAATAATTTTTCTAAGTAATATTCCTTAATATATATATATATATATATATATATATATATATTGGAAATATATTGGATCTTTATTAAAGATAATATTCCGGAATACCTTGGGAAGGAAATACAAGTATAAATACTTGGGAAGTATTATTACAGTAATATTGTTTAACGATTATTCCAAAATTTATAAATATAATTTAAGTTAAAATATTAATTATTTTAACAAATAATTATGTAACTTGGAATAATACCGAAGACACAAAAGAAACGTAACTCAAAGACATTAATACTAAGTCAAGGCACGGCCCGTTCGTCTAATAGACATTAGTACGTTGTAGGTAGTCGTGTTCACCGAAGAAGCTAGAGTTACGATTACTGAAGACGCAAGACTGTGAGTTCATGTCCCCCTTTTCTTTTAAATGTTTTCGTTTTACAACTTCGGGGGTGAAGTACATGTTACAAATGATTACGATTACAAATGATTTACAAATGAAATGAACTGCTAGATCTTGTGAAAGGGTAGGCGTTATCTTGAGACCATTAATCCTTTAGAAGGACCGAGGGGCATGAGTGATAGATCTATTTGGGTGTTGCGAGCCCCACCCATGAGTCCACGAGTTGGCTCATGTGGTGACTATATCGTTCCAGCCGGGAGGCCCGGTGCGAAATAGGCAAAGGATTGAGCCTTCCTACACTGGTTCACACATGTTAATGTATTAGCTACACATTAATTGATCTGTTCATTTTCACATTCATACTTTTAATGATTACAAAGGTTATTCATAATAAAAAACGAACACATGAACTCGCTCAACTTTTGTTGATGTTTTCAAACTACATGTATTTTAGGGAATTTAAGGTGGATCTGGCAGGCTTTCGAAAGTTTCAAGTGTTGTTAAGAATAAAAGATGTCATCCATGGTCTTGAGGTTTGGTTTGGGTGTCCTATCCTGGACAAGACACCACTTCCAAATCTTGGTTTTATTTAGAGTCAGTTGATGAGTCCTTGTGAACTCTTAAACAATTCGTATGGTTTGTAAAACTTGAATTTGGAGTCTTGTTTAAACAATGATGTTTGTGATGTTTTCAAACCTATTTAATGGATGACAAACTATGATTTTATCATATAGATGTTGTTATGATTGAATGCAATGGTATTAAGAAAGTCACACCATAATCACGCTTCCGCAAAAGTCAGGGTGTGACAACTTGGTATCAGTGCTTCGATTGTAGCGAACTAGGATTCCTTCTCGAGTCTAGACTACAATCATTAGGGCTCTCACGAAAATATTTTTACAACATGTTTTCATTGCATATACGAAACGCCCAGATCCAGGAAACAAACATTTTTACAAACAAAAGACAAGAAACACATTCCAAGGTTTATGTTTATGGTTCAGTATGAGAGACTGAGTGGTTCAGTCTGAGAGGCTGGGTGGTTCAGTCTGAGAGACTGGTTGGTAGCCTGAGAGACTGGTTAGTTTAGTCTAAGGGACTAGTTGGTTTAATCATGGGGACTAGGTGGTCTAGTCTGGGAGACTAGGAAGGATAGGAAGGATACATGATTACATAATTACACTGATTTGACTGCATGCTAAATGATAGATGTTAATATATGTGCATATGATGTGATTGTTTTGTTACAAACACTATGTCTTCGTCTGAGAGTGGACTGTCTGACACTGTCGACCCCATGACTATTGTTTCTGACGATGAGATTATCCCTGAGCCAGAGATCTTTACCTCCGATACCGAGAGTGACCCAGAGATGATGTCAGATGACGACGACGATTTTTAGCCATTTGCGCTGCCCAACTTTGGCGATGATTTACCGCATGCTGATGGTATCCCTGACAAGGATCCCTTTCTTATTCCTATTCATGTCCAGGGCCATCTCATCCTCGGACATCCTGATGGTGAGAATGTCGTGGCACCGATCCTCGCCCCTTTGCCTCTTGCGGCCTTTCCTTTCGTGGATTTGCCTTTTGATGACTTGTTTGATGAAGATGTCGATCTTTTTGTTGATGGTCCCCCTGATGATACCCAGGGTGACGGAGTTGTAGCTGAGGATGCCATTGTTGTTCCACTCGTTGAGATTCCTATTATTGAGGTTTCCTCTGATCACTCTGTTCCAGATTCCTTTGAGTCTGTGTCATCTTCTGCCTTACAGGCAGTTGGTCTGCAACGTTACGCCACTAATACTAATGACGATACAGCCATGTCAGCTGCACCGATTCCTCCACATGACATTGAGCCTGGACTTGAGCTTGATTTTATCCCTATCGATCAGCCTATTGATGCACCCGCTGATCCTGAGCAGGTACCAGCTCCTGAGCCGTTGCCAGCTCCTGAGCCTTTACCTGATTTTGATCATATCCCACTTGGCATACCTGACATTGCACCACTCATACCAGATCCGGTTCCTGCACTCGCTGACCCTCCTATTATCGAGCCCGTTACTCCCCCACATGCACATGCACCAGCTGATGTTGCTCCTTTTCATCCGGTTGAGTCAGATGTACACCGTGCTGACTTACCTGTCACTTTCTTGCAGGACATACCCGCACCCCGTCCAGGGGAAGGCCCTTCTAGCCAGCAGCCTAGCCATGACCCACATATGTCAGCAGCTTTTTCTCACATGCCTCAGTATACACCTACTGCTCATTTTACTTCTTCACCACTAGGCGAGCCACTCATATGGTTCCCACCGTACTCCATGCCGATTTCTGATCCCTACCATCCCTCGCACTTTACTGGGTACACACGGGATGAGTTACTCCTGTCATTACAACTTCAGTATGAGATCATGAGTCGTAGAGTTTTGGAGCTTGAGATGATTCCACATCCCCCACCTTGTTCATGTTCGTCGCCTTTTGCGACTCCACCTGCTCCTCTTTTGCCTTATCCAGATTTTGATGTTCGATTTCTCACCATGGAGCAGCAGATCAGTTATCTGTTGTGGCACATTTATGATCTTGAGGAGGAGCTTGCGCATGTGCGCAACTTGCTTTTCTTTCCTCCACCACCATCAGCATAGCCAGTTTTTGGTTTTATGTAGGTAGCTTGCTTTTGATGAGAGCACCGCTATTGAGCCTAGCTTGCGAAGCCTTTTGGAGACCACTTTTGATTGTATGACTTATGGTAGAATGATAGACATTTTGGGCAAGGGTAGCGTGACCCTGTGTTCCCTTTTGATACGATACATTTGTAGAACATGTAACTGTATTTGTGGTCGATGATTAATGAAAACTCAATCGTAATGTTCTCATTATATATGTTGTTGAAATGCATGTTGTGCTGTGATTGAGATGTTATATGCTTACTTACTTGATAAATGCTATTACAAATACATACTATATACTTATCATACTATTTAAGACCTGACCAATACCATCTTCTTTTTAGAAGATGCCTCCTCGAAGAAGCAATCAGTTCCCAAAACAGAGGCAGAACTGCAAGAATGGATTTCACAAGCAATCGCACAACATGAGGCCTTGCGCTCTGAGCACAGCGGAGGTACCTCAGGAAATAACCCACCTCACGGTAATGTTTAAGTCACTTAAGACACATTACGTTACATTTGGACATTCCATGTGCGTTCGCTAACGTTTTTTGTTAATGATGTTGCTTGTACAGGCTGTACTTACAAGCAGTTCCTTGACTGTCAACCTCTGAACTTTGACGGCACTGGAGGTGCTGTAGCTTTCGTTATATGGGCTGAGAAAACAGATTCTGTGCTGCTAATGAGCAAATGTGCGCCAGAGCACCAAGTCACTTACATTACTAGACTTTTCCTAGATGGAGCTCTATCGTGGTGGAACCTACAAGTTTAAACCCTAGGTGAGGCTGCAGCATATGGTTTGACTTGGGAAGAGATGAAAGAACTGATGCGCAAGAAGTGTTGTTCAAGGGCTGAGATTCAGAAGTTGGAAACCGAGTTTTGGAATCTTAAGATGGATGCACCTAAGATTGCTGAATACGTGCAAAGATTTCATGACTTATCTCGCGTTGTCCCCTACATGGTAGAACCAGAGTTCAAGCGAATCGAGCGTTTCATTTGGGGATTGGCACCCCAAATCATGAGCATGGTGACGACATTGAAGTCTCCAACGATCACTGAGGCCATTGATTTGAGTGTGGCATTGACTAAAGAAGCGATTAGGCTGAACAAGTTCTCAATCTCTGATGGAAAGAAGAAGGAGACTCACGTCGAGTCATCCGAAGATAACAAGAGGAAGTTCTCCAACTTCAAGAAGAGTACTCAAGGAGACAACAGTGGTACTAACAAGAAAGAGATGCTAACCCACCAGCCGAGGTCAGGACTGGTGCTGCAAGTTCTGAGAACAAGGGGAAATGTTACATGGGCACCCAGCCCAAGTGTGATATTTGTCAACATCATCACACGGGGCGATGTAGGTTTGGGAAATGTGAGAACTGTGGCAAGGTAGGGCATGCCAGGGAGGCATGCTGGTATGGTGTTGTACGAAGAAATGGAGGATCTGGTGGGAATGGTAATGGAAACTGTGGTGGGAACGGTAATGGGAACCAGACTGGGAACCGCAATCAAGGAGGAAATGGAAATCGTGGTGGTTCTGGAAATCAAGCTGGAAACGGAAACCGCGGAGCAACCAACAACCAGGGTGGAAATGGAAATGGAAATAGAAATGGTCAAGGCCAAGGTTGCTTTGGATGTGGAGACGTCGGGCATTTCAAGCGAGATTGCCCAAAGAACAACCAAGCTCAAGGAAGAGTATTCAACATTGGAGCTAGGGAAGCTCGTCAAGATCCGAACATAGTCATTGGTACGTTCCCTATCAACCAACATTTTGCATCTGTGTTATTTAATACCGGTGCCGATTATAGCTTCGTATCCATAGAATTTAAGGATATACTTGGGTTAGTTGCCAGTAAGCTAGATATTCCGTACTCGATAGAACTAGCCAATGGAAAACTAGTAGAAGCAAATGAAGTCATTAGAGGTTGTGTGATAGAACTCGGAGAGTGTGAGTTTACGCTTGACCTTCTGCCAGTCGAGTTGGGAAGCTTTGACGTAGTAGTTGGAATGGATTGGTTATAAAGTCACCGAGCTGAGATCATATGTCATGAGAAGATAATCCGTATTCCGTTGGCGAATGACGAGACGGTTGTAGTGCACGGAGAAAAGCATGATACGCCTTTAAGGATTATCAGTTGCTTGAAGGCACGAAAGTTTATGCGCAAGGGATGTGTTGCCTTTTTGGCTCATGTTATTGATAAGGAGGCCGTCGAACCGAAGTTGGAAGATATCCCTGTGCTAAGGGAGTATCCTGAAGTTTTCCCCGAAGACTTGCCAGGATTGCCGCCGCAACGACAAGTCGAATTCCATATCGACTTGGTTCTAGGCGCCGCGCCTGTAGCCAAGGCACCTTATCGACTTGCACCCTTAGAAATGCAAGATTTGTCGACACAGCTTCAGGAGCTTTTGGACAACGGATTCATTAGACCAAGCTTCTTGCCTTGGGGAGCTCCAGTTTTGTTTGTTAAGAAAAAGGACGGTAGTTTCCGTATGTGCATTGACTACTGAGAGCTAAACAAGTTAACCATCAAGAATCGGTATCCTTTGCCAAGGATTGATGATCTGTTCGATCAATTACAAGGTTCGAGTTACTACTCCAAGATCGATCTTCGATCAGGTTATCACCAGCTGCGGATTCAAGAAGAGAGTATTCCGAAGACTGCCTTCAGAACTCGTTATGGACATTATGATTTCTGGTGATGCCGTTTGGTCTGACAAACGCGCCAGCATTGTTTATGGATTTGATGAACCGAGTTTGCAAGCCATATCTCGATAAATTCGTGATTGTATTTATCGATGATATTATGATCTATTCGTGGAGAAAGGAAGAGCATGAGTAACACCTCAAAGCCATTCTAGAGCTGCTCAAGAAGGAGAAACTACACGCAAAGTTCTCGAAGTGCGAGTTCTGGTTGCGTGAGGTACAATTCCTGGGTCATGTAGTGAATGAGGATGGAATCCACGTGGATCCCACCAAGATCGAGGCGATAAAGAATTGGGAAACTCCTAAGACGCCAACCGAGATCCGACAGTTCTTGGGTTTGGCAGGGTATTATCGCAGATTCATTGAGGACTTTTCTAAAATCGCTCAACCGCTGACCTCCCTTACTCAAAAGGATAAGAAGTATGAATGGGGTGAAAAACAAGAAGAAGCTTTTCAGCTACTAAAGAATAAGCTTTCCGATGCACCTAATTTGTCCCTACCCGAAGGCACCGATGACTTCGTGGTGTACTGTGACGCCTCGCGTCAGGGATTGGGCTGTGTGCTGATGCAGCGACAAAAGGTTATCGCTTATGCTTCGCGCCAGTTGAAAGTTCATGAGAAGAATTACACCACACATGATTTGGAACTAGGCGCAGTGGTGTTTGATTTGAAGATTTAGAGGCATTACTTGTATGGCACCCGATGCACAATCTTCACCGATCATAAGAGCCTTCAGCACATATTCAACCAGAAGGAGCTTAACATGCGACAGCGACGTTGGGTAGAACTGTTAAACGATTATGATTGTGAAATCAAATATCACCCAGGAAAGGCGAATGTGGTGGCAGACGCCTTAAGCCGGAAAGAAAGGAATAAGCCCATAAGGGTTAGGGCTTTGGAAATGATTATACAAACAGATCTCTCGTTACGTATGCGTGCTGCTCAGAGAGAAGCTCTTAAGAAAGAGAATCTTAAGGATGAATATCTCCGTGGGATGGAGAAGAAGTTGGTACCCAATGAGGAAGGAACTTTATGTTTCATGAAGCGAATTTGGGTTCCCCTCTTTGGTGGTCTTAGAGATGTGATTTTCGATGAAGCTCACAAATCGAGGTACTCAATCCACCCAGGATCGGATAAGATGTACCAAGATTTGAAGGATTACTACTGGTGGCCAAGATTGAAAGGTGATGTTGCTACTTACGTCGGAAAGTGCTTAACCTGTGCCAAAGTAAAGGCCGAATATCAGAAGCCTTCAGGTCTTCTGCAGCAACCTGAGATACCCATGGGGAAGTGGGAGCAGATCTCAATGTATTTTATAACCAAGTTGCCAAAGACATCTAGAGGTCATGACACAATTTGGGTAATCGTAGACCGTCTGACAAAATCTGCACACTTTTTACCGATTAGGGAGAAGGATAACACAGGTAAGCTAGCTGAGCTATACCTAAGGGAGATAGTCGCATGTCATGGAGTGCCTATCTCGATTATATCTGATAGAGATGGAAGATTTGTGTCAAGGATTTGGCAATCTTTCCAAGAAGCGTTTGGTTCTCAGTTGAATCTGAGTACTGCCTTTCATCCCCAGACAGATGGTCAGAGCGAGAGAACGATTCAGACGCTTGAAGATATGTTACGAGCTTGCGTAATGGACTTGGGTGGTAGTTGGGACACTCACCTAACTTTGGTTGAGTTCTCCTATAATAATAGCTACCATAAAAGCATTTAAGCTGCACCGTTTGAAGCTCTCTATGGACGAAAGTGTCGATCGCCGTTGTGCTGGGCAGATGCAGGCGATAGACAGCTGGTTGGTCCTGAATTGGTTCAAGAAACGACAAATAAGATAATGTAGATCCGAGAGCGCATTAAGGCGGCTCGTGATCGACAAAAGAGCTATGCGGACCAAAGAAGGAAACCTTTGGAATTTGAAGTGGGAGATATCGTTTTGTTGAAAGTCTCACCTTGGAAAGGTTGGCACGCTTTGGGAAGCGTGGTAAGTTAAACCCATGATATATTGGACCGTTCAGAATCCTGGAGAGGATTGGTCCTGTAGCGTATAAGTTGGAACTACCTGCAGAGCTTAACGGTGTTCATGATACATTCCATGTGTCTAATCTCAAGAAAAGTCCAACACAGGAAACAGTGGTCATACCTGCTGACAAAGTTCACATTGACGACACACTCCACTTCACCGAAGAACCTGTCGAGGTTTCTGATTGTAAA
This sequence comes from Helianthus tuberosus, assembly GCA_030545235.1. Classification (NCBI taxonomy): domain Eukaryota; kingdom Viridiplantae; phylum Streptophyta; class Magnoliopsida; order Asterales; family Asteraceae; genus Helianthus; species Helianthus tuberosus. Next base: position 121,076,887 of record CM060356.1, on the reverse strand, counting down.
GTTAACAAAACTCGAAGGAGTAGTGTTAAACTTGTCAAGGTTAGATGGAATGAGCGTCACAGCCCAGATTTAACTTGGGAGCGTGAAGACCGCATGAAAGCAAAGTACCCACATTTATTCCCTAACACCCCTGCAGCTAGTAGTAGAGCTTAAAATTTCGGGATGAAATTTTCTTAACAGGGGGAGAATGTGACAATTGTAAAAAATATAGGTATCCGTACAATTAATTAATCATGATTAGTGCTTAATGACTGTGCTGAATTTACAATTAACTGCTTTCTGATTACTGCATTATATTTACCTGTGCATCACTTATTGCATTGTGTCATATCGTTACTGCATTCAAACATATTGACATAAAGGATGCACGAAGCACAGTTAGCACAGTGAACGGATAAATCAGCAAAATGCTGACAGAACTCAGCACATAGACAGACAGTGTTTTGATACCCAGTATAAGCCAGAACCTAAGTACTACGTTAGTATAGTGTGTAGGGAAGTAAGGATCCAAAAACTGCTTTTCTAGGTGATAGATTAAGTGCGGGAAAGTGCCTAAAACTCACCCAAAGTGTTGAATTCAGCAAAATTCAGCAAAAATCAACATTTTAACAATCTAATTTCTTGCAGAAATATGCTTAAATGGTCCTGAATGTTTTCCTAAGTGTCGGGAATCAAAAGTGTCACAAAAGGGTACATAAAGCACACTAAACTGTATAGTTTAGCATTTTAACGAACCAGTATCTAACCGAACAACCGGACACTACCCGAAACATCAAATTTACACTAGAAGCACTGTTTTAACATTACCAAGCTAGTTATGGTCCCCGAACATCATAACACCCCCTAAATATCTAGTAACTAACATAACCAACTTATACTTGATTTTTAACCATTAAGTAACTAAACTTGTTAACACCTATGCTAGACCCCCCCCCCCCCACCTAGTGGACGGCCCCAACATGGGCCCCACTCTTGATTTTCTTTCAATTTTATATAAGATCATGTTGGCCCTTTAGTAGCATATTATACAAAGGTGTAAGTGATAAAATGGATTATAAAAGAACTTGAGGGTTCACCATATCATTCTTACACACACTCAAACATACACATAAGCTCTCTCTCCCTCTCCTTGTTCTCGGCCGTGAGCCACCCCCACCATCATCATCATTTTCACTTCAATACCAGCCATTCCAAGAGCATACAAAGGTGCTAGAAGCAAGACAAAGGATCTTGGAGCTTGTGGAACTTGAAGAACCTCTCTTGTTTGCTTTTATCCACTCATTTTCTTCACTTGAATCATCCCTAGCCTTGAGCTAGTGGTAAGAACCTTGTACACTCTATATTACTTCTATTTTAAGTGGTTAAAGATGAATCATGATCAAAAACTTGAAGAGCACTAAGGATCATAAGAGGTAAACATGATCATAAGCTTGTTTAATGAAGATATCTTGATGAATATAAGTTGTTATGCTTGTTAATCATTGATTGTTTGTAGAAATGATTCTGATCATCATAAGATCTTGCTAGATCATGATTAAAAACATAATCTAGCAAGATGAAAGAAAAGAATTGTTGTAGGATGATGGATCATCCACACATAAAGCATGAACTTGAAGGAACATGATGTTTTCTTGAAAAACCATGATTAAAGTAAGTTGTTGATCATATAGATCTAAATATTTATGAATGATTTCTAAAGAAACCAATTTAAAAATGTAAGTCTTACTAGATCTTGGTTCTTGCATAAACAAACATCATTTTTGGTGGTTAAACAAGTGTAGAAACACTTGTGAAGCAAGAAGAATGCATAAAGAAGTATTTTTAGAAAATATGATTTGAAGTTGTAAACATCTAACTCCTTTAAAAATGAAGTTTTTAAAGAAGTAAACACATTTTAAAGGGTAACAAGACTTACTAAGAATACTAGTAAGTAACTACAATTTTTTTTACAAATATTCAAGTTCATGAAGTAGTAGAATATGCATGATTTTGGCAAGATTGGTAAGTAAAGGTTGTTTGTTGATGATTGTAAATTGATTGCGATGATTTTTACAAAAGAAAATGATATGCTTGAAAGCATGGAAACCTCCATTTTTAGGGGAAACTATGGCAAAATTTTCTAAAAATATAAACACTTAGAAAAATATTTTTAAACAAATATTTACAAGTGTATTTTAAACCATAAATTGTTACATAAACTTTGCCATAAATTTTGGTTACAAAAATACAAATATTGAAGGTTGGTTTTTATCAATAAAAGTGACTAAATATGTATTTAGAAAGTATATAATTAGAAGACACATATGTGTGATTATTTGTATACTTTGTGTATTAGTTATATTATTTTAGGACTTGAAATATTATAACTCACAAAATACCAAGAAATTACCATCCAAAATATTACCAAAATTCCAAGGAATAAATATACAAGCTTATACAAAATATTGATGAAACCGAACTATGAAATATAGGACTTACAAAATATTCCGGAAAATTTATTCACAAAGAATATTTTGGTAAATAATATTTTGGACACCAAAGAAGTAAAAATATGAATTTTACAATTACTACTAGAATATATCATATTTTTGACAAGTATGAAACATATATTTTTTTTCTTAAAATTTTTGGAAGTTATATTATTTATAAGAAATATATATTTTCTTAAACAAACGTGAAATACAATATTTTTGGGAAAAAATATACACTTCTTAAATAAATACGAAGTATGTCATTTTTTGAAAAAATGAATTTATATATATATATATATATATATATATATATATTTTCCAAGTTGGACTTGAAAATATATTATTTTTGGAACTCACAAGAAAGTAATATTCCTTAAAATATATATATATATATATATATATATATATATTGGAAATATATTGGATCTTTATTAAAGATAATATTCCGGAATAACTAATATGAAATTTAGTATAAGGATACTCAACGAATACAATGAAAATACGTATTCTCGTAGTATAAACACATACCTGAATACGACCCCAAAACATGGCAAAAATATACATGTATAAGATACCCCCATCCTTGGGAAGGAAATACAAGTATAAATATTTGGGAAGTATTATTACAGTAATATTGTTTAATGATTATTCCAAAATTTATAAATATGATTTAAGTTAAAATATTAATTATTTTAACAAATAATTATGTAACTTGGAATAATACCGAAGACACAAAAGAAACGTAACTCAAAGACATTAATACTAAGTCAAGGCACGGCCCGTTCGTCTAATAGACATTAGTACGTTGTAGGTAGTCGTGTTCACCGAAGAAGCTAGAGTTACGATTGCTGAAGACGCAAGACTGTGAGTTCATGTCCCCCTTTTCTTTACTGTTTTCGTTTTACAACTTCGGGGGTGAAGTACATGTTACAAATGATTACGATTACAAATGATTTACAAATGAAATGAACTGCTAGATCTTGTGAAAGGGTAGGCGTTATCTTGAGACCATTAATCCTTTAGAAGGACCGAGGGGCATGAGTGATAGAACTATTTGGGTGTTGCGAGCCCCACCCATGAGTCCACGAGTTGGCTCATGTGGTGACTATATCATTCCAGCCGGGAGGCCCGGTGCGAAATACGCAAAGGATTGAGCCTTCCTACACCGGTTCACACATGTTAATGTATTAGCTACACATTAATTGATCTGTTCATTTTCACATTCATACTTTCAATGATTACAAAGGTTATTCATACTCACAAACAAACACATGAACTCGCTCAACTTTTGTTGATGTTTTCAAACTACATGTATTTCAGGGAATTAAAGGTGGATCTGGCGGGCTTTCGAAAGTTTCAAGTGTTGTTAAGAATAAAAGATGTCATCCATGGTCTTGAGGTTTGGTTTGGGTGTCCTATCCTGGACAAGACACCACTTCCAAATCTTGGTTTTATTTAGAGTCAGTTGATGAGTCCTTGTGAACTCTTAAACAATTCGTATGGTTTGTAAAACTTGAATTTGGAGTCTTGTTTAAACAATGATGTTTGTGATGTTTTCAAACCTATTTAATGGATGACAAACTATGATTTTATCATATAGATGTTGTTATGATTGAATGCAATGGTATTAAGAAAGTCACACCATAATCATGCTTCCGCAAAAGTCAGGGTGTGACAACTACGACCTTTGTGTCCTCCACTTAGTCTTGTTTTCTACAATGTTAGATTGGATTACAAAATCCTGATTGCCAAACTTTTATGATGCAAATGCAAGACACCCCCACATTTAAGTATTATTGGATAATATCCAGATGGGATAATGAAAACTATTTCTATATAACCTTAGAGGGTTGTTTCTAAAATGTCTCGTCCCCCGCATTACTTGCCATTTGATCAACATTTCTATAACTTCAGTTATAACGACATTTATACACATATGATTGAACAAGATCAACCTCATTGTATCAGTGAATTCAACTCATATTGCATTAGCTTACATAAACTTTCGAACTGGCCAAAGCAACACATGCCATTGTCATAAGTTTCTCACCAACTTAGAATAAGCCTAGACAATGAGTTCTCCTCATTAACTTTTCAAACAAGCTCTTCAAAAGTTACATGTCTTTTAATTCTCCCTTAACTTTGTCTATACACAAATTCTTTTTGTGTTCATACACATTTGAATGTTTAAAGTTAATTAGTCTCCGTCAAATACCATAATTAACCAAGTACTAGTCTAGCATGCTTTAGACTACAATACTTTAGCATATGAACAGAAGATGCATCATTCTGATTCTTCACAACCCCAATGATATCATAATATCACTTTGTAACATTCATCCCTTGTTAAGACAAAATAATGAGACTTATTTTTAATCCTAAAACATCAATATTTAGGAAGGTCTCTCAAATTATTGTATATAGCACATAGCTAACGTTATCATTCAATTAAGGAACATAACATGTTTACCTTTGATCTCTCATGCTTTACCATTGCCAGATAAAGACATAAACATAAGTCTTAATCCAAGTCACTTTGGTGAACACATTCATCGCCGCCAACAAGATGAATGCTCCTCGTCTACAATCACTATTATGTATGAGATAAAGTTAAGTAGATCGACACTCAACAACACGACATTCATAATTTTGCCATAAGTGATTTGCACACATCTATTGTTATTCATTAGGAGATATGTATATTTAGGATGATCTCCCAAAACGAAGGTAAAATCTCCATATAGTTCTAACAATAATCAAGTGGTAGACGCATCTACAACCAGACCAGTAAGAACGAATCTCGCAAGATTATTCAAAGGTATACAGTAACATATAGTACTTTTACTTTCATATGTTAGAATTCACATTTGTGAATTTTCCAATGACTTCTAACAAAGTATCTCAACATGTATCTCATTTGTGTATTTTATCTCAATACACTTACTGCGTTCTTTCATTACTCTCTCATGATGTGGTTATACATTTGATGTCTAGTCTTTGAATTTTACTCGATGCAGCAACTCTTAAGTTGTTTATGTCCAAGTATTTTCATGTATTATCCGTTTAAAACAATGTTCTTTTAAACAACATATAATTGACGTTATAATTATTTTCCTCAAAATAATTTATACGTTATAAACATTAGTGATTTATTTCCTTGTAAAAATTTGTATGTTTTATCAGAAGATATGGAACACAAAATAATAAAATACATTCAAAATAAAATCATAAGTGCCAAACGCTCTGAATAATTTAAAGGGAAGCAAAGACGACATGTAGACATCAAATCTCAAAATGCTATTATCTTCAACACTTTATCATATACTCGAAATCTTCGTAATGATATATCGTCCCATGGCATGTTTTGAGGTACTCCCTCAATAAGACTCTATGCACTCGTAAGTACAAGTTCCCCATTTCATCATGAAACTCTAAACATGGACAATTCTGCTCAAAACAACACCAAGTTGTTACAAAGACTACATTTAAGTAGTAAACTTAAACAATTAAATTTGCTCACAACAACACCAAGTTATTTTCCATCAAATAGCATCTACGAGACTGTTACTTTGTTCACTATATGCTACTTCTATCAAGAGTAGGGAACCATTTGAATTATCAATGCTATGAAAAACTTTGTTTTAAAAGTCATTCTAAAACAATTTCTTAGTCTTACTACGCATGTACTAAACGTTTTTCTAACACCCATGTTAGAAAAAAATGTTATAACAGGCACATTATAAAACCGAGCGTTTACATAAAACGTTTTCTAAGGATATAGTTTATAAAATGAACCATTTCTATTTGTTTTTAATGCATACATAGGCAATTAAATATTTACATAAAACATTTACATCCAAACAAACATCAACTTCAATGTATGACCTTTTATTTTTAAACCATACAAAACATTATATAATGTGTTTGTATTCTTTAAAATCAACGCTACAACAAATTATTTATATAAAATGTTTACATAAAACATTTCAAAGCATTTGTATTCTAACCATTTTAAGAATAATATTAAAATGAAAGAAATTCTAACGCGCACATTAGAAATAGTATCATTTCCTCAAAATGTTAATTCGATTTGTTATAAACACATATATGGTTCATATACATAAGTCACTTCTAATACACACGTTAGAAAATAAGCAATTAAAAAATTGCGAAAGAGATCCAAACATGAACAAATTAGTCAGGTTCAGTGTTTCCATTGTGAATAAACTACCACACCAAATATTTTTTTAGAGTAAATTACTTTTTAAGTCAATGTGTTTTAGTGGTTTTAAATATTTGAGTCCAAAATCAAAAAGTTTAACATCCTGAGTCCCTAACCACTCATTTAATAACGTTTTAAGTCCTTGTGTTTTAGTGGTTTTAACTACTTGAATCCAAAATCAAAAGTACCAGTGTTAAAAATTGGACTCAAAACGTTATAAAATGAGTTGTTAGGGACTTAGGGCGTTAATTTTTTCTGATTTTGGACTTAAGTGATTAAAAACACTAAAACACAAGGAGTCAAAAAGTAATTTACTTTTTTTAATTGAGTATTTTACCGACTTTTCTTTATGCGAATCACCCTTTAATCCATGCATAGGGCTGTAAATGAACCGAACATTCAGCGAAAAGTTCGTGAACCGTTCGGCGAGAAGTTCGTTTATGTTCGTTCGTTTAATAAATGAACGAACATGAACAAAAAATTTCGTTCGATTAGTTAAATGAACAAACATGAACAGATGTCTAGTTCGTTCGACTGTATTCGTGAACGTTCAGTAAGGTGTTCGTGAACGTGTTCACGAACATTCGTTGATTTGCGTTCGTCTATGTTCGTATGTTTGTGTTTTAATTGAAGATGTACTTACATATATTTTATGTGTGCTTTTTTATATTATTAAACTTTTATTTATTTTAGAGAAAAATGCTCAGATGGTCCCTATGGTTTGCTCATTTTTCACCTTTAGTCCCTAACTTTCTAAAATTACAGCTATAGTCCCCAACTTTTGCAATTTTGTTCTCGGATAGTCCCTGGCACGGATGGAGGTTAACTTTTGATGTTAAGTGGGTGTGAAATGATCAAAACACCCTTACTAATAAATAAAACATAAAAATATAATTAATTATTTAAAACCCTACCCCACCCCCACCCCCATCCCATTTCTTTCCCAACCACTAACCACTGTTCTTCCCCAAATCAAAATTATTAAAAATCTATCTGTTAAATCTTATGATTATCAAAACAGATATTGAACAGTTTCCCGACGCTCTTAAAACAGATGGACGGAGGTGATATGTGAGAACGAAGATGATGGCCGGTGAATGGTGAGGTGGTGTCCGGTGGTTAATGGTGATCGGAGGTTGGTGGTGCACGGGGTAGTGGTGATTGACGGAAACCGGAGATCCACGGGGATTGGGAACTCAAAAGTTGCCGGAGAGTGATGATGATCAGAGTGACTATGGTGAATGATAGTATACGATGATGGAGAAGAGGAGACGTTACGACTCCTCGAAACCCCGAACTTGCGAACACCAGTGATCGGGAGAAGTGTGATGTGGTGGTGGTGACCGGTAATAATGAGGTTGCGGGTTGAACGATGTGGGTGAAGGATGATTCAGAGGTGATGCCGCTGGTGATTGAAGATAGTTAAGGTTGTGATGATTGTCGGTGTAGAAGGCGGTCGCCGGAAGTAATGGTATGGAGATGATGATTGACGGAGGTGATTACTGACAAATATGATGTCCGATGATCGGTATCCGGAGTTGCAGGTGGTTGTTACAGGGATGAAAAATGAAGATGATGATCTGGGAACAAGAAAGAAGAAAGGTGTGGGAGACAATGGGTCCCACATGGTTTTTAATTTATTTGAGTTTTATTTTTTTATTAAAATAAAGGGTATGTAGGTAATTTTACACCCACTTAACTAAGAAAATTAACCTCCATCTGTTTCATGGACTATCCGAGAACGAAATTACAAAAGTTGGGGACTATACCTGTAATTTTAGAAAGTTAGGGACTAAAGGTGAAAAACGAGCAAACCACAGAGACTATCCGAGCATTTTTCTCTTTTTTTATTACCCTAACAATTAAATTAGGAAACCCTTTTCACCTTGTTTATGCACTTTTTCTCTTTCATTTCTCATTATTTACATCGGGGAATACGATCGACCCCCGTTCCACAATAAGGGATTCAAGTTCGAGTGCTACTCTCTGGGCCATCTATCTTTATCATTCGTCGCGTTCGCCAAATTTATTTGTGTTCGTTTGTGTTCGTGAACCGTTCGCAAACATGCTCATTTCCTTAATGAACGAACACAAACATAAAATCTCGTTCGATAAGTGTTCACGAACACATTTATTTCCTTTTGTTTGATTCGTTCACAACCATATCCATCCATACCAAGGCCAACTGATTAACCCAATAGCTACTTTTGTCCACCGACTTTGAATTAATTACACTTCTAATTCACTTACACTCCATTAAATTTGGATTCCACCAATATTGTTGTATGTGGTTTACCTAATTATAACTAAACATTAATACATATTACATAATTTGGTAATAAAAGAAATTATATCAATTACCTCCACCTCTATTTATAATTTTAACAGCTCATGCAAACCATTGATCTCTAGTGATTGCCAAACCATTTATATTGAACCAGATCGATGCTGACAAATATATTCCAGCCGATGGTTTCACCACCGTTGTAGCCAGGCGAGTCGCGAGGGGCTGCTCCCCCTTCTCGGAAAACAGCTATCAAGCTCGCTAAACTATTATACCAAATGGTGGAAAATCAGGCCCTTGATCGAACACACAAACATGCTTTGAAGAACTCGTTCGACTCTTTTATTATTTATCAATGAAAATCACACCAAATGACAATAGACTTATCATCTATTTATACTAACCTTATATTAGACCTAACCCAACTAAAATTATTTAAATAATTAAATAAACTAATTAGATCAACCTGTTGATCAGTTCTGTTTAAATATAATGGAAAACCTGAATAACACACCTGATTGCAGCAGTACAGGCCAGCAGAGAATCCAGATGGAGACGCTGCAATAAGGTTTGACATGATTGTCAGCTTGATCCGGTTCCTCCTTAGGGTGCAATCTAATGATGGTGATAAGAACCGATAAAGGGTAAATGGTTGAGGAGAGGAGGCGATTTGATGTTATGAGAGTAATTAGGTTATGTGTCTAACCCTAGAACCTCTACATAAGTCTCCTTATATATGCACCCAAGAGGAAACCCTAATTAGTTAATAAGGGTAATTAGGCCCATCAACAATTACCAACTAATTATTTAATAGGTTGTTATATATTTTGATATATATAATGTAAATGATTATAATGGCTACTAGATTAAATATAAAATAATATGTATTTAATCTTACATTCTCACACTTAGCCGAGTAATCATTTACTATGAGTATTAGATAAGCCTGATCAGGAGTTAACACTCATTTTAACCTTAAACAAGAACTATAGCAGAGAAATACAGTCGTTGAATCATTATGCGACTCAGGACCCCCATTAGTCATACTATAGCCTTAATTTAAAACCTAATCGTTATGATCAAAATACGCATAAGCCCTTTGTTTGATTTGTAACTTTATTTGTCTATATGCCATTATGCCGGCTTGACATATTCTTAGAGACATACAAAATCAAACTGATGAGGAAAAATTAACTAATACTTAGTCATTCATAGTACGATATGCAATTGCGCACGGCCATTAATTAATACCCGTCTATGAGCTCTCTTAATAAGACTTATGGGTAATAGCCCTTCATTTATAGGATCCTTAAGCATATCATGAATGTATTCGATACAAAGACTTAGTTTCCTCAATTCGTTCATAAACGAATAATTAATTGCGTATCAAAATTTAATGTAGCACCTCTTGAACTGTTACTGTTCAAGGAGTCATGGTAGCTGACTAAAATCACACTAAGTCTTCAAAACATTAATTATATGGAGTTAATAAACTTATGAGTCCACTAATAAATTTCCAACAACATTTAGTGACTATATTATGTAGTTAAAACTTAGGTTGTTGTTATTGGTTTATTATGACTCCTCCATGAGATAGGTTTTTGTCTGCTGACATAAGGATATACCCAAAATTACATTTTGTCATCTTTGAATATTACAAAGTTAGAGTAATAAACCGGTTTTTAATTCTCACTTCTTCTTTAAATTTTATCCTCTCGTTTCTTTTAAAGATATTATAATACTCCATTAGATGCTTCACATTAATCTAGACATATCTAGTGTGTTGCAATGTGAGTAATATCTAAATGAGTATAGACTTGAATTTACATAAGGCTTCCAATTAATGAAGCGTAAGGAAATAATCTCATTTATCCTGTTATCCTCTAAAGGAGAGCAGTATTTTGTTACATATGTAAGGACCCATTTAATGCTAAACTTATGGACCGGAACTAATGTCCCATTGGATCTATCTCAGTATGTTATGATATCTATCACGTAAGAGATATCACTGAGATATATTATATCAAAGTTTGTGTAAACAATGCTTTGACTTATGTAACATATACCTGTCAAAAGAATATCATTTATATAGACAAGTTTAATTTAGTTGCTCCCACTCATTTTGAGGTAGGTACATTAATCCACTTGATTCTTGATGAAAATAATTACGTTATGATGTTAGCATTAACCCATACATGGATTTTATTGGCTTACAAATAAAGTGTTCTTCAACCTTCAGTTTGGAACTTTCAGGTTGTTTTATGAACATGTAAATATGTCAGCCAATTGTTAGGGAAAATTGTTTTAATGTTCATCTAATGTAGCTTTAAATTGTTATAAGCTACTAGAACAGTGATGATCCTCAAAGAAATCTTTGATAATTTATTTCTTCCTAAGTATAACCTTTGACAATCAATCATGCTTCTTAGTGTCTTAACGTTTATATATTAGGATTTGGTTTAGTTATGAACACTCTTAGGTAATTCAATCAAATCCCAAACGTTATATGAACACATAAAATCAGTTTTACTAGAAAAGAGTTTTATTCCATTCAGATGATTGACTGACACTAATGGCTTAATTTGAAGAGATAGGACCAGTAAACTTTTCCAAAATCCATTTCAACTTCAATTAGGGAGGTTATGTAATCATCAAAGTTAGTAGGCTTTTAAACCTAGATAACCTCCTGAGTTGATTATTGGGTTTGTTAGAAGTTTCAGTTTTGTGGATTAGCTCTTGGTTAAGTTGCTATCATTTTCAGGATTCTAAGTCTATAAGAGTTGGTGCAGTATGGTGTACAAGAGGTGTAATCGGAGTTAAATTCGGAGTGAAATTTAATGACACTCTTCCCCCCCGCCTCCTGTATTCCTTGCAAGTCATGATAAGGACTTTGACTGCTCCCACTGACCTTAGAAATCTTTAGGAACTCAGCATGCTTAGGGTCAATACTTAGCGACCAACTAATTCTAATAGAGAAAAACAAATTAATGACGTCAGTCGTTGAAGTTTCTCTTGTTGAGGCTTATGTTAGTTTAGGTAAGAAATCTAAGTGTGCCCACAATTAAGCAACAATGAAACTTTTGTAAGAGTAGCATTAGATTTAAGGAGACAAGTTTTGATAGAATAGTGTCGTGATGGAGCGGTGTCTTGTACAAGAGGTGCAAATTAAGGTAATGTAAAACTATCACTCCCCACTTCTTGCAACTATTGCAAGTTATTATTAAGACACTTAATGCTCCCACTGATCCTTAATATCTCTAGAATGCTACAAGAGAAGTTTCAATGAGCTACGTGACGTGGGAACCTATCACATATACGTTAGACTTTATTTGATTTCTTTAATGTCCAGATATCATAAGAAACTTTAGGAACATATTTAATAGAAATCTTATTAAGTGTATATATATATATATATATATATATATGAATAGATTTCTTCTAAGAACGTGGGCAATATGCGACAAAATTTAGATACAAGTTGATAGTCTGTTAAATGATAAATGAATTGTGTCTGAGTATTCCATTTGGAATAAGTTCCACAAATGTCAATGAATGACTTATGATGGACCCATACTTATTCCTTAAGCCAAGTAAGATTTAGGGCTTTAACGTCATGATTTAAAATCACTTAGAATGAGATTAGATGAAAAAATCATCCTCATTAACCATGTCATGATTTCTCATGAATTTCGGTTATAATGGATGAAATTTATAAGTCTCATTTTCCTTTTGTCAAATTCTCATTTGCATGATGACAAAAGTTGTGAAAATGTAAGGTATCATCTAGTTTTATCTTAGTAATGTTTCAATCCAGATATTTAGAACAAATAAGATGAGAGTTTAAGGTAAGTGTGACTTTATGTTGACTATGCAAACCTCACAACCTTCATAACATTGCTTAATTATGATACTATATTCTGATTAATCTTCAGAATATATAAGGTATCGAAAAGCGTTGTTAGAAGACTGCTTATTATGGTTCTTATAGTCTTAACATTTAATTTTGTCACTAACTCTCATGTTAGTTATTTGTTGACTTCTGGTAAGGAAACGTATGGAACTAGAGTCAACTAATCATGTGTTAATTGGAATATTAAAATTAGCAGACTTAAATATCATTAGTAAGTGACTACCTAATTAACTTATCCAACTGTTCTTCTGAATAATGGATAGTCTCGTTGCTTATGCCTAGTCTATTGGCATAATTATGCTGTGAGATTCTCCCTTGAAGAACCTTAGAGTTGGGATTTTGTTCTTGTATTTTGACTATGGACCTTAGAACAATCCTCTTTTAAGGTTTAAGTGGTTGTAAGGAGAGTAACAACTTATTTTCCAGCTTCAAACATTTATTTCTTTGTACATATGTTGCTTATCAACACACTCATTATACTTTGGTACTTTTGAGTGTTATAGTTGATTTATAAAGCATCAAATTGTACAAGTGAAAATCTTATTATGTAATGTACTGGAAAAATGTACTTATTTCCATGCGTAAGCCCTTAACTTTATGGGTCATGGTATTGTACATTATTATGTATTCACATATACCACTTAGCTTTATAGTTTAGAATTTTAAATGAAGGCATACATCTTAGGAATTCTTGTGATTATTCCACAAATAATAGATTAGTCTTAGGAAAGACTTAATCTGGAATAACTTTAGTGATAGCATTATGTTAGAGAGTGATTTCTTGATTATCATAAGAGACATTACGTTCGACTAATCCTAATCATCATGCTCTACTTTTCTTCTCTAGTGCTTTTATCAGAAGTGAGCAATAGGATTATCGTGTCTTAAGAGATAATCAAGGATTTAATTTTAAGAGCTAATTCTTATAGAAACTTTAAATAAAGCAAAACATTTTAGGTTTAAGAATTAGAGTGAGTGAGATATTGATTTATAGAAGAAACTTATAGTGAGTAAAGTTATGGGTACTTAAAAAAAAATAAGGCAGACGAAATGATCATAAAAAAAAATAATGAAGGATCATTATGTGAAGAGGTTGTGATATGTCTATTACTAACATCAAAATAATAGACTTATTTAAAGTTCTACTTAAACGAAGACAAATCAGCTTTGGCCAGAAGTGTAATCATTTAAGCATGTGTGCAAAGTAATCGTGACAAATTAGCTTTGGCCAGAAATGAGACAATCACTTTAGTTATGCACTTGTTAAGTATGCTATACATGAAAGAATTAAATCAGCTTTGGCCAGATATTAAGACATTCACGTTTGTAATGCACACTTAACATAGCTTTCGTAATACTTGAACGATAAGTAGATGTATCAAATCAGCTTTGGCAAGAAATGATACATCAAAAGCTCATTCAAGTAAGCCATTTTGGTTTTGTAAAACATTATTTGATCCTGATTAATTATCTTATTACAAAACCAAGTATTTAATAGCAAACCACCTGTTAGCGCGGATCGAACTCCGCGGTGAGTTCGCTGGGGTGCAGGGGACAGCGTGCCCCCGCATGGGGTTCGAGGCGAAGCCCCGAGCTAAATTGTAGTTCACATTAAACAGCCTAAAGTAATGAGGTTGAGATTTTGAGTTAGTCTTAGGTCTCTAGTGAGATCTCGACTCAGTAATGAGATCTCGACTCAGTCATGAGATCTCGACTCAGTTATGAGATCTCGAGTGAGATCTCGAGTCCAGTCTCGACTCATCTTGTAACATTATGAGGTCTCGACTCATTAAGGTCTCGAGTCGCAACCTCAGTGTCTCGAGTCGTAATCATGGTCTCAACTACTGTGTTTTATGAGATCTCGAATCCATAATGAGGTCTCGAGTCGCAACCATGGTCTCGAGTTTTAAGATTGAAGCCCTTAGTCGAAACCTCAGTGGTCTCGAGTCGAAACCTTATGGTCTCGAGTCGAAATCGTTGTCTCGAGTTGTAAGGGTTTGAAAACACTTATGATTTCGAGTCGAGACCTTGTGGTCTCGAGTCGAGATCTTGGTCTCGGCTCGTTAAAATTTATCTCGAAACTCCTGTTACAGCTGTTAATGTAAAAACATAACTGAAAATTTGAATTCTTAGGGATTTGAGATATGGTTTCCGGTTTTAGTGATGATCTAACTTTATCAAAATATTTATCTGATTATCAATAAACAGTTTTCGAACAAAATTAAAAGATAAATATGGATCAAAACAAGAGAAACACTCAATAATCCTAATTTCATTCCAAAACATAAAGGAATTTTCGAATTTTCCTAAGAACATATGATGAACCCTAAAAATAAAACATAATTTTGGAACCCGAAACCTGGATTTTAAGGCTTTTTATAAATAGATTTCGGACTTGATTTTAACCATTATGATTTCGAGTCATTTAATTAACATTCTTTTTCCGAAAAAATTGATCTCGGCACATTAGACTCGAAACCAGCCTTGATGTTCATTAAATTTTCAAAAACTTATGTTTTCCAGATTTCAATCCCAGAATAATGGATACGAAAACAAAACTGATTTATCAACATATGCTCTGATACCACATGTTGATCAGTTATGTTTAAATATAATGGAAAACCTGAATAACATACCTGATTGCAGCAGTACAGGCCAGCAGAGAATCCAGATGGAGACGCAGCAATAAGGTTTGACATGATTGTCAGCTTGATCTGGTTCCTCCTTAGGGTGCAATCTAATGATGGTGATAAGAACCTATAAAGGGTAATCGGTTGAGGAGAGGATGCGATTTGATGTTATGAGAGTAATTAGGTTATGTGTCTAACCCTAGAACCTCAACATAAGTCTCCTTATATATGCACCCAAGAGGAAACCCTAATTAGTTAATAAGGGTAATTAGGCCCATCAACAATTACCAACTAATTATTTAATATGTTATTATATATTTTGATCTATATAATGTAAATGATTATAATGGCTACTAGATTAAATATAAAATAATATGTATTTAATCTTCCACAACCTACCTATTAAACTCATAAATATACCTAAAGTAAATATAAAAACTAAATAAATAGCTTAACAAAAATTATTTATAACCCGTTTAACAATTATCTCTATTATGTAAAAAAAAGATTGTTGTTAATAAAATTCTTATTAGGGATGAGCACGGTACCCGTTCGGTACCGAAACGGTACCGGTACCGAGAAACAGGAAAAGTGGGTATCGTTATCGGTACCGAATACACCGGTTCGGTACCGATACTAGTACTTACCGGTGTTTTACCCGTAAATCGGTAGCGTACCGATACCGAAAAACAGAGAAAGTGGGTACTGGTACCGAATATACCCGGTACCGTTCAGTACCGATACCTGAAACCAAATGTTCATCCTTAATTCTTATACCTTACATTTACAAGGGACATGGACAGTAAAATACAAAAGATCAAAGCTAAAGTACAATTTGAATTGCATTACTTGCACATGTGTCAATTAATATTATAAAAAAAACCTATTATTTACTAAAATGACATTAAGAAGACTATTAAACTTTCATTACATAAATATCCTATATAGGTGTGGCTTTTCTTTTCTTTACTATTCTTTAATAGTTTTATAATATTTAATATAATGGGTTTTGGGTTAAATTTTTCTAATTGTTATGTGGTTGTGATTACATGTGTATTGTTTAATCCACTCGCATTTAATAATTGAATTATTTAAATATTGTGTTGCGTTATCATTATTATTACAATAATAGAAACGTCAATATGCCACCAAAAGCGAGACAGGGTCCCTCTATCGACGGTACCGGATTACCTACCACTTTCGAAGAGTTGGCGCAGTTAATCGCTCAGCACGTTAACACTGCCTTGGAACAGTGTGAAGCTAACCAAACTACATGGCAAGGACGTGGACGCGATGCAAATGCGCACGGTTTCGGTGGAGCGCCGATTGGAAACTCTCCAGGTAGAATAATGATTTGGAAAGTTTTAGTAGTTCTTGTGTTATGATATAATCGAAGTGTAATCTTGATTTTTCATTAACCTTCTGAGGATTCGAGGAAGCGAAAGTTTGAGAGTTCGAAGAAGGATTCTGATGAGAAGCGTGAGAAGAAACGCAGTTCTGGTAAAGTGTTTGCGGCTAACACTAGTGGTTCAGGGAAAGACGTGAACATGGACGACAAGAGTGGCTCGATGAAGAGAACTCATGGTGATGAGCAAAGGAAATGCGTTAGATGTGGTCGAACTAGGCATGTGAACCATGAGTGCTACGCTAATAGCACATTGGATGGAATCAAGCTCGAAGGTTGCTTCTATTGTGGAAAGTAGGGACACTTCAAGCGGAACTGTCCTAAGGTGAAAGGTAAAGTTTCCAGAGTTAGAGCATTTGAATTGAATGCTGGGAAAGCTCGTGATGATCATGCAGTTGTTACTGATACGTTCTAAATCAATAACCATTCTGCGTTCGTGCTATTTGATACTGGAGCTGACTTGAGTTTTGTTTCGAAAAACTTTGAACCGTTTCTGTGTTCTCAAGCAAGTAAGCTAGATAAAAAGTATTCAATAGAATTAGAAAATGGTAAATTGATAGAAACTAGTTGAAGATTGCTGATGAAGATGTTCCAAAGACTGCTTTTAGAACACGTTATGGCTATTATGAGTTTTTAGTCATGCCTTTTGGCTTAACTAATGTGCCTGTAGTGTTCATGGATCTCATGAACAGGATGTGCAAACCCTATTTGGATAAATTTGTTATAGTATTCGTAGATGATATACTTATATATTCGCGAACAAAAGAAGATCATGAGCAACATATGAAGATGATTTTGGAGCTGCTGAAGAACTAGAAGCTGTATGCCAAGTTCTCTAAATGTGAGTTTTGGATTCGAGAAGTTCATTTTCTCGGACATGTCATAAATAAAAAAGGTATACATGTAGATCCATCAAAGATTGAAGCCATTAAGAATTGAGAAGCACCGAGGACTCCTTCAGAGGTGCGAGAATTCTTAGGACTTGCTGGGTACTATCGGAGATTCATAGAGAATTTCTCCAGATTAGCGCAGCCATTGACGCTATTGACCCAGAAGGATGGGAATGTTGATTGGACTGAGAAAGAGAAAGCTTTTCGGTTGTTGAAGGAAAAGTTGTGTAGTGCACCTATTCTATCCCTGTCTGAGGGAAATGATGGTTTCGTTGTATACTGTGATACGTCACGTTTGGGCCTTGGTTGCGTGCTTATGCAAAAAAGATAAAGTGATAGCCTATTCATCCAGACAACTAAAAGTGCGCGAGAAGAACTACACAACTCATGATTTGGAGTTAGGAGCTCTTGTGTTTGCCTTGAAGATTTGGAGACATTAACTGTATGGCACGAAGTGTAAGATTTACACTGACCATAAGAGCCTCCAACATATCTTTGATCAGAAGACTTAAGAGGTTTGGAGTATGAACTGATACCGAAAGCGGATGAAGTGATGTACTTCATGAACCGGGTTTTGGTTCCTTTTAGGGGTAACCTACGTGAACTGGTTATGGACGAAGCCCATAAATTCAGATATTCTATTCACCCAGGTTCTACCAAAATGTATCAGGACGTCAAGGAGTTGTATTGGTGGCCGAATATGAAGAAAGATATTGCTTTGTATGTTAGTAAATGTCTAACTTGCTTGAAGATTAAAGCTGAACATCAGAATCCGTCTGGGCTTCTGCGAAAACAAGAGATTCCTAAATGGAAATGGGAGCATCTTAAGATGGATTTTGTGACCAAATTACCCTGTACGTCATGTGGACATGACACCATATGGGTAATTGTGGATCGATTGACAAAGTCTGCTCATTTCTTACCCATTAAGAAAATAGACAAGACAGAGAAGACATCGCAGTTGTACCTTAATGAGATTGTAGCCCGACATGGAGTACCTGTGTCAATTATCTTTGATAGATTTGACTCCAGATTTTGATGATCTCTTCAGAAGTCGTTGGGTTCTCGATTGGATATGAGTACTGCGTATTATGCTCAAACGGATAGTCAGAGTGAAAGAACCATTCAAACTTTGGAGGATATGTTACGAGAATAAAATTCGATGTATGTCATTGTGACATGTTTATTTTTATATATGTATAGACATAAAGTTTACTCAAAACGAGTTGTGAATAGAAACATACAAATGATCAAAGCACAAGTATGCATGCCATCAAAGTTACATTGTGGTTTAGATATTTTTAAGCGACCTATTTACCATTTTTTTTAGTTATAGAAAATAATGTTTAATAAATTTTGAATATAGTTATATTGGTAATAGAGTTTTTTTAGTACCGTACTACCGTATGCTTTAGCAAGTGACACTGACCGAATCAATGGCCGCCCGAATAACATGTGACATTTGTTTCTATAGTTTTCGATTAATGTAAAACACGTGTGAATATCCTTTTGAGCGTATCTCTATTGGTGGTTATACGGAGTGCGTGTATCATACCTCTAGTTTAACGAACTGAGTCGATGCCGACTGAAAGCCCGCCGCGAAGCGCGAAAATCCATCTAGTTAACAAACAAAGATATGGAAAGAATTTTGTGATGTCAGGCTAGAGGGTATGGTGATGGTCCTCCAAGGGAGGATGATCCGCCACGTAGGCGCCACGTCATAGTTCTCTCAAGGATGGTCCATCCCCCAAAACTAGAGGGTATGGAGGATGGTCCTAGTCATAGTCCTCCCCACCACTTTTATGTTTTTTTTAATCTTCTACTTATTTTTTTAATCTTCTACTTTTTTTTAACATTTAACAAATAAACTAACAAAAATATTTTCATTAATATTAAAAGACATTATATAAACATAAAAAAAACATACACTTAATAAAAAAAAACATAAACTTAATAAAAAAATATAGAGTTAAATAATTTGATGATTCTTCATGATGGAAAAAAACATATACTTAATAAAAAAACATAGAGATAAATAATTGGGGTTAAAATGGTGAATGGAGGTGAAAATGGATTTGAAATATATATATTTAATATATTTGACAGTTGGTTTTTGTTTTCAAAATGGAAATTTAATTTTTTTATCTAACGGTTAGTTTTTAGGAGGGGGCTCACACTTTTGGTTCGTCGCCAACGTCCAGGAAACGACGCTGGGGACCGGGGGGGGGGGGTTGGTGTTGCTGGCGTCGCCAGACAGAGACGGGATGGAGACGTCCCCATACCCTGCAGCCTCAGTGTCCATGGTAATCCTTGTGTCATCCATAAAAGACACATTTCGCTCATTATTAAATGACAAGCATTAGCAAAAGTAGATTAAATAATAGAAGAGTTATTGTATTTGAATTTCTCGTGTTCTAATAGTCAAAGTTCTTGAAAATCAATGACAAAGATGATTTGACAAATTTATATTGCTTTTATTTTATATTCATGTTATATAATTGTGTTTTGGATTCGGTGGTGATGTGAATAAAAGATAAGTTTAAAAAAATATATAACAGTATGAAATATAGAGAAAGATTAACATACAAAAACCCTTATCATACTTTACGTACGCGACAATGGTAACCATTAGATGAGGGCTATAATCACGCATGGAGGTGATAATCACGCATGGGATCAGTTATTTGGTGATAATCACGCATGGGAGGTGATAATCACGCATGGGGAGTATAATCACGCACGTTATGATGGTAAAAAAAATAATTACGCACGTTATGTATTTGGTCGCGTAGGTTAATGTAGGTTAAGTCGTAATGTACATTATACTTTCTCATGAAATATATATAGTATAGATCAAATCTATTAATTGCTACTGTCAAAACAATTTTTATTTGCAAATAACGTAGTGGTGGAGTGGTTAGAAAAAGAATTAGTGTTCCTTGTGACTCAGGCTCGATTCCAACTATTCTTATAATTTTTTGCGGCATCCAGGTGAAGAGCGAATACGGGTGACGCCGGTTCAACTTGGATGGGAGGCGAGGTTTTACCGATTATTCCACTGTCGTGCATTCGGCGGGTGGAGGTAGGGTTTTCGTGCATCTGGGGAGAGCCAAGGGGCTGGCGTTGGTCGAGTAGTTGACCTTGGCCACAACGCCTGGTGTCACGATGGTTGGCACGTCGTACCTTGCCGATTAAAAACAAATTTATTTCTTTCTGTCAACTGAATCAAAACTTTTAATTTTCAAGACAGCCCATGGCATTATAGCCTATTGGCATCTTGGGGGTGAGATAAGGCTTTAGGACCATTAGGTCCTGGGTTCGATTCTCACAAAGGGGAGTTTTCCCAGATTTATTGGGTTTCCTCCTGAATTGGTATATAGGCATTATAGCCTAGTGGAGATGGATATAATCGGGTGGTTCTGCAGGTGGCATGATGATACTCCAGTAGTCCGTCAGTGATCCTAATTTTCCGTTCAAAAAAAAAAAAAAAATCAAGACAACACTGAATCAACCACTAAGGATTTTATCACATATTCATTATCTTGTGATGTGTGCAACAAAAGCATCGATCTCCATGCGTGTAACACCATTATTGGCACACCCTGACCTTGGGTTATTAAATCGACACCCTCAATACGCATCGTATAGGCCTATACGATGCGTATTGAGTTGGTTCAAACTTCTATTTCAGTCAAAGGCTGACACCGTCTCCCGGGGTAAAAGTAATACGCATCGTATAGGCCTATACGATGCGTATTACTTTTTTAAGAAAGTACGATCAGCTTTCTGTCACTGTTGAGTGACGTAAAGTGATTGACGTAAGCCCTATACGCATCGTATAGGGCTATACGACCCGTATTGAATTCTAAATTGGAATTCTTCCTCCCCTATTTAAACAAGAAGAAGACGATGATATATATCGTCTTCGTTATATATTCACATTCACTAACAAACATGTCTTGGTACAACTTTGTTTTCGGTGAGCCATCTGAGGCAAACACGAGCACGTTTATTCCGGATAGCAGTGTGGTATATCATTTTTTTAACTTATTCTGTTTTTTTTTTTTCGTTTATGAAATACTTAGCACACCGTTTGTATTAGTCGGGGTCTAATGTCCCTGATTCTTACGATTTGAGTGGAAATGATGATCACGCGCACGAGGTCGTGTCCGGCTATCGTCCCCATCATAATGAATCGTTGTTGCCAGACCTCAACGAGGTAAGTATATATATTTATTTTTTTCTATTCGGGGTTAAACTTACCATTATCTTTTACCCGTTGGATTTTTTTAGTCTGTTATGCCCCGCCAACCGTTGTTACCAGATTTGAACGTGTGTAGCCATGACCAAGGTTATGGGTCTCCGTATTATGAAGCCGGTTACGTTCCCTCGTACGGACATGAAGAATATGGAAATAACGTTTTCGTGAGTGGTGCCTCGGGAGTACCAAAAGACGTTGGTCAGCCTTCTTACGTGCAAGAGTCTGATCGGAGTGTCGCGCTCCGGTCAAAGATAATATTTATAAGCCCTAGTTACCCTTATCAATTAGCTAGTGGTAGTAAGGGGTCGAACCACGAAGAGTATGTGGTTTGCGAATGGACTTGATTGAATTTAAACAAATGTCACAACTTATGAAGCTTGCTAGAATATTTTGGTAATTCTGTGTGATTGAAAAGATGTTGAACTAAACTAACGAAATCAACAAGAAAAATGCATGACATTCGAGCTTAACGATGATTATGTAGTGTCTGATGGATCACTGGAAGGTAACCAACCCGTGTACGTTTGTATGCTCATGGAGCATCTGGTTACGGATAAACCAATTAATCTAGCAGGCGATATTCAACAAAAGTTTTTAGCTTACAGAAGGTTCATGGCTGATCAGATCTAGTTTTGGCGGTGTTTACCCCGGACAAAAATGGCATAATTTTCTTTTCTTTTCTTTGTGTTTGTATTAAATTAGTCCTTTTATTAACTGCTTATTTTGAAAAAAATTTACTTATTTGGGTATTTTGTGTTTTTCCCCTTTAATTTAAACAAAAATATGGTTTAATTATTTTTTTGTGAAAAATTTAGTAATATGCAGAAATTCTACAAAAAAGTCTACAAAAATTATATAAAAATTCTGCAAAAAAAAAAAATAATAATAATAATTAACTGAAACAATAACTTTCCAATAATCACAACCACAAATTGATATAAATCAAGTTAAATATTGAAAGTTGAAACCTTTTTTTCAAAAATAAAAAAATAAAATTAAAACAACAAAAAGAAGGGTGGCAGCGGGAGTCAAACCCACGTCCCTACCCGGTCCAACCACACACTAACACACGCATCACAAGCCATTGTGCCATGGCCCTGAGAACGTTTAGATATGGATTGGTTTTACTTTTATATACAACTTACGTTGAGCTTGATTAACAACAAAAAAAATAGTGGCAGCAGGAGTTGAACCCACGTGCCTACCCGGTCCAACCATACACTAACACACGCTTCACAAGCCATTTTGCCATGACCCTGAGAACGTTTAGATATGGATTGGTTTTACTTTTATATACAACTTACGTTGAACTTGATTAACAACAACAAAAAAATAGTAGCAGCGGGAGTCGAACCCGCGTGCCTACCCGGTCCAACCACACACTAACACACGCATCACAAGCCATTGTGCCATAGCCCTGAGAACGTTTAGATATGGATTGGTTTTACTTTTATATACAACTTACGTTGAACTTGATTGAAACTAAAACAACAAAAATAATGGTGGCAGCAGGACTCGAATCCGCGTGCCTACCCGGTACAGCCCCACACTAACACACGTATCACAAGCCATTGTGCAATGGCCCCGAGAACGTTTAGATATGGATTAGTTTAACATATATATTCAAGATACTTTAAAGTTGATTGAACCTATTAAAATTTGAAATTATTAAAAGTTATTAGGAATGTGGTGAACCACATATATGAAAACAACATTCAGTCAAATTACTATCTATATTATTTTTATTATTTATTTATATGAATTTCAATTGGTGATTACTAGTATAGTTTATTTAAATAAACTGTTATAAAAAATATTTTTTATGGAGTAAAATTTGATAATTTCTTAAAACGTACTAATTGTGCGCAAAAAAAGAGGTGACAACTAATTAAAAGTTTATTTGATACACATTAATACCATACAAAACACCTAATCTACTAAAAATAGCCTTATGGTCATCCACTCCGAGACATGTTTGAAATCTCGCCCAAACTCGTGCCGATAGTTGATGAGAGCGATCTGTATGGTGTCGTCCTCATCGATGTCACCACCTAGGTACTCAACCTCAATGTGGATTTACTCAAACAGCTGACAATCTAAATGTATCACCCTAAACCATGAGGACAAAGCGTCCACGGTTCGATTGTGTGCGCCCGTATGTGCTATGAAATCTTGCATTACTCTCCTCCATAAACTGCCTTGTCTACGGCGTGGTGGTACACATACTGCCTCGGCATATGACTTGTAGAGAGCGAGAACTTCCTCGGCTGTCCAGGGGTTATTTGCCATTGTTTGTTCTTAGGTTTGGTGAATGTATGGTGTTTGGACAAATCAAGTGGAAACGGCTGACGTTTTGTGTGGACATTGCAAGTTGATTTTGGTGGTATTTATAGTTGGACCTTTTTAGTTTGTCTAAATATTAATGGGTGGTATTCATAATAAGATTTTAATAAAATATAATAACATTTACAATTCTTAAAACATAATAACTCTAAAATAAACAACAAATATAAAAAAAAATTAAACATCATACCACTAAATTTTATTACATAGGTAAAATAAATAAAACAATTAACCAACAGTAAATCAAGTAAACAAGATATTATTCAGCAGCAATCAACACGTTCACTCTTTAAGTCCCCGTTGTAAGTGGGGGTGGGGGGATATTCCACGGTCCTCCCAACCGCTGGAGTGATCACACTCCACAAGATAGCTTAGCCCCATAGCTGCCTGGGGCTGAAAACATCTTATTTTCACAGGTATTTATAGGCTGAAAATTATAACAAATTATAAAGAGGAACCCTTATAAAAATAAAATAATTTGAAAAGAATCCGGTACATGTTGCCACGCGTCCGTCTGACGCAAGACGCCTCCGAAGCGTCTCAACGACGCAACCATCAACCGAGGGGTCCGCCTGACACTTTCCCAAGCGTCCGCCTGACAATTTCCCAAGCATCCGCCGACCACTCCGTCCGATGCGTTTGCCGGACCATTCCGGTGCGTCGGCCTGATTCATTAATTATTTACCTTTTTTTCAATTTTTTTACTTATTTGGTTATTTTTTCCCTTTTAATTTTACTTAATCTTTAATTTTCTATTATTTTTTGTGATAACTTTAGTAATAAGCAAAAATTCTTAAAAAAAAATCTATGGTTAGTATAGAGAATTAAGTTGAGGGGCCTTTTTGTTAGATATTGAAACTTGAAACCTTTTAAAAAAATAAAAATAAAACAACAAAAAAGGGTGGCAGCGGGACTCGAACCCGCGTGCCTACCCGATCCAACACCACACTAACAAACGCATCACAAGCCATTGTGCCATGACCCTGAGAAATATTAGATATGGATTACTTTAACATATATAAACAACATACGTTGAACTTGATTGAACCTTTTACAATTTTCCCATTTTAAATTGTTATTAGGAATGTGGTGTACCTCATATATATACATTATTCAGTCAAATTCAACATGCACTATCTCAATTATTTTTATTATTTATTTATATGAATTTCAATTTGTTCTTAGGTTTGGTGAATGTATGGGGTGTGGACAAAACAAGAACAAAACAGCTGAATATTGTGTGGAGAATGAAAGTTGCTTTTGGTGGTATTTGTAGTTTGTCTAAATATTAATGGGTGGTATTCATAATAACATTTTAATAAAACATAATAACATTTACACTTCATAAAACATAACAACTCTAAATTAAACAACATCAAATACAATAAAAATTACACATCATACCACTAAATTTTATTATACAAGTAAAATGACTAAAACAAATAACCCCCTATGTAAGTGAGTTCTTCAAATCCCCCCTTTGTAAGTGAGTTCTTCAGGAGGTGGAAGAACATACCGATAACACGGTGTGATTATATGTGCCCTCTATAGATGAGTTCTTCACATTTATGAGAAGTTCCCTCACCCTTTAAGGGTTAGAGAGATCACATCCGTGTTATCTGCCTGCTACCTGTTTTCAACAACACCGGCAGTTTTAAAGCTCAGGAAAACGTCATTTTCAAAACATGTAAACGCCTTTGTTTCTATTTGTAGACTATCAAAAGAAATTAAGATAGGCATTGTATAACGCTGCTTGGATAGAAAACATCTGATTTTCAACGCCTTTGTTTCTATTTATATACTGAAGATTAAAACAAATTATAAAAATCAAATAATTTGAAAAGAAATGTTGCCACGCGTCCGTCTGACGGAAGACGCCTCCGAAGCGTCGGCAATCCTTTACTCCGATGCGGCTGCCAGACTATTCGGGTGCGTCAGCCGGACCATTTCGGTGCATTAGCCAAATAAATAAAGAGACGCTATAATTCTGTTTAGAAACGAGGGACGCAAGCCGTGGAATCATTGCGTCCCCCGACGCTTCAACATGTGGGACACGTGTCAGCTTCTAGGACATGGACGCTTCAACAAAACACACGGACGCTTCCGAGGCTGAGTAGTCCTTCCAAGGACGAAGGAGGGTGACAAATTTGAAAAGCCACTTGGTCAACCAACATTTTGGTAATTTTCCCATTTTTAAATGAATTTTTCCGTGGGCTGCAGTCAGAAAGTGACGAATCTGATTACTACATAGTAAATGATTTTTTATAAAATTTTAGTAGAGAGTTAGACTCTAAAACTTTAACACAAGGATAGCCCCTCCGAGGGGCACGTCACATAAAAAGATCGTAATTTTTGCAAGCTCGTAAGTACAGTAAACGGACGTCCCAAAACAGCCTATTTTCAGTGAATTGAGCTATGCATGTTAGTGAATGAATTGACTAATGAAAGTCAAATGTGGAATATGAATCTGATATGATCGTTAATATATACAATCATGTATACTAACAAGAATGTGAATGCGATGACATGAAAGTATAGGGATCATGTCAAGATGGATGGACGCATGGAAGGCTAAAAGAGTAAAAAGGAAGCAATGAAACGGATACGAATGCGGACGTCTAAGGTAGAATATTTGAGATCAAGGTGGAACGTACGAATAAATAAGAAATGCTAAGGTAAGATTCGTTCAAATGGTTGGTATGATGTTAAACCTGTAAAACCTCATTATAGGGGTTAATGGGTCAAAACTTTTAATCGAAAGATTTTATAACGGTGAGTATGGGGATGTAGTAATGTTAAGGGAAGGTTTGGATAGAAGGAAAATCAACTAAGATATTAGTTAAATGCGTGTTGGGACGTATCGGGGCCGGTTTAATCGAAAAATATGTGAAACGGGTCAAAAGAAGTTGCAAATGATGAAATCCATAGGTAAGAATAAATGCTATGAGCATGAATGTAGGTTGTATATATAAAACCTATACATATATATTTATGGATGTTCGTGTTTAAGATTTTGTAGTATGTTCATATAGGATATGAAAGGTATATGAGAGTTCAGATATGGATGTATGGATGTGTATAAATATATGTATGTATGTATGTGTGTATGTATATATGAAGTGTAATGTATACCAAAGAATAGAACATGTCTATATATATATATATATGCATAGTTTTAATATGTTTGAAAGTTAACGTTACTAATCATGTGTCTTGAGAATGAAATGAAAGTGCAGGTATGCTAATGTTGACCTTACGGCGATTTGACGTTGGGATGCAAGATTTTACTTAGAAAGTTAATTTGAAAGGATTAGTATGAATAGAATGAATCCAACGTGGTCATCTAATTACGTATGTTTAGATTATGAATGATGTCACCAAATATTAATGATGCGCATGTATGTGGTGATTGCAGGTTGCACGGATTTAACATCATTATGAAGTCAAGAGGTTGAAGATCCAGTCAAAGAGCACGGATTGTACGGGAGGAGTGGTCACATAGCTTGTATTTGTCTGATGTTCTCGATAGGTCAATTAATAATGAATGATGTCCCTCTTTGAAAGAGTCATTTTAAATGATGTTAAAGAATGTTAGAGCATTGTTGTTAAAGAAATTTTATGGTTCGTAATTCCGATGCGTCTTTTTGGTTAAAACGTGTTAGGGTCTTACATTGTTTTTTATAGTTGGGCTACTCTAATTATATTTAAGAGATAAATTATTTATTAAAGTACTAAATTAAGAAACAAAATGTTGGCGAGTCAACTAACTTGACTCACTTTTTTTGACCCGTGTCTAAAACTACCGTTTAAGCAATTAGCCAACCCACACATGACTAGCTTTTTTTTTTTTTGAGAATGAAGTTCAAAGTCTCCTTAAATAGATGCTATAGCCCCTGCCTCTCCTACTATCTCGCATGCAATAGCAACACATGTATTTTAATGCGTCGTTGACTGAAGATGTGATAAACGATAGGTCGATTGAGCAACTATTTAACGACCTATGTAAAACACAAGATTAGACGAGGAACCTTCATCATCATGGTTTACGCCATCACGCCACCTACCTTTCCTTACTGATGGTTGAAACATAACGCATATGGCAATTTTGCATGCGGAAAAGCTTGCATTGATTACTCTTCTTCTAACTTGGTATTTGCCTTTCCAATCTATCTCTTTCTATTAATTTTGGATTATTGGATTTAAATAGCTTCAATTTAGCCGATAGAACTCTCAACTTACAAATTGTACCACGCCAATCCAAACTTTCAACTTATTTTCCTCTACTAATTCCAAACTAATTGAACTCTAACCCAGTTAGCTAACATCAAATGCCACATTATTAAAAAAGCCACGTCACATGCCACACACTATATAAGTGCCACATCATCTGCCACGTCACTAAACAAACGGCACATCAACAAAAAAACTATATGGGTTAGGGTTCAATTAGTTTGTGAGTGCCAAAGGGAAGTAAGTTAAAAGTTGAGGTTATTTAAATCCAAGAACACTTAGGAGATAGAGGCATATAACTGAAAACAAAAAGAAACAACAAACCAACATAAAACCAAAATGGATTGTAAAAGCAGACACGTGAGAACCTAAATAGACGTGAGAACCTAAATAGTAATACTAAACCTTGTAGTCAAAGTTGCAGTTAAAAAAACACATACAACGAATCAATGGTAAAATAACATGAAGACTTGGTTAAAGATAGCAAAATAAAAAAATAAAAATAAAAAAATTGGATAGAAGTAACGAAAGTAACCAAACCACATTAGCAAAAATATTAGATTACTCAAAATAATTTATGCAATAACTCAATTAAGCTATCTTGATTACTTATTCGTCACTGTCGTGAAACGTTTAGATTATACTTTTCATTGAGTCGAGACCGAACCAACTCGGCTTGAACCCGAAACTAGTTTACAGATTATTAAAGCTGGGACCAGACCATTTAAAGACGGGCCGAAACAAATGGGCTTGAATGGGCGTGCTATTTTGGGAATGTTAGGCGGGTTGTTGTTTGGAACCTAAAAACAAAAGGGTATTAGATGAACCGTTCGGTGCACAAAAAACCCAAACCCGGACCCGGAAAAAAACCCGGAACCGGGTATTATAAAAACTGGGTTTTCTATACCCGAACCCGACCCTACCCATAGGTTAGGGATCGGGTATTCATATTTGATCTAAAACCCAAACCCGGAACCAGGTTTTTTTATACCCGGTTTATACCCGAAATCCGGTTTTTATAAATACCCGGAACCGGGTTTTATAAATACCCGGAACCGGGTTTTATAAATACCTGGAACCGGGTTTTTTTATACCCGATTATATAGCCACCTCTAGTTTTAAATAGATGCATCTTTGAAAAGTGTTGGTTCTTGAGGGATGATACTTAGTTTCATTCTGAGGTCCTTTAGTCCTATAGAGCAAATGTCCAAACCGTCTATATGAATTGTTCCACTATCAGGTTCTACCAGACGAAAAAGTGCAGTTATTAATGCGGGTCCCTTCTTTGAATGTGCAAGAAGCATTAATACCCGGTCGGGTTTTTTTAATACCCGGTGCGGGTTTTTTCCCAACCAGATGCATACCCGAACCCTACCAGATGAATACCCGAACCCGGAAATAGGGTATTATAATACATGGGTTTTATAAAACCCGACCCGAACCCGGGTATATAGGGTATACATTTTTGGTAGAAAACCCGGACCCGACCCGGTTTTTAAAAAAACCCGATTTTGTAAAACCTGATCCTACTCAAACCCGGTTCCATACCCGGAACCGGTTTTTAAAAAAACCCGATTTGTGCACCACTAGATGAACGGGGTTTTGTGGCATCAAATTGTCAATTTAGTTTTTGTGATATATTCTTGCAAATTTGCAATTTTGCATCTACAAACTCCGGTTTTCTATATTATATGTGCAATATTTTTGTTGAATTTAATTTAAATAATTAAGCCAGATATAAAAAAACGTGGCGATTTGTGCCCGTTTGTTTAAAATTTACACTTCACAATTTTAAAATCAAACTAAACCAACAGAAAACATGACAAAAAAACATCCAAATTAAGTCAATTGAAGTCATATTCCAAGAGTTCATAACCATATCAACAACATGGAGAATGGAATATGAATGCTCTAAAATAAGTTATGGTGAAATTGTTTCAATATAGATGGTGAAATGGTGATGATTTCTTTTATCGAACCTAACTGTCAAATGACCGTTGAAAGTACCTACCCACAAACAATCAAAGCACTGTAGGAACTAGGTTCACGTTTTCAATAAAATAAATTACAAAATATATAATAACGAGACTCTTGTTATTTGTGGGAAAATCAACTAGTACAATACTGGTTACAAAATTAAATAAACGAATATAAAAACAATATAATTGTACCAATCTTGATTCAAGCCAACGTCTTTGGAAAAACTTCAACCGCACCGTCTTGTAAGAACCTCCCCTGCAAGAATGAACAAACTATCGTTGACGTTTTTGGTTGAGGATCGTGTTTGACACGGGGCCCTTAAAACAGATTTCGCGCCTCCTCTCAGACGGTCTATTTCCAGGATACAACAACCGAAGCAGTAGTTGTACTGCCGAAGATGACTTTCACGCCCGAGATTACACCGGGTATAATTTGGTGTTCATATTTTTGTGGAAAAGTAATAAGTTGCAAAAGAAATACTTTAGAGATTAACTTCTCTGGTTTTCCCTTGGAACGAAATAGTGCTTCTGTGTATATCTTTTTCTATCTTTTCACAATGGACCATTGTGATTATATATACACCAAAGTTTTACAATTAAAACTCATTTAATCTTGTAATCAACAAGATATTAATGTTTTTAATTACAAGGTAATTAATCTTGTAATAAAAATGCTTTAATTGTATTAAAACGGAATTAAAGTGGTCAAATGTAACTCTCATGTCAATTCATGACATTCTAGTAACCGGTGAAGACCGAGTTGACTGGCTGAACCGAATCGCGCGTACAAGTGCGCACCACAGTTAAACCCGCTCCTACATGGAGTCGCGCGCCACACGGATGCCACTACGCATACCAGGACGCCACCTGGTCATGCGCCATCCATACTCGTGCGCCACTTGCACTCTCCGCCCTAGCCAATGACGTGTACCATGCGCCTTAGTAGCTCGCGCCGTATCGACATGCGACATGCCATGGCATCCGTCTACGCCACCCAAGGGTGTGCCATAAGCGGACCCGCCATGTATCTGACCAAGCGCTCATGGGCAAAAATACAAAGGCAGTATGCGAAGTTCAAAGTGCAGCATATTGGGCCTATAGCCTACGTCACGCACGCATATGTGCGGGTGCGATGCACCCTTTAGGTCCCCACTAGTGTTTTCCTTTAAGAAAAAAATTTACAAGGAGTGCTCCTCCTTATATACCACTTTGAGTTTTGTCATCCCACCTATGTGGGACAAGTTGACAAAACTAATCCATTTTATTCATCTTTGTTTGTTCCAAACATACAACTTCAAGCTTCGATATCTCATTCATCTCAGCTCTATTTGGGCATAGTTTGAACATAAACTCATAAATAATTATTTATACAACACATATATAAATATTATTGATGTCCAAAATATTTAGTGAAAAACTCATTTTCACTAAAATTTCCAACAATCCCCCACATGAATGGAGATCGATTAAAACATACAAAATTCCCCTATGAAAACTCGACAGTCGAGTATTGCAGGATAGGTAGGTGTAGCCTTTGAACCTCCTTTGTGAAGCATACTTAGCCTACTAGGGTTTTGTAGACGTGATGTCCTTGAACAACCCTCCATTTGTGTAGACGACAATATACATTCACACAATACTTTCCCTAGCCGAACCATCTCCTCATTTTCGTCTCCAATAATGGTCATGGAGCACTTTCCTGGTTCTGCGGGAGCTCTAGGAATTATGCCCTAATTCCATTCGAAGCGACCACACTTCTCTCCAACATAGGTGATTTCCCTTTAAATCATTAAAAGCATTATGGTTCATTATGATTTACACGAATCATTTAACCACATAGTATGCTTAGCCTCACAACAATGTCACTGGATATTATAGGAATGGACTAGGACGTATTTAAACACCCTTTTATAGTTTTAGGGGGATATATGAACATATACACTAGCTTATATATAAACATATATATTAGCTATGCCCCACAGTGACTACCATTCGGTTCATGATTAAGTTGGCCTATTGAACCTAGATCTTGGGATCTCCAGTCAACTAGGTTAGGTTTCCCTCATGTCCCTTTTCCATGGCTTTAGTCCCATTCCACAACCTGATCTCTTATCAACCCACTGGTTGTTGGATCCAAAAATTATCTTTGACTTCGCTAAGTCACCAAAGACAATTTAAATTGCGATAAGTTGTTCTAACGTGTTCTTGACTCGCTAGTCACTTTTGCCTTTTAGTCGATTCATAAGACTTATAACTCGTGATCTCAACCTGGATCTAGTTATGTACCTTGTCTTAGAATGACATGAAACTCAATTCATGGCTAGACACGTTTTCACCATGCCTTTGGTGTGTCATGACTGACCTCTTACTAGATTTTGAATCTAACCAATTGCCATTCGAGTCCAATCTACTCGATTGACTCCATATAACCATTGTGTACTCCACTTGGTCATGCGTTTGCAATAGATGCAAGTCACCCCCACATTTAAGTGTAATTGGATAGCATCCAAATGGGGTGATGAAAGGGTCTCCCTTTCATTTCGAGTTTCAGAAAACTTCTCAAATTTCCACATTCAAATGCAAGTCACCCCCACATTTAAGTGTAATTAGACAGCATCCAAATGGGGTGATGAAAGGTTCTCCCTTTCATTTCACGTTTGAGAAAAACTTCTCAACTACCATTTCTTTATACCCTAAAGGGTTTGTCTCTTAAATGGTACTCATCCCCCCCCCCACATTGCTTGCACTTTGATTAAGTTTAAGTAATCCCTTTGGACTAAAATGAAGTTATATTTATAGTTTTGTTTTAGCACAAAATTCATTCTTATGTCATCACTGTTAGGGGACATTTTCTTAACATACGTATCCTGACCAATATCCTGCCTTTGTTTGTTTATTTGTGATCAGGATGCTGGAAGAGGATATTGCTAACATCTTGGGCGATATCCTGAGGCTTATTGAATTAACCACGTGCAGGTTAAGGGTTGAGGCTTGCTAACGGTCAAGAGGACTTCTTCTCCTCAAGACTCGGACGAATTTGTTGAGAAAGAGACGTTGAGCCCGAAAGACCAGGTCTACAACGTTCCAAGAAGGAATATTCGGTGGATCCCGCAAGTTTAGGGTAGTTAGTTATTTTATCTTTACTATAAATAGATGAGGTCGGATCAGCTTAGAACACAACAACAATTCACACTTACACTCTCGAACACTTTCACTCTCTAGCTAATTGCAAACACCACACTTGTATTTCATTTCCATTGTAACACTTAGTCGATCCGTACCACATCCCGCACTGTATCCTGATTTTTGAAGCAATTGAAGAACAAGGCAGCTGCGATTGTCAGCTCCCGAGGTTTTATGCCGGCGATCTAGATTGATCAAGGGCTTTCCTCGTACATCTCGTGCCGTTTACTTTATTTCCGCTCATTGTTTGATCATAGATACAGCTCAATATCCTGAGCCGTATCCTGAATACGGTTTTTCCAAATAACTTAACAAGTATATTTTCAACACACTTTCTAGCACACTACCTCACTTAACTAATTTGATCACTTAATTACTTCGGTAATTTTTGACCAAAACAATTTGGCGCCCACCGTGGGGCAAGTGGTGCTCTCTTTACTAAAAATTTTGTCAAATCGCTAATCGGTTTTCTATTTTCAAAACTTTTTGCCACATTATCCATAATGGCCTCAAGATCAAACATGAGTTCCTCTACTGTGTCTGCTATGACTTCTGCTACTACCGGTTCGGTGCTTCCACCACCTCCTCCAAGGATGCCAGCCTCTACACAATCTCAAGATGTTATCCCAACTCGGAGTGTCCAGGGATCTGCTCCCGTTTTAGCTTCTAATGATGAAATTTTAACCTTATTTGGAAGTGTGCAGGAACAAATGAGGCAGCAACAGGAAACAAACCAAATGCTTTTGAGGGAAATACAACTCCTGAAGGCTGGCTCGAGCAGATCTGCCGAGGACAATGTCACTCCGTTACACCCCAGAGCCTTGAACTTTAGTTCAGCTGTATATACCGAGGATAATAGGGGGAATATCGTGCCCAGTCTTCCTCAGAATCATACTCCTGAAATACCCTCCTCGATTAGGATGTCAACCATAAGGAGCTCAGGATATGCTTCAGGATATGGGCAGAATCCTCCAACTGGTAACGTGTCTAATAATAACAATACTCATGCTACTAACAGTGGTGGATCCTTGCAGGATTCAGGTGTAACATCAGCACTTACCAGGGAACTCCAGAAGTTGAAGGACATGATATCTAGTGTACCTGGGGTGGTTCAGCCGATCCCAGAAGTGTCCCAGGACAGCCACAAGATATCTCGTTTTGCATATCCTATCTGTGATGCTGAGATCCCAAAGAGATTCCAAACCCCCAACATGAAGCTTTATGATGGGACTACGGATCCTGAGGAGCATATTGCCCAGTATAGGGAAAGAATGGAGATTAACCCTATCCCTCCGGAGCTCAAGGAAGCGTGCTTGTGCAAGGGATTTGGTTCTACTCTAACAGGATCAGCCTTAAAATGGCTGTTAAACGTTCCTCCTCACTCAATTACTTCATTTGCTCATTTGGTTAATTTATTTAACAGTCAATTTTCTTGTAGTCGGAGTTTTGAGAAACTAACCAGTGATCTTTACAGGATAACTCAAGGGCCTCAGGAATCCTTGAGGGATTATGTGAACAAATTTAGTCGAGAATCCTTGGATATCCCACATCTTGATGTTGCAACAGCAGTGCAAGCTTTTAAGATGGGATTACAAAAGGATTCTCAGTTTTATCAGGATCTTGTAATGAATCCCTGCAGGAATCTCGATGAAGCTCGTAACAGGGCTTTGAGATATATCCGTCTGGAAGATGACAAGAAGATGCAAGAAAGGATGAACTCATCCAACGCTTATGAATCGACTAATAGGAAGTCAGAATCCTCATTTAAGTCATATCGGCCTAAGCCATATGGGAGAAATGAAAACAAGAGAGTGAATGCTGTCGAAGATGAGGATCCTGAAGAGTATCCTGAGTTGTCTGAATATTGCTTTTCTGTTAATATTCCTGAATTAATGTATGCTATGCAGGGTTTAGGAGACAAGGCTAGATGGCCTCGAAAGAATCAACAAAAGGTTGACTGGAAAGATAAGTCGAAATGGTGTGCTTTCCACGAAGATTTCGGACATATGACTGAGGATTGCATTGCTTTAAGGAAAGAAATAAGCTATCTTCTAAGCAAGGGATATCTGAAAGATCTCTTAGGAAAAAAGAAGAATAAGGGTCAGGATACTGACAAGGATCCTGAACGAGCAGCATCACCTCCCTCGGATGCCAAGATAATCAACTTCATTTCGGGAGGATCCGACATTTGTGGGACCTCGTACTCGGCAGCAAAGAGACATGCAAAGGAAGCTAAGGCCGAAAGGGGAGACAGACCTGTCAGGATGACTACCCTCACGACTGACAAAGTGATCACTTTTGATGCAGATGACAGGGATACTGTCCAGGATCCTCACCATGATGCTCTGGTAATAACGATATATGTGGCTAACCATTTTGTGCGCAGGATACTGGTTGATAATGGCAGCTCCGTCAACATAATCCAACTAGAAACTCTGAAGAGAATGAATGTATCTCCAATGGATATCACTTCAAAGTCTACCGTGCTTGTTGGATTCAGTGGAGAGGCTAGAAACACAGTGGGAGAGATAAAGTTGCCAGTATACGTTGAAGGAGTCAATTCGATACAACGTTTCTGTGTGATGGATTCTCTATCCTGCTATAACATCATACTGGGAAGACCGTGGATTCACGATATGAAGGCCGTGCCATCAACATATCACCAATGCATCAAAATACCTACCCCCTGGGGAGTGGTCAAAGTTGATAGTGATCAGCAGGAGGCGAAAGAGTGCTACTCATCCTCGATGAAATCCTCAACCAAACCTAGTGCAGCATAGCAATTAAAGACACGGGACCAGGATATCGTGGAGGATCCGGAGCAGGATGTGAAGAAAATTATCCTGGACCAGGATAATCCTGATATTTCGGTGCTCGTAGGGACCAATATCCCTCAGGATATTGAAGAACAATTAATTAACTTTTTGAAATGCAGGATGTCTACGTTTGCATGGAAGCATGAGGATATGACAGGCATATCCAAAGATATTATCACTCACAAGCTTGGAATTGATAAATCATTCAAGCCTGTACAACAAAAAAGAAGGAAGTTTGCTCCTGAGCGGAACGTGATTATCCAGGAGGAAGTTGAAAGACTGTTAAAGTCCAGAATGATCAGAGAGGTTAAGTTCCCAAGGTGGCTAGCAAACGTGGTTGTAGTATAGAAGAAGAATGGGAAATGGAGAGTTTGTGTGGACTACACAGACTTGAACAAAGCTTGTCCTAAAGACCCATTTCCTCTTCCCCACATCGATGCAATGGTAGATGCCACTGCCGGGCATGAAATGCTGACTTTTATGGATGCGTCCTCAGGATTTCAACAGATCCAAATGGAGCCTTCTGACCAGGAGGATACTGCCTTCATGACACCAACAGGTATTTATTGTTATACAGCTATGCCTTTTGGTTTGAAGAACGCAGGTGCAACATACCAAAGATTGGTAAACATGATGTTCAAAGACAAACTGGGGGACACCATGGAAGTGTATATCGATGATATGGTGGTAAAATCTAAAAAGGCTGAGGATCACCTCCAGGATATCAAGGGAGCGTTTGATATCCTGGATCAATACAACATGAAGCTGAATCCTGCTAAATGCCATTTCGGAGTGGGGGCAGGAAAATTTCTTGGGTATATGGTGACGAAAAGGGGGATAGAGGCAAGCCCGGAGCAGATTAAAGCTATCCTGGATATAAAATCACCCTCGAATATGAAGGACGTACAAAGATTAACAGGCCGAGTAGCAGCTCTAAACAGATTTATCTCAAGATCCTCAGAGAAATGCAAAGACTTCTATGATATCCTAAAGAAGAACAAAAGATTCGAATGGGGGGAAAAGCATGAAGCAGCCCTGCAGGATTTGAAACGGTATCTTTCAACCGCACCTCTATTGATGAAGCCCGAAAATGGTGAACCACTATCCCTGTACCTTGCTGTGTCAGGGAATGCTGTAAGTGCCGTTCTTATAAAAGACCATGAAGGTCAGCAGTATCCTGTTTATTATGTTAGTAAAAGTTTGTTAGATGCTGAAACTAGGTATTCTCATTTAGAAAAATTGATATTAGCTCTAGTCATGGCATCAACGAAACTTAGGCATTATTTCGAGACACATAGGATACATGTTAAAACAAATTATCCTGTCAAAAATGTGCTTAGGAAACCAGAGATGTCAGGTAGGATGGCCAA
Organism: Helianthus tuberosus; assembly: GCA_030545235.1. Lineage (NCBI taxonomy): Eukaryota > Viridiplantae > Streptophyta > Magnoliopsida > Asterales > Asteraceae > Helianthus > Helianthus tuberosus. The sequence continues at coordinate 121,038,893 of CM060356.1, read as the reverse complement.
GTGGTCAGTAAAGTTGAGTGCTTATGATTTAGTATATGAACCCAGAAGTGCCATAAAATCTCAGGCTTTAGCTGACTTTGTGGCTGACTTTAGTAGTGACATTCAGGACGAGGTAGAACTAGAAGTTCAACAGTTGGGAGAAACCTCAGGATCCTGGACATTATATACTGACGGTGCATCTAATGTAAGAGGAATAGGATTAGGAATACTACTAAAATCGCCACAGGGGGACATATTACCCCAGGCTATTAGGTGTGAATTTCCTGCTACTAATAATGAAGCAGAGTATGAGGCTTTAATTGCAGGATTAGAGTTGGCTAAGAGCATGAGTATCAAAAATTTGCAAGTGTATGTTGACTCTTTGTTAATTACTAACCATTTTAATGGATCCTATGCAGTTAAGGGTGAGAAATTAATCGAATATCTCGATATTCTCAAAAAATTAGCAGGATATTTCGATGTTTTTATACTTGAACAGGTACCAAGGGAGGATAATGCTGAAGCGGATGCCCTAGCAAATTTGGGATCATCGGTCAGGATACCTGAAGGGACGCAAATACCAATATTACATGTCTTATATCCTGCAACGAATCCTCAGGATAAAGAAGTAGCTAGTATACAGAATCCTGGAGCAGAACATCCTGAGGAGGATCCTAAATCCTGGACGGCTCCGATCATGAGATATCTCAAAGAAGGACACATCCCTGGAAATGAAAATCCTAAGGCATTTAGGATGAAGGTATCACGATTCACTATTATAAATAATATTTTATACAAGAAATCTCTTGCAGGACCGTATTTGAGATGCTTGGAGGATCTTGAAGCCAAAGAAGTACTTCAGGATATACATGAAGGGGATTGTGGTAACCATGCTGGGGGCAGATCGTTATTCTCAAAAGTATTAAGAACAGGATATTATTGGCCAACAATGAGAAAAGATGCCGCAGAATATGCTCGAAGATGTGACTCATGTCAAAGACATAGTAACATACTGCATCAACCGGCTGAACCATTATATCCTATTGTTTCCCCTTGGCCATTTATGAAGTGGGGTATGGATATAGTGGGAAAGCTACCAAAAGCTCCGGGAGGAAAAGTCTTTATGCTAGCAATGACGGATTATTTCTCTAAGTGGGTTGAAGCTGAAGCATTTGTTCAAGTTAGAGACCAAGAAGTAGTATCCTTCATAAAGAGGAATATCCTGACCAGATTTGGAGTACCAGCTGAGATAATCTGTGACAATGGTTCTCAGTTCATAAGTAAGAGGACTACTGACTTTTGCAAGAGTTGGGGGATCAAAATGATCACATCTACTCCGGTACATCCTCAAGCAAATGGACAAGCGGAATCCTCTAACAAGATAATTGTCAATAACTTAAAGAAAAGGCTTGGAGCCAAAAAATGAAGATGGGCAGAAGAATTACCCTTTGTTTTATGGGCTGATAGGACAACGGTAAAGAATGCAACAGGCCAAACCCCGTTTTCCTTGGTGTTTGGAGCAGAAGCAATGATTCCAACAGAAATGACGATACCTACTGCAAGATCTGTCTTAAGTGATCCTGAGAAGAATCCTGAAGCCTTGAGTCAGGATTTAGACACTATAGATGAAAAGAGAGATGCGGCAAGGCTAAGGATGGCAGCATATCAACAGAGAATATCCAGGGCATATAACAAGAATATTAGAACCAGAAGATTTAAGGTTGGAGATTGGGTGTTAAGAAAGGCTTTCCAAAATACTACTAATCCTGCCGATGGCAAGTTAGCTCCAAAATGGGAAGGACCATATGAAGTTGAATCAGAAGCAGGGAAAGGAGCATATAGACTCAAAAATATGGAGGGAGATATGCTACCGAGATCTTGGAATGCTATACACCTTAAGCTCTATTTCAAGTGAGTCTAGAATTTAATTTCTAACTCAAGATGGTATGAATTCTACTTCTTTTAAATATGTTTGGTTTAATTTGTTCTTTGTAACCTGATACTGACTTAAGCATCGGAGGGGTGTTAGCCAAGCTAGCACCCACCTTAGTTTACATTTGTTTTGCAAGATATGTTTCAGGATATAGCTCTAGGATATGCACTCAGGATAACTCAGAAGATTAGAGGATTGGCCCCCTCTCTCAAGTTTAAGGGATACTGATCCCTTCACAGGTTTAAAGGTATTCACCTTTCTTCCGAATTGGGTTTAAACACCCCGCCTGGAGCGCAAGTTATTCAGGGATAGTTCAAGGTGGCGGGACCAGTCCATGTAAAAGTGGCTGACAATTTCGTCACTATTGGCTATATCCTGAATCCTAACGGTATATGAGGATTGATCACCCTCTCTCACGAAAGGGTATTTTCATACTCTCTAAGGTTTAAAGGTTTTCACCTTTCTAAGTCTTGGAGTTTATACACTCCCGCCTGTAGCGCATGAAAAATTGGGATTTTCCCCAGGATACAAAGGATTTATCTCCAGTACATCCTTGGGTTATACCCTCGGGACGTGAAAAATTGCTTATGCCATGGAAACTGATATTAAGTAGATTTCTAAGATACTTGAAGACATTATACACAGGGGACATCCCTGCCAAGATGGTGGTGTAAAGCTAAAAGAATGAAGTTTGCGACTAATGCACTAAGTACCTTGCACTGGGGACATCTTCATTCGAAGAGTTGCAAAGGGATTGAAGTTCGGTAATAGGTTTACATCCTATGTCTGGTATGATCTTTCCTTTGTAAGCCTCATTTAAGTTTTTAGTAACATTATGTTAAGTATCCTGACATATATCCTCAAAGTCCTTTTAAGGATATTTGATTAGGATGTTTGAAACTAGTATTGGCTTGGAACTTTGATCATCATCAAAACTTGGTTTTGAAGAGATAAACTATTTTTTATTTTCTAAAAGAAATTTTTATAAAGTTAAAGGAATGTCTGGAAGATCTATTTAATAAAAGGCTTCTGCAGTATGTTTCCGAGCATACTGGCCAGGATATTTTGTAAAATAACAGTATGAAATTTTTACAAAGCCAAAACTTACACTAAACAATGCAAGGTAACAGAGAATAAGTCAAAAGATAGTTATATTATTAACAAGTCAAAAGTTGTGCTTTTGGTTTCACCTTAAACTAAGGCCCATCCGCCAAAAGCACAATTAGTTTTTATCATATTTGTGTAACGGTTGCAGGATCTGTCTCAAAACAGGACCCGTCCACCTACAACCGTTACTATGTTCAAAACAAGTTATACTAATCGATGACCAAGGGCTTCATCCTAAAACCTAGGACCCATCCACCTTTGGTCATCACATTGTTCTAGTGCAGGAAATGTAAATTGTTCAAAGACAGGAAAAGTAAATTGTTTATGCAACCACAACCATGAAATTAAAAAAAAGTGGGCTCCGGCCTTGGCACGTATATCCATCATCGCCCACTCTGCTGCCTAAGGGGCAGCACCCTCTTGAACAGCAACCTCCTTGCCAGCATTCGCCCCAGCATCACCCTCGGGATTCTTCTCAGCACCATCACCGGCATTGGCAACCTCCTCTGCCACCTTAGAAGGCTCTTCACCAGTATGTTTGGCAGGATGAGCAACGGGATGACCTCCGAGGCCCTGCAGTTTCTCCTCCCAAGCCTTTACATTCCAGGAAGGGCATTCAAAACCCAGATCCATGGCCTCATAAGCCATCCTTATCCTGGCTTGGAGAAGAGAGACGACCACCGAAGCTTTTAGGCTATCCCGGTATGAGCTCATATTCTGCTGATATTGGAGAAGAGCGGCGTCTAGCTTGGCTTGAGCATCCTCATTAGCTTTGTGGAGGGCGGCTTGATGTTCCTGAGTCATTGCCTTGTATTTGTCTTCATAGTGCTGGGATTTGGCAGCTGCAATGGTTCCTTGATCAGCTATAGTGGCTTGAGCTTTCTCCAGCTGAATCTGCAACATCTTGTTAAGACCGCTAGCGTCCTCGTATAAATGCATGAGGCGATCCAGACCCTGTCAATAAAGACACAGGTATTAATGTGAAAAATAAGCAGGATAAAGACTAACATACTTGTACAGGATATCGGAAAGAAAATTCTACCTGTTTGAGGAATGAGGTGGCTTCGTTAAACCCATGATTCTCAAGGGAGAATGTTTCAGAAACAGCTGGGGAGTCAGTCTCCTTTCTCTTCCGAGAGCTAGATGCCCTGGTCCTGGATGCCGGAGGACCTTTGGGGGCTGAAACAGTCTTTGAGGAGGTAGGCTTTGGTGTAGCAGATGGCTTTGTCTTGGATTCTTGTTTGATGGGTTCAAGGCTGGAGTAACAATCTAACTCATCAAGTTCGAAACCTTCAAGGTTGACGACTGGTACTACATAAGGGAAGATATTCTTAAAACTCATCATATTTTTGAAAAATAATTAACATATGAAGATGTGTTTACCAGACATTTCTGAGCTTGATTTTTGATGAGGATCTGTGAGAGACAGGGAAAAAGTTCTTTCACTGGCAGGAAGACGGTAGATTTCCTTGATCTTGGATTCGGATTCTGCGCTAGGAGGCACTAAATCTCTGAAATTCGCTGCATAAAAACATCAGAATATAAGTCCGGGATACAGTTTGAAGATATGATTGGGGATATTCCTAAAACCCTAAATCCTACCCTTGGTTAACCATTTAACCGGTAGATCGAAACCCTTATCAATGGAGTCTCTTTTGACGAAAAAGAATTTTCGTCGCCATCGATCCTCATTCTTGGTGGCTTTAAGGACCAAAGGGTTCTTGATGGAGAACAGAAGATAACGGTGATTGCCATGAGATCTCAACCGGTATGCTACGGGAAGGTCCTCAACAAGTAGGTTAGGAAAATGACGAGATTTGATTTGATCCAACACTATCAAGATTCGCCAGACCATTGGCATAACTTGGGCATAACAAAGGCCGGTGAGGTCGAAAAAGCTGGAGATAAAGGGTGGAAATGGATACCGGAGTCCAAGAGAGAAAGGATAAGCGAAAAAACAAACCCACTCGTCGGATGATGCATCCGATCGGGCTTCCTTGTCAAAGGGGCGAAAGACCGTTCCGGTGGGAAAGGCACCGGAGTCTTTGAGAGCAGCAATATCAGCATTATTGAAGCAGCAAATCTCCTTTGCTGGATCGGTGATGAAGTTTTGACTTATGAGGGTTGAGGCTGACCGGTCTGAGCGGGATTTCGTTCGTGGTGCCATTGAGCAAGTTAAGAAAAATTAAAGAAAGGAGATTAGAAAAGAAGATACCTGATGCTTGCTCGCAGATAAGGATAACCGAGACAAGGAGTCCCTCGGTTAATATAGGATGAATACAGGGGGGTAAAAAGTAAATAATGCCTTGGAAGTTGCACCGCTGTCATTTCAAGAGTCTAGTCATATTAATTACTTTAAGTTATGAGATAAGATTTTTGAAATATATCCGTTGGATTGGTATCCCAACCGATATATTTGGGGACAATTGTTAGGGGTCATTTTCTTAACATACGTATCCTGACCAATATCCTGCCTTTGTTTGTTTATTTGTGATCAGGATGCTGGAAGAGGATATTGCTAACATCTTGGGCGATATCCTGAGGCTTATTGAATTAACCACGTGCAGGTTAAGGGTTGAGGCTTGCTAACGGTCAAGATGACTTCTTCTCCTCAAGACTCGGACGAATTTGTTGAGAAAGAGACGTTGAGCCCGAAAGACCAGGTCTACAACGTTCCAAGAAGGAATATTCGATGGATCCCGCAAGTTTAGGGTAGTTAGTTATTTTATCTTTACTATAAATAGATGAGGTCGGATCAGCTTAGAACACAACAACAATTCACACTTACACTCTCGAACACTTTCACTCTCTAGCTAATTGCAAACACCACACTTGTATTTCATTTCCATTGTAACACTTAGTCGATCCGTACCACATCCCGAACTGTATCCTGATTTTTGAAGCAATTGAAGAACAAGGCAGCTGCGATTGTCAGCTCCCGAGGTTTTATGCTGGCGATCTAGATTGATCAAGGGCTTTCCTCGTACATCTCGTGTCGTTTACTTTATTTCCGCTCATTGTTTGATCATAGATACAGCTCAATATCCTGAGCCGTATCCTGAATACTGTTTTTCCAAATAACTTAACAAGTATATTTTCAACACACTTTCTAGCACACTACCTCACTTAACTAATTTGATCACTTAATTACTTCGGTAATTTTTGACCAAAACAATCACATATTTTGAATGTTTAAAGTTAATTTAATCTCCGTCGAGCATATAAATTAACAAGTATTAGTCTAGCATGCTTTAGACCACAATACACTATCATGTGAACAGAAGATGCATCATTCCGATTCTTCATAGCCTTAAGAGATAACGAACTATCTCTTCCGAACATTCGTTTCTTAATTTAGACACAATAATGAAATTTTATTTCACAATTCCAAACCATCAGTTTTAGGAAGGCGTCAAAACCATAGTTAATTCCATCCGTTAGGATCATAACTCGTTTGCCTTTTTATCTCCAAGGCTTCACCATTGACTTTCTAAAGACTTAAACATAAGTCTTAATCCAAGTCACTTTGATGAAAGATCTTTGTATAAAATCACTCAAGTCTTGAGATATAGTCAATTACCTTAACTCTCAACAATAAGGCATTCACGTATGCCTATAGTGATATATACATTTACGTTGTTGTTTCATTAATACCATGTATTGGGATACTCTCCCAAATTGAGGACCAACCCTCCACATAGTTTAAACAACATTGATGGTGGTAGAAGCATCTACAAGTCCATCACTATTGTAAATTTCCGTTAATAAATTTGCTAAATTTATTAAAATCATTTACAATAATAAAATATATTTCTTTCATATGTTATATTCTTTGAAAACTTATATTTGCATTTCCATGTTGATGCTCAACATTAGATGACATATCTCGTTTTCGTGCATTTCATCTCAAACCATTCACCATGTTTCTTACGACGCCGTTATGCATTTGATGTTTGATTTGTGACTTATCACATAAGTCATGATCACAACCCGCTCGCTGTGTTTGCGTAAATTGCTTTTTACACTTTGTACCAAAATGTGTATCCTTTTGACAACTTATTAGTAGTCCAAAATAACGGATACACCAATGATATCTAAACATCAAATCCCAAAGTGTTATTATTTTCAACACTTTCGACCGAAATAAACGCAATTATATCGTTCGGTGTCATGTTTTGAGGTACTCCCTCATCTTGAAACTCTAAACTTGAGTAATCACAAGTTGTCCAAAATATAAAGTTGTTTACAAGTTACTACTCGCAAGTGGTTAAGCAACTTATTATGTCTATAACAACATCGAGTTGTTTTTCACAAAATAGTCTTTCCAAGACTATTATATGGTTCAAGACGTTATACTTCTCGTGGAAGTATCGAAACACTTATAATTCGTAAAGACATGTTTTATTCGTTCAAAACATTTCTCATTTTTGCAAGTGTTTTATTATTAAACTATATATTTATGTTTTGATTACAAATCAAGACAATAACCTTATAATAGTTTATTAAATAAAACATTTTCAAACTCGCTCGTTTGAAAATAAAACGAATACGAATCGTTTTAATAATTGGTTTATCATATTCAAACCATTTCTAACCGCTATTAGATAATAACGATTACCAATCGTTAAAATGAGTGGTTTGTATCATAACCAATTCTAATATGCTAATTAGAATTTAAATGTTTAACAAACATTCAAAATATTCGGTTTTATAAAGTAAACCGCTTCTGACGCGCTCGTTAGAAATAAAACGGATACATTTATTCACTTTTGGTTTATTTAAATGAACGTTTTCTAAAACGCTCGTTAGAAATAAACATAAACCTTTTCTAACACGCTCGTTACCAAATATATATAAACGATTACAAATCATCTTAAATAGTTTATCATAGTTAACTTGGTTCTAACCCGCTCGTTAGAAATTAACGAGCAAATCGTTAAAATAGTTGGTTATAAGATAAACTAATTCTAATACGCCCATTAGAAAATTAAACGATTATTTATTACCATAAGCCGTTTTTGGTTTATCTAAAATAAACGTTTTCTAACCCGCTTGTTAGAAATAAACAAATGACAAAGTGGTTAAATCGTTTTTAACACGCTCGTTAGAAAATAAACAACTATCAACCTCTTTAAATCGTTTCTAACACGCTCGTTAGAAATAATCGATTACAAAATTTGTTTCGAAGTTTATAAAAAATATAAACTATTTCTAATACGCTCATTAGAAATAAACAAATAAAAATCGTTCAAACGTATGTGGAAAAAATCCGTTTCTAACTCGCTCATTAGAAATTTAATAGTTTAGACGAAACCGTTACAAGGTTTATTATCCAAAATAGTTGTCTCCAACACGCTCATCGGTAATTATTTGGAATAATAATCTTTTCTAACATGCTCGTTAGAAAATCTAAACGTATATTTTCTAGCACGCTCATTAGAAAATCTAATCTTCTTTTAACAAGTTAGTTTTACACAATCATCGTATCTAACACGCTCATTAGATATAAAAGATGATATTATTCTATAAAATTCTAACACGCACGTTAGAGATATAAAAAGTTTTAATCTTGTTATTCTTTCAACAACGTTTCTAACACCCTAGTTAGAAGATATTAAAACTAGTTATTTTTTAAAATAATTACTTTCTAATATGCTCATTAGAAAATAAATATATTTCAATACTTTCAAAACCAACATTAATATGTTAATTATGGCTGCTAAAAGCTTATTATTAAGAAATTAAACGTTATAAACACATTTGTAAGAGGTTACAAAATAAATTTTTCTAATACGCTAATTAGAAAATTTAGTATTTCAAAAACCTATTGAAATACATATTATTTTGTATATGGTTCGGTTTATCTAAACACGAACAACAACCCATGAACTCCAAAACTTGAATCAAAACGTCCGTTTTTGTAACACGGTATGCGGATTAAAGATTGTACTCCAATCATCAAAACTAATCCGACTCATTGTACTAAATAAATATTTTCCAAAAATTTATAAGATTTTAGCAAACTCTCAATAAAAATTTTAACTTTCGTGAACCTAAATCCTCGTAGAGAAGGGATTTAAGATTGTAGCAACAATCTTCACGAAAGTCTGTTTTAAGATTGTAGGAACTAGGTTCACGTTTTCAATAAAATATATTACAAAATATATAATAACGAGACTCTCGTTATTTGTGAGAAAATCGACTAGTACAATACCGGTTACAAAATAAATAAACGAATATAAAAACAATATAATTGAACCAATCTTGATTCAAACCAACATCTTTGGAAGAAATTCAACCGCACCGTCTTGTAAGAACCTTCCCTGCAAGAATGAAAAAACTATCGTTGACGGTTTTGGTTGAGGATCGTGTTTGACACGGGGCCCTTAAAACAGATTTCGCGCCTCCTCTCAGACGGTCTGTTTCCAGGATACAACAACCGAAGCAGTAGTTGTACAGCCGGAGATGACTCTCACGCACGAGATTACACCGGGTATAATTTGGTGTTCATATTTTTGTGGAAAAGTAATAAGTTGCAAAAGAAATACTTTAGAGATTAACTTCTCTAGTTTTCCCTTGGAACGAAATATAGCTTTTGTGTATATCTTTTTCTATCTTTTCACAATGGACCATTGTGATTATATATACACCAAAGATTTAATCTTGTAATCAACAAGATATTAATGTTTTTAATTACAAGGTAATTAATCTTGTAATAAACATGTTTTAATTGTATTAAAACGGAATTAAAGTGGTCAAATGTAACTCTCATGTCAATTCATGACATTCCAGTAACCGGTGAAGACCGAGTTGACTGGCTGAACCGAATCGCGCGTACAAGTGCGCACCACAGTTAAACCCGCTCCTACATGGAGTCGCGCGCCACACGGATGCCACTACGCATACCAGGACGCCACCTGGTCATGCGCCATCCATACTCGTCCGCCACCTGCACTCTCCGCCTAGCCAATGACGTGTACCATGCGCCTAAGTAGCTCGCGCCGCATCGACATGCGACATGCCATGGCATCCGCCTACGCCACCCAAGGGTGCGCCATAAGCGGACCCGCCATGTATCTGACCACACGCTCATGGGCAAAAATACAAAGGCAGTATTCGAAGTTCAAAGTGCAGCACATTGGGCCTATAGCCCACGTCACGCACGCATATGTGCGGGTGCGAAGCACCCTCTAGGTCCCCACTAGTGTTTTCCTTTAAGAGCATTCTCATCCAATCCATCAAATTATACATACATTCCACTAAAAAACAACTCCTATATCAATATATTTCCACTAAAAACAAATACTTTTTCTCTCTCCTTTTCAATTAAATAATATTATCATCACATTTTTCTCTTTCCTTCACTCACAACCACTTTCAATATATATTAAAAAAATTATACTGGGTGAACGGTGTCCCCCCAAATATACAGATGAACAGTAACATTTTCTCTCTCCTCCACTCACAACCACTTTTTTTACTCTTTACAATATAAAAACTCACCCTCACAAGTTTTGATGGATTGGATGAGAATGCTCTAAGGAAACAATTTACAAGGAGTGATACTCCTTATATACCACTTTGAGTTTTGTTATCCCACCTTTGTGGGACAAGTTGACAAAATAATCCATTTTATTCATCTTTGTTTGTTTCAAATATACAACTTCAAGCTTTGATATCTCATTCATCTAAGCTCTATTTGGACATAGTGTGAACACAAACTCATAAATAATTATTTATACAACACATATATAAATATTATTGATGTCCAAAATATTTAGTGAAAATGAGATTATTGATGTCCAAAATATTTAGTGAAAAACTCATTTTCACTAAAATTTCCAACAAGCACTTTCGGTTTCTACACCCATGAAACAAACCCACGAGCCATACCAAATGGGGTGACGACGGTGTACCCGAGTCGGATAACTAGCCGCAATTCCTACCTGTGGGGCGCCCCCACCTCGCTTCTGTTTAATTGCCAAATGTGTGCACATGAAAAATCTTATGTCCTAAAATACCACAAATAGAAAGCTATTGTTCAATGAACAGTAGTAGCATGTTTGAGAAACAGACAAGGTCATCAGATTTTGAATTTAGTGATGATAAGAAGCAGATTTGGAAATGTTAATTTAAGATAATCTTCTATAGATGTAGCAAGTAGCAACTAATGTGTTTTAAGGCTCTTCCATGTTGACTTGACAATATACTGACTATCTTAGCCTCTTGGGTAATTATCTCAAATCCTTTGAATCGTTAATATTTTAGTTTTTAACCACACATTATTGTCTTGTCAGATAGTTACCAAATATCAATAACATTTTTTTTAATATCTTAAACTATTTATTAACTTGTCAACATCATTTTCAAGATTAATTACAAAATCAAAAATCAAGACGGCAACCTTTTGTCTATTAGTAATTACAACATCGTTTTAGAAGACCTACAAAATCAAGACGGCAACCTTTAGTCTATTAACATATGTATTCGATACAATGACACCTTATTAACAAAACAATAACAATAATGAATAATCAAAAATCCATTCAAGAGTTCATATCCATGGAAAACTTAGATGTTGTGGTGGTGGTGGTGCCTTTTGTAGCACAAGGTCATCTCAACCAACTCCTTCACCTCTCCCGTCTTCTTTCCGCCTATAATCTACCGGTCCATATCGCCGGAACCACCACCCACAACCGCCAAGCGAAGCTTCGTATCCATGGTTGGAACCACAACTCTGACACAAATATCCACTTCCATGAGTTTGAAACACCTCAGTTCGAATCTCCTCCTCCAAACCCTAATTCTTCCACAAAATTCCCATCACACCTTATCCCATCATTCAAAGCATCATCTTATCTACGCGAACCTTTCGCAAAACTACTCGCTAATATCTCTAACACTGCGAGGCGAGTCGTCGTTATTCATGACTTTCTAATGAGTACGGTCGTTCAAGATGTAGTTTCATATCCAAACGTAGAAGCCTATGTATTTCATTCTGCATCGGCTTTTACAACGTTTTCATACTTGTGGGAAGAGAAAGGAAGACCATCTTTAGATGATGATGATGATGATGAATCTTATATGCAGTTTACAAAGCTTGCTACTCTTCAAGATCATATCCCTCCAGAACTTTTTGAGTTCATTTATACTCATGTTGGATGTGAGAAGTTTAATTCCAGCAATATTCATGATACTTCCAAAGTATTTGACAGTAAATTCATCGACTATATTTCGAAAGAAGGACTTTCTGGTAACACAAAGCAATGGGCAATTGGTCCTTTTAATCCAGTGTCCATAAACAATAACGAAGACAAAGACTCTGGAAAACAACACAAGTCACTCATTTGGCTCGATAAACAAGTTCAAGACTCGGTGATATATGTTGCATTTGGGTCAACAACTTCATTATCCGATGAGCAGATTCAAGAACTTGCTATTGGATTAGAAAAGAGTGGACAAAAGTTTATATGGGTGCTAAGAGATGCTGATAAAGGTGATATCTTTAAAGGTGAAGGTAGGAATATTGAATTACCAAAAGGGTTTGAAGAAAGAGTTGAAGGACAAGGTTTAGTGGTGAGGGAATGGGCACCACAGTTAGAGATATTGGTTCATATCGCAACAGGCGGATTCATGAGTCATTGCGGTTGGAACTCGAGCATGGAGGGCATTACTATGGGTGTTCCGATTGCGGCTTGGCCTATGCATTCAGACCAACCAAGAAACGCTATGCTAATAACTGATGTATTAAAGATTGGTGTGAATGTAGGGGATTGGGGGCGTGATGGTGAGGTAGTAACATCTTTAGTTATTGAGAAAACTATTAGAATATTGATGAATTCTGATGAGGGCAATGAGATAAGGAAAAGAGCCAACAAACTTGGTGAAGATGTTAGGCAATCTATGGAAGAAGGTGGTGTTACACGTATGGAGATAAACGCTTTTGTTGATCATATCACTAGACAATAAATATGTGAAAACAGTTTGTAATTTGATTTCAATGTATTGATTATTGATGTGTGTGTTTAAAAATATAAAAAGCTTTTCTATTATCATGATTACTTTTGAAAAGCTTTGATTTCAATGGGAAAAGGAAACAAGTTCTTGCGACAATCACCATTCTGGGTATGAGACTCGATCGGTCTAGTTGAATACCTTTTGTGTGGGCATGTAAATCAATCGAACTCTCATGAACTTATTCGTCGGGAAGTTTTTATGTATGTTTGATTAATAATTGAACGAACATGAACAAAGTATTTTGTTTGTTTAATTAAATGAACAAATATAGACACACATTTTGTTCGTTGATATATTTTCGTTTATATTTGTTCATTTTTTTCGTTTAATTTCTAATAAATACATGAGTAGTTAATAGTTATGCTTATATAAAATAAGCATAAAAGACTATTTATATAAATATAACTAATTAGTAAATACACTTTCTAGTGATAAAAAATAGCTTTAAAATGAAACTTATCATAATTATTCACTAATTAATATATAAAATCTACTTCATGTTTATTATATTTATGTTTATTTAAGTTTGTTAAATTATGTTTCTTTATGTTCGTAAACTTTCCGTTTAAGTTTTATATGAACAAACATGAATAAACACGAATATGACCGTTTTCTAAATGAACGGACATGCACAAAAGGATTTGTTTGAATATATGTTTGTGTTTTAAAATTAAATGAACGGACATAAACACACATCTGTTCATGTTCGTTCATTTTGTTTACAAGCCTATTTTTTAGCCCCAATTAGCTGGGCTCGTTAGTGATTTGTTGAATAAATTAACTAATTCCTGATTATACAAAATTTTCAAAAAAAATCTATATATACCAAATTTTCAAAAAAATCTATGTATGTTTTTTTTTTTTTTCATTTATGTGATGTTTATTTATTAGTCTTTATAACTTTTAGTTTATTGGAGGCCTTATTTTTATTTTTATTAAAGTATCTGTTATGGTCTTGAGCTTCTAGTCGTTCACTGGCTTTGACTCTTATGACGCAAGACAAATATTATTATATCTTTTCTATTAAGTAATACTTTTCTCGTAATTGATATTTGACGAATAATAAACCACATGCATATACACCATATCCTAAAGGGAGTCTCCTTACTTGACCATTCCGGCTTTTACTTTTATATTGAAAAAACATTATTTTATATAATACTAGGTTATAGATCCGTGTATTACACACATGTTTAAAGATCTAACATGAAAGACCTTTAGATGAACACAATGTTTTAAAAACCGCTAAATATCGACCGGTTATAGCGGGTATTACCGTTTCTAGATGTAAATCTGGTACGAAACACCACGGTAAATAAGTGAAGCGACATAAGGTTTGTACTGGCGGTAAAATCCGGTATACCGGTTTGAAACATAATACCGGTACCGGCCCATGGTTTTTTTAGTTTGGGTTGTTACTTATTTTCATTATACACGTTACTTATCTTTCGTAATTTTTATATATTATGATTATTCGTAACTAAAAGTTCTTATTTAATATTGTATGAAACGAAAATAGCTATCCTCTAGTTGATGAAGATGACGATAATAGTGAATTTCATCTTTTATGCGATCGTGAACTTGATGTATTCAACATTCAAATGACTTAAACATTTCATTTAAAAGTGCTTGTTGGAAAATTGAATAATTTTGAATTATCTTTTGAATAATTTTTTATTATGCATTTACTTTTGAATTATCTTTTAATATGTTTTGATTAACTTTTGAGTTAATGTTGTCATTTATGAAATTATAGAGTTAGGTAGTCAACTCGGTTGAACCGCTCGGTACAATCTGGTTCAACCGGTTGAACCATTTTTTAGCCTAATCCGGTTTGATTTAAAAAACGGTTTTTAAAACATTGGATGAACATATATAGTTTAAGAATGAAATTTTTAAGATATTAAATAAATGGTTATTATTAAATCATATACATGAATGCTAGTGTCTCTAAATCTTTGTAAGGTGTTACGACTCTAAATCTTTACACATAAGTTGTTTTAGAGTCCATAGCTTAATCACACGGAATCAAAGTTGAGTAGCTATAATGTCCTTTCGACAAACTAAGATATTCTCGCATTAGAAAATAGTGAATTAGTTAAATAATTTAATATTTGTATGTATGTTGATTTTAATATTTAAAAGTATTAACAACATTAACAATCTTTCAAAATTTGTTATATGTTAAAGATATATTGTAACACCCTAACCTCAAATGTGAATCTGGTTTTGAAATATCAAATAGGTCGAAAACAGAGGAGGGCTTTGGGTGTCTTTGATAGGAATATGCAAGTATTTAGTAGTGAATGGAACATGAGGGAGATAAGTATAGCAATTTAGTCAGTGGCGGAGGTTACTGGTGGCACCCGGGGTGTTCCGATCCTCACTTATTATTCGATTGTGGTGTTAATTTTATTGTAAAAAAATTGTTTTGTAAAATATTGGATTTTGAGAGTTTGGTTCCCACAGATTTTTCGTTCGAATTTTGCCACAAAACTTAGTTGCAGTTAATTGATAGCCATATCTAAAAATATTGGGATTCAAATATTAAAGGAATTTAGGATTTAGGATGGTGAATGGTATCCATGTTCTATTCCTTATACACTCATGTGTTACATGGCTGGAATAAATAAAAAATCTTGCGTAAGTTAAAGATGATAAATATCATACAGAAATTGCTTTAACTAAACTACTCATAATCAAGAAAATGTCAAAAAAAAAAATTCTTTGAGATTTAAAGAAAAATATAATAATTTTGAAATAAATTTACACATATTAAAAGGCCAATATATAACCGATAATTATTACTAATTATCATAAAATACATAAGTTAAACCTCACAATTTATATAACTTGAATTATAAATAATTTGAAATGGAACACTAACATGAATAATATGTTAGTACTTCAAACGTTAAATATCAACCTGAGTATAGATTTCATTAACTGTTTTCACTTTAATATAATGTTTCCTTTTCTTTTGTGTTTTTGTGACAAGAATATTAAAGTTTAAACATTTTTTAAATGATCACAAAATTTTTATACTCTGAAATTTAAGGACTTTATTTCTTTGGTTTTTTTTCCTTTCGGTTATTATACAGAGTGTCATTACCGAAATGAACCAAAACGATATCGATTGAAATTGAATTCCCGCCAAATCGCACAGGGCTTTACCATAACTATTACTTCAAATAATTTATTTCTTAGTGCTAATTACTAAAGCAAATCAAATCCGTCCTGTTAGTTTATCCCACTGATTAAATATAGGAATATTGGATTTTAATAATCCCAACTATTCATTGTTGTCCGCCAACAATCCCAACTTAAAAAGTAACAACTGACAGTCCCAACTATTAACATATTGACTTCCAATGGACCCTGACTAACAGAACCCTAACGCCGTTAGTCTCTAGTCACCGGAAAAAAGTTTTTTCGCCGGAAAACTCATTTTTGGCTGGAAAACTCAACATTTTTGTCTCAAACCTCTTTCTAACCTTATTACAGACCTTTAGTAACTTTTTTTCTAGCAAAAGCCCCAATTATTTAAGTCACCGAAAAACTTCTTTTTCGCCGGAA
Organism: Helianthus tuberosus; assembly: GCA_030545235.1. Taxonomy (NCBI): domain Eukaryota; kingdom Viridiplantae; phylum Streptophyta; class Magnoliopsida; order Asterales; family Asteraceae; genus Helianthus; species Helianthus tuberosus. Next base: position 121,022,281 of record CM060356.1, on the reverse strand, counting down.
AACTCAACTTTTTGGCCGGAAAACTCAACATTTTCGTCCAAAACCTCTTTGCAACATTAGATCGGACCTTTAGAAACCTTTTTCTGGCCAAAAACGGTTTTCCGGCGACGAGAGAGTATTGGCGTTAGGGTTCTGTTAGTCAGGGTCCATTGGTAGCCAATATGTCAATAGTTGAGACTGCTAGTGGTTATTTTTTAAGTTTGGACTGTTGGAAGCCAATTCCGAATAGTTGAGATTATTAAAATATAATATTCCTTAAATATAAGCTCAAGATGCTATATAAATATCCTCTGCAATAATTAGAAATAACTTAAATCAATTAAAATATATGTTAAAGATTATACAAATTTAGTTTAAATACTCATTTAATTATTTATCACTTTATAATTTAAATCCTTTAATGAAAAAAAAGAAAACAAAAACAAAAGCCATGTAATCTCTAAAAAATAAAATTTAAGAAATTGACGCAAAGATAAATCGGATAATGTATAACAATTATTTATATTTATATAATATTAGATATATCAATAATTAATAATATTATAGATTAATCTAATATATTAATATGGTATTGATTTAATATATAAATAAATTAAATAAAAAATGCCACATGCCATTATATAAATAAATTAAATTAGAGAATGTCATATGGCATTAGATGAAATCTTTTATTATATTAGAAGATATTATTTATTTTTACTATAATCTAGCTAATTTTATCGGTTAATCAAACCTTCAAATTTAAAGAAAATCTCATTCAATATTAAACCAAGCAACACATGTCGCAACCCCCGTCCCTTAACAACCGGGGAACGGGCGGCCGCGGCCAGTTTCGGTGGTATCCAGATGTTTATCATTTTGGCAGCGAAAATTATATCAGAATCGTAGTTAGGAAAAATATTATCAGAGTAAAATACCACACTTTCATAATATTAATTACGTGGGAAAAATCCCAAGTTTTAAGTACACACATTTTCATAGGGGTAAACCCTATTTTATTGAATAAAACATCTTTTTATTTTATGTAACTTTATAGCCACTTTTCCAAGCCTTCAGTGCTGTCCAGCTGGCTTCTACTTTGGCTTTCACAATTTGTTACCTGAAACGCGTTTAAAAACATTTTGTCAGTGGGAAATACTGGTGAGTGAATCCCAGTTTAATCAAAACAGGTTTTATCAGTCTACAGCATTAAGGGCGGTCGCGCAATTACATTTTTTTCCATCTACTTTAATTACCACCCACGGTACTATCAACCCGACTTGTGGTTATGTTACTACTCACAATGTAGTAACAAATTTTGTATACAAAACCCCAACATACCGACGATAATTGTAAAATACAAATACTCAATCACTGTTTAATATAATGTTAATCATATGAGGTTTTGTAAAAACAGTTTGCAAAAAGGAGGATTACTCACATTATTGTCTTAGGGTTTTCCTTAAGGATTTCCTGGTGATTATCTATAAATTACACAAATGCACACGCGTTAGTATAATAACCCAATATTTACATTAGTAATACCCTCCCCGAGACGGTATTCCAACGACTACGTCGGGCAGAACTACGACAGCCGTTACGGAACCCTTGATCAATCGGGCTGCGTATCTAATACGTAACCGGGGTTATGATACTTACAATGGGGCAGAACTTCGTTATTTAGAGGGGTATTATGCCCGAGAATAGCTTATACTATAAGAAAATTCGAGAGAGAAAAGTGTGTGAGCGATTTATACTGAACAGCCGATGGCCTCTATTTATAGGGCCTGATTCTGGTTTTGTCGCGCCCCGCGTAGATGTTCTCCAGGGGCTTCGCGGCCCGCGAGGCCAGCTAGGATAGGCCCTAGCTTGACTGACTCGGCCACTAGGCTCGCCATGATTGGGGCCACGTGGCGGCTCAGGGGCTCGCCTGTCCTCCTAGCTGTCGCGGCCCGCGTAGGTTACCGCCTATATGTTCGCGTCCCGCAAGCGAAGTTAAAATCTTGTTTTTATTTTATTTTATTTTTAATTATGTAAGGGTATTTAAGGCTCGGTTTTCGTATACGGGGTGTATTATAAGACATATAGGGACACTTTAAATATTTTAGGGGTATCGGAAATTATTTAGGAGGGTTGTTATATCCTCCCCACCTTGTTTTAGAGCTCGTCCTCGAGATCTAGTGGAATAGGTGTGGATATTTTTTTGCATTTCTGATTCAAGCTCCCAAGTGTATTCTGGTCCTCTTTTGGAGTCCCATTTCACTTTGACCATAACTAATCTCTTGTGCTTAAGATTCTTGACTTTCCTGTCTTCAATCTGTAGAGGTCTTTCTACAAATTTTAACTGTTCATTTACCTCTATATCCTTAAGAGGTACTACTAGTGATCCATCCGCTAAGTGTTTCTTGAGATTAGATACATGAAATACATCATGTATTCCTGCCATTTCCTCTGGCACTTGTAGTTGATAAGCTACATGTCCTATTCTTCTAATAATCTCATAAGGTCCAACATACCTGGGGCTTAGCTTTCCCCTTTTGATGAATCTTACCACTCCTTTCCAAGGAGAGACTTTCAATAACACTTTGTCTCCTACCTGAAATTCCAATGGCTTTCGTCTGTTATCTGCATAACTCTTATGTCGATCATGTGCTGCTTTCAATCGTTCCTTGACTTAAATGATCTTGTCGGTTGTTTCTTGTACTATCTCAGGTCCGGATAGTTGCTTTTCTCCAATTTCTGCCCAACAGACTGGCGTTTGGCACTTTTGTCCATAAAATGCTTCGAATGGTGCAGCATTGATACTTGTGTGATAACTGTTATTATAAGAAAATTCTATCAATGGTAAGTGATCGTCACAATTACCTCTGAAATCAATTACACAAGCTCTAAGCATCTGAATTGTCCTTTCACTTTGTCCGTCCGTTTGAGGATGATAAGCGGTGCTTAGATTCAACTTGGTTCCCATTGTTTTTTGGAAACTTGTCCAAAAATGAGAGGTAAAACGGCTATCCCTATCAGAAACAATTGATAAAGGAATTCCATGTAATGAAACTATTTCATTTACATACAATTTAGCTAATTGTTCCATACTGAAAGTTTCCTTCATACGTAGGAAATGAGCTGACTTGGTTAGTCTGTTTACAATCACCCAGATTGTATCATTACCTTTTCTTGTTTTGGGTAGTTTGCTAACAAAATCCATTGTTATTAATTCCCATTTCCATACAGGCATTTCTAACAGTTGCAACAATCCTGAGGGTTTCTGATGTTCAGCTTTAACTTGTGAACATGTTAGACACTTGGCAACATATGCTGCTATATCCTTTTTCATTCCTATCCACCAGAAATTATTTCTTAAGTCTTGATGCATCTTATCACTTCCAGGATGCATCGTATACTTAGACTTATGAGCTTCTTCTAATATACGATGGCGTAGGTTTCCTAATTAGGGTATCCACATTCTTTTCTTATGGAATCTCCAAATTCCATCTGTTCCTTGTTCTAGTTCCTTAATCATTCCTTTCAATTTTTCAGTATCTTCCTTGATTACTGATTCTTGTGCTTTTCTAATTTGTTCATTTAAATCTACTTGCAGATTTAGTTTAAGTGAACGTACTCTTTTTGGTTTTTCGTGATACTTTCGACTTAAAGCATCAACTACTACGTTTGCCTTTCCTGCATGGTACTCGATATTGCAATCATAATCACTAAGTATCTCCATCCAGCGTCTTTTGTCTCATATTCAACTCCTTTTACCCGAAAACATACCTTAAACTCTTATGGTCGGTGAAAATGGTAAACTTACTACCGTAAAGGTAATGTCTCCAAATCTTAAGGGCAAAGATTATAGCTCTAAATTCTAGATCATGGGTTGAATAATTTTCTTCATGATTCTTAGGTTGTCTAGATGCATAGGCTATAACCTTTTGACGTTGCATTAACACACATCCATAGCCAAACTTAGAGGCGTCACAATAGACTATAAAGTCTTCAGTTCCTTCTGGTAACGCTAATATGGGTGCATTGGCTAGTCTTTGCTTAAGAATTCTAAAGGCTTCTTCTTGTTTTGGTCCCCATTCAAACTTAACAGATTTACAGGTTAACTTAGTTAAGGGAATGGCTATTCTAGAAAAATCTTGAATAAATATTCTATAATAACCGGCCAATCCTAAGAAACTTCTAACCTCGGTTGGTGACTCAGGGGTTTTCTATTTAGTAATTGCCTCGATCTTGGTGGGATCCACATGAATTCCTTCATGATTAACTAAGTGTCCAAGAAACTGTACCTGTTCTAACCAAAATTCACACTTCGAAAACTTAGCATAAAGCTGTTCTTTTCTCAATAAACTTAGAAGTGCGTGCAAATGCTTTGCATGCTCCTCCTTACTCTTAGAGTAAATGAGAATATCATCTATAAAGACAATTATGAATTTATCTAAATATGGCTTACATATTCGGTTCATCATATCCATAAATGCAGCTGGGGCATTGGTTAAACCAAATGGCATGATTGTAAATTCATAATGGCCATACCTTGTTCTGAAAGCGGTCTTAGGAATGTCCTCTTCCTGTACCTTTAATTGATGATATCCTGACCGTAAATCGATTTTTGAGAAAAATCGAGCTCCTTGTAATTGATCAAAAAAATCTTCGATTCTTGGTAATGGGTACCGATTTTTTATCGTGACTTTGTTCAATTGCCGGTAATCAGTGCACATACGCATTGATCTGTCCTTCTTTTTGACGAATAAGATTGGTGCTCCCCAAGGTGATGAACTCGGCTGTATGAATCCTTTTTCCAACAATTCGTCTAACTGTTTCTTCAGTTCTTTCATTTCTGCAGGTGCCAAACGATAAGGTGCCTTGGCAATTGGTGCTGTTCCTGGTAGCAGGTGGATTCTGAATTCAACTTCCCTGTCTGGCGGTAGCCCTGGTAATTCTTCTGAAAATATATCTGAAAATTGAGATACTACAGGGATATCTTTTAATTCTTTTCCTTTAGTGTTAATGATTATAGAAATCAAATACACTAATAATCATTTTCTTACATAACTGGCTGTTTTCAATACAGAGACGAATTTTGTGGATCTAGACGACTTATCTCCTTTAATTGTGATCTTTTCACCTTTCGGTGAATTTAATTGAATTGAATTTTGATCACATAAAATACTGGCTTTGTTGGCTATGAACCAATCCATTCCTAACACAACATCAAATCCTGCCAGATTCATTGGGTAAAAGTTTGCAATAAATTTTTGATTTAAAATTTCTATTCTTGCTCCATGCAAGATTTCAGAAATCTTTATGGTTTCTCCATTTGTTGTCTCCACTAGACATTTTTGCGGGAGTTTAGTTAATGGTCGATTGAGAAGTTTGCAAAATGAAGTATTAATAAAGCTTTGGTTTGCACCAGAGTCAAATAATACTTTAGCAAAAACATCATTAACTAAAAACGTACCGACGATCACGTCCGGGATCATCTTTGCTTCTTCTGCGGTCAGAACAAATGCTCTAGCATTTTTAGTATTCTTGTTGTTCGTGGCTGGAGCTAGTTTTGGACAGTTCGGCTTGATGTGACCTTTTTCCCCACAGTTGAAGCACATTCCATTATTAGGTTTCTTCCTGCAATCTTCTTCCTTGTGTCCTGGTATCTTGCAGAAATTGCAGTAAATGGAGCATTTCCCTGAATGCTTCTTCTTGCAAGCCTTGTAGTACGGTGCAGAGGTAGAACCTACATTTTTGCCATAGTTGGAATTTCCATAACGAAATTCTAGGGTAAGCCTTTGAGCTAGGTATCTCCTCTGGTCCTCTTCTCGTGTACGCACTAATTCACCAGTCAAGGTGTTTGCTAGTTCTACAGCTTCTACTATGGTGAGGTCTAGCTGCCTTGACTACATGCCTAATTTCACTGATTAATCCCCAGATATAACGGGAGATTAATACTGGTTCAGTTGATGCAAGGGTGGGCACTATTCTAGCATATTCAAAGAATAAAGTAGTGTAACCCTTACTATCTATTCCAGTCATCCTAAGGTTTAGGAACTTATTTGTTATCTGTTCCTTTTCATTGGGAGGGCATAATTTTCTTTCTACCATATTTTTAAATTCCTCCCATTTCATATTGTAAACCCTGTCACTTCCCCTAGACTGGAGGATAGTGTTCCACCATTCTAGTGCTGAATTCTTAAACAGATTGGAAGCAAACATTAACTTATCCTCTTCAGCACACTTGCTTATTTTTAAGACTGCCTCGGTCTTTTCTATCCAGCGTAGAGCTGCAACGGCCCCTTCATTGCCCGAGAATTCCATTGGTTTACAAGACCAGAATTCTTTATAAGAACAACCATAAGACATGGTTCTTCTTCTTTTGGGAATGGGCAATTGAAGTATGGGTCCATTGTTTACGCTGTGTTCAGGTTCAGTTGGTCGCTTACTGCCATTATTACTTTTATTATCTGCTTCCCTAACTGTTTTGATAATATATGTCATTGCGTCTATAATCCCTTGTGCCACTATGTGTTGAATGGCACTGTTATCCACTTGGTTTCCATTATTATCATTGTTCGGATTATTGTTGTTATTCTGGTTTTCATTATTCTGGTTTTCCTGGTTCACTTCGTTGTCCATCTGAATTTTAAATATTTGCCACATATTAATATCACAAGTTAATATTTAATCAATCACACAACACACATATTGATCAAAATCGTCGAACATTGCGACTTACTCTTTTTTATATAGTATGCATCTAATACAAACTGATATTGGAATTTAAAATTATAATACTATTATGCATCCATAACTAGTATCTAGATTTTTTTTCAAACATACATTCATATTATATATTTTTATTATTTTATTATTACCACCATCACTGATATGGGTTCATCCAGAACTCCATATTACGCTCGTCATACTTCCAGACGAGTCGTTCTCCGACCTGCCTCATCCTCTCGCTACTTTCTAAAATCTCCTCACCAAAGGTTCAGAGTTCTTGCACATTCTCTGCACTCATTGGGGGTGCATGTGCTGGTACTGGATCTGGGTACTGTGGCATGGGTTCTTCCTGGGGATATGGATTCTCTAGGATTTCCCTAATGGTTTCATCATTATCATAATAGGGATCTAGAGGGTCCAGACCTGGGTAAGCAGCTAGGTTTGGCATGGGTTCTTCTGATATTGGGTAGCGTTGCTGATAATCCCTATGATCGTCAAACCACGGGTCGTAGTCTGGGTCTAAGGGATTGGGTGCGGGTACTCTAGGTATCTCAGTTGGGTCAAAGGCTGGTCCTGGGATTTGGTTTTCTAGATTGACTGGTTGTGGGGGAAACAAGGGTAATGGTTGGGGTGCTATGAGTTGCTCCAGGTTTGGGTTGGCAGTTGTGGTTGCTAGAATATGGAAGTTTGCTAAACTCCTATTAAGCATATCTTGGGTGTGAGCATCTGTTTCTCTCTTAGCGGCTGCTAAAAATCGTTGTTGTTGTAACTTTTTCATTCTCTTCCTACGTTCATGCGCTCCCCTACTGAACCATCCTCTCTTTTTAGGAGGGAATGGCTCTTCAGACTGAGCCTTAAACACGAATATCCCATCTTCATTGTCAGCTGAATACCCTGAGAGGGTAGGCTGTGAAGAGGTGCCTTTGCTCTTAGGGGAGCTGGTCAGCTGACGATTGGCGTCGGAGGGTCCTTGATCACTCATACTGTAAACTAACAAATAGTCAAATAACACACAACAATAAAATACAGATATGCATGTATTTCTGTAGATAATTTCCTAACATTTTAAATAATATCTTGGTGTCAGCAGAACACTTATGTGGCTGAATCAGTGGCTTAGCTCTGATACCACATTCTGTCGCAACCCTCGTCCCTTAACAACCCGGGAACGGGCGGCCGCGGCCAGTTTCGGTGGTATCCAGATGTTTATCATTTTGGCAGTGGAAATTATATCAGGATCGTATTTAGGAAATATTTTATCAGAGTAAAATACCACACTTTCATAATATTAATTACGTGGGAAAAATCCCAAGTTTTAAGTACACACATTTTCATAGGGGTAAAGCCTATTTTATTGAATAAAACATCTCTTTATTTTAGGTAACTTTATAGCCACTTTTCCAAGCCTTCAGTGCTATCCAGCTGGCTTCTACTTTGGCTTTCACAATTTGTTACCTGAAATGCGTTTAAAAATATTTTGTCAGTGGGAAATACTGGTGAGTGAATCCCAGTCTAATCAAAACAGGTTTTATCGGTCTACAGCATTGAGGGCGGTCGCGCAATTACATTTGTTTCCATCTACTTTAATTACCACCCACGGTACTGTCAACCCGACTTGTGGTCATGTTACTACTCACAATGTAGTAACAAATTTTGTATACAAAACCCCAACATATCGGCAATAATTGTAGAATACAAATACTCAATCACTGTTTAATATAATGTTAATCATATGAGGTTTTGTAAAAACAGTTTGCAAAAAGGAGGATTACTCACATTATTGTCTTAGGGTTTTCCTTAAGGATTTCCTGGTGATTATATATAAATTTCATAAATGCACACGCGTTAGTATAATAACCCAATATTTACATTAGTAATACCCTCCTCGAGACGGTATTCCAACGACTACGTCGGGCAGAACCACGACAGCCGTTCCGGAACCCTTGATCAATCGGGCAGCGTATCTAATACGTAACCGGGGTTATGATACTTACAACGGGGAAGAACTTCGTTATTTAGAGAGGTATTATGCCCGAGAATAGCTTATACTATATAAGAAAATTCGAGAGAGAAAAGTTGTGAGCGATTTCGACTGAACAGCCGATGGCCTCTATTTATAGGGCCTGATTCTGTTTTTGTCGCGCCCCGCGTAGATGTTCTCCAGGGGCTTCGCGGCCCGCGAGGCCAGCTAGGGTAGGCCCTAGCTTGGCTGACTCGGCCACTAGGCTCGCCACGATTGGTCCCACGTGGCGGCTTAAGGCCTCGCCTGTCCTCCTAGCTGTCGCGGCCCGCGTAGGTTACCGCCTACATGTTTACGGCCCGCGAGCGAAGTTAAAATCTTATTTTTTTTTTATTTTTAATTATGTAAGGGTATTTAAGGCTCGGTTTTCGTATACGGGGTGTATTATAAGACATATAGGGACACTTTAAATATTTTAGGGGTGTCGAAAATTATTTAGGGGGGTTGTTATAATACATTATCTTGAAACTTTAACAATAGTATATTTTTTTGACGGCAACAACAACAATAATAATATTATTATTATTATTATTATTATTATTATTATCTAATAAAAGTATATTTTAACGGAAGTATTATTATTATTATTACATATATATTTTAAAATAGAGTTTTACATATATTTTAAACTTATATATCTTATAAATCTATATTTTATTATTATTGTGGGTTGAGGAGATTTTGGCACATGACATTCTATTGAATACCTTATTAGTATGAAATGATAGAAGTTTTTTCTACTGACAACACTTCTTAAAATATTTAAAAACAATGTTATTAAAACTGAATAACACCAATGCTTTATATTGATTTAAGAGGGATATGATACATGAGGGGTGATTATCGGTTCGGACCCGCCAAAATTTACCAGGAACTGAACCGGAACCGAGACCCAGACACAATAGAAGGAACCGAAACCGACCCACAAAACATCTTCATGGGTCGGGCATGCATCGGGTCCCACGGTTCCAGTTCTGTGTTTCTGTTGGAAGTTGGACTTCTTGATATTAGTTTGGGTTGTTATAAAAAAATCAGACTGCTATTTTCGTTGGTTGCTACGAATTTTATAATTTTTCAATTGTAGCAAACAACAAATCATCCATAATCATTTTTTCAAACCATTAAGGCTATAAGAAATCAACACGCAGTAGCAACAACAATTAAGTACATCCTGATTTTCCGGTGGACCCGGACTTTGGGTTTATGCATGACGTTTGATAACATTAATCACAATAGACAGTGGAAGGTAGAATAAAGTAAAATAAATAAAATAATTGCTTGAAATTTAAAAAAAATTAAATTATACAAGTTGTTCGTACAAAAATTTTCATAGGCGAATCGTAATAAAAAGTCGCTTTAGACTAATAAGGGTCTTTTCCGGTGGAGTTGCAAATTCCAATATCTTAAGACCAAGTCGCTCCAGCCTATTCCGTATTTGCTGATTAACATGCACTTAGTCTTTTGAAAATACGTCAGCTTTCGCTAGTAAATACAATTAACCGACTCTTTTGAAAATATTTTCAAAATTCATTTGGTACCATTTTATATATCATTTTTAAATAACTTGGGACAAACTATATATCAGGTTACCAGTTTTACATTTTGTCAATATAGTTGGGGACCGGAAATCAAATGCTGGTACATGATTAATCGACACACCACATTTTCAGTATCATATAAATATTTAGTTGCTAGACTAAAGACTCATTATATAGTTGATAACATTTAAAAAGAGTTTGCATATTTGAGTCGGTTACAAACCAAGTATAAATAGGAGACAAATTTCGTTCAAGTGAACACCCATATTCCCCAACCCATGGAAAACAATGTCGTTGTTGTGGTCGTGCCTTTTTAAATTTAGGGGATTCTAACATCTTCTGTTATTAAGAAAACTATTAGAATATTGATGGATTCTGATGAGGGCAATGAGATAAGGAAAAGAGCCAACAAACTTGGTGAAGATGTTAAGGCAATCTGTGGAAGAAGGTGGTGTTACACGTATGGAGATGAAGAAACACTGACCTGTACGGTAAGGCTCAAATGGATACTTCAACTCTTGGCGATCCGAACAGCTGGCTGCAAAACAGAACACTCTTAGGACTCGTTACAGGAATGAGGTTATTCCTGTAACCCCCCTCCGGCGTGAGAATAAGTCTCGGTATTTGGGAGTAAGAAAGTACGCAGAGAGAGAGGGAGAGAGAGTTGGTAAGAGCAGAATGTCCATACCTTTGATGTTTACCTCTATTTATAGTTTACGATTAGGGGTTCCTATAAGTTAGGAGATAATCCGATGAGTTAGTGATTTGCTTGATCTTCCCAAAATATTGGAGATTTGGTTACTTGGTTTATCCATGCAGAATGGAACATTCTAGAATAAACATGATTATAATTGATTACTTATAATAAAATAATAAGTGATGACCGGGTCGGGTTAGCCGGTCCAAGTCATACCTCGTCATGTCCCCCCAGTCCGAAGTTATAAAATTTAATTCATGAGATCGGACTTAAAAGGAAGAAAAAGTCAAAATGCACCCTGGGCACATATTTCTCAAGTTAAAGTACAACGCTTTTTTAATTATGGCGGTGATGTGAAAAGGTGTGTCAGTTCGGTTATTATTAGGATGACAATTGTACACGCCCCGAACGGCCACGCGTCACCATCCTGTTGGTGTTTCCTTTTAAATTTGAAAGGTTGTTTAACCTTTTCCATAAATAGTCATCCCATTTAGGGATTCATATCATTTTCTTTGTTTCTTTCACCGATTATAATTTCTTGATTGTGTACAATGTCTTCGAAAATCGTTGAATCTTCCTCAGCACAAACAAGTTCCGACGTTCTTTACTGTAAGTGGGGAACGATCTCGTTCAATAACCTACTTCAAGAGTATGATATCAAGCCGGAGTGGCATCCGGTGTTGCCATCAGACAAGGACACGACGTTTCCCTTGAAGTAGGGGAAAATTACTCTGTTTCATGATTTTTTCAAATTTTTGCAATGTCCGACTTCCCATTACCAAGTTCTGTAAGTCTGTTCTTGATGAATATCAGATTCATATCTCCCATGTACATCCCCTTGGATTGGCAAAACTCCGTCACTTTGAGTTTTCCTGCCTAGGGTTGGGTCATATCCCTGAGATTTTGGTTTTTAGGGCATTTTTTGTGCTTGTTTGGAAATCCCCCTTTTTCACATTCGATCGACGGGACATCGGTGTTTCTCGCCTGAGAAGCGTTCCTTCAAGCTCTAGGGATAAAGATTGGAAGAAGAAATTCTTCTATACAGACGCTGGTGTCATCCCCGGGGAGATGCACTGGAGAGAGATGGCTCCTAAGGAGAATTTTAAAGATGACGGTCCACCTGCTGATGCGTATTTGGAGAATGCTCTGTTTAAGAGGCTAATCCAGTATCCTTCTGAGTGTCAAGTAATACCTGAGGGTGCACTCGTGTTAGTTGGAATGTGTTTGCAATGGCATGATAGCTGATTGTACCCGGCCTTTGAGAGGTTTGATCATGGTAAGTGCCAGTTTTCCGGTAGCAAATTTGTAAGCGATTTTTATGCTAACATGTTGATTATTTGGGTGAAAACAGGAGTTTGTTCTTTGTTTAACTTTGTGGATCCTCCCCGTAATGCTGCTTTGAGGTCCGCTGATTGCGTGGTTGGGGAGCAAGAAGCTAGTGTACTGAAGATTCACATTGACAATTTCCTTCTTCCCGCTATCACAGTGGATTTCTCTGCTCAGCTTGTTAATCCGCCCCCAGCAGTGGGGGTGAAGCATCCCTTGGAGGAACCAAGAAAACATCCTGTATAAAGATAACCGGGAAGAAGAGTGCTGCCATCAAGGTGACTGCCTCGCCTGTGGCGACTAATGTGCTTATGGTCCAGGAGGATGCGTTGTTACTTCCTCCCCTGCTATTGTTAGCCCCCGCCCTTCGTTAAAGAGGCGTAGGACAATGCCTTCTTTGTCAACTTTTCAAGCAACCAAAACCGCCTTGCTATTACACGCTGGTATGTGGTTGTGTTTGCCTATGTAGGATTTTGTTCTTTCATTTGTTCTTAAATGTTTGCTTTGATACAGATACTCTTGCTGTAGCCCAAGTTGAAGGTGGGTCCTCAATACCTTTGACTTCCGAGGAAATTGGTACTTCCGCCATTGGCGGTCAAAGTGTGTCCCTTGCTGAGCTGATATCCCAGGCAAGTGTGCTTCTGGTTAGCTCTCCTATGTCACCGCCCTGGATCACCACATCCGTTATGATCACTACCAATCCTGCTTCGACACCATTGGTTTCTAGTTCCACCCCAGCGTCGATATTTGATTCTCCCTGGGGTGACTTCCCCGTGTCTGGGGTAGAAATGCCTGCCACTTCCGCTAGGGGTGCGTCGACTTGTGCCAAAGATACAACCGTTAGTGACACTGGTGGATCAAGTGGTAACTTTTCTGAGGAGGGGGTTTGTTTGTTTGATGATCTATATCTCCCCACTATGTGCTGGGATCCTAATGCCCAGGATAAACGCTATCATCCTAAGTGGAAGATAGCAGAATCATCTAGGCTTGTTTCCCCCCAAGTTGTGCGTCACTGGGTTGAGCGGGCATATCCGCCTGCTGAATCTGCTTATGTTGAGGGGCTGGATAATGAGCATCTGATGAACAAAACCATGGTAGATGCTGTTAGTGGCCCCAAGAAGCTTGCTGAGATTAGGCGTCGGTGGATGCATGACAACAATGAACTACGCCAGGCGCAGATGACCATCCAAGAGCTGGTGGATGAGAAGAACCTTTTAGAAAGCCAACTTCATGCTGCCCGTGTCCGGGAGAGCCGGTTCTTGTTAGAGAAAAATAAAGCTGAAGATGATCTGAAACATGTAACTGCCAATCTTGCTGAAGAGAGGATAGCCTGGGCCCGTGATATAACGGAAAAAGAGCGTATAATTTCTCGTGCTAAAGCCGTTCAAGGGGAGTTAGAACGTAAAGCTGTTAACGAAGCCCGAAAGGTTAGGTCTGAGCTATCTGCTGAGGTGGAAAGATACCATATTGACACCGATTTTGTTTGTCAGGTGCAGGAGAGATACCAGGACTTGACTCTTGAGCTAGAGGCGTCCGAGGCCAAGGCACGGGGCAAACAGGTTGAGCTTGAGGAGCGTGAATAGAAACTTAGGGAACTTCAACAAATCTGTGACGCTCTTGTATCTGAGAAGAATCAGCTTCTTCAAACTTCTACCTCCCAACAGGCGCTTCTTAAAGAGGCTGAAAGTGCTTTGGACCAAAACCCACACTGAGGTGGATAGCCTGACCAGTCGTTTGGCTAGTTTGCAAGGTGACAGGAACTGGTTGATCTCCCAGGGCTTGGTTGGTGCCTCTGAATACTTACGCAAGTCCGAGCCCTTTGTTGCCCTGCTGGATCATTTGTCCACCGCCGCCTATAAATCAGGCCAGCATGATGGCATTTATGAGGGTTATGCCAGCTACCATCAAACGAACAAGGTTACCCCCGAGTTTCAGGAAACATGGGGCAAGATTACAGCGGATATGGCAGATGCACTTGAGGCGGTTTACAATGATCCTTTCCCGGCGTATGTTGATTTATCCAGCAAAGTGGCCGAGGATGGCGTGTGTCACACCCCGATATTTCCACGTATTACCGGTGGGCCGGTGGGGAGTATCGTGACGTAGTTGATATCATCATAGTCAAATAATCACAGTTTAATGCATAGCGGAAGTCTTGGTAGAAAAATATTAATACAAACCGAAATACAAAGTATAATAAAATATTATGCAAACGGTTGTAAGTGGATCCATAGGCGGATCTAAAACATAAAGTAAAATATTGTTCGATAGACTTTAAACACTAAGAACTTGCAAGATTCTTTAACTAGTGCCCAGGAGCTTCCAGCCAATTTCGCGTCGTACCTGCCACTTAGTCTTTTTGAAAAATACGCCAGTTTTCACTAGTAAATACATTTAACTTGGGATTATTATATAAAATAATCTTGTATGCAGATTCACGTGTTTGTCGTACGTTCAGGGCCCGGGATAGAAGCCGGGACAAGATTAATAGACACAGCACTAGTATAAGCCAACAAGAAGTTATCCTCACGAGTGGGATACCGTTTTACATACGCAACTGTCAGGTGTATGCCTACACCCCGTGCTTAAGTCGTGGCCATTTCAAATGAATGAGCCGAGGATATCCATGACACGGTACAACCCCCAAATGCTTAAATCAAACAAAACAGATTAAAACGGGTTATCTCAATGATTTAACCACCAATCGATTAAATATTCAATACCCGACCAAGCGGTAATAATTTACCGTATCCCAAGCCCGTATAAGGGAAAATAAGTTAAAAGTATTTACCTGAGCTTAAAATGTAAAATTTGTATTCTCAGCCGTATATCCTACACAACAAGTGTAGGTAGCTTTTACTGGGCTCCTAATCTGGAACGAAGGTTTTAATAACCTATTAGATTCCTGTCGGGTCTTATTTAAGTTGTAAGTTAGACCGGTTAGTTTTAGAGAAAGGTTTACGGTACAAAACGCAAGATTAAGCGATGACCGAATTGGAATGTGATTTAGACCCAACAAGTATGAAGACTTGTATAAAATGGGTAAACTAAATACATTCTGGATTTTGAAGTAAAATTGATAAGGTTTGACCCGTTTCAGTTAATTTATGCAAACTAGTTACATAAACCGTACCGAACGCGTATAAGCATAACGGGTAACCGGATGTAACAACCTCAAAATTTACTTGAATATAAGTAAAATTTTATACAAAAGATAATAGTTTAACATAAGTTTCAGAAGTATCATAAACCTTCGTCAACTAATGACTAAGTTAGAACATACAAAAGTTGTTTGAGAATTTGTTTACAACCCAAGAATAAAGATTAAGTAAGATTAAAACATAGCGGAAGCTTCAAAAATCGTGTTCGGTTCTTGATAAGTTGCTTGATCCTCATCCATAAACTTTGAGTACCTAGACTGCAATGTTTACATAAACAATTATGTTAGTATGGTCAGAATATTACTTGTTCAAGACTAAGATCGTAATGAAATTAGAATTTTCAAGTTTCACAAAATTTTACAAAAGTTCCGACCCTACCGTAACTTACGGTTCCACCGTAAGTTACGGTGGTCAATGTTTACATAATGTCCACCGTAAATCAGTTGATCCACACCGTAAACATATCACATCCACCGTAAACTACGGTTCTACCATAATTTACGGTAGTACCTGGAATGTCATGTTTTGTTTTGTTTGTTCATTACACCAAGACCCAACTCTCGGGTTTCAGTTTTCTATGATACCAATTCATTAAAACCTCGTATTTCTAATATGTTATATAATATTCAAAATCAACAATCAAACTATCATAATCCGAAACAATAACCATGCCTTACTTGATTATCCGACCCGTTTGGCTCGTCTACGGAATTCCTTCCTTTTTGACGACTACCAACGAGTTCTAACCAACTTTTGACCAAATATTCAATATAACGATATCATCGCTTAATTTCATAGTAGCTTATATTCTAAAATTCAACTATGCATATCACAATGATCTAAATTTACTTAATGTAACGGGTCAAGTTACATACCTTAGCGCACGCCCTTCAACCGCGAATCACCACCGGCTTGTCCACTCGACGTTCCGGTATCTTGTCCTATAGAGTTCAATTCAAGACATGTTTAGAACTCTCTTTAGACCTCACTTCGCATATTATACCGAAACATCATAATTATGCGTTAAAGCTTTAAATTTCTATTTTTAAGCCTTCTTTGAGGCATTTCTACAAACACTATGAGGGCAGAATTTCTACATCATTTACATTTAAGTTCATAGTTTGCTAGCTAGTTAACTTAACATCAATAAGGCCCTCATATAGCATTTTAATCATCATACCTTTCTGAAATCACTTTTCTATAATCAATTTACACTAGGATAATCATCTAAACCCTAGTGTTCATCATCATCATGTAAAACCCACAACCCACCTTCAAGGTGTTCATGAAATTTTCCTGAATTTGGTCATGATTTCACATGAAATTAGCTAGGTTTCACTTCTAAACACCTTATCAATTCTAATCAAACCAAATAACACACATGCAACATCAATTTTCAGATTTTCCAAAATCATGAGAAATTCAAGTTAAGAGATTTCATTAGATTTTACATACCTTACAATCCTCTTGTGATGAGGATTACGATTCTAGGCTCAATTCTCGATTTCTACTTGGATTAATCCTTCAATTTGCAAGATTAATGAGATTTTAGGGTTTTGGAGAAGTGGGGATCGCCCCCCTGCTTCACTTGATCGACCAGACACACCTAAATGGTGTGTTTGGTGAGTTTTTGTTATAATTCAGCATTAAACTTTCATTTTTGGCAAGCTTAGTCCCTCATTTATCATCTAACTTTAAGTACTAGTGTTTTTAACCTAGTGTTAGTTATTTCTAGGCTTGTAATTTTAACTAGGTTAAAATTTCTAGATAGTAAATTCTTGTTTATGAAATTCTTGAATTTCTAATATAAAGATTTATATTTTCGGGGTGTTACAAGTCCACCCCCCTTAAAAAGGGTTTCATCCCCGAAACCTAATTACGTACCAAATAAAGTAGGATGAAGACGTCGCATATCCTCTTCGGACTCCCATGTAGTGTCCGAACCTTTCCTATGCTCCCATTTGACTTTGACTTGGTCAATTTGTTTATTTCGTAAATGTTTGACCTTTCGGTCTAAAATCTCCACCGGTCTCACCGCATAATTCAGACTATTATCCACTTCGATATCATCGTAATGGATATAGGCCGTTTCGTCTGCTAGGCACTTTCTTAATTGTGACACGTGGAACGTGCCATGGATTCCACTTAGCTCCTCCGGTAATTCAAGACGGTAAGCTACCTTGCCAACTCTCCCGATAATTTTAAATGGCCCAATAAACCTTGGGCTTAGCTTCCCCCTTTTTCTGAATCTAATAACGCCCTTCCATGGGGAAACCTTTAGCATGACCATGTCACCAACTTGGAATTCGATTGGCCTTTTCCTTTTATCAGCATACGCCTTTTGCCTGTCTTGAGCCGCTTTCAAGTGTGCCCGAACTTTATCGATCTTTTCATTCGTGGCTCGTACTATATCTTGGTGGGCGAGTTCACGTGGACCCACTTCACCCCAACATACCGGGGTTCGACACTTCCTACCGTAAAGCATTTCGTATGGTGCCATCTTAATACTAGATTGGTAACTGTTGTTATACGAAAACTCGACTAACGGTAAGTGAACATCCCAACTGCCTCCAAAGTCGATTATACACGTCCGTAGCATGTCCCCCAATGTTTGTATCGTTCTTTCACTTTGTCCATCCGTTTGAGGATGGTACGCAGTGCTAATGAACAATTTGGTCCCCATTTGCTCTTGGAAATCTCGCCAGAAATTCGAAGTAAACCGGGTATCCCTATCAGACATGATGGACACCGGCACCCCATGACGTGCTATGATTTCATTGGTATAAACTTCTGACATCTTTTCTGACGTATAAGTCTCACGAATCGGAATGAAGTGAGCACTTTTCGTCAATCTATCCACCACTACCCATATGGCATCAAAACCACGATTCGTCTTAGGCAACTTGGTTAACAGGTCCATTGTAATATGTTCCCATTTCCAAACCGGAATTTCTAACGGTTGGAGTTTGCCGTATGGTTTCTGGAGCTCCGCCTTGACTTGTAAACATGTCAAGCATTTTTCCACATATTTCGCCACGTCCCTCTTCATTCCGGGCCACCAATAATTTTGTTTCAAATCATTGTACATCTTGGTTGCACCCGGATGAATCGAATAACGGGATTTATGAGCTTCATTAAGTAGAAGCGCCTTTACTCCACAAGTATGTGGGACCCATATCCTTCCGGATCGAGTCTTCAACCCGTGATTCCCATCCGACAAATCTTTCAATTGACCGATTATTCTTTCTTTCTTCCAATTTTCTTCTTTTACTGCTTCTAACTGCGCCTCTCGAATACGTTCAAGTATACCCGAGGTCACCACGAGTTGCATCGACCTCACTCGTATTGGGACATAGTCCGCTTTTCTGCTTAGAGCGTCCGCTACCACATTTGCCTTTCCGGGGTGATAATGTATCTCACAATCGTAGTCTTTCACCGTTTCCAGCCATCGCCTTTGTCGCATATTTAACTCCTTCTGATCAAAGAAGTATTTCAAGCTCTTGTGGTCGGTGAATATGGTGCACTTTACCCCATACAAGTAATGCCTCCATATTTTTAATGCAAATACTACCGCTGCCAACTCGAGATCGTGCGTGGGATATTTCTTCTCGTGTATCTTCAATTGTCTCGAGGCATAGGCTATTACCTTGCCCCGTTGCATCAACACGCAACCGAGCCCCGATAATGAAGCATCCGAATAAACCACCATGTCTTCGACTCCGTCCGGCAATGTCAGTACCGGAGCTTGAGTTAGCTTTTCTTTTAGCGTTTGAAACGCTTTTTCTTGATCGATTCCCCAAATAAACTTTGCTTTCTTTTGGGTTAGCTTTGTTAGCGGTGACGCAATCTTGGAGAAATCTTGAATGAATCTCCTATAGTACCCCGCAAGCCCCAAAAAGCTTCTAATTTCTGAAGGGTTCTTCGTGGGATTCCATTTTGACACAGCCTCTATCTTTGACGGATCCACCAATACTCCGTCGGCATTTATGACATGGCCTAAAAATTGAACCTCTCGTAACCAAAAGGCACATTTAGAGAATTTTGCATATAACTTCTCTCGCCTAAGTGTCTCTAACACTTCTTGTAAGTGGTGTGCGTGTACAGCTTCACTTTTCGAGTACACCAAGATATCATCGATAAACACGATGACCGACTTATCCAACATTGGCTTGCAAACCCGGTTCATGAGGTCCATGAAAGCCGTGGGTGCGTTTGTTAGCCCAAATGACATCACGAGGAATTCGTAATGTCCGTATCTCGTGCCGAAACCCGTCTTCGGCACATCTTCTTCTTTGACCTTTAGTTGGTGATACCCCGACCTAAGGTCAATTTTTGAAAACCAGTTCGCGCCTTGTAATTGGTCGAATAAGTCATCTATTCTCGGGAGCGGGTATCGGTTCTTTACCGTGAGTTTGTTTAACTCCCGGTAATCGATACACATGGGCATGCTCCCGTCTTTCTTTCTTACGAACAACACCGGTGCGCCCCAAGGAGACACACTCGGCCTTATGAATCCCTTGTCAAGCAGGTCTTGAATTTGGGACATCAACTCTTGTAATTCCGACGGTGCAAGTCCAGTACGGGGCTTTTGCTACGAGTTTCACGCCCGGAATCAATTCGATCCCGAACTCTATTTCCCGTTCAGGCGGTATCCCCGGTAAATCTTTCGGAAAAACATCTTCATAATCTCGTACTACCGGTACATCTCCAATCTTTCGTGATTCTTTCTCAGGCTCATTAGCGTATATCATGAATGCCTTGCATCCTTGCTTCATTAGCTTGTGAGCTTTCAACATTAAGCATACTATGGGGTTGCCTCCTTTTTCGCTATAAATGGTGACGTGTTTCCCGCTCGGAGATGTTAGTTTTATCTCTTTACGGAAGCACACGACCTTTGCATGGTGTCGAGATAGCCAATACATCCCAACGACTACTTGAAATTCTCCCATCGACATCGGGATTAGATTTATCAAATTTTCTTCATCGTCGATGCTCAGTTTACAATTTTCACATACATCACAAACAATAAAGCTCTTGTTATTACCTATCTCTACTTCTAAAGGCACAGGTAATTTTGTTAGAACAAATGAAGGATGTCGAATAAGTCCATATGAAACAAAGGATTTATTCGCACCCGTATCAAATAACACGTGTGCAGGAATTGAATTTACAGCAAATATACCTGAGACCACGTCAGGTTCCACCTTTGCTTCTGCGGCGGTTAGTTGAAAAGATCTTGCCTTTGCTTTCGGGGCTTCACCTTTCGGTTCTTGCCCATCCTTCTTTCCAACCAGCTCCGGGCATTCCGACTTCTTGTGACCCGTTCGATAACAATTGTAACAAACCGTCACTTTCTCCGGGCATGATATAGCCATATGTCCCTTTTTTTGCATATGGGACAAGGCTTATCCTTGTAACGGCATTCGCCTTTATGACCCTTCCCGCAGATTCTGCAACTTGGCGACCCGCCTTTCGTATCAGATTTCTTTGCGCTTTCGTTTATTCGTGCCTTCTTAGTAGGGCTTGGATTCACATCTTGTGCCCTTCGTTCACCCCGTTCTATGCTCTTTTTCAGTTCGATCTCCCTTTCCCGAGCAGCATTGACAATCTCGGTAAGGGTCTCATATTTTGAAGGGGTTATGAACTCTCTATACTCCGCACTTAGCATGTTATGGTAGTAATAGACCTTTTGTTCTTCATTTGTCACCAAATCATCACAGAACTTTATCTTGTCCATAAACATCCCCGTGATCTTGTCTATGGATTCACCCTTGTGTCTGAGTTGCATGAACTCTTCCTTGATTCTATTTATGACCGCTTTGGGACTATGGTGTTTAAGAAACGGCGTCTTAAACTCCTCCCATGTCATGGCCTTAGCCGCTTCACTTCCAATCTCCTTCTTTTTGTTATCCCACCAGTCTTTCGCTTGACCTCTTAATTGACCCGTACCATAAGCTACGTAGTCATTTTCATCACAATGAGTTCTCTCGAATACTCCTTCGATATCACTTAGCCATCGTTGGCACACAATTGGATCAACCTCCCCATTATATATTGGTGGTTTACAGGCCATGAATTCCTTGTATGAACAAGGCTTTCGTCCACCATGTTTTTCCTTTGCTACATTTGAATCATCTTCCAGTTTCTTGATTCTATCTTCTACTATTGATAAAACTGTGTTTTGAATTTTATCAATAAAGCCCGACAAACTGTTTTCGATCGCCTTTCCAACCTCTTCGGCAATCACTTCCCTCACTTGTTCGGTGACTATTGGCACCGCATCATCGTTACCTTTATCAGCCATCTCTATTTCTGAAATGTTTACATAAGTTGTTAAACATTCCATTTATAACACATGCTTTACTTGTTTTGATTTAATCAAGTTCATAACTCGATTTAATCATTCTTGTTTCAATTCAATCAAGTTCGTAACTTGATTTAATCATTCTTGTTTCAATTCAATCAAGTTTGTAACTTGATTTAATCATTCTTGTTTCAATTCAATCAAGTTCGTGACTTGATTTAATAATTCTTGTTTCATGCATTTCTTGTTTTTGAGTGAGCTTACACACTCTTTTCATGCATATTTGTTCATTTCTCATTTTCTACGTAGTACATAATTTATTAACAAAATAAGTTAGTTCTTACCGGACGATCGATCAAGCTTGAACCGAACACTTATTGACAACCTTGAGCTCTGATTACCAACTTGTAACAACCTCAAAATTTACTTGAATATAAGTAAAATTTTATACAAAAGATAATAGTTTAACATAAGTTTCAGAAGTATCATAAACCTTAGTCAACTAATGACTAATTTAGAACATACAAAAGTTGTTTGAGAATTTGTTTACAACCCAAGAACAAAGATTAAGTAAGATTAAAACATAGCGGAAGCTTCAAAAATCGTGTTCGGTTCTTGATAAGTTGCTTGATCCTCATCCATAAACTTTGAGTACCTAGACTGCAATGTTTACATAAACAATTATGTTAGTATGGTCAGAATATTACTTGTTCAAGACTAAGATCGTAATGAAATTAGAATTTTCAAGTTTCACAAAATTTTACAAAAGTTCCAACCCTACCGTAACTTACGGTTCCACCGTAAGTTACGGTGGTCAATGTTTAGAAAATGTCCACCGTAAATCAGTTGATCCACACCGTAAACATATCACATCCACCGTAAATTACGGTTCTACCGTAATTTACGGTAGTACCTGGAATGTCATGTTTTGTTTTGTTTTGTTTTGTTTGTTCATTACACCAAGACCCAACTCTCGGGTTTCAGTTTTCTATGATACCAATTCATTAAAACCTCGTATTTCTAATATGTTATATAATATTCAAAATCAACAATCAAACTATCATAATCCGAAACAATAACCATGCCTTATTGATTATCCGACCCGTTTGGCTCGTCTACGGAATTCCTTCCTTTTTGACGACTACCAACGAGTTCTAACCAACTTTTGACCAAATATTCAATATAGCGATATCATCGCTTAATTTCATAGTAGCTTATATTCTAAAATTCAACTATGCATATCACAATGATCTAAATTTACTTAATGTAACGGGTCAAGTTACATACCTTAGCGCACGCCCTTCAACCGCGAATCACCACCGGCTTGTCCACTCGACGTTCCGGTATCTTGTCCTATAGAGTTCAATTCAAGACATGTTTAGAACTCTCTTTAGACCTCACTTCGCATATTATACCGAAACATCATAATTATGCGTTAAAGCTTTAAATTTCTATTTTTAAGCCTTCTTTAAGGCATTTCTACAAACACTATGAGGGCAGAATTTCTACATCATTTGCATTTAAGTTCATAGTTTGCTAGCTAGTTAACTTAACATCAATAAGGCCCTCATATAGCATTTTAATCATCATACCTTTCTGAAATCACTTTTCTATAATCAATTTACACTAGGATAATCATCTAAACCCTAGTGTTCATCATCATCATGTAAAACCCACAACCCACCTTCAAGGTGTTCATGGAATTTTCCTGAATTTGGTCATGATTTCACATGAAATTAGCTAGGTTTCACTTCTAAACACCTTATCAATTCTAATCAAACCAAATAACACACATGCAACATCAATTTTCAGATTTTCCAAAATCATGAGAAATTCAAGTTAAGAGATTTCATTAGATTTTACATACCTTACAATCCTCTTGTGATGAGGATTACGATTCTAGGCTCAATTCTCGATTTCTACTTGGATTAATCCTTCAATTTGCAAGATTAATGAGATTTTAGGGTTTTGGAGAAGTGGGGATCGCCCCCCTGCTTCACTTGATCGACCAGACACACCTAAATGGTGTGTTTGGTGAGTTTTTGTTATAATTCAGCATTAAACTTTCATTTTTGGCAAGCTTAGTCCCTCATTTATCATCTAACTTTAAGTACTAGTGTTTTTAACCTAGTGTTAGTTATTTCTAGGCTTGTAATTTTAACTAGGTTAAAATTTCTAGATAGTAAATTCTTGTTTATGAAATTCTTGAATTTCTAATATAAAGATTTATATTTTCGGGGTGTTACACGGATGAGTCATGTACATGTTTCATAAGTTAATATGCTTTAAATATGACATGATATCAGTAGGATATCAACAATTATGCCCAGAAATATTTTCAAACCAATTTAAGTCCCGAAAGGGTAATTTGGTCATTTTAAAGTTTATAAAAGAAATTTAATAGTAAACTGAGTTTCTGGTCTAAAACATTCAGTAAAAATAGTTATTTTATCATATTATATCAGTAAGATATCATACATATGTGAGGTTTATCATTTATGGCCAAACTATGCACCGTAGGGGCATTTTGGTCATTTCACATATGTTTTAAGGACCAAATTGGAAATATGAATTCAAGACTTATACTTACTATTAAGATATTAAAATTCTTTTATAAATTCAGTAGGTATCATGTTTTAGGTGCTAAATATAGTTTTAAACCATACTATGCGTCTAATTTGCGTAAAAGTCGATATTTGACGATATTTGAGATGTTTATGAAATTATGAGATTTTTATCACTCTTGAATGCTAAAATATTTTATTTAATATATAACATCAGTAGGAAAAGGTTTGGCATGTAAATGATATGTAAATCTCATTTTATTAATGAAAAGGGCATTATCGTCAATTACCGAATCTATGTAAGAACTCTATGTTATGGTCAGTATAAAATCTAACCAAAAATTCCAAAATTCCCTAAAAATTATATTAAAACAGTAGGTAATGAGTTTGGTGCCAAAATTTGGGTTTAAACATGATTTATGCTAAAAATGCGATTTAATTAACAAAAAGTTTCATTTCACGATATCTTGCATAACTTTTGTTTGGGACCAACAACGGATGTGAAATTTTTGTGACATACTTATATATCAGTAATAAAGCTTTTTGTCCTCTCACATTTTCAAAATCCCATTTTTATAATATAAGGGCATAATAGTCAAATTTAAGCATTTAACGGAAACATGCAATGAACTATTATTTCTATGGGACCATGTAGTATAACCTCAGAGGGTTATGCTTACATATAATATGGTCACAAAGGAACCCTAAGGCATAACTAAACTAAACTAATTCAGGTCAGAACTGAAAGTCAAAGCAAAAGTCTACTTTTGCGACTTTCGGTTGCAAACCGAGTCTAATACTCAGAATTGTCGGGTTGAACATGCCTAAACATGTTCTTATATTATTTACCAAGTTATCTTAGTGATAAAACATATTTTATAGCTTCTACATTATTAGTTATGAATTATTTTATTAAAACTGACTCGTTCGACTTTTCTATTCATTACTTTGACCTGACAATTGACTAAGTAAATGTGATAATTAGGAGGTGTCCTTTTGAGGGATTATCACCTACTTAATTACCAACACATAGCCACTTTCAATTCGAATAATGGCTGGACCGTTAGTGATTTATTACAAAGTCAAAATATCATTACGATATCTTTGACTTTCGATCATTAAACTAATAAAAGCTTAACTACAGAGGCTAAGATCGCTTACAAAGGTCCTTAGCACGAAGATTAAACTTAAGAGAGCTTCCTTGATGATTAGGATGCTCCAGAGAATGCTCCAAAGCTTGAGCAATTGAGAATTGAGAAAACATGTAGTGTGCAAGTGAGAAGGCTGCCCAAATGCATCTATTTATACTACATCAAGGCACATTCAGATCTTCCCAGGTGTTCTATGTTGTTTCCAGATGATAACAAGTGTCTCTAGTGGTTTTAGAAACCATCAAACAGTCCATTGTTTCGAATTAAGAGTGTATAAAGCTGAAATGGGTGAAGAAATGCGCAGGACCTGCACCTGTGCATGGTTTCTGCCAATTTTAGGCCGTCGCGTCGCGCGACGGCATGCAATGTTCTGGGTCGCGCAGCGCGAGCCCATGGGGGACCAGTATACCAAGTTTCAAACTTGACAGAAACAACCCCTGGATCTTTTCAAGCATTAAATCTTTTGTTTTAGGCACAAATAACCCCTCTAGTTGGTATATGAATGATCTTATGGTTATAATCAAATACCGTTAGGTCCGTTTTCGTTAAACGATAACCGAAAACACTAGTTTCACTATGTTAACGCTTTTAACCCTTTATTTACGAAAGTTAACATATTTAATATCAAACGTTATCGAAACCTCGTGAATTTTTTGTCACTTATTCCTGAAAATATAATCACCTGTTACAAAGTCCCGGGTTCGTTAAAAGGTCACTCAGAGGTAGTAATTTAACATGTTGACATGTTTAACCCCCGTGTCTTGTAAACTTTCACTTTCTTTCACAAACGGCTTCATACGTTCCATAATTTATTTTTTTAGAGTACAAACATCGTGTAAGGTTATTGAAAAGCATAGTTTTCACATGTTGACACTTTGGATCCTTTCACATACATATTTTCTTTGTTTGTCAACTTTAGTCCCTCGAAATCAATTCATTAGACGTTTAAAGTTTATGATACGTGTCATTACTTTACTGGACATGATTTTGCGAGGTGTTACATCCTCACCCCCTTAAAAGAAATCTCGACCTCGAGATTTACTGAAACAAATGAGGGTATTTCTGTTTCATCGTGTATTCAACTTCCCGCGTATATTCTGGGCCTCTACGGGCATCCCATTTCACTTTTATGATCGGCACATTCTTTCTTCGAAGCTTCTTAACCTGTCGATCCTCGATCGACAAAGGTTTTTCAACAAACTTCAAGCTTTCATCAATCTGCACGTCCTTATGAGACATTTCTAGCGATTCATATGCTAGACATTTCTTTAAATTGCAGATGTGGAATACATTATGTATCCCACTAAGCTCCTCAGGTAGATTCAGCTTGTAGGCTACAGTTCCGACACATTCGATGATCTCGAATGGTCCAATATATCTTGGGCTCAGCTTGCCCTTTTTTTCCAAAACGCATCACCCCTTTCCAGAGTGACACTTTGAGTAGTACTTTATCGCCAACTTCAAATTTTAGAGGTTTGCGTCTCTTATCTGCATAGCTTTTCTGCCTATCCCTGGCAGCTTTCAGACGATCACGGATCTGAAAAATCTTGTCCGTCGTCTCCAGGACTATATCAGGTCCTGATAGTTGGGTTTCTCCAACTTCCGCCCAACAACTGGCGTTCTGCACTTCCTTCCATATAAGGCCTCGAAAGGCGCGGCTTGGATACTCGAATGATAACTATTATTGTATGAAAATTCAATAAAAGGAAGATGGTCATCCCAACTTCCACCCAAGTCAATAACACAAGCCCTGAGCATATCCTCCAGTGTTTGAATCGTACGCTCACTTTGTCCATCCGTCTGAGGATGATAAACGGTACTGAAATTTAAACTAGTGCCTAGAGATTGCTGAAAGCTTTTCCAAAAATGAGATGTGTATCTAGTATCCCTATCAGAGATAATAGATACTGGCACTCTGTGGAGAGATACTATCTCATCCACATATAGCTGAGCTAGCTTATCGGAGTTGTGTGTTTCTTTAATAGGCAAGAAGTGAGCTGACTTGGTCAGCCTGTCGACTATAACCCATATAGTATCATTACCGTGTTTCGTCCTTGGTAACTTAGTGATAAATTCCATAGTTACCATTTCCCACTTCCAAGTGGAAAGTTCAGGCTATTGCAGTAAACCTGATGGCTTTTGATGCTCTGCTTTAACCTGTGCGTACGTCAGACATTTAGCCACATATGTGGCTATGGATTTGTTCAGACCGATCCACCAATAATTTGCCTTTAAATCCTGGTACATCTTATCAATGCCTGGATGGACTGAATATTTTGAACTATGAGCCTCTTGGAGGATCACATCTCTAAGTCCTCCATGGATTGGAACCCAGATTCGACCATTCAATCTAAGGATTCCATCCTTTCCATAAGACAATTGATCAACAGTTACACCTAACTTCTCATTCGGAAAGTTAGTTTCCAATACAGCTTCCTTCTGAGCTGCTAACAACCTTTCATTCAAGCTGTTCCTTAATTCGATGCTTTTAGCGTTGATCCTTATTGGTTTAGTCCTTTCTTTTCTGCTCAAGGCATCAGCAACAACATTCGCTTTACCCGGGTGATAACGGATCTCACAATCATAGTCGTTCAATGTTTCCATCCAATGACGTTGCCTCATATTGAGATCTTTCTGGTTAAATAGATGTTGAAGGCTTTTGTGATCTGAATAGATCACACACTTGGTTCCATATAGGCAATGCCTCCAAAGCTTTAGTGCAAATACAACGGCACCCAATTCCAAATCATGGGTTGTGTAGTTCTTTTCTTGCACTTTTAATTGACGTGAAGCATAGGCAATAACCTCTCTGCATAAGCAAACAACCCATACCTGTGTGCGATGCATCGCAATAAACAACAAACTCTTCTATCCCTTCTGGCAATGTCAACACAGGAGCATTGCTTAATTTCTGTTTAAGAATCTCAAAAGATTCTTGTTGCTTGGGTCCCCAATCAAACTTTATATTCTTGCGAGTTAACAAAGTCAAAGGTGCAGCAATCCTTGAAAAGTTTTCTATGAAACGCCTGTAGTATCCTGCTAAACCTAAGAAGCTGTGAATTTATGTGGGCGTCTTAGGTGCTTGCCAATTCATAATCGCTTCAATCTTAGCGGGATCCACCTGGATACCACGCTCACTTACCACAGGTCCAAGAAATTGGACTTCTCGAAGCCAGAATTCACATTTAGAGAACTTTGCGTAGAGCTTCTCTTGTTGTAGAAGATAAAGAATACATCGGAGATGTTTTTCATGATCAGCTTGGATCTTTGAATAAATAAGTATGTCATCAATAAAGACAATGACAAACTTGTCTAGATATGTCTTGCAAGCGCGATTCATGAGATCCATGAATGCTGTAGGTGCGTTAGTGAGCCCGAAAGGCATCACTAAGAATTCGTAATGGCCATATCTTGTTCTGAATGCGGTCTTGTGTACATCTTCGGTTCTGACCTTCAACTGATGATATCCTGACCTCAGATCGATCTTCGAGAAGTAACTGGCCCCTTGCAGTTGATCGAACAGATCATCGATCCTGGGCAATGGATATCGGTTCTTGATTGTAACTTTGTTCAGCTCACGATAATCGATGCATAGACGCATCGAGCCATCTTTCTACTTCACAAATAGAATAGGCGCTCCCCAAGGAGACAAGCTAGGTTGAATAAAACCCTTCTCCAACAAATCATCCAACTGAGTCCTTAATTCTTTCATTTCAGTCGGTGCCAAGCGATAAGGAGCTCGTGCCACGGGTGCTGCTCCTGGTATAATATCAATTCTGAATTCCACTTGTCTATCTGTAGTTAAATAGGTAATTCTTTAGGAAAGACGTCTGAATATTCAGAAATAACAGGAATATCTTCAATTTTGGGCTTTGGCACTTCCACTATCACCTGTGCCATGTAGATGACACAACCTTTCTTCAAACACCTTGATGCTTTAAGCATAGATACTTGTTCAGGTAATCCATAATGCGTATCTCCATGAATAGTAAGTGATTCACCATAAGGGGTCTTGATAATAACTTGCTTCTTATCACAGGCAATTTGAGCTTGATTCAAAGATAACGAATCCATGCCTTTAACTGTATCGAATCCTGCTAGTTTCATCAGTAACAAGGACAATGGAAAAGAGTGATTCCTAATGGATATAAAGCATCCATCTAAAACCGTTGAAGCAGTTTCTAAGGTACCATCGGCCAATTCTACCTCATATTTTATGGCTAGAGTTTTAACAGGCAGATTTAACAGTTTACAAAATTTATTGTCTACAAAAGACTTATCTGCACCAGAATCAAACAAAACTCTAGCATAAACATCATTACGAGGAAGGTACCTGTTATGACATTATCGTTCTGTACTGCCTCCCTTGCATTCATCTGGAAAACTCGAGCATTGGTCTTCTTGGCCTCTTCAGGCTTCTTTGGGTTTTTCGGGCAATTGGTCCTTATGTGTCCCTTCTCATTGCAACCATAACTGGTCGCATCCTTCATTTTCTTGCAATCCAAAGTTTTATGCTCCTTTGACTTGCAGATCCCACAAACTTTAGGCTGCGATTGTGATTGCAATTCGAGTCTGTATTTCCCAAAATGGTGCTTCCTGCAGATTTTACACTTGGGCTTCTCACTTGATTGCTGGGAGTCCTTCTTAAACCCAGAACTCTTTCTATGCTCAGAGTTAACCTTTCTTTTCTTATCAGAGCGATGGGAGCTTTCATTTTCACGCTTCCTCTTTCCCTCATCAGAAGTGTTAACAGACTTATTCCTGATTGCATCGAGCGTGAGGGATAAAGGACAAATCCACCATGGACCTATAAGTGGTAGGCCTGGAAGCCTTGACATTTCCTTTAATTTTCGGGGCCAGGCCTCCAATGAAGCGCGCTATATGCTTAGGTTCTGGTGTAACCAAGTAGGGGACAAGTCGGGACATGGTGTTGAAACTCGTGACATAAGCTTGACAATCCAAATTCTTCATGACCAGAGTCAAGAAGTCGGTTTCAATCTTTTCCACCTCATGCTGGGGACAGAAATTTTCTTTGACAGTGCTACAAATTGTTCCCATGACAAGTTATAAAGTGGAATTTTCCCCGTTGCTTGGACTAACGATCTCCACCAAGCCAATGCTTCTCCTTTAAATGACTGTGAAACAAACTTCACAATATCCTGCTCCGCACAACCATTGATATCCACAACAGTATCCATCTCATCAAGCCATGTCATATAGTCTATGGCACCTTTTTCACCTGTAAAATCCCTTGGCTTACAAGAGACGAAGTATTTGTAAGAACAAGTCTTTGAACGCGGTTCCCGATCGAACACTGTTCTCTTAGATGGCTGACTTTTCTGATTCGACGAGTGCTGAGAGTCGTCTTTCTTTGATTCATGTGTTTTAGAAGGGGGCTTACTATGAGCCACAGATTGAGTCTTTGTGCGAGTATTACTTGGTTCCTTGAACTGTCTGTCAATGGCTCTAGTGACAACATTATCTATCATTGCTTGTAGATCTATACTAGCTACATTTATTCGGGTGTTGTCATTTCTTTCCCTTGGATGACTGTTAACCTCTTCTGATTCAGCCATTTTGGAGCTTGATTGCTATAAAACAATTGACAATAATTTGTTCAAAAGTTTATTATGGAATCGTCATTTTTGATGATTCATTAACCATGGTAAACATAGACCATATTGGTTAATTTGATAATTTAATTTATCTAAATTTTTCATTATAGTTAAGCCCAGTTATAAACTAATATGGATATTAAGGTGGCACAAAATGGCCTAGTCACAAGGACAGTTTTAAGCCATGATCTTATAGGATCGAGGCATTAAGGTTTAAACGTAGTTCATCACCTTTTCTTAACAGGGAGTCATAGACTACAACTGTCATTTGTCTTATTGGACAATAAATATGGCCCGTAGGCACTTCATCACTAATGGATGTTTATATTATGATCATCTCAATTGATGATATAAGCCATGATTTCTAGATCATTAGGCTAGATAAGGAATTGGAAAGATCCAATATAAGGATGACTAGTGTGACTTTATCGAATCACATTTGCCAAGAGTGCTAACACGTTCTTAGGTATTAACAATGATTTATTATCTTAAAAAGGCTTTACCATCATGGCCATGTCTAAAATGACATATAGGCTAGGTTATACCTTTAAGAATTTTTTTAATATTTAAAGGCAGATCAATTGTAAATCGAAATGATATTTTGATTTGTTTTATATGGCACATGCATATATATAATGACAAATAAAAATTTAAAATGAAACATTCCATAAATTGTCTTAAGAAGTACAATGATTGCCCTAAACGGGACTTTAAATAAATAACTTGTCCACGTAGGGACTAAAATAGGAAAGACAAGTCCACGCAGGGACCAATTACATAAATGAAATGTCCACGCAGGTACTTAATTGAAAATAAAATAACAATACAATAAATAAGGAATTCTAATAATCCCTCTTCTTCTTCCCCTTAATGAGGTTTTCCAAACCCTTTAGAATACCGCGGCGACTTCTACGCTCTTCGTCTACCCTTTGTTCCACCTCATGTAACCTTTGGAGAATTTCTTGCTGCTGAGGTTGCTGGATTTGGGGTTGTGGTGGCTGCTGCGGCTGAGGTTGAGGAGGCGGTGGGTATTGATACCCATATGCAGAGTACCCAGTTGGGTACGTAGGCGGAAAGGGCCCAGGGTAGAGAGCATTGAAGTTTGCTGCTTCAATGTACGTGACAACAGCAGGTGCGTTGTTGTAGTTATAACCTGAATAAGCTTGCTGCTCAAACGGGTTATACCCAGCTGCACCTGGGTAAGATGGAATTGGGTTTTCATAACCCATGGGTGGTGCAGGTGCGACTGGTGCAGAGTCGACTTCAGAAACTATTTGTGGGTCTTCATAGAGCGGTGGGTAGTTGTTGTTGCTGGAGTGTTTGGGGTGCTGAAATGGAAACCCCCACGTACGGATATCCATGCACTTCTTTGTCGCCTCAATGGTTCTCGAGGCGGTGGCTGCTCTGGTGCTGGTGGTGGCGGTGGCGTGACCGCCTGAAAATATGGGTCCTTTGAACGGCCCCGCTGTTGTGGTGGATTGTGAGGAGGTGTGAACTCCCGCTTGAATGAGCCCCACCTTTCGACCCAGATATCAGGGCCTGTGTAAGGCGAACCATGAAAGGATGATCCGCTAGAAATCTCGATGGGGTGCGTCGGTGTCCCAGAAGGCAGCATTTCAGGATCCGGATCCTCGTCCATCTCCATATCCTGGTACTCAGGAAAGTGGTCAGCTGGTCCCAAAGGGTTTTGACCCTCTGGTTCTTCAATCTGGTTCATTGGGTTGAACCGGCTCTGAAAGTAGGGTGTTGGGTTCTGAAAGGAATGGTGTGAACCCGAACGCTGCAAAGGAATATAAGAATGGTGTGAGTCGTGAGGCACTTTGTCACACCCCAACCGATGGCGGAAACATCGGGGCATGGCACTGAGAGAAACAGATTGTCCAGAAGTTTCCATAACAACTATAATTACCAATTATTTAAAGCAACATGTCCCATACCATGTCATAAAAGATAACATAATTATTAAAGGCAAGATCTAGTCAAATTGTTTTGTTCCGACAACTCAGATTTTTATTACAGACAATTGTTTATTGTGCTAGGTCTTTCCTAGCCTCGATTTCACAACAAGCTAAGCAAATAAGCATCCAAAGCACCTGTCACATACGTTAAAGTAAAAGTCAATACACATAGTGTAAAGGTGAGCATACAAGTTTAATAGATATAATAGAATTCGAAATCGTTACCCATAACCAGCACGTACACAGTGTGAAATGAGGCATGTTAGTTATCGACATGAACCTATCGATACCAATGACTGCGGGTTGACTGCCCAAGGTAGTTCGTAATACACACTCACCACTGTGAGACATGTAACAAATTGTCCTTAACAACCCCTGAGTGAACAGGTGCTGAGTCCAAACAAATAGTACTATCGTTGCTAAGGCAGGTAGACAGCATTCCATGTGTAAACATAACAAACAAGCAATCATTAAGTCACGTATAACATGCGGTGATCAGTTAGCATTTAAAGTATTGCATAGTGTGTTCGATGTGATTTAGAATAAGTAACGTATGTAACACCCAAAAGTGCATAAAGCAAAAAGGGATCGAGTATACTCACAGCGATTGGTGGATTGAAGGGAGCGCTAGAAAGTAAGGTTAGCCTGAACAGATTGATAGCATAATGATAAGGGATTCGTAAAACAGAGTGAAGTGTCAGTGGGTCGAGCAGCTGTCCGATCGGATGACAGTCCGTTCAGTTAGCCGGTCGTTCGGGTGACAATCCGCTCGGATGGTCATCCGATCGGGTGACCTTTCGAGTGGATTGTTTCTTCCTTTAGGAAGGATGTGTTTGTGTATGATGGCTTGACTTTTGAAGTTTTTCATTGTAGCATTTTGAAAACAGAGCAGTATCTCTACCTTTCAGGTCGGTCGATCGGACGGTAGTTCGATCGGACGGCAATCCAATTGGCGAGTCTTCTCAATTTTGAGAGCAAATTCACAGCAGGACGGTCACTCAATCAGATGGCAATCCGATCGGGTGGCAACCCGTTCGGACGACAATCCGTTCGATGTTCAAAACATCTGAAGGTTGTATTAAAAGTCAAATGTGGGGCCAAGGTGCAAGCCAATCGGGTAATAACCCGATCGGGTGGCAATCTGATCGGATAGTAGTCCGATCGGGCGATACTCCAACCTGGTCGGCCTGATCGTCTTCTTCCTTGGTCATTTTGATAGTTTGTCATTTTATCGAGACAGTGTGACAACGTGCTAAACAACAGAACCCCATCTTGACCCCAGTGACCCGATTGAACAGGAATCACCCAAGTTCAACCAGTTAACCAGTTCAAGACGGCTGTTCTTGGTTATCCCGAAATCGGTGGTCTCGTGGATAGAATCCAGATCTTGAACCAACACATCAACAAGATAGAGTAGAAGGTTAGGACAAGCTCCGATTCTATCGGTTTTGAGTGCATTGAGTGTAAAAGTGTTGAAAGAAAGTTGGAAAACCATCTTTCAATCCTTGTCACCATGAATATGTTTAGATCTAAAGATCTTTGTTTATTCGTGTGGAAATCATTTAGATCTAAGTTGTTCTTGGTGGATTGATGCCAAAACATGAAGTTCATAAGAACAACATGATGACATCATCCTAGAACACCTCAAATCTAGTGATTTCACGGTTAAAAGTTAAGATTCAAAAGATAGAAAGGTGTAGGAGTGCGTGTAGATCAAGAAAGTACAAGATTTAGGTTGAGATCTTACCGGAATCGAGAGAAATCGAAGAAAAGGTGAGATTGGAGCGCTGGTCGGACAGGGGGGGTGCAAAAGTGGTAAGTTTGATGTTGACAGGGGGTATTTATAGGGTTTCCCAAAAAGGAAAGGGGAGGAGAGGGGCTGGTCGATCGAGCAGTACCCTGGTCGGGTGGCAGCCCGATCAAGTGGCACCTCAATCGGATGGCTGTCCGATCGGCTGGCAGCTCGATCGGCTGGCCACTCGATTGGATGGTACGGCGCGTTGAGTTTTGCGATTATGTGTAGAGCGTTGCGATGCGATAGAGTTTCCTAGTCAAATTACTTTTAATCCCAACTAATATATCAACATACAATCATCCTTATTTCATATTCGTTTAGCGTTTGCGATTCGATTGCGATTGAGTTTCGATTGATCACCACACATAACCATAATAAAACATGCACAAGTAACACATAAGACACACACATACATAATAACAAGAACGCGTAATTCGAGTTGCGAGTGCGATTGCGATAGCGATAAATCGATAAAACATGCGATAAATATCGAATAAACTCGATTATTAATAAGTACTCCACATAATATAACTAACGTCAAGCATAAAACAGACTATCTACGAGTCAAAGAAGTTAAAATAGGAATTAAGCAAGGAGTGACAGACCGTAATTATCAATCTTGTCTCCCTTTGACTTCAAGCTTGACTTTGACTTTGACTTCCGAAACACGGGGTGTTACAGCCTCCCCTAGTTGAGGGAATTTCATCCCGAAATTAGGCCGAAGCTGTAACAAACAATTGCGGGTACTTCGCCTTCATGTCGCTTCCGAGTTCCCAAGTGAACTCTGCGCCTCGTTTGCCTTCCCATCGGACTTTCACAATAGGAATGCGCGAGCGTCTGAGCTGCTTGGTTTGGTGATCCATGATTTCGACAGGCTTCTCCACGAAGTGTAGTGTTTCGTTTATTTGGAGGTCATCAAGAGGTACAATTAAATCATGCTCAACCAGGCACTTTCGGAGGTTCGAAACATGGGAAGTCGGGTGAACGTTACTAAGTTCCTCCGGTAGTTCGAGTCTGTAGGCGACTTTTTCGATCCGTTCCATAATCTTAAAAGGTCCAACATATCGAGGCGCTAGTTTCCCTTTCTTTCCGAATCTGACCACACCCTTCCAAGGTGATACCTTTAGGAGTACGTAGTCGCCAACGTCAAATTCAAGGGGCTTGCGTCATCTATCGGCGTAACTTTTCTGTCGACTCCGAGCTTTCAGTAGATTTTCTCGAATTTTGAGGACTTTGTCAGTCGTTTCTTGCAATAGCTCAGGACCGGTTAGTTGCGAGTGCCCGATCTCGTGCCATACAATAGACGATCGACATTTTCTTCCGTATAAAGCCTCGAGCGGTGCCATTTGAATGCTGGAATGATAACTGTTATTATACGAGAATTCAACTAATGGCAGGTAAGTGTCCCAATTACCACCTAAATCTAGGACACACGAACGGAGCATGTCTTCAAGAGTACGGACCGTTCTCTCAGTCTGACCGTCGGTTTGAGGGTGGAATGCGGTACATAGATTAAGCGTAGTACCGAGAGTCGCTTGAAATATTTCCCACAGTCGCGAGGTAAACCGAGCATCAAGGTCAGAGATGATGTCGCGAGGCGTCCCATGTCGACAAATGATTTCATTGGTGTAGATTCGGGCTAATCGTTCTACCTTGTAGTCTTCTCGTATTGGCAGGAAATGAGCTGATTTGGTCAAACAGTCAACAACAACCCAGATGCTGTCGTGACCTGATGGCGTGCACGGGAGTTTCATTATGAAGTCCATAGCTATACTCTCCCACTTCCACATAGGGATCGGGGGTTGTTCGAGTAAGCCAGAGGGTCTTTGGTGTTTAGCCTTGACTTTTGAGCAAGTCAGGCATTTCCCAACGTAGAGAGCAATATCCCTTTTCATGCCCGGCCACCTGTACTTGTTACGAAGGTCCTGGTATATTTTATCGGCTCCAGAATGAATAGAATACCGGGATTTGTGGGCTTCGTCCATCAATATCTGTCTTAAATTGGTCCGTTTAGGGATCCAAATTTGGTCCAGAAAGTGGAATATCCCATTCGACGTATTCACAAGCTGGGCTCCATCGTGGTAGATTCTTTCCTTCTTCAGTGTACGCTCGTTAAAACAGGCATGCTGGGCTTCGTGGATAAGGGTTTCGAGATCGTATTGGGCTTAGGTATCACGAATGCTGAGCAGATAGCTCCGTCTGCTGAGAGCGTCGGCAACGACATTTGCTTTGCCTGGGTGATAACGAATCTCATAGTCATAGTCGTTGAGAAGTTCTATCCATCGGCGTTGACGCATATTAAGTTCCTTCTGGTCAAAGATGTGTTGTAGGCTCCTATGATCGGTTAAGATCGTACACTTGGTACCATACAGATAGTGTCGCCAAATCTTTAACGCAAAAACAACTGCGCCTAGCTCGAGATCATGGGTTGTATAGTTCTTCTCGTGGATTTTGAGGTGACGAGATACGTAAGCAATGACCTTGTCCCGTTACATGAGGACACAACCAAGACCAAGGTTCGAGGCATCACAATAGACAATGAAGTCGTCATTTCTGTCGGGTAAAGTGAGAACATGAGCATTGCAGAGCATGTGCTTGAGGGTTTGGAAAGCAGACTCTTGTTCAGTTCGCCAAACAAAAGGCTTGTCTTTATGCGTGAGAGCAGTAAGCGACACATCAATTTTTGAGAATCCTTTGATGAATCGACGATAATAGCCCGCTAGTCCGAGAAAAGAACGGACTTCAGACGGGTTCTTAGGTGTAATCCAACTCTTAACTGCCTCAATCTTCGCCGGATTGACGTGAATACCTTGACTATTGACAATGTGACCGAGGAATTGAACCTCCTCCAGCCAAAAGTCGCACTTGGAGAACTTGGCATAGAGTCAATTCCCTTGCAGTAGCTCGAGAACCAAACGTAGATGTTGCGCGTGTTCGGCTTCCGACTTGGAATAGATCAAGACATCATCGATGAACACGATGACGAAGCGTCGAGATAAGGTTTACACAAGCGATTCATCAGATCCATGAAAACCGCGGGTGCGTTGGTTAAACCAAAAGGCATAACAACGAACTCATAGTGGCCGTATCGAGTGTGAAAAGCGGTTTTGGGTATATCTTCATGTTGAATGCGTAACTGGTGATAGCCTGAGCGTAGATCGATCTTGGAGAAACATGTAGCACCTTTTAGCTGATCAAACAAATCGTCGATGCGAGGCAGGGGATAGCGATTCTTGATTGTCAACTTATTCAATTCCCGATAGTCGATGCACATCCGAAATGACCCATCCTTCTTTTTGACAAAAAGGACTGGTGCGCCCCATGGAGAGGCGCTCGGGTGAATGAAGCCTTTATCAAGTAGTTCCTGGAGCTGACTCGAGAGTTCTTGCATCTCGGATGGGGCAAGTCGATAAGGAGTTCTAGCAATAGGGTTTGCTCCAGGAATGAGGTCGATGCGAAAGTCGATATCACGACTTGGCGGTAGACCGGGAAGATCATCGGGAAACACATTGGGAAATTCACGAACCACAGGGACATCTTTCACTTATGTCTTTCCTTTCTTTTCTTTCTCTGCTACTACAATGTTAGCCAAGAAAGCTCTGTATTCCTTGCGGAGATACTTGCTAGCTTGGACACATGACATGAGCTTGAGGCCCTTCGAAGTGGTTTCGCCATAAACACACAATACATCACCATTCGCGAGCGAGAATCGGATCATCTTATCGAAGCACACAACTTCAGCATGGTTTTCGCGAAGAAAGTTCATGCCTACTATGACGTCAAAACTTCCGAGTTGCATAGGAATAAGGTCGATTGGGAAGATGTGATTGTTGAGCTCAAGAGTTCAATCACGAAGAACGGAATTAACAGCGACAGTTCTTCCGGTGGCGACTTCGACATCAAACGTCGAGGGGAGTTGGGAGCGCTTACGACTAAGGAGCTTCTCGAATTCAAATGACACAAAGCAGTTATCGGCTCCAGTATCAAACAAACACGAAGCATAAATACCATTCACAAGGAACGTACCATTAACCACGTTGTTGTCAGCCTGGGCTTGGCGCACATTGATGTTGAAAGATCTAGCACGGGCGGCTTGTTGCTGCTGCTGAGGCTGTTGCTTCTGCTGAGGCTGCTGCTGCTGGGGCTCTTGTTTCACAACCCTATTCGGGCATATGTTCACGAAGTGGTTGGGATCACCACATGCGAAGCAGACTCTGGCGTTGATCGCGGGCCGCTTGTTGGCCCTGAGGAGCTGGGAGCAGAGCTTGATGAGCAGTGGCTTGAGCTGGTGCTTGTCGGGGACCAGTATGGCAATTAGCAGTGAAGTGACCGTACATATTGCAGTGCACGCAAAAACGGCAGGCGATGCCCACCGGGTGATGATAAGTACATGTTGGGCAGGCAGGGTGGGGACCAGTGTATGCACGCTTTGCAGGTGGTGCATAGATAACTGGTGCTGGTCGGTGCTGAGATTGCTGCTGAACCGGTACGGCTTGAAATGGAGCAGCAGTGGTACTGACAGCACAGTTCTTGTTGCTTGGGCTACTGTTGTTATTCTTCTTCTTGCGGCGTGAGATTTTTGATGACTGAGCGGTGGCGGTCTCAGTGGGTGGTGCGGCGGTAGCTTGATGCAGGTTCTTTGAAACTTTATCCCAAAAACCAGCTTTTACTCGCTTGTCATTGATTTCAGTGGCAAGCAAGTAAGTCTCTTCGATTGTTGCTGGTTTTGCGGCATGCACAAAATCTGCAACACAGTCTGGCAGAGCTCGAATGTACTTCTTGATTGTCATGTCGGGCGTCTTCACTTGATCGGGACAGATGATACTGAGCTGCTTAAAGCGAGCAGTCAAAGCTGCGTTCTCTCCATCCTTCTGCTTGATATGCCAGAATTCGTCTTCCAGCTTTTGGCGTTCATGGGGAGGGCATAATTGAACCATCATAATGGCCTTCAGCTCTTCCCACGTCAGCTCATAGGCTGCGTCATTTCCGCGTTTGTTTCTCTCGGCCGTCCACCAGTCTAGTGCGCGGGACTGGAAGACGCTGGTAGCTTTTAGGGTACGGAGATTTTCAGGACATCCACTCTGGCGCAGAGTGACTTTGACGGAATCAAACCATTGAAACATAGCCATTGGGCCATCCTCGCCAATAAATTCCTTCGGACCACAGGCTTTGAACTGCTTGAAGCTGAAACCAGTCTTGGGAGCAGCTTTAGGAGCTTCGGTTCTGGACTCCTCGGATGATTTGCTCACATTCTCGTATATTTCACTCACGATCTGAG
The DNA here is from genome assembly GCA_030545235.1 of Helianthus tuberosus. Lineage (NCBI taxonomy): Eukaryota > Viridiplantae > Streptophyta > Magnoliopsida > Asterales > Asteraceae > Helianthus > Helianthus tuberosus. Next base: position 120,982,175 of record CM060356.1, on the reverse strand, counting down.
GAACCACCTTTGCTACTTGCTTAGCGACGAGAGCAGCAAGGAGTTTGTCTCTTTGTTCTTGGCGAGTGATTCGTGGGTGACGGGGTCCAGATGATGGTCCAGTTGACATTGTTTGCAACATACATCGTCTTGGGTCTCAGACATAGTATAATCGAATCTCACCTCACACGTTTATTACTGCTAAAGCTCAGGAACACAGTGAAACTTGTATCACATAAACACATAGGCACATAATCACAGATTCACATAAGCACATAGGCACGCAAGGCAGAGAATCACAGAAGCACATAAGCACATAATCTCAAGAGGAAATCAGAATACAGAAACCTATTATTCAGGGTTCACGAGTGTTCAAGTATAGCGATCGCGATTAACATATCGAGTAGTATAGCATAAGCGAATAACACAGCCATCAACATGGCGTAAAGTCGTTCCTCATGTAGTAGCGATTTGTCAGCGTTTTGAGGTAGATAAGCTGTGCGAGTAGTGTGTGTCGATCAAGCGATAGCGAAAATCGAATAAATCTCCAAAATTAAAACATATAGCAGGTAAATACACACATAACACATAAAATTGACGAGTATCAGAGTCAGTAGTTGCGGGCTCAGAATTGAAACACATAAAAACCGAGAAATGGATTGTCTGCGGCTATATAGACATCGACTAACCAAAGTGATTCGACTATTCACAGAGACTCTTGGTACACACTTTGGCCTTCGGGACTGTGCTCTAGCCTCGAATCTGGGCGATCGGCACGCATCCCTCTAGTCATATCGTGACTTCAAGTCGTTGGTGTCCGTCGAGACTTTGGTGAGAGTTTTGTAAAATAAAAACTGGGCGGAATAAGTCGCCAAGGTTCGGGTTTCACCCCTGTCTTAACAACTTCGTTCCTATTTTGATAAAATAAGGAGAATTATGCGTCAAAGTATGGATTTCACTCATGATTCAACGCAAATCCTCGTGTTTATAGATGAAAATGCGGGGCAAACAAGCTATCTAGTCGAGAGTTTGCGGTTTTCACACCTAATCTCGGCCTAATCGCTCGTTTATTTTTGAAAACTAAAGTGCAGTGATAGTGTAGCGTAAGCAAGAATAGCGAGAAATAGCAGTAAGCTCGTACGTAATCCCTACAGGATATGCACAAGTCGGTCTGTTGGTTCCTAACTATAGACTAGGTCATTTCTAAGACATCGACCCAGACTAGGTCGAGTCTTGCCTAATTCCCTACAGTTATGGCTCTGATACCAATCTGTCACACCCCAGCCGATGGCGGAAACATTAGGGCGTGGCACTGAGCGAAACAGATTGTCCAGAAGTTTCCATAACAACTATAATTACCAATTATTTAAAACAACATTTCCCATACCATGTCATAAAAGATAACATATTTATTACAGGCAAGATATAGTCAAATTGTTCTGTTTCGACAACTCAGATTTTTATTACAGACAATTGTTTATTGTTCTAGGTCTTTCCTAGCCTCGATTTCACAGCAAGCTAAGCAAATAAGCATCCTAAGCACCTGTCACATACGTTAAAGTAAAAGTCAATACACATAGTGTGAAGGTGAGTATACAAGTTTAATAGATATAATAGAATTCGAAATCGTTACGCATAACCAGCACATACACAGTGTGAAATGAGGCATGTTAGTTATCGACATGAACCTATCGATGCCAATGTAACAAATTGTCCTTAACAACCCCTGTGAGCCATGTAACAAATTGTCCTTAACAACCCCTGAGTGAACAGGTGCTGAGTCCAAACAAATAGTACTATCGTTGCTAAGGCAGGTAGACAGCATTCCATGTGTAAACATAAAAAACAAGCAATCATTAAGTCGCATATAACATGCGGTGATCGGTTAGCGTTTAAATTATTGCGTAGTGTGTTCGATGTGATTTAGAATAAGTAACGTATGTAACACCCAAAAGTGCGTAAAGCAAAAAGGGATCGAGTATACTCACAGCGATTGGTGGATTGAAGGGAGCGCTAGAAAGTAAGGTTAGCCTGAACAGATTGATAGCATAACGATAAGGGATTTGTAAAACAGAATGAAGTGTCAGTGGGTCGAGCAGCTATCCAATCGGATGACAGTCTATTCGGTTAAGAGGTCGTTCGGGTGACAATCCGCTCGGATGGTCATCCGATCGGGTGACCTTTCGAGTGGATTGTTTCTTCCTTTAGGAAGGATGTGTTTGCGTATGATGGCTTGACTATTGAAGTTTTCGTTATAGCATTTTGAAAACTGAGCAGTATCTCTACCTTTCAGGTCGGTCGATCGGACGGTAATTCGATCGGACGGTAATCCAATTGGCAAGTCTTCTCAATTTTGAGAGCAAATTCACAGCAGGACGGTAACTCGATCGGATGGCAATCCGATCGGGTGGCAACCCGTTCGGACGATAATCCGTTCGATGTTCAAAACATCTGAAGGTTGTATTAAAAGTCAAATGTGGGGCCAAGGTGCAAGCCGATCGGGTGACAACCCGATCGGGTGGTAATCCGATCAGACAGTAGTCCGATCGGGCGACACTCCAACCTGGTCTGCCTGATCGTCTTCTTCCTTGGTCATTTTGATAGTTTGTCATTTTATCGAGACGGTGTGACAACGTGCTAAACAACAGAACCCCATCTTGACCCCAATGACCCGATTGAACAGGAATCACCCAAGTTCAACCAGTTAACCGGTTCAAGACGATTGTTCTTGGTTATCCCGAAATCGGTGGTCTCATGGATAGAATCCAGATCTTGAACCAACACATCAACAAGATAGAGTAGAAGGTTAGGATAAGCTCCGATTCTATCGGTTTTGAGTGCATTGAGTGTAAAAGAGTTGAAAGATAGTTGGAAAACCATCTTTCAATCCTTTTCACCGTGAATATGTATAGATCTACTAAAGATCTTTGTTTATTCATGTGGAAATCGTTTAGATCTAAGTTGTTCTTGGTGGATTGATGCCAAAACATGAATTCATAAGAACAACATGATGACATCATACTAGAACTCCTCAAATCTAGTGATTTCACGGTTAAAAGTTAAGATTCAAAAGATAGAAAGGTGTAGGAGTGCGTGTAGATCAAGAAAGTACAGGATTTAGGTTGAGATCTTACCGGAATCGTGAGAAATCAAAGAAAAGGTGAGATTGGAGCGCTGGTCGGACAGGAGAGTGCAAAAGTGGTAAGTTTGATGTTGACAGGGGGTATTTATAGGGTTTCCCAAAAAGGAAAGGGGAGGAGGGGGGCTGGTCGATCGAGCAGTACCCTGGTTGGGTGGCAGCCCGATCGAGGGCACCTCGATCGGATGGTTGTCCGATCGGGTGGCAGTTCGATCGGCTGGCCACTCGATTGGATGATACGGCGCGTTGATTTTTGCGATTACGTGTAGAGCGTTGCGATGCGATATAGTTTCCTAGTCAAATTACTTTTAATCCCAACTACTATATCAACATACAATCATCCTTATTTCATATTCGTTTAGCGTTTGCGATTCGATTGCGATTGAGTTTCAATTGATCACCACACATAACCATAATAAAACATGCACAAGTAACACATAAGGCACACACACATAATAACAAGAACGCGCAATTCGAGTTGCGAGTGCGATTGCGATAGCGATAAATCGATAAAACATGCGATAAATATCGAATAAACCTCTATTATTAATAAGTACTCCACATAATATAACTAACGTCAAGCATAAAACAGACTATCTACGAGTCAAAGAAGTTAAAACAGGAATAAGCAAGGAGTGACAGACCGCAATTAGCAATCTTGTCTTCCTTTGACTTCAAGCTTGACTTTGACTTTGACTTCCGAAACACAGGGTGTTACACATTTTATCCTGATGCTGCCCGAATGAATGATGGTAAGATGGTGAGGAGCTAAGCGAGACAGAGCGTCTCGCGGGCTCCAGGTAGGTCCTCCAGTCTTCGTGTGGGCTGGAGCTGAGTGTTGCCGATGGTGTGCGCCGATGAGATGGCCCAGCTTCGTGATCATTCCTAGTTAGTATAGGTGCCTTGCCTCGTCCTCCATGTCCTCTTACTCTTGGCGGCATGCTTGAAATAATCTTGTCAAACAAAAACAGACAGAGCAAAAACAATTTAAGATTAGGATTAATCCTAAGTCGTTTGCCTAGACTCGGAAGTCAAGGAATGTGCAACTGTGTCATTGAGATTAAACACAAAAGGCTAGTGTTTAATTCACTCAATGTTGGCTCTGATACCAACCTGTCACAGCCCGATATTTCGACGTATTACCGGTGGGCCCGGTGGAGAGTATCGTGACGTAGTTGATATCATCATAGTCAAATAATCACAGTTTAATGCACAGCGGAAGTCTTGGTAGAAAAATATTAATACAAACCGAAATGCAAAGTATAATAGAATATTATACAAATGGTTGTAAGTGGATCCATAGGCGGATCTAAAACATAAAGTAAAATATTGTTCGACAGACTTTAAACACTAAAAATTTGCAAGATTCTTTAATTAGTGTCAAGGAGCTTCCAGTCAATTTCTCGTAGTACCTGCCACTTAGTCTTTTTGAAAAATACGTCAGTTTTCACTGGTAAATACAATTAACTGACTCTTTTAAAAACATTTATGAAAAATTGATTTAAATGCACAAGGCACAAATATTCTTTTATAACTTGGGATAATTATATAAAATAATCTTGTATGCAGATTCACATGTTTGTCGTACGATCAGGGCCCGGGATAGAAGCCGGGAAAAGATTAATAGACACACCACTAGTATAAGCCCACAAGAACTTATCCTCACGAGTGGGATACCGTTTTACATACGCAACTGTCAGGTGTATGCCTACACCCCGTGCTTAAGTCGTGGCCATTTCAAATGAATGAGCCGAGGATATCCAGGACACGGTCATTAACCCCCAAATGCTTAAATCAAACAAAACAGATTAAAACGGGTTATCTCAATGATTTAACCACTAATCGATTAAATATTCAATACCCGACCAAGCGGTAATAATTTACCATATCCCAAGCCCGTATAAGGAAAATAAGTTAAAAGTATTTACCTGAGCTTAAAATGTAAAATTTGTATTCTCAGCCGTATATCCTACTCAACAAGTGTAGGTAGCTTTTACTGGGCTCCTAATCTGGAACGAAGGTTTTAATAACCTATTAGATTCCTAAGGGGTCTTATTTAAGTTGTAACTTAGACAGGTTAGTTTTAAAGAAAGGTTTACGGTACAAAACGCAAGATTAAGCGATGATCGGATTGGAATGTGATTTAGACCCAACAAGTATGAAGACTTGTATAAAATGGGTAAACTAAATACATTCTGGATTTTGAAGTAAAAATGATAAGGTTTGACCCGTTTCGGTTAATTTATGCAAACTAGTTACATAAATCGTACCGAACGCGTATAAGCATAACGGGTAACCGGATGAGTCATGTACAAGTTTCACAAGTTAATATGCTTTAAATATGATATGATATCAGTAGGATATCAACAATTACGCCCCAAAAGATTTTCAAACCAATTTAAGTCCCGAAAGGGTAATTTGGTCATTTTAAAGTTTATAAAAGAAATTTAATAGTAAACTGAGGTTCTGGTCTAAAACATTTAGTAAAAATATTATTTTATCATATTATATCAGTAAGATATCATACATATGTGAGGTTTATCATTTATGGCCAAACTATGCACTGTAGGGGTATTTTCGTCATTTCACATATGTTTTAAGGACCAAATTGGAAATCTGAATTCAAGACTTATACTTACTGTTAAGATACTAAAATTCTTTTATAAAATCAGTAGGTATCATGTCTTAGGTGCTAAATATGGTTTTAAACCATACTATGCGCCTAATTTGCGTAAAAGTCGATATTTGACGATATTTGAGATGTTTATGAAATTCTGAGATTTTTATCAGTCTTGAATGCTAAAATATTTATTTAATATATAACATCAGTAGGAAAAGGTTTGGCATGTAAATGATATGTAAATCTCATTTTATTAATGAAAAGGGCATTATCGTCAATTACCGAATCTATGCAAGAATTCTATGTTATGGTCAGTATAAAATCTGACCAAAAATTCCAAAATTCCCTAAAAATTATATCAAAACAGTAGGTAATGATTTTGGTGCCAAAATTTGGGTTTAAACATGATTTATGCTAAAAATGCGATTTAATTAACAAAAAAGTTTCATTTTACGATATCTAGCATAAATTTTGTTTGGGACCAGAAACGGATGTGAAATTTTTGTGACATACTTATATATCAATAATAAAGCTTTTTGTCCTCTCACATTTTCAAAATCCTGTTTTTATAATATAAGGGCATAATAGTCAAATTTAAGCATTTAACGGAAACATGCAATGAAGTATGATTTCTATGGGACCATGTAGTATAACCTCAGAGGGTTATGCTTACATATAATATGGTCACAAAGGAACCCTAAGGCATAACTAAACTAAGCTAATTCGGTTCAGAACTGAAAGTCAAAGCAAAAGTCTACTTTTGCGACTTTCGGTTGCGAACCGAGTCTAATACTCAGAATTGTCAGGTTGAACATACCTAAACATGTTCTTATATTATTTACCAAGTTATTTAAGTGATAAAACGTATTTTATAGCTTCTACATTGTTAGTTATGAATTATTTTATAAAAACTGACTCGTTTGACTTTTCTGTTCATTACTTTGACCCGACAATTGACTAAGTAAACGTGATAATTAGGAGATGTCCTTTTGAGGGATTATCACCTACTTAATTACCAACACATAGCCATTTTCAATTCGAATAATGGCTGGACCGTTAGTGATTTATCACAAAGTCAAAGTATCATTACGATATCTTTGACTTTCGGTCGTTAAACTAATAAAAGCTTAACTACAGAGGCTAAGAACGCTTACAAAGGTCCTTAGCACGAAGATTAAACTTAAGAGAGCTTCCTTGATGATTAGGATGCTCCAGAGAATGCTCCAAAGCTTGAGCAAAATAGAATTGAGAAAATATGAAATGTGTAAGTGAGAAGGCTGCCCAAATGCATCTATTTATACTACATCAAGGCACATTCAGATCTTCCCAGGTGTTCTATGTTGTTTCCAGATGATAACAAGTGTCTCTAGTGGTTTTAGAAACCATCAAACAGTCCATTGTTTCCAATTAAGAGTGTATAAAGCTGAAATGGGTAAAGAAATACGCAGGACCCGCACCTGTGCATGGTTTCTGCCAATTTTAGGCCGCCACGTCGCGCGACGGCAGGCCATGTTCAGGGTCGCGCAGCGCGAGCCCATGGGGGACCAGTATACCAAGTTTCAAACTTGACAGAAACAACCCCTGGACCTGTTCAAGCATTAAATATTTTGTTTTAGGCACAAATAACCCCTCTAGTTAGTATATGAATGATCTTAAGGTTATAATCAAACACCGTTAGGTCCGTTTTCGTTAAACGATAACCGAAAACACTAGTTTCACTATGTTGACGCTTTTAACCCTTTATTTACGAAAGTTAACATATTTAATATCAAACGATATCAAAACCTCGTGAATTTTTCGTGCCTCGAAATCAATTCATTACACGTTTAAAGTTTATGATACGTGTCATTACTATACTGGACATGATTTTGTGAGGTGTTACAGCGTGGAATCGTTACGTCGCATGCTGGAGGTGGCGGATGAATCAGAAGAAGAATAAGTGCCTGCTTATTTGTTTTTTGTACTGTTACTTAGATATTTTGTATAAACTATATTTGTTGGGGTGCGTGTTAGCACTTGATGTTGTCAGGGACAATTAATGAAACCCATGATTATGGTAGCGCCGCCGTTTAGAAGGTGGCGATTTGACATTTAATCATGACTTCTTACATCTCATTAATTTTGCTTTCGTCATCCATGTCAGCTTGTTTTAGTCTTTATATACTAATCACTCCTTTTTACCAAATTTGGTAAGTGCAACATGAGCCATAAGTAACGTCTTCAGAAAGTTTCTGACATTTTGTAGACCCTTGACGTTGCTGAAGCCCTGGTTCATCTCCGGGATAAAGTGTCTGATAAAACAGCAGAGTGTGGAGAGTTTGCTATGATCAACTCTCCCGACACCGTGCCTTGTCTGAATTCGTCCAGCAAGGGTATCAGAGATGATGTCCCTTCCGTTGCCGGGATCGATGCTGATGCAGGTGTTGTGTCATTGACAGCAGACGCCCTGATATATGCTTTTCCACCTGGACCGACTACGTCGATGTAGGATAGTGTAAGAACGACGTCAAAGTGGTCGTCGATGTATAAACCCGGTCGGTGCTCGGAGGATGACGATTGCTCCGACTGGTGAGGGGGATGATGACAACTTGATCGTCGATCTTCACCCTTTGGAGTTGTACGGTGAAGCATTGCACACCCCTGCAGAAGTGTTAGCAATGTTCCCTGATCTGTAATTTATTAGAACATGTTCGTTTTTTAAGAAAGTTAGGAATCAACGGCCTAATTGTTTTTTTTCTAATTTTTCTGTTTTTAGGATTTTCTTAATTTTTCAGTTTCTGCAGAGCTCAGCACGGGCCGTGCCCAGCATTGTTACTGGCAGTTTTTATTTTCCGAGTTACAGAGGGTGGAGCACGGGGCCGTGTCGGTGCAGCACGGGGCCGTGTCGAACTCCCCAGTAACAGGGATCCGGAAAACAATCACTGTATCTCCGACCACGGGCCGTGTTCATCTAAACACGGGGCCGTGGTAAAGCTTCTGACCAACGCTCTTTTCTATTTTTATTGCAGGGCTTGGAACCCAGACGCCACATCGGAACTCTCCACGTAGTGTATGAGCTCCAGTTCTAGTAGAGACGTAAAAGAACCCCTAGACGAACCCGAACGCTTTCTTAGAAAAAGACTAAGCTAAAAACCAAGGGAAAGTTTCGGGGAACCACTTCCAATGGCGGACCAACATACCCTCATGGATTACCTATGACCCACCGTGGGTAATCTCGGCGCCGCTATCAATGCACCGAATGTCGAAGCCAACAACTTCGAACTTTGGCCACATTTGATACAGATGCTTCAAAACTCCGCAACCTTCCATGGGCTTGCGGACGAGGATCCCCATCTACATATTACTAATTTCTTAGAAATATGTGATACCTTTCGGATCAATGGAGCATCAAACGACGCCATCCGCCTTCGTATGTTTCCATTTTCACTAAAAGACCGAGCTAAGGCTTGGCTTAATACCCTCCCAGTTGGTTCGGTAAACACCTGGGATGAACTAGCCCAAAAGTTTCTATATAAGTATTTACCTCCTGCTAAAACGGCTAAACTAATGACTGAAATTAATACATATTCACAAGAGGACGGGGAATCCTTATATGAAACTTGGGAAAGGTTCAAGGAGCTACTAAGAAAGTGTCCTCATCACAGTCCTGCGGTATGGCAACAAGTATCCACTTTCTACAATGGGTTGTTGCCACACACAAGACAAACACTTGACTCTAGCTCCAGGGGACTTTTAGGTAATCGTCGCCCTAATGAAATATATAATCAAATTGAGGAAATTGCTAAAACCAATTTTCAGTGGCATACTCCCCGAGGCAATAAATCTATTGCCCTGGGCGCCCATAAGGTTGATGAAAGCACTTCTTTACAAGCTCAAATCGAGGCCCTTTCTTAAAAAATTAAAAAGCTAGAAATGGCAAAAACAGCCTCGGCTATGGCTTGTGAAGGGTGTGGTGGGCCACATGAAAATTGGAGATGTATGAAAGAAGTCGATGAACAAACAGAATCGGTAAACTACATTGATAATAGACCTAGGCCGTCGGGTCCTCCAACGGGTACCTACAACCAAGGATGGCATAACCACCCTTACCTTGGTTGGAGAGAACCCGCCAATGGTAGTAACCAACAAAATCTAAACCAACGAACAAACTTTCAACAACCAAGAATCGAGTCACAAAATTTCTCTCAACAACAAGGTGGACGAGAAAGACTTGAAGATACTGTATCTCGCCTCATCTCCGACACCGAAAAGAAAAACTCGGATCGATTTCAACAATTGGAATCAAATTTTAGAAATCAACAAGCTAGCATTCACAACATTGAAAAGCAATTAAATCAAATAGCTCAGAATTTATCCGAGAGACCACAAGGCACGTTACCGAGTAATACTGAAACCAACCCAAAGGCACAAGTACATCTCATCACATTGAGAAACCGTACCGTGGGTCCCGAGGAGGCTCCATCACCACCAACTGAAAGAAGCCAATCTAGCCAAACCACAACTCCACCCACGCCCCAACAAGAGAAGGCTTCTCCACCAATTCAAGAGCCTACTAAGAATCCTCCAATTCCATACCCCGGTCGGTTAATTCGACAAAAGACCGATGAGCAATTCGAAAAGTTCGAAAATTTACTAAAACAATTGCATGTTAATATTCCATTTATCGAAGTCCTAACTCAAATGCATAAATATTCAAAATTCATGAGGGACTTCCTCACTCATAAAAGGAAAATTGAATCATTGCAATTAGTTAACTTAGGCGAAGAATGCTCCTCCTTACTACTCAACAAACTCCCGTAAAAAAGAAGCTTGACCCCGGAAGCTTCACAATTCCTTGCTCGATTGGGGAATCCCCCATTCGTAATGAACTAGCCGATCTCAGGGCAAGCATTAACCTCATGCCTTCATCAATGTTCAACCGACTCGGCTTAGGGAAAACAAGCCCTACAAAAATAAGCATACAACTCGCCGATAGATCCGTCAAATATCCACAAGGTGTCGCTGAGAATCTATTGGTCAAAGTCGGAGAATTTGTCTTTCCGGCCGACTTTGTCATACTAGATATGGAGGAAGATGCCAAAGTACCACTCATCCTAGGGAGGCCATTCCTAGCTAAGGCCCAAGCAGTGGTAGATATGAATGATGGAACACTAACATTGAAGATTGGGGACGAGGAAATGAAGTTTGGAGTTGGAAAAAGAGTAGAAGACGACGACCCGGTCAACTACATGAAGGTCATTGACTCGAGTTTGGATGATGCTCTCCGACGGTGTAGCATGGGATGCAAAACATCCCACTTGGGTGACATATGACTAGGCTTTGGGTCTAGCCAAGGACCCTTATAAACGTGGCGCACCACGGAGGCATTCCGCGGAACTATCCTTAGCTTAGATTAATTTTAATGTTTTCTAGTTTAGTTTTAATTTGCAGAAATAAAACACACTCGGGATGGTGAAGGATAACAAGGGAAACTTGAACCAGCACCCCATGCACAAAAACAGGGCCACCCGACAAATTTTTCTTCATTACAGCAAGTTCAGCACGGGGCCGTGCTCGCCCAACATGACCTGTGCCCAACCATCTGCAGAAAATGCCCAGTTCAGGTAACTGAACACGGGGCGTGCTCACTGAACACGCCCCCGTGCCCAGGCTTCTGTTTCTTTTTACTCATTTTGTTACTGTCGATCTGAACACGGGGCCGTGTCCAGACGCCCTGTAACATAAATTTTTGTTTTTTCACACCTTTTTGCACATTCAATCAGCCTAAAAACTTATTTTTGGGACACATTGAGGACAATGTGTAATTTAAGTGTGGGGGGGATGCTAAAACCTTGAATCTTGCAAGTCCTAATTACAAGCCTTACACAAAACTCTATTGGAACCGCTAATCACCCCAAATTTTTTCAAAATTTTTTCATATTTTTTTTACTTGTCTAGGTTTAACTTGGGAATTTCAAGTTCTAAAAAGGTTATATTTTTACGAATTTACAATCGACAGCGTCATGATAAAAAGAACCAACATAAGAAAATTATGAAACGGCATGACAAGCTTAGTTAAAATTTGATTATATATACTTGATCACATAAAAACCCATTCCTACAAAAAGTGAGTTTTGAGCCTTTATTGAGCATACAATACATATCTTTAAACTAAATGCTCATTTTTCGTTTCTTGTGTGAATAGCTGCTTGGTTCTTACGACTCTAGAACTTGCCACGACGATACATTCCCGGTCCTTACCAACTTAAACCCGAGTAAGTAAATGACGGAGGCATTAGGACTAACCCTTTTTATTTCTACACCATTATTTTTCTTTTTTTACCACCTACCCAAAATCCCCCTAGTTAACCCCTTTGAACCTAAACCTTTTCATTTCTTAACCCAAAAACAAACACCCTTTTTACCCACCAAAACTTTTTTATTTTTAACCCTTTGTTTTAGTAACAAGCTCGGTTTTTCGTATGACTTTAAAATAATAATAATAATAATAATAATAATAATAATAATAATAATATTTACTATGATGATGAAGCAAAAAAGAAATAAACAACAAGTTTATCAAAAATAACTTTGTTTGAATAATAGCTTCATCAAAATAAAAAAATTACAAAAATAAAAAGTCTTACGAAAACCGACGCTTTTTACGCCTTTCGCCCTTTTACTAACCACTAACCCAACCACCTACCTTTAACCCAAGCCTAACCCTACACCCAAAAGTCCTCTTGATATTTACAAATGTGTATAGTTAAAAAGGAGGAGGATTGATTGCTTGGCAAGCCTATGGTAGGAGTAAGTTCCATGCCGCTCTCGAGTGATTCACTAAAATACATCTTCGGCCGAGTGTTGAGTGATCCCCTGTGAGGTAAGTGAACTTGTATATAAATGGAATTTTAAAAAAGGCATGTTATGCCCTAATAAGTAATTTATCTTATGTAATGTTTTAAATAAATCATGATGAATAGGATTGTAAATAAATAAAAATAAAACTTAATAAAGAATCTTGGAAATCCCGACACTCTATGACAAGCCCAAAACCTTCTCTTCTACCCATTCCATTTGGGAGTGTAAGCCACAAAATAAAGAGTTTTGCTTGAGGACAAGCAAAGATTCAAGTGTGGGGGTATTTGATGTGTGCAAAATGCAACATATAAATTACATCAAATGTGGCATAAAACTAAACCTTTTTAGTGCTAATGTTGGAAAAAGTATGTTTTTGTCTTCCTTTTGTATTTTCGGGATTAAATGAGCTCAAATGAACAAAAGAAGCAAAAATGCAGCTAAATCTAACATAAATACAAGAAAAGGAACAAACGTGGCATGCCCGACCCCCCGACAGCATATTCCCAAGCAAAAACAAGAGAACAGAAGGTTGAACACGCCCCATGCTCAGTGAGCACGAGGGCGTGCCCAAGTGTCTGCAGAAAAGACAAAGCTGTAGAAGCTTCTATCACCCACCACGGGGGCGTGCCCACCGGACACGGGGCCGTGGTCAACTCTAAGATCCGCAGAATCTGGGGAAATCTTGATAGTACAGATACGCTTCTGCACACGGGGTCGTGCCCAGCGGACACGGGGCGTGGTCAACTAATGCAGACAAACTGCAATTAATGAAGAAAGAGAAGGAGAGTGGACACGGGGCCGTGCCCGAGCTGCTGTTAAGGCTATAAATAGGGGTGCTTTGCTCATTTGCAAACCATCCCTTGGCACACCACCTCTCTCACACTTCACCCACCACCATCACAACACCATCATCCACCACCATCATCCATCATCCATCATAGAGTGTGTGAGTAGTCTCGGGATCCAAGATTGATCGTAAGAGTTCTTGACAATCAAAGGCCATGTTTGCCTAAGTCTCTTACATCACTTGGTGAAGACAAGTGTCTGGTGTAATACTTTTTATTTTTAATCTTTTCGCACTTTTTATTTGGTTAGGTATTAATGACTTTAATAACTAGTTTCTTATGTTGAAGGTGATTCTTCCTTATCGTTTGTCCGTGGTGTCTTGGCATTATTTTACTGTCTATATAAAATAAAATATTTTCACCATTCATATCTCCACGGTCTATATGGAGGTATGTTGGCTACCTGGTCGGGGGTTAAGGGAACGGTTTGGTAAGAGTCTTGCCTTGTTCAATGTATAGATCCTGCAAGGACCTGGGTCAAATTTAGTAGGACCTCCTTCGATACCCACCGGTATTGGATGGCGGGGGTCCAAACTCTTTGATCCCCTCATATGTAAGCTACTATTAATACTTTAACCCGGCTACTTAGGACTGTATCCCTCCTGACTCAGACTACTTAGCCGAGGGTAACGTCACCTTCAAAAGAGGGGCCTACCACATTATGCGTTAATAACTTAATTAATTATCTTTCAATAATCCGACCCTTTAGGATTGTATCCTTGCTGACTCAAACTACTGGGTTTAGGGTAACGTCACCTTCAAAAGAGGGGCCTACTACAATAACTAAGATAATCTCTTAAAAAGTGCAAAAGTGCAGAAATAATCAAAGGTTACACTATACACGAGTCGGATCCAAGTAATTCATCTTGTCTATCTGTTTTTATTTTATTTTATTTTTCAGCATTTTAGTTAGTTTTATTTTTCTTGTTTAAAAACATTTTTCTAACTTTTGATTTGATTAGACGTTGAGGATAAACCGGTATTAAAAGCTCTTGTGTCCTTGGACGACCTCGGCATCTTACCAACACTATACTACGCTCACGATGGGTGCACTTGCCCATATGTGTGTTTAGTGTTAGTAAATATCGTGTTTTATAAATTTAAAACTTGGCTAAAAAGTGTAGAAGGGCTTAAATTATACATTAAAAACTATACACACTTACGCACATCATCTACATATAACACTTCTTTAGTTGAGCAGCGTTCCAGCTGTGTGGGACTGCCGTACCGTCAAGTCTGGATAGGCGGTATGCTCCCTTGCCTAGATCCTCTTGGATGATGTAAGGACCTTCCCAGTTGGGCCCCAGCTTGCCTGTGGGTTCCGCCCTACTTGCCTCATTATCCCGCATGACGTAATCACCCTCCTTAAAGGTTTGTTTAGCCACGCGCTGATTATAGTATTTCTCTAAGGCTTTCTTGTATTTTTCTTCGCTGATGGCGGCTGCTTCACGCCTTTCTTCCAACAGATCCAGGCCTTCCCGCAGGAGCCTATGATTATCATCATCGGTTGTTAGGCGCCTTAAAGAGGGTAGCCCTACTTATGCAGGAATCATTGCTTCCGCGCCATAAGTAAGACTAAATGGTGTTTCATTGTTGCTTGTCTTGGGCATAGTCCGGTGTGCCCAGAGGACATTTGGCAATTCTTCCACCCAAGAACTCCCTTCACAGCCCAACCTTCTTTTGATCCCGTCCAATAGACTTCTGTTTGCCCTTTCTACCTGACCGTTTCCTTGTGGATCTGCAACCGACGTGAAAATTTGTTGGATCTGCAGTCCTGCACACCAATCTTGTAGGACTCTGTCTGTGAATTGTGTCCCGTTATCGCTTACAAGATATAGCGGGAGTCTGAATTGACAGACGACGTGTTCCCATAGAATTTTTTTTTGCGTTTTCTGCAGTTATCTTGGCCAATGGTTTCACCTCGATCCACTTAGTGAAATAGTCGATCGCTACAATCAGGTATTTTCAGCTTCCTAGGTGCCAGCGGGAATGGTCCTAGGATGTCTATTACCCATTTTTGGAAAGACCATGCAGCTGTCACTAAGATCAGGTTATTCTTGGGGCGGAGCGTTTGTGATGCATATTTCTGAAAACTGTGACATCTTCTGAGTTCCACTACGGCATCTTCATGCATCCCGGGCTAGTAGTACCCGGCGTTGTGGATTTTTGCGACGACTGCCCGAGGGCCGGCGTGAATACCACATATACCGGCGTGTATTTCTTTGATCAAATATGTGGCCTCTAAAGGCGACACACATCGTAGTAGCGGTCCCAGGTACGATTTCTATACAGGATACCGTTTTGCACCTCATATTGTAAGGCCTTTGTTTGTATCTTTTTGGCGTCTCCCCTGGCGGATGGCAGTTCTCCTTTTGTGAGAAACTTCAAGATGGGGGTATACCAACAGGGTTCTTCCGCTTTGACCGCGGATACCTCTCGGTGTTCTATTGACGGTGATTGGAGCGTTTCAACCTTCACCTCCTTTTCCATTCCGGATGTAGCTAACTTGCTCAAGGCATCAGCCATCTGATTTCTTCCACGGTGAACATGGCTGAGCATGGTACTTTCGAACGAGGCGATTAGTTCCTTGGTTTTGGCCAGGTATTTCGCCATCGTTTCATCTTTGGCTTCGTATGTCTCGTTTACTTGATTGTTGACCAGCAGAGAGTCAACGTATGCATCTACCCTTGTCGCCCCCATAGATTGAGCCATCCTTAGGCCCGCCAGCAACGCTTCATATTCTGACGTGTTATTGGAACATTCAAAGTCAAACTGTAAAGCATACATTAACTTAATTTCGTCTGGGCTTATTAGCATAAGGCCCGCACCTGCACCTTTTCCGCTTGAGGATCCGTCGGTGTATAGTTTCCAAGTTTGCCTGGATGAACTAGACTCTACCATATCATTGACTACTGGATCTTGAATCACTTCTCCCTCGGGTATTTCTGCTAAGAAATCGGCGATCACTTGCCCTTTGATTTCTATTCGTTTCTGATACTCGATGTCCAAGGCCATTAACTCGATTGCCCATTTCGCTAGTCTTCCTGAAATTTCTGGTTTATGGAGGATTTGCTGTAGGGGATAGATCGTTAGGATTTGTACCCAGTGACCGAGGAAGTATCTCCTGAGGCGCCTGGTGGCATGAACCAGAGCCAATACCAATTTTTCCAGCATTGGGTACCGCGTTTCAGGACCCACCAGTACTCGGCTGATGTAGTATATGGGCGTTTGTTTACCGTTTCTTTCGACCATCAGTACTGCGCTTATGGAGTTATGGGCCGCTGTTAAGTACATTTTCAAGAGTTCCTTTGGGGATGGTGCTGTTAATGTGGGTAGCTTCTCGATGAACCGCTTCATGTCTTGCAAGGCTTCTTCTGCTTCACTGGTCCATTTGAAGTTGTTTTTATTGAGATAGTCTTTCAATGTCTTTATGAATGGTAAAGATCTTTCGGCGTGTCTCGCAAGGAACCTGTTAATAGCGACCAATCGCCCATTGAGCGCTTGTGCTTCTTTTAAGGTTCTGGGGGAAGACATTCGTGTTATTGTTGTTACTTTCTCTGGGTTGGCTTTGAAACCATCCCGGGTGACTACCACCCCCTGGAACTTCCCTTCTTCCACCCCGAATGAACACTTCTTGGGGTTCAACTTTATGTTATATTCTCTTAGTTTGCGGAAGGTTTCTTTGATGTCTTCTAGCATCTGTTTCTCTTCCATGCTCTTGATGACCAAGTCATCGATGTATACTTCCAGATTTTGGCCAATCTGTTTTTCAAAAGCCTTGTCCATGAGTCCCTGATAGGTGGCCCCGGCATTGTGCAGACCGAAAGGAATTTTGGTGTAAGAGAAAATGCCTATATCGGTGTGAAACGCTGTTTTTTCTTCGTCCTCTCTAAACATCTTGATCTGGTGGAAACCCTTATAGGCATCTAGGAAACACTTGTACCAGAAAGGGACCAAGGAATCGATTTTGAAATCCATTTTGGGCACTGGGTAGGCATTTTTGGACAAGCCTTGTTTAAATCTTAGAAGTCGATGCACATACGCCATGAGCCGTAAGGCTTTTTGACCATCACAGGGTTAGATACCCATGTATGATATTTTGTTTCTCGTAGAATTCCTACCTCGACCAATTTCCGCACTTCTTTGATTACCGCTTCTTTTCGGTTAGGGGCCATGCTTCGTTTCCCCTGGGCCACTGGTTTGATTCCCGGAAGAGTAGCTAATTTGTGTTCCGCCTCATCCCCAGGTATCCCGTCATATCAGAATGCTCAAAAGCAAAAATATCAGCGTTTCTTTTTAGCAATTGTTTCAAACTGTTTTTGGTTTCAGGAGATAGACTATCTCCAATTTTGACCGTCTGCTCAGGATGGCGTGTGCTTAGAACCCATCTTTCCGGACCGATCGCACCGGTGGGTCTCTGGCGACATCTTTTAGTGTCTAGAACCTCGCCTACCTTGTCCTGGTGGACCGTGGCTATTCCTCTTGGCATGGGGAATTTCATAAACCCTCGTGCTGTGGACATTATGGTGTCTAGCTTTCCCAAGGTATACATTCCAATAATGGCGTTGTGGTATGATTCGGCACGGACAACAAGGAAAGTAAGAAGTATGGTCCTTTCAAGAGAAGCTGGACCAAAAGTTACCGGGAAAGTAATTTGGCCGATTGGGTCGACTTTCTCTCCGGTAAATCCCTTTATAGGGGCGTGCACCGATTCAAGCAACTTTTTGTCTTCGGGTTGCATCATAGCAATGTTCATATATGATATCTTCTGAGCTCCCGGTGTCAACCAGTATTCTTCTCATGTTGTAATCGCCCACCGCGGCTGATATGATGAGGGGGTCAATGGTGAGGGTTAAATCCTCAACACGCGGTTCGACCATCATGGTTGCCAACATCCAGGGCTCGAGTGTGGAGAAACTCTGTTTTACTCCTTTCCCTTTATCAGCGTATACCATGTTTAATTCCCACTGCCTTTTGCCCTCCCCTTTTTCAGCGTCCTCCTTGCCAGGGGCGGGCCCTGCTTTATATCTCGGACCAGGTGGGCCAGCTTCCCGTTCTTCACATAATACTCGATCTGCTTCCTTAGTTGGTAGCAGTCATTAGTGTCATGGCCATTGCCCTTGTGATACTCACAATACTTGCTTGTTTCTCTATTGGGTGAATCCTTCAGCGGCTTTGGAGGGTTGAGTTTTAAGTTTTCAGAAGCAAGGATCTCCACAGGTGTCTTACTCAAGTTGGGGTAGTCAGACCTTGGCCTTGAAGGCGGTTCGTTTCTTGAAAAAGAGCTTCTGGACCTGTCGTACCGTGAGTCCGACCGGTCGTTCTTTTGGAACCTATCCCCTATGTTTTTACCTTTAGAGTTCCGTTGTTCCTTGTCCTCCTGGTTCTTATATGTCTCCTTTTTCCTGTTGGCAGCGTGACTTGCGGCTACCGTTTTTTCTTGTGTTACGTACACTTTGGCGATTCTTAAGATCTCATCTATGGTTGTGTTACATACACTTTGGCGATTCTTAAGATCTCCTTCCATGCAGCGTTCTCAACAATTCGTCATTGTTTACCCCCTGTAAGAAAGTGCCACAAGCAAGGTCATTGGTTATTCCTGGGATCGCCAAGCTCTCCTTATTGAATCTGACTATAAAGCTTTCCACCGTCTCGTTATCCCGCCGACGGATGTGGAGGAGTTCTTTTCTGTCTTTTGTGTGGCATCTCTGCTGATTGAACTGTAACTAGAACTTGGATACGAGGTCCTCAAAGCTGTCAATTTCCCCAACAGGCAAGCCGTCCCACCAAATGCGCGCTGCCCCTACCAACATTTGAATGAACATCTTACACCATAGGGGCATCGACCAACATGCTACCTCCCCAACAATTTTGAATAAATTCAGATGGTCGTCCAGGTCACTCAACCCATCGTACTTACCCACCGTTTGAGGCATCTTTGGTTTCTCCTTAATTGGAGCTTCAGCGATTCTTCTTGTGAATTTAGACTTGAATGTAGTGTCTGCCGGTTCGTAAGGCCTGGTGAGATCATCATCTTCTATATTTATGGGTTGCACATGTTGATACGCCCCATCCAGATTTCTTCCTTAGGCGGCTGGAGCCAGGGATGTTGCAGGGGTTGGTTGAGTGCTTGGACCTTCATTAGGAGTAAGGCGAGGCCTTGAAGTGTTTCCCCTGTTGTAAACAGGCTCCGCTATGGGCGGGGTCTGGCCATACGTCTGTTGTGGGGTTGGGATCACCAGGGTGGCATGAAGGCCGCATATGGTGACTGCTGTGTATAACTCTGTGCTGTCATCTGGGGAAAATATGCCTGATTAGGATATGACAGCATGTACCCATAAGGGGGTGAATAGTAGTAGCCCGTAAAATAAGATTGGTTCCCGGGCGTAATTGGGGCATTCATAACTTCGGTTGGCATGACTACCGACTGATGGGGTGGTGTGGATAGGGTCGCGGTAAGCGCTGCAGAATACAACGACGGCATAGGGTAGGTGGTGGCGGCTGATAGTACTGAGCCATATTCATCTACTGGGTGATGTTTCCTGGGACCGCGGACGTAGTCATTGGCCCAGTGCTGTAACGTATGGTCTGTGCAGTTGTAGTTGATATTGGAGTAGGGGTGGCGGAGGTTGCCACAGTTGACACCATCTGTCTAGGTTGCCATGACGTGTATGAGAGGGAATGTTCCGACACCGACCTGTAGGTGACGGCTGTAATTTCCTGAAAACCAGGTGGGGCTTCTGGTTCGAACTTCAGGTCAAGGGATCTGGTTATTGCTAGTGATGCTGGAGTTGTAGTAACCACATAAATTGTGGATGATGGTGGGTGACTGGTTGTCACCGCCTGACTTGATATTGTTGCTGTGTTCTGACCGCTTGCCATTGGGTTCAAGTTATCTGGTGTTACCGTTAGTCCCACGGATGGCGCCAATGAAGAAACATTGAACTGAACGGTAAGGCTCCGATGGATACTTCAACTCTTGGTTATCCGAAAGCTGGCTGCAAAACAGAACATCGTTAGGTCCTGTTACAGGAATGGGGTTATTTCTGTAACCACCCTCCGGCGTGAGAATAAGTCTCGGTATTTGGGAGTAAGAAAGTACGCATAGAGAGAGGGAGAGAGAGAGAGTTGGTAAGAGCAGAATGTCCATACGTTTGATGTTTACCTCTATTTATAGTTTACGATTAGGGGTTCCTATAAGTTAGGAGATAATCCGATGAGTTAGTGATTTGCATGATCTTCCCAAAATATTGGAGATTTGGTTACTTGGTTTATCCATGCATAATGGAACATTCTAGAATAAACATGATTATAATTGATTACTTATAATAAAATAATAGGTGATGACCGGGTCAGGTTAGCCAGTCCGGGTCGTACCTCGTCAAGAGATAAACTCTTTTGTTGATCATATCGCTAGACAATAAATATGTGAAAACAGTTTTAAGCAATTTGATGTGTGTGTTTAAAATTATAAAAAGCTTCTTTATTATCATCATTACTTTTGAAAAGCGTTGATTTCAATGAGAAAAAGGAAACAAGTTCTTGCGACAATCACTATTCTGGGCATGAGACTGGATCGGTCTAGTTAAATACCTTTTGTGTGGGCGTGTAAATCAATCGAACTCTCATGAACTTATTCGGCTGTAATTTTTTATGTCAGTTTGATTATAATCAAACGAACATGAACAAAATATTTTGTTTGTTTAATTAAACGAACACACATAAACACACGTTTTGTTCATTCATCTGTTTTCGTTTATGTTTGTTCATTTTTTGTTCGTTTAATTTCTAATAAATACATAAGTAGTTAATAGTTATACTTATATAAAATAAGCATAAAATACTATTTATATAAATATAACTAATTAGTAAACGTGCTTTCTAGTGTTAAAAAAATAGCTTTAAAATGAAACTTATCGCAACTAAACACTAATTAACATATAAAACTACTTTATGTTTGTTATAGGGTAAATTACAGTTTTCGTCCTTTATGTTTGTACTAGATTGCAATGGATGACCTTTACCTTTAATAATTACAGTCATAGTCCTTTTTTTTTTAACTTGTTACACCTTACGTCCTTTGACCCTAACGTGGTTAAAAATTTCAGTTAACTGAGGACATATGCACCCCATGTGAGGGCAAAACGGTCATTTCAAAATCTACAAAACCCTTTTCTCAGCATTTATCTCTCTCTCTCTCCCCTGTACTCTCTCTCTACATCTCTCTCAAAGTCTACACACAAAAAAAAAGAAAAAACCCAATTCTCAATCACCTGCAACCAGGAAATAAAAAACCCAATTCATCATCTACATTCTCTCACAATATTCACCACCTGCAACCAGGAAATAAATTGCCCATAAACTGGAGTTTTCTATTTTTTTTTTAATCAGTCGATCAAACATTAACATCCTGTTTACCTACGTTCAATCGCTTGATTCTAAACACAAAAAATTAAGCAATAAAACACTAAGTAACTAACTGTTATCTCCGTTCAATCGCTTCAATTTATGCACAAATTAAACAAATCAATCGAACGAACAAACACATCGAGTAACTAACAATTAAATAATAAATCGAACGAACTTCCTCCTCAACACTGAGTAATTGTTACCATCTCGATCCACCGTCGAATCCCACCGTCACAGCTTCCGACAACTTCCTCCTTGACAGCCCTTACCTCCACCATCTCACCCACTCAAACAACCCTACAACCACCACCACACCACACTACCACTCCCCTACATCCAAATCCGCCATTAACCCCATCCCTACAGTCACATCACTCCCGCACTCCTCCACACCGACCCAATCATTCTCTGCGCTAAGTAAAAGAAAAAAAGTTACAAGAGAAGTTACCCGGTGAGCTTAAAGGGTCGTTGAACGATTGGAAGATGTGGTGGCGGCAGCAATCTACAGCGACGATGCCGATAACGTAATGGTGGTGGTGTGGTGGCAGGTGGTGGTGAGTTTGGTTGGGGAAGAAAGGGTTGAGAGTGAGATAGATAAGATCTTAGATCTGATATGTGTTATATGTATTTTTGTTTATTATTTTTATTAAACTATTTTTAATTTAATTTAATCGGTTAAAAGACTAAACTACCCTTATATGATATGATTTAACTGAAAATTTTAATTGGGTTAGTGCTAAAGGACGTAGGGTGTAACAAGTTTTACAAAAAAAGGACTGTGACTGTAATTATTAAAAGTAAAGGTCATCCATTGCAATCTAGTACAAACATAAAGGACGAAAATTGTAATTTACCCTTTGTTATATTATATAAAATTAGCATATATGTTTATTTAAGTTTGTTAATGATGTTTGTTTATGTTCGTGAACTGTCCGTTTAGGTTTTATATGAACAAACATAAATGAACACAAATATGACCGTTTTCTAAATGAACGAACATGCACAAAAGGATTTGTTCTATTATATGTTATTGTTTTAAAGTTAAATGAACGAACACAAACACACATTTGTTCTTGTTTGTTCATTTCATTTTCAAGCCTATTGTTAGCCCTCATTTAGTTGGGCTAGTTAGTGATTCGTTGAATAAATTAGTTGAATCCCTGATTATACAAAACTAGGACTAATTCCCTGCGTGCGATGGCCAGCTTTTTTTAATGTGATTTGATCGTACCTTTTTTTTGTAATTGTATTTGACGAGAAAATAATGAGCGATTACATTTACAACCCTTTAGATACTTCCAAAGTTGTTTGAGAAATCGGTTGTAGAAGGATCTTATGATGTGTTAATGCGGTTAAACCCATATCTTACAGCAATTTTGTATTTATTAATCATAGTTGGATCTCATGGACTGTTTCAAATCGAACATTTCAATTAATTATAGACTTCTAGTAAATATGCTCACGACACAAATACTAAACTCACATGACTTCATAAAAATTAAGACTATTTATTATTCGTTTTAATTTAATTTTAATTATAAAATAAGAATGTTACCTCAAAAAATATAATTAGATAAATAAATATAGAAGTCATGAAAATTACAAAAATATTAACTTAGATTTTTCATTTTTTTGAATGGCGAACAAAACCAATCCTGAGTACTCTCGGGGCACTCACTAGTCCAAACGGTGTACTCTGAGAGTAACCCGCCACCAATTTCTGGGAAAACCCGGTAACTCACCTGGCCTTAAGCACGACAGTGAAATTACCGGTAAAACTTGTTTGGCTCAGGGATCGAACACAGGTTTCCCTAGGTCCCCTATCATTGCCCACCAGTGCCTCACTCTGAGACTCGAACCTGCATCTCCCAAGAGAAATGCAAACATTCCACCACTTGATCTAAAGATCATTGGCATTTTTTATATGTATTATTTAATTATGAGATGATATCACATTTCACATGGTTGGATAAAATTATGTTTGTGAGTCACCTACATGTCAATATAATATTCATTGAACTAACAACTTCTACATTTATTTTTACTATCTATTAAAGGAAAAATGAGCATAACATCACAATGTTGGTGTGGCAGCCATCTAGGCTATCCAAAAATACCAATCTTATGTCATTTTTGCATCATCAATTTTATATCTTCAATTATTAACAAAATTATATATCAAATTGTATTTTCCTTTTATAACCCATAATGACATTTCAAATTTCAAACAGACAGTTGAGTCCATGTTTACGGCAGTAGTGGCGGTGATACGGCAGTTGAGTTCATGTTTACGGCAGTGGAAATCGATATCGATTACGAGTTTGAAGCGGTGAGGTTTT
Source organism: Helianthus tuberosus (assembly GCA_030545235.1). Lineage (NCBI taxonomy): Eukaryota > Viridiplantae > Streptophyta > Magnoliopsida > Asterales > Asteraceae > Helianthus > Helianthus tuberosus. Next base: position 120,958,004 of record CM060356.1, on the reverse strand, counting down.
TTTATTTTACGAACATAGATGATCGATGAAACTCGTGAAGCGGAGATGTGGTTTGAGTCGGTAGGAAGCTATCCGCCTTCGCGTAAGTTGTTGAAATCTGTTGAAATTGATAGTTTATGTTTTTAGTTTTTGATCAATGATGATGGAGGAGTTGTTGTTTTAGGTTTTTAGATGATTTTGTTAGTGATGAATGTGTTTACGTTGATAATTTTTTATTGAGTAGTTGTTTTAGGTTTTAGATGATTTTTTTACCGATGAACGTGTTTACATTGCTAATTTGAGTAGTTATTTTTAGGATTTTAGCTGATTTTGTTACTAATAAATGTGTTTATATTGCTAATCTCAGTAGTTATTTTTAGGATTCTAGCTGATTTTGTTACTGATAAATGTGTTTGCATTGCTAATTTGAGTAGTAATTGAAGAGAATCCGACAAGGAATGGAATACCCATCTTCTGGCTCTAAATCGAGGAAGAGAATCCGACGAGGCTCCAGTAAGTCTTTCTGAGCGTGAACGGTACCGATTGAAAGCTTAGGGAATGGCGAACCCTATGACGGTGGTCGATTCTCCAATCGTGCATTGATGGTGTTATGTCAATGAGACACGACAAATGGTCTTATTAGTGATATTCCCAAAGTTTTTAAGTTAATAGATGTTATAAATTGTCTTATTTGCAGCACCTCAACTTCCAAGGCTAATTTAGAAATCTATACTCTCTTTTAAAGGAGCTTAGATGATGACGTAATTTTGCCTACGTGTCAACCATTCAGCTATGCCACATAGTCGAAGGTGATGTCATAAATCCGATTTTTATTAAGATAAATTACTGATTTTTTTAGGAGGGAATTTCAAAATCAAATTCAAAATTCAAATGGGTTTTTATTAAGTAAAAAGTTTAATCTTATTCTCTCTCAATCAAATCTCAATCAAATATACTCCAGCTCATTTTCAAAATTCAAAACCTTCACACCTCTCTCTCTCTCTCTCTCTTCAACTCAGAAGAACATCTTCGAGCTGATTCAGATCCAACGATGAACGATGCAGATGTCTCCAAGCAGATTCATCAAATGGTCCAGTTCATCCGTCAAGAAGCCGATGAAAAAGCTAACGGGATCTCCATTTCAGCAGAAGAAGTAAGTCTCTGTTCAAATCAAGTCAGATTTTCGTCATTTCAGTTCGAATTTTATCATCTGTTGTAGGAAAAATTGACACTACTCCATCTATAATGTGGAATTCTCCGTTAATGTTGTTTCTGTTTTGCTATTATGTTTTCATTCCAGTTGATAAGTTATGGTTTTTGTGGTTTACACCCTAATTAATTGGACTGTATCTATCATTTGTTCCATTTCCAGCTTTCACTTGATTTTTGTTAATTTATTCATAAGTTTCATGTTAATTGTCGCTTTAATTCTGATGTTTGATAGTTCACTATACAGTTTGAAGATTAGGTTTTCATAGTTTCATCTACAATGTGAAATTCTTCGTTAATGTTGTTACACTTTTGTTGTTATATTCTGATTCCAGTTGATAAGCTAGGGTTTTTGTGGTTTAAACCTTAATTACTTGTACTGTATCTATCATCTGTTCCTTTTCCGGTTGATAAGTTTGTTTTGTTGAAGATGGGTTTGATCAAATGTTTATATATGATTGTATGCTTCATTGTAACACTTTTTTGGCTTTGTATTGGCACTGAAGATGGAAGATTGAGTTGTGGTTTCTCAAGTTTCAGAGTGGTGCGTGTTTATGTACACATATTATTTACATTGAATTTACTCACACACGTGGGTTTTAAATTTATAAAAATGGTTTATACCTTAACATTAAAACACACACAACAAAGGACAAGTGTATCCCGTCATATATGTAGCAAAGTATTGGTAAGAGCCAGATATCGATCCATGGAACACGGGCGTTATAATATACTAAATCTTTGTCAGTATTTTACCAGATAAAAAGGATAAGTGAATGATTGTGTAACTAAGTTGTCTAAATTATGACTAAAACATAAATATATTATTATCCTGTCTCACAAACAACCTAAACATGTTATCTATCATATATGTCACAAAAGCACTTAATCAATTTTTCAATTTCAAGACAGCTAGTTACCGGGTCTGGATTTCTAGCATTATGGTTCTTCGGAAAGTTAACGCGATGGAAACACGCTAACCACCTAAAATCATTCATTAGCGAGCTATTGATATTTATTCATGCGAACCTTTAAAGATAGGTTATTTACCGGGTCTGGATTCCTAACCTCACTTATCAAAGAAATCAATACCGATGGTCACAATATAGCCACAAGGATAAGCAATTATGTAGATCATATAACAAACAGTTTCACCTTTACATGTCTTAAACACAAATCTACCATGTCAGCAATTTCAGACAAAAACTACTAAACAAGGATCATAAACCGCATGCAAGAACATGTAAACAACACCATATAATTCGTTAGAACCCTTACGTGCAAGAAAGTATTCTTAATCAAAATAAGATATATCTTGTATAAAACCAATATCCTGGTCCGGTTTCATGGTGTAAACAAAGTCTACAAATAAGTGATTAATCAAGAAATAGTTACCATCCTATTAACCACAAATTCATTACCCAAGATAATCAAACATTATCAAGAATTCAACATCAATGAAACATTCATCATATAATCATGAAGATTCAAACATGAAAAAGTACTTAAGTTTCATACAAACAAGATTACAACATAAAGATTATTCAAGAAACAAGTTTATAACTATTATTACATAAAGTACATTAAACATAAACTAACATCAGCTCAATACTTGCAAAACGATTAGAATATATGTTCAAGAACAAGGAATCCAACCATAAATAAGCAAGGAATTGATGGGTTGAATCAGTTATGCTTCTATGCGATCTTGAGGCTTCAATGTGGCTTGATCAGAACTGTCTCGGAACCCAGAAATCGCCCAGAAATATGGAGAAAAACCCAACCCCATGATCAGTGGTGAATGGGGCTATTTATAGTAAAATTTTGGTTGTGTCGCATGGTCGTGCGGTATCGGTGACATCATTGATTACGTGGCACGCACTATGTTCCGACAAGTGATCATTGTAGTTGGTGAGTGCCAGATCAAAAGGGAACGACCGTGCCTCGGATGGAACGATCGTTCGGTTTCGGTAATCCTGTGGCACGCCTGGTTGCACTGATGGTCTGTCTGGATGAGTTGCTTGATGTCGCATCCGCACGGACGTGCGTGATCGGAACGAGCGTGCGTTTCCGAGAACTGCTTGGCACTGGCTCTTGCACTGGTCGTTCAACTTCGGGCTTTTGCTGATCATCGAATCCGCACGGGGTGCAGTCAGATGCACGCCCGTGCGTTACCGGAATAGGGTTACACCCTCGTTCACTGCCGAACTGGACTGTTTTTGTCAGAGATGCACGGTCGTTCATGTGGTCGCACGACCGTTCCTCTTTCCCAGGTCAGAATTCCGACAGAATGTTCGCAGCTTTGTCGTTTCGTTCGGAAAGTCCTCGTTTTCATTATCATCTAGTCTGATATGCTGTTTTAGGCCTGTGAACAAAAGTATACATGATTAAGTATCCGAATGACGGTTTTACGGCCGAAAACGCATAAAATGGGGATAAAATGGGGTACTAAAATATGTGTAAATTAGCGAATATCAAATCTCCCCACACTTGAACCTTGCTTGTCCTCAAGCAAGCTAAACCAAAATGCAATAAAATGTAGAATCAAACAAGAACGATAATTTACACACTATTTATCGAAATTACTACAATTGACTTAACATGTAGAGACAACATCAAATGAATCAAACCCAAACAAGCATATGCAAATATATGGTGATAACCAAAAAGCCGTGACTCACTTTCAATTGACTTAACATGTTAATTTTCACACAACTCACAATATTCACACACACTCGGTTTTATTTATGAAATATACATAAAATGTGTATGTGCAAACACTCAATGCCTTGTCAATGAAATGTGTAATATCATAAGCTTGTCATAAGATCTCGTCTCCACCAACTAACATGCGAAAAAATGTAAATTAAGAGGTCTTTACGGGGTGTAACGTTAGGCTTGGGCGAAGGGTATGGAAATGGACATTTAAAGTGGCGAAATGGTTAAAACTCGGTAGTTACGTTTAACAAGCGTAATACAACAAAACTATACATACAAACACCTTTAAAAAGGCGACTTATGCGACAACGAGCTCATAAACAAGATTTCATCATTTTATCAATCAAAGTTGCTCGAATTTTGTCTACTTCACCCTATTTTAGGGTGTTTTATTTTCTGTATATATATATATATATATTTTTCTTTTAAGTAAACTAATGGATTTATACAATGAATAATAGACTATAACAAGCGCTAGTTAAACGATCATTTTGACCGAGTTTCAACACTAAAAGGTTTAAAACATAAAAAAGGCTAAATTTGGCTAAGTGGGCGATTATGTTGGGTAAACAAAGGTAAACGGGATGGCTCGATATGGTTAATCCTAAAGGGTAATGTAAGGTTTACGGGAAAACACATCACAAGGAACAAGGTTAACAACAAAGGGGTAATCTAAGTGCCTCTATCACTTCTACACAATTTCGCAAATTTATGGTCTTAACAAGCATACTAGTGACAAGTTCTAAATTGCACATGACATCCGGTTCACTCCTACTCTGAAATGAACAAATATATAACAATATCAAGGCTCAAATATGCTCACCTAACGGAAGAAATGGGTAAAAGTGCGAAAACTATCATGTAAGTCTTTCTTTGTTTGTCACGCTTTTCGGTTTCCTTTTCAAAATTGATTTTGCTTGTCGTGTTTTTATCAAGTCTGAAGCTTTCTAAAACACGACTAACCGGTTTATTTGCTAAAAAAAATACAGAAAACAGATATTTTTGAATGATTTTTCTGATAAATATATATATTAGGAAAAACAAAGTTAACAAAGTTAACCCCCTTCCCACACTTGAACTTCGCATTGTCCTCAATGCGAAACCCGAAATATAGAGAAAAAGGATAATAGTACTCCCCTCAAGATGATTTCTGATGAAACGAGACTTCCAAGCTGTATCTGTCATGTGTTCCGGTCAAAGACTTGATAGCCAAAATCTGCATGTATGTCAAAATCTACAACAAAACAGAACAGAAATAAAATAAACACAAATAAACCATAATGTGCATAAATAGAAGTACTAAAAATCCAAACAAAGACCCGACAAACAAAGTAAAGTGTCTGAAAATAAAGAGTTCAAAACCGAGGGTGTTTGACATAACAACTAAAATGAACACCCCAAATAAACAAAGTACGGAAATAATAAAAACCACAAATGATCAACTCCATCGCCTCCTACTCGTCGTCATCATCATCATCTCTCGTGAAGGACGGGCACGCATCTCCACCACCAGGTGGATTCCACGGTGGGAACTGCGGAGGATGCTGAAAGTAGTCGGGGTAGGCATGATGCATCTCCCCGAACAGGTATGAGAACCCAGCACTCACCCCCTAGTACAAATTTTCCTGATTTGGCCTCATCTGATCCTAGGTAACCTGCATCTGTTGGAACTGCTGGTAAAACTCAGGGTAAGACGGGATACCCTCTGGCCAGTCCTGGTGCTGGTGGTGTGCGTGATGCTGCGGTGAATGTGGTGGTGTCGGTGGCTGATGCTGCTCATGCTGCTCCTCATCATGCATCTCCTCATCCTCGTTTTCCTCCTCAGCTGGAGGCAACGGGTCCCAGACCTCGTTGTTTAACCCCTTCAATCTATCCCCCCGATCTGTATCAGCAATCACCCCCATCGCTTTTAGCGACCGAATATCAACATATACACCCTCAGTCACCAGAGTGAGACTCTGAATTACCTCATCAGTCATCAAGTTTAAATTGTAGGCAATTTCGGTCACATACTGACCGCCGTGAATCTGACTGTTGGGTTTCGTCCCTGAGCTCTTCGTAAAATATTCAGTCATCCTTGCAGCTAAGTTGATATGTACTCCATCAACTAGCGCATAGAGATATATCAGATCTGGCATTGGACAGTTCCCCAAACTGTCCATTCGGCCGCAGATGGTGTGGCTGAAAATATGATGCATCACTCGAACTAAAGGGTCTCTCAATCGTGAAGCCTTAGACATTCTCGGGTCGTATGGGGCACCAATTGCATTTTCAGCCCAAAACGCGTTCCTTGCTTCATCGCTTGGAAATGTAAACTGCTCCGTGAAGAATTCGGAGTCCATGTCTTCTCTTGTGTAGATTCCAAGCCTCCTACCCAATCGACCCACCGACCAAGTGTGCCAATGTCCACCCAACCTGAAATTTATCCGATCCTTGTAGCGGAATTTTGGCCTTCTATGAGCTATTGGTTTTTCGTAGGAATAAGTGGAGAAGAACTCAATCGTTAGCTCTTGATAGATGGGTCGGGAGATAGATACTAAGCGCGCAAGTGGGATAGTAAGCATGTTTTCAAGTCTTTCATATTGATTTAAATCTCTCATCACATCCCAATCTAGCCTCCGGGGGACGCCGAATTGCCCTCGCCTTCTCCATAAGGCGTCACGTCTCGGGATACAAAGAGCTTCTCTTTCATCATCCGGGTTAAATTGCAAGAAAGGATGATTCATCTGCATGAGGAATATTGTTAGAATGATGGAAACAGCAAAAATTTCACTCAAAAACAGCAGAAAACCAAGTTATGAAGATTCTGTCTCGCTGTACTGGGCGAATGGCATGGACGTGCGACCATACGCACGGTCGTGCGTTACCGAGAACCATCACATGTTGTCAGTTATCATCGAAACTGCACGGCGTGCGACCAACGGCACAACCGTGCATCACCGAGCAAACATCAAACATTCATGAACAACCGGCATGGCACGACCGTTCCACCCAAGGAACGATCGTGCGACCCCGTTTCTGCAGAATCCGAACCCCTGAACTTTGGACAGCCAGATTTTTTCAAAATTTCAACAAGATTTGGCCAATAGGGGTCGGAAAATCAACCGGTTGTTCAAGAATCAAAACAATCTTACAAGGCTTAGGGTTTCAATTGTATTTATGAAGGGAACCCTAAAAATCCTTGAAGAATCGGATGAATCTAACCTAAACTAAGATAAAACATGAAATTTACAAGAAATAACATATCGTGCGAAGAAATGGGTGAAACCGTGCGAAGAAACCGTGCGATTTTAGGCGAAATCGCTCTGGAACGGGGGTTTTCAGTTAGGGTTCGCGAATGGGGAATGGGGGCTGCAGATGGGAGTATTTATACTGCCAAATGACCAAATTGCCCTTGACCTCTCGCACGGTCGTGCGTGACCGACATCGCTCAAACCCTGCACGCTGTTCTCGGAGATGCACCGGGGGTGCGACTCGTTGTGCAAGACAGTCCGCAAACGCACGGTCGTGCGGTCCCAGGAACGACTGTTCCATATCTGCAGATCAGTTTTTCTGCAGAATGCAATTTCAGCACTTGTTTTGGCCGTTTTTCCCCATTTTTCCAACATGTAAACTGTTTTAACAGTATCCCAACATAGAACCTTCGCTCGGTATGTATTAAACTTGTACAAATTAACGCAAAACTACCAAACACACCTAAATTACGCTAAAACTACAAAAACATAAACATTGACGATTTTACCCTTATAGCGCCAAAGACGCTCTTGCTACATTTTTAATCATCGAGTCAGTAGCGTAGACTCTCCTCCCCACACTTATGATGTGTGCGGGGCGTGGAGTTCGATAACCTCCACCGCCGACGCGATAGGCCCGGCAACGTACAGCTTCAACCTATGACCATTTACTTTGAATGTAATGCCATCTGCATTTTCTATTGCAACCGTACCATACGAAAATATCTCTTTAACTGTGTATGGTCCTGTCCAACATGAATGAAGCTTCCCTGGAAATAAGCGCAATCGTGAGTTGTAGAGAAGAACGAGGTCGCCCACTTGGAATTCTTTGTGGTCCTTCAAGCGTTTATCGTGTAACCTCTTTGTGCGCTCCTTGTAGAGGACGGAGCTCTCATAAGCTTGTTGTCGCAGCTCCTCCAATTCATGAATCTGGAGAAATCGGGCTTCACCTCCGGTTTTCAAGTCCAGATTCGCGGTTTTTAAAGCCCACATAGCTTTATGCTCTAATTCCACTGGTAAATGGCACGCCTTTCCGTATACAAGCCTAAAGGGAGTTGTCCCAATAGGAGTCTTGTAAGCTGTACGAAAAGCCCACAATGCTTCCTCAAGTTTGTCCGACCATTCTTTGCGGTTTGCACCTACAGACCGTTCAAGAATTCGTTTTAGCCCACGGTTTGTGACCTCCACTTGCCCACTTGTCTGTGGATGGTAGGGCATGGAAAGACGGTGATGCACACCGTAGCGGGACAAAGCTTTTTCAAGCTGGGTATTGCAGAAATGAGTCCCTCTGTCACTGATAAGCGCCTTCGGGGCGCCAAACCGGGCGAACAAACTTTTCAAAAATCTCACCACCACCCTGGCGTCATTGGTGGGTAAGGCCTGTGCCTCCGCCCACTTTGATACATAGTCAACTGCGACCAGGATGTACTTGTTACCTCGTGAGGGGGGAAATGGTCCCATGAAGTCTATCCCCCAAATGTCGAAGACTTCACACACCTGTATCCAGTTCTGAGGCATTTCATCCCGTGCCGATATATTTTTCGCCCTCTGACAGGCATCGCACGCTTTTACCCAACTTTGCGCGTCACGAAAAATAGTAGGCCAATAAAACCCGGAATCCAACACCTTCTTGGCTGTGAAGTTGGCTCCATGGTGGCCTCCGGTAGGTCCCTCGTGACAATGGCGCAGAATATCGGTCGCCTCTTACCCAAATACACATCTTCGGATCACCTGACCGGCTCCGATTCTAAACAAGTATGGTTCTTCCCAGATGCAATACTTCAAATCTGCAAAGAACTTCCTCTTTTGTTGATATGACAATCCTTTGATAAGGATTCCACATGCGAGGTAGTTTGCAAAGTCGGTGAACCAAGGTGACTCGTCATTCATCTCGATACTCAAAAGAAATTCGTGGGGGAAATTGTCGTTTATTGGCTCCTCCACCGAATTTTCCGAATTACCATGCTCAAGTCTCGAGAGATGATCGGCTGCAACATTTAAAGCTCCCTTTTTGTCTTGGATCTCAATGTTAAATTCCTGTAGTAACAAGATCCATCGAATAAGACGCGGTTTTGCGTCCTGTTTGCTAAAAAGGTATTTAATTGCTGCATGATCCGTGTACACAATTGTTTTGGACAACACAAGGTATGACCTGAATTTGTCGAAAGAATATACTACTGCCAAAAGCTCTTTCTCTGTTGTCGTATAAGTCTCCTGAGCATCATGTAGAGTTTTGCTGGCATAGTAGATAGGATGGAAATGCTTATCCCTTCGTTGTCCTAAGAATGCTCCTATTGCATAATCGCTGGCGTCACACATTATCTCAAATGGCAATGCCCAATCTGGTGCAACTAGAATAGGGGCTTCGATAAGCCTTTGTTTCAGCTGCTTGAAAGCATTCATGCATTCATCTGAAAATACAAATGGAGCATCTTTTTCTAACAAACGGGTCATAGGTCTTGCGATTTTTGAAAAATCTTTTATGAATCGCCTATAGAACCCTGCATGACCCAGGAAACTTCTGATCGCTCATACCGAGGTTGGAGGAGGAAGTTTAGCAATGGTATCCACTTTTGCTGGATCGACTTCCAACCCGGCTTTAGAGATTTTGTGTCCAAGAACTACCGCTTCTTTCACCATGAAGTGGCATTTCTCCCAGTTAAGCACAAGATTAGTTTCCTCACACCTCATTAACATTCTTTTCAGATTTCCAAGACACTGATCGAAAGAACTCCCAAATACAGAAAAATCATCCATGGAGTCTTCAATCATGTCATGGAAAATAGCAACCATGCAACGCTGGAATGTGGCTGGTGCATTACACAGTCCAAAAGGCATACGCCAGTAGGCGAATGTGCCGAAAGGACAGGTGAAAGTAGTCTTCTCCTGGTCTTCAGGAGCGATAGGAATTTGAAAATATCCAGAGAACCCATCCAGAAAACAGAAAAATGACTTCCCCGACAGACGTTCCAACATTTGATCGATGAATGGAAGCGGGAAGTGGTCCTTACGGGTGGCATCGTTGAGTTTGCGGTAATCGATGCAAACTCGCCATCCGGTGACGGTACGGGTAGGAATAAGTTCATTCCTATTGTTTGGAACTACAGTAATACCCCTTTCTTTGGTACTACTTGCACTGGACTTACTCAAACAGAATCAAATATAGGATAAATCAGCCCTGCATCTAACAACTTAATAACTTCTTTCTTCACCACGTCTTGCATGTTTGGATTCAAACGCCTTTGATGCTGTGCACTAGGCTTGTAATTGTCTTCCATGAGAACCTTATGAGTACAGAAAGAAGGATTGATGCCTTTGATATCCATAATCTTCCACGCCATGGCTTTCTTGTGGAGCGTTAGAACTTCGAGAAGCTGCCTCTTTTCTTCTTTTGCTAAAGATGCTGAAATGATCACTGGCAAGCGACACTCCTCGTCTAAAAATGCATACTCGAGATGCGGTGGGAGTTCTTTTAATTCCAATGACGGTGGCTCTTCAACCGAAGGTTTTGATTTTTGTTCAACTTCACGGTCAATCTCCACAAATTGATCTGGATTTTGAGAATCATTTTCACCGATTTGAAAAACCGGCTGCTCAATTTCGAAATGTGTGTCCATATCAATCTTTTCAATAGTGCTTTGGAAATGAGAGCTTACACAAGTATCGACAATGTCGATATAGTAAAGCATGTCATCGTGACTTTGCGGATGTTGCATTGATCTTTTAATATCAAAAGTCACGTGCTCGTCATTTACTCGGAGTGTGATTTGGCCAGCGGCCACATCAACAATCATCCTCGCTGTATTAAGGAATGGACGCCCGAGTATTAATGGCACTTTGAATCTTCGTCCATGTCAAGAATAACAAAATCCACGGGAAAAACAAATTTATCGATTTTAACAAGCATGTTTTCTACGAATCCACGCGGATATTTGATTGAACGATCTGCAAGTCGAATGCTCATTCTGGTGGGGGTAGGTTCCCCCATATCTAACTTAGCAAAAACCTTATAGGGCATAAGGTTTATGCTAGCTCCTAAGTCGGCTAATGCGTGACTGACAGACATGCTGCCAATGAGACATGGAAGAGTAAAACTGCCCGGATCTCCTATTTTTTCAGGTAGACGGTTTTGGAGAATGGCTGAACAGTTTTCATTCATCAACACACAAGACAAACTTTCGAGTTTCTGCTTGTTTGTGAGGATGTCTTTTAAGAACTTTGCATATTTAGGCATTTGAGCCAATGCTTCAACAAATGGTATGTTTATATGTAATTGTTTAAACATTTCTAAAAACTTACCATGTTGTTCATCGTTCTTTTGCTTCTTCAATCTGCTCGGATATGGAATAGGAGGGATGAATTCTTTAACTGGCTCTTGGAACTGTGCTGTACTTGCTGGGACTCGCCTTGCGTGCACCTCGTCTGAAGCGTCAGTTTGGACCGTATTAGTAATCGGTGGTGAGTCCGATTTGTCAGGTCCTGTTGTTCTACCACTCCTCGTCATAACTGCATTAACATGCCCTCTCGGGTTTGGTTCTGTGTTACTTGGAAGACTACCTTGTGGTCTTTCAGATAACATCTTGGCTAACTGGCCGACTTGATTCTCAATGGTTTGTAATGAAGTCTTCTGGCTCCGCAATTCTCCTTCTTGTGCCATGAAACGCTCCTCATGCTGCTGGTATCGTTTTTCCGATAATTGATTAGCATTGTTGGAGTTGTTTAACAGCTGCGCCATCATCTCCTCTAGTTTTGAGTTGGTTTGAGAGGGTTGAGGTTGGGAAGTGCTTCCAGAACCTAAATTATTGTAACGTGGCTGAAGGGTTTTCCCTGATGGCTGAAAGGATTGTCCCTGGGACTGAAAGGATTGTCCCTGAGGTTGCTGTGGTGTGGGAGCGCGTTGAGCATATCCGAGTGGGTTCTAGTTATTGGGATTAGCTTTCCACCCGATGTTTGGGTGATTCCTCCAACCCGGATTGTACGTGTTGCTATAGGGGTTATTCTGGGGCCTAATTTGATTGCCCAAATAGTCCACCTCTTTTTGGCCTGTAAACATAACACCTTGCTCACATGTACCTGGCTCGTGTGACACTCCACATGGCTCACATGATGATTGTACTTTCGAAACGTTCTGAGATTGATCAAACCTTGCTGCTAAAGCTCCAATCTGTGCTGCAAGAGTCGTATATGTATCCACTTGATGAACTCCAGGAATAGATGATGCCTTGTTTCGCATTCCACTGTGACGCGAACTTGACATCAAGGTAGCTTTCTCTATGATTGCATAGGCTTCGTTGGGTGTTTTTGTTCCCAGATCACCTCTTGCATAAACATCTAAATGTTCTTGTGAGTTGTAGCTAAGTCCTTGGAAGAAGTTCAAAACAAGTTGCCTTTTGGAAAACCCGTGATGTGGAACATCGATCAGAAGATCTTTGAACCTTTCCCAAGCTGCGTGTAGAGATTCTCCTTCATCCTGTTTGAATGTCATAATACGATTCTTAAGCTTAGCTGTCTTTTCCGGTGGGAAATATTTTTGCATAAAAAGATCGGCCATCTCGTTCCAAGTCGTGATGGACCCTGCTGGAAGCGACAAAAGCCAAGATCGGGCTTTGTCTCGCAAAGAAAATGGATAGAGCCGCAAACGAATTGCGTCTTCAGAAACATCTCTAATATTAAATGTCGAGCACACTTCGAGAAATGATGCGATGTGTCGACCTGGATCTTCATGATCCTTCCCTTCAAACTGCACAGAATTTTGCAACATGTTAATTATACTAGATTTAATTTCAAAACTCTGTGCTTCTATCGTAGGTCGGGCAATGCTCGGTAGCAAGCTCTCTCCTCCTGGACGGCCAGTCTCATTCAAAGGCTGGTCGTCTTCTGCCATAATGCCTCCTTTGTCGTCCTCTGAACTCTCGCTGTCAGAAAGTATCTCTGGTTCGTCGATTGCGGCCTCAATCCTTTGTGCAACAATACGTGATCTTTCGCGAAGCCGCCTACTTCTTCTTAAGTTATTTTCTGGTTCGTTGATTTGCTCAGCGTTAGCGGGTGCAGGGGGCGTGGACATTAGCCTGCATGTGAAAGGGAAGGCATTATACAGAAAAAAAGAACATAATAATATAAGAAATAAGCATAATTACGAAAATTATTATATAATATACATATATATATATACAAGTTATTATACAAATCTATTTAACTATTTACTCGATTATTTACTTATTTACATCAGAAAACCGTTTTTATTTTTATTTTTATTTTTTTTGAATTACTGTTGCTAAAAAGTCGTACACGGTCGTGTGCATCAAACTATGTACTGTGGTTCGCAACGTTGTGCTGCTGTGCACGGTAATGTAATCGGTTCACACGGTATTGCGTGTCCGATGACCACCTTATGCACGTTGTTTTTTAACAAGTATTAATAAATGAATGAATAACAGTTAACTGAGTAAATAAATAAATATAAACAGAAATGAATAAATAAATGTAAATAATTACATAAATGAAATAAATACTTATATAGGCGGTTCGATTCCGAACACGGCCATAAATGTAAATATAAACAGAAATAAAATAACTGAACTGAAATAAAGAAATGAAATAACTCTACTGGAATGAAATAAATAAATAAATAAATGTAAATGAAATGACTGAATTGAAATACTGAATTAAAGATACTGAAATGAAATAAATAAAGGAAATAAATAAATGAATGGTTCGATCCCGAACGCATTAACTGAATTAAATAAATAAATAAATGAATTGTTAGTCGAACAATAAATAAAAAGTTAGTAAGTTAACGGTTAGTAAAGTTAGTAAAGTCAGTGGTTAGTTGGTCAGTTGTTAGTAAGTTAGAAAAATAAAATTTAGTCAAAAGTTAGTCATGTATTCACAAGTTAGTAAATAAAAGAAAAATAAATAGATACAAAAAATGTACAAGTATTAACAAGTATACACAGTATGTACACCGGTAAAATAATGACTCGGATTGTTCCATTAATTTCACCGTAGTCCCCGGCAACGGCGCCAAAAACTTGGCGCGTGTTTATATACACATATTATTTACATTGAATTTACTCACACACGTGGGTTTTAAATTTATAAAAATGGTTTATACCTTAACATTAAAACACACACAACAAAGGACAAGTGTATCCCGTCATATATGTAGCAAAGTATTGGTAAGAGCCAGATATCGATCCATGGAACACGGGCGTTATAATATACTAAATATTTGTCAGTATTTTACCAGATAAAAAGGATAAGTGAATGATTGTGTAACTAAGTTGTCTAAATTATGACTAAAACATAAATATATTATTATCCTGTCTCACAAACAACCTAAACATGTTATCTATCATATATGTCACAAAAGCACTTAATCAATTTTCCAATTTCAAGACAGCTAGTTACCGGGTCTGGATTTCTAGCATTATGGTTCTTCGGAAAGTTAACGCGATGGTCACACGTTAACCACCTAAAATCATTCATTAGCGAGCTATTGATATTTATTCATGCGAACCTTTAAAGATAGGTTATTTACCGGGTCTGGATTCCTAACCTCACTTATCAAAGAAAGCAATACCGATGGTCACAATACAGCCACAAGGATAAGCAATTATGTAGATCATATAACAAACAGTTTCACCTTTACATGTCTTAAACACAAATCTACCATGTCAGCAATTTCAGACAAAAACTACTAAACAAGGATCATAAACCGCATGCAAGAACATGTAAACAACACCATATAATTCGTTAGAACCCTTACGTGCAAGAAAGTATTCTTAATCAAAATAAGATATATCTTGTATAAAACCAATATGTGTAAATTTTGGTTGTGTCGCACGGTCGTGCGGTATCGGTGACATCATTGATTACGTGGCACGCACTATGTTCCGACAAGTGATCATTGCGGTTTGTGGGTGCCAGGTCAAAAGGGAACGACCGTGCCTCGGATGGAACAATCGTTCGGTCTCGGCAATCCTGTGGCACGCCTGGTCGCACGGATGGTCTGTCCGGATGAGTTGCTTGATGTCGCATCCGCACGGATGTGCGTGATCGGAACGAGCGTGCGTTTCCGAGAACTGCTTGGCACTGGCTCTTGCACTGGTCGTTCAACTCCGGGCTTTTCCTGATCATCGAATCCGCACGGGGTGCAGTCAGATGCACGCCCGTGCGTTATCGGAATAGGCTTACACCCTCGTTCACTGCCGGACTGGACTGTTTTTGTCAGAGATGCACGGTCATTCATGTGGTCGCATGACCGTTCCTCTTTCCCAGGTCAGAATTCCGACAGAATGTTCGCAGCTTTGTCGTTTCGTCCGGAAAGTCCTCGTTTTCATTATCATCTTGTCTGATATGTTGTTTTAGGCCTGTGAACAAAAGTATACATGATTAAGTATCCGAATGACTGTTTTACGGCCGAAACACATAAAATGGGGATAAAATGGGGGACTAAAATATGTGTAAATTAGCGAATATCACAGAGGAAAAAGGGCAACCATCAAAGAACCGACTTGGAGTCTGAAAAGGATAACTCGAGTGATGATGCTTCTATTGCTTCAACTACAGTGACATAAACCAAATAGAAGTGATGAAAGGGGGAGAATTGAAAATGCTGGTGGGGTTGTCATGTGGGTAGGTAATTTTGGTTTTCTGTAAATGAATTGTGCCTTTTGTTATGTTCTTTGTATTGACTGAAAAGATAGAAAAAATTAAACATTTTGTTCTTTTTATGATAAATCTTGGTGTTTGACCATCGTGTTAATAGAATTGGTGATTTTAGATCTTCTGTGCAACGATTGCTAAACCAATCATAAGTTTATTGATTTTGCATCGTGTTTTGGATGTTTTTCGATTTGGGGTTAAAAAAGATTTGATTTTTAATATGCCCATCGATTATTGTTTAGGTAAAGCTATGGCAATTGCTGTGCAGCCTGCTAAAGATCCGAGAACGAAGAAGAAAGAAGTGACGATGAAACGAACAGTGGTGATTGGGCTGCCAATACTTTCCTACGGTAAATATTATATTATATTGCTGCAATCTATTGTTATTAAAATTGTTATTAATTGTATTAAAACTCTCGTGTGCTATTAATTCTATTAAAACTGTTAAGAGGAGTTGTAAAGCCAGATTGGTTTAGTTCAGGATTCTGTAATTTTGTTGTGATTTGGTTGATTTTGGTTGAAATTTATTGATTGCATGTGGTGTTTTATCTTACTTTGAAGTTTGCTTTATTTAAAAGCTTTATTTGTGGTAATTTGCTGTATTTTAGAAATTAGGGTTCTAATTTGGGGTTTTTCATTACATGTAGTGTTTTTATAGAGCTCTGCAGTCAACTGTCTTCTATCAGGTACAAGATCTCTGTTTTAAAATTGCTGATGAAAATTGTTGATAATTAAAATTGCGTAGAGTTTAGGTCATGAAATTAGGTATTTAGGTAATTTAAAGATCATTTCTATTTGCTCAAACTAATTGATGTCTCTTGCGTAGGTAGACTGTATCTGATGTAAGACTGTTCACCAACTTTGATTTCATCTTAAAGGTATGAACCATCACATTCAAAACACTAAATATTATTTCTGATGACTAATTTTTATTCAATTTCTCCTGCATATTTCTAGGTTTCCACCTTTAGATCATCTATAATTTGGGTTTCTATAAAATTTGTAGTAGCAGAATTGTTCAATCGCTTATCTAAAGCTTATCAGCATGACGAAAATTCTGGATTTCTTCAATTGCTTATGAGCACTGCCTCCTTGAGTCCTCTTCAATTGGTTTTGTATGTTCATTCCTTTATCTGATTTCTTTTATTAATGTTTCAGTGAGGCTTTTTTTGCATATCATATACGCATCATCTTTGTAGTTAATCAGTTACCCAAATTATTGTTCTTGGTTCTTGATGTTTTTTATGGTTCTTGATTTGAGAGATAAAGATTGAAACTTTAGGTATTATGGATAATTTACAGTGGGGAAACAGTAAGAGACTGAGATTTGTAAATGTTAAGGAAGCAACGGTTATGATTGGAAAATCAGATGGAAATAGAATAGTTGTGAAGAAAAAGATCACATCTCAACGTGTTGATTGAAGGGTTGTAAATGAACAAGCCAAAATCATCATCCTATTCCTCCTGTTCATTCTTCATCTCCTCAACATATAAACAGGTAAAAAAGTTATTAAAATTTATTTATTATTATTTTTGTTATTTATTATTAATCTTGTGTTTTCTTGATTTTGACCATATTTGCCTTTTGAATCTAGCGATGGAGGTAGAAGACAGCTGTGTTATTACTCATGTTTAAGATAAGCTCTTTCGTGTTCATTTGAGCAAGAATAGAAGAAGACACAAAAGAGGTGTGAAACATAGTTCAGATGATACAGGTTCAGGTATCAAATCTGTATCATCTGAACTGTGTTTGACACATCCTTTGTGTCTTCCTCTCTTCTTGCTCACATGAACACGAAAGAGGTTATCTTGAACATGAGGTTATCTATTAAGGGAGCTTAGATGATGACATAGAATTGCCTATGTGTCAACTTCTCAGGAATGCCGTGTCAACTTCGTGTTCACCTTCGTTTGTTATCAAAATATGTTGTTAAATAAACGAACCTATATTAAAAGATATAAACTTGAGTCTATAAGACTACCATATTGAGTGCTACTGCCACTAATGGACCTTTCGACTTTAGCCCTAGAATATATACAACTACCAAACAATCTTAACATAATCCAAATTGAGAAAAAAGTTACCCGGGTTTGTTGAAACTGTTTGGCTTTGAAAATTGTTAAAGGAGAAAAAGAAATAAAGATTAAACATTGTTAAATCTAAAAGTCTAAAAAGAAGTAAAAATAAACTGTGATAAGAAAAATTAATACGATAATCCATATAAAGTATTTAAAAAGTAACAATTACATATAAAAAAGAAAACTAATCAGACACTTAAACTCCTAGGAAGTGTTTATTGTAATGTGTAATTTTTAATATTTTTCACAATCAGAATTTTGTAATACTATTTAATATCGAATGAAGAAAATTCAAAGTTTCAAAATCAGAATTTTGCAATTTCACTTTTAGCAGTTTCAATAATAACAAAGTACAGCCAAAAAGTTGAACTTGAATGTGAACTTCGTGAAAGGCATAGATCATGCTGATGACTCACTTCACAGGTACATAATTTCATATAATTTCAAATAATAAAAAATACTAAAATTTTTTATTATTAATTTTTTGGCAGTTAGAAAGTGTTTATAAATCCAAGTGTGAGTGATGAGTTATGTACAGCAACAGCAGAAGCACTTGCAATCGGAAAAATTGTAGTTTGTGCAGACCGCCCTTCAAATGACTTCTTTAGGTCATTTCCCAACTGTTTACATATAAACGTAGGCTTACACTCAATGTTTACATATGCAGTGTGCTCAATTCAAAATCATTACTAATGTCACACAATCTGCAGCACCAGAGAGTGTTTTTGTAACAACCCTCATTAAAAGTCCTATTTATTTTATTATTTTATCCAATAGGAAACCCTAATTGAGACACCCAAGTGATTCCGCACAAACCCTACAAATTTCAGAACAATCAGAATCAGGATCAGGGCCCCTAAAACTCAGGGGGGGTATTCCCTACTCAACGATTATCCATATAACTCATTATATAAATCGAATTTAATCATTTCGTCGACTCAGCTGGCCTACTCCCACGCGTGGCAACCCTATAGTGCTTTGGTGTCCCTTACGGACCGTAACATTATGAGGCTTACGGTCCGTAAGCATCCTTACGGTCCGTAACATTGGGAGTCTTACGGTCCGTAAGCTAGTCCAAAATCGAGTATAAATAGCAGAACATTGGCACTTGATTTCTGGCGATTGAACGACGATCAAACTCGAAATACACGCTGAGATATCGTCTAAATACTCTAAAAACACACACGAATCACTAATTAGTAGAGGGGGTGCTGCTACGATACAGGGTATTAACTCGATCGCTATTACGATTCATTGTCCGATCGATCAATATATCCGATGGATGTTTAACTGCTGCCCACATTAGGGTGATGCTTTGTCATTAGTCGTGATTCCGACCGGATGTTTGAGTGCCACCCGAATTCGGGGAATACTCTGTCCTTCGTTGTGAATCCGATGGATGTTTAAGCATAGCACTTTGTCATTCGTTGTGAGAATTTGATCTCGTGAGTTATCGTAATTGCTGTATTAAGTTACCTACCTAGTTCGTGTGCACGAGGTTACAAGGCTAAATCAATAGGCTAAGCTCTGCCTGTATAAATCTGCAATATATCAAGGCTTATCTGTAAGCTAAATTATGGTCGTATAAATCTGCATGATTATATGTGAGTCATTCTCTTTTTACCAAATTACTTTCAAAAGCATGTTTATTTTCAAAGTTATAATTACAGGGATTAAGTCTTTGTAATCACCATATTACAGCCGGTATGTGGGGTTTTGTATACATTACTTGATAATCTTCACCATTGGACAACGAGTTAGCCAATGGGTGATATGACCATAGTCACAGAAACGAGTCGAGTGACAAATACCGAGGGTAGTTGGTTGATATCTGAAACATTGTAATTGCTCTTAATACTGTAAATTATAACAAAGGTGTCGTTTTAATAAATAGAATGATTCACTCAGTATTTCCCGCTCACAAAACCTTTTTAAAACGCGTTTCAGGTAGTTACAGTAGATTGGAGTAAAAGATGAATACGGCACTGAAAGGCATCAAGAAGTGGCTTATTTTATTAATTAAATCAAATTAAGAAATATTGTTTTATGTAATTAAATTTATCTTTATTAAAGCTACCTTTGTAAAACATGGATTATTCCATCTATTTAATAAATAAAATCCGGTGTTTCTAAACTCTGATATTTTTCCTAACTCACGATCCTGATGAAATTTCCGCTGCAACGTTTTCAAAATAATCACCGGTACCACTTGGCTGTTCGCGACTCCCGATTCCATCCAGGGTGGGTCGGGGGCCGTGACAGAAGGTGGTATCAGAGCCACTGCTTGAAGCCAATAAGTGTTGTAATAATAATACCTAAGTTCATATAAAAGAGTTAGGAGATTGCTATTAACTGGTAGCACACATGATAGTATTTAGACTTGAACTTAAGAAAAATGTCTTAGTATAAACTTCAGGATAAGCTAAGTACTTATGTGAATAAATTCTGATGAGTTTTGTATGCCATAAGAATGGTAATTAGAATATTGCAAGAGACGATAAATAAGCAATAACATTTAATTACTATTAATCCTTGATTATTGATATTACTTGGGCTAAAATAAGATATATTACGGGAAATACAAGTTTCCTTGATTCTGGATAAAAGCCCTAATAAAAGAGGCACTTTTAAAATCTGGAAGAGATACTATTTATGGGAAATAGAAATTTTTCTCCGACAAAACTGGGTATGGTGTGGCAGACTCTCCAGTTTGTTCGGATATACTGAGGTTACCACTCCGGCGCGAATCGGATAAGATGTGGTATATAATATGTCAAACGAGTGACAAGATTTCCCTAAATAGTATTATGACCTGATATCTGACTTGTTTATGGAAATATAAATCTGTTAAATACATTGACCTGATAGATGGTATGTTTATTTCAGCATGTGAAATATATGATTATATAGATATATATATCTATAAAGAATTCCAAAAGTCAATTAGGAATAAAGCACAAGCATCTGTGTCTAGATTTCTTTATCAGGAATTTCTTTTCCAATATCAAACATTATTTCGTTTGATCATCTGTCTCGTAACTCGTGCGACAATATAAACAATGGAAACTCTTTAAGTTGATATACCATCAAAAGTATAAAGAATTTCCAATACGTTACCATAAACTATTAACGCAAGTAAGAAGCATGTAAAGTTGTGTTAGTGCACAAAGAAAACACATGAAAATTAAACGTTCACAGACATTAAAGTATATCACACACGATTTTCAAGGCAAGACCTTTGGAAAATATAAATTAGGCACGATGACACCAATGTTAATTCCGTCAGTAGAAGAACGACTAATTAAAAAGAAGCACTTTGCCACATAATCCTACAAAATGAATATCGCTGAAGTACGTTGTAATAAGATTTCACAAACATCCGTGCACAGTCTAATCAGAGTTATAATTTTTTTTAGCACCGAAAAAGGAGTTACATACCTTTGCAAAATTCCCTATTTCATTTTATTCACATTCCTTGGTAATGTCACTTAACAAACAGTTATTACACAAAATTCCAGATAAAAGTTCTTATATTTCTTTCGTTGAAATTCTGACTTTTGCATATAATAAATTAACTTTCGTGTTCCTACTTCCCCTAATAGTCATCATACCATGAGGATTTCTTTCATAAAAGCAAATATTAATCTATTTCATTTCTTGGTAAATCTACACATTACACATGCACTATTTGTTGTGCATGTGATTCGCTTGCTTTATAAAGACCACTGGAGGACTTCATTCCGATTTGTTATTTTATCCAAACTCAAATATCATTCCGCTTTTTGTACTATGAACCGCATTATTGCAAAACGATAACTCTTTGATATCAAGTCAATGAATTTCTTGAAAAACTCAATTTTCTTTGGCATACATAATTTCTGTTGCGACCATGTTCGAATTTTCTTATTAAAACTTGTTTTGTTTAAATCAAGTTCAATTATTTAAATTTGCTCGCAGTACGTCATCAATTCAAAATCCCTTATGATAAATCGAAGCCATCATATTCAAAATAATCCCAACAATCACTTCATTTCTCTTGAAACATAACATGCTTAATTGGTTTTTGACTTCATTAAATCGTTTCTTTGAGTACGATCACTTTGTGATGACGTTTTCACAAAATCTGAAGATTACTCTAAATCTCGGATTTGATTATTTGTTTATTTATATTGAATCCGCTTTGTTGATTTATTTTATAAAAGCAATCTTAAAACAATTGTGTGCTAAGATCATAATATACAACTTTATGTCATATTTCAGTATATCTCTTAATGGTTCTTACAGCATGAATCGAGCCTTTCGTGATAAATTTAATTGATTATATATACATAAGTAATTACCTAAATTACAATATAGTATTACTATATTTAAAATTCTTGTTAAACCATTGAGGTGAAGAATTTATATTTTTATAAAAGTATGAATGAGATATACTCTCATTTAAATTTATGTTTAAGTTATTTATTTTATTATTAGTAATAAATTAATAACAGAAGTGTTGATATTATTTTTAAGTACTAAGGTTATTATCCAGAGCAGGTATTGGATAGCCTAGCCTTAGTTAGGCATGGACTGATCACCTATGCTTAAACAAGGCAGCACTAACCAATATCCAACCATGATAATGACTAGTTAATATATATAAATTAAGTCATCATATTTATTTAGTAAATTTTAATTATATGTAAAAATATTTTACTTTGTACTGTAAGAAAAAGATATATTTTCATAAAACAATACAAGAATTAGAGGAACGAATAAAATTATCTAAATAACTATCTAAGTATTCATGAACAAGACATTTATACTTATATGTAATTGTTCATCTTGTTTAAATAGTCTACAATACTTTTATAATATATGTATTTTAATATATATTAAAATATCAAATGTAATTTACTCAAGCCACTATTTAAGTATGCTTGATATTAAAATAAACATTTACTATTTTACTTTTATGATTTAAAATATTTTATTATAAAAATCTTATAGTTAAACATATTTAATTTTAAAAATGATGATCATGAATTTTAGGATATTTGGATCAACATATTAATAAAACATATATCATTATTTTGTCAAAATTACCACGGGTTTTGATATTTTAAACTATCTATATTAATTTAGTATTCTACTTTATAATAACATAAAAGGGAAAAGATATTTAATAAATTAAAGTATCACATATTTTGTGGTAATTATGTAACGCTCTGGCAAGAAAATGACCATAAAAGAATAATATGGCAGTCATCAACTACATTGGGTTAGGGGAACATTATGTTATATAAGAATAGTACTCGTGTTCATTTATTTATAACATTTGTAAATACAATTATAATGTTATATGATTTCAAAATAAAAACAAGTAATCATATAAGAATCGAACCATTAAGTGTTATATGTATTTACAAAATATTTTACAAATACTTTTGTACAATAAATATTTTTACACCTTTTCATTTAATGTTATAAATAATAGTGATTTCTTTTACAAAATAATAATACTAAAATATTTTGTAATGTCATAACTTCATTGCGGTGTTTTATAATTACATAATAAATATAAGTTATTATACATAGTATAGTAAAATACTAAAATAATATTTATTTAAAAGTGGTGACCATTTACATATAGTAAAAATGTGTAACAAATATATTACATAGTATTTATATTTGATATATAAAATACGATTTAGACAGGAACACAAATAATATATATTACATTTTGCTTTACAAAATATAATATAATAGTTGGTCATGCCAAAACAACTTATTCTTATTTTGATCTCTAGGATATAGTATGAAAAATATGGTTACTACTAATAGTATACTACCACATTGTTTCACAACTAAAACAACTTGGAATTTTAAACAGTGATACACTAACTTTATTATCTTTTAGTGTATTTTTGCAATTCACTCATATCAGCACCTTGATTTTCACATATCATAGTTTAATATTTGACAAATCATTTTTCATACTTTTACTTCATTTTGAACCTGTCAATTCTTCCCCAGTTGCCAATCAAAGTAAGCTTTCTTTTGACAAAGAATTTTATTGATTCTAAAAGTCCTTCACATTCATATCTATTGATCGTATATCTTTTGGCTTAAACCTAGTCACTTTGGAAATTTATATCATTTCATCTCATTCGTTGGACAATCGATTTCTTGAACTAATTCAGTTGAACCATTGAATCCTACTTATGGTACAACTCGTATTTCACAAAATTTGATATTTTAAATTCTGTGTCATCTACTTTAAAATAAAATATGACATAAATCTAAAAGAAATATAATAACCCAAATACACTTGGGAACTGGAATCTGAAATAAAGAAAAAGTATTCTTATTTACTCCAGTAAATCTCAAGGACGAGATTTTATTAAGGTAGGGAGAATGTAACAACCCTCATTAAAAGTCCTATTTATTTTATTATTTTATCCAATAGGAAACCCTAATTGAGACACCCAAGTGATTCCGCACAAACCCTACAAATTTCAGAACAATCAGAATCAGGATCAGGGCCCCTAAAACTCAGGGGGGGTATTCCCTACTCAACGATTATCCATATAACTCAGCTGGCCTACTCCCACGCGTGGCAACCCTATAGTGCTTTGGTGTCCCTTACGGACCGTAACATTATGAGGCTTACGGTCCGTAAGCATCCTTACGGTCCGTAACATTGGGAGTCTTACGGTCCGTAAGCTAGTCCAAAATCGAGTATAAATAGCAGAACATTGGCACTTGATTTCTGGCGATTGAACGACGATCAAACTCGAAATACACGCTGAGATATCGTCTAAATACTCTAAAAACACACACGAATCACTAATTAGTAGAGGGGGTGCTGCTACGATACAGGGTATTAACTCGATCGCTATTACGATTCATTGTCCGATCGATCAATATATCCGATGGATGTTTAAGTGCTGCCCACATTAGGGTGATGCTTTGTCATTAGTCGAGATTTCGACCGGATGTTTGAGTGCCACCCGAATTCGGGGAATACTCTGTCCTTCGTTGTGAATCCGATGGATGTTTAAGCATAGCACTTTGTCATTCGTTGTGAGAATTTGATCTCGTGAGTTATCGTAATTGCTGTATTAAGTTACCTACCTAGTTCGTGTGCACGAGGTTACAAGGCTAAATCAATAGGCTAAGCTCTGCCTGTATAAATCTGCAATATATCAAGGCTTATCTGTAAGCTAAATTGTGGTCGTATAAATCTGCATGATTATATGTGAGTCATTCTCTTTTTACCAAATTACTTTCAAAAGCATGTTTATTTTCAAAGTTATAATTACAGGGATTAAGTCTTTGTAATCACCATATTACAGCCGGTATGTGGGGTTTTGTATACATTACTTGATAATCTTCACCATTGGACAACGAGTTAGCCAATGGGTGATATGACCATAGTCACAGAAACGAGTCGAGTGAGAAATACCGAGGGTAGTTGGTTGATATCTGAAACATTGTAATTGCTCTTAATACTGTAAATTATAACAAAGGTGTCGTTTTAATAAATAGAATGATTCACTCAGTATTTCCTGCTGACAAAACCTTTTTAAAACGCGTTTCAGGTAGTTACAGTAGATTGGAGTAAAAGATGAATACGGCACTGAAAGGCATCAAGAAGTGGCTTATTTTATTAATTAAATCAAATTAAGAAATATTGTTTTATGTAATTAAATTTATCTTTATTAAAGCTACCTTTGTAAAACATGGATTATTCCATCTATTTAATAAATAAAATCCGGTGTTTCTAAACTCTGATATTTTTCCTAACTCACGATCCTGATGAAATTTCCGCTGCAACGTTTTCAAAATAATCACCGGTACCACTTGGCTGTTCGCGACTCCCGATTCCATCCAGGGTGGGTCGGGGGCCGTGATAGTTTTAAAAGAAGGTATTCAGGTAATCAGTTTTGGGTATGATGACGAAACGACTGGGGCAGTGAGGTTTGTTTTCGTTTTGGTTTCAACTTTTTAAACCTTTTAAGATGATTTGGATTTTTGAACAGTATCTAATTAGTTGAATATTGACAGATTGGGTGGATTTACGGTTCTGTGATGGAAGATATTCTTACAGGATTCAAGATGCATGCACGCGGTTGGCGATCGATATACTGTATGTCACCTAGACCAGCCTTTAAAGGTTCTGTACCTATAAACCTGTCGGATTGTTTAAACCAAGTGCTCAGCTGGGCTTTAGGGTCGATTGAAATCCTGTTCAGCAGACATTGCCCAATTTGGTATGGTTATAGTGGAAGACTAAAATGGCTCGAATGTCTTGCGTACAGAAACACAGCCATTTATCCCGTCACCGCAATTCCGCTTCTGGTCTACTGCCGAAATTTAAAGCAAGTGATAGCAGCCCATCGTTTACTTCTATCGAGAAATCAGGACATATCGATCCAGGAGGGCATCATGGAGGATCATATCTTCTATTGACCAGAAGAAAGAGAGCCGTGGGAATGAAGATCATGTCAAGCTAATTAAGGACTATAGGGCGAGAAACGAGACCGAACTAAGCAAAATTTATGACGGATCATATGTTTAACATTGTTTTATTAAGATATGTAACTAAAGACAAAGAATTTAAATAATATATTATAATAGGTTTTTTAGTATTTGATTTCGATCGTTATTAAACAAACCCGTGTATTCACACGGGTGTACAACTAGTTTCAAATATAAGAGAAGGGGATCAGCAAGTGTAGCGGAAACCATGATTCAGAGAACTAACCCAACTACATGCATCGACGGATCTCAACAGTTATTGTGGTGGTGTCTTTGGTGGAGAACGAACGGCGGTGGCGGAAGGAGGCGGAGCTCCGACGAGTTAGAGCCCTGAAGAGGGTGATTTTTGGCCGGTATAAGGTAAGCTTGATTGGTTTGGTATGAATTTTTTTGTCATCAGTGGGTGTGAGAATCCTATTGTGAACGCTTGGATCTTATAGCGAAGATGTTGTTGCGTCGATTAAACATATGTATGGTCCAGATCTCCAGATCTTAGTTCTGGTTGGAGGATACATGTTCAAGAAATCAAATTACTTGCCAAGAAAGTAGATCAACAGAGTCTATATTTAGCGATTGATGAGCTCGTTAGTCTCGGTATGTAAAGGTATAAAAACTGGGCAAACTACATGTTGATATCTACTTTGCAGAGGAAGAAATTGATGTGATTGTGATCAATTAGTGGTGATATTGATCAGATAGTGATGAATTTTGGATTTTGGAAATGATTCTAAGCTTTTAAAGAGAGAGAGAGAGAAAGGAGTGGGAGGGGTATTTATATTTGTTTTGACAATAAGTTATTAAATATTATAGTTAATAAACTAAAGGACTAATGTGCCCTTAAGTGAATAGATTTAACTGAAAAATTTAACTAAGTTAGAGTTAAAGGACGAATGGTGTAATGAGTTTTCCAAATAAAGGATTGTGACTGTAATTATTGAAGTTAAAGGCTATCCGATGCAATTCGATACAAACATAAATGACGAAAACTATAATGTACCCTTTTTTTATTTATATTTTCAGTGGTTCTTGAAGGGAATATAAAAGCTTGGTTGTAATCAAGAGTTGATTATGAGGCTCGTGGTAGGTGGTACACAAAAATGGCATATGTAATATGTAATTTTTGTAGTGTTTATAGTTTTTTTACTGTATCATTTCTATTTCTATTATATAATTGTATGGTCATTTTTCGTTTAATAAAATATGGTATATAAATTTTCTAAAAACCACCCGTGTTTGCACACAGGTTTTACATCTAGTATATATAGTAATTTTCAAAAAAAATATGTTGATACCATATTTTCAAAAAAAAAAATCTATGTATATTTACTTTTTTTCTTTTATGTGATTGTTTATTAGTCTTTATAACTTTTAGTTTATTTGAGGCTTTATTTATTTATTTTATTAAAGTATCTATTATGGTCTTGAGCTTCTAGTCATTCATTGGCTTTGACTCTTATGACACAAGACAAATATTATTATATCTTTCTAATAATTAACACTTTTCTCATAATTGATATTTGACGAATTATAAACCACATGTATATACACCTTATCGTATTTCTCATAATTGATATTTGACGAATTATAAACCACATGCATATACACCTTATCGTATTTCTCATAATTGATATTTGTCGAATTATAAAACATAGATATTTGACGAATTATAAACCATATGCATATACACCTTATCGTATTTCTCATAATGGATATTTGACGAATTATAAACCATATGCATATACACCTTATCGTATAGGGAGTCTCCTTACTTGACCATTGCTGCTTTTACTTTTATATTGATAAAAACATTTCCATTTCCAACATATACAAACACAAGTTGGAATCTGTCGGCGGGAGTATGGAAACCAAATGATTGGCCAAAATGGCGGCCAGCTTTATTTTTATTTTTTTGCTGCCATTGATTCAAATGGGCGGTCGCCTCTCTCATTGGACCAACCAGTTTATTATTTTATACACACTTTTGAATTACGTTTTTGCCCTGCAATAGTGTTTTCCTCCCATTGGTTCAAATGAGCGGCAAGCAATATCTATTGGACCACCCAGTTTATTATTTTATATCCACTTTAAAATTACGTTTTTGCCCCCAGTTAAAAAATACGGTTTTGTCTCAACTTCAAAATACATTTACCCTTTTGCCCCGAGCTAAAAAATACGATTTCGCCATCGGGAAAAAAATTACGCTTTTACCCTCGTCCAAAATTACGTTTTCGCCTCAGTTCAAAATAAAATTTTCTTTTTCCCCCGACTTAAAATTACGAATTTACACCAGTTTATTATTTTCTACCTACTTTAACATTACGGTTTTGCCCACAGTTTAAAATTACGTATTTGCCCCCAGTTCAAAATAAATTTATGCTTTCGCCCCCAGCTAAAATTTACGAATTTCCCCTCGGTTCAAAATTACAATATCACCCTCAATTCAAAATTACGTTTTTACCCCCAGTGCAAAATAAAATTATGGTTTTCCCCTGCTAAAAATTAGGATTTTACCCTCGGGAAAAAAATTGATTTTTCCCCCAAGTAAAAATAAAAATATGATTTTGCTTCCAGCTAAAAATCGTGTCAAAGAGCTGGCTAACACTCTTTTTACTTTTTATTTCTAGCAAAACTATAGTACTGTTTTTTTAATTGGCTTAGAATTATTCGGCAATAACCACGCAACGCGGGCGGGGCATCACCTAGTTATTTTATATAGTATGACTGAAGCTTTTCCTTTTTTTTTTTGAACTAAAACTTTCATTAAAAACAAGAGGACCAAAAGACGAGGGCCTCCTCACAGATTACAACATATACAATGGGTATATACCCCAATCCTTCCATATTACATCTTTAAAACTAGCCCGATGTTTAATCCAACAAAAACGAGGATGCCTTAATACCCGCGACTATATCCACCGATTTATGTCTAGACTTGTGGAAAACAATACTGTTTCGCTCCAACCAAATCCTCCAACAAGTAAGCATCACAATACTTCTCAAGATCTTCTTCCTCCACTTATTCTTACTAGTGATGAAGTCCATTTTCAGCAGATCGGATACAGAATCAAAACAGGCTCCTTGTATGCGGCACCAATCCTTTATTTTAGACCAAACACCCTTAACAAACCCACACTCCACTATCAAATGGTTAGCCGATTCCTGCGCAAACTCACATAATGGACATCTGGTATCGATAATGTTGATTCTCCTATTAACAAGCGCCACCCGAGTCGGGATCCGATCTAATTCCAATCGCCAAGTGAAAATATTGATTTTACTCGGTAACCAAGACTCCCATCTCATGAAGCGGACAAGAGGCGGCCCATATTTCTGACCCAACCAAGTTTTCACTGCTGCAACAGAAAAGCTACCACTACTATGCTGATTCCAAACCCACTTATCTTTATCCCCATTCATCCGAACCTGAGAAATAACCGCCTGAACATCTTGAGCCTCTGAAATAGCAGCAACCGAATCCGTATTAAAATCCCAAGAACTCGCTATACATAGGCTGTCTCCAAACTGCTGAAACCGATCTACCACGACAGCATTTTTGCATTTTTCTTGAGCGAACAAGCAACGCCATCTGTCCATAAATGGAACGTTCCCATACCAAGCATCCTTCCAAAACAGAATTCTACCTCCATCACCGAGTTTACCCCTTAGACAATTAGAAAAACGCAAACCATTAATCTCCAAGCCTTCCAGCAGACGAACCACATTCTTCCAGCATCCCGTATAGACATTCTTCAAGGGGAGAAACCGCCATCGATTCTTACCTCCATGTATACTCATAATTACCTTGCGCCAAAAACCATTTTCCTCGGACTTGAAACGAAAGGCCCATTTAGCAAGTAACGCCGTGTTAACATCACATAATCTAGAAACGCCAAGCCCACCTTCCTTCTTAGGTCTAGTCACAACCTCCCAGGCCACCCAATAAATGCCTCTACCATCCTTACACCCGGACCACAAAAATTTACGCATAATTTTTTCAATATTCTCCACCACTGCCAGAGGAGCTTTAAATAATGAAAAATAATATACCGGGAGCGCCGAAAGGACCGACTTTAACAACGTCAACCGGCCCCCTATAGAGAGGAGTTTCGACTTCCAAGTACTCAATCTATCCCGAATAGACTCCATCACCGGATCCCAATTAGATATTCGATTCATATTTGCCCCCACCTTAATTCCAAGATATGAAAAAGGAAGTTTGCCAACTCTACATCCCAAAATGTTTGCTAGATTACCCACCTCCTCATCCCCAACACCCAAACCAAAGATCACCGATTTATGAAGATTAATCTTCATCCCCGAACATAAGTAAAAAATACGGAGTAAACGATTCGTATTCTTCAAATTTTCTTTATTCCAAACACCCATTATCAAAGCATCGTCCGCGTATAACAAATGAGACAAAACCGGGCCTCCACTGGCGATATTAACTCCCTCCATAAACCCCATACAAGTAGCTTTTCTAATAAGACAATCCAACGCCTCCATGACAATGAGGAATAAAAAAGGAGAAAGAGGGTCCCCTTGTCTAATCCCCTTTTGACAGTCGAACTCAAAAGTCGGAGCACCATTAACAAGAACCGCCGAACGTGCCGAAACTAAAATACCTTTGACCCACATAATCCACCTCTTAGGAAAGCCCATTTGAGATAAAATAGCCAAGAGAAAATCCCAACTAACATTATCATACGCCTTTTCAAAGTCAATCTTCAAAAGAAACACCTGTTTTCTATTTCTCTTATTCCACCCAATGATCTCATTCAACATAAGTGGTCCATCTAGGATATTTCTATCCTTAATAAACGCTGACTGCGAATCTGATATCACCTTCCCAATAATCGCCTTCAATCTGCTAGCCATAACTTTAGAAATAATTTTACTAATCACACCAATCAAGTTAATCGGCCTGTAATCTTTCAATCCCACCGGGGTCTTTGTTTTAGCAATCAACGTAATAAAAGAAGTGCTGCAAACCTTACTAATGGAGCCGTTTTGAAAAAAATTCGTCAAACACCTTCATGAAATCGTTTTCCAAATATCTCCAAAAATGAGTGATAAATCTGAAATTAAAACACCCGGGGCCTTATCTGGACCACAATCAAATGCCGCGGCCTTGACTTCATTTATAGAAAAAGGGGCAATCAAACCATCAATACACTCCACTGGAACCTGTTTCAAATTATCACAAAATAAAGAAGGCCTACTACTGAAATCTTTTTTAAAAAGATTCCTATAAAAACGAAGCACCTCCCTCTTTACCAGAGCCGGCTTATCAACCCAACACCCATCCACCAAAATACCCGGAATAGCATTAGCCGCCCTCCTACCTTTGATACACCGATGAAAAAAACCGGAATTTTCATCCCCATACTTCGCCCAATTCACTCTAGCCTTTTGTTGTAGATCCCTATTTTTCCGCCAATGATATTTCTCCACCTCAATTTTACTTTGTTCCAAAATCCACACTTCCTCCTCCTCTAAATCCCGAACCTCCATAAGATTCTCTAAATTCGCTATATCTTCTTTTATTAGAGCCATCTCACCCTCTTCTTTCTTTCCGGTATCATTCCACCACTTCTTAAGAGCATTCTTTACAGCCGCAAGCTTCTTGTGTAATTTGACATCAGGAGTCCCATGCACATCACAATTCTCCAGCGCCTGAACCACAACCTTACTACAATCGTCCCTGTCTAGCCACGAATCAAACCACTTAAAAGGTTTAGCCCCATAATTATAATCAGAGATAGTAAGCAATAAAGGACTATGATCTGAGAATTCACGAGGAAGCGCCCGTAAAATTGCTTCAGGCCATCTACTGAAAAAATCTTGGCAAACCAACACCCGATCAATCTTACTCATCTTAACATCATTCCCTGACCCAACCATATATGTGAAACAGTTCCCCCTCATAAAATATTCTTGTAAATTAGCACTATCAATAAATTGATTAAAATCACAAGCCATCCCAGCATGAAACTTAGAATTCTTCCTCTCCTCTAACCACCTAACCACATTAAAATCACCAAGGAGAACCCACATCCCACTATTACCGTTAATCAAATGCAATAACCGATCCCACAACCTTCGTTTTTCGTGAACTTTTTGAGGAGCATAAATATTAACCAGGTTCAGAATAGTCCCGTCTTCTACCAATTTCCCCGACGTAAGAATAAAATGCGGATCCAGAACCGAATTAATTTTCTGAAACTTTTTTGTGTTCCAAAGGTTCACCAGCCCTCCGGATTTACCATTAGCAACCATAACATCAACCCCACAATCACTATTAGGCCAAATCTTCTCAAAATCAAAATAATTCCCATTATTCACCATAGTCTCTTGAATCGCTAAAAACTCAACCCCATTCTTACGAATCATACCATTAACCCAAGATACTTTCCCTACCTTACCAATCCCTCTAACATTGATAGATAAACAGTTCATGACAAACCTGTTTGTAAACCTTGAACCTGAATTGAGCCTCGAATCAAATATTCGAACCCATCCATTTGCGCTCCTAGACTATTACCCATGGTCCGTGTACAACTGACCTCTTTCTCTACCTCACTACCACCCCCAAGTTCGAAATCAGCTTCCGGTCTCACTTGCTGATCGTCCCCTGATTGCTTATCTTCATCAGTTTTATCTACGCCCCCTGCCACTGATTGTTTATCGTCATCAGTAACATTCACCAGAACTTGAAAAGAATTGTTAACTTGGATCGGCCCATCCCCCCTTGTTTTAACCACATGTTCATCATTACCCAATATAAAAGGATCAAGCCCAAATGGATCAGAGTCATTGTAACAAGTTTTGGGGCCCTTAATGGGCCTTTCATTGCTACTACTATAATGTCCACCACTTGCCTGGCCCAATTCCTTAATTTTGTAGATCTTTTTTCTTTTTAATCTTTTCTCATTGTTCAAAAAAACCAGTCTCCTTAGAAGAATCCCCATTTAAAACAGGCGTTGACTTTTTCATCTCACCATGCGAAAAATCTTTACTATTTTCAGAAAATTCCTCCTCATAATCAGCCCCATTAATATCTTCCATAACACCCTCCCTATTTTTGGAAAACTCCTCCTCAAAATCCGCGCCATTATTATCTTCCATAACTGCCTCTTTGACCATCGCCTCCGTAGCCGATGAATTTTCCGGCTGAAACTCCGATGACTTAACAACCTTATCACCTTCGTCGTCCCTGTGCATCGGAACATCATCCGCCTTCTCCGTGACATCCAATACGAAGTCCTCCAACCAATCGTTATTATCTTCCATAACCCAAACCTTAAAAGTTCTACCTTTCCACCGTAAGAACACCTCGTCTTGGATCCGGTTACCATGCTTGATCAACACACCAATAAACTGAAAGGACGCATCCAATCCAGTACGTTCCACTCTAGCCGATTTGACCACTTCCCCGAACAAACTCCCCACATCGTTAACCACTTTGTTATCCGAAATACACAATGGTACTCCGAAAACTTTCAACCATGCAATCCTCTCAAAATATGTTGGTTGACCTTCCCAAATCTCCGGTTTGGAGAAAAGATCAGGTCTCCCGATGATTTCATTCAATGCCATATCCGCATGCGCCTTAGAATTAAACTCTAGCAACACCTGAAAACCACCCAAGATCCGCACAACACCTTCATGCAGCTTCATCTCCTTCAGAATTTCTTTAATGCGTTGTAAAACATACAGTGAGGTAACCCGCACTATTATCGTCTTACCATGCAGACCCTCAAAAGCTTTGATTTCATTATCAACCTCCACTAACTTACCCTTGGATACCCCAGAAAAGGCTTCTTTGTAGGACATAAAATTGTACCCATTATCCTTCTTTGCAAAACGGCCCTCCCCGACACTACCATGACTCTTCGGAACCTGATTATCCACCGGAGGGACCGGCTGTCTTATCTCCCCTTCTTCTAGGACAAACCTTGCAACATTGCACTTCAATCTGTAATCACCCATACAAATCTTTGACACATTCCTGACCATCTCCGAAGAATCTTTAATATCCAGCATAGTCACAAACCCGAATCTCTTACCTTCTTTATTTCTTTTACGCGCAATATAAATATCAAAAATATCCCCCATTCCTCTAATAGCTTCCGCCACATCCGTACCACTGCAACGATCCGGAAGATTTGAGATGAAAAACTTAGTTAGTCGTGCCTGAATATTCGCCGGAATAGCATTCCGGCGAGTCTCCTTAGTCTTCATTTTGTCCCATTCAATTTAAACATATAATTGGTTAACTAAAAAATATAATAAATTTTGCAAAAGTTTGACTGAAGCTTTTCCTACTGACAACACTTCTTAAAATATTTAAAAACAATATTATTAAAACTGAATAATACCAATGCTTTATATTAATTTAAGAGGGATAGTATATATGAGGGGTGATTATCGGATTCGGACCCGCCAAAATCTACCTGGAACTGAAACCGACCCTCAAAACATCTTCACGGGTCGGGCATGCATCTGGTCCCACGGTTCCAGTTCTGTGTTTCTTTTGGAAGTTGGGATTCTTGATGCTAGTTTGGGCTGCTATTAAAAACAAGCCTTCAATTTTTTACGAATGTTAGGTGCTTAGGGCAATAAGAAATCAGGCTGCTATTTGGGCTGGTTGCTACGACTTTTATAAATTTTCAATTGTAGCAAACAAACAATCTTCCATAATCATTTTTTCAAACCATTAAGGCTATAAGAAATCAACAACAGCTACAACAGCAACAAGTAACAACAACAATTAAGTACATAAGTTAAGTTACAATAATAATTGTATAGCTAATAATGTTTATAAGTTCTAACAGGGGAGGAACTAATGTGTTACCAGGGATAGCACGAGCTACGGCTCAACCACGTCTTCGTAGTGTAAAAATATCACTCAACTCCATCTCCGTAGTGTAAAAATAACACTCAACTTCGCCTTCGTTATACAAAGGATACCCCTCATTCCCAAATTTTTTTTTGGGATACGCCTAAATTTTTGGGCTAGTTCCGCAATTGAATTCTAACGCACTCCCCTAATTGTCGTAACTTCTACGAGAGTTTCTTTTGGTAGACTTTGATTTGCCTCATTCACCGGCTTAACATCTTGTGCAAACTAGAATCTCTTTTTGATCAATCTCTTGGAAGCATTCCAATCGCCTCCAAGGTATAAAGCATAGTCTTCTTCATTCACACGCATTGGTGCTTGAATGTTTCCATCATTGTTCTTGTGTGAAGACTCCGATTGATAAATCGCATCCTCACTTCCTCCGATTGCCGTAGCCCTTTTAGATTTTTATGTCTTGGTATTTCCATTCCAAGACATCCAAATATTATCCTACATATACAATAAAGAGATGAGGGAATAGTGTCACCCTTATTGGACCAACCTATTTCTAATTTAATTTTATTACCAGCTTAAAATTACGGTTTCATCCTTTATTTAAAATTTCCTATACTTACATTTACCAAATGGGGGAATAGTGTCAGGCAGCTGCCTGACACTCCCCCATTGGACCAACCAATTTACTATTTTTAAACATTTTAAAATTACGTTTATACTCCTGTTTAAAATTACCGTTTTGCCTCTAGCTCAAAATGAAATCACGCTTTTGTCCTAATCTCAAAGTTACGATTTTGCCCTCAATGCAAAATTACGATTTTGGCTGGCACTCCCCCATTGGACCAACCAGTTTATTATTTTATACCCATTTTAAATAACGTTTTTGCCCACAGTTCAAAATAAAATTACTCTTTTGCCCCCAGATCAAAATTACGATTTTTCCCTCGATTCAAAATAAAATTGTGGTTTTGCCCTCAGCTCAGAATTACCTTTTCGCCCCCCAATTCAAAATTAAAATATGTTTTTGCCCCCAGCTAAAAATTACGATTATGCCCTCTGTTCAAAAATGTGATTTTTCCCCATTTAAAAAATTATGATTTCGCCCTCAGTTCAAAATTACGTTTTTTCCCCAGTTCAAAATAAAATTATGCTTTTGCTCCAAACTCAAAATTACGATTTTGCCATCGGTTCAAAATAAAATTGTGGTTTTTCCTCCAGCTTAAAATTACGATTGTGCCCTTAGTTCAAATTTATATTACGCTGTTACCCCAAGTTCAAAATTACGAATTTGCCCCTGTAAACATTTACAGTTTTGCTCCTGGTTCAAATTTCCAGTACTGCCATCACTTTAGCTTTTGGCAAATTACACTTTTACCCCAGTCAAAGAATACAAATTTCCCTCAGTTAAAAATTACAATATTGTCATCGTTTTAGTTTTTTTTTTTTTTACCAAAACTATAAAAATGTTTCGTTTTAATTGGTTGACTCGATTTAATTGTTTTTCGTGTCAATGAGCTGCCTAACACTCGCTCATTATTCGGGCATCGCCCCTGATGACTGGGGTAGCTCAAAACTTAATAAACTGATTAGAGACACAACAACTTAAAAGGTTCAGAAATCGTCAGCTGTCGTGAACAGTAAAAAGGACAAGTCAGAGCCTTGTCACATCACCCTTTGCGTGTGAAACCATCTGCCCAGCCGCAACCAGAATATGTGGGAGAGCACACCCTTTTGTCCTCAGGTCCAAACCCTTCAAACCCTAAAAGGGTAAGTCCCTCACTGCAAGCAATGTTCATTAGTCAAAGGTTTCTCCTTTGAGAAACATCTTCCCCTATAAAGTGCAGACAATGCCACCATGCACCAACACTCCGGAATCAGGAGAAATCATCCTCACTCTCTGATTCTTCCTCTCCATCTCGAGAACTAGCTTCATGCTTGCTTCTCTTCTTCTTCTCCCATGAAAACTTGCTTCTTACGAGTTCTCTTCTTCACACTAAATAATTAATCCTCTCCAACGATTACGTTCTGGGCTGGTTTCATATCAGTCCAGAATTCAAGGAGAACAACAATAACACTAGTGAACCTGAAGAAACACTGAACTAATCTTAGTGATTAATTAGTTTGGTTTATGTTTCTACCATAATGGTTAATCTTCTCTTAACTTTCTGAGTTCCTTAATGATCTGGTAATCCTGCAAAACAGAACACCGTTAGCTCGTTAAGAGGGGAATACGGGGGGTTTCCCTCTTAACCAGACTCCGGCGTGAGAATAAGCAACTGTTTTGAGGAGATAAATGTGTGTTAAGAGTGAGAGTAGAGGGAATAGAATGTTTAACCAGTGAACTGAGGTCCATATTTATAGCCGAGAGAGGTATAAGAGGATATGGGCTGATGGGCCTTGGGCTGGAAAGTAACAACACTGAGGATATGCTCTATGTCTCACCGGTATCGATCGTTAGTGGCTTCTAGAAGTTCCACGGTGCTGGCGCACCATGATTGGAGCCACGTGTCACTGTTGTCGGCCTAGCTGTCCTTCTGCCATCAGCAGGTGAGTGGAGATCGTAGGACAGGTGTCGCCGCCCCCTGATTGGTGCCACATAGGCGTCCTTGTGTACTTTTTGTCTCCTGCACGTCAGACGATCGTGGAGCACGATTGAGTACAGCATGGAGGGTGCGGATTGGCTCTTTTCTTCTACCACTTGTACGTTTTGTACCTTCTGAAGTGCCCTTGCGCTATAGTTCCTGTGTGACCCTTGTTGAGCACGTAACTAGCCCGCGCAGGATTATAGGGGCCGGAGGCTCTTATTCAGAATGCTAAGTGTTGAATTTGGTATGCTTTCCTGTTTAGACCTCACGCGAGATCAATACATGTTGAGGTAGCCCGCGCGAGGTTGAGATAAAGCATCTTGTTGAACAAGGAGTATGGTCCTGCGCGCGACCTGAATGCAGGTCTGCGCGGCTTTTTGGTACCATACCCCTTCAAGTCCCCCCAGTCCAGTGCTGCACCATGCACGAAGTAAATGGTTGGAGCTCTGGACTTAGAAAAAAGAAAATGCTAATTATGAAAAGATAGTTAAATGGTCTTGGTGAGTTGCGTGCGTGTAACTATTTGTTAGCTACTACGTCGCGACTACCAGCTTTGTATGTTGGAGATTCTCAGCTTTTGAGTGTAAGTGCGCACCTGCATTGGATGTTTGTGAATGCTGCGCGGCCTAAGTAACTTCTGCATGAAGTTAATATTAATTTTGGGCGGGAAAAACCTCGATTTTTGAATTCTGACAGGTTGGTAAGAAACGTCGTTGATGGAGACGTTTGAGTTGACTGCTGACACGGCCGTCATCAAGTTGTTTCTGACGGTTCCGCTTTCCGTCAGGAGAGTGAGGCCCACACGCGCGTGGTAACCGTCACTCCGGGATTTGCGATAGACGTGGCAGCTGTTGATTGGATACGCGCGCGGTGAATCCGGCACATCTACTCATCGCATTAAATGCGATGAGTATATATAGTCGTGGAGACGGGAGAGGAGATCGTCATCTCTTCCGCTGTTCTCCCTTTTCTCTCTATTCCTTCTTCAAATCTTCAAATCTTCAAGTGATCAGTAGCAGATCTTCAAGATCTTTAGAAAATCTTCAAGTTTTTTTCCAGAATATTCAAAGTTTCTACTCAGTATCCATGGTTGAAGAACATCAAGAAGAAAATCCTGGTGAAGAAGGTCCCGTTCCTGTCCTTAAATGGGACTTAGGGTTGTTCGAGCAGATTACACGAGGATTCCGGTTTCCACCGGAATGGGATGCACGATACCCCGGTCAGAATCAAACGGCCGCCGATGCACCGCCGGGGTATATCACCTTGTTTGAAGACTTCTTTTTGCAAGGCAACTTCCGGTTGCCGGCGACGGAGTTCTTGGCCCATATCCTCCATTATTATGGGTTTCACGTTTCTCAGATGAGTCCAACCAGTATGGTAAGGGTGCGACACTTCGAGTTTTTATGCCGAGCCCATGACATAGAGCCCACAGTTGAAAGGTTCAGGGTATTTTACCAGTTAATACAAAATATGGGTTTTTACTCCTTTGGTAGCCGGGCGTCTGCTAAAAAGATCCTCCTGAACCCACCGAAGAGTTTCAATGACTGGAAACAGAAATTTTTCTTTATTCGGGAGGAGGTTATCCCGATTGCTATGAACTTCCGTGCGCCGGATTTTATTGAGAAGGAGGAGCTGGCGATTCCGAAGAAGGAAGATTGGTATGTGAAGCTTACCACCACTCCAAATCGAGTGTTTGGTGAAAATGTTATGGTCGCGGCGCAGATGAGTGACCAGTGGCCGCAGGATAGCGAAGAGGTGCCAGTGTTGAAGTTTCTGGATAGAGGTTAGTTGTTTCCTTGATTATTTCTATTTAATTTCGCTGCATTTAACTGTTGAGTTTTGAATGTAGAGGTACGCCTTTACCAAGCTGCTTTCCCCACTTTTGGTGGATCTATGGGTGTGCGCCCACTGAGGTCAGGGGAGCAATACTGGTATAATACGATCAAGGCGTGTTTCATGTACCCTGTTGATGGAGCTTTCTCCAATCCTCCTACCGCAACTGAAGGTGCGCATCTTCCCAATCCCCGACCCTTGCGAGCTGTGACCTCCGCTGGGAAAGAGATTCTTTATCTTTCCAGCAAGGAGTCTGTAGGGTCTTCGAATGGGGAGCTAAGTTCGTGGTCTAACATATTTGCAGGTGTGTTGTGCGACCTGGGGATTGACCCATAAGAGAAGAAGAAGAAACCCAACAAGCGGAAGAAGTTGATTACACTAGACGTTGAAGTGACTAGCAAGAAGGGCAGGAGTAGCCACGCGACTGCTGGTGCTGCTGATAAAGGTACTCTACGCTTTCGTCAGAGTAACTTGGAGGATTACGTTATTATCAGTGACCCACTTGAAGGTTTGTCGCGTATAGGCGAGAAGAAGACCGGAGCCGCTGGTTCAAGGAGCTCAGGGAGCGCGGGTTCTTGAAACCCAGATGCTGGAGCCACTCCGTCTTCCATCGCGCTTGATGAAGAGGAGGAGGAAGAAGAAGAAGAACTTGCTGAAAAGTTGGTAAGCAGGAAGAGGAGTAGGGAAGAGACCACAGCTGGTGCGTCTGTTGCGCAGAAGGCTAGTGGAGTCCCTTTAATTGGAAAACAGAGCAACCTTCGCTCTCTTTATAAATTTTCTCCTGGTTAGTTTCTTTGATTGCCTTGCTTCCTTTGTTGTTACCTCATTTTGACACTTTGTTTCTGCAGAGGCCAAAAAGAAAACCCCTGAAAAGAAGGGTGTTGTTTTTAAAGATCCTCAAGAGCCGGCGCTGAAGAAGACCAAAGTTATAATTAAGCCTTTCAAGACTGCTGGCGTAGAGTCTGAGAAGGAGAGGAAGAAGGCTGTCGAGAAGGAGAAAGAGAGAGAGAGAAAAAGAAGGCTTCTGAAAAGCCTGTTGGTGGTGAACCTAAGGAGACCGGGGCCGCTGCTACAATTGCCCATGAAAAAACGCTGGGTCCGGAGGTCATCCGTATCACGGGGCTTGACCAGCCCCTTCATGAGAAAAGGAAAGAACCTGGGGTTGAGAAGCCGACCAAACCTGCGCAACCTGATGCCCCTCTTCAAACTGTTAAAGCAACTTCTACTACTGGGGGATCGGGTTCTGCTATACATAGGGAAAAAACCGCTGCTGCGGGTGGCGCGGGCTCTGGTGGCGCTGGAGGGTTTGTACCACAATCTCCCATCGGCCCTAACGATACTGTGGGCGATATATATTATAAGACCTACACGGAGGAGGCTCGCGGCAATGCTCCCCACCGAGCTCCATGGGGTTTGAAGCAGAAGGATACTTTCATGGAGTTTAGTGCATGTCGTGATTGGTTCCTAAACTCCTTTCCTCTTGGTGAGGTCAACCGACAAAGGGCGCGAACTCACGATGGGCTATTCCAAGCCTATATGGTTGGGGAGGCCAATACTCGCGCCGCCAATCACCAAATCGTACGTGAGTGGCGCACGATGGTTAAGGAGCGGGCTGATTGGGAGAAGCATCGTGAGCGCCTTGAGAGGCAAGCTAAGGAGTTCGAGAAGGCTAATGCTGCTTTTGCTGAAGAAAAGGCTAAGTTCGAGTCCGATAAGAAATCAGAGGAATGGGGCCGCGAGGGCCTTAGGGGCAAGCTTCGTGCTGCTGAGGAGCTATTATCAAAAGAACGTGCTGAGTTTAAGAAGATATGAGAAAAGATAATTAGCGCACGTATGCAGCTCGCTACAAGATTACCGACCTTGAAGCCCAGAATTCTGCATTGTCAAAGAAGGTTGAGGATCTTGCAGCTGATAAGGAGCGCACTGAGGTTCAACAAGTTCAACTCCTCTTTTCCATGTTGCTTTTCATCTATTAAAATTCTAAGTCTGTTTTTCCTTTGTAGGCTGAGCTGAAAACGCAGGTATCCAGCAAGGATAAGGACCTGGCGGCTAAGGACGTCGAGATTGCAGAGTTAAAACGTCGTTTGCAAGAGTAAACTGACAAAAGCGAGTCCTTAGAGATCGATCTTGAGGTTGAGAGGGTCAAGGCTGCTACTGCTGAGGAGGCCAAGAAAAAGGCTGAGGAGGTGCGGGACGTGAGTACAGCAGCCCTCAACGTAGTGCAAAATAACTACTCCGAGGTTCAGGGCATCGTTGATACTCTGGCTTCTGAGGCTGAGTGGATGCGTGGCAGGGGAGTAGTTCTGGTATGGTTCTCTTTTTAACTTAGGCTGTATTTGCTAAAACCTATCTCTTATCTATTTCCTTTGTTGTAGATGGCCAACTCTATCTTGAATGCTTCCGAACTTGATGGAGCTGTTGCGACTCTCATAGATGCCTCACGCGCGGTTGGTCACCGTGGAGGTTATCTAGAGTGTGCGCAGCATGTTGAAGAGGCGTTAGGTCAAGCGTTTTATGTTAGTCACTGCTTAGTGACCGATCAGGCTGAAGCTGAGTTAGCCCGCGCTGAAAAGTCTTATGATCATCTATCACTGCCTGTGTTAGATCTGGTCACAAAGGCATTGGAGCATGATGACTGGTGCCAACGGTTAAAGCAGATTCTCGACCCACCAGTGACCGTTGAGCTGTCTAATGAAGAAGAAACAGCTGGTGATGATGGTGGCGATGGTGATGGAAATGATGATGATGATGGAGGTGATGGTTATGAATAGTTAGTGTTGGTAGGCTTCGTGCCTTGTAATTTTCTTTTTACATGTTGAATGTAACTAGACGCGTGGTCGCGCTATTTTGCAATGAATCAATGATGTTTGTTTATTTCTTATGTGCTCATTGCGCGGTGCGCCTTTTATGATATAGCATTGTGTTTGCTATTAATTTTGAAGTTACAATTATTGCCCTGTTGTTAGAAACTTTGGTTAAATTAGCACGAATGAATGTAAGTGTGGCTCTTGTGTGAGCGTAACTGCCCGGCCTCGCGCTATGTTCGCGGAGGACCTTGGAGACATAACTCAAGAGCTCGTAATTTACTGAAGTGTTTTGGTGCTAATCAAAAGTTTAACATGCATTTGTAACGTAGAAATCATCCTGACAAGAAAAACATAAGGCATATGCTTTCATTAAGTAAGAAGCGGGTGCTTAGGCCAACATACATCGTGGAAATAAAATAAAGGGCGTATAGCCAACATAGGAATTTAAGAAAGGCGCATGGCCAACATAAGTAGATAAAGGCGCAAGGCCGAGAGCAGTCACATATAACACTTGCGCAATTGTTGCGCGTTCCACGTACGCGGGATGATGTCTCCATCCAGAGTGCGCAATTTGTATGCCCCTTTCCCTAGCACCTCGTGTATTAAGTATGGGCCTTCCCATTTGGGTGCTAGTTTTCCAGGGCGTTCAGCGTTTGAAGCTTCATTGTCTCTAAAGACATATTCTCCTGGAGTGAAGGTACAAATGCGTACTCTTGCATTGTAGTACCTCTCCAATTGTGTTTTATACTTGGCTTCT
This sequence comes from Helianthus tuberosus, assembly GCA_030545235.1. Taxonomy (NCBI): domain Eukaryota; kingdom Viridiplantae; phylum Streptophyta; class Magnoliopsida; order Asterales; family Asteraceae; genus Helianthus; species Helianthus tuberosus. Next base: position 120,914,754 of record CM060356.1, on the reverse strand, counting down.
TTGATTCGTGCTATTTCGCACCTCTCTTCGAGTAAATCCAAATCAAGACGGCGCTCTGCCTCGTTATCGATTGTGTTGACTGCTGTCAAGCGCGGCGAGGGAAGGCCAACTTCAGCTGGGATAACTGCCTAAAAGGCGTTTCTCCAGTACTTGTTTTCGGCATGGTTCGATGAGCCCATAGGATGCTCGGGAGCTCATCTACCCAGCCTCTTCGCTTTGTGCCCAGTCGGGCTTTTATCCCTTCAATGATACTCTTGTTAACACTTTCGACTTGTTCGTTGCTCTGAGGATGCGCAACAGATGAGAAAGTGTGTTCGATATTCATCTCTTTCATCCACTTTTGAAGGTCTTCAGAAGCAAAATTAGTGCCGTTATCAGTTACAATCTTGAGTAGGAGACCAAACCTGCAAATGATGTGTTCCCAGATGAACTTGCGCACCATCATTGCAGTTGTTAAAGTGAGTGCCTTGGCCTCCACCCATTTGGTGAAATAATCCACAGCAACAATTATGAACTTCACAGCTCCCGGAGCTTCAGGGAAAGGTCCCACCATATCGATTCTCCACTGCTGGAAAGGCCATGTAGTGGACACAGGAATGAGATCGTTTTTCGGGCGCAGGGTTTTCGGGGCGTGCCTTTGATAGGAGTCGCATTTACGCAATGCTTTTAGAACGTCAATGTGCATCTCTGGCCAATAGTAACCAGCGTTCATTATTTTCGCGACAACCATGCGTGGGCCCGCATGGATGCCGCAAATGCCTTCATGAATCTCCCTTATCAGGTAGCTTGCATCTTGGGGGTCCACACAGCGCAAAAGTGGCCCCAAGAAGGATCTTCGGTACAAGATTCCACCGTTCATCTCATAGAACAAAGCCTTGTTCTGTATCTTTCAAGCTTCCACTTTGTTTTCACGGAGAATTCCCTCTTGAATATATTGTATGATAGGAGTCATCCATGATGGGGGCCCTATCTCGAATACATTCACCTGCCACAACAAAACAGACGGGTTTTTTAGAACTTTAATTCTGACGTCTTTGGCGAGATGCTGGAAGGCAGTTGAAGCAAGTTTGCTCAGCGCGTCTGCTGGCTTGTTCTCAGATCGATTGATATGAATGCCTTTGTACTATTTGAATTGTTGGAGCAACTCCTTCGCCTGCTCCAGGTACAAAGCCATAACTTCACCCTTCGCATCATAGAACCCATTGATTTGGCTTGCGATTAGCAAAGAGTCAACATGTGCTTGTAAGTTTTGAGCTCCCATTTTGATGGCGAGGCGCAGGCCTGCCAAAAATGCTTCATATTCCGCCTCATTGTTGGTATTCTTAAAGTCCAACTTGATGGCGTATGTAAATTCATGTTTCTCAGGGCTAACAAGGCACAATCCAGCCCTTGCGCCATCTTCGTTTGAGGCCCCATCAGTGTATAGTAACCACAGTCCTTCTGATGTATCCTTGATAGGAGTCTCCACAACTTCACAATCCTTGATTTTATCTTCTGGGACCTCTGTGATGAAGTCCACTAGAACTTGACCCTTTATGGCTGGGCGCCGCCTGTTGAGAATATTGTGGCCCCCCAGTTCGATTGCCCACTTCGCTAGACGTCCTAACGTCTCTGGATTTTGTAATACGGTGCCGATGTGAAAGTCGGTGAGTACCGTGATCACGTGCCCTGTAAAATATCTGCGCAGCCTTCTGGAGGCGTGTAACAGCGCAAGTACCAACTTTTCCATTGTTGAATATCTCGTTTTTGGATCAGTAAGCACCCTACTGACGTAATAAATTGGAGTATGAACTCCATCTCTCTCCACCAATAATACCGACCCAACTGCCTTGTCCGAAGAGGACAAGTACAGGATGAGTGGTTCCTTTTCAAACGGCGCGGTCAGGGTAGGGAGCTTTATCAAACATTCTTTCATTTGCTGGAATGTTGTTTCTGCTTCTAGCGTCCATTTGAATTCTTGCTTCTTTACGCAGTTGCGCAGAGTGCTTATAAAAGGATATGATTTTGCGGCGTGGTTTGACAGAAATCGATTAAGCGCGGCTAGGCGGCCGACCAATCGTTGCATTTCTTTGATTGTTCGTGGTGACGGCATCCGCTCTATGGCTTGAACTTTCTCTGGATTAACTTTAAAGCCGCCAATTGTGACCACGAAGCCCAAGAATTTTCTCTCTTCCATACCAAAGGAACATTTGGCTGGATTTAACTTCATATTCATGCTTCGCAAAGAGTGGAAAGTCTATTCTATATCCTTTAGCATCTGGTCCTCCTTAGGACTTTTGATTACGAGATCATCAATGTAAACCTCGATATGTTTCCCAATATCTTCAGCAAAGATTTTATCCATCAAACATTGGTATGTTGCGCCAGCGTTTTTGAGGCCGAACGACATCTTTGTGTAACAGAAAATACCGAGATCGGTTCTAAAAGCTGTCTTGTCTTATCCTTCAGCTTCATCTGGACTTGGTGATAACCTTTATAACAGTCCAGAAAACATTTCCACCTGTATGGTGCGAGAGAGTCTATCTTTTTGTCGATCTCTTGCAATGAATAACATTCTTTCGGGCATGCCTTGTTGAGATCGGTGTAATCGACACACATTCAGCATCCTCCATTTGACTTCTCGACCATGACAGGGTTTGCGACCCAGCTCTGATAGTGCACCTCTCTCAAGATTCCTGCTTTTAACAGCTTACACACTTGCTCATTCATCGCTTTAGTCTTATCCGCCCCAAGCTGCGCCTTCTTTGCACTTTTGGTTCAATGGAGGGATAAGTGTTCAGACAATGTTCAGTAACCTCCCGCGGGGCACCGGTCATGTCTGCCGGAGTCCAGGCAAAAATGTCCATGTTCCTGAATAGAAGTTGTTTGAGGTGCGTTCTGATGTTTGGTGAGATTGCGTTGCCTATCGTCACCGTTTGCTCTGGGTATCTGCGGTTTAAAACCCACTTTTCTGGTTCGGTTGTTGAAACTTTCGCCGCTTTGGTCGGGTGCACATCCTCTGCCCACATTACCTCTTTCTTTGCATATATAATCGCCACCCCCGTCTCGGTTGGGAACCCGATTGCTGAGTGGGGTGTGGAGGTTACCATGTTTAGTTCACCTTGGGTTTCTCTCCCGATCAGAACATCATGCCTTGATTTGATAGGCATCACCATGAAGTTGACAGTTGTGGTTCTTGAATGCTTCCCGTCAGATAGCGTGATGGGGAAGCTGATTTGGCCTAGTGGGAAGACCATTTCGTTGCAGAATCCTGACAGAGGATAATCGACCGGCTCGAGTCTCGCTTTATCTTCATCGTCAAACTGATTAAAGCATTGCTCGTAGATGATATCAGTTGTACTTCCCGGGTCAATGAATATGTATTCTGTTTCGTAATGACCGATAATACCGGTAATAACGACTGGGCGCGTTGCGCGTGGACTCCTGCATACTACCGGGGAGATAACCTGTTGCTCTTGCCATGCAGGCTCGAATGGTCGCTTGCCTTTATCTTTTGAACTATATCTTGGTCCATTGACCATGTGTGTTTCCAAGCGTCTAACCTTTTTCTGATTTCCGTCGTCGTTGCGCTGTATTTGGCGTGTTTCTTTGCGCACGTTCTTTACTAGATAACTTAGCTTCCCGCTTTTCAATTTCTTGCCTTAAGCTGATACAGTCATCTGTCAGATGACCTGTATCCTTATGAAAGTCACAGTACAGGTTGGGGTCCTACCCTTTTTTGTTCGTCATAGGCCTTGGAGCCTTGAAATCGTGGTTCTCCGTCATAAGCACCTCTTTTGGTGTCTTGATGAGCGGAGCCTAGTGCTTTTCTCGATTCTCGTTCCTGACTGCCTTTCGGTAGCCGATTCTGTCAATTGTTTATCGCGCATCTTCTTTGTAGCGAGATCTTTCCTCATAACCACTGGATTGTCCAGTCTTCCATTCATGATTTTTTCTCTTGTTGCGCTTGCCATAGTCGCGCGAGCTTCTCTTGGAAAAACGTTCTTCAGAGTATGAGCTCTTGGCTCCAGCTAGCGATTCCTCGGTTTGCGCTACTATTTTTGCGGCTTCCATCAGCTTACTCCATTCCTTAGGCATATCATCTTTTCCGGTGATAGATCTGATGAGACTATCACACCGATTAGCTTTCTTAAAGTGAGCGCACATGAGCTTTTCGCTTACACCGCCGATTTCTAGACATTCTTTGTTGAAGCGTATAACAATCCTCAATTAAAACGACACCCTCGATTATTTTTCCGACCCCATGATATATTTTAAAATATCCCAAAATGTCCCAAAATACACCTCATACGCGAAAACAGGCCTCAAATATATTAAATAGTATTAAAAATAAATAAAAAATTGAAACTTAAGCTGAGGCGGGCCGCGTAGACCCACCCCAACCTTTACGCGGGCCGCAAGAGTCCTAAAATGTGGCGCAGCCCGGTGATGACACGTGTTATCATCGTGTCAAGTCTAGTTGGTGATCCGGACGAGCTACGCTTTGACCGGGGTTTGACGCGGGCCGCGTAGCCCTAAGGCTACTCTTACGCGGACCGCGTGAGAGTTAGTTTCAGCAACTATATAAGAAAGCAACGGGTTTTCGTTTTCCGTCGTTCATTTCTTTCATTCTTAATCACAATTTCTGAATAGTAGAAGTAATACTCGGGTATTATACCCCCCTAATTAGCGAAGTTCTGCTCCGTTGTAAGTATTATAACCCCTGGATACGTATTAGATATGCTGCCCGATTGATCTAGGGTTCCGTAATGGCTGTCGTGGTTCTACCCGACGTAGGCATTGGAATACCGTCTCAGGAAGGGTATTACTAATGTTAAAATGGGTTATTAATACTAACGCGTGTACATTTGTGTAAATTATAGATTATCACCGGGAAACCCTTACGGAAAATCTAAGACAGCAATGTGAGTTGATCCACTTTTTGTAAAGCTTTTGTTAAATGTTTTTACAAAACCTTAAATACTTTTCCATGCGAATAACAGTTATTGAGTATTTGTAAGCATACAATTATGATGAGTATGTTGGGGTTTTGTATACAAAATTTGTTACCACCTGGTCAAGGAGTAACATGTCCATAAGTCGGGTTCGACAGTACCATGGATGTTAATTGTGATGTCTTGTAAACAAATATAATTGCGGGATCGCCCTCAATACTGTACACTGTGACTTTTTATTTAAACTTGATTAAACTGGGATTCACTCACCAGTATTTCCCACTGACAAATGTTTTAAAACGCGTTTCAGGTAACAAAATGTGAAAGCCAAATAGAAGCCAGCTGGAAAGCACTGAAGGCTTGGAAAAGTGGCAATAAAGTTACCTAAAAATAAAATAGATGTTTTTATTAATAAAATATGATTTATTCCTATGAAAACGTGTGTATTATAAACTTGGATTTCATCGCATTTATTTAATGCTATGAAAATGTGGTATTTTACTCTGATCAATATTTCCTAACTACAGTCCTGATGAAAAATTCCGCTGCCAAATTAGACAATACGCGATACCACCGAAACTGGCTCGCGGCCGCCCGTTCTCGGGGAACCTGGGATTGGGAGTTGCGACAGGAGGTGGTATCAGAGCTAAGCCACTGATTCAGCCACAGAGGTGTTCTGCTGACATCAAAATGTAAAGTGTTAGGAAATAAATTACGGAAATACGTGCATAACTGTATTTATTGTTATGTGTTATTTGACTATCTGTTAGTTTACAGTATGAGCGACCAAGGACCATCTGACGCGTACCGTCAATTGTCTGGTTCGCCTAGAAGCGAAGGCACCTCCTCTTCTCAGCCTGCCCTCTTAGGGTACTCTCAGAAAAAGAGGGGATGGTTCAGTCGAGGAGCACACGAGCGTAGGAAACGTATGAAAAAGTTGCAAGACCAGAGAGCACTAGCAGCAGCCAAGAGAGAGACAGATGCCTATGCCCAGGATATGATAAATAGGGGTATAGCCAACATCTATATCTTAGCAAACACTGCAGCTGACCCAAATCTGGAGCAAATAATAGCACCCCAACCATAACTGCCAATCCCTGATCAACCAATGGAGATAGAAAACCCTGAAAACCAAGTAGAGATGCATGACTTCAACCCGGAGGAAATCCCTAGGGTACCAGCACCAAACCCCCTAGACCTAAATTACGATCCCTGGTGGGATGACGTTAGGGATTTTGTGCAACGTTACCCAATCCATGAAGACACACCTATGCAGAACATAGGAGCCTACCCAGGTATAGACCCTTTAGATCCCTATTACCATGATGAATACATTAGGGAGATCTTAGAAGATCCTTACCGATTTCAGGCACTTTCACCCCCATACCAGGAACCCGCACCCCAGATTCCAAACCCAGTCCTAGAACCTGCTCCCCCAATGAGTGCAGAAAACGTGCAAGAACTTAGGACTTTCGGGGAGGAAATTTTAGAAAGCAGTGAGAGAATGCGACAGGTGGGAGAGTGACTCGTCTGGAAGTACGACGAGCGCAATATGGATTTTTTGATGAATCCATATCCGTGAATGAGATGGTGGGAACGGTAATAGTAATAATAATAACATAAAATAATAAAATAAAATATGTGTGTATGGATGCCTATTACTATTAGTGTAATTCTATTTCAGTTGGTATTGTAATTTTATTTCAGTACTGGTATGTAATAGATGCATAATAGTATATGAATAGAGTAAAGTCGCAATGATCGACGCTTTTGACAAAAAATGCGTGTCATATGATTGACTATATGAAATATTATTTTGTGATATTAATACGGGGTAAATGTTTAAAATTCAGATGGCCGACGAAGGAAATCAAGGAAATCTGAATAACGATAACCAGAGTAACATTAACGTAGTTAATGACAATCCGAGCATCAATAACAATGGAAGCCAAATGGATAATAGTGTCGTTCAACACATAGTGGCACAAGGAATCATATATGCAATGCCATTTATTATTCAAACGGTTCAAGAAGCAAATAATAAAAGTAAACATAGCAGTAAGCGACCAGTTGAACCAGAACACAGCGTGAACAATGGACCCGTACTTCAAGTGCCGATTCCTAAAAGAAGAAGAACCGTGTCTTACGGTTTTTCTTACAAGGAATTCTGGTCCTGCAAACCAATAGATTTCTCGGGCAATGAAGGATCCAATGCAGCTCTACGCTGGATAGAAAAGACTGAGGCAGTTCTAAAAATAAGCAAGTGTGCTGAAGAAGACAAAATAATGTTTGCTTCTAATCTGTTTAAAAACTCAGCCTTAGAATGGTGGAACACTATCCTCCAGTCAAGAGGAATTGATAGGGTATACAACATGGAATGGGAGGAATTTAAGAATATGGTAGAAAGGAAATTCTGCCCTCCCAATGAAAAGGAACATATAGCTAATAAGTTTCTGAACCTTAGGATGACCGGGGTAGATAGTAAGGGGTATACTACTACATTCTTTGAATATGCTAGAATAGTACCAACCCTTGCATCATCGGAACCAGTGTTAATCTCCCGTTACATCTGGGGATTAATCGGAGAGATTAGACATGTAGTCAAGGCAGCTAGACCTCAAACTATAGAAGAAGCTGTAGAACTAGCAAAAACCTTGACATATGAATTAATCCGTACTAGAGAAGAAGAACAGAGGAGAAACCTAACCCAAAGGCTTACTCAAGAATTCCGTTCTGGGAATTTCAACCGTAGGAATATGGGTTCTACCTGTGCACCTTTTTGCAAGGTTTGCAAGAAAAAGCATTCGGGAAAAGGCTCCACTCTTTGCAATTTCTGCAAGATGACAGGACACAAGGAAGAAGATTGCAGGAGAAAATCCAGTAATGGATTATGCTACAATTGTGGAGAAAAAGGCCACATTAAGCCAAACTGTCCGAAGTTGGCTCCAGCTGTGAACAACAGGAACACTAAAAATGCTAGAGCATTTGTTCTAACTGCAGATGAAGCCAAGATGATTCCAGACGTGATAGCTGGTATGTTTTTAGTTAATGATGTCTTTGCTAAGGTATTATTTAACTCTGGTGCAAACCAAAGTTTTATTAATACGTCGTTTTGCAAATTGCTAAACCAGTCATTAACTAAACTACCACAAGAATGTCTAGTAGAAACAGCTACTGGAGAAACTGTTAGGATTTATGAAATCTTGCAGGGAGCAAGAATAGAAATTTTAAATCAAAAGTTTAGGGCAAACCTTTATCCTATGAACCTAACGGGATTTGATGTTGTATTAGGAATGGATTGGTTAATAGCCAATAAAGCCAGTATTTTATGTGATCAAAAGTCAATCCAAGTAAATTCACCAAAAGGTAAAATGATCACAATTAAAGGAAATAAACCATCTAGATCCACAAAATTCATCTCTGCGATGAAAACTGCAAGTTATATAAGAAAAGGTTCTATAGTGTATTTGATTTCCATAATCACTAACACTAAAGGAAAAGAACTAAAAGACATTCCAGTAGTGTCACAGTTTTCAGATGTATTTCCAGAAGAATTACCAGGACTACCACCAGACAGAGAAGTTGAATTCAGAATTCACCTGCTACCAGGAACAGCACCAATTGCCAAGGCACCTTATCGATTGGCACCCGCCGAAATGCAGGAATTGAAGAAACAATTAGATGAATTATTGGAAAAAGGATTCATACAGCCAAGTTCGTCACCATGGGGAGCGCCGATATTATTCGTTAAAAAGAAGGACGGATCAATGTGTATGTGCATTGACTACTGTGAATTGAACAAAGTCATGATTAAGAATCGGTACCCATTACCGAGAATCGATGATCTGTTCGATCAACTGCAAGGAGCTTGATTTTTCTCTAAAATCGATTTAAGGTCAGGATATCATCAATTAAAGGTACAGGAAGAGCACATTCCTAAGACCGCTTTCAGAACAAGGTATGGTCATTATGAATTTACTGTCATGCCATTTGGTTTAACCAATGCCCCAGCCGCATTTATGGACATGATGAACCGAATATGTAAGCCATATTTGGATAAATTCATAATCGTTTTCATAGATGATATTTTAATTTACTCTGAGAGTAAAGAGGATCATGCAAAGCATTTGCACGCACTTTTAAGTTTATTAAGAAAGGAAAAGCTTTATGCTAAAATTTCAAAGTGCGAGTTTTGGTTAGAATAGGTACAATTTCTTGGACATTTAGCGAACCATGAAGGAATTCATGTAGATCCAACAAAGATCGAGGCGATTACTAAATGGAAAACCCCTGAATCACCAATCGAGGTTAGAAGTTTCTTAGGATTGGCCGGTTATTATAGAAGATTTATTCGAGATTTTCCTAGAATAGCCATTCCTTTAACTAAGTTAACCTGTAAATCCATTAAGTTTGAATGGGAACCAAAACAAGAAGAAGCATTTAGAATTCTTAAGCAAAGATTAACTAATACACCCATACTAGCGTTACCAGAAGGAACTGAAGACTTTGTAGTCTATTGTGACGCTTCTAAGTTAGGTTATGGATGTGTATTAATGCAACGTCAAAAGGTTATAGCTTACGCATGTAGACAACTTAAGAATCATGAAGAGAATTATTCAACCCATGATCTAGAGTTAGGAGCTATAATTTTTGCCCTTAAGATTTGGAGACATTACCTTTATGGTAGTAAGTTTACCATATTCACTGATCATAAGAGTTTAAGGTATGTTTTCAGGCAAAAGGAGTTGAATATGAGATAAAGACGCTGGATGGAGATACTTAGTGACTATGATTGTGATATCCAGTATCGTGAAGGAAAAGCAAATGTAGTGGCAGATGCTTTAAGTCGAAAGTATCATGAAAAGCCAAAAAGGGTACGTTCTCTTAATTTAAATCTACAAGTAGATTTAAATGATCAAATAAGAGAAGCACAAGAATCTGCAATCAAGGATGATACTGAAAAATTAAAAGGTATTATTAAAGAATTAGAAGAAGGAACAGATGGAATTTGGAGATTTCATAAAAAGAGAATGTGGATACCTAAATTAGGAAACTTACGTTATCGTATATTAGAAGAAGCCCATAAGTCTAAGTATACGATGCATCCAGGAAATGATAAAATGTACCAGGATTTAAGGAGAAATTTCTGGTGGATAGGAATGAAGAATGACATAGCAGCCTATGTTTCTAAATGTTTAACTTGTTCACAAGTTAAAGCTGAACACCAGAAACCCTCAGGTTTGTTACAGCAACTAGAAATGCCAGTATAGAAATGGGAATTGATAACAATGGATTTTGTTACTAAATTACCCAAAACAAAGAAAGGCAATGATACAATCTGAGTGATTGTAGATAGACTAACAAGTCAGCTCATTTCCTACCAATGAAGGAAACTTTCAGTATGGAACAGCTAGCTAAATTGTATGTAAATGAAATTGTTTCATTACATGGAATTCCTTTATCAATTGTTTCTGATAGGGATAGTCGATTTACCTCTCATTTTTTGTCAAGTTTCCAAAAATCCATGGGAACCAAGTTAAATCTAAGCACAGCTTGTCATCCTCAAACAGACGGGCAAAGTGAAAGGACAATTCAGACGATGGAAGACCTGCTTAGAGCTTGTGTAATTGATTTCGGAGGTAATTGGGACGATCACTTACCTTTAATAGAATTTTCTTATAATAATAGTTATCACACAAGTATCAATGCGGCACCATTCAAAGCACTTTATGGACGAAGGTGCCGAACCCCAGTCTGTTGGGCAGAAATTGGAGAGAAACAATTATCTGGACCTGAGATAGTACAAGAAACAACCGACAAGATTATTCAAGTCAAGGAACGACTGAAAGCAGCACGTGATCGACAGAAGAGTTATGCTGATAACAGACGCAAACCATTAGAATTTCAAGTAGGAGATAAAGTCTTGTTGAAAGTCTCTCCTTGGAAAGGAGTTGTAAGATTCATCAAACGAGGGAAGCTAAGTCCCAGGTATATTGGACCTTTTGAGATTATTAGAAGAATAGGACCTGTAGCCTATCAGCTACAACTGCCAGAGGAAATGGCAGGAATACATGATGTATTTCATGTATCTAATCTCAAGAAGTGTTTAGCTGATGAATCGCTAATAGTACCTCTTAAGGATATAGAGGTAAATGAACAACTCAAGTTTGTAGAGAGCCCTCTACAGATCGAAGATAGGAAAGTCAAGAACCTCAAGCATAAGAGATTAGTTCTGGTCAAAGTGAAGTGGGACTCCAAAAGAGGACCTGAGTACACATGGGAGCTTGAATCTGAAATGCAAAGGAAATATCCGCACTTGTTCCAGTGGATCTCGAGGACGAGCTCTAAAACAAGGTGGGGAGGATATAACAATCCTCAATTAAACCGACACCCTCGATTATTTTTCCGACCCCCAGATATATTTTAAAATATCCAAAAATACACCTCATACGCGAAAACGGGCCTCAAATATATTAAATAGTATTAAAAATAAATAAAAAAATTGAAACTTAAGCTGAGGCGGGCCGCGTAGACCCACCCCAACCTTTACGCGGGCCGCGAGAGTCTAAAATGTGGCGCAGCCCGGTGATGACACGTGTCATCATCGTGTCAAGTCTAGTTGGTGATCCGGACGAGCTACGCTTTGACCGGGTTTGACGCGGGCCGCGTAGCCCTTAGGCTACTCTTACGCGGGCCGCGTGAGAGTCAGTTTCAGCTACTATATAAGAAAGCAACGGGTTTTCGTTTTCCGTCGTTCATTTCTATCATTCTCAATCACAATTTCTGAATAGTAGAAGTAATACTCGGGTAATATACCCCCATAATTAGCGAAGTTCTGCTCTGTTGTAAGTATTATAACGCCTGGATATGTATTAGATACGCTGCCCGATTGATCTAGGGTTCCGTAATGGCTGTCGTGGTTCTGCCCGACGTAGTCATTGGAATGCCCTCTCGGGAAGGGTATTACTAATGTTAAAATGGGTTGTTAATACTAACGCGTGTACATTTGTGTAAATTATAGACTATCACCGGGAAACCCTTACGGAAAATCTAAGACAACAATGTGAGTTGATCCACTTTTTGTAAAGCTTTTGTTAAATGTTTTTACAAAACCTTAAATACTTTTCCATGCGAATAACAGTTATTGAGTATTTGTAACCATACAATTATGATGTGTATGTTGGGGTTTTGTAAACAAAATTTGTTACCACCTGGTCAAGGAGTAACATGTCCACAAGTCGGGTTCGACAGTACCATGGATGTTAATTATGATGTCTTGTAAACAAATATAATTGCGGGATCGCCCTCAATACTGTACACTGTGACTTTTTATTTAAACTTGATTAAACTGGGATTCACTCACCAGTATTTCCCACTGACAAATGTATTAAAACGCGTTTTAGGTAACAAATTATGAAAGCCAAATAGAAGCCAGCTGGATAGCACTGAAGGCTTGGAAAAGTGGCAATAAAGTTACCTAAAAGTAAAATAGATGTTTTTATTAATAAAATAGGATTTATTCCTATGAAAACGTGTGTATTATGAACTTGGTTTCATCTCATTGGTTTAATGCTATGAAAATGTGGTATTTTACTCTGATCAATATTTCCTGACTACGGTCCTGATGAAAAATTTCGCTGCCAAATTAGACAATACGCGATACCACCGAAACTGGCTCGCGGCCGCCCATTCCCGGGGAACCTGGGATCGGGGGTTGCGACAAAGCGCGTGATGAAGTCTTATAAACCTTCGTTCTCTCTCCGCCAGATATCTGTTACTGCAGACGTATCTCGTTGATAGCGCCTTTGCTGGTGAAGTGATTCACAAACTGTGTTCTGAAATCAACCCATGAACTGATTTTTCCAGGCGGAAGGCTGTCGAACCAAGCGCGAGCAGCCCCAGTATGCGTCTAGATAAACAAATGACACCACATCTGCATATTCCATCCTCCCATACAACCAACGCTTGTAAATACTCTGACATGGTCATCAGGATCAGTTAAACCCTAGAATTTTCCCACTGTTGGGGGTAGCTTTTCTCTTGAAAGCGGTGCCAAAGCAATCTTTGGGATAAACTTCGAGTGTTTTGCAGCTTCAGCTGGTCTATAGGAGAGGCTGAAGTCTCGTTCTGCTTCTTCACTATATGCAATGCGCTGCCTTGGCTTGTAATTTTCGTGATTTAGCTGCAGACGGTTGAAGACTGAGGATCCTTCATCATCTTGCCAAGTTGGGTCGTTTGGGTCTGTGTCATCCCACTCGTTATTCATATTGCACGGCCCGAGCCGGCTATGAATTGGACCCCTTTGGACGTTTGACGAATGGTCATAATAGCTTTCAGTCTTTCCCCGTGTGTCGCGCGTGTCGTGCGCGCTTGGTCTCCTTAGGGGATGAGGCCTGTTAACTCTTCCGAGAAGGTTTTGTTGTGTGGGTATCTGGCGCGCCCCCTGACTGGGACCCGTAGGTGTAACCAAAGATGGTTCTGCTTGTAAGACTGCTTGTTGTGCGCTCAAAGATTGATACGCCGCATTGATGGTAGCAATTTGTTTGGCGTACCAGGAGGCCGGAGTTTCGTCTTCTGGCAGCCCTAATAGCGCCGAAATGTTCTGAGGTGGTGCTGGGTTTGAAGGACCAGTGACGTGACTTACTGGGGTTACCGTTTGGGTGATGCGAGTGGCACTCGCGCGGGGTCCCTCAGTATTGGTTACTTCGATTTCACCGATTTCCTCTACATGCTGGACTTGGACATTTTGATTGTCCTCCCCCAACACTGCGTTAGAGTTTGTTCCAAAACCAAAATCGGGAATGATTCCTTAACCAGCCATGATCGAAGGAAAAACACTTAGAAAACTCAGAAAAAGAAGATGAAAGTGATTTGCAAAAAAATCGGTGGGCGCCAATGAAGAAACACTGAACTAATCTTAGTGGTTAATTAGTTTGGTTTATGTTTCTACCATAATGGTTAATCTTCTCTTAACTTTCTGAGTTCTTTAATGATCTGGTAATCCTGCAAAACAGAACACCGTTAGCTCGTTAAGAGGGGAATATGGGGGTTTCCCTCTTAACCAGACTCCGGCGTGAGAATAAGCAACTGTTTTGAGGAGATTGTGACAACCCTCGTAATTACATGTATCCGTACGATTATTTAACGATAATTAAAGTGCTTGATGATTGTGCTGAATCACTTAACTGCTTTCTGTTTTCTGTGTTATATTTACATGTGCTTTTTAACATACTAGTCTTGTGTGGAAAATTGACTAAATAGTCTTGTATGCCTTCCTAAGTGTTGGGAATTAAAAGTGTTACAAAAAGATATATATAGGACACTATATGGAATAACATAGCACTTAAACGGAATGGTATTTAACCGAACAACCGGACATTACCCGGAACACTAAAATATTGTTAAAAACATTGTTTTTATTTTTCTGAAGCATATGGAATAAAGGAAAAAGGAAATTGTAGGTTATAGGAACTATCCTCCATCTTCATTTCATCACAACATTCTTTCTCTTCTCTCCACATTAAGCTACGACCAACACCCCCTTCCAACATATCACAATTTTCAATCTTCAAGTATTCCAAACTTCTCACAAGGTGCACAAAGGTGAATCACGAAGTGTGGAACTCACGGATCATCAAGGACCTCTCTTGTGTGCTTTTATCCACTCATTTTTCTCCATAGATCTTCCCTAGCTTTAAGCTAGTTGTAAGCTTCTTGTTAACTCTTGGTTACTTCCTATTTTTAGTAGTTAAAGGATGTATTATGATGAAATAATGCTAGTATGATGTTGTCTTGTTTATGTTGGTTACTTGATGAAAACTTGTACTCTGGAAATCTGACATGAACGATGGTACTTGACATGATAAATATGAGTTAAATAAACGATAACCTGCTGTAAGTGTGTATGAGAGTCGTTGTTGTTCGCTAAACATGTTAACAGAATCAATCGAACACGCGTTAGAAAGTTAAGAGCTGAAAACAGGAAGCTGATTGGTATTTACAGCCAACTTCAGTTGGCTGTAACCAGACCATAACTTAGCGAAAAACTGATTTTCTTGAGTCTATAACGTGATGTTATGAAATATGGTTCTAATGGCACTGGAATCATAATCTTTGGACTTCGTTTGCTATTTTTAAAGGGGCGCTTTGTAACAGCTGCAAAAGCTTCATTTTTGCTGCTGAAAATATGTGTTATATTCTTCACCATATCTTGAAACCTGAGTAGAAATAAGTCATGAAATTTGTACAGTAAATGACCACCGATGTATTTGTAATCCTCCCACTGGAATTTTGCAAATCAGACTTACGATGAATTTTAAATAAATTATTCCGTGGACTGCAGTCAGAAAAAGATGAATCTGATTTCAGTCCGGAAAATGATTTTTTATAAAATATTGGTGATGAACTGGATCCCGAAATTTTTACACAATACTATCTAGATCATTTAAGACCTTCTGTAAAAATTTGGGAATTTTTGGAAAAGGTTAACTAATTTATTAAAATACCCGAAAACAACCCAGTTTTAAATATTAAAGCTGAAATGACATAAGTTGTAATTTGCGTGTCTAAATGTCGGGTATGTTATCAGAGGATAATCTAACATGTTGTATGTCAATGAAAGTGTTATGTGCAATATCATATGCTTGCTCTTGAGTAGCTATAAGTGGAATGTTTATGTGGGTGTGAACTATTAAAGTGAGTGCATGTGTGTATTAGATACGTGTAGGAACTATGCGCTCTATTTGAAACCACTAAATGACTAACTGGTAATCATATTAGGACGTGATTGAACGACCTTGACTGTTAGCTATTTTTGAGAGTCAAACCGAGCAAACCGAGGTGAGTTCACACTTTTCTACAAAGCATGGTAAATTCCCGGTGGGAATGGGAATGGGTTCAGGAGTAGGGACTCCTCGTCCTTTGAGACGCGTTCAGAAATGTGAATTCCTCGTCCTTGGGACGTACTTAGACTTACTGGACTAGAACTCTATCAGCGAAGTCCCTCCCTTTATATCGACTTAATCGTCGAGGCTATGGCGAGCGGGTCATTAGTTAATAGCGCTATTAGGTTTAACAAACCTCACGCCGTGCCAGTCGGACAGGCGTGTACTAATGGACTATGGCACGTCGGTGGTGATAGACACTGACGCTAGGGCACAAGTAATTTTCTGTTAGTAGTCGATATGATAAATGAGTCTGGTAGTTTAAATAATGGGGTAGCCCCCACGGCCGAAGTGCCAGGCTGGATAGCCAGGGAAGGTGGACATGAGATAGTTAACTGATAAACGTTTTCGTACTATGGGGTAACCCCCACGGCTGGATAGCTGATTAAGATTAAACTACGTTTTTGGAAACAACTCTAAAATGGACAACCAACCGTGAACTCACTCAACTTTGATGTTGACTCGTTGTTACATGCTTTGCAGGACGATAGATGCTATGGGGCTTGCACATGGAGTGGTCGTTGTGGGATGCGAACTGTTATATCCCGTACTAAATAAATAAACTCTATGAACTTATGAAACTTATGTTTTGGGTCTTTAAAACTTATGAACTGCGAACTTATGTTTTGGTTTAACGTCTTATGATTTCGCTGTTTAAATTGAACTTGGTTAACTTCCTTTTGGTCACCAATTGTATTGTGGTTGGTTTATTTACTTAAATATGTTGTTCAATATGATTGGTAGCTCGATCCTGGTCATGTCACGCCTCCAAGCGGTGATACTCCGCGTGGTGGATTTTGGGGGTGCGACAGATTGGTATCAGAGCCATTGGTTATAGTGAACTTGGTTTTAAAAAGGGAAAAGCTTTTTGATAAAACCAGACTATAACCTGTACAGTGCTCAACGATCCAGAATGACGCTTCGCTCCACGTGCAAGACTCGACACAATAGGTGGTATGATTTATGTTATATAGTCGGTTAGATAGTTCACACTGTGCATTAGTTAACGTGATAACTGCTATTTGAACCTTGTGTGCTTACTCTCTGCTGTTGTCCCACACTTACGCACTCTCGTGACACCTTTCTCACTTACGTTGCTTCATTGTGAAGATCATGAGCGGACGCGGTATCAACCTCACTCAAGCCCAGTTGACGGCTTTGATCAATGAACAAGTTGCTGAGGCACTCGCAGCTGTCCCTGCAGGAGGTCAACATGCTCAGCCTCTTGTGTGCACGTTCAAAACCTTCATGGATTGCCGACCTTGTACTTTCAGCGGCACAGAAGGAGCTGTGGGTCTTCTTCACTAGTTCGAGAAGCTCGATTCTGTTTTTGAGATGTGTGAATGCCCTGAAGATCGTAGGGTGAAATTTGCTACTGGAACCCTTGAAGGTGCTGCGTTAACCTGGTGGAAGGCACAGGTTCAACTGCTCGGGCTGGCGGTTGCTAATGCCAACCCAAGGAAAGACTTCAAAGAGTTGATCAAAGAAGAGTACTGCAGTCGTGATGACATCCACAAGCTGGAAGTGGAATTTTTCAATTTGAAGATGACGGGGTATGAGATCGAGGCATACACGAAGAGGTCAAACGAGCTGGCCATCTTGTGTCCTACAATGGTGGACCCTCCCATCAAACGTATTGAGCTGTACCTCAAGGGTCTTGTACCAGAGATTCAGAGTCACGTAACCTCAGCTAATCTTGGCACCATTCAACAAATCATCAAGTTGGCTCATCGTCTCACCGATCAGGCAGTTGAGCAGAACAGGCTGCCCAAACGTATTAGCGCTGCTACTACTGATGCCCCTAATGATAACAAGCGAAAATGGGATGGAAATTCGGGTAAACGCTCTACCTCTGTTCGGTCTCAGTCTCAGCAACGAAGGACTGAGGACTACAGGTGCCCCAGTCAGCAGTCTTCTGGAAACCATGGTCAGGGTGGGTACAAGGGAAATCACCCCAAATGTAATCGCTGTAACTTGCACCACAGCGGGACATGTAGTAAAGGCAACTGTCATCGATGCAACAAGCCTGGTCACATTGCAAGGGATTGCAGGAGTCAGCGTCCAGCGAATCAGAACCGGCAGCATCAGCAAGCCCCACCAAATCAACGCCAGCAGCAGCAACAACAAGGTAACAACAAAGGGTGCTTCCAATGTGGTGCTGAGGGCCATTTCCAGAAAGACTGCCCCCAGCTAAATCAGAACCAGAACAACAACAATCAGGGGAATGGAAACGGCAATGGGGGAAACAACAATGGTAATGGGGCAAGGGGTCGTGCGTTCGTGATTGGTCAGGGTGATGCAAGGAACGATCCCAACGTTGTGATGGGTAAGTTTCTTCTGGATGATTTCTTTGTTACTGTTTTATTTGATTCGGGTGCCGATACTAGTTATGTGTCCTTAAAAGTTAGCCAAATGCTTAAGCACACTCCAACACTTTTGAACACCAAACACACGGTAGAGCTAGCAAACGGTAAAAGTCTTGAAGCCACACACATAGTTAAGGGCTGTAACCTCGTCTTACCTGGTCAGACCTTCTCCATCGATCTTATTCCCATCGTTCTGGGTAGTTTCGACGTTGTTATTGGGATGGATTGGTTATCTCATCAGCAAGCGGAAATTCTTTGCAAGGAGATAATCGTCCGTATTCCTCGTTCTGGTGAAGAACCTCTCATGATTCATGGCGACAAGAGTGGTGCTGTTGTGGGCATCATCTCTTTCCTTAAGGCCCAGAAGTGTTTGCGAAAGGGTCACACTGCTATCCTAGCCCTCGTTTCCGATACATCCTCGAAAGAAAGGAAGATAGAAGACATACCTATTGTACGTGATTTTCCTGAGGTATTTCCTGAGGAATTACTTGGTCTTCCGCCTCATCGACAAGTTGAGTTTCAAATCGAGCTAGCTCCTAGAGCAGCGCCCATAGCTCGAGCACCTTATCGTCTAGCTCCATCAGAACTTGAAGAACTGTCCACGCAACTACAAGAACTCTTGTAAAAGGGTTTCATACGTCCTAGCTCTTCGCCTTGGGGAGCTCCAGTGTTATTCGTGAAGAAGAAAGACGGTACCTTCAGAATGTGTATTGACTACCGCGAACTCAACAAGGTGACCGTGAAGAATCGTTATCCTCTTCCACGTATTGATGACCTATTCGACCAGCTGCAAAGGTCAAGCTTCTACTCTAAGATTGACCTGAGGTCGGGTTACCACCAACTGAGAGTCCGAGATGAGGACGTCTCAGAAACAGCATTCAGAACTCGTTACGGCCATTACGAGTTTCTGGTTATGCCTTTCGGATTAATGAATGCACCTGCAGTCTTCATGGATCTCATGAACCGAGTGTGCAAGCCTTACCTGGATAAGTTTGTCATAGTGTTCATCGACGACATCCTAATCTATTCTAAAAGTCAGGAGGAACACGAGTAACATCTGAGGCTTATTCTGGAACTTCTTCGAAAAGATCAGTTGTATGCCAAGTTTTCAAAATATGACTTTTGGCTTCGCGAAGTCCACTTTCTAGGCCATGTGGTAAACAAGGATGGGATTCATGTAGATCCATCCAAGGTTGACTCGATCAAGAACTGGCCTGCACCCCGTACACCAACAGAAATCCGCCAATTCTTGGGTTTGGCAGGATATTACAGAAGGTATATCAAGGATTTCTCAAAGATTGCGCAACCTCTCACTTCACTGACTCAGAAAGGTGTCACCTATCATTGGGTTGATGCACAGGAATCTGCTTTTCAGCACTTAAAAGATAGACTTTGTAGCGCACCTATCCTCTCATTGCTCGAAGGCACAGATGATTTTATGGTTTATTGCGACGCTTCCATCCAAGGGCTTGGTTGCGTATTGATGCAACGTGACAAGGTCAATGCCTACTCATCGCGCCAACTTAAAGTTCACGAAAGGAACTACACTACGCACGACTTGGAATTGGGAGCAGTTGTTTTCGCACTTAAGATATGGAGACATTACCTGTACGGTACCAAGTGCACCATTTACACCGATCACAGGAGTCTCGAGCATATCTTCAAGAAAAAGGAGTTAAACATGCGACAACGCCGATGGGTTGAGCTCTTGAATGATTATGAATGCGCTATCAAATACCATCTGGTCAAGGCCAATGTTGTGGCCGACGCCCTCAGCCGAAAGGATACTATACCTAAGCGTGTACGTGCGTTACAGCTTACCATCCAATCTAACCTTCCCGCTCAGATTCGCGATGCTCAAGTTGAAGCATTGAAAGCAGAAAACATCAGGGCTGAGTCCCTACGAGGATCGAGGCAACGGCTAGAACAAAAGGAAAACGGCGCCTACTATGTTAACAGACGCATCTGGGTTCCACTTTATGGAAATTTACACGAGCTTGTGATGGATGAAGCACATAAGTCTCGTTATTCAGTACATCCTGGTTCGGATAAGATGTACCACGACCTAAAGACTACTTACTGGTGGCCTAGTATGAAAGCCAGCATAGCAACCTATGTCAGTAAATGCTTGACTTGTGCTAGGGTCAAGGTCGAATACCAGAAACCATCAGGTCCACTCCAACAACCAGAGATCCCGAAATGGAACTGGGAGCAAATTTCCATGGATTTCTTTACTGGCCTGCCTAGATCTCAATGCAGAAATGATACCATTTGGGTGATCGTGGATCGACTGACAAAGTCTGCACATTTCCTGGCTATCAAGGAAACGGATAAGTTTTCTACTCTAGCAGACATTTACCTAAAGGAAGTAGTATCAAGGCACGGAGTGCCAACCTCCATCATTTCTGATTGTGATGCGCGTTTTACTTCTGAACTGTGGCAAGCTATGCACAAGTCTTTTGGCTCACATTTAGATATGAGCACAGCATATCACCCGCAAACGGATGGCCAATCTGAGCGCACCATCCAAACCCTTGAAGACATGCTTAGGGCATGTGTAATCGATTTTGGTAATGGCTGGGAAAAGCACCTCCCGCTAGTGGAGTTTTCGTATAACAACAGCTACCACACCAGCATCCAGGCCGCCCCATTCGAGGCGTTGTACGGACGGAAATGCCGATCACCTCTTTGTTGGGTAGAGGTTGGCGACAGTCAAATCACTGGCCCAGAACTTGTAGTAGATACAACCGAGAAGATTGCTCAGATACGACAACGAATGGCGGCAGCTCGTGACCGTCAGAAAAGCTATGCTGATAAGCGAAGAAAGCCACTCGAGTTCTAGGTTGGGGATCGAGTGCTACTCAAAGTCTCACCTTGGAAAGGTGTAGTTCGTTTTGGCAAACGAGGCAAGCTCAATCCGCGATATGTCGGACCATTCGAAATCATTGAGAAAATTGGCAAAGTCGCTTACAGGTTGAATCTACCCGAAGAACTCAGTGGAGTTCACAACGTATTCCACGTGTCGAATCTGAAGAAGTGTCTGTCAGACAAGACCCTCATAGTTCCTCTCAAGGAGCTCACAATCGACGACCACCTGCGATTCGTCGAGGAACCAGTAGAGATTACTGATCGAGATGTTAAGATTCTCAAGCGTACCAGGATACCTCTCATCTGAGTTCGTTGGGATTCCCGTCGTGGCCCAGAGCATACCTGGGAACGAGAAGACCAAATGAAACTCAAGAATCACCAGCTGTTTTAGAAAAGTGCAACCACTACTGAGGCTGAAGCTACTGCAGAATTTCGGGACGAAATTCCAAACCAACGGGGGGATGATGTGACACTCCAGGAAAACCAGGAAACCAACGCAACATAACTAGCTTCCTCAGTAACCACGAGCCAAATTTCGGGATGAAATTTTCTTAACAGGGGGAGAATGTGACAACCCTCGTAATTACATGTATCCGTACGATTATTTAACGATAATTAAAGTGCTTGATGATTGTGCTGAATCACTTAACTGCTTTCTGTTTTCTGTGTTATATTTACATGTGCTTTTTAACATACTAGTCTTGTGTGGAAAATTGACTAAATAGTCTTGTATGCCTTCCTAAGTGTTGGGAATTAAAGTGTTACAAAAAGATATATATAGGACACTATATGGAATAACTTAGCACTTAAACGGAACGGTATTTAACCGAACAACCGGACATTACCCGGAACACTAAAATATTGTTAAAAACATTGTTTTTATTTTTCTGAGCTAGTTATGGTTCACAAGCACTATAACACACTATATAATATATGGTACATACTAAACACTAGACTTTTACCTATAACCTTCCACTTATTACATTCAACCATCAAATATTACACTAAAACACACCCCCTTATATCATTACCAACCCCACAAGTGGCCCACCCAAGATTTGTGCAAATCTTCCCTAAATCCCCACTTAATCTTCTCGTTGGACTTGTTGAAATTTGTTTGTACTTTTTGAAGCATATGGAATAAAGGAAAAAGGAAATTGTAGGTTATAGGAACTATCCTCCATCTTCATTTCATCACAACATTCTTTCTCTTCTCTCCACATTAAGCTACGACCAACACCCCCTTCCAACATATCACCATTTTCAATCTTCAAGTATTCCAAGCTTCTCACAAGGTGCACAAAGGTGAATCACGAAGTGTGGAACTCACGGATCATCAAGGACCTCTCTTGTGTGCTTTTATCCACTCATTTTTCTCCATAGATCTTCCCTAGCTTTAAGCTAGTTGTAAGCTTCTTGTTAACTCTTGGTTACTTCCTATTTTTAGTAGTTAATGCTAGTATGATGTTGTCTTGTTTATGTTGGTTACTTGATGAAAACTTGTACTCTGGAAATCTGACATGAACGATGGTACTTGACATGATAAATCTGAGTTAAATAAACGATAACCTGCTGTAAGTGTGTATGAGATTCGTTGTTGTTCGCTAAACATGTTAACGGAATCAATCGAACACGCGTTAGAAAGTTAAGAGCTGAAAACAGGAAGCTGATTGGTGTTTACAGCCAACTTCAGTTGGCTGTAACCAGACCATAACTTAGCGAAAAACTGATTTTCTTGAGTCTATAACATGATATTATGAAATACGGTTCTAATGGTACTGGAATCATAATCTTTGGACTTCGTTTGCTATTTTTAAAGGGGCGCTTTGTAACAGCAGCAAAAGCTGCATTTTTGCTGCTGAAAATATGTGTTATATTCTTCATCGTATCTTGAAACCTGAGTAGAACTAAGTCATGAAATTTGTACAGTAAATGACCACCAATGTATTTGTAATCCTCCCACTGGAATTTTGTAAATCGGACTTACGATGAATTTTAAATAAATTATTCCGTGGACTGCAGTCAGAAAAAGATGAATCTAATTTCAGTCCGGAAAATGATTTTTTATAAAATATTGGTGATGAACTGGATCCCGAGATTTTTACAAAATAATATTTGGATCGTTTAAGACCCTCTGTAAAAATTCGGTAATTTTTGGAAAAGGTTAACTAATTTATTAAAATACCCGAAAACAGCCCAGTTTTGAATATTAAAGCTGAAACGACATAAGTTGTAATTTGCGTGTCTAAATATCGGGTATGTTATCAGAGGATAATCTAACATGTTGTATGTCAATGAAAGTGTTATGTGCAATATCGTATGCTTGCTCTTGAGTAGCTATAAGTGGAATGTTTATGTGGGTGTGAACTATTAAAGTGAGTGCATGTGTGTATTAGATACGTGTAGGAACTATGCGCTCTATTTGAAACCACTAAATGACTAACTGGTAATCATATTAGGACGTGATTGACCGACCTTGACTGTTAGCTATTTTTGAGAGTCAAACCGAGCAAACCGAGGTGAGTTCACACTTTTCTACAAAGCATGGTAAATTCCCGGTGGGAATGGGAATGGGTTCAGGCGTAGGGACTCCTCGTCCTTTGAGACGCGTTCAGGAATGTGAATTCCTCATCCTTGGGACGTACTTAGACTTACTGGACTAGAACTCTATCAGCGAAGTCCCTCCCTTTATATCGACTTAATCGCCGAGGCTATGGCGAGCGGGTCATTAGTTAATAGCGCTATTAGGTTTAACAAACCTCACGTCGTGCCAGTCGGACAGGCGTGTACTAATGGACTATGGCACGTCGGTGATGATAGACACTGACGCTAGGGCACAAGTAATTTTCTGTTAGTAGTCGATATGATAAACGAGTCTGGTAGTTTAAATAATGGGGTAGCCCACATGGCCGAAGTGTCGGGCTGGATAGCCAGGGAAGGTGGACATGAGATGGTTAACTGATAAACGTTTTCGAACTATAGGGTAACCCCCACGGCTGGATAGCTGATTAAGATTAAACTAAGTTTTTGGAAACAAATCTAAAATGGACAACCAACCGTGAACTCACTCAACTTTGTAGTTGACTTGTTGTTACATGCTTTGCAGGACGATAGATGCTATGGGGCTTGCACATGGAGGTGGTCGTTGTGGGATGCGAACTGTTATGTCCCGTACTAAATAAATAAACTCTATGAACTTATGAAACTTATGTTTTGGGTCTTTAAAACTTATGAACTGTGAACTTATGTTTTGGTTTAACGTCTTATGATTCCGCTATTTAAATTGAACTTGGTTAACTTCCTTTTGGTCACCAATTGTATTGTGGTTGGTTTATTTACTTAAATATGTTGTTCAATATGATTGGTGGCTCGATCATGGTCATGTCACGCCTCCAAGCGGTGATACTCCGCATGGTGGATTTTGGGGGTGTGACAGAGATAAATGTGTGTTAAGAGTGAGAGTAGAGGGAATAGAATGTTTAACCTGTGAACTGAGGTCCCTATTTATAGCCGGAGAGGTATAAGAGGATATGGGCTGATGGGCCTTGGGCCGGAAAGCAACAACACTGAGGATATTCTCTATGTCTCACTGGTATCGACCGTTAGTGGCTTCTAGAAGTTCCACGGTGCTGGCGCACCATGATTGGAGCCACGTGTCACTGTTGTCGGCCTAGCCGTCCTTCTGCCATCAGCAGGTGAGTGGAGATCATGGGACAGGTGTCGCCGCCCCCTGATTGGTGCCACATAGGCGTCCTTGTGTACTTTCTGTCTCCTGCACGTCAGACGATCGTGGAGCACGATTGAGTACAACATGGAGGGCGCGGATTGGCTCTTTTCTTCTGCCACTTGTACCTTTCGTACCTTCTGAAGTGCCCTTGCGCTATAGTTCCCATGTGACCCTTGTTGAGAACGTAACTAGCCCGCGCAGGATTATAGGGGCTGGAGGCTCTTATTCAGAATGCTAAGTGTTGAATTTGGTATGCTTTCGTGTTTAGACCTCACGCGAGATCAATATATGTTGAGGGAGCCCGCGGGAGGTTGAGATAAAGCATCTTGTTGAACAAGGAGTATGGTCCTGCGTGCGACCTATATGCTGGTCTGCGCGGCTTTTTGGGACCATACCCCTTCAGAACCTCTCTCCACGTCTTGCAAACGTGGGGGGACCCCACGACCTGCGTTAGGATAACTGAAACCTTGAACCCTTTTACCCGGAGATATCGCTACAGGCCTTGGTCTTGTATTTGTTGTAGCAACAAGTTGGCGCCCACCGTGGGGCTACGCCGCTTACTTTATCTTAAAGACCAGTTGTGTAGCTCCATTTTCCCTTTACATCATGTCTGAAAGCGAATCTCCCGGCGAGGTAAATCAGGAGCCTAACAACACAGATTTAAGACCAAACTTTGGTCACCTTTCTCTACTCCCGGAAGTACTCCAACGGGGACTATATTCCCGGAGTTCACTTCTTTTCAAACCCCAACCCCATCTCGATTAGGGGTTGCATCTCCTCAAATCGGTGCAATGTGTACATCGAAACGCATGAATCTAACACCCGAGGGAGTAGCTAGAAACTTCTTACAACTGAGATATCTTTTCAACTGGCATGTGAGCCTAGAAAGGAAGAAAAGGGTGAGAATAAAACTAAATTAGGAGGAGTCTGAACCCTCATTAGCACCTGGCCCCCCATCTCTTCCTTTTAGCAGCTCACATTTAACCACATCTTACCTTGAAGCTGGTCCTAGTGTGACAGACCAACCACTCAAGCCCTTGAGCTTTTGGGAGGCCAAGTCCAACCGCTTTTCCTTTATCCACCTCCCAACCCGTGCACCTATTGGGCATGAAACCACTCTTGATTAGTTATGGCAGTCACCAGCTTCAAGTGTTCCCCTTCCCATTGCTACTTCATGAAAACAAGCCATGGCCACCCTGCCTTTGGCTCGAGGTGCGGTCATGAGCACATCCATGGGAATGCCTTATACAGTACCATCAGAAAGCCTTTAAGGCTTTAACCTTATTCCCTAGCTGATCACACATATTATGGCATCTTTTATGAGTACCATCAAAAAGCGTTTAAGGCTTTAACCTTATGCCCTAGCTGATGACACAGATGATGGCACAATTTCCTTTGCAGCACGTGAAAGCTGGATGATGACACAGAAAGCCTTCAGGGCTTTAACCTTAACTACATCAACCAAGTGCCAACCACTCACCAGGGTACCTCAAGCGGTAACCCAGCTTTAAGGGTAGTAGAAGACCTCTCAAAACCTTACAAGCCCAACAACTTGTCTTGCTTCTCCCAACAAATTGTTGAGTATGAGTTTCAAACCCATATAAAGATGCTATTACGGTGCTGAAGACCACCTCCAAATCTTCGTCGGGGCTGCAAGAATTGAAAAATTGCCCAGCCCCGAATGTTGTCTCATGTTCACGCAAAACCTTGAAGGGTGTTCACGCATATGGTTCAATGACCTTCCTAAACGGAGCATTCAGACCTTTGACGATCTTAGCAAAGGTTTCCCATAACAACGAAAGTATGTCAAGTACGCCACGATAATCTTCCGGATCAAACAACGTGATGATGAAAGTCTCAGAGATTTCATCTAAAGGTACAAGAAGGAAGATTTAACTTACGCCGATGAAAAAATTAGCGTTGCAGGGTTCATGAATGCTAAATTCCAAATATCTCACAAGAGACTTCAATAAATGCCTGCCCAAAACCCTTGAAGAAGCACTCAAAAGGGCTGAAGCCCACATTCGAGGAAAATAAGTTGTATATATCAAAGAACAAAAAAAAAAACTCTTAACTAGAGCTTACAGTATGGCTCTTATGATAAACGCTTCAAAGGTTCGGATTCCAGAAGGCCTTAAGGCCAGAACCCTCCAAGCCGAGAAAAAACGATAAACTTTACAACCTTAACCAAGACTCCACAAGAGATCTGGGCAACCAAAGAGGTAAAACACAACTTCCGCCCTCCTCAACCTCTGCCAAAAAACAAAAGATTGGAAAAATCAAGCCAGTATTGTGAGTTTCATGAATAGAAAGGTCACCATACCAATGATTGCTTCCAAGTCAAAAAGAGGATCGAAGAAGCCGTCAAGTCCGAACTGGCTTACTTGGTTAAAGGGGTCAAGGACAAGATGGTTGAAAAAAAAGGCAGGAAGTGAACATGGTCGACCTTGAAAACAAAGCTTCCCACAAACACCATCATTTCAAGGTGAGGGAACATCAATATGTTTGCTTCCCATGAACGGCAGAAGAGTTGCTTTCAAACCCTCTAGTGATGGAATCCAACATAGGAACCATCAAGAAACAAAAGGCTTACATTGACACCGGTGCAGCCACTGAAATCATGTTTGGAAAATGCTTTAACCCTCTCAGCGACGATGAACGTTCAAAGCTTCAACAGTCTGAACCCTCCATCGAAGGTATCGCAGACATACCCATCAAGCCTTTAGGCCAAATAACCCTTAATGTTTGTTCAGCGAGAGAACAAAGGGATGAACCGAACGTGCACTGAATATTTGCGAAGGAACACTTTGTTGGGTTGAGGTTTAAGTTCACGCTGCGCAAAGAATCGAACGTGCGCTGAATATTTGCAAGCATTGTTTCCTCTTCATGGCTCATGATGACGAGGTCATCCATATATACCTCGACTGTTTTACCAATATCTTCCCCGAAGACTGTATCCATTAAGCGCTGGTAAGTAGCTCCTGCGTTACGGAGACCAAAGGGCATTTTCGTATAGCAGAAGATACCCTTGTCTGTGCGGAAGGGAGTCTTGTCTTTGTCCTTCGCTTTCATTTGAACCTGGTGATAGCCCTTATAATAGTCAAGAAAACACTTCCAACGAAAAGATGCTAGAGAGTCAACTTTTTTGTCTATCTCAGGAAGCGCATAGCAATCTTTCGGGCAGGCTTTATTTAGGTCTTTGAAGTCGACGCACATTCGCCATCTGCCACTGTGTTTTTGAACCATTACTGGGTTGGCGACCCAGGTATGGTACTGAACTTCGCGCAAGATTCCGGCGTTGAGTAACTCTGTTACTTGTTCGTTCATGGCTTCCGCTTTTTCAGCGCTGAGACTGCGTCTTCCCTGCACGACAGGTTCTGCTGAGGGCCGGACGTTCAAACAGTGTTGCGCTATATCTCGCGGAACCCCAGTCATATCCGCTGGGCACCAGGTGAATATTGTTCGAAAGTAATTCCTTTAATTGTATTCGTGTTACTGGTGAAATGGCGTACCCTAGTAAGATGGTCTGCTCGGGATACTCTTCGTTGAGGACCCATTTTTTCGGCTCATTTGGTGCTGATGGTTTGGCCACTTTTGTTGGTGGCTCATCGTCTATGTACATAATTTCTTTACTTGAGTACAGAATTGCTACTCCGGTTTCCGTTGGAAACCCGCAAGCAGCATGTGGAATAGAAGTGATCATGCTGAATTTTCTTTGTGATCTTCTTCCTAGCAAGACATCGTGGCGCGATGTTGATGGCATGACCATGAAATTTACTGTGACTGTGTGTTAATGCTCACCATCTGATAGAGTCACAGGAAATGCAATTTTTCCTAATGGGAACACAGCTTCGTTGCAGAAACCGGTGAGAGGAAAATCAACCGGCTCTAAACGAGGTTTATCCTCTGGATCAAGTTGTTTGAAACATTGTTCATATATTATATCCATTGAGCTTCTTGGATCTATGAACATATAATCCGTTCTATAGTGGCCAAAAATGCCGGTAATGATTACTGGTCGTTCCTCTTGAGGACCTCCAGGGACAACGGGAAATATGACTTGTTGCTCTTGCCAATGTTGATTATGGTTTCGTTTGTTTGTCCTTCGGGAGGGACCTCCTTGCACCATGTATATCTGCTTTGGTTCTGCCCTCTGACAGTTGGCATCTTCTGATTCTTGAGTTATTTCAACATGACTACCAGATTGGATGTACCACTGACTAGGTGTCTGTGGGTCCAATACTGTAGTGTCAAATTTCTCTTTACTTTCTTTCAGAGTATCAGATCTGACATTCGACAATTCAGATCTGATGTTTTGTGTGAAAATTTGGTTCATAGCGATCTGGAATCTGTTGAACCAGTATTCCGGAGTTTTTTTCCGGGAGTGGATCTGAGCGATTATGGATGTCCGAGGAATCACTTCCTTTTGAATGACTATCGTTGCTTCCTTTAATTCCCATGGTTCCGTCAATCTGGTTATCTCGGGTTTCAAAACCCTTGAATTCGGATCGAGGACTTGATGGGTGAAGTGGTGAATTCTCTGCCATAAGAAACAGAGAGTGGAGAAATGTGAATCGAAATGAGAAAAAACAGTTGAAATGGAGAAATCGGTGGGCGCCATGAAGAAACACTGGATAAATGACCGGAATCAAATAATCCATGGGGTTAGGTTCTGCATAAAAATGGTGGTTCTCTCTCGTTTGATTCGAAGGGACAGATCTTCTTCTCCAATGAATACTGCAAAACAGAACACCGTTAGTCTCGTCACGGGGAGAAGGGAGGTTCTCTCCGTGACCACACTCTGGCGTGAGAATAAGTATGTGTTTATGAAGAAGAAGAAGTAAGAGTGAAGTGAATGTAACTTGAAGTTTATACCTGAATTACTCTCATATTTATAGCCAAGAGTTTGGCTGGGAAAACCTGTTATTGAAATGTTGACGGAAGATGCTAACTCCGTAAGCGGTTATTTCTCCTTCCGTTAATCCTTTTGATCTAACGTGGGAGCACACGGATCGCTGTTTAGATCAACGACTGGGGAGTTGCCACTTGGAAAGTGGGTGAGTGGAGGTTTTTCTCCAATTCCATACCATCATCGTGATTTCAGGGTGGCCTGGGATGATGACACGTGTCCCAGACGGTTATAACCGCCTGGTGGTGCATAATTGAGTCTTTCTAGAAGATTATTGCAATAATCCGGTGTGACTCCTTATCGTGTGGTATCAGTTTTAGTAAATAATATCCAAGTCTGGGTATTATTAAGCGGGAGTATTTGCTGGAATTTTTACCCTTTTATTATGGAGAATTGGCGCAAGGACTTATGCATTTCCTTTTAGCGCGCAGATGTTGTCTGCTTGTCTTGCTTCTAAACTCTTTGTAGGACCAGTGCGCGGCCGTGCAAGGTCTAAAGAGGTTTAAAAGACGAGGTTGTGGTATGGTCCCAAGTACTTGATATGAGGTTTTTGGGACCTTACCCCTTCAAACTCACTTTTCCGGTGACCAATATCCCTTCCAACTATGATATCATCATAGGAAGGCCAGGGCAAAGTGTGTTCGGAATGGCAATTTCAGTTGTTCAAGGCACTGTGAAATTTTCCACTGAAAAAGGGATAGCAACCCTTCAACCTACCCAAGAAGATTTTGTGGTTGAAGGGAAAAACTCAAGAAAGAATGAAGACGATGAACAAGGGTGGGTCATAAACCCAAAATATCCTCAACAGGGGATAAGGGTAAACACTAACATTTCCAATGAAACCCTCTCATACCTTGAAAAGATGCTCTTGCACTATGTCTTTGCTTGGTGCCCGGAAGATATGACCAACATCCCTCGTAGCATTGTTGAACATGAGTTATGGATCCCACCTGATGTTAAGCCCATTATACAAAAGAAACGAAGTCAAGCCCCTGAAAGAAACCTTGTAGAGTGCCAAGAGATGTAAAAGCATGTTCTAGCCGGAATCCTTCGAGAGGTCAAGTATCAATCATGGGTGGCCAATCCGGTAATGGTTCGAAAACCCGACAAGTCTTGGAGAATGTGTATTGATTTTAAAGACTTGAACAAACCATGCCCTAAGGATTACTACCCACGGCCCTAGATAGACCTCAAGGATAACTCGCTCACAGGCTTCCCGTTCAAGTGTTTTCTTGACGCCTAAAAGGGTTACCATCAGATCCTAATGAAAAAAGAAGATGAAGAAAAAACAACATTCCACACTAATAAAGGTATATCTTGCTATCAAAAAATGCCTTTTGGTTTAAGAAATGCAGGTGCCACTTATCAACGTATGGTTGACAATGCATTTGCCGGACAAATTGGCAAGAACATTGAAGCTTATGTTGACGATTTGGTGATCAAGAGCAAAACGGAATACCAAATGCTCGATGACATACAAGAAACCTTCCAAAACTCGAGAAAGATCAACATGAAGCTTAATCCAGTCAAGTGCTCGTTTCTAGGGCACATCATGGGGAAACAAAGCACAAAAGCCAACCCTCAAGGGATGTGCTAACAAGAAAGACTTTCGATGGAAAGCTTACAGCTTTGAAGCGTTTTACCTCAAAAGGAAGCCTTCAACCAAATGAAGCAACACTTGGCTTCACCCCTAACCATTTCAGCTCCGGAAATAGGAGGAACGATTTCTGTCAACCTTTCGATTGCTGAAAAGGCCATAAGTATGGCTCTGATCATTGAATGAAATAAAGTTCAAATACCCGTTTACTTTTTCAAAACTTCAAAATTAGCAGAAATCAAATATCCTTCTTTAGAAAAAACTTGCTCTAGCCTTAGTCCAAGCGGCTAGAAGGCTTTGAAGGTACTTTCAGTCACACCGGATACAAGTGGTCACTGACTAACCTATTAAGAATGTGCTTGAAAAACAAGAAAATTCTGGACGATTAGCCAAATGGATTGTGAAACTAGGTGAACACAAAATCACCTATGTCCTGAGAAAAGCTGTCAAAGCTCAAATCTTGGTTGACTTCGTCTTGTAAGTCCCTAAAGAAGCCATAACAGAAGTTAATACAGCTGCAGCTGAACCCTCCAACCCTGATACTTGGAAGCTTTTTACCGATGAGGCTTCTAGTATCGAAGGGTCAGGGGTTGGGCTAGTTTTAATTAACCCTGAAGGGTTAGAATTCACATATGCTCTTCGGCTTGTATTTCAGACTACCAATAATAAAGCCAAGTACGAAGCATTGATCACTGCGCTAAAGCTAGCCAAAGAAATGGGGTTCAAAGCTTCAAGTCCTCACAAACTCTCTCAAGCCAAGACAATAACAGCTACATAGCAAAAGAACCCAACATGAATAAGTACCTAGAGAAATCAAAGGAATTGATGAACGCATTTCAAACATGTGCCATCAAATAAATTCCAAGATCTCAAAACAAGAGAGCTGATGCACTAAGCAAGCTTGCATATCTTACGTTGCCCACCTCACCAAGAAGATACTAGTTGAGGTATTAAAAACCCCATCCATCCAAAAAACTTGAGGTTCAAGATGTGATCACTAAAAAAGGGCCAAATTGGATGACTCCCATTGAAAAGTTCCTCATAATGGTGAATTACCTAATGACCAGACTGAGGCTAAAAGGGTTCGTATCAAGTCAAGGCAGTATGTGTTACAAGGAGATACCCTTTACAAAAAAAGGGATACCTAGCACCACTACTTCGATGCATTGGCCCATAGCAAAGCCAATATCTGATCAAAGAGGTTCACGAAGGGATATGTGGAGCTCGTTGTGGCCCAAAATCGGTAGTGTCAAAGTTGATGAACCTCGGACACTTTTGGCCTTCCATGCATCGAGATACCTCCGAACAACTGCGAAAGTATGAAGCTTGTCAGTTACATGCTTCGGTACCCAAAAGCCCCAAACATGACCCCGTTCCCATCTCCTCGGCTTGGCCATTTCACAAGTAGGGAATGAACATCGTTGGTCCATCCCCACTAGCCAAATGAGGAGTCAAGCTCTTATTGGTAGCCGGGGATTACTTCACCAAGTGA
The DNA here is from genome assembly GCA_030545235.1 of Helianthus tuberosus. Classification (NCBI taxonomy): domain Eukaryota; kingdom Viridiplantae; phylum Streptophyta; class Magnoliopsida; order Asterales; family Asteraceae; genus Helianthus; species Helianthus tuberosus. The sequence goes on along the minus strand of CM060356.1, from coordinate 120,881,918 downwards.
CCAGAAGTAAAACCATTGGCAAAAATCTCAGGGAAACAGGTCATTGATTTCGTTTAGGAAAGCATAATCTACTGTTTTGGGCCCCCAGGGGTACTAGTCACGGATAACGGGAAATAGTTTGCCGAGAAGCCTTCTAGCTCCTGGTGTAAGGAGTTCAAAATAACTCAAGTATTCAGCTCGGTAGCTTACCCACAATCCAATGGCCAGGTTGATAGGACAAACCGCAACATTGTTGAAGGGATTAAATCTCGATTGGGAAGATACGACAACAACTGGCTTGAATAACTTCCCAATGTGCTATGGGAAATTCGAACAACCGAGAAAACGAGCCACAAGAAAACACCCTACAACCTAGTGTTTGGATCAGAGGCTGTAATCCTAGTTGAAATCAGAGTAACAACACAAAGAAAATTCAACATCGACCTCGAGCCAAATAAGAAAGAGACGATGTTGAATTTGGAACTCCTCGAATAGGCTCGTGATCAAGCAGCCATACAAAATGCAAGGTACAAACAAAAGATGGAATTGTATTACAATACACGGGTGAAGCATGAACGCTTCAAGCCTGGGGACCTTGTGCTTCGAAATAATGAGGCCTGCAAGAAAGAAAGCCAAAGAAAGCTTAGCCCTAAGTAGGAAGGGCCATACACTATCCTTAAGGCCCACAAAGGGGGATCATACAAGCTGGCAGGTCCGCAAGGCAAAAAGCTTCCCCGCCATCGGAATGGTAAAAACCTTAAAAGGTTCCATGTTTAACCAAAACGTGTTACAAATAGTTTCCAAAAGTTGTTCTATTCCCCTAGTCATCAAAGTACTTTGAAATGAATGAACGATGAATCAAAATTTTCCTTTCTATCCTATAATCAGGTTGAGAACCTAGCAAGAAACTCCATGGCAAGGGCCATGTAAGGGGATGAGCTCCCAGGCCACATCGCTCAATAGGTTCAAGGGTTGAATGGACCTATATAAGGGGTGAGTTCCTAAATCAATACAACCCCATGAGACTCAGAGAAATCTTAAAAATCATGTCTCATAGACGGGTTTGAACAACCTGCACCAAATGTTCCTTAAGCCCTAACAATGGCTTATGAACCAAAAAGACTCTAAGTGAATGTCATACATAGGATAGAGGTTGTATCTTCTTGTTAAAAAGATCCTAAGGCTAAGTGACTGCAGCACTGAACCCTTTAAGGTATAAATAACATAAGATACACCGCTCAAAACAAAGACAACATGCAAAACCAATGAAAACGCAAGGGAATAAATAGAACAACATAGCAAGACAAGTTAAAGATAGCAAGGGCGATACTGGCCATCAAACATAAAACATTGTCCACAAGCCTTCCAGGCTTTAACCACCAAGGGGCCTAAACGGTTCCCTTAAACTAAAAGGATGTTCAAACAAACAATCCATAACATTGTTCGACATGCTAAGAATGCTACAAATCAAAGTTTCTTCTTCACTTGGCAGCATTAGAGATGGTAGACTTTGCTGCACCATCCTTCTTCGAAACCCCATCATATTGGGTCTTTTCAGCCTTCCTCATCAAGGCTCGAACCTTTTGAGCCCTCACCACCTTCAGAACACGTTTCCTCGCTATCTCCGAAGCAAGGACGTTTCTTCGAGAGGGACTTCAGCACTTCGTTATAAACAGCCCCATTAAGGCCCCGAGGTTCTAGCCCTCGCAAGACAAGCAAAGGTTTACCAAAACACTTGGAGACTTTACCCACATTAGGGTAAATCATATGCTCAATCTTCAAAACTGTTTCCTTGAAGAATTCAAAAGCTTTGGGTTGAAAAAGAGAAGACTTTTCCCGAGGCTCCCCAGGCTCACAAAGCTTTGTAACCAGCAAACAAACCTTGGTGTCTCCCGTGAGCAAGAAGCTCGGTACCTTTTTGAACTCCGATGAATGGAGAAGATAGGTAACCACTTACTGGAATCCATGCTCAATGAGCCATTTATTATCACTAGTTGCCTGGGAAAGTGAAGCCTTTAACCCTTCTTTCTCCTCTAATAAGGCTTTTTTCTGAACCTCCAAGGCAGCCTTATCGACCCTGACTTAAACCTTGTCAGCCTCCAAGCGTTTTTCCAACTCAACCATATCAGTCTTGTGCGGGAAGAAAACTCCTCAAAATCTTCAAACAGCAATGCTTTCTCCTTCTCAGTGTAGCCCTCAGTTTCTTTCAAAGCAACCATTGAAGCTTTCATCTCATCCCTCTTCTTCGAAAAGACTTCATATTCTTGCATCCTTTTGCGAAATCGGGATACATCCTCTAGAAGCAAGGCAGAAAGGTTGCTAGCACCCATCAATATTTTCGAAATCATTAGTTCATCGTCCATAGATGAGCAAGAACCTCGAACAGTAGGAGGAGCAAAATGGGTAAGAACATCCTCACAAACGGATGAAGACTTGAAGCTGTCACCAACTGTGACCTTCCAATCCGGCACATAAACCTCTTCTGGATCAACATTGGTGGAACCTTCACCACCCTTCCCGAAACCCTTCAAGCTCACAACCTTCTTACCCGCTGCCTTACTCTCCTTACCAATCACCAAGGGCAACTCCTTGTCGTTTTTTTATTTTCCCTCAACCACAACTTCCAAGTCGTCCGAAACCTGTATGTCATCGCTCAGTTCCACTGGCTCAGAAGCTAATGGTAGGTCGGCAACCTTTAACATACGTCGGGTTAAACAATGAATAGAAGCTTTGGAAGCACCGAACCTAGTAAAGCCTTTAACATTTGGAACGTTCACCTAGCCTGAACCCTCGAACCTATGTTCAGTGTTCCTAGCAACAACATCTTCACCGAGCGTGGCCTCGACATCCCCAAACACAACATCAGAGGTACCATCACTCTTGATAAAGCAAAACATCATACCCTGATCATCCCTCATGAGCACAGGGTCATGATCTGGCTTGTCCCACAAGGTGCTCACACCCATCAACACTAAAAGGTGTTCAGGAAAGGGACGAAGCCTCGAAGGACATTTCCTAAATGGCTTTTAACAACCAACTATCTAGTTCAGACTTAAATGGCTCAAGCTTGTTTAACACAGCATCAGGGTGCCTCCAAACAAGCTTGAAGGGAACAATGGACTCAGAAATCCAGAAAAATCGGTCCTTCCAAGAATCAAAGGTAGTAACCATTGAGGAAGTCAAATAAACATCAACTGGGGATGTCTCAAACGTGAATTGTCGTCCTTGGTCAACCAGAAGAAACATCAGAACAACAACGATGGGCCATACCCTATCACAAAACCTCAAAGTGTAAAGTCCCAGCAAGACCTTGAGGACGCAACTGACCAAGAGACACACGATAATACTCTAAAATATTCAGAACAAAGACCAAAATCGAATGACACAAGTTGGAAAACTCGAAATGACAGCAATAAAAAGCAATCGAACCAGCGGAACATTGATCGACCGATTTATCTAAAACCCGGAGCCACCAGATTAAACTTTAGATCGATCCCCCATTCTTTACAAAAAGTCTCAACTTCCTCTCTAGTGAGACAAGAATAACTCACATACAGTTCTTGCTAGCACCCAGTAGAGGCGATCGAAAGAAAAAAGAAAGTGAAATCTAGGCAGTTATTATTACACAAAAGGCAAAAAAACTGCCATCCATCACATTAACTGTCATTTCAAAATTCAAATCCAAAAAACTTAGACGTCTGATAACCTTTCAAGCCTTGAAGCCTTTAAGTAATAAAAATCGTGTACAAAAGTCAGAAGCATTTGAGCTTACACCCCAAATACCTCTAACTTGGGGGGCTGATGACGGGGGTAGCTCAAACCTTAATAAACTGATTAGAGACACAACAGCCGGTTAAAAGGTTCAGAAATCGTCAGCTGTCGTGAACAGTAAAAATGACAAGTCAGAGCCTTGTCGCATCACCCTTTGTGTGTGAAACCTCCTGCCCAGCCGCAACCAGAATATGTGGGAGAGCACACCCTTTTGTCCGCAGGTCCAAACCCTTCAACCCCTAAAAGGGTAAGTCCCTAACTGCAAGCCAGGTTCATTAGTCAAAGGTTTCTCCTTTGAGAAACCTCTTCCCCTATAAAGTGCAGGCCATGCCACCATGCACCAACACTCCAGAATCAGGAGGAATCATCCTCACTCTCCGATTCTTCCTCTCCATCTCGAGAACTAGCTTCATGCTTGCTTCTCTTCTTCTTCTCCCATGAAAACTTGCTTCTTACAAGTTCTCTTCTTCACACTAAATAATTAATCCTCTCCAACGATTACGTTCTGGGCTGGTTTCATATCAGTCCAGAATTCAAGGAGAACAACAATAACACTAGTGAACCTCTCTCTACGTCTTGCAAACGTGGGGGGACCCCACGACCTGCGTTAGGATAACTGAAACCTTGAACCCTTTTACCCGGAGATATCGCTACAGGCCTTGGTCTTGTATTTGTTGTAGCAGCAGCCCCGCAACGCGGGCGGGGCATCCACTAGTTTTGCATACAATATTATAACCAAATCCTTATCTTTGTAGTCCAACCCGAGATCTTTGGCAATCACAACCCGAGATCGAAGAATTATACTTTCTTGTATTTTCATAAGGTCGTATAATGGGTCGATTTGGAACTTTTAAATAAAAGTTCAAGAACCAATCCACCATTGAAGGAATTTATTTTTAAAAGTATTATAATAAACCCAAATCTTATTCGTTGCGTCAATCATATCGAGCAAAGTTACACATTCATTAAATAAATGAATTAAATTCAAGATCAAAGATCATCTAGCATCATATTATTTTTCTGTGTGTTTTGCTATGATCTTGACTTATCATAAGAGTGTCAAAGTAAGCATCAAGATGCCCTTGTTTGTATTCTTCTTGCATAAACGGTTCCCCTAGTTTGTGTGACAGATCCTCCCTTCCCCTGCGTGGGATAAATGGGTGATGTTTGATGTTGTTGACTTTTTGTAATGTTCTTCTGAGACGCTTTGTACCATTCTTTTCCCCAGTTTCTTGTTGGGCTCTATATATTCATATATATAGTGATTTTGCCGTTCAAAAAAAAAAAAAAAAGATTCGTTACCTCGAATCTTCATTTGATCTTAAATCGATTAGATCTACTCAGAAACATCCAAAGTAACTTAATCATTAGTAATTAGAAAAGAACACTCGATTGTGATTAAGAAAATTAAAAAAAAACAATACCTTTTGCGACCATGTCCAACCTGAAATCCGAGTACGCGACTTTTGTTGTATTTATTTGTTAAACACAACAACAAGAAGAAAACAAACAAAAGTACATAGTACCGTGTTTTTTATTATTTAAAAAGTTATTTTAGCCGAGGGCCTTACTAGGATCAAATTCTCTATCATTTGGATTGAATTACTCATCACAAATAGTGAAGACCCTAAAAAAACTAGTTATATAATTCCATTACAGGTTACTATCAAGGATGTCATAATTTCTACTATTGTTAGAAATATGCAGATATACCAAAGTCCAAAGATGCCCTATATAACTTCTCACTAAACTCACCCTAAAACACGTACCAAAAATAATCAATTTTCGTGGTTGAGTCTATACATTAAAAGCTTTCCAAAAACTTTAATTCACCATAAAATGAATTAAATTTATCAATCATTTATAATATTCATTTATGATTCCAACTTTCACAATCTCAAACAAACATTCTAACACATCACATAATCACAGCTCTTATCGTATAATCTTGCAACTATTCACAAAGAACGATATATTAAGTATCAAGCAAGTTAAAATTTATCCAAAGTCATTGAAAGTGAGGGAAATTATGTATAAAAAACATGTATAAACTATGGTACATCAGTTACTATATCACGTTTGAATCTTAAGATGGATGGATAAACATAAACATTAATTTCAATAGTTTTCTTGTACTTTCTAAAATTTTTAAGATTGAAATGGATAGCTTTTAACTTCAATAATTATAGTCACAATCCGAAAAGTACAATCGGAAAAACGACCAGTGGCGGTGGTAGGCTTCTTGTGACTCGTGGCATTAACACAAAACCCTAATTCTCACACGCAACACACATGTCACACCCTCTTTGAAGCATTAACATAAAACCCATAAAAATCAAATCTTTACACTTACTCACACACCCATTCACCATTTAAACGTTTCAAGAAGAAAATCCAATAAAAAAGTATCGAAATATAAGCTCCCACAAATAAGGTATTATTAGAAAATCACATTAAATTGAAGCATACTTGATTAACAGACTATTATTGTCTGACCCGAATGTTTTGAGACGAATCTTGACTGAGAAAAGATGGGGTTTAAGATCTGAAAATAACAAGGAGGAAAAGGGTTTTCTGTAATTTCGGAAAGATGGGTGTGTGTATATATATAATTGAATTGAATCAAGTTGGGGAATGGAATAATTGTAATTCAATATGGTCCGTATATGATTGCTACTTCTTGTTGCCTGCGTGTTTTTAATGAGTCCAGGTGCAATAAAAACTTCAGCCGGCAATTTTGGTGGGTGGTGGCGGGTTGTTTGTGGTAGGCTACAGATCTAGTGATGGTGGTCGTTGGTGGGTGGTGGCGGGTTTGATGGTGGCGGCTCTTGTATGTTTAGAGAGAGAGAGAGAGAGAGAGAGAGAGAGTTCAACGTGTGTGTCTGAGAGGGAGAGAGAGAGTTAAAGAGAAAAAAGGGTATTTATATTTGTATAACCCTCATAAATTTCATAAAAGCAAAACAACATGTAAAATGTCAAAACTAAAGACTTTCATTTCATCAATTACATTTTTACCAAAATGTCCTTTTTGTATAGTTCGAGTAAACACAATCATCAAAATATATCACAAGTGTTAACCCGAATTACCATAACAAAATACAAATTTCCTACGTTACTTACGAAATTCCTAAATATTTAATTAACATTTACAACCAAAAGAAAGTTTTGACCCGTTTGAAAATAAACATAAACCGGAATCGTAAAAAGGGCACGAGGTGTAGTGTGTTCGTTCCAAGCTCGCCGTCATCAAACATGGGATTTACCTATCATACACAACACGAAAGCATTCATTAGTTCATTATGCTAAACATAAATTTGTAACTTTCATTTATTTAGCTTTATTCGACCCATTATCAAAATGACCATTTTGATAACGTCCTTGTATTAGTCATTCTTTCTATATTAACATCAATTCCTCTACATACATACATTTCCAACATTTTATTAACATTCAAACATAGGGACCTTTCAACCCATTCGTAATGAACCAATGTTTAACCAACATCCTAGATTATCATACAAGTCTTATTCGACCCATTCGTAGTGGTTAAAATATATGCCATACAATATCGACATACTTTCGTCCTTTTTGACTCGTTTATAACAAGTCTTTACATAACTGTTAGGGGAGGATTTTCTAATGATCAGTGATCCTCAATTACTGTCGGGCTTAGTGATCCTCAGAAAGTATTGCAGGATCAGTATCATGGATCATCATAGTGATCCTTACACTAACGATTGTCTACTTTGAATATGATGTTGTTTTGCAGGAGTACGAGCTTGGACTTGGTCTTGGCGATATTCCTGGAGCACATTCCACATTTATTCCACACGTGCATGACTGAAATGGACGTTATGGAGTTCGTGGGAGACTTGCATGAAATGCGGAAAGTTTGTTAGCTTAGATATTTTCCATTTCTAAAGGGAATAGCGAGCTAAATTAGAACACTTGGCTATTTTTAGCTTAACACACACCCGTAACTGCTCTCATCAGCTCTCGACAATTCACTTGGCGATTACACACTTTTGTGCACAATACACTCTAGTGATCCTTGTAACTAGCTCGCTATCATCCGAAGTTGTAATACATTTCTTGTTTAATTTGAGTTGGTGATCGGTAGTTTCCATCACCCGAGGTTTTTTATGCCGGAGATCAACTCTTGATCAAGGGTTTTTTCCTCGTATAAATCTTTGTGTCACTTGTTAATTACATTTCTGAGTGATCCTTCACATTGTTCATTGATTCAAGCATCACACCTCACAACAGAAAGTTTGGTTGCATTATCTTGGCTTGATTTTTTACCAAAATAGTTTGGCGCCCACCGTGGGGCAATTGGTGCTTCATTCCTAAGAAGATTCATATTTTTGTGGTCATTTTGGTTCGTTACAACCAAGCAGATGGCTTCCTCAGCGAAGAACACTTCAAGTTTAATGCCATTATTCAGTTCTTCACAAGGCGTTCCTCCTTTGCCTCCACCACCTTCTGGATCCCAGAAGAATGCTGATAATGCTGCGAAGAGACAAACCCCCATTTTTCCAAAACCGCCAACTTCTTCTGTTTCCAATAACCCTACTGTTTTGGTCAAAAAATCTGATGAGGATATTGCAACCAAACTCTCTGTTACAGAGTATGATGCTAATAATGTAGAACAATGACAAGGATCACTATAATGCAAATTGCACAAATGACACAAGGATTTATACGGGGAAAAAGCCCTTGATCAAGAGTTTATCTCCGGCACAAAAAACCCCGGGTGATGGAAACTACCGATCACCAAGCTCAAATAAATGAATAAGTGTTTACAACTCCGGATAGTAACGAGCTAGGTACAAGGATCACTATCGTGAAATGTGTAAAAGTGAGTGAAAACTAATGAATGTTCGTCGAGAGCTTCAAATGTGCGAGTATATGAGAGTGTGTGTAGCTGAAAATGGCTAAGTGTTCTAAATTCTAGCTCGTTACCCCTTTTAAAATAGAAGTTAACTACAATAACTAACTATCCGACTTTCGTGCCAATCTCCCACGTTCTCCACAACGTCCATTTCCAGTCAAACGTGTGCGAAATACCCGTGGAATATTCCATAGTAACGTTGCCAAGACCAAGTCAAGCTTGTTATTCCTGCGAAGTAACACAAAACACAAATAAACAATCGTCAGTACGAGGATCCTTAAAGTGATCCATGACCCTGATCCTGAAGCTCTTCTGAGGATCACTATCTGTCACAGAAGTAAGGATCATTAATCAGGATAACGAATAAGGATCACTAATTGTTAGAAAATCCTCCCCTAACAATTGCCCCCAAAATATAAGGAGTGATATGTAAAAACGAGCGAGTTATGTTTTCTTGATCTTATCCGCAACTAACTATCGTAAATATAGCCGTTATTGTTGAACTATCCGTTGCAACCATGACGTCACAGAAGTGACAACCCTGCACGATCATGATTATAAATAGGAGATAGGGATAGAATCAAATGTATTTAAATTTTCAGAAAGACTCCCTTTATAACTGCATTCCGAAGATAATCAGGTACTCTCTCTTCATCTTCTTCCCTCTCTTGCTCTGTTTTCATTCCTTTCCATCATTCCATCAAAGATGTTGCTCCGGAATTCCCCAGCCAAGGATCACCCGAAGAACAGCCCTCCGAAAAGCCAGGGGATCATCGAAGATTCCATTAAAGAACGCTGCTGTTTCAATGATGCACAGATCGATAGGATCCGCCACTGCTTCCCGGCGAACACCGAGTTTAGACCTTTTGACCCCAATGCCCTGAGTGATTATATCTCCGACAAGTGGGTTGCTTTCCCCGTCACTCCGTTCACCATAGGCTATATATATCCTTTCCCAGCCTTCACCCAATCTTTCTTTTCCCTAACCGGCATCTCTTATATTCAAGCCATGCCGATGATTTGGAGGGTTTTATACACCCTTGAAAGGATCATCGAGCAGGAAGGAATAGACCTAGGAATGTCAGAGCTGGGATAGATGTATGATCTTACTACCTTTGGTTCTCATCGCTATTTGTTTAAACGTAAACCCGGTGAAGAACACCCAATCTTCAAAGCCACCAAAAACGATGCTAATTGGAAACGGCGTTTCTTTTTTATCAAGAGAGATTCTATTGAGGATGGAAAGGATCTACCCAAGAAATGGGCTACCCATGGTAGGGTGGAGGATCCTGAGAAGGATCACCAGAAACTTTCTTTTGACGTAAGGATCACTTATATTTTTGCTTTCTTGTTATGCAGCTATCACCGTCTCTCACCTCAGATTGTCCCCTGCTGCTAAAGAGAGGCTCCTTGCTTTCAAGAAACTTGACCCTGAGACAAGATCTTTCAAGACAACAACCCAAGATTCACAGGAGGTATCCTCAGGTTCTGTCACGATGTCAAGTAAGTATCCTTGTTTAAAATTTAAATAAATAGTGAAATATAAATTAAGTGAAGATACTTATCTTGTTTTCGTTGTGTAGGTGCTGGAAAATCCACCAAGTCTGCTTCAAAGTTCAATGTCACTGATCTCACTACTGTCAGATCCTCCAAGAGAAAAGCTCCTACCAGTCCGACAGCTTCGGTTCCCAAGGCACCCCTCAAAGGAAAGGCAATCAAGAAGAGAAAAGCCTCTGAAGCTGAGGATCTGTAGGGTCTGCCTCTGATCCGCCATCAATTCCTCGAGTACTTTAATGAGGTAAGGATCACTGTCTCTGCTCGTATATCCTGTTGACATATCCTGCTGATATATCCTGCCGGCTTGAGGATCACTTGGTCCTGACCTTATCCTTTATCCCTTTTGCAGAAATTCTCTGAGATTGAGGATTATGTTGGCCATGTTGAGGATCAGGATAAGAAGATTGCCGACCTCCAGCAGGTTGCAGTGCTTAAGGACCTTGCAATTGCTGATCTTCAGAAGGAAGTCCGGGATGCCAAACAGGAGACGGCTAAGGTGCTGATCAATGTTGACTATGAGAAGCGTGAGATCACCGAAGACGCCAAAGTCTCTGCCGCCATAACAATGTACAAGACCAAGCTGCAAATGGCCTTGGAAGCTCAGGATCCTGCTTTTGACAAGAGCACCTGGGACGTTGAAGGCTGGAAGGCAAGGCTGGCTGAACTGGATGATGAAGAGGCTGAGGAGGTTGAAGAGATCCTGACGATTGAAGCTGGAAGCAAGGGTGAAGGTGGTGAAACAAGTGGAGCTGGAGGTGGTAATGCAGCGAAGGTTTAGGCTGCATGATTGGGCGATGATGGACATTCTTAGACGCAGCCAGAGCCCAATTTTTAAATTTGGTAGTAGCTTTTTGTGGTTGTGATGTCGAACAATTTGATGGTTTGTACTTGAACAATAGTTTTTAGGATCAAGGATCATGTATGATCCTTTAGACAATAGGCAGGATTGCAATTGGTGGAGGGATCCTCTGTTTGGGGGATGAAGCCATTGTAATCCTGCTGCCTTTATATTCCTGCACTATCTTTGAACTTATTATCATGGACACCCTTTACCTACCCCAGCGGACGGGCCACGTTTTGCTGGTAGATGCTCGGGTAGGTAATTTTGACAACCTTTTAAGGGTTAGTTTCTTGTTAATAAATAAAATCTTAACCTTTTGTCGCTTATCTTGTATTGTTATCCTTTTGTTTCTTTAATTCTCCTTTGTTTTGGTGCACATTTATTGAATAAACAATTTTGAACAAGTCATAATGAAAACATTTAGGACATGATCCATGATCAAATATCCTATAGTTGAAGAATCCCAAAAAACAATATCTTTTAAGGATCACGAGTCTAGTTGTCAAATTCTAAGGGTTATTCAAATAGACAATGAATAGGATAAAAAACAACTGAGGATCATACCTGGGGATCCAAGTTAGGATCCTAACCATAATAAGGATGACTATAAGACAAACCTTAGAGAGAAGTAAGGATCAAGGATCCCTAGTTGCCTATCTTTAAGGACCTGAAATAGAGCAAAACTTGGGACTAAGCCAATGTAAGAAAAGAGTTAGCAACTGGGGACAAGCCCAAGGATAACTGGGGACAAGCCCAAGGATAACTGGGGACAAGCCCAAGGATCGTATGTAAACTGGAGTATGGCCCTAACTGGCGACTATCCGAACTTAGTGACATGAAAATGCCAAAACCTTAGCTAACGTGTAAACGTTAGAAACCTTAGCTAACGTGAAAACGTTAGAAACCTTAGGAATGGATGTATGGTACGTCTACCATTATACGTAGGATCCTAGGCATAGCCAGTACAATGGAATTATCAGCCCCTAAAACGAGTACTGGTCCCACTGCCTTGAACTATACCAGGATCATCATGCGCTACAGGCGGAACTGGGGTCAAGCCCAAATAACTGGGGTTAAACCCACGGAACGGATTGCTTCTGCGGATAACCAATGTTATGCTAAGGATACCTGAACTTTCAAAACTCAAACTCACGTGAGAGATGGATAAAGGATACATGATCCTTATCCTTATATGAGAAAATAAAGAAATAAAATAGTTCAGGTTTAGGATATTACCCAAGTAAGGATCACTGAAACTGTTAAGGATCCTTTAAGGATACCCCTATCGTGAGGATCATCTGTGCCATGAGGATCCTGCTCACATGAAATATTTCTTCAAGTGGACAGCATTCCAAGCTCTTGGTAGCAAATCACCTTCCATGGTTAGCAATCTATATGCCCCCTTTTCCTGCTTCAGCTTCAATCAAATAAGGGCCTTCCCATTTTGGAGCCAACTTTCCATCAGCAGGATTGGTGGTATTCTGAAATGCTTTCCTTAATACCATATCTCCAACTTGAAACCTCCTGATCCTGACATTTTTGTTGTAAGCACCAGCCATTCTTTGTTGATAACTGGCCATCCTTATCCTAGCCATATCCCTGATTTTTTCAATAGTATACAGGTCTTGAGCCAAGTTCTCATCATTCTCCTCAGGATCACGGGTACTTGTTCTAGCAGTTGGAACCACCATTTCTGTTGGGATCACTGATTCTGCCCCAAATACCAAAGAGAATGGCGTTTGACCAGTAGCATTCTTAGGGGTTGTCCTATCAGCCCAAAGCACATAGGGTAGTTCTTCTGCCCATTTCCCTTTCTTGGATCCAAGCTTCTTCTTCAAATTGTTGATGATGATCTTGTTGGATGATTCTGCTTGACCATTAGCTTGTGGGTGGACTGGTGTTGATGTTATCATCTTAATCCCCCAGCTGTCACAAAAGTCAGTGGTTCTGCCCCCAATAAATTGGGAACCATTATCACATATAATCTCAGAAGGAATTCCAAATCTAGTTATAATATTTCTTTTAATGAAGGATATAACTTCCTTTTCTCTGACTTGGGCAAAAGCTTCAGCCTCTATCCACTTGGAGAAGTAATCAGTCATAGCTAGCATGAATACTTTTCCACCAGGTGCCTTAGGGAGCTTACCAACTATATCCATACCCCATCTCATAAATGGCCAAGAGGAGGATATGGGATGCAATAATTCAGCTGGTTGATGAAGGATATTGTTGTGTCTCTGACAAGGATCACATCTCTTAGCATATTCCACAGCATCTCTCTTCATGGTTGGCCAGTAGTATCCTGTCCTCAGGATTCTTGAGAATAATGCCCTGCCCCCAGTGTGGTTTCCACAATCTCCTTCATGGAAGTCTTTTAAAACTTCTTGGATTTCAGGATCCTCAATGCATCTCAAGTATGGTCCTGCAAGAGATCGTTTATACAACATATTATTTAAAATAGTGAATTGAGATACCTTAGATTTGAAAGCCCTAGGGTTTTCTCCTGTAGGAATCTCTCCATGTTGTAAGTATCTTATAATTGGTGAGATCCATGATCCTGATCCTGAATGGGATTGAGTATCCTCGCTAGGGATAATTGCAGAATCATTTCCTATCTCTATAGCCTGGTGATCCTCGATAGCCGGGTTCAGGATATGGATAATAGGGATCTTGATATCCTCCGGGATCTTTAAGGATGATCCTAAGTTAGCCAATGCATCAGCCTTTGTATTTTCTTCCCTTGGTACCTGCGTCAAACTAAAGGAAACAAAAGAGAGTGCCAAACTTTTGACTATCTCAAGATATTTGGTTAGCTTTTCACCTTTAACAGCATAGGATCCATTAAAGTGGTTTGTAATTAGCAATGAATCTACATGTACCTCAAGATACCTGATCCCCATATGCTTTGCAATTTGCAAACCAGCAATTAAGGCTTCATATTCAGCCTCATTGTTAGTGGTTTGGAACTCACAAGCTATAGAATGGGGTATTATGTCCCCCTGTGGCGATTTTAGTAGTATTCCAAGCCCTGTGCCTTTGACATTTGAGGATCCATCAGTATAGAGTATCCAAGGATCCTTGGTCTCTTCTAGCTGCTGGACTTCTAACTCAGCTTCTTTTTGTAAATCACTACTGAAATCAGCCACAAAGTCAGCTAATGCTTGGGATTTGATGGCTGTCCTAGACTCATATCTTATATCATACGCACTTAGCTTCACTGCCCATTTAGCCATCCTTCCTGACATCTCTGGTTTCCTGAGGACATTCTTAATTGGAAAATTAGTTTTAACAACAATAACATGAGTTTCAAAATAATGTCTCAACTTAGTAGATGCCATAATCAATGCAAGAATAAGCTTTTCAAGGTGTGAATACCTGGATTCGGCATCAAGTAAACTTTTACTTACATAATAGACAGGATGTTGTGTACCTTCATGATCCTTAACAAGGACCGCACTTACTGCTTTTGAGGATACTTCAAGATACAAGGATAGCACATCGCCTTTTTCTGGTTTCATCAAGGCCGGGGTTGTGGACAGATAATCTTTGAGGGCTCTTAAAGCATTTTTATGCTTCTCAGTCCACTCAAATTTCTTGTTCTTCCTTAGGATATCATAGAATTCTTTGCACTTCTCCGAGGATTTGGATATAAATCTGTTCAAAGCTGCTATCCTGCCTGTTAGCCTTTGGACATCCTTAGCATTGGCCGGAGATTTGATGTTCACTATTGCTTTGATTTGTTCCGGGCTAGCTTCAATGCCTCTCTTGGTTACCATGTATCCTAAGAATTTACCTGCTTTAACACCAAAGTGACATTTTGAAGGGTTAAGTTTCATGTTATATTTGTCAAGGATATTGTTTTGGTCAAAAAATCTGTTGAGGATATTGCAACCAAACTCTATATTACGGGGTATGATGATAACAATGTAGAACAATAACAAGGATCACTTCAATGTAAATTGCTGAAATGACACAAGGATTTATACGGGGAAAAGCCCTTGATCAAGAGTTGATCTCCGGCACAAAAAACCCCGGGTGATGGAAACTACCGATCACCAAGCTCAAATAAATGAATGAATGTTTACAACTTCGGATAGTAACGATCTAGATACAAGGATCACTATCGTGAAATGTGTAAATGTGAGTGAAAACGAATGTATGTTCGTCGAGAGCTTCAAGTGTGCGAGTATATGAGTGTGTGTAGCTGTCAAAATGACTAAGTGTTTTTCTACTAGCTCGTTACCCCTTTTAAAATAGAAATTAAACTACCAAACTAACTATCCGACTTTTGTGCCAAGCCCCCACGTTCTCCATAACGTCCATTTTTGGCCAAGCACGTGCAGAATAGTTTGGGAATATTCTCCAGGAATGTCGCCAAGACTTGGTCAAGCTGGTTATACCTGCGAGATAGTACAAAACATAAATAAACAATCGTCAGTACGAGGATCCTTAAAGTGATCTATGATCCTGATCCTGAAGCTCTTCTGAGGATCACCACCTGTCACAGAAGTAAGGATCACTAATTAGGATAACGTGTAAGGATCACTAATTGTTAGAAAATCCTCCCCTAACAATTGCCCCCAAAATATAAGGAGTAATTTGTAAAATTAGCGAGTTATATTTTCTTTGATTTTATCCGCAACTAACTAACGGATATATAGCCGTTAAAATAGAACTAGTCGTTGCGATCATGACGTCACGGAAGTGACAATCCTGTAGAATCATAATTATAAATAGAGATATAGATAGGATCAATATGCATTCAAATTCGAAAGAAACTCCCTTTATATTCTCAGTCGAAGATCAATCAGGTATCTCTTTCTCCTCTTTCTCCCTCTCTTACTCTGTTTTTCTTTCTTTATCACAAACACTTTGAGAATGATGCTCCGGTCCTCCCCCGCCAAGGATCACCAGAAGGATAGTCCCTTGAAGAGTCAAAAGATCATCAAAGACTCCACAAATGAAAGGTGTTACTTTAATGATGCTCAGATAGACAAGATTCGTCGTTGTTTTCCGGCGAGTGCCTTCTTCAAACCCTTTGATCCCACTGTTCTTAGCGACTATGTTTCTGAAACATGGGTTGCCTTTCCAGCTACTCCATTTACTATAGGGTACACCTATCCTTTCCCAGAATTCACACAATCCTTCTTTTCCCTGACCGGCATATCTTACATCCAAGCCATGCCGATGATTTGGAGGGTTTTGTATACCCTGGAGAGGATCATCGAGCAGGAGGGCGTTGATTTAGGCATATCAGAGCTGACACAATTGTATGATCTTACCACCTTCGGATCCCATCGTTATTTGTTCAAACGAAAACCCGGCGGAGAACACCCTCTTCTTAAAGTTACTAAGAATGACACAAATTGGAAACGTCGCTTCTTCTTTGTCAGGAGGGATACCCTTCCAGACGGAAAGGATCTACCAAAGACCTGGTCCACCCATGGTAGGCCAGAGGATCCTGAGAAGGATCACCAGGTAGTCTTGTTTTTGTATAAGGATTACTGACCCCTTTTTTGTCTTGTATTATGCAGCTATTTCTGTCTCACACATCATCACATCACCTGCAACCAAGGATAGGCTTGCTGCTTTTTGGAAGCTTGATCCTGAAATAAGGACATTCAAGATAGACACCCAAGACTCACAAGAAGTATCCTCAGGTTCCATTACCATGTCAAGTAAGTATCCTGCCTTTTGCATAGTTTGAATATTAAAATAAATAAGTAAATTGAAATAGGATAAGGATACTTATCTTGCGATGAATGTGTAGGTGCCGGAAAATCTGCCAAGCCTGTATCCCAGTTCAATACGGCTGACCTTGATGTCGTACGATCCAGGAAGAAGAGATCCACCACCAGTCCTAGCATCTCCATTCCAAAGGCACCCGCTAAAGGAAAGGGTGTCAAGAAGAGGAAAACTTCTGATGCTGAGGATCTTCAGGGCCTACCACTGATCCGTCACCAGTTCATCGAATACTTCAACGATGTAAGGATCACCAACTCTGCCTAGGTATCCTACCCGTATAAGGATCACCTGATCTTGAACTGCTTTATCCTTTTCTTTGCAGAAATTTGCTGAGATTGAGGATTACGTGGGGAATGTTGAGGAGCAGGACAAGAAGATCGCTGACCTCCAACAGGTTGCAGTGCTCAAGGACCTTGCCATTGCTGATCTTCAGAAGGAACTCCAAGATGCCAAGACCAAGACGGCTAAGCTTCTGATTGACCTTGATTATGAGAAGCATGATCTCATAGAAAATGCTAAGGTCTCTGCCGCCATCACGATGTATCAGACAAAATTGAAGATGGCCCAGGAAGCTCAAGATCCTAGTTTTGACAAAAGCAGCTGGGATGTTGAGGGCTGGAAGGCAAGGTTGGCTGATCTAGAGGATGATGAGGAGGAGGCTACTGAGGTCTTGGCGATTGAGGCAAGTGGCAGTGGAAAGGATCTGAAGAAGGATACCGCAGCTGGAGAGGAAGAGGATGCAGCGAAGGCATAGGCTGCATGGATGGGCGATGAAGGACATTTCTAGACGTAGCCGGAGCCCATTCTTTAAGTTTGATAGTTTGTTTTGGTTATGATGTTTTTTGCTGAACAATGATGGGTTGTACTTCGAACAATAGGTTTTAGGATTAAGGATCATGTATGATCCTTTAGACAATAGGCAGGATTGCAATTGGTGGAGGGATCCTCTGTTTGGGGGATGAAGCCATTGTGATCCTGCCGCCTTTATATTCCTGCACTACTTTTGAACTTATTATCATGGACACCCTTGACCTACCCCAGCGGACGGGCCACGTTTTGCTGGTAGAAGCTCGGGTAGGTAATTTTGACAACCTTTTAAGGGTTAATCCTTTGTTAATAAAATCTTAACCTTTTGTCGCTTAACTTGTGTTGTTATCCTTATGTTTCTTTGATTTTCCTTTGTTTTGATACACACTTATTGAATAAACAATTTCGAACAAGCCAGACTGAAAATGTTTAGGATATGATCCATGATCAGATATCCTTTAGTTAAAGAATTTTACAAAGCGATATATTTTAAGGATCACAAGTCTAGTTGTCAAACTTTGAGGGTTATTCAAATAAATAATGAATAGAATAAAAGACAGTTAAGGATCATACCTGAGGGTCCAAGTTAGGATCCTAATCATAATAAGGATAACTGTAAAATAAACCTTAGAATAAAGTAAGGATCAAGGATCCCTAGTTGCCTATCTTCAAGAACCTGAAATAGAGCATAACTTGGGACTAAGCCAATATAAGAAAAGAGTTAGCAACTGGGGACAAGCCCAAGGATAACTGGGGACAAGCCCAAGGATAACTGGGGACAAGCCCAAGGATAACTGGGGACAAGCCCAAGGATCGTATGTAAACTGGAGTACGGCCCTAACTGGCGACTATCCAAAATTAGTGACATGAAAATGCCAAAACCTTAGCTAACGTGAAAACGTTAGAAACCTTAGCTAACGTGAAAATGTTAGAAACCTTAGGAACGGATGTATGGTACGTCTACCATTATACGTAGGATCCTAAGCATAGCCAGTACAATGGAATTATCAGCCCCTAAAACGAGTACTGGTCCCAATGCCTTGAACTATACCAGGATCATCGTGCGCTACAGGCGGAACTGGGGTCAAGCCTAAATAACTGGGGCTATACCCAAGGAATGGATTGCTTCAGCGGATAACCAATGTTATGCTAAGGATACCTGAACTTTCAAAACTTAAACTCACGTGAGAGATGGATAAAGGATACATGATCCTTATCCTTATTAAGAAAATAAGGAAATGAAATAGTTGAAGTTTAGGATATTACCTAAGTAAGGATCACCAGTACTTTGAGGATCCTTTAAGGATATCCCTATCATGAGGATCATCTATGCCATGAGGATCCTGCTCACATGAAATATTTCTTCAAGTGGACAGCATTCCAAGCTCTTGGAAGCAAATCACCTTCCATGGTTAGCAATCTATATGCCCCCTTTCCTGCTTCAGCTTCAATCAAATAAGGGCCTTCCCATTTTGGAGCCAATTTTCCATCAGCAGGATTGGTGGTATTCTGAAATGCTTTCCTTAATACCATATCTCCGACTTGAAACCTCCTGATCCTGACATTTTTGTTGTAAGCACCAGCCATTCTTTGTTGATAACTGGCCATCCTTATCCTAGCCATATCCCTGATTTCTTCAATAGTATCCAGGTCTTGAGCCAAGTTCTCGTCATTCTCCTCAGGATCACGGGTACTTGTTCTTGCAGTTGGAACCACCATTTCTGTTGGGATCACTGATTCTGCCCCAAATACTAAAGAGAATGGTGTTTGACCAGTAGCATTCTTAGGGGTTGTCCTATCAGCCCAAAGCACATAGGGTAGTTCTTCTGCCCATTTCCCTTTCTTGGATCCAAGCTTTTTCTTCAAATTGTTGATGATGATCTTGTTGGATGATTCTGCCTGACCATTAGCTTGTGGGTGGACTGGTGTTGATGTTATCATCTTATTCCCCCAGCTGTCACAAAAGTTAGTGGTTCTGTCCCCAATAAATTGGGAACCATTATCACATATAATCTCAGAAGGAATTCCAAATCTAGTTATAATATTTCTTTTAATGAAGGATATAACTTCCTTTTCTCTGACTTGGGCAAAAGCTTCAGCCTCTATCCACTTGGAGAAGTAATCAGTCATAGCTAGCATAAATACTTTTCCACCAGGTGCCTTAGGGAGCTTTCCAACTATATCCATACCCCATCTCATAAATGGCCAAGAGGAGGATATAGGATGCAATAATTCAGCTGGTTGATGAAGGATATTGTAGTGTCTTTGACAAGGATCACATCTCTTAGCATACTCCACAGCATCTCTCTTCATGGTTGGCCAGTAGTATCCTGTCCTCAGGATCCTTGAGAATAATGCTCTGCCCCCAGTGTGGTTTCCACAATCCCCTTCGTGGAAGTCTTTCAAAACTTCTTGGATTTCAGGATCCTCAATGCATCTCAAGTATGGTCCTGCAAGAGATAGTCTATACAACATATTATTTAAAATTGTGAATTGAGATACCTTAGATTTGAAAGCCCTAGGGTTTTCTCCTGTAGGAATCTCTCCATGTTGTAAGTATCTTATAATTGGTGAGATCCATGATCCTGATCCTGAATGGGATTGAGTATCCTCGCTAGGGATAATTGCAGAATCATTCCCTATCTCCATAGTCTGGTGATCCTCGATAGCCGGGGTCAGGATATGGATAATAGGGATCTTGATATCCTCCAGGATCTTCAAGGATGATCCTAAGTTAGCCAATGCATCAGCCTCTGTATTTTCTTCCCTTGGTACCTGTGTCAAACTAAAGGAAACAAAAGAGAGTGCCAAACTTTTGACTATCTCCAAATATTTGGTTAGCTTTTCACCTTTAACAGCATAGGATCCATTAAAGTGGTTTGTAATTAACAAAGAATCTACATGTACCTCAAGATACCTGATTCCCATATGCTTAGCAATTTGCAAACCAGCAATTAAGGCTTCATATTCAGCCTCATTGTTAGTGGTTTGGAACTCACAAGCTATAGAATGGGGTATTATGTCCCCCTGTGGCGATTTTAGTAGTATTCCAAGCCCTGTGCCTTTGACATTTGAGGATCCATCAGTATAGAGTATCCAAGGATCCTTGGTCTCTTCTAGCTGCTGGACTTCTAACTCAGCTTCTTCTTGTAAATCACTACTGAAATCAGCCACAAAGTCAGCTAATGCTTGGGATTTGATGGCTGTCCTAGGCTCATATCTTATATCATATGCACTTAGCTTCACTGCCCACTTAGCCATCCTTCCTGACATCTCTGGTTTCCTGAGGACATTCTTAATTGGAAAATTAGTTTTAGCAATGATAACATGAGTTTCAAAATAATGTCTTAACTTAGTAGATGCCATAATTAATGCAAGAATAAGCTTTTCAAGATGTGAGTACCTGGATTCGGTATCAAGTAAACTTTTACTAACATAATAGACAGGATGTTGTGTACCTTGATGATCCTTAACAAGGACCGCACTTACTGCTTTTGAGGATACTGCAAGATACAAGGATAACACATCGCCTTTTTCTGGTTTCATCAAAGCCGGGGCCGAGGATAGGTAATCTTTGAGGGCTCTTAAAGCATTTTCATGCTTCTCCGTCCACTCAAATTTCTTGTTCTTCCTTAGGATATCATAGAATTCTTTGCACTTCTCTGAGGATTTGGATATAAATCTGTTCAAAGCTGCTATCCTGCCTGTTAGCCTTTGAACATCCTTAGCATTGGCCGGAGATTTGATGTTCACTATTGCTTTGATTTGTTCCGGGCTAGCTTCAATGCCTCTCTTTGTCACGATATATCCTAAGAATTTACCTGCTTTAACACCAAAGTGACATTTTGAAGGATTAAGCTTCATGTTATATTTGTCAAGGATATCGAATGCTTCCTCCAAGTCTCTTAAGTGATCCTCAGCTTTCAAGGATTTTACCACCATATCATCTATGTAAACCTCCATAGTTTGTCCAATCTGATCCTTGAACATCATATTCACCAGCCTTTGATATGTTGCACCTGCATTTCTTAGTCCGAACGGCATAGCAATATAGCAGTATATACCAGTTGGAGTCATGAAGGCTGTATCCTCGATGGTTCCATTTGGATTTGTTGGAATCCAGATGAAGCATCCATAAAAGTTAACAGTTCATGACCCGCAGTTGCATCCACCATGGAGTCAATGTGGGGTAATGGGAAAGGATCCTTGGGACATGCCTTATTTAAATCAGCAAAATCGACACATACCCTCCACTTTCCGTTTTTCTTTTGAACAACAACCACATTGGCCAACCATCTTGGATACTTGACCTCTCTAATCATACCTGCCCGGAGCAATTTCTCTACCTCCTCCTGGATAATGGTATTCCTTTCCGGTGCAAACTTTCTTCTCCTTTGATGGATTGGTTTGAAGGATCTGTCTATCCCGAGTTTGTGAGTGATTACATCTTTGGATATACCAGTCATGTCTTCATGTTTCCATGCAAAGGTAGTCTTTCTCCTTTTGAGGAAGGATATGAGGTCTTCTTTCATTTCGCCAAGGATCCCTGATCCGATATAGATTTTGGATTCAGGATCATCAGGATCCATGAGGATTTCTACCACATCCTGCTCTCTTGCCTCCAAGACATCCCTTGGAGGATACTTTGATTGCTATTGCTCCCTTGACTTCGAGGCTGGTTTCATCGATGAAGTGTAGCAATTCTTAGCCTCCTGCTGATCACTATCAATCTTCACTATTCCCCAAGGACTAGGGAGCTTCACACATTGATGGTATATAGATGGGACTGCTTTCATATCGTGTATCCAAGGCCTGCCAAGGATAACATTACAACAAGATAAACAGTCAATAACACAAAATTTTTTATAAGAGTGTAGGCCTTCGATGTATATTGGGAGTTTAATGTCCCCCAGGGTATTCTTAGTTTCGCCACTAAATCCCACGAGCACGGAGGATCTTGGTATGATATCCGATTCAGGGATTCCCATCTTCTTCAGAACATCAAGCTGGATAATGTTCACTGAGCTTCCTCCGTCTATAAGGATCCTGCGGACAAAATGGTTAGAAATGAAAAGAGTAATAACTAAACCATCGTGATGAGGGTCCTGGATATCAACTCGATCATCCTCATCAAAGGTTATGACTTTTCCTTCGGTGACACTTGATGTTCAAACAGGTCTTTCTCCATTATCCATTTTAGTTTCCTTTGCATGCCTTTTAGCTGCTGAGAAGGATGTGCCGCAAATGTCTGATCCTCCAGAAACAAAGTTTATCACTTGTGCATCTGCTGGAGGGGCTGGAGCCTTCTCAGGGATCCTTTCAGGATCCTGAGTCCTTGACTTTTTTCTTCCCAACAACTCTTTTAGATGCCCCTTGCTCAACAAGTATCCAATCTCCTTTCTTAGTGCAATGCATTCTTCTGTGAGATGCCCAAAATCTTCATGGTATGCACACCAGTTTGATTTGTCCTTAGTTGCAGCTGGCCTATCATTTTTTCTGGGCCATCTAGCTTTATCTCCTAGACTCTGCATCGCAAGGATTAGTTCATTGTTATCAACACTAAAACAATATTCAGAAATTGGAGGATAATCCTCATCATCCTCTTCTTGATCAATAGAATGCACGTTCTGGTTATCAGATCTGTTGTAGGATCTGAACTTGTTGTTCCTGAATGAGGATCCTTGCTTATCCTGCTTTGAGGATCCTGCTAACCTCTCCTGGATCCTCTTGTCATCTTCTAATCGAATGAACCTAAGTGCTCGGGTTCTTACCTCATCTAAGTTCCTGCATGGTGTCATAACAAGATCATCATAGAAAGACGAATCCCTAAGCAATCCCATTTTAAAGGCCTCAACAGCCGTGGCTATATCTAAGTTGGGAATGTCTAAGGATTCTTTACTGAATTTGGTAATGTAATCCCTTAATGATTCATTATGACCCTGGGTTATCCTATACAGATCACTAGTTAATCGTTCAAATTTCCTACTACAAGAAAACTGATTATTAAATAGATTAACTAGATTAGCAAATGAGGTAATAGAATAGGGAGGAAGACTTAGCAGCCATTTGAGAGCTGATCCAGTAAGAGTGGATTCTGAATCCTTTGCACAGGCATGCTTCCTTTAACCTTTCTGGGATTGGATTGATCTCCATCCTCTCCCTGTATTGTGCTATGTGTTCTTCAGGATCCGTCGAACCATCATACAGTTTCATTGTAGGCACATGGAACCTCTTGGGTATCTCAGCATCACAGATTGGTGGTGCAAAACGAGATATCTTATGGCTCCCATCTGCAATCTCTGGGATAGGTTTGACTACTCCCGGAACACTTGATATCATATCCTTTAGCTTTTGCAATTCTCTGGCCATGGCATGATTGATACCTGGATCCTGCATAAGACCATGGTTAGTAGTATAAGAATTGTTAAAAGTGTTACCTCCCATTGGATTCAAGTTAGGAAGAATGGATGTTAATCCATATTGTTGAGGCTCTGGAATGATCGAGGGACCAGTAGAAGCATTGGTCTGCATTGGAATAAAATCTCCCTGATGGACATCTGAACTTCCTGTTTGCAAACTCCTCAAGGATCCTGGCATCTGGAAGGATCCCTGAAACTGGGACGATCCCGGAACGATGGAGGATCCTTGAACTTGTGATGATCCTGGAACAAAGGAGGATCCTTGAACCTGGGATGATCCTGGAACAAAGGAGGATCCTTGAACCTGGGATGATCCTGGAACAAAGGAGGATCCTTGAACCTGGGATGATCCTGGAATAAAGGAGGATCCTTGAACCTGGGATGATCCTGGAACAAAGGAGGATCCTTGAACCTGGGATGATCCTGGAACGAAGGAGGATCCTTGAACCTGGTGCATTCCTGAATATCCTCCTGAGCTTGTGAGGGATCCCATATGCTGAGGATAGGGTCCCGCTGGCTGGAAATATGAACCTGATGCCTGGGTCATTGTTGTTGTTCCGTAGTGCACTCCTTTCGGTCCACCCACATATTGAATGTCTGGAGCCACTGATGGCTGAGAAGTAACCACCGGAGTATCAAAATTCAAGGATTTTGGCACCAGTGGGGAATGATCCTCTGCCGTTGTCTTTTGTTTCTTGAGATCTCCTATTTCTCTGAGAATCCTCTCATTGGTCTTATCCTGTTGCCGTATCTGATCCTTCATCTGCAAAATAAAAGTAAACATGTCACTAGTAGTGGGAGTGTAAGAAGCAGAAGAAGTTGGAGGTTTTGAGAAAATGGGAGTTGGTTTCTTCGCAGAATTCTCAGCATTCTTCTGGGATCCAGAAGATGGTGGAGGCAAAGGGGGAACGCCTTGTGAAGAAGTGAATGCGGGCATCAAGTTTGAAGCATTCTTCGCTGAGGAAGCCATTTGCTTGGTTGTAGTGAACCGAAATGAGCACAGAAATGCGTATTTTCCTAAGGACAAAGCACCAATTGCCCCACGGTGGGCGCCAAACTGTTTTGGTCAAAAAATCTGTTGAGGATATTGCAACCAAACTCTATATTACGGGGTATGATGCTAACAATGTAGAACAATAACAAGGATCACTTCAATGTAAATTGCTGAAATGACACAAGGATTTATACGGGGAAAAAGCCCTTGATCAAGAGTTGATCTCCGGCACAAAAAACCCCGGGTGATGGAAACTACCGATCACCAAGCTCAAATAAATGAATGAATGTTTACAACTTCGGATAGTAACGAGCTAGATACAAGGATCACTATCGTGAAATGTGTAAATGTGAGTGAAAACGAATGTATGTTCGTCGAGAGCTTCAAGTGTGCGAGTATATGAGTGTGTGTAGCTGTCAAAATGACTAAGTGTTTTTCTACTAGCTCGTTACCCCTTTTAAAATAGAAATTAAACTACCAAACTAACTATCCGACTTTTGTGCCAAGCCCCCACGTTCTCCATAACGTCCATTTTTGGCCAAGCACGTGCAGAATAGTTTGGGAATATTCTCCAGGAATGTCGCCAAGACTTGGTCAAGCTGGTTATACCTGCGAGATAGTACAAAACATAAATAAACAATCGTCAGTACGAGGATCCTTAAAGTGATCCATGATCCTGATCCTGAAGCTCTTCTGAAGATCACCACCTGTCACAGAAGTAAGGATCACTAATTAGGATAACGTGTAAGGATCACAAATTGTTAGAAAATCCTCCCCTAACAGATATCGAATGCTTCCTCCAAGTCCCTTAGGTGATCCTCAGCTTTTATGGATTTTACCACCATATCATCTATGTAAACCTCCATAGTTTGTCCAATCTGATCCTTGAACATCATATTCACCAGCCTTTGATATGTTGCACCTGCATTTCTTAGTCCGAACGGCATAGCAATATAGCAGTATATACCAGTTGGAGTCATGAAGGCTGTATCCTCTTGGTCGGATGGTTCCATTTGGATTTGTTGGAATCCAGATGAAGCATCCATAAAAGTTAACAGTTCATGACCCGCAGTTGCATCCACCATGGAGTCAATGTGGGGTAATGGGAAAGGATCCTTGGGACATGCCTTATTTAAATCGGTTAAATCGACACATACCCTCCACTTTCCGTTTTTCTTTTGAACAACAACCACATTGGCCAACCATCTTGGATACTTGATCTCTCTAATCATACCTGCCCGGAGCAATTTCTCTACCTCTTCCTGGATAATGGCGTTCCTTTCTGGTGCAAACTTTCTTCTCCTTTGATGGATTGGTTTGAAGGACCTGTCAATGCCGAGTTTGTGAGTGATTACATCTTTGGATATACCAGTCATGTCTTCGTGTTTCCATGCAAAGGTAGTCTTTCTCCTTTTGAGGAAGGATACGAGGTCTTCTTTCATTTCGCCAAGGATCCCTGAGCCGATATAGATTTTGGATTCAGGATCATCAGGATCCATGAGGATTTCTACCACATCCTGCTCTCTTGCCTCCAAGACATCCCTTGGAGGATACCTTGATTACTATTGCTCCCTTGACTTCGAGGTTGGTTTCATCGATGAAGTGTAGCAATTCTTAGCCTCCTGCTGATCACTATCAATCTTCACTATTCCCCAAGGACTAGGGAGCTTCACACATTGATGGTAGGTAGATGGGACTGCTTTCATATCGTGTATCCAGGGCCTGCCAAGGATAACATTACAACAAGATAAACAGTCAATAACACAAAATTTTTGATAAGAGTGTAGGCCTTCAATGTATATTGGGAGTTTAATGTCCCCCAGGGTATTCTTAGTTTCGCCACTAAATCCCACGAGCACGGAGGATCTTGGTATGATATCTGATTCAGGGATACCCATCTTCTTTAGAACATCAAGCTGGATAATGTTCACTGAACTTCCTCCGTCTATAAGGATCCTGCGGACAAAATGGTTAGAAATGAAAAGAGTAATAACTAAACCATCGTGATGAGGATCCTGGATATCAACACGATCATCCTCATCAAAGGTTATGACTTTTCCTTCGGAGACACTTGATGTTCGAACGGGTCTTTCTCCATTATCCATTTTAGTTTCCTTTGCATGCCTTTTAGCTGCTGAGAAGTATGTGCCACAAATGTCTGATCCTCCAGAAATAAAGTTTATT
Organism: Helianthus tuberosus; assembly: GCA_030545235.1. Lineage (NCBI taxonomy): Eukaryota > Viridiplantae > Streptophyta > Magnoliopsida > Asterales > Asteraceae > Helianthus > Helianthus tuberosus. The sequence continues at coordinate 120,854,729 of CM060356.1, read as the reverse complement.
ACTTGTGCATCTGCTGGAGGGGCTGGAGCCTTCTCAGGGATCCTTTCAGGATCCTGAGTCCTTGACTTTTTTCTTCCCAACAACTCTTTTAGATGCCCCTTGCTCAACAAGTATCCAATTTCCTTTCTTAGGGCAATGCATTCTTCTGTGAGATGCCCAAAATCTTCATGGTATGCACACCACTTTGATTTATCCTTAGTTGCAGCTGGCCTATCATTTTTTCTGGGCCATCTAGCTTTATCACCTAGATTCTGCATCGCAAGGATTAGTTCATTGTTATCAACAGAAAAACAATATTCGGAAATTGGAGGATAATCCTCATCATCCTCTTCTTGATCAACAGAATGCACGTTCTGGTTATCAGATCTGTTGTAGGATCTGAACTTGTTGTTCCTGAATGAGGATCCTTGCTTATCCTGCTTTGAGGATCCTGCTAACCTCTCCTGGATCCTCTTGTCATCCTCTAGCCGAATGAACCTAAGTGCTCGGGTTCTTACCTCATCTAAGTTCCTGCATGGTGTCATAACAAGATCATCATAGAACGACGAATCCCTAAGCAATCCCATTTTAAAGGCCTCAACAGCCGTGGCTATATCTAAGTTGGGAATGTCTAAGGATTCTTTACTGAATTTGGTAATGTAATCCCTTAATGATTCATTATGACCCTGGGTTATCCTATATAGATCACTAGTTAATCGTTCAAATTTTCTACTACAAGAAAACTGATTATTAAACAGGTTAACTAGATTAGCAAATGAGGTAATAGAGTAGGGGGAAGACTTAGCAGCCATTTGAGAGCTGATCCAGTAAGAGTGGATCCGAATCCCTTGCACAGGCACGCTTCCTTTAACCTTTCTGGGATTGGATTGATCTCCATCCTCTCCCTGTATTGTGCTATGTGTTCTTCAGGATCCGTCGAACCATCATACAGCTTCATCGTTGGCACATGGAACCTCTTGGGTATCTCAGCATCACAGATTGGTGGTGCAAAGCGAGATATCTTGTGGCTCCCATCTGCAATCTCTGGGATAGGTTTGACCACTCCTGGAACACTTGATATCATATCCTTTAGCTTTTGCAATTCTCTAGCCATGGCATGATTGATACCTGGATCATGCATAAGACCATGGTTAGTAGTATAAGAATTATTAAAAGTGTTACCTCCAATTGGATTCAGATTAGGAAGATTGGATGTTAATCCATATTGTTGGGGCTCTGGAATGATCGAGGGACCAGTAGAAGCATTGGTCTGCGTTGGAATAAAATCTCCCTGATGGACATCTGAACTTCCTGTTTGCAAGCTCCTCAAGGATCCTGGCATCTGGAAGGATCCTTGAAACTGAGACGATCCCGGAACAAAGAAGGATCCTTGAACATGGGATGATCCTGGAACAAGGGAGGATCCTTGAACCTGGGATGATCCTGGAACAAGGGAGGATCCTTGAACCTGGGATGATCCTGGAACAAGGGAGGATCCTTGAACCTAGGATGATCCTGGAACAAGGGAGGATCCTTGAATCTGCTGCGCTCCTGAATAACCTCCTGCATTCATGAAGGATCCTATATACTGAGGATAGGATCCTGCTGGCTGGAAATAGGAACCCGATGCCTGAGTCACTGTTGTTGTTCCGTAGTGCACTCCTTTTGGTCCACCCACATATTGAACATCTGGAACCACTGATGGCTGAGAAGTAATCACCGGAGTATCAAAATTCAAAGATTTCGGCACCAGTGGGGAATGATCCTCTGCCGTTTTCTTTTGTTTCTTGAGATCTCTGATTTCTTTGAGAATCCTTTCATTGGTCTTATCCTGTTGCTGTATATGATCCTTCATCTGCAAAATCAAAGTAAACATGTCACTAGTAGTAGGAGTGTAGGAAGCAGAAGAAGTTGAAGGTTTTGAGAAAATGGGAGTTGGTTTCTTCACAGCATTCTCAGTATTCTTCGGGGATCCAGAAGGTGGTGGAGGCAGAGGGGGAACGCCTTGTGAAGAAGTGAATGAAGGCATCAAATTTGAAGCATTCTTCGCTGAGGAAGCCATTTGCTTGGTTGTAGTGAACTGAAATGAGCACAGAAATGCAAATTTTTCTAAGGATAAAGCACCAATTGTACCACGGATAGCGCCAAACTGTTTTGGTCAAAAAATCTGATGAGGATATTGCAACCAAACTCTCTGTTACAGGGTATGATGCTAATAATGTAGAACAATGACAAGGATCACTATAATGCAAATTGCACAAATGACACAAGGATTTATACGGGGAAAAAGCCCTTGATCAAGAGTTTATCTCCGGCACAAAAAACCCCGGGTGATGAAAACTACCGATCACCAAGCTCAAATAAATGAATAAGTGTTTACAACTCCGGATAGTAACGAGCTAGGTACAAGGATCACTATCGTGAAATGTGTAAAAGTGAGTGAAAACTAATGAATGTTCGTCGAGAGCCTCAAATGTGCGAGTATATGAGAGTGTGTGTAGCTGAAAATGGCTAAGTGTTCTAAATTCTAGCTCGTTACCCCTTTTAAAATAGAAGTTAACTACAATAACTAACTATCCGACTTTCGTGCCAATCTCCCACGTTCTCCACAATGTCCATTTCCAATCAAACGTGTGCGAAATACCCGTGGAATATTCCATAGTAACATTGCCAAGACCAAGTCAAGCTTGTTATTGCTGCGAAGTAACACAAAACACAAATAAACAATCGTCAGTACGAGGATCCTTAAAGTGATCCATGACCCTGATCCTGAAGCTCTTCTGAGGATCACTATCTGTCACAGAAGTAAGGATCATTAATCATGATAACGAATAAGGATCACTAATTGTTAGAAAATCCTCCCCTAACACCTACTAATAGTGATCTCTTTACTTTGATTTTGCCGATGAGGGATCGTATGCAAGAGCAGGATAAAACCAACGAAATGATCCTCAGGGAGATAGGTGATATCAAGAAACAGAAGAAATCGGTGGAGGATCATTCCCCATTGATGCCCAGGTCGCTGAACTTCGACACTCCATTCATAACTTCCCAGCACTCAGCAGCTCCGGACGTGCAATACTTGGGTGAATTACCAGGAAGACGTTATAGAACAACAACAATGACTCAGGCTCTAGGATCTTACCTTCAACCTTCCGGAGCCTCTGTCCAGCATCAGGGATCCTTCGTCAGCTCAGGAGGATTTTCGGGAATGCACTCGGTCCAAGGATCCTCCATGGTTCCAGGATCCTCTTAGGTCCAAGGATCCTCCATGGTTCAAGGATCCTCCTCTCAGGTTCAAGGATCCTCCATGGTTCAAGGATCCTCCTCTCAGCCTCAAGGATCCTTTCAGGTTCAAGGATCCTCCCAGCATCAAGAATCCAACATCTTTCAGGATCAAGGATCCTTAAGGAGTATGCAGCCTCCAAGTTCGGATGTTCATCAAGGAGACTTCATACCAATGCAGACCATTGCTTCTTCTGGTCCTTCGATCATACCGGAGTCCCGCCAATATGGATTCACATCTGGAATTCCAAACATGAATCCTTGGGGAGGTAACACTTTCAATAATTCTTGTAACACTAACTATGGCTCTATGCAGGATACAGGTATCAATCAAGCCATGGCTCGGGAATTACAGAAGCTTAAGGATATGATATCCAGTGTTCCAGGAGTGCTCAAGCCCATTCCTGAGATCACAGATGGTAGCCATAGGATATCTCGCTTTGCACCACCCTTGTGTGATGCTGAGATACCCAAAGGATTCCAGATACCATCCATGAAGCTATATGATGGTTCAACGGATCCAGAGGAGCATGTAGCTCAATACAGGGAGAGGATGGAGATCAATCCAATTCCGGAGAGGTTAAAAGAAGCATGTCTATGCAATTGATTTGGATCCACACTTACAGGATCTGCTCTTAAATGGCTGCTAAGTCTTCCCCCTTACTCTATTACTTCATTTGCTAATCTAGTTAATTTGTTTAATAGTCAATTCTCTTGTAGTAGAAAGTTTGAACGATTGACTGGTGATTTATATAGGGTAACACAAGGTCAAAAAGAATCACTTAGAGATTACATCACTAAGTTTAGTAAAGAATCCTTAGACATTCCCAACTTGGATATTGCTACGGCTGTAGAAGCCTTTAAAATGGGTTTGCTTAGGGATTCATTGTTCTATGATGATCTTGTTATGACCCCATGCAGGAATCTTGACGAAGTAAGAACCAGGGCCCTTAGGTTCATCTGCCTAGAGGATGACAAAAGGATCCAGGAGAGATTGACAGGATCCTCAAAACAGGAGAAGCAAGGATCCTACTTCAGGAACAACAAATCAAAATCCTACAACAAATCTGATAACCAGAACGTGCATGCAGTGGAACAAGAAGAGGATGATGAGGATTATCCTCCCATTTCTGAATACTATTTTTCTGTTGATAACAATGAGCTAATCCTTGCAATGCAGAATCTAGGTGAGAAAGCTAGGTGGCCGAGAAAAAGTGATAAACCAGCTGCTACAAAGGATAAGTCCAAGTGGTGTGCATATCATGAGGATTTCGGGCATCTCACTGAAGAGTGTATTGCACTTAGAAAGGAAATTGGTTACTTGTTAAGCAAGGGGCATTTGAAAGAGCTTCTGGGACGAAAGAAGTCAAGGATCCAGGATCCTGAAAGGATCCCGGAAAAGGCTCCTGCTCCTCCAGCAGATGCACAAGTTATAAACTTCATATCCGGCGGATCAGACATTTGTGGTACTTCCTTTTCAGCAGCCAAAAGACATGCCAAGGAAACCAAGATGGATAATTGTTGGTGCATCCGTCTGTCGTCTACGTCTTCAGTCGTATCTCAGTTCGTTGCGAAGATGGTCAAGCATGATGTCATCATCACATCATCATAGTGATGTCATCAATGACATCCTCACAAGAGACAAAAGCATTAATGATATTAGATAATGAGTTCGGTTAAAGTTTTTCATATGTTTTCGTTTACATGTGTTAGGTCAGGTTCGCTCATTGGGTCATGTTAGGTTGGCTTATAGGTCACTATCTGGTTCGCTTATAGTGTTTTGTCTGATCCGCTTTTGTGTCATGTCATATAAGCGAACCAGCCATGTCTATATATAGGTGATAAGAGCGATCCTCACACATAGTTCTAGGTGTTGTCTTCCGGTGAGCCACGAAGTGCTGCCGAAGTGTCGACAGGTTGTAAACGTCTTCCAGATCAATAATATCGATAGTTATAAGTGAATACGCGCTGAATTACACCGAAACACTTGTTTCCGCCTTTTGTTTCTGTGAAAAACTCTTCTACGCGACTCGTTCGGGTCGAAATTCGATCCTACAATTGGTATCAGAGCCAGTGAAGAAGAGTTTTTGTTATTTCAGCCGATAATTCTGTTTCTACATCTTTCTTTTTCGAAAATCAGAACTTTTTACGGTCAAAATCGCTTAAAATTCACACAGTGTGTGCGTAATCATGAATTAACAAAACCTGGAAGTTTTCAGAACTTAAATCGGCCTAAAATTGGTTCAAATTGAGTTTTCGCTTGCATTCGGTTCGTGTTTTGCTGACGTCACATAGATCCGCTCCAAAAATTAACATTAGGTTCCGCTCCAAGTTCGCTCATCTGGTTCGCTCATCTGGTCCGCTTATTTGGACCAAATAGATTCACTCTTGTGGTCCGCTCATTGTGACAATAGTAGGTCCGCTCTTTGAAACAATTGAAGTCCGCTTATAAGACATAGTCTGGTTCGCTCTTGTGATCATCAAAGTTTTTGTCAGACATAGAACAGGTTAATCACGTGATTTGTTGTTAGTAATTAGAAAAGAAATCATGTTTTGTGTGTCAGTTTGCATGTGAGGTTCAATGAATATATGTCATAAACTTGTCTGCTTGTGAGTTTTGATAAAATGAAAGTGTTGAAAATAAGATATAGTTGTCGATTTAGTGGATTTTAAGGTCCAATTGATATTCATGAAAAGATAAGAGGTCCAATAAAAATAAATTCTATCAGATCATTTTATGTTGACTAAGACCCATGTGTTTTCTTTTAAAAACAAAGTTGATGTTATATGTGAAATGATGGTTCATCGGCCCAAGACACACTCATATATCGACCCAATAAAGTTTAGTTGATAATTGTGCTTTGTCGACAGTTAATATTCTAATGTCAAAATTGTTTGTCATTTGATTATCTGGATATTTTGATTCATGATGTTTGCATATGTTGTGTCAGTGATATTAATTGTGTAGTCAGAATTTTGTTTGTAAGTATCTCGGAAATAAAAAAAATTCATATGTTTGTTCATTGAATTTGTCGGTCAGCTTTACATAGAAGATTAATTGGATTTAGGCTTTTATTAAATGGCATTATATTACATGTGATCATTAAATAGTGTTTGTTTGAGCATGAGTTTGTTAGTGATTGTAGGTTTGTTATAAATTGTTTGTGTTGCTTGTGATTGTTTCTTAAAAGTGATATTGTTTTGTGGTGATAAGTAGTGTATCCAGGTTGCGTGAGTTGTCAGGTCGTACCAAAAATTGTTCAGTACGCATCAAAGTAAGGTCAAAAGGTTTGAAGTTCAGTCGGTTCACACGGTTCGATCAGTCGTTTTGTCAGTCAAGTCGCGTATCAAAAGTTCATCAAGTCGTTTGAAAGTTTGTCAGTGTGTTTGTAAAAGAGTCATCAATTGAATTCGATCCGGATCATTCAGTCCGTTGGTCAACATTCAGTCCACACTGAAAATCATCAGTTCGAGTATCAAATTTCTTTGGGTTTATTGATAAACGTTTAAACTGATTGTGTGTTGTTTGGTGATCGACAGGTTTTCGACAGGTATTTGCCCAAGACATGGAAGAAGAATTCTACAATGCGTTTGCCACACCAGTCGCTCCGGTTACTGCTACTGAAAATTTATACAGTGAGAATGAAACGGGGACTCATCAAAAGCCGCCAAAGCTCATGTATATTGAAGATTTTCAGGGTTGGAAAAACCGTTTTGAGAATTGGGTTCAGGCTTACAGATTCGATGCTTAGTGTTCTTTACTGAAAGATTACGAGAAACCAAAGAATGAACGTGGTTTGGAAAAGGGTTTCAATGATTTTACTGAAGCTGATAAGTTGAAATACACTAGTGAGAAGATGATGATCAGCATTTTACAGCAAGCAGTTAAAGAAGACATCTTTGTCTTACTTCAACATAATGGAACTGCTAGATCAATCTGGGAAGCTTTACTTCAGAAATTCCGAGGGAGTGCTGATATGATCAAAAACAAAAAGGCCTTATTGAAGAAGTCGTTTGACATATTTACTGCATTTGATCATGAAACCACAAAGGAAACAATAGATAGATACTGTCATCTGGTTCTTGAAATGAAGAGATTGGATATTCAAAAAGATGATGATGAGTGGGTTGATAAGTTAGCAGAGGCATTACCCCAACCGAAGTGGGGAACTTATCTGATGATTGTGAAACTCATGAGGAAGACTGAGAGTATGAACTTGGCACAGTTTATCCAGAAGATTGAGGAACAAGAGTTGGATATTCAAAAGACTGCGATAATGACGAATCCAAATGCCAAACAAGATGTCAGTTTGTATTACAGAGGGAACAAGTTTGAAGCTACTCCTAGTCCTAGCCCGAAGATTCAAACTGGTTACAGTGCTGATAGTGCGTCTGGAACAAAGAGTAGCAATGTGACTCAAAGTAGTGGATTTTCTTCATCATTTTCAAGTTTTGATCCAAATAGCGCAACATCAACTTCTCAACGACAAAATTCAACACATCTTCAGTGCAATGTTACATTAAACATTCAAAATGGTCAGAATTTGTCTCCAGAAGTTGCCAAGCAACACATGGCATCACTGGTTACTATGTTAGAATCTTACGAAAGTTTGATCGATGGGAAGATTGGCAATCCAATGCTTACCAAAGAAGATTACGACCAAATTGATGCTGAAGAACTTGAAGTGATGGATATCAAATGGTGCTTAGCAAGTGCTTGGAGGAGAGCTGAAAAGTTTCAAGAGATTACTGGTAGGGATGAATTTCGAGGAATGGCTACCTCTCCGTTGGGATTTGATAAATCAAAGGTTACCTGTTTCCGTTGTAAAGGAAAAGGTCATTTTAAACGAGAGTGCAAAAGTAAAGAAGCTACCGGGAATCAAGATAGAAACAATTATTATCAGAAATCAATCTTCTATCAGACTGCTCAACAACCTCAAATTGCACATGCTCATGCTACTAATGATGGAAAGAAGAAAGCTTTACTGATTCATCAAGATGATGAAAAAGTTGCAGAGGGATTTAGTTGGGATAAATACATTCCATCTGATTCAGGCTTTGTTGCTAGAATACTAGGTGAAGAGTCTAGTGAGAAAAGAATTCCGATATTTCCTGATCTTGGAAGCGATGTGGATACCGATGATGAGGAAGAACATCTCAACAAAGCTAGAAAAGGCATTGATCTAACTAGTTTTAATTTGTTTTTTGCAGATAAAATGGAGATGTTGTACCAGAAGAAGATGGCAAGATTGAGGAAAGAGCTGGAAGCAACAAAAATGCAAGCTGATGAAAAGACAAAGACAGAATCTGTAAAAGCAAATGTTGAACCAGTGACTGAGAAAGTAGTTGAGAAAATCGTTGAAGTGGAGAAAGTGGTGGAAAAACTTGTTGAAGTTGAAAAACTTGTTGAAGTTGAAAAGATTGTTGAAGTTGAAAAATTAGTCGAAGTTGAGAAAATTGTTGAAATAGAAAAGATTGTTGAAGTCGAGAAGATTGTTGAAGTTGAAAAGACTGTCGAAGTTGAAAAGATAGTTGAAAAGATAGTTGAAGTCATGAAGCCTTGTGAGAAATGTTCTGAGTCTTGCAAAGTTTGTGAAGAAAAAGATAAAAAGATTGCTGATTTAGAGAAAATGAAAGAAGATTTACTGTTTGATGTGAAGTATGTGAAAGAGTCATACGACGTATTGAACAGGACAGTTGACAGTTTAAAAAGAGCAAATGCAGAATTAAAAAAAGGCAAATGACAAGATGAGTGCAACTTTAATGACAAAGCAAAGCGTCATCAATGACTATATTGAAGACTGTGCTAACTTGAAGAAGGAGTTGGAACTTGAGAAAATTGAGAGTGAAAGGATCAACAGATTACTTTTGAGTTATACTACTTGTGATTATCTGATTGATCGTGTTTATCCTACTGTTGCAGGTCTTGAAGCGTTCAAGAAGAAAGAAAAAGAAGAGGATACTGGTAAGAAACCAAGTGTCAAGTATAACAGATGTCCGCCTCCTATCTTTGAGAGTTATTCCCCCAGGAAACCAAACGAGGAACAAGTAGATAAGGCTCTAAACATCAAATTAAAGTCTGAAATCACTGATGAATTACCAGACAATATTGATGTTACATTCACAGCGTCTGACACTGATCATGAGTCTGAGTTAGTAAAGAAAGTTGTCGATCAGGTGTTAGATACGGATGAAGAGTCAAAGTCGGAGTCTAAGTCTGAAAGTCAGAGTTTGTCAGAAAGGAGTCCGAGTTCGCCGGTCAAAAGGGTTTATGATAATGAATTTCTTCTATCAAAATCTAATTTGAATGATGGATCAATCAAAGTGGTTTATACTTTGTATGATTCAGACAAATTATATTCTGATGAGGAATTTCCAATAAGAAGTGTAAAAACTGAAATGATCAAATAGGTTTTCAAATTAACAGAAATTAATATTTCTGAAATAAAAGATTTAAATCTTCATGAAAAACCTAAAAAGTACACTTCAAGAGTTCAACAGAGATTGAACAAGAAAAAGGGTTACAGTTATGGTTCTGGTTATCGAAAGAAACCAAACTACAACGGTAATCTCAAAAAGAAAGGTCTTGGTTTTATTCCTCCAGAAAATTATAAAAATGAGAAAAATTATAAACCAAAAACAACATTTGTTGCAGGTGGAAGTTGTGAAGATGAGCAGAAGAAACCATTCTGGAAACAGTCGAATCAAGAGTTTCTTGCTAAAGTGAAGAAGAATGTGAGAAGGTTTGCTGAAAGAGTTGACAGAAGAACCTGTTTCAAATGCCAGGAAGTTGGACACATAGCTTGGAATTGTCCCAAGACCAACTACCAAAAACAGGGAGTTTCTTCTAAATCTGTTTTGAGAAAGACTTGTGTTGATAAGAAAGAACAACCTGTAAAAATTGTTAAAAAGTTTGAAAATTCTACTTCTGAGGAAGGAGAAAGTTCAAAAAGATTTTACAAAAGAAAAGGTGATTTGAACAAGCAAAAGTGGGTGGTTAAATCTGAGGGTAATTCTGACAATGAATCTGATTCCATAAAATCAGAGGAGTCATGTGTTGAGAAAAAGATTGATAATTCCGTTCCTGAGTTGAATGATGAGAATTTTCCTCCATTGTCAAAGGAAAATTGGAAGTCTAAATTTGGAAAGGTAGAGATCTCAAATCAATTCTTTGCTGATAAGGGAGAATTTGATATTGAGAAGGCTTTCAACGGGAAAGTCAAACATATTTTTGGTAAGATGGTTGATGGGAAGGTTAAAAGTGCAAAAGATTTTTACAAATCAAAATGTTGGTGGGATAGATGTGTACCAAAATCACCCAAGGCTGGTGAGGCTTGGGTGGACATAATGTTTGAGTAAAAATCTGACTTGCCGGAGCTCCCAGGTTGGTAAGAGTGGAGCAGGAATCGGCATCTTTCTTAGCAATTGATCCTACATGTGGTAAAGTTGGTAAAGTACAGGTGGTATATTTAAATTGTTATATTTTGATGTGAAAGTGGTTATGATGTATAAGTGAACCTGCTAGTGATTGTTGAAGGTTTTCATTGACAAATGGTTAATCAAGGTCATTAAGTTGAACTTGATTGGATCATACTTACAAATGGTATTCGATGAACAATGTGATGAACCCTAACTTTACAAGTGGTAAAATCAACAAAACTAATTTTTCGGAAAAACCATTTGATTAATACAAACTTAAGTGTTTTGAAATCACAATGGGAAAATAGTTTGTTGTGAGGGGGAGTTCTGATTGTCTATGCCGAGTGGATGGCGATTTGAAGTGATTTGATATCGGTTGTCATTTTATTGTACAGTTTATTTTCAAATTTCCTAAAATGTGTTTGCATTTTAGGGGGAGTAAAAATTTTCAGAAAATCCAAAAACATTTGAAAATTTGAAAAGCCAAAAAACATGATAAAATCAAAAATGAGTTTTGTTGTCTAAAAGAGGAAATGATAGTACATCAGTGGACGATCACAACATGCTAAAGAAATGGAAAGTTAAAAAGTGATAAACGGTCTCACTGATGATGTGCCAGTAGGTTTTTGCACATTTAGTAGATTGAGACGAGATATAAACCTAAATTTCAAACTTGCTTGTTCTGTGGGTTAACACAAACTTGGATATATAGGTAACCCCTGAAATCTTGTTTGAAAGGTCCCTTATTCTGAGATACTAGGTCTTTATGCTCAGTGATATCTGGGGTATTATCCCGGGACTTCTGCTGAAAGAAATTTCTGACCTAGTCCCCGGATAATGCTTTCTGCAAATGCTTGAAACATAGCATCGCCCTCAGCAAGCTGATGAAACAATAAAATTGATAGTCGCTGCTGTTGTAATGCAAAAGATCCTCTAAAGGGGACCCACCAAAAGTCGAAGCCGTCATCTCTCTGAATATCGAAAGATCGACCTGAGCTCTCACGGCCCTCGTACTATAATTTATTCCCCTGACAGATATCATCTGTGGTATACTCACCTGTAAGACTGAATATTGGGATCTGGATACGGGAGTATATTCAAGTAGTGGGACACACGAATAAGTTCAAGAGCTTAAAACATTAACCTCGTATCTCGGATAAATTGAACTTTGTGTAAAAATTTAAGTGGATCAATATACTGACAATCTAGGTGAATCGTTTAGAACTTAAAATGAAATGAAGCTTAACGGTGTTGGTGATTTGTCTCAAGAACTGATATGATCCTCTTACACAAACTCACAAAAATATTGTATGTAAATATTTTATTTCTACATTTCATTTCTCTTATGTCAAAAATCCAAAAAGATTTTAGTGTGTTTTAGCATAAAATTTTGATAAAATACAAAAAGATTTTAGACAACTGATGTTGAAAAGCTAATGTTCAAACTTCCGAGTGCTGAACATGACGAACAGGTTTGGGAAAGTTTGTTTAAAAATGTGTGAAATGGAAATGATATATAATCATGTGGTTCATCAGAAATTGACGTGATAAATGATGTATTCAGGATTGTGTCTTCAAGAGTTTAGTGAAGTTTCTAAATTTGTTATATCTTATCTTTTATGAAACTTATGTTTTGGGTAGAGAATATGCAGGTGAGTCAGGTTACGATACCTGAACCTGTGAAAGTCAGACTATGATTCCAGTACAAGTTGAGGAGGAGTCTGTTAGAGAAAGAGAGTCTGAAGATGCAAGAGCTAGGAGCCAGAGATACTGAAAGAGAATTGGAGACAGGATAGAGCCAGATAGAGATCCTGAAGGAAGTTCAAAGACTGATAAAGACTAAAGATGCAAAGACTCAACACTGAAGACTCCGTCAACATCCGAGGGGGAGTTTGTTGGTGCATCCGTCTGTCGTCTACGTCTTCAGTCGTATCTCAGTTCGTTGCGAAGATGGTCAAGCATGATGTCATCATGACATCATCATAGTGATGTCATCAATGACATCCTCACAAGAGACAAAAGCATTAATGATGTTAGATAATGAGTTCGGTTAAAGTTTTTCATATGTTTTCGTTTACATGTGTTAGGTCATGTTCGCTCATAGGGTCATGTTAGGTTGGCTTATAGGTCACTACCTGGTTCGCTTATAGTGTTTTGTCTGATCCGCTTTTGTTTCATGTCATATAAGCGAACCAGCCATGTCTATATATAGGTGATAAGAGCGATCCTCACACATAGTTCTAGGTGTTGTCTTCCGGTGAGCCACGAAGTGCTGCCGAAGTGTCGACAGGTTGTAAACGTCTTCCAGATCAATAATATCGACAGTTATAAGTGAATACGCGCTGAATTACACCGAAACACTTGTTTCCGCCTTTTGTTTCTGTGAAAAACTCTTCTACGCGACTCGTTCGGGTCGAAATTCGATCCTACAATAATGGAGACAGACCCATCCGGACGTCCACTGTCACCGAGGATAAGATCATAACTTTTGATGAGGATGATCGTCTTGATGTTCAGGATCCTCATCATGATGGTCATGTTATTACCCTGTTTATTTCTAATCATTTTGTTCGCAGGATCCTTATAGATGGAGGAAGCTCTGTGAACATCATTCAGCTTGATGTCCTCAAGAAGATGAATATCCCGGAGTCTGATATTGTCCCAAGATCCTCAGTACTTGTGGGATTTAGCGGGGAAACTAAAAACACATTGGGGGACATCAAACTCCCTATCTATATTGAAGGACTCCATTCTTATCAGAAGTTTAGTGTTATAGATTGCTTATCTTGTTGTAATGTTATCCTTGGCAGGCCATGGATACATGACATGAAGGCAGTCCCATCCACATATCATCAGTGCGTGAAGCTTCCTAGTCCATGGGGAGTGGTGAAAATTGAGAGTGATCAACAAGAAGCTAAGAATTGCTATACCTCATCAATGAAGCCAGCCTCAAGACCAAGGGAGCAATAGCAATTAAAGTATCCTTCAAGAGATGTCTTGGAGGCAAGAGAGCAGGATGTAAAAGAAATCCTCATGGATCCCCATGATCCTGAATCCAAGATCTTCATAGGATCAGGGATCCTTAGCGACATTGAACAGGTTCTAGTATCCTTCCTTAAAAGAAGGAAAACTACCTTTGCCTGGAAGCATGAGGATATGACAGGTATATCTAAGGATATAATTACTCATAAGCTTGGCATTGACAGGTCATTCAAGCCTATACATCAAAAAAGAAGGAAGTTTGCACCTGAAAGGAATGCTATTATCCAGGAGGAGGTAGACAAACTACTTCGGGCAGGTATGATAAGAGAGGTTAAGTATCCAAGGTGGTTAGCCAATGTGGTTGTTGTTCAAAAGAAAAATGGAAAGTGGAGGGTATGTGTCGATTTTACTGATTTAAACAAGGCATGTCCCAAGGATCCTTTCCCATTACCCCACATTGACTCCATGGTGGATGCTACCGCGGGTCATGAGTTGTTGACTTTTATGGATGCTTCATCTGGATTTCAACAAATTCAGATGGAACCATCTGATCAAGAGGATACAGCCTTTATAACCCCAACTGGTATATATTGTTATATTGCTATGCCATTTGGACTAAGGAATGCAGGTGCTACTTATCAAAGGCCAGTCAATATGATGTTCAAGGAACAGATTGGACATACTATGGAAGTCTATATAGATGACATGGTGGTTAAGTCCAAGAGAGCTGAGGATCACCTTCAAGACTTGGAGGAAGCATTCGATATCCTCGATAAATTTAATATGAAACTAAATCCTTCCAAGTGTCATTTTGGTGTTAAAGCAGGTAAATTCTTAGGCTATATGGTGACAAAGAGGGGCATTGAAGCAAGTCCAGAGCAGATTAAGGCTATTGTGAATATCAAATCTCCTGCCAATGCCAAGGATGTGCAAAGATTTACAGGCAGGATCGCAGCCTTGAACAGGTTCATATCCAAATCCTCATAAAAGTGCAAGGAATTCTATGACATCCTGAGGAAGAACAAGAAATTTGAATGGACGGAGAAGCATGAAAGTGCCCTCAAAGCTCTTAAGGATTACCTATCCTCGGCCCCCGCCTTGATGAAACCAGAAAAGGGGGATATATTATCCTTATACCTAGCAGTATCCTCAAAAGCAGTAAGTGCGGTCCTTGTTAAGGATCACCAAGGTACACAACATCCTGTTTATTATGTAAGTAAGAGTTTGCTTGATGCTGAATCCAGGTATTCACACTTAGAGAAACTTATCCTTGCATTAATTATGGCATCAACTAAATTAAGACATTATTTTGAGAATCATGCCATTATTGTTAAGACTAATTTTCCAATTAAGAATGTTCTCAGGAAACCTGATATGTCAGGAAGGATGGCTAAGTGGGCAGTGAAGCTTAGTGCTTATGATATAAGATATGAGCTTAGAACTGCCATTAAATCCCAAGCCTTAGCTGACTTTGTGGCAGATTTCAGTAGTGACTTGCAAAAGGAAGCTGAGTTAGAAGTCCAACAGCTTGAAGAAACTAAGGATCCTTGGATACTCTTCACTGATGGAGCCTCTAATGTAAAAGGAACAGGACTTGGAATACTACTAAAATCGCCATAGGGGGACATAATACCCCACTCCATAGCTTGTGAATTTCAAATGACCAACAATGAGGCTGAGTATGAAGCCTTGATAGCTGGTTTGCAAGTTGCCAAGCATATGAGGATCAGGTATCTTGAGGTATATGTGGATTCATTATTGATCACTAATCACTTTAATGGATCCTATGCTGTAAGAGGTGAAAAGCTAATCAAATATTTAGAGATAGTCAAAGAATTGGCACTCTCTTTTGTTTCCTTTAGTTTGACACAGGTACCAAGGGAAGAGAATGCAGAGGCTGATGCATTGGCCAATCTAGGATCATCCTTGAAGATCCCGTAAGATATCAAGATCCCTATTATCCATATCCTGACCCCTGCTATCGAGGATCATTTAGCTATGGAGATAGGAGAGGATTTCGCAATCATCCCTAGTGATAATACTCAATCTCATTCAGGATCATGGATCCTTCCAATCATGAGATACATACAACATGGAGAGATTCCTACAGGAGAAAACCCCAGGGCTTTCAAAATTAAGGTATCTCAATTTACAATATTGAATAACATATTATATAAACGATCTCTTGCAGGACCATATCTTAGATGCATTGAGGATCCTGAAATCCAAGAAGTCCTAAAGGATTTTCATGAAGGAGATTGTGGAAACCACACTGGGGGCAGGGCATTATTCTCAAGGATCCTGAGGACAGGATACTATTGGCCTACGATGAAGAAGGATGCTGTGGATTATGCCAAAAAGTGTGATCCTTGTCAGAGGCATAGTAATATCCTTCACCAACCAGCAGAGCTCTTGCATCCTATATCCTCTTCCTGGCCATTCATGAGATGGGGAATGGATATAGTTGGAAAGCTTCCTAAGGCACCTGGTGGAAAAGTATTCATGCTTGCTATGACTGATTACTTCTCCAAGTGGATAGAGGCTGAAGCCTTTGCTCAAGTCAGAGAAAAGGAAGTGATATCCTTTATTAAAAGAAACATTATTACTAGATTTGGTATCCCTTCTGAAATTGTTTGTGATAATGGATCCCAATTTATTGGGAGTAGAACTACTAACTTTTGTGACAGCTGGGGGATTAAGATGATAACATCAACACCAGTCCACCCACAAGCTAATGGTCAGGCAGAATCATCCAACAAGATCATCATCAACAATTTGAAGAAGAAGCTTGGATCCAAGAAAGGAAAGTGGGCAGAAGAACTACCTTATGTACTATGGGCTGATAGGATAACTCCCAAGAATGCCACTGGCCAAACTCCATTTTCCTTGGTATTTGGGGCAGAATCAGTGATCCCTACAGAGATGGTGGTTCCTACTGCAAGAACAAGCATTCGTGATCCTGAAGAAAATGCTGAAAACTTGGTCCAAGACTTGGATACTATAGAAGAAATCAGGGATTTGGCAAGGATAAGGATGGCCAGTTATCAACAAAGGATGGCTGGAGCTTACAACAAAAATGTCAGGATCAGGAAATTCCAAGTTGGCGATATGGTGTTAAGGAAAGCATTTCAGAATACCACCAATCCTGCTGATGGAAAGTTGGCACCAAAGTGGGAAGGCCCTTATTTGATTGAAGCTGAAGCAGGAAAGGGGGCATATCGATTGCTAACAATGGAAGGTGATTTGCTACCAAGAGCTTGGAATGCTGTCCACTTGAAGAAATACTTCATGTAATAAGGATCCATGATCCTTACCTGACAAGTATCCTTGAAGGATTCTTATAGGACAGATGATCCTCATTTTGGTAATGACCTAATCTCAAACTATTTCATTTTTTAATTATCCTATATAAGGATAAGGATTCTGTATCCTTTATCCTCCTTTCACTTGATTCTGAGTTTTGAAGGTTCAGGTATCCTTAACTAAGGATTGAGTATCCACAGAAGTATCCAGTTATTTGGGCTTGACCCCAGTTATTTGGGCTTGACCCCAGTTTGGGCCTGTCCCCAGTTTCGCCAGTAGCGCACGATGATCCTGGTATAGTTCATGGCAATGGGACCAGTACTCGCTTTAGGGGCTGACAATTTCATTGTACTGGCTATATTCAGGATCCTACGTATAATGGTAGACGTACCATACATCCGTTCCTAAGGTTTCTAACGTTTTCACGTTAGCTAAGGTTTTGGCATTTTCATGTCACTAAGTTTGGATAGTCGCCAGTGAGGGCCATACTCCAGTTTACACACGATCCTTTGGGCTTGTCCCCAGTTATCCTTTGGGCTTGTCCCCAGTTATCCTTTGGGCTTGTCCCCAGTTATCCTTTGGGCTTGTCCCCAGTTATCCTTTGGGCTTATCCCCGTTATCCTTTGGGCTTGTCCCTAGTATATTGGGCTTGTCCCCAGAATTGTTGGGCTTGTCCCCAGTTACTAACTTTTGTCTTATATTGGCTTAGTCCCAAGTTGTATGCTATTTCAGGTTTTCGAAGCTAAATGACCAAGGATCCATGATCCTTACCTTCCACTAAGGTTTGTCTTTTGGTTATCCTGATTATAAGTCTTAAAGGATAGGATCCTAACTTGGATTCTCAGGTATGATCCTTAACTATTTTGATTTTATTCATTATTTATTTGAGTGACCTTTATCCTTTGACAACTGAACTTATGATCCTTAAACTATATTACTTTTCAGAACTTACCAACTAAAGGATATGTGATCCTTGATTATATTCTAAACTTTTTGAAGATATTTAAACAAAATGTATATCAAAACACTTGAAAAGTAAAGTCTTTACAAGGATAACAACACGGGAAATAGCCAGAAAGTTAAAATTATTTTATTCATAAAACGTTAAACCCTTTAAGGTTGTCAAAATTGCCAACCCACGTTTCTACCAGCAAAACGTGGCCCGTCCACATGGGTTGGCAAAGGGTGTCCATTGTTTACGGGTCTTGAGATTGCAGGAAGTAAAGGTGGAAGGATAACTAGTGGCTTCATCCCCCAAACAGAGGATCCATCCACCACCCATTATCCTACCTATTGTCCAAGGATCCATGATCCTTCACCCTAAAAACTATTGTTCAAGTACAACCCAACATTGTTCCAAAACACCATAACCAAAATAAAACTACCAAATTCTAAAAAATAGGTTCCGGCTACGTCTAGAAATGTCCTTCATCGCCCATTCCTGCAGCTTACACCTTTGCTGCATCACCATCACCTCCAGCTCCAGCATCATCACCTGCCTGATCCTTGCCACTACCGCCAGCCTCGATTACTAGGACCTCATCAGCCTCTTCTTCGTCGTCCAACTCAGCTAACCTTGCCTTCCAGCCCTCTACGTCCCATCTGCTCTTGTCAAAGTCAGGATCCTGAGCTTCTTGGGCCATCTGCAGCTTGGTTCTGTACATAGCAATGGCAGCGGAGACTTTGGCATCATTGGTGATCTCAGCCTTCTCTTGATCAGCAGTGATATGAGCCAGGACAAGCTCCCTCTTCACCAGATTGACGTCATTTTCAAGGGAGGCAATCTTCTTATCCTTGGCTAGCATGATCTTTTGGAGGTCCACACACTTTTGCTCAACCTCTTCAACAATGCCTACATAGTCCTCAATTTCAGCAAATTTCTGCAAAAAGACAATGTAGAGTTCAGGATCACGTGATCCTCAAGTGGGCAGGATAATTAAGCTAGGTCAGTGATCCTTACATCAGCAAAGTATTCAAGGAATTGGTGGTGAATTAGAGGCAAGCCTTCTAGATTGTCAGCCTCAGAGGTTTTCCTCTTCTTTCCGCCCCTTCCTTTTGAAGTGGTTGCCTTGGGGACTGGGACGGATGGACTAGCAGCAAGCTTCTTCTTTGAGGATTTGACAACATCAAGGTCAGTGACGCTGAAACGAGTAGCAGACTTCGATGATTTTCCAGCACCTACACATTCGAAACAGATAAGTATCCTTATTTCATTTTAATTTGAGCATTTAATTACATATAAACATGGATACTTACTCGACATAGTGACAGAACCTGAGGATACTTCTTGAGAATCCTAGGTATTTGCTTGAAATGATCTTGTTGCAGGATCAAGTCTCCAGAAAGCAGCAAGCCTTTCCTTCGTTGCAGGTGTTGTAATAAGGTGTGCGACAGTAATAGCTGCAAAATAGAGACAAAAGGATGTTAGTGATCCTCAAACAAAGACAAGGTTATCCTGTGATCCTTCTCAGGATCCTCTATCCTACCATGAGTGGTCCATTTTCTAGGCAGATCCTTTCCATCAGGGATAGAATCCCTTCTGACAAAGAAGAATCGTCGTTTCCAGTTGGTGTCATTCTTAGTGGCTTTGAAGATGGGGTGTTCTTCACCAGGTTTATGTTTGAGTAGATATCGGTGAGATCCATGGCTAACGAGGTCATACATCTCTGCAAACTCTGACATTCCCAGATCAATACCTTGCTGCTCAATGATTCTTTCAAGGGTATACAAGACCCTCCAGATCATAGGCATTGCTTGGATGTAGGAGATGCCGGTGAGAGAGAAGAAGGATTGGGTGAAATCTGGAAAAGGATATGAGTATCCTATTGTGAATGGGGTAACCAGAAAAGCTACCCAGGTTTCAGAAACATAGTCACTTAGAACGGTGGGATCAAATGGTTTGAAAACGGTGTTTGCCAGAAAACAATGGCGAATCATATCTATCTGTGGATCAGAAAAGCAACATCGTTCCTTTGCAGAGTCTTCGATGATATTTTGGCTCTTCAAGGGACTGTCCTTCTTGTGATCCTTAGCCGGTGAGGATCGTAACATCATCTTGGTCATAAAGGTGGTGAAGAAAGAGATGCAGGAGGAGAATATGAAGAGAGAAAGGGAAGAGGTGTACCTGATCAGATCTTCGAATGAAGATTTAAAGGATGAAACGCACGAATTTAAATGCTCTCTAACCCTTATCTCTAACTTCAATTTATAATGATAATTTTGCAGGATAGTCACCTCACTGACGTCATGTTGGCAACGGCTAGTCAGGATTCAACGGCTATATATCCATTGGTTTGTTACGGATAAGGACGAGAAAATATAACTCGTTTATTTACAATTTACCCGTTATATTTTGGGGGCAATTGTTAGGGGAGGATTTTCCAATGATCAGTGATCCTCAATTACTGTCGGGCTTAGTGATCCTCAGAAAGTATTGCAGGATCAGGATCATGGATCATCATAGTGATCCTTACACTAACGATTGTCTACTTTGAATATGATGTTTTTTTGCAGGAGTACGAGCTTGGACTTGGTCTTGGCGATATTCCTGGAGCATATTCCACATTTATTCCGCATGTGCATGACTGAAATGGACGTTATGGAGTTCGTGGGAGACTTGCATGAAATGCGGAAAGTTTGTTAGCTTAGATATTTTCCATTTTTAAAGGGGATAGCGAGCTAAATTAGAACACTTGGCTATTTTTAGCTTAACACACACTCGTAACTGCTCTCATCAGCTCTCGACAATTCACTTGGCGATTACACACTTTTGTGCACAATACACTCTAGTGATCCTTGTAACTAGCTCGCTATCATCCGAAGTTGTAATACATTTCTTGTTTAATCTGAGTTGGTGATCGGTAGTTTCCATCACCCGAGGTTTTTTATGCCGGAGATCAACTCTTGATCAAGGGCTTTTTCCTCGTATAAATCTTTGTGTCACTTGTTCATTACATTTCTGAGTGATCCTTCACATTGTTCATTGATTCAAGCATCACACCTCACAACAGAAAGTTTGGTTGCATTATCTTGGCTTGATTTTTGACCAAAACAATAACCATTTTCATCATCGCACTTTCCAACCATTCGACCCATTCGAAATGGGTCATTTCATATTCATCTCCAAATCACTATTCAATACTCGACACATCATATTTAACCATATTCCACATTACAACTTCACACTAGCATTTTTGTATACTAAGATTAACAATCATAATCTATATGAAGGGTAGACAAAGTTCATATGAACTTACCGTGATCTTGCGTAACTTGCGCCTTATAATGGCTTGAGCTTTCGTCCTTCTTAGCACCTATACATTACACATTCACTTTAGTCTTCAAAATTGACCCATTCATTTCATTCACACACTTTATTTAGTCTCTATGGTGCTAACTTATCTATGTACATGTAAAAACATAATTTATTAATGCTAGGCATTTTATCGAACACATTGTATGCATTGTAACACCCTCAATACTGGACGGAATTTAATGTAAAAATTATATGAACTTTATACAAATCAGAGTTTACAAAAACTTTTCGTGTTTAAAGACCATACACATTTGTTATAGTACCCAAAAGAATCCAAGATAGTGCATAAGAAGTTTAAAGTTAACCCTTGCTAGTCAACTAACAACTAGTTTAGAGGGTTCAAAACACGACTAACAAAACATTTACAACATGATCAAAGTCTAGACAAGGTTAAGTTTGGTGCGGAAGCTTCAAAATGCGTGTTCGGTTCTTGACAACGTACTTGATCACCATCCGGGAGGATCTCACCCATACCTAGGGTCAAACCACTAAAGACATTAGTTTTGACATTAGTGTAATGCATATAAACGAATTCCGACATCGAAAAGTGAATAAAATACTCAGCTTTCTGGGCTCTACCGTAATTTACGGTATCTACCGTAAATTACGGTAGACCCTGAATAATCTTGGTCTGCCGTAACTCAGTAGAGGTTCACCGTAAGACCTTTGTTTTCCGCCGTAAATTACGGTGGAGACCGTAATTTACGGTGGATGCTGTAACTTTGCCATTTAACTATTTTGTGAATTTCGCCCAAACCCGTATACCGTTTTAGGCTATTTCTTTCCTGTATATCTATAAATTCATTACGGACATGTTCATTTCGATTATCATACCAACAATTGACTCACCGATCATACGGCTAAAAGTTACTATACTATCATTTATTCGACCCATTCTAACTATAAGTGTATATTTCCAAATTCTTATTTTAAAACCTTTTAGATGCCATTACCCAAGTTCCCGGGCTTGTACATCTTGGTGTGTTTGCGCTATTCATGGCTTTGTGTTTCCTTGGAACTAAAAGCTCGTTTCCTCGGAATTCAACATTCCGTTTTAAACGGCCTTTTCAACATACCCTCATTTATTATTCCAATATCATGGATTCACAACTTAAAGTATCATAGCTAGGTTCATAAGCGTAGTGCAATCCAACACTTAAAAACTTACGAAACCATCATATCGCTATTGTCATGATTCCTTTTATGGTATCTTTTCAACCCGTTTGACTATCTAGTGAAAACCATCACTTATTAACAAGTCAAACCCAGTCCCAAGTCTTTATTTTGACCCGTTTGATGTTTAAGTGAATTACGCCACTTTAGAACACATCAAACGCATCCTTTACACTACGATTCTATCTATACACTAAACTCAAACATATATGCATAATTTAACGAGACCATTGTCACGTACCTTTAGAGCACACCCTTCAAGCGCGTATCTCCTCCTCCGGCTTGTCCGCTTGACGATCCGGATGCTTGGCCTAAAGAGTTCAATTCAACTTACATTCAGAACCCTTTTTGTAATTATTAACACATAAATTGCCACATTAGTCAATTATGCGTTTTTATCCGATTTTAACATATTAATTCCCCACTTAGGCATTTCAACAAACACCTAGTGGGTCAAATTTTCATATGATTATTTCCAAGTTCATGACTTGTTAACTTGTCTAAATCAACTTCAATTAGGCAAATTTATACATATTTTCAACATCAAAATTTCAGAGATTATCACGAAATTTCAGTTTACACTAAATCAAAAGTCTTAACCCTAGTGTTTATCAAGTTCTATTAACTTGGTAATCACCCACTATAGTGATTATGAACCTTACAATCATCATGCAAGATTTTGACAAGAATTCATCTAGGGTTTGTCCCTAAACCTTATATCTCTTCCAATTTCATTCATGCATGACACAATCAAGCTCAATTTCAACTTTTCATGATTTGTCTAGAACTTGAGATGAATCGAAAAATACCGAAATTTACATACCTTATGATCCCTACAACAAGGAGACCACTAATCTACATTCAGATTTTGATTTGAACTTGATTTGAGCCTTCAATTCGTGGTTTTTGGTGAATACTAGGGTTTTGGAGAATGGGGGTCGCCCTTCTCTTGCTTCTGATCGACCAGACATCCCCAAATGGGGTGTTTGGTTTTGTTTTTAATTCAAAATTGATAATACAAGTTTCAATTTTGACAACATGAGCCCCTCCACTTTTGTTTAACATATAGTTTGGTCATTCTAACCCTATTTCGAGTTATTTCTTGACTTCTAGTTAACTAGGTTATAATTTCCTAGTTAAATAAATTCTTGTTTATTTATACTTTATAACTCTAATATAAAGTTTTATATTTTCGAGATGTTACATGCATACCGTCTACAAAGCCTAGTGTACAAGTACATTAAGCATCTTTTCCCATTCATATATCATTTTCATAAGAATCAAAGTACTTAGTTTATCATCATCCTATTTTCATTTCAATCAACAATTTACATACTACATGTAGTTTTCAAGCATTAACATGCCAATTACCTTAAATCTTCATTAAACTTCCTTATTCACGTAACATTCACGTAGAAAGGGTTTCGTCCCCGAAACCGAATTCACGTACCAAATAGTATGGGGTAGAGCCGTTGCATCTCTTCTTCGGATTCCCATGTGGTATCCACACCCTTCCTGTGTTCCCATTTAACATTCACTTGGTTAATCACTTTGTTCCTCAAATTCTTCTCTTTACGATCTAAAATCGCAATTGGTTTTACTGCATAGTTGAGGCTGTTATCCACCTCGATATCATCGTAGTGGATACGAGCAGTTTCGTCTTCTAAACATTTTCGGAGATGTGATACGTGGAATGTGCTATGAATCCCACTCAACTCCTCGGGTAGTTCGAGACGATATGCTACTTTACCAACCCGTTCGATGATTCTGAATGGCCCAATAAATCTTGGGCTCAACTTCCCTCTTTTTCTGAACCGTATTATCCCTTTCCACGGCGATACTTTTAGCATTACCGTATCACCCACTTGAAACTCAATTGCCCTCTTTCATTTATCCGCGTACGACTTTTGTCGATCCTGAGCCGCTTTTAGGTGAGTTCGGACCATGTCGATCTTCTCATTCGTAGTTCGGATTATATCAGTAGGTGCTAGTCCTCGTGGACCCACTTCTCCCCAACATACCGGGGTTCGACACTTTCTACCATATAACATCTCATACGAGGCCATTTTGATGCTCGAGTGATAGCTATTGTTATATGAAAATTCGACCAAGGGTAGATAGACATCCCAACTACCCCCGAAGTTAATAATGCAAGCCCGCAGCATATCCTCCAACGTTTGTATTGTTCTTTCACTCTGCCCATCCGTTTGTGGATGGTAAGCGGTACTAATGAACAGTTTAGTCCCCATTTATTCTTGAAAGTCACGCCAAAAATTCGAAGTGAACCGAGTATCTCTGTCTGACACAATGGATATCGGTACCCCATGACGAGCTATGATTTCATTGGTGTACACCTCCGACATCTTCTCGGATGTATAAGTCTCACGAATCGGAATGAAGTGAGCACTTTTCGTCAATCTATCCACGACTACCCATATAGCATCAAACCCGCGGTTGGTCTTGGGTAATTTGGTCAACAAATCCATGGTGATTTGTTCCCATTTCCAAACTGGGATGTCCAATGGTTGCAACTTACCATATGGCTTTTGGTGCTCCACTTTGACTTGCAAGCATGTCAAACACTTCTCTACATATTTCACGATGTCTCTTTTCATTCCGGGCCACCAATAATTTTGTTTTAAATCGTTATACATCTTGTTCGCCCCCGGATGTATCGAATAACGAGATTTATGGGCCTCGTCAAGTAGAAGTGCCTTGGCCCCACATGAGTTTGGAACCCAAATTCTCCCAAATCGAGTTTTCAATCCTTGGTTATCATCCGCCAGGTCTTTTAACTGCCCAACTATTCTTTCCCTTTTTACATTTTCTTCCTTTATTGCTTCAATTTGAGATTTCCGGATTTGCTCAAGCAGACCCGATGTCACAATTAGTTGCATCGATCGTACTCGAATAGGTGTATAATCTGTCTTTCGGCTCAACGCGTCTGCCACTACATTAGCCTTCCCGGGGTGGTAATGTATTTCACAATCAAAGTCTTTGACGGTTTCTAACCACCGCCTCTGCCTCATATTTAATTCCTTCTGATTGAAGAAATATTTCAAGCTTTTATGGTCGGTAAAGATAGTGCATTTCACCCCATACAAATAATGCCTCCATATTTTCAAGACGAACACCACCGCCGCCAACTCGAGGTCATGCGTAGGATATCTCTTCTCATGAGTCTTTAACTGCCTCGAGGCATAGGCTATAACCTTGCCTCGTTGCATCAAAACGCAGCCAAGCCCAGAATGAGATGCATCTGAGTAAACTACCATGTCGTTTGTTCCATCCGGTAATGACAATACTGGTGCATGGGACAATTTTTCCTTAAGCGTTTGGAACGCCCTTTCTTGATCATCACCCCAGATAAACTTTTCATCCTTACGGGTTAATTTGGTTAATGGCATAGCAATTTTGGGGAAATCCTGTATGAATCTTCGATAATAACCCGCAAGCCCCAAAAAGCTTCTGATCTCCGAAGGATTCTTCGGTGGATCCCATCTCGCCACGGCTTCTATCTTTGACGGGTCTACTAACACCCCGCTTGCACTAATGATGTGCCTGAGAAATTGTACTTCTCGCAACCAGAAAGCACATTTCGAGAACTTTGCGTACAATTTCTCTTTTCTGAGCATCTCTAATACTTCACGCAAATGATTTGTGTGTTCAGCTTCATTCTTCGAATATATCAAGATGTCATCAATGAACACTATTACCGACTTATCTAGCATAGGCTTACAGACCCGGTTCATGAGGTCCATGAAAGCCGCGGGTGCATTAGTTAACCCGAAGGACATCACAAGGAACTCGTAATGTCCATACCGTGTACGGAAAGCCGTCTTTGGTATATCTTCCTCCTTGACTTTCAACTGATGGTATCCCGATCTAAGGTCGATCTTGGAGAACCAACTTGCGCCTTGCAATTGATCAAATAAATCGTCGATTCTTGGGAGTGGGTATCGATTTTTCACCGTGAGTTTATTTAACTCTCTGTAATCGATACACATGCGCATGCTCCCATCCTTCTTCTTCACAAATAGTACTGGTGCGCCCCACGGAGACACACTAGGCCGGATAAACCCTTTGTCTAACAGATCTTGAATTTGCGACATCAATTCTTGTAATTCTGATGGCGCGAGTCGATACGGCGCCTTGGCCACAGGTTTCACGCCCGGAATCAATTCGATCCCGAACTCTACCTCCCGTTCTGGCGGTATTCCCGGTAGGTCTTCCAGAAATACGTCGGCATATTCGCGTACCACCGGTACATCTTCAATCTCTAGTGATCTCTTGTCTGGTTCGTTCGCGTATATCATGAATGCCCTACAACCGTGCCTCATGAGCTTGCGAGCTTTTAGCATTGAACACATAACCGGATTACCCCTATTTTCGCCGTATATGGTAACAGATTTTCCACTTGGAGATGTTAGTTTTATCTCCTTGCGGAAACATACGACTCTCGCATGGTATCGGGATAGCCAATCCATCCCGACTACTGCTTGGAATTCTCCCATCGACATAGGGATCAAGTCTATTGAATATTCTTCATCGTCAATGCTTATCTTACAATCTCGACATACATCACACACAAGAAAACTTTTGTTATCACCTATTTCTACTTCTAATGGCATAGGCAATTTTATTAGTACAAAAGAAGGATGTCGAATAAATCCATGTGAAACAAAGGATTTATTCGCACCCGTATCAAATAACACATATGCAGGAATTGAATTTATGGCGAATATACCTGAGACCACATCGGGCTCTGTTTTTGCCTCCACTGCTGTTAACTGGAAAGATCTCGCCTTTGCTCTAGGTGTCTCAGTGTGTGTATTCTTGTCATCTTTCTTTCCAATCAACTCCGGGCACTCAGATTTCTTGTGACCCGGTTGGTAGCATTTGTAACACACTGACACCTTCCCCGGGCACAATGCAGCCGTGTGCCCCGTCTTCCCACATATAGGACACGGTTTGTCCTTGAACCGGCACTCACCTTTGTGCCCCTTTCCGCATATCTTGCAGTTTGATGACCCGCCTTTCCCTTCTTGTTTCTTTGAGGATTCTGTTGTGCGTGCCTTTTTCGTTGGGTTTGGATTGACTATCTGCGCCCTTCTTTCACCTCTTTCGATCTGTTTCTCAACTCTATCTCCCATTCCCGAGCAACGTTTATAATCTCGGTGAGAGTCTCATACTTTGAAGGAGTCATAAACTCCCTATACTCGGCGCTCAACATATTATAATAATAATATATTTTCTGCTCCTCATTCGTTATCAATTCGTCACAAAACTTCATCTTATCCATGAATATTCCCGTGATTTTATCAACAGATTCACCCTTGTGTCGAAGCTGCATGAATTCTTCCTTGATCTTGTTAATGACTGCCTTGGGACTGTGATGTTTAAGAAACGGCGTCTGAAAATCATCCCATGTCATAGCTTTAGCCGCTTCGCTTCCAATTTCTTTCTTCTTGTTATCCCACCAGTCTTTCGCTTGACCCCTTAACTGACCCGTGCCATAGGCTACGTAGTCGTCTGGATCACAATGAGTCCTTTCGAATACTCCATCCATATCGCTTAGCCACCGCTGGCATATTATCGGGTCAACCTCCCCATTGTAAATTGGCGGTTTGCACGCCATAAACTCTTTATATGAACAAGACTTTCGTCCTCCCGACGTTTCCTTTGCTAAATTGGTATTATCCTCCAATCTCTTGATTCTTTCTTCCACCACCGATAATACCGTGTTTCGGATTTTGTCGATAAAACCCGACAAACTGTTTTCGATTGCCTTCCCTACCTCTTCAGCAATCACTTCTCTCGTTTGCTCGGTGACTCTTGGCACCGCATTATCATTACCTTTATCCATCATCTTTAACTGAAATGTTTACATCGAGCGTTAAACATTTCATCTATAGCATATGGTTTATTTACTTCGGTTTATTCAAGTTCATAACTTGTTTTTACCGCTCTTATTTAATGCACTTTCTAGGTTTGAGTGTATTAACACGCTCTTCCCATGCATATCTATTCATCATTCCCTTTTTATACTTAGTAACTCTACTTAGAACAATTAATTCTTACCGGATGCTTGATCAAGCTTGAACCGAACACTTTGTTGACAACCTTAAGCTCTGATTACCAACTTGTAACTCCCTTAATACTGGACGGAATTTAATGTAAAAATTATATGAACTTTATACAAATCAGAGTTTACAAAAACTTTTCGTGTTTAAAGACCATACACATTTGTTATAGTACCCAAAAGAATCCAAGATAGTGCATAAGAAGTTTAAAGTTAACCCTTGCTAGTCAACTAACAACTAGTTTAGAGGGTTCAAAACACGACTAACAAAACATTTACAACATGATCAAAGTCTAGACAAGGTTAAGTTTGGTGCGGAAGCTTCAAAATGCGTGTTCGGTTCTTGACAACGTACTTGATCACCATCCGGGAGGATCTCATCCATACCTAGGGTCAAACCACTAAAGACATTAGTTTTGACATTAGTATAATACATATAAACGAATTCCGACATTGAAAAGAGAATAAAATACTCAGCTTTTTGGGCTCTACCGTAATTTACGGTATCTACCGTAAATTACGGTAGACCCTGAATAATCTTGGTCTGCCGTAACTCAGTAGAGGTTCACCATAAGACCTTTGTTTTCCACCGTAAATTACGGTGGAGACCGTAATTTACGGTGGATGCTGTAACTTTGCCATTTAACTATTTTGTGAATTTCGCCCAAACCCGTATACCGTTTTAGGCTATTTCTTTCCTGTATATCTATAAATTCATTACGGACATGTTCATTTCGATTATCATACCAACAATTGACTCACCGATCATACGGCTAAAAGTTACTATACTATCATTTATTCGACCCATTCTAACTATAAGTGTATATTTCCAAATTCTTATTTTAAAACCTTTTAGATGCCATTACCCAAGTTCCCGGGCTTGTACATCTTGGTGTGTTTGCGCTATTCATGGCTTTGTGTTTCCTTGGAACTAAAAGCTCGTTTCCTCGGAATTCAACATTCCGTTTTAAACGGCCTTTTCAACATACCCTCATTTATTATTCCAATATCCTGGATTCACAAGTTAAAGTATCATAGCTAGGTTCATAAGCGTAGTGCAATCCAACACTTAACAACTTACGAAACCATCATATCGCTATTGTCATGATTCCTTTTATGGTATCTTTTCAACCCGTTTGACTATCTAATTAAAACCATCACTTATTAACAAGTCAAACCCAGTCCCAAGTCTTTATTTTGACCCGTTTGATGTTTAAGTGAATTACGCCACTTTAGAACACATCAAACGCATCCTTTACACTACGATTCTATCTATACACTAAACTCAAACATATATGCATAATTTAACGAGACCATTGTCACGTACCTTTAGAGCACACCCTTCAAGCGCGTATCTCCTCCTCCGGCTTGTCCGCTTGACGATCCGGATGCTTGGCCTAAAGAGTTCAATTCAACTTACATTCAGAACCCTTTTTGTAATTATTAACACATAAATTGCCACATTAGTCAATTATGCGTTTTTATCCGATTTTAACATATTAATTCCCCACTTAGGCATTTCAACAAACACCTAGTGGGTCAAATTTTCATATGATTATTTCCAAGTTCATGACTTGTTAACTTGTCTAAATCAACTTCAATTAGGCAAATTTATACATATTTTCAACATCAAAATTTCAGAGATTATCACGAAATTTCAGTTTACACTAAATCAAAAGTCTTAACCCTAGTGTTTATCAAGTTCTATTAACTTGGTAATCACCCACTATAGTGATTATGAACCTTACAATCATCATGCAATATTTTGACAAGAATTCATCTAGGGTTTGTCCCTAAACCTTATATCTCTTCCAATTTCATTCATGCATGACACAATCAAGCTCAATTTCAACTTTTCATGATTTGTCTAGAACTTGAGATGAATCGAAAAATACCGAAATTTGCATACCTTATGATCCCTACAACAAGGAGACCACTAATCTACATTCAGATTTTGATTTGAACTTGATTTGAGCCTTCAATTCGTGGTTTTTGGTGAATACTAGGGTTTTGGAGAATGGGGGTCGCCCTTCTCTTGCTTCTGATCTACCAGACATCCCCAAATGGGGTGTTTGGTTTTGTTTTTAATTCAAAATTGATAATACAAGTTTCAATTTTGACAACATGAGCCCCTCCACTTTTGTTTAACATATAGTTTGGTCATTCTAACCCTATTTTGAGTTATTTCTAGACTTCTAGTTAACTAGGTTATAATTTCCTAGTTAAATAAATTCTTGTTTATTTATACTTTATAACTTTAATATAAAGTTTTATATTTTCGAGATGTTGCATGCATACCGTCTACAAAGCCTAGTGTACAAGTACATTAAGCATCTTTTCCCATTCATATATCATTTTCATAAGAATCAAAGTACTTAGTTTATCATCATCCTATTTTCATTTCAATCAACAATTTACATACTACATGTAGTTTTCAAGCATTAACATGCCAATTACCTTAAATCTTCATTAAACTTCCTTATCCTACAAACTTCAAGTGGGTTTTACCTCATATCATCAATACAATCAAAATTACACATAATACAACTTCTATATGTTCATATCATCTAGCATTCATGTTTGATTTCATACAACATCATGAATTTCACATAAACCACTTCATCAAACTTTACTAAAACATGAAATTAAACTTACTTGGTATCAAATATACTTAGGAGATCATAATTCCTAACTCATGCACTAAGAATTCAGCTTCAAGCTTCTTCAATTTTGTGAATTTGTAGGATTTAGGGTGAAGCGTTTTCCTCCCTGTCTCTCTCTATCCCCACATACCTGATCAATTTTGTTTTTATGAAATGTTTATTTCATAATTTCATATTCAGCCCCTTCTCTTTTAAAACATGTCATATTCTTTCTTCACATACTAACTTGGTCATCTTTCCTTTGGTTAACTTTAGATATATATATATTTTAAACTTACCATTATTTTCTTACTGTACAAATCTATATTTACCTTTTTCTATTATTTAAGCATCACAAACATATTATTGTATTATAACATACGAAATTTGGGGTGTTACAATTTGATTTTATTTTTTTTTATTTATACTATAAATAATTAAGCAGAAAGACTAAACTGCCCTTAAGTAAATAAATTTAACTGAAAAATTTAACCTTGTCATTAGTGCTAAAGGACGAAAGATGTACTGAGTTTTCCAAATAAATGATTGTGACTGTAATTATTGAAGTTAAAGGCTATCCATTGCAATCCGATACAAACATAAAGAATGAAAAGTGTAATTTACCCAAGATAATTTAATATATTTTTAAGACTTTTAGTAATTGCAAGTTTTAAATCATTGGGTGCAATCCCTTAAAGGTGTATCATCCTAGCACATGCGAGTCATATGCAAGTCCCCCCCCCCCACCCCCATGATTTTTAAACGACGCCCATAACTTTTTCATACGTTAATATTAAAAAAACTTACGCTATAAAAATGAGCATTTTATTATCTTTAATTTATGTATGGTATTGCTATACAATTCTAAAGAAACTAATTTTGTTCTAAAAACTTGAAATGTTTTGCGTAGTTACGCACATGTGTAATTATATGAAGATTGCGTAATTATAACATAATGTGCATAATTGTGCTATAAGTTGCGTAATTATGTGTTATTGTGCGTAATTATGGTGGTGGACGAAAATACCATTTTGGCTAGTGACATGTGTCGCAACATGGGTTTATATGTTAAGAGCTCTTTGTATGATAAGAAGGGAGGGGGTTAAACCAATAGTAAATAAGAGGGAGAGCCCATGCCTAGACGCGATCCCACAGCCTTAAACACGAGTCCACAT
The DNA here is from genome assembly GCA_030545235.1 of Helianthus tuberosus. Taxonomy (NCBI): domain Eukaryota; kingdom Viridiplantae; phylum Streptophyta; class Magnoliopsida; order Asterales; family Asteraceae; genus Helianthus; species Helianthus tuberosus. The sequence goes on along the minus strand of CM060356.1, from coordinate 120,822,374 downwards.
TAACTTCCACCTATAACTATATTGCTAAACTTGTGTTTGGTTATCAAATGCCAACATACTATATATAAAATAAATTTGTTACTGATACTTTTCATGCCCCAGGCCCCAACCATCACTTTTAAGAAGTGTAGGACATGGGTCACAAGTATAATAAAAATTATATAAAAAATATAAAAATTGTAAAGATAATCTCTTTACATATTTGAGAAATTGTAGTAATCGTACCATGTACAAATCCTAACGAAAATAACTTATAATACAACATATGTAATTAAATTGATTCAAACTATAATCTTCAACAAGAGCTTTAACTACGTCTTCTTGTATGGTCCGTTGTGTAGTATTCAACTAACTCTTGAATCGTGTCTTCTTGTGCAATCCGTTGTGTAGGCTTCAACGAGGTGTTGAACTACGTCTTCTTATACAATAATTTCCTACAAAAAGAACAAACAAATGTTGACTGTTGTGGCTGAGGCATGTGTTCAACATGCTTCCATTAAAAACATATTTCACCTCTCTATTAAAGACGACGCATCTGTCTCCCAGGGTACAACAGCCGAAACAGTCTGTGCTGCCGAAAATGGACACACGCCCGAGGTTACACCGGATAAAATTATATTGTTAGAACTTGTTGAAAAATAATGATACGAAGGTGATGAAATCGAATAGATAAATTTTATCTCTCTAATACCCAACACACGGGTCTTCAAGTATTTCTTCTTTTCTAAGAACTCTCCATGTATTCATGTCTTTTTCTTGTATCTCTTCTCTTGTATTTTTCTAGCCTTATCAAGTTGGGCACATAACCTACTTTTAATACAAGAGACAAGGGTGGAGAAGAGTCTCACTTAATTAGAGATTTTATTAGAGACATACACTCTAATAAAAACTAACAAATGGATAAAAAAAACTCTACTTCAGAGCTTATCTCTCATATGAAGAGTCTAGTAAATTATTATAATTTCACTAAATTAATATCCATTCACACTACTTAAATTTGAAAAATCTCCCACATGAATGGAGATCGTTCAAAACACATAAAAATTTTCAATGCAACCTCAACAGTTGAGTATTGCAGGTTAGGTAGGTATTAACTTTGAACCTTCCTTTGTGAAGCATACTTAGTCTCCTAGCGGTTTGTTGACGCGATGTCCTTGAACAAACCCCCATATGTGTAGACGAAATACACTTCACACAATACTCTCCTTAGTCGGGTCATCCCCTCATAGTTGTGTCCAATAATGGCCGTGGAACACTTTCCTAGTTCTGCAAGAGATTTAGGAGTTGTGCCTCAATTCCATTCACAGCAACCCCACTTCTATCTAACATAGGTGTTTCTCCTTAAAACATTAAAAGCATCATGGTTACCATGATTACCCAAAATCATTTACCACATAATATGCTTAGCCTCACAATTTCTCAATGAATTTATTAGGAATGAACCAGAACGTATTTAAACACCATTTTATAGTTTAGGGGGTATATGTAACCATATATAGTATGCATATCAGCTATGCCCCCACAATGTCCTATTGAACTTAGATCCTGGGATCTCCAATAAACTAAGTTAGGTTTCCTCTACACGCCCTTTTTCCATGGGCTTTAGTCTCATTCCATAACTTGATCATTAATAAAACCCCAGGTTGTTGGATCCATAACATTATCTTTGACATTATCAAGTCATTACAAATAACTTTACACATTTGAGATCAGTTGTCATGATGTGTTCTTAACTCGTAAGTTAATTTTGCCTATTGTCAACTTCTAAGATTATAACCTCGGTACCTGAATCTGATTATAACATCTGTCTTTGAAAGATACACATGACGGGGCAAACACATCTCCATTACGCACTACGACCTTTGTATCCTCCACTTAGTCATGTTTTCTGCAATGTTAGATTGGATTATAAAATCCTGATCGCCAAACTTTTATGATACAAATTCAAGAAACCCCCACATTTAAGTGTTATTGGATTATATCCAGATGGGTAATGAAAACCATTTCTATATAACCTTAGAGGGTTGTTTCTTAAATGGCTCATCCCCCGCATTTCTTGCCCTTTGATCAACATTTCCGCAACTTCACTTATAACGACATTTATACACATATGATTGAACAAGATCAACCTCATTGTATCAGTGAATTCAACTCATATTATATTAGCATACATAAACTTTTGAGCTGACCAAAGCAACACATGCCATTGTCATAAGTTTAGCATTTCGAACAAGCTCTTCAAAAGTTACATGTCTTTTAATTCTCCCTCAACTTTGTCTATACACAATTTTTTTTTTTTTTTTTGTGTTCATACACATTTGAATGTTAGAGTTAATTAGTCTCCGTCAAATACCATAATTAACCAAGTACTACTCTAGCATGCTTTAGACTAAACACTTTATCATGTGAACAGAAGATGCATCATTCTGATTCTTCACAACCTCAAGGATATCATAATATCACTTTGCAACATTCATCCCTTGTTAAGACAAAATAATAGAATTATTTATAATCCTAAAACATCAATATTTAGGAATGTCTCACAAATTACTGTATATAGCACATAGCTAACTTTGTCAATCAATTAAGGAACATAACTTGTTTACCTTTGATCTTTAACGCTTTACCATTGACTTGTAAGGACTTAAACATAAGTCTTAATCCAAGTCACTTTGGTGAACACATTCATCGCCAACAAGATGAATGTTCATCGTCTACAATCACTATTATGTATGAGATAAAGTCAAGTAGATCGACACTCAACAACACGACATTCATAATTTTGCCATAAGTGATTTGCACACATCTATTATTATTCATTAGGAGATATGTATATTTAGGATGATCTCCCAAAACGAAGGTAAAATCTCCATATAGTTCTAACAATAATCAAGTAGTAGATGCATTATAAGTAGTAAACTTAAACAATTAAATTTTCTAACAACAACACCAAGTTGTTTTCCATCAAATAATATCCATAAGAGTGTTACTTTGTTCACCAATTGCTAGCGAACCATTTGAATTATCTAGGTTATGCAAAACTTTGTTTTAAAAATCATTCTAAAACATTTCCTTAGTCTTACTACGCATGTACAAAACCTTTTTCTAACATCCATGTTAGAAAAAATGTTATAACATGCACATTATGAAACCGAACGTTTACATAAAACATTTTCCAAGGATATAGTTTATAAAATAAACCATTTCTAATTGTTTGTAGTGCACACATAGACAATTAAATATTTACATAAAACATTTCCATTCATTATGGCTTATTAAATGAACAGTCTCTAAACTTGTATTTATGATACACATTTTCTAACACGCATGTAAGGATATTAAAGTCATTTTATATATACAAAACACAACTAACATTGGTGATAAATCCTAAACAACAAAACAGTCACTTTATGGTGACTTAGTTCTTGAAGCCAATCAAACATCAACTTCATTGTATGACCCTTTATTTCTAAACCATATAAAACATTATATAATGTATTTGTATTCGTTAAAATCAATGTTACAACAAATTAGTTATATAAAATGTTTACATAGAACATTTCAAAGCATTTGTATTCTAACGATTTTTTATAATAATGTTAAAATGAAAGAAATTCTAACGCGCACATTAGAAATATTAACATTTCCTCAAAATGTTATTTCGATTTGGTATAAATACATATATGGTTTATATAATAAGTCACTTCTAATATGCACGTTAGAAAATAAACAATAAACAATAAAAAATTACAAAAGTGATCTAACCATGAACAAATTAGTCGGGTTCAGTGTTTCCATTGTGAATACCACACCAAATATTTTTTTTTTAATTGAGTATTTCCCTGACTTTACGTTATGCGAATCACCCCTTTAATCCATGCATACCAAGACAAACTCGATTAAGAGGGTGTTTGGGATTACGTTTTGAAGTGATTATTTGATTATTGCGTTTGTAAAACATAAATAATCTAAAAAAGTGTTTGGATGAAAAAGTGATTATCTGACTCCAAAACGCAGTTCTGGAGAAGCATGTACCTACATGCTTTTTGCGTTTTGAAAACGCAAAATCTATTTTGAAAACACATTATCTATTTTGTAAACGCAACACCAAACACCCCCTAACTCAATAGCTACTTTGTCCACCGACTTTGAATTAATTACACTTCTAATTCACTTACACTCAATTAAATTTGGATTCCACCAATATTGTTTTTTTTTAAATTAAACTTCACTAAAACACACACCTCTGACCCAAATGGGCAAAATGTCAAACAAAACAACAGAACCCCCGACCTAAACGGGCAAAGGGCAAAGAAAATTACATCATGTACAGAGGATATTTACACTAATCCGCCCAGTTAATATAAATACAAGATTTTCTATTTTTAACCCAAGCATACCCTCTCGACTTTATCTCCCCTATGATATCCTGGTGACTACCTTTTTTTGTAAAAAAAACCACACCGTTTCTTTTTTTCCATATGCACCAACAAGCTATTATAGCCAACCCATAAATGATCTTCTCCGCCTTCTTTCCACTCTTAATGGACTTGTGGATGTCAAGAATATCTTTATACTCAAAAAAGTAAAGCGGCAGGGTGTTGCACCAATCGCTGAAAGCCGACCAAACCCTAATAGCCATCAACCAAGCAGTGAACAAGTGCTTCCCCGTCTCCTCAAATTCGTCGTAGAAAGGGCACATGACCGAGGTAATAACCACGTTCCTTCTTCTTAAATTTATTCTCGTAGGAAGTCTATCCAAATTGTCTCTCCAATTCATGATATTACATTTAATGGGCACCCAATTACACCACACAAATGTTGGAGGGTGACAATTACCTCTATCAACTATCAAAGCCTTTTTGACCGACTTCATCGAGAAACCGTTCTGGCTATCATCCATCCAATACCATGCATCCTTATCTTTGGAGAGTCTAAAAGAGCTGAGAACCTCGTTACATTCCTTCCATTCTTTTATCTCCTCAAAGGGACTCCGACTGCCTAGACCATTGCCAAGAAAAAGCTCCATCTCCTTGGCCTGCTTCAGTTCTTTCTTTGACCCTTCATGGAAAATGGCCCCATTTGTATGGCTTGGAGTTGTCCACCAATATTGTTGTATGTAGTTTATTTAATTATGACCAAACATTAATACATATTGCATAATTTGTTTGGTAATAAAAGAAATTATATCAATTACCTCCACCTTAATTTATAATTTTAATAGCTCATGCAAACCATTCATCTCCAATGATTGCCAAACCATTTATTTTGAACAAGATCGATGCTAACTACCAATGGGGTGGTGGTCCATTAGAAAGTCAAAACATTTAAAACACCTAGGTTGGTGTAACACCCCGAAAACGGGTTTGGTAATCAAACCACCTTAATATTAATGAACGGGTAAAATACCGTTAGTGGTAAAAAATTAACCCGGTAAATATTAGGATTTAAATAATTAAACCTAATATTAAATAAAACGTGAATAAAAGCTTTTAAGGAAGTAAAGTTTATAAGAGGCCCGAGTTAACGAGACTTAAAATAAACTAAGTCATAACTTTCCCGAATTCACCAAGTAGCTAGGAACATCAACCTAGTTGAAAAGGTGTCTTAAAACAAAGAAGAAAATATGGGTAATAACCCTTTTTATAAAGTTACAAAACATGAGGGACTAAAGTTGCTAACAAAGAAATTTGTTTTATTAAAAACAAAACACAACACACACATAGAGTGTGTGTGTGTGTGTGTGCGTGCGTACGCCCAGGAGCAAGAACAAGGGCTCCAAACCCTAATTCAACAAATTGATCAAATTGAAGCCCAAATCAAGAGCCAAATCAATGCATGAACACAAATTCGTGATCACCAAGTCAATGGGATTGTGAGGTATGTTGAATTTCTAACATTCGTGAAGTTGTAAAAATTTGATAATCATCCTAATCGTGAATTAGGCATGAATTAGAGAAGCTATGGCTAGATTAGTGATGTATACTTGCTTAGGAACGAAACCCTAAGTGAAGATCATACATAACATGCTATGAATTGAATGATTGAATGAATTCCCACACTAGGCTAAGTGGGTATTAGTCATAAGATGGAATTGATGATATGATTATGATTAGAATCATCATGCATGTTAAGTAATCGGGAAATACTTAAACAATTTGCACGTTTGAGTATTTGATCATAAGTGATAGTGGTGAATTTTGATGTTAATCTTGGTAAAAATAACTAGTTATGAACTAGTTGTAAATGTGTAAAAATGTATGCACCTTAGGTGTTTGTTAAAATGCCTAAATGAAAACTAAAGTGTTGAATTTAGAGTGAAAATGTGTATTTGAATAATATGGCAAGTTATATGAAATATGAAACAAGAAGAGTTCTAATCATCATGTTGATTTGAACTAATGTTGTAAATCATGTGATCGAAAGTAGTTAACTTTAATAAGCTAAGTTAACTAATCTTGAAGTCGAATAGTAGTTTCGACTTATGAAATAAGTGAGTTGGAATAGTCGTGAATAATTATGACTAATCTAACCATCTTACAATTTACAATGATAGTTTGACGATTAACAAGCTAGGTGAAAGCTTGGGAATGAAGCGGATCAAACGAAGCAAGAATGACGGAAAAGCATAATTTGGAAGTAAGGTAAGTATGGCTTACACTAGTCTTATATTTAGAATAATCTCTTATCGTATTAGTTACGAATAAGATAAATACATAGTTGAGGTATGATGTTTCGGCGTGTAGACGTACGGAACAAGATAGTCGAGCATGACAAGAAACCAGGTTGATGGTTTAAAAGGAGTTAAATCGGTAATTCGATCATTTTATGACAAATGGAAAATGAACTTTTAAATGGTTACCTTATAGGGTAAACCAAAACAAACAATAAGGGTAAAACGGTAAATTGGTCACGCGTCGACCATAACTATTGGTTTTAAAAGACACTTATGAAGTAAGCCTTAATAGGCCGAAAAGTGTTAATAAATGAATTATAAGTAAAACGACCGCACGATGTAAATCAGAGCGAGTCATATAGTCGAGATGAAAATACATGTCATCTTGCTAATATAATCGGTCATTTAGACCAAACGGGTCAAAGGGTGAAGATACCACCTTTTGATAATAGCGACTAATGATTCTTGTCGAGTTATATGATTTCAGGAATAAATGTAGAAATGATATTTGCATCGCTATTATTTAGCGAATATTATAGCAAGGCATTAAAACAGGTCAATACATTGACCCGAGCCAGGTATGTGTAATAGAGTAATTATTCATTTTGAACGTAGGGTTCAATGAGCATTAAATGAAGTCTTAGATAGACAATGGGTTACTTAAATGGGTAAACGGAATGTTTTAAAAGAGGGTCGTGGCGTTTCGAAAAGCATAATGACTTTTCGAACAAGATCATAACTCAAAAGAAGAATTATGGGTCAAACATGCTCTCAAAGGACCTTGTCGTAATTGAAATACTAAAAAGGACCAAAACGCCCTTGTTAGCTAATTCGAACAAACAACCTTTAAAGGTTGTTTGGAAACGAGTTTTATGATTAGGTAAATACTTAGAATAAGTATAGAAGCTGAAAGAGGTATTATATTAGTCAAATAGCACTATTTGAGTTTTTGCCGTAAAATAATGATTCGAGAGGTAAAATTTGGCTTATATAGATCACCACATTAAACCCACCATAAATACAGTTGTGGTGGGAGATTATAGGATAAGAAATGTGGTGATGGAATGCTAGAAGCAATCGAAAGCGATTTTAGGCTCGAAAGTGGTTAAATACCCTTAACGGGTCAAGATAAGCATACGAGCGGAAACGGGTTTAAATTGTGTAATAAACCTGTGATTAGAACCTAAAATGGTAGATAACATTAATTTGAAGAAGTGTATGTGATATAGGAATCAAACAAATACGTTTGTTTGATAAAATGCATAAACGGGTTAAAATTCGGTAAAAAGGTAACGAGTCGAAGGCTTAGAAGTCTCAAAATTTATTATGTTGGATGTTGGATTTTCACTCCATATGATGAAGAATTAAATTACGGACGCGTAGGAAAAAGAATCGCGTGAAACGGATCAATAACGAAGAAGTTATGGTCGTTTCCGTAAAAACTAGTATTGCTGAAAAATGCAGGACCCAGCTCCAGAGCTGCTGGAAAACGGTCTCCCTCGCGTGGCGCGAGGGAGCAACTGGGTGCCTTCGTGTGGCGCGAAAGAGCACTGTTTTAGCGAAAAAAATTTATTTTAATCAGTTTTACTTCCCGGACTCGTTTAAATACGTTTTAAGTTACGTAGGACTAATCCAACTCATGTTTTATGAGTTTCAGGTATAATTTTAGCACCGGAGGACGATCAAGCACAACGAAGAACTGAACACGATCAAGAAATAAGCTTCTGCACTATGTATCGTTGTTATGTTAAATGATGAACTCATACATGTTGTGTTATATAGTTTTAATTCTGTAAATAAAGCCTAATGAAACCCGTATTTCAAAATATATGAAATCATAATTACATGTTTTATTTCGTATTTTATACGAAATAAGTAAAATTATAGCTAGGGTGTTACAAGTTGGTAATCAGAGCTCATGGTTAAAGAATAAAGTGTGTTCGGTTCGAGGCTTGATCGCAAATCCAGTAAGTACATGTATACCAATGGTTTAGTATGATTAAAGTGTTGAGAACAACACATATGGTTATCGTGTAATACACGTTACACCAATAAAAACGATATAGAATAGATATAGTCAACGAAATTACACGCGTTTGTGCGTATAGTAGAAAAGCCTTGTATTATAATACGGGTATCCTTTAATGTTGAAATTACTAATTATTGTATATGTTTTAGTTGAAGGACACTCGCATATGAGGATAGCGAGAGTTTAACAAATCGCAGATTTGACAGAGGAACAGTCCAAAGAGTATGCTCATCAAGGACCTAAATCGCGTACCGGTCGTGAACAAGGCTAATGGCAAGAGAAGCCCGTTAGGGAAAAAATTACCAGGTGCACATTTTAAATTTAATTGCACAAATAGTAATATGCAACAAATATGTAGAAATTGAAAGTTGCATATGTAGATTAAAAACTTGGAAAAACCCGAATAGAAAATGTATTCGGGATATTGTTTCTAAGAGAAACAAATAGAGGCATTACTTACATAGGGTGTGATGTGAAAACTATAAAAAGGTCATGCGTGTCATGTGTTAATCGCTTACTCTGGCCAAGTAAGTAGTGGCATATGATACCATGAACTTCTTATAGCGGACATGTTTACATCTGATGTAGTAAGGACGGGGTTAAAGGGACAAATTAAAAAGTACCCAAATGAATCAGATAAGCAAAATATTTGATCATAATGTAAACGCACAGCCGAGTGACGGAAGCGTATTATATTAGGATAATGAGCCCGAGAGAAGGGACAAAGAAACATGTAAAATGATTAAGATATGCACTGGGAGGGGGTGTACTTACACTCGAACCCGGAAAATGCGAATATGTCTCTAAACGGGTCGTTTTTGTAAAACGTCAAACTCGAGGACTAAGTCGGAATATAAAAATGAAGCGAGGTCTTAATGCATACCGGGAGGGTTGCAATAATAACGACTTCGGTAAAACACCCGGTTGATGGGTAAGAATTTAACGCATGCGTAGACCGAGAGACGGGGACTCGGATGGAAAGTTAAAAGACTCGGGTTTTGAGTCATAACTAAAAGACGACAAGATAATGTAAATAGAAATTTTGAATAAATTATGTTCAACTATTTTAAAGTTGAACGGGTCGAATATAATGTCATGTCGAACGGCATGAGTAAACGCAAGCGGGATAAAGGTAGCGTTAAAAGCAAAAGAATAATGAGCCCGGTAATGGGACATAATCAAATACGAATGTATGTAAACTGGATAATGGTGAGCATAGGATAAACCGGCGCATAAATGACGTGAGAAGTCATAAAGTCGGAAAATTTCTCCGAAAGGAAACGAATGTAGCCTTAGACTACGGTCAAGGTCAAAGAAAATACCAAGGCGAAAATAAATAATTTTAAACAAAAAAAAAACAGGATGCCTTGACACCAAACATGTATTTTAAGAATGACATGAGTAGGGAATGATCTACGGGATCAACCTAACCTTTGTGGTTATAAACAATGGAAAGGTCTACGAGACTAAAACGGCCCACGAGTCATGACTAGAAAGAAATAGATTATAAGGACCTCGCCTTAAAGAGGTGGAGGTCTAATAAAATAGCCCATAGACTAAGTGATAAAACCTACGGGTTAATTAGACAAAGCGAGGGAATAAATGGAGAATCCTCGCATAAAACAAAGACTGAAAAAGAATAAATTTTGGACTGTCAATATCCCGGTATGGATAATTGACAAAGGTTAAAGAGAAGACGCTAAACTAAAACTTCGGTTTTGGTAAGAAATAACGTTTCTACAAAAATGAATTATGATAGACGTATAAACGGTAAACATGAAAGATATAAGTCTTGACACGGATAGGTGCAAGACGATATATCCGAAAAGTGATAACTCTGAAAATAGAAAGTTGATGTAAAATTTGGAATGACGTGACATGATCACGGTCAAGAAGTGTAATGTGAAATATAATCACATTAGAGCCGAGTGATGAATATTAGAGCCAAGTGATGAATATTGCTAAGTTAATTAAACTAGTGGAAATAACGAGATTACGTTATTTCAAGTCGCATTATGTCATGTAAGATACGTAGATGATTAATAACCAAAAGGATATTACCATACTTTTCTGGTAATACTAACAATCGGTTAAAGTATGAGAAATGCTTAATTGATTATCGAGAGCAAATGCATGGAGTTAAACTCGATAAATTATGTAAGAAAAGGTTTCGAGGATGAAACCTCTTTAAGGGGGTAGACTTGTAACACCCCGAAAACGGGTTTGGTAATCAAACCACCTTAATATTAATGAACGGGTAAAATACCGTTAGTGGTAAAAAATTAACCCGGTAAATATTAGGATTTAAATAATTAAACCTAATATTAAATAAAATGTGAATAAAAGCTTTTAAGGAAGTAAAGTTTATAAGAGGCCCGAGTTAACGGGACTTAAAATAAACTAAGTCATAACTTTCCCGAATTCACCAAGTAGCTAGGAACATCAACCTAGTTGAAAAGGTGTCTTAAAACAAAGAAGAAAATATGGGTAATAACCCTTTTTATAAAGTTACAAAACATGAGGGACTAAAGTTGCTAACAAAGAAATTTGTTTTATTAAAAACAAAACAAAACATAAAACACAACACACACATAGAGTGTGTGTGTGTGTGTGTGCGTACGCCCAGGAGCAAGAACAAGGGCTCCAAACCCTAGTTCAACAAATTGATCAAATTGAAGCCCAAATCAAGAGCCAAATCAATGCATGAACACAAATTCGTGATCACCAAGTCAAGGGGATCGTGAGGTATGTTGAATTTCTAACATTCGTGAAGTTGTAAAAATTTGATAATCATCTTAATCGCGAATTAGGCATGAATTAGAGAAGCTATGGCTAGATTAGTGATGTATACTTGCTTAGGAACGAAACCCTAAGTGAAGATCATACATAACATGCTATGAATTGAATGATTGAATGAATTCCCACACTAGGCTAAGTGGGTATTAGTCATAAGATTAGAATCATCATGCATGTTGAGTAATCGGGAAATACTTAAACAATTTGCAAGTTTGAGTATTTGATCATAAGTGATAGTGGTGAATTTTGATGTTAATCTTGGTAAAAATAACTAGTTATGAACTAGTTGTAAATGTGTAAAAATGTATGCACATTAGGTGTTTGTTAAAATGCCTAAATGAAAACTAAAGTGTTGAAATTAGAGTGAAAATGTGTATTTGAATAATATGGCAAGTTATATGAAATATGAAACAAGAAGAGTTCTAATCATCATGTTGATTTGAACTAATGTTGTAAATCATGTGATCGAAAGTAGTTAACTTTAATAAGCTAAGTTAACTAATCATGAAGTCGAATAGTAGTTTCGACTTATGAAATAAGTGAGATGGAATAGTCGTGAATAATTATGACTAATCTAACCATCTTACAATTTACAATGATAGTTTGACGATTAACAAGCTAGGTGAAAGCTTGGGAACGAAGCGGGTCAAACGAAGCAGGAATGACGGAAAAGCATAATTTGGAAGTAAGGTAAGTATGGCTTACACTAGTCTTATATTTAGAATATTCTCTTATCGTATTAGTTACGAATAAGATAAATTCATAGTTGAGGTATGATGTTTCGGCGTGTAGACGTACGGAACAAGATAGTCGAGCATGACAAGAAACCATGTTGATGGTTTAAAAGGAGTTAAATCGGTAATTCGATCATTTTATGACAAATGGAAAATGAACTTTTAAATGGTTACCTTATAGGGTAAACCAAAACAAACAATAAGGGTAAAACGGTAAATTGGTCACGCGTCGACCATAACTATTGGTTTTAAAAGACACTTATGAAGTAAGCCTTAATAGGCCGAAAAGTGTTAATAAATGAATTATAAGTAAAACGACCGCACGATGTAAATCGGAGCGAGTCATATAGTCGAGATGAAAATACATGTCATCTCGCTAATATAATCGGTCATTTAGACCAAACGGGTCAAAGGGTGAAGATACCACCTTTTGATAATAGCGACTAATGATTCTTGTCGAGTTATATGATTTCAGGAATAAATGTAGAAATGATATTTGCATCGCTATTATTTAGCGAATATTATAGCAAGGCATTAAAACAGGTCAATACATTGACCCGAGCCAGGTATGTGTAATAGAGTAATTATTCATTTAGAACGTAGGGTTCAATGAGCATTAAATGAAGTCTTAGATAGACAATGGGTTACTTAAATGGGTAAACGGAATGTTTTAAAAGAGGGTCGTGGCGTTTCGAAAAGCATAATGACTTTTCGAACAAGATCATAACTCAAAAGAAGAATTATGGGTCAAACATGCTCTCAAAGGACCTTGTCGTAATTGAAAGACTAAAAAGGACCAAAACGCCCTTGTTAGCTAATTCGAACAAACAACCTTTAAAGGTTGTTTGGAAACGAGTTTTATGATTAGGTAAATACTTAGAATAAGTATAGAAGCTGAAAGGTGTATTATATTAGTCAAATGGCACTATTTGAGTTTTTGCCGTAAAATAATGATTCGAGAGGTAAAATTTGGTTTATATAGATCACCACATTAAACCCACCATAAATACAGTTGTGGTGGGAGATTATAGGATAAGAAATGTGGTGATGGAATGCTAGAAGCAATCGAAAGCGATTTTAGGCTCGAAAGTGCTTAAATACCCTTAACGGGTCAAAATAAGCATACGAGCGAAAACGGGTTTAAATTGTGTAATAAACCTGTGATTAGAACCTAAAATGGTAGATAACATTAATTTGAAGAAGTGTATGTGATATTGGAATCAAACAAATACGTTTGTTTGATAAAATGCATAAACGGGTTAAAATTCGGTAAAAAGGTAACGAGTCGAAGGCTTAGAAGTCTCAAAATTTATTATGTTGGATGTTGAATTTTCACTCCATATGATGAAGAATTAAATTACGGACGCGTAGGAAAAAGAATCGCGTGAAACGGATCAATAACGAAGAAGTTATGGCCGTTTCCGTAAAAACTAGTATTGTTGAGAAATGCAGGACCCAGCTCCAGAGTTGCTGGAAAACGGTCTCCCTCACGTGGCGCGAGGGAGCAACTGGGTGCCTTCGCGTGGCGCGAAAGAGCACTGTTTTAGCGAAAAAATTTTATTTTAATCACTTTCACTTCCCGGACTCGTTTAAATACGTTTTAAGTTACGTAGGACTAATCCAACTCATGTTTTATGAGTTTCAGGTATAATTTTAGCACCGGAGGACGATCAAGCACAACGAAGAACCGAACACGATCAAGAAATAAGCTTCCGCACTATGTATCGTTGTTATGTTAAATGACGAACTCATACATGTTATGTTATATAGTTTTAATTCTGTAAATAAAGCCTAATGAAACCCGTATTTTCAAAACATATGAAATCATAATTACATGTTTTATTTCGTATTTTATACGAAATAAGTAAAATTATAGCTAGGGTGTTACAGTTGGGAAGGAGAAGGTCTTGGGCTCAAGTCCCACAGACGACAGGGGATTAAAGAAATTAGCCGTTAAAAAAAAAAGATCGATGCTAACAAATATATCCATCCAATGATTTCACCATCGTTGTAGCCAGGCGAGTCGCGAGGGGCTGCTCCCCCTTTTCGGAAAACGGCTCTCAAACTCGCTAAACTCTGATACTAATTGTTGGAAATTCAGGCCGTTGATCGAACACACAAACATACTTTGAACGAACTCGTTCGACTCTTTAATTATTTATCAATAAAAACACACCAAATGACAATAGACATCTATATATACTAACCTTCTACTAGTCCTAACCCAGCTAAAATTATTTAAATAATTAAATAAACTAATTAGATCAACCTACCTATGAAACTCATAAATATCCCTAAATTAAATAAAAAAACTAAATAAATAGTATAACAAAAATTATTTATAACCCATTTAACAATTATCTCTATTATCTGAAAAAGGATTGTTGTTAATAAAATTCTTATACTCTACATTTACAAGGGAGATGCACACTAGGATACAAAAGATCAAAGTTAAAGTAAAATTTGAATTGCATTACTTACATGTGTCAATTAATATTATAAAAAACTTATTATTTACTAAAATGACATTAAGAAGACTATTAACAATTAGACTTTCATTATATAAAAATTCTATGTAGATGTGACTTTTCTTTACTATTCTTTATTATTTTTATAATATTTTCATATCATGATAACTTTTAAATATATATTATATTTCCTTTTATATCTTTGTTTGTTACTTTTTCCTACTTGAGTTAGACCATGTTTAGTGGTTAAACAATATAATGCCCCCACAATGGGGCATTATTCGACACGTGACAGTCCAGTAAGCATGGGGCGTTACTGCAAAAGTGGCGTAGTGGGAATAATGTCTGATAATGCCCCTTTCCAATCATTAAACAAAAAAAAAAAAGCAAACTATTTTCTCATTGGTGGGTCAAACCCAGTCAACCATTCCACAAACCATGTTAGGCGTTTTATATATAATGCCCCACCAATTTTTTTCAAAAATAATGCCCTATGTAATGGGGAAGGGGGCGTTTTTTTGCCCTATAATGCCCTATAATGCCCCATAAATGCCCCACTACACATGGTCTTATTAAATGATGCATTTCGCTCATTATTAAATGACAAGAATTAGCAAAAGTAGATTAAATAAGGCTCATTCTATACGCACCCCCCCCCCTTGTGAGAGGAAAACTGTCGGTCCCACGCAGGCCCCACCTGTAAGTATGCGAGAGGCGGGGGGTGAAAAAAGTAGATAGGAGGGTGTAGAAAGTAGCACCCTTAAATAATAGAAGAGTTATTGTATTTGAATTTCTCGTGTTCTAATAGTCAAAGTTCTTGAAAATCTATGACAAAGATGATTTGACAGATTTATATTGCTTTTATAAATTACACCGGTGCTCCCTGTGGTTTGACAGTTTGTTACTCAGATACTTTCTGGAGTGGATGACGGTTAATTTTCTCCGTTAAATAGATGTGAAATGACAAATTTACCCTTCATCTTCTCCACTCTATAAAAACAAAACAACCCCACCCACCCCCACCTTTCTCTCTGCTTAATTTTGTTTCTTGTGTCTGGGTTCTAAATCATACACTTTTAATCCTAATTCCTAAACCTTAAATTGTTTGTAAGCTGTAGCTCAATATTATGCAATTTCATGTATGTAACTCAAGTAGGAAAAAGTAACAAAACAATAAGTGCAGATGTTCACAATATCCCCAAACCCACCAATTTGTTGTTCAAAAAAACAAGGTAACAATTCACTGTGAACAAATATAATGAAGCAGATGTTCATCAATGGAGATAAAATTCTTTTAAAAGTAATTCGTTAAAGATCAAACAATGCCCTTAACCTGTTCGATAAAATGCCCCAATGAATATGTTATCACAAATGAGCTCAGCACAAGCCTTATTTTCGATGCATTAATATGCAGGTTGAACTCGCCAAGCAGTCTCGTGTTACCGAATCATCTTTAACAAACAAATATGGCGCTTCAGGCATTCACTGTGCCTTTGCAATTCAAGAACTGTGATCTCTTTGGCAATGGCTCTTTGGGTATTCCATCGGTTCATAGTAGAACAAGTGAAGTGAACTTCCATTTGACTCCGGTTAATATTGGTGATATATTGGGGAAACAGAAAGAAAGGAGGGGTGTTGGGGTGGGATTGTTTTGTTTTTATAGAGTAGAGAAGATGAAGGGTAAATTTGTCATTTCACATTCACATAACGGAGAAAGCTAACCGTCATCCACTCTATGGACTATCCGAGTAACAAACTGTCAAACCACAGGGAGCACCGGTGTAATTTCCAAAAGTTAGGGACTATAGGTGTTATTTTACAAACCACAGGGACTATCCGTGCATTTTACACTATTTTATATTCTTATTATATAGTTGTGTTTTGGATTCGGTGGTGATGTGAATAAAAGATAACTTTAAAAATATATAACTGTATGAAATATATAGTATAGATCAAATCTATTAATTGCTACTGTCAAAACAAATTTTATTTCCCAATGAGGGTGAATTGGTTGGGAAAAAAAGGGTGTTGATTGTGACTCAGGTTCAATTTTCACTCTTATTATTTTCTGCAGCGTCCAGGTGAAAATCGAATAGGGGTGGCGCTGGTTCGACTTGGATGAGAGGCGAGGTTTTACCGATTATTCCACTGTTGTGCCTTCGGACGGGTGGAGTTCGGGTTTCTACGCATTTGTGGAGAGCCAAAGGGCTGGCGGCGGTCGAGTAGTTGACCTTGGCGCACGTCGTTCCTTGCTGTTAAAAAAAAAAAACAAATTTTACTTCTTTCTATCGACTGAATCAAAACTTTTAATTTTCCAGACAACACTGAATCAACCACCATAGATTTTATCACATAGAGATGAACACAAATTTTTAAAATACTTTAGCTAACTTTCACATATTCATTGTCTTGTGATGTGTGCAACAAAAGCATCGATCTCCATGCGTGTAACACCACCTTCTTCCATAGATTGCCTAACATCTTCACCAAGTTTGTTGGCTCTCTTCCTCATCTCATTGCCCTCATCAGAATCCATCAATATTATAATAGCTTCCTCAATAACCGAAGATATTACTACCTCACCATAACGCCCCCAATCCCCTACATTCACTCCAATCTTTAATACTTCAGTTATTAGTGTAGCGTTTCTTGGTTGTTCTGAATGCATAGGCCAAGCCGCAATCGGAACACCCATCGTAATGCTCTCCATGCTCGAATTCCAACCGCAGTGACTCATGAACCCGCCCGTTGCGATATGAGCCAATATCTCTAACTGTGGTGCCCATTCCCTCACCACTAAACCTTTTCCTTCAACTCTTTCTTCAAACCCTTTTGGCAATTCAATATGCCTACCTTCACCTTTAAAGATATCACCTTTATCAGCATCTCTTAGCACCCATATAAACTTTTGTCCACTCTTCTCTAATCCATTAGCAAGTTCTCGAATCTGCTCATTGGAAAATGAAGTGGTGGACCCAAATGCAACGTATATCACCGAGTCTTGAGCTTGTTTATCGAGCCACTTGAGTGTCTTATGGCGTTTTGTAGGGTCTTGGTTATTGTTTATGGACACTGGATTGAAAGGGCCTAGTGCCCATTGCTTTGTGCTACCACCAAATCCTTCTTTCGAAAGATAGTCGATGAACTTACCATCAAATACTTTGCAAGTATCGTGAATATTGCCAGAATTAAACTTCTTGCAGTCAACATGAGAACGAACAAATTCAATAAAATCCTGTGGTATAAGGTCTTGAAGAATTGGGATCTTTGTAAGTTGGTTATAGCATTCAACATCATCCAAACATGGGCTTCCTTTATATTCCCAAACGTATGAGAAAGTTGTAAAAGCCGATGCAGCATGAAATGCATAGGCTTCCACGTTTGGAAATGAAACAACATCTTGCACGACTGGGCTCATTAGATAGTCATGAACAACGACGACTCGCCTCGCAGAGTTAGAGACGCTAGCGAGTAGTTTTGCGAAAGGTTCTCGGAGTTGAGATGATGCTTTGAATGATGGGATAAGGTGTGATGGGAATTTTGTGGAGGAATTAGGGTTTGGAGGAGGAGATTCGAACTGAGGTGTTTCAAACTCATGGAAGTGGATATTTGTGTCGGAGTTGAGGTTCCAGCCGTGGATACGAAGCTTCGCTTGGCGGTTGTGGTGGTGGTTCCGGCGATATGGACCGGTAGATTATAGGCGGAAAGAAGACGGGAGAGGTGGAGGAGTTGGTTGAGATGACCTTGTGCTACAAAAGGCACCACTACAACTACGACATCGTTTTCCATGGGTTGGGGAATATGGGCGTTCACTTGAACGAAATTTGTCTCCTATTTATACTTGGTTTGTGACCGACTCGATTCTGCAAACTCTTTTTAAATGTTAACTATAATGGGTCTTTAGTCTAGCAACTATAGACACTGAAAATTAAGTGGTGTTCCTAGTCAAAAGTTTAAGATTTTAAGTTTCATACTGAATAATAATATAAATCTAGTAATCTAAAAGTAGGTTAAATTGCTGTAAGAAATAGAAAAAATAGTATATGTTTTAACTCGTATATTTATTTCTAGTCTTTTTTTTTCATTGATGTAGTATTTTTTTATTTTTTTTTTAATGTTCAATGAATAAAAATCAGCTACTTGGGGTAACCTAATAGTAGAAGGCGTCTATATACATCCATGATCGCAGACAGCGTTAGGTAATTCTAGCCCACCATCTCTAATTTTGGGGAAGCAGCACGAAGGCCCATTGGTCTCGGTGTCTATTTGTAGTTAAAGTATTTATTATGAAGTTAAAAGGAGTTTTCAAAGTATTCAAGGACAGGCCCTACTGTCACTGCCTTGTATCCACCGCATCTTATTAGAGCATCCCCAATAAGGGTATTTTTTCTTATTTTTGAGGGTGCCTAGTTGGCACATGCCCAACCAATCATCTTCTTTCTCTCACTTGCTCCTCTCACAAACACATTTCTTCTATCTCTCATCTCTCATCTTTCCTCTCTACACTCACATAACTCACACCCATCCATTTTTTCTCATTTTTCCTCACAAACATCTTCACACCCTCTCTCCTCCACATCACTTTCTCTCTCCCTAAAAACACCTCTTAAGTCTTATGTTGACTTCTTCCCTCTTAATTTTCCAAAAAGTAAAACAAAATACATATGAATACTCGATTGATTTCTTCACTCTTAATTTTCCTTACATATGTATACTCGATTGACTTCTTTCCCCTTAATTTTCCAAAAAGTAAAACAAAATACATATGTATATTCGAGAAATTCACTAATAGAGTACTTATTTTCTAGTGTTTTAGAAGTTATATTAGAAATATATATATACGACGAGGATCCGTTATATTTATATATATAGAGAGAGAGAGAGAAACGGGATCAGGAGAAAACGCCTTAAAGTGTGAGAACGGTGAGAACGGATCCTGGTCAAACACGTGGCGCGCGATATAATCACGGCGGAGAGGCTTTTTTGTCTTTTTATCTTCCTTTTTTCCAATTCGTGTGTCACAATACTGCTTCATTTTTTGCGTCTAAGAATTTTTTGACGTTTAGTTAGATTCAATAACTACCTGACATTTTACTGATCTTTTTTAGATTTGTCTCGTTGAATTAATCGTTTTTGTGTCACATAGATAATATTTTGGCGTTTATGGCGTTCCCAAATTCATTAAACTTAATTAATAATTCTAACATCTTAGCGTCCAAGGTGTTACCAATTTCATTATATACCTTTAATAATTCAAACTTAACAATTTTATTGGCGTTTTTGTAGATTTTACCAATTTGAATTAATCTTATATATGTTATAAAGGTAAATTTTTTGGCGTTCATGGCATTCTTAATAATTCATTAATAATTCAAAAGATTACAATAAGACGAAATCAAAACAAACTAATAGTCTTCTGTGTATGGGATTACATAAAAAATGTACACATCGCTTTGTTCATCACTTTCATCAGATTCATCTTCATCATATTTTGTATTGGCGTATAATGTCATTATCTCGTCTCATCTTTGCTGCAGCCTATACTTAAATATCATGACAACCATGGATCTTGCATCGTTCGAATGTGCTAAATCACAGAGTTGTTCAAGAAGATGTAGTCTCTCTGTCTTCAGCATTTCGTCCATCGGCAATGAATATTTCACCCCGTGTCGATAAGTCACTTTAACCGTTCTTGCTTGTTCATCCAACCACCAACTGCTAACTGTTGGTAGACCAGTATCGTCAATATCATCATCATCTGCTGGAAATTTTCTCTTCAATCTTCTTATTACCTTCTGAGTCCTTTCACAATCGTCGGCCCTTGGAATCCCAAGGGCCAGAATATCCCTCTGAACGGCTTCATCCATACTAAGTATCGCCTTGATTGTCTTGACCTTCACCCTTCTCCTATCAAAGAAATTTAGGACGAAACGTCTCTCCGACCTCTCAAACCTCCATGCAATAACCTAAGCCATTTTTTTAAGTTGTATGGCGTTTTAGACAATTTGTGGCGTGTTAGAGAATGCGTGGAGTGTTAAGTTTTGTTTACATGTTCTACTTATATAATCATTTTTTTGCTGCCAGTAGGGTGCAGTCCTATAATGGACATGTAATTATGGCGTTTTGAAAAGATAAATAAATTGAAGTACCCATGGAGTGGCTTTTAATATAATAAATGTTAGTAATAAAGTTTCCGTCGTTTAAGTTTACTGTTTTGTAGTTATTGTTTTATTCAGCTTCATCTGTTAAAGTTGTAACACGTCTCAGCTTTTAGATTTTGGCGCTTTGTATTTTTAATGGCGTTTAGATAAAGATGACACATTGTTCTATTCTCTTACACATTGTTTTATACATTTTTTTTTCAGTTTTTATTAATACTTGTCTAAAGTAATTTTATTATAGTTTTTGGAGTTTGGCGTTTGTGGCATCTTGGCCTTTTACAAGCATTTTTTAGAGAAATAATGTATTTTTAAACGGAAAATTAGATAACAAACCACAGAAAAGAAATAGAAGCGAGAAAAATAAACCGTATCCAATCTCTCTCCCAAATCTTCACTGTCATAAGTCTATTTCTTCTTTTGAAACTACAAGAACTGTCACAAATGTATGGCGCTTTTGTTTTGGCATGGTTTTTTGTTGTTCGTGTGTTGAAGTGGCTTTGTGGATGTTGGAGACATAGATCGACGTCGTGTGGGTTGATGCTATTTGCTCATAATCTTCATTATCATCATGGAGTCCATATAGCATTTACACTGGGATCGGTCTCTTTTTCTTCTCATCCAAGCCTTCTTCAAGTACAAAGAATACAAAATGACATATGACTGTCATTAGTCTCTTTTTCTTGAAGATTTGTCCATCTCATGCAGCAAAATCTTATTGAGTTACTCCCCTCACCTAACAATCCATTCAGTGAAACTTCATGTAGAACAATACTGAATATCCAAGAAACGATATTTGTCATCTTTGGTGTTTTACAGTGAGTGATATTTAGGAAGCATGCCGTTTGTTTTTTGGTGTGATCAATGGAAGGTGCTGAAACGTTTCTTTTTATAGGATGTTTTTGGTGCGTAGTTTAGGCGAGATATTATTACTGTTTGTATTTACTATTTTGCTCAGCTTTATCTGTTAAGTCTGTTAGACGTCCCATCCTTTAAGTTTGGCGTTTTATATTTATTGGCGTTTTGTAGGTCAAGTTGATAAAATACACTAAGTAAAACATAGAAAAAACTACGCAGGAAAAATATTTTTTATTATTTGGCGTTTTGTATTTAGTTGGCGTTTTATATTTAATGGTGTTTTATGTAAGAAACGATGTTTACCCTTTTTACCCTTAATGAAGCACGTTCCAAGTAATAAAATTAATGTTATTTACGAAAACGCCACCACGCCAATCTAGTCCATAGATTATTTTGATCTGACGATCCGTAAGCGTTCTCACTGTTGTAACAACCCGACTTTTCGGGTCATTACTCAGATCTGTCATTTATTTCTTAATTGACTTGTACTCTCGAGATTCCGATTATCGCTATGGGTTAACTATTTTAAACTATGTTTTACAACGCATTCACAACGCTTATTCAAAGTGCAATTATCCCATTTAACGCAGTTTACAACGCATACTACTTACACGCACTTTATCGCATATTACATCGCATGATTGGACTAAACGCTATCGCAACGCAATCTTAACGCAACTCGAAACGCAAATTTACTTTTATGCATTTTATGTGTTATGTGTGTTACTTGTGTGATTACTTGTTTTATGTGGTTATCTCAACGCAACGCTTACTCGCAAATCGCTTAAACGCAACGCAACGTTTAACGCACGAAACAAAAGTTGGAAAACTAACTCGCACAACTCGACTGGTCGAATGACCATTCGATCGAATGGACATCCGTCCGGATGACCATCCGATCGGATGGCCATCCGACCTAACCACCATTCGACCCACTTCTCCACCGCCTTAAACCTCTCCTCTCACACTATAAATACCCGTACACTCCACTGTTCACTGATGTGACAGCTCTATCCGACCCAACTCGCTCCCAAGTCATTCTCAAGCACGTTTCTCCCGATCCAAGGCCATTTCGTAAGTATTTCTCCCTAAATCTTGTACTTCCATCATCACTACACACTTCTCCATCATCTTCACCATCGAAATCACTGGTTTTTCCTCTAAAATCATGGATTTGGACCTCTTAAAGGTGTTCTTCACTCTTGTTGCTTATGCAAGCTGTTGTGAAGCACCAACTCATCAAGACAGGTTCAGATCCAAGAAATTTCCATCATTATTCACTAAGGTTTTACAAGATTTCAACACTCTTCATCTCTTTTCAAACTTTTTCTCAACATTTCACTCAAAACCGATGGAATCTGGACTCACTCAGGCTCTCTACTCATACCCTAGTTGAGAACCGGTTTGAAAACGGATGTCCACTGGAGAGGCGACCGATTCACGGGTTGAACACGAAATCTCATCATGGACAGTTAGTTTGATCGAACGGGGTGATTCCCATCCGATGGACTAGGATGGGCTTGGTGTGGTTTCCCATTGTTTGACATGTCGTCTCCGTTAAATTCAAAACTCTGAACTTAGAAAAATTTTGAAGTTTCCAAAAGTAACAGATCACTCACTCGAATGATCATCTGATCGGATGACCCTCCGATCGAATGATCATCCGACCCAGTGGCCTGCCCCTTTATGATTTTCAAATACTTAACCAGTTTTACAAAAAACTTCAAATTACCAACTCCTCGATCGAATAGCCATCCGATCGAATGACCATCCGTCCGGATGACCACCGACCGGATGACTTGATTGAATGCTACAACGAAAACTTCAAATTTTCAAAATGATTTACAAACATGCTCCCTCATTCGAATGATCAGCCGTTCGAATGGCCATCCGTCCGGATGACCATCCGACCGAATGAGTATTCATCCAATCGACTCACCATTCGACACTTATCTCAACCGACACATTGTTTTGCACGCTGTTCAACGCTTACGCTATCGTTCTATGCTCAAGCTGATTTTCAACGCGCTCCCTTCAATCCAAGTACTGTGTTTACTATCTAAACACGCACTGTGAGTATACTCGACCCCATTTTCTTTTAACGCACTTTGGGTGTTGCATACGTTCTCTATCAAAACACATCAACACACAACACAAACATTTTTAAATGCTAACCGCTCTTGCATGTTATACGTGATTAGATGAATGCTTGTATGTTATGTTTACACAGTGATTATTGCCTGACACCTTAGCAACGATAGTACTATAGTTTGGACTCCGCACCTGTCGTGGACAGGGGTTGTTAAGGTTATTACTTCACATGGTCACAGTGGTGATAATGTGTTGCGCATTCTACAACTCACAGTCATGTGGGTTGCATACGTCATTGTCAATAGCTTACTTGATTCACATTTCTACATGTTACATGCTGGTTATGCGTAAACGCTTTCGCTATACTATATACTATGCAAACTTGTGTACTCACATTTACACTCTGTGTATTGACATATTTTAACATATGTGACAGGTTGATAGGATGCTATGTTTGCTGTGACGAAACAAGTAGGAGGTCTAGAAACTCACCAAATAAGAACTCTGAGTTGCCGGAACAGTTTATTTGTTTTTGAGACTATTATCTGTAATAACTGTTTTGCTTTATATGTTAGTGGTATGGGACATTAACGTTAAATATATTGTCATTAATAGTTGTTATGGATTCTCTTGGACAATCTGTTTCACTCAGTGCCACGCCCCGATGTTTCCGCCATTGGTTGGGGTGCGACAAATTGGTATCAGAGCCATAACTATAGGGAACTAGGAAAGACACGACATAGTCCGGGTTTTGATGTCTTAGAAATGACCTAGTCTATAGTCTAAGTACTAATAGACCGCCTCGTGCGAGCCCGGTAGGGGTTTCGTGCAGACCACTTTTGTTACTCCCGTTCGAACTCTCAAAGGAAAGGCTTACTTCGTGCGAAGTTGTCAAGCTCTGTACAAACATGCCATACCCCATCAGCTTTCCCTAAGGCTGGAATACTATTTGCTTTTCCTAAAGCTGACACAATACACACATTTTTTAAAACACTCGCATTACACAATCAAGTGATTTGGTCGAGATTAGGTGTGAAAACCAAGAACTCTTGATAAAATCGCTCACTCTCCGCAAATTTTTACTCTCAGGACGAGAATCTTTCGTTGATTCAGGAGTGAAATCCCAACCTCGACGAAATTCTCCATCTCTATTCTGTGGATTTACCACATTTTCCACATTTTCAGGAGCAGAGTTGTTAAGTTAAGGGTGAAACTCGCATCTTAATGACTAGTTCCAATCCCTACTTTGATTTTACAAAATTCTCACCAAAGTCTCGATGGGTTCCAATGATTCGAGTCGCGTAGTAACCGAAAGGATGCGTGCCGTTCGCCGTGTATCGGCGAGAGCATAGTCTCTTAGACCAAAGCATGCACTCGATGGTCGTTGTGGACAGTCGAATCACTTTGGGTAGTCGATGTCTAACACCTAAGACAATCCATCTCGATTCTAAGCCCGTAATCGCTGATTTTACGTGCTATCGATTTTATATGTCTCATGTGGTTAAATGTTTTTATGTGTTTCGATTTCTGGAGGTTTTATTCGCTTTCCGCTCAACGCTTCACTTAAATGCACACAACTTACACAGCTATCGAATCTCGAATGCTAACTAATTGCAGACAAACTAAGCACTCTTGATACACCACTCGCTATACTACTCGCTTACGCTACTCGCTACCACTACTCGATATCGCATGCCACTCTCGAAACGCGCTACGCTGCTTTGACAGATAGGTAAATACGTGCAAAATATGTAGGTGAATACGTGCAAAATATGTGCTTACGTGGACTACGTGCTTCTGTGCTTACGAGCTTATGTGCTTTTGCGCCTATGTTGTCACACCCCGATATTTCCATGTATTACCGGTGGGCCCGGTGGGGAGTATCGTGACGTAGTTGATATCATCATGGTCAATAATCATAGTTCAATGCACAGCAGAAGTCTTAAAGTAATAATATTACAAACCGATTTGAAAGTACAATAAAATATTATACAACAGATTGTAAGATGGATCCACAGGTGGATCAAAACAAAAGAAGTATTGTTCAACAGACTTAAAGTGATAAAAGCTTGCAAGACTCTTTATTTAATCACTCGGGAGTTCCAGCCCATTACGCTTAGTACCTGCACTTAACCTTTTGAAAATACGTCAGTTTACACTAGTAAACACAATTAACTGACTCTTTTGAAAAGTGTTTATAAAAATTGATTTAGATGCACAAGGCATAAACATTCTTTATTAACTTGGGACAATTATTTAAAAATAATCTTGTATACAGTTTTACATGTTTGTCGTCCATTTAGGACCCGGTTAGAAGAGCCGGTTAAGATTAATAGACACACCACTTGGTATAATACCCACAAGAAGTTACCTTACGAGTGGGGTACCTTTTTACACACGCAACTGTCAGGTGTATGCCTACACCCCCTGCTTAAGTCGTGGTCATTTCTAATGAATGAGCCGAGGATATCCAGGACATGGTCATTAACCCCCCAAAGGCATTGCATCAAACAAAACAGATTAAAACGGGTTATGCATCTTTTTAATCACATTCCGATTGTACGACTTCATACCCGACCAAGCGGTATTATTATAATACCGTATCCCAAGCCCGTATAAGGGAAAATAAGTTAAAAGTATTTACCTGAGCTAAAATATAAATTTAATCCGAGCCGTATATCAAATCAGCAAGTACAAATAGCTTTTACTGGGCTCCTAATCTGGAACGAAGGTTTTAATAACCTATTAGATTCCTAACGGGTCTTATTTAAGTCTTAGCTTAGACCGGTTAGTTTTAAAGAAAGGTTTACGGTTCAAAACGCAAGATTAAGCGAAGACCGGATTAGAATGTGATTTAGACCCGACAAGTTTGAAGACTTGTATAATATGGGTAAACTAAACACATTCTGGATTTTGAAGTAAAAATGATAAGGTTTGACCCGTTTCGGTTAATTTATGCAAACTAGTTACATAACCCGTACCGAACGCGAATATGCATAACGGGTAACCAAATGAATCATGTACAGGTTTCATAAGTTAATATGCTTTAAATATATTGTGATATCAGTAGGATATCTTCCATTATGTCCCAAACGAATTTAAAACCAATTTATGCCCCGTAGGGGTATTTTGGTCATTTTAAAGTTCATAAAAGAGGTTAAATAGTAATTTGAGGTTCTGGTCTAAAACAATCAGTAAAAATATTTATTTTAATAAGTTATATCAGTAAGATATCTTACATATGTGATATTTATCATTTATGGCCAAACTATGCACCGTAGGGGCATTTTGGTCATTTCACATATGCTATAAGGGTCAAATTTGGAAATCTGAGTTTAAAACTTATACTTACTGTTGAAGTATAAAAATTTACTCATAACATCAGTAGGTAACAAGTCTTAGGTGCCTAATATGGTTTTAAACCATACTATGCGCCTAAATCGCATAAAAGTCGGTATTTGATGATATTCGGGTTGATTAAGGAAATCTGGGATTTTGACCAGCCTTTACAGTTTAAAATAACTTATTTATTATATAAAATCAGTAGAAAAAGGTTTGATATGTAAAGGATGTGTAAAACTCATTTTATTAGCGAAAATGGCATTATCATCAATTACCGAGCCTATGTAAGAACTCTATGTTATGATCAGTTTAAAATTTAATAAAAATTTCAAAAAATCCCTAAATATTATATTACATCAGTGGGTAAAAGGTTTGGTGTCAAAATTTGGGGTTAAATAGGATTTATGTCAAAAATGCCGTTTAATTAATAAAAAGGCTTTCATTTACGATATCGAGCATAACTCTTATTTTAGACCATAAACTGATGTCAAACTTTTAGGACATACTTAAATATCAGTAATAAAGATTTTTGTCCACTCACATTTTCAAAAATCTCGTTTTAATATCAAAAGGCATTATGGTCAACATTTAAGCATTTAACGGAAACATGCAAATGATTCAGATTATTAAGGAACCATGTAGCATAACCTCAGAGGGTTTTACTAACATATAATATGGTCCTAAAGGAACCCTAAGGCATATCTAAAACAAGCTAAATCGGGTCAGAACTGAAAGTCAAAGCAAAAGTCTACTTTTGCGACTTTCGGTTGCGAACCGAGCCTAAACTCAGAATTGTCGGGTTGAACATGCCTAAACATGTTCTTATATTATTTACCAAGTTATTTTAGTGTTAAAACATGTTCCATAACATTTGCATTATCAGTTATGAATTTATTTGTAAAAATTGCTTCTGTTGACTTTTTATTAATAAGTTTGACCCGACAATTGACCAAGTTAGAGTGATAATCAGTAGGTGCCTTTTAAGGGTTTATTACCTACATAATTACCAACTCATAGCCACTTTCAATTCGAATAATGGCTGGACCATTAGTGATTAATCACTAAGTCAAAGCTTAATTACGATGGCTTTGACTTTTGGTCATTAAACTAATAAAACTTGAACTTAGGAGGCTAAGAATGCTTACAAGGATACTTAGCACGAAATATGAACTGAGGAAAGCTTCCTAGAGCTCCAAGGGACTCCAGAGAATGAGTTGTGAAGTGATTTTCAAAGTTTGCAAATGAACAAGTGAAGAACAAGGTGTTATATAGGAACTTTGATGCATCAAGATCAAACCACATGTCCCTACATTGATCCTAGATGTTACCAGGTGTCCCTAGTGCATGGAAAACTGTTGGCTCAGACCCTGGTATCGAAAAATTGCATGCAAAGGCGGTGTAACAGGCTGAACATGCAGCTGTCCTTATTTTTGGTTGCTGGTGCTTCCCTCGCGGGCCGCGTAAGAATCTTAAGGAGTCTACGCGGGCCGTGTGGCTCCTCTTTAACCGGAAAACATCTTTCATTTATTGCAGTTTCAGACCCTGGTCCATTTTTAATTAAAATAACTTTCGTTTATTGCACTTATGACCCCCATAGTTAACTTGTAAGGGCCTTGGGTCATTATTTAACTCCGTTAAGCTCCTGGTTAGTTGTATGATCACCCGAAAAGTCTCGTTTTCATCGAGATTCCACAAAATTATTATCTAATATTCTTGATAGCGAAATATTAAATTATTACAATGTTTTTGGGATCGTTAAAAGGTCACTCAGAGGTAACTTTTAACATGTTGACACTTTTAACCCCTATGCTTCGTAAAGTTTTAAATTTAAGCGCAAACGGCTTTCAATGTCCGATAATTTAATTCATCAACGAATACGAACATCCTATGAGGTCATTCAGAGGCACTTGTTTGGCATGATGACACGTTTGATCCTTTTACTTGCATATTTACATTGTTTGATAACTTTAGTCCCTCGGAAACAATTCATTACACGTTTAAGTCCATGACACGTGTCTTTATTATATTGGTCATGATTTTACGAGGTGTTACATCCTCACCCCCTGAAAAGAAATCTCGACCTCGAGATTTATTGAAATAAATGAGGGTACTTCTGTTTCATTGTGGATTCAACCTCCCACGTATATTCTGGGCCTCTTCGGGCATCCCATTTTACCTTTACAATCGGCACATGCTTCTTTCGAGGCTTCTTAACCTGTCGATCCTCGATCGACAAAGGTTTTTCAACAAACTTGAAGTTCTCATCTATCTGCACGTCCTTATGCGACATTGCTAGCGACTCATCGGCTAGTCATTTCTTTAAGTTGCAGATGTGGAATACATTATGAATCCCACTAAGCTCTTCTGGCAAATTCAACATGTAAGCTACGGTTCTGACATATTCGATGATCTCGAATGGTCCTATGTATCTTGGGCTTAGCTTGCCCTTCTTGCCAAACCACATCACCCCTTTCCAGGGCGATACCTTGAGTAACACTTTGTCACCTACCTCGAATTTCAGAGGTTTACGAATTTTATCCGCGTAGATTTTCTGCCTATCCCTGGCCGCTTTGAGATGATCATGGATTTGCACGATCTTATCCGTCGTTTCCAGGACTATATCTGGTCCTGATAGTTGGACATCTCCAACTTCCGCCCAACAAATTGGCGTTCTACACTTTCTTCCATACAATGCTTCGAAAGGTGCTGCTTGAATACTTGAATGATAGCTATTATTATACGAAAATTCAATCAATAGAAGATGGTCATCCCAACTCCTTCCTAAATCAATAACACAAGCTCGTAACATATCCTCAAGCGTTTGAATAGTACGCTCGCTTTGCCCATCCGTTTGAGGATGATATGCAGTGCTAGAGTTTAATCGAGTGCCTAAGGATTGCTGAAAGCTTTTCCAAAAATGCTACGTGTATCTTGTATCCCTATCAGAGATAATAGACACTCGCACTCCGTGAAGAGATACAATCTCATCCACGTACAGCTGAGCTAGCTTGTCGGAGCTGTGAGTTTCTTTAATAGGTAAGAAGTGAGCTGACTTGGTCAGTCTATCAACTATAACCCAAATAGTATCATTCCCACGCTTTGTCTTTGGTAACTTTGTGATAAAATCCATGGTTACCATTTCCCATTTTCAGGTGGGAAGTTCAGGCTGTTGTAGCAAACCTGACGGCTTTTGATGCTAGGCCTTGACTTTTGCACACCTCAGACATTTAGCCACATAAGTGGCTATAGATTTCTTCAAACCTATCCACCAATAATTTGCCTTTAAATCCTGGTACATCTTATCACTGCCAGGATGAACAGAATATTTGGAGCTATGAGCTTCTTGAAGAATTACATCTTGAAGTCCTCCATAAATTGGAACCCATATTCGACCATTCAATCTTAGGATTCCATCCTTGCCATACGATAACTGTTCAGCAGTTACGCCCAACTTCTCATTCGGATAGTTAGCTTCTAATACAGCTTCCTTTTGAGCGGCTAACAACCTTTCATTCAAGTTGTTCTTCAGTTCAATGCTCTTGGCATTGATTCTAATAGCCTTTCTTTTCTGCTCAAGGCATCGGCGACTACATTCGCCTTGCCTGGATGATATCGGATTTCACAATCATAATCATTCAGTGTCTCTATCCATTGACGCTGTCTCATGTTAAGGTCCTTCTGGTTAAACCGATGTTGAAGGCTCTTATGATCAGAATAGATCACACACTTAGTTCCATATAAGTAATGCCTCCAAAGCTTTAGTGCAAATACAACACCCAATTCCAAATCGTGGGTGGTGTAATTCTTCTCGTGCACCTTTAATTGACGGGAAGCATATGCAATAACTTTGCCTTTCTGTATAAGCACACATCCCATACCTGTGTGCGATGCGTCGCAATAAACCACAAACTCTTCAATTCCTTCTGGCAATGTCAACTGTAGGATCGATTTCTGACCCGAATGAGTCGATCAGAAGAGTTTTTCTCAATACGAGAGGCGGAAACAAACGTATCAAGTTCAATTAAGCAAGATATACACTTTAAACTGTCTATAGATTGATTTGACAAAGATTTACAGCAAGTAGACACTTCGGCTCTCAAACCGGAATGTTAGAACTCATCCAAACGAAATCACAAGACCCCTATATATAGGCTGGCTAATTTCGCATGGACCAGCACAAACGAAATTAGTTTCACACTGAAGAAACACTAGTATAATCGATCGGGATCGAAATATCTAGGGGGTTTGGATCTGCATAAAGGGGTTTGTTCTCTCTCGTTTGATTCGATAGCGATTGACCTTCTTCTCTGATAAAACTCTGCAAAAAAGAAGCACCGTTAGCCTCGCCAAGGGGAGAAAGGGGTTCTCCCCTTGAGCCGACTCCGGTGTGAGAATAAGTATGGGTTATGAAGAAGAAGAAGATGTATCGTAGAAGTGTGTGTAACTTGAATTTCATACCTGAGCTGTCCTCATATTTATAGCCAGGAGTCTTTGGGCGGGAAAACCCGTTAGTGAAAAGTTGACGGAAGATGCTAACCCCGTAAGCGGTTACATTTACTTCCGTCAAGCTTCTTGATCCGATGTGAGTGCACACGGATCGTGGTTTAGATCAATGGCTGGGGATATGCCACGTGTAATAGTGATCAAGTGGAAATTGCTCTCCAATTACATGCTATCGTTGTGATCTCAGGGATGCCTGAGGTGACGACACGTGTCCAGATGGTTATAACCATCTTAGTGGTGCATGATTGAATTCTTTCTAGAAGATTACTGCTGTAATCTGGTGTGACTCCTTATCGTGTGGAATCAGTTGAATAAATAAATCCCAAGTTTGGGCAATAATATCCAAGTCTGGATATTAAGCGGAGGTGTTTAAGAATTTCATCCTTTACTCATGGAAGAAAAGCACAAGGATTTATGATTTCCTTTTGGCGCGCAAATGTTGACTGTTGTCGGTATTTCAAGCTCTTCTTTGTAAGACCAGTGCGCGGTCGCGCAAGGTAAAAAGAGCTGAAAGGCGAGGTAGTGGTATGGTCCCAAGCACTTATCATGAGGTTTTTGGGACCTTACCCCTTCACACACGAAACCTAATTTCGTGTGGAATTACCAAGCGAAATTACCATCTGTAATTTCGTACGAAATTACCTACAAACCTATTTTTCTCGTTTTGCGTGCCCTGATCTAACTAATACAACACAAAACTCGATACAAGACAAAGTCGACTGACACATGCACCAACAGACTCCCCCTCGAATGTTGACGAGTCTTCAGTGTCGAGTCTTCAATCTTCAATCTTTATCAGTCTTCCCGACCTCTTCTGAAGTATCTAACAATGTAAAGTATGCTCAATCTCTGTCTCTTTTCATCTCCAGGATCTCGACCTGGATTTAATCTCTCTAATTCTCTTGATCAGATCTCTTGATTCCTTAAGTTCATCAGCATCAGCAGCTTGCATGAACATCAGGATCTGAAATTGGATCTACAATCTTCTATCCCAAGATGTG
This sequence comes from Helianthus tuberosus, assembly GCA_030545235.1. Taxonomy (NCBI): domain Eukaryota; kingdom Viridiplantae; phylum Streptophyta; class Magnoliopsida; order Asterales; family Asteraceae; genus Helianthus; species Helianthus tuberosus. The sequence continues at coordinate 120,789,718 of CM060356.1, read as the reverse complement.
TGGCTGGCTCTTACAACTTCAGACTCCCCCTTAAAATGTTCTTGGTATCGCAGTCTGGCTTCCACAGATTCAAGATCGTGACCTGGCTCGTTGTAACCACAGGATCCTCAGAAATCATAACCTAGCTCTAGCTAATCTTCATTCCTGCACATTCTCTACCTCAAAGTAAATTTCTCAAATTTAACCTTTGACAAATTTAGAAATCTCAAGCAGAAATAGAATGATTTAACATTTAAAAATTTCTGATGACCACGTGTAAACAAACATTCAAAATTTTTATTCTCTGAAAACCACTTATAAAAATTTCTTCACACAAACTCTCCCAAACCTGTGCATCATGTTTAGCACTCGGAATTTTGAAAATCAACTTTTCAACATCAGTTGTCAAAAATCTTTTTGTATTTTCAAAATTTCATGCTAAAACACACAGAAAATCTTTTTGGATTTTAGATTATAAAGAAATGCAATAAAGAAATATTTACAGACAATATTTTTGCGAGTTTGTGTAAGAGGATCATATCAGTTTATGAGACAAATCACCAACACCGTTAAGCTTTAAACATTTTAAGTTCTAAACGATTCACTTAGATTGTCAGTATACTGATTCACTTAAATTTTTACACAAAGTTCAACTGTTTCGAGATACGAGATTAGTGTTTTAGAGACTTAAACTTATACGTGTGTCCCACCTCAGAATATACTCCCGTATCCAGATCCCAATATTCAGTCTTACAGGTGAGTATACCTAGATGATATCTGTAAAGGGTTAAATGCGAGGGCCATGAGAGCTCAGGCTATTGCTTCCGCAAAATCAGAGAGATGATAGCTTCGACTTTTGGTGTGTTCCCTTTAGAGAATCTTTTCTTCAATAGCACAAGATTAGCATTTTGCAATGGTTCATCATTTTTTGTACTGAGGGTAGTGCTATATTTCAAGCAAGCGAAAAGTATTATACGGGAACTAGGCCATTGCTTTCGCAAAATCAGAAGTCCCGGGATAATACCCCAGATATCACTGAGTATAAAGACCTAGTATCTCAGAAAGAGGGACCTTTCAAACAAGATTTCGGGGGTTACCCATATATCCTAGAGATGTTCCCCATGATATAAGTAAGTTTGAAATTTAGATTTATATCTCGACACAATCTACTAAATGTGCAAAAACCTACTGGCACATCATCAGTGAGATCGTTTATCACATATTGACTTTCCAATTCTTTAGCATGCTGTGATAGTCCACTGATGTACTATCATTTCCTCTTTTCATCAACAAAACTCTTTTTCATTTTATCATTTTTTTGACTTTTTCAAATTTTCAAATTTTCAAATGTTTTTGGATTTTCCGAAATTTCTTACTCCCCCTAAAATGCAAACACATTTAAAGGAAATTTGAAAATAAACTGTACAAATAACGTGACAACTGTTGTGAATTGCTTCAAATCACCATCCACTTGGCATAAACAATCAGAACTCCCCCTTACAACAAACTATTTTCCCATTATGATTTCAAAACACTTAAGTTTGTTTTAATCAAATGGTTTTTCCGGAAAATTAGTTTTGTTGATTTTACCACTTGTAGAATGGGGATTCATTCATCACTTTGTTTTCATAACCACTTGAAAGAAAGTTAAATCAAGTTCAATTTAATGACCTTGATTTACCTTTTGAAAGTGAAAACCTTCTTCAACCACTTGTAGGTTCACTTACCAACCATACCATTTGAAAATCAAAATATAACAATTTTAAGAACAACTACCACTTGTAGGTCGAAATATCACATAAGTGAATTTCACAAGAAAGATGCCGATTCCTGCTCCACTCTTACCAACCTGAGAGCTCTGGCAAGTCCTGGCTTTTTTTCAATCATCATAATATGTTCCATCCTAGTCACAAACCTGGGATGAACCATCTTTACCTGGTTTCTTTGTTTTCTTCTCATAAAATTCCTTTACCCCTTTGACCTTCCTGTCAACCATTTTTCCAAAAATATTTTGAACTGTGGGGTTAAAGACTTTTTCAATATCAAATTCTTTCTTTTCAGAGAAAAATTGATTTGACATCTCAACTTTACCAACTTTTTGTTTAAAATTCTCAGCCCTCAATGGTGGAAAATTGACATCATCCATTGGAGGAACTGATGTTTCCAACTTTAACTCAACATGTGGCTCCTCTGAATTTATGGAATCAGATTCATCTCCTGAAGATAGCTCCTCTGATTTTGACGAATCAGAATCATTGCTAGAACTACCATCAGATTTCTTAACAACCCACTTGTGGTTGTCAAGATTTGCTTTTCTCTTGTAAAACCTTTTTGAACATTCACCAACCTCAAACTTTGAATTTTTGAAAACTTTGAATCGTTTAGTTGGTGGTTCATTCTCAACAATCTTTCCTTTCAGTTTTTCAGAGATTCCCTGTTTTGTTTGGATTGCCTTTGGACAGTTCCTGGCAATATGACCAACTGTTCTGCATTGAAAACAAGTTCTTGTCTCTTTTTTCTGTTGAGCAACATTTTTCTCCATTTCCTCTTGCTTCTTTGCAAGGAATTCTTTGTTTGTTTGATTCATGAACAACTGCTCTTTTTCTTCTTCAGATGATGTCCCTGAAACAAAAACAATTTTTGGTTTATAAGTTTTCTCATTTTTATGATTTTTCGGTGGAATAAATCCTAATCCTTTTCTTTTGAAATTACCATTATGGTTTGGTTTCTTTTGAAAACCAAAACCAGAACTGTAACTTTTTTTCTTGTTTAACCGTTGTTGATCTCTTGAGGTGTACTTTTTAGGTTTTTCAGAAAGATTTACATCTTTTATTTCAGAAATATTAATTTCTGTTAGTTTGAAAACCTTTTTTATCATTTCAGTTTTAACACCTCTTATTGGAAATTCTTCATCAGAATATAATTTGTCAGAATCATTCAAAGTATATGCCACTTTGATTGGTACGTCATTCAAATTAGATTTTGATAACAAAAACTCTTTATTGTAAACCCGTTTGTCCTTTTTGACTGTTGACTTTGACTTATCAGACTTTGACTCTGAGTTTGACTCCGACTTTGACTCCTCGGTTTCATCGTTATCCAACACCTGATCGACCACTTTCTTTATTAATTCAGACTCATGATCAGTGTCAGACGATGTAAAAGTAACGTCAATGTTGTCTGGAAAATTTTCTGAAGACTCAGACTCCCACTGTAAATTGGTTGCCTTTTTGACTCTTTCTAAATTTGGATTTCGTGGAGAATATCCATTTTCAAGCGGGGGTGGACACTTTGTATAACTGGCACCTTGTTTCTTACCAGAAATCTTCATTTCAGTATCCTTCTTCTTTTCAAAACTCTTGTCTTCAGATACTTCCTCTTCATCAAATGCCTTCATGCCTTCAACTGTTGGATAAATCCTGTCAATAACATAAGAAGTACATGAGTAACTTTTTAACAATCTATTAACTCTTTCTGTTTCAATCCTCTGAGTTTCCAGTTTCTGTTCAAGCACAACACACTTCTCAATGTAATTGTTTACGACTTTCTGCTTTGTCATGAAAGCTCCTTGAAGTGTCATCATTGCTGTTGCTTGTTCACTGCTTGACTGATGGTATTGATTCATGGCTTTATTCAAAACATCGTAAGATTCTTTCAATCTGTTCATGTTATGAATCAAAGTACTATTCTGCTTCCTTACTACTTCACAATTTTCACATTTCACTGAAATCTTTTGTGCATCAGCTTCAGCTTCAACTGTGAAAACTGGAATATCTTTGACCTTTTTCCTTATCACTGGAACTTCTTCATCATCACTGCTGACTTGTTTTTTAACTTTCTTCTTTTTCTTTTTAGCTTTTTCATCATCACTATCACTCTCTTCCATCATTCTTAAGTGCTTTTCCATTCTCCTTGCATAATAATCATCATCATTATCACTGTCTTCAGCAACTCGAGCAACAAAAGCTTTGTGTTTTGAAGTTTTGTTAGGATCATAGTCATCCCAACTGAAATTTTTCCAGCTAAACCCCTCTGGTAATTTTTCATCATCTTGATTTATCAGACATGCTTTGCTATCAGCTGAAACATATTTGTCCCAACCGAATTCTTTTGTTGACTTTTTATCATCTTGATTCACCATACAAGCTCTCTTTGATGAATCTTCGATTGTCTTCCTAGCACGCAGTTTGTGGTTCTTGTTGTTGTTGAGCAACTTGATGATAAATTGCTTTTCGATAGTAGTCATTATTGTTGAACGGATTTTGAGCTCCACTTGCTTCGCGATTTGTGCACTCTCTCTTGAAGTGTCCTTTTTCCCTGCAATGAAAACAAGTAACTTTAGATTTATCAAAACCTAGAGTAGAAACATTTGCATCACGGAAATCATCTCTTCCCGTAATTTGTTTAAACTTTTCGGCTATTCTCAAAACACTCGCCAAACACCACTTTATATCCATCAATTCCATCTCCTCAGCATCAATCTGATCGTAATCCTCTTTTGTCAACATTGGATTTCCGATCCGACCTGCCACTAAACTCTCATATGATTCTAACACAGTTACCAACAAAGACATGTGACCTTTTGCAACCTCCTCTGTGTAATTTTGACCATTTTCAAGATCTAATACCATGTTGCATTGTAACTTCTTTCCATTCTTTGTTGTTAAAAAATTTGGATCAAATGATGAATATGAAGAAAAACTTGTTTTGCTGTTTGATCCTTTAGATGAACCTCCAGACGAACTCTTAGCATTGAATGCAGTCTCAACCTTTGGTGACATGTTTGTCTTATCACTAACACCTCCTTTGTAATAAAGACCTATATCTTGTTCACCATCAAAATCTTTCATTCTTGAGATCTTCCTTTGTTCCATTTCCTGAGCTTCAAGTTTTTCAATGAATTTATTCAGTGTCAAATTACTAAAATCTTTCTTATTTCTCAACATCATGAGATATGTGCCCCAAGTTTCATGTGGCAATGCATCAGCCAACTTTTCTATCAACTCTTCATTATCTTTTGTGATGCTCACTCTCTTCATTTGGACTAACAGATTGCAGTATCTTTCAATAATCTGCTTGGTGCTCTCAGTTCTCAAACCACGAAATAAATCAAATTCCTTTTTCAAAAGTGACTTTTTGTTTTTAATCATCTCTTTACTTCCAACAAATTTTGATTTTAATGCTTTCCAGATAGAGTATGCACTTCCATTGTGTTGCAATAAAACCAAGATATCTTCTTTAACCGCTTGATGCAATAGACTAATCATCATTTTTTCATTTTTGTATTTCTTTCTATCATCAACACTTAGATCTTTAATAGCAATCTCCCCTTCATCATCATTCAATGGTCTAATATATTTCGTTTCAACACATTCCCAAGCATCCAAATAATTTGCTTGAACCCAGTTTTCAAATCTTTCTTCACATCCTTTATACTCCTCGATATTCATGAGCTTAGGCGGTTTTTGCATAGTGCCAGTTTCATTTTCCATATTCAAGTTCTGAGTAACAGATGCCGGAGTAGTCGGGGTGGTAGCAAATGCGTTATAAAATTCCTCTACCATGTTTCGGTAACAAATTTCACAAAACAGATACTTTCAAACGAAATTACTACTTCAAACGAAATACTCTTTCAAGAGAAATAACCAACTTCACACGAAATACCAACTCAAGCGAAATATCAACTTCACACGAAATACCCTTTGAAACGAAATACTGATCTCAAGCGAAATAAGGTGGTTTCGAACGAAATAGGTAATTTCGTACGAAATACTCAAACGAAATTACAACTTGATGCGAAATAGCTAATTTCGTGTGGACCTCTCAAATGAAAATACAAACTGGTGCGAATTTCTGCTTATTTCGTGTGAAATACTGCTGATATCATCATCTCGAGCTGTTTTTGCCAAAATTGATCAGGTTTTAAGCAGGTTTAAGATCTGAAACTTTCTAGGGTTTGTTAAAACACTATTGAGCATATAATATGAGAAAATCAAGACATTTTAACCATGAAAACTTTTTAATTTTGAACAAGGAGGTGTAGAAATCAGAATTTGCAGCTGAATTGGTATGAACTCTTCCTCCTGAGCTCTGATACCACTTGTAGGATCGATTTCTGACCCGAATGAGTCGATCAGAAGAGTTTTTCTCAATACGAGAGGCGGAAACAAACGTATCAAGTTCAATTCAGCAAGATATACACTTTAAACTGTCTATAGATTGATTTGACAAAGATTTACAGCAAGTAGACACTTCGGCAGCACTTCGGCTCTCAAACCGGAATGTTAGAACTCATCCAAACGAAATCACAAGACCCCTATATATAGGCTAGCTAATTTCGCATGGACCAGCACAAACGAAATTAGTTTCACACGAAACCTAATTTCATGTGGAATTACCAAGCGAAATTACCATCTGTAATTTCGTACGAAATTACCTACAAACCTATTTTTCTCGTTTTGCGTGCCCTGATCTAACTAATACAATACAAAACTCGATACAAGACGAAGTCAACAGACGCATGCACCAACATCAACATAGGTGCATTGCTCAACTTCTGTTTAAGAATATCAAAGGATTCTTGCTGCTTGGGACCCCAGTCAAACTTGACATTCTTACGAGTCAACGAAGTTAGGGGTGCAGCAATCCTTGAAAATTTTTCAATGAAACGCCTATAGTATCCTGCTAGACCTAAGAAACTGCGTATCTCTGTAGGAGTCTTAGGCTCTTGCCAATTCATAATCGCCTCAATCTTAGCGGGATCCACCTGGATACCACGCTCACTTACAACATGTCCAAGAAATTGGACTTCACGAAGCCAAAACTCACATTTAGAAAACTTGGTGTAGAGCTTCTCATGCTGTAGAAGTTTAAGGATACACCTGAGATGTTTTTCATGATTGGCTTGACACTTTGAATATATAAGTATGTCATCAATAAAGATAATGATAAACTTGTCCAAGTATGGCTTGCATACGCGATTCATGAGATCCATGAATGATGCAGGTTCATTAGTGAGCCCGAAAGGCATCACTAAGAACTCATAGTGACCATAATGAGTTCTGAATGCAGTTTTATGTACATCTTCATCTCTGACCTTCAACTGGTGATAACCTGATCTTAGATCAATCTTGGAAAAATAACTTGCCCCTTGAAGCTGATCGAATAGATCATCGATCCTGGGTAACGGATATCTGTTCTTGATTGTAACCTTGTTTAGTTCGTGATAATCGATGCATAGACGCATCGAGCCATCCTTCTTCTTCACAAATAGAATCGGAGCTCCCCAAGGGGACGAGCTAGGTCTATTAAAACCCCTTGCCAACAAATCATCCAACTGAGTCCTTAACTCTTTCATTTCGGTTGGTGCCAAACGATAAGGTGCTCTTGCAATTGGTGCTGCTCCAGGAATGATATCTATTCTGAACTCCACTTGCCTATCTGGAGGTAATCCAGGTAGTTCTTCAGGAAAAACATCCGGATATTCAGAAATGACGGGGATGTCTTCAATCTTGGGCTTCGGTTCATCAATGGTTACCTGTGCCATATAAATGACACAACCCTTTTTCATACACCTTGATGCCTTAAGCATAGACACTTGCTTAGGCAATCCATACTGAGTATCTCCTTGAATCCTAAGTGGCTCGCCATAAGGAGTCTTGATAACTACTTGCTTCTTATCACAAACAATTTGGGCTTGGTTATGAGATAACCAATCCATGCCTATCACTATGTCGAATCCCGCAAATTTCAATGGAAGCAAGGATAGCGGAAAAGAGTGATTCCTAATGGATATAAAACATCCATCTAGAATGGTTGAAGCAGTCTCTATAGTACCATCGGCCAATTCTACTTCATACTTTATGCTTAGAGTCTTAACAGGTAGATTTAACAATTTTCAAAACTTATTGTCTACAAAAGACTTGTCTGCACCCGAATCAAACAATACTCTAGTATAAACATCATTGATAAGAAAGGTACCTGTTATCACATTGTCGTTCTAAATGGATTCCTGAGCATTCATCTAAAAGACCCGAGCATTGGTCTTTTTAGCCTCCTCAGGCTTCTTCGCATATTTTGGGCAGTTAGTCTTGATATGCCCCTTCTCGTTACAATTGTAACAAGTCGCATCTTGTAACTTCTTGCAATCCAATGTCTTGTGTTCTTTGGACTTGCAGATCCCACATCCAAAAGTCTTTGATTGTGACTATGATTTTGATTCCAACCTGCATTTCCCAAAGTGATGTTTATGGCAGGTTCTACATTTGGGTTTCTCACCCGTCTGCTGGCTATCCTATATAAACCCGGAACACTTTTTGTGATCAGAGTTCCCCTTATGCTTCTTATCAGAACCACGTGAGTTCTCATCCTCACGTTTCCTTTTCCCTTCTTCAGAAATTTTGAGCGATCTCTGCCTGACCGTATCAAGAGTAAGAGATAGGGACAGATCAGCCACTGACCTAAAAGTAGTAGGTCTAGATGCTTTCACACTTGCTTTAATCTCCGGAGCTAAACCTCCAATAAAACGAGCTATGCGTTTTGGTTTCGGTGTGACCAGGTATGGAACCAATCGGGACATGGTGTTGAAGCTCGTAAGATATGCCTGACAATCTAAATTCTTCATGACCAAGGTCAAGAAGTCAGTCTCAATTTTCTCAACTTCATGTTGAGGACAGAAATTTTCTTTGATTAGAGCAACAAACTGATCCCAAGACATGTTGAACAACGGGATCTTTCCTGTAGCTTGGATTAGGGACCTCCACCAAGCTAACGCTTCACCTTTGAACGATTGTGAAACAAACTTCACAATGTCCTGTTCTGCACAACCACTGATATCAACCACTGTATCCATCTCATCGAGCCAAGTCATACAATCGATGGCTCCTTTCTCTCCTGTGAAGTCTCTGGGCTTGCAGGAGACAAAATATTTGTAAGAGCAGGTCTTAACACGTGGCTCTTGATTGAGCATAATCTTCTTAGACGGGACACTCTGCTGATTCGACGAGTGGCGAGCATCGTCCTTCTTTAACTCATTCATTTTAGAAGGGGGCTTACTATGAGCCGCAGATTGAGTCTTAGAGCGTGTACCACTTGATTCCCTGAACTGTCTGTCAAGTGCCCTAGTAACAGCATTGTCTATTAATGCCTGAAGATCTGCACCAGCTACATTAATTCTGGTGGTATCATTATTCTCTCTCGGGTGACTGTTCACCTCCTCTGATTCAGCCATGTAGCTTGCTTGCTACAAAACAATTGACAATATTTTATTCAGAGGTTACTATGGAATCATCATTTTTGATGATTTATTAACCATGGTAATTTAAACCATAGTGGCTAATTTGTTAATCATATTTATTTAGGATTTTCATTATAAATTATCCTTTATTACAATCATTAAAGATATTAAAATGGCACAAAAGGCCTAGTCACAAGGACAGTTTTAAGCCATGATTTCAGAGAATCGAGGCATTAAGGTTTGAACGTAGTTCACCACCTTTTCCTGACAGGGAGTCATAGACTACAACTGTCTTTTGTCTTATTTGACATGTAGGATCGAGTTATGACCCAAACGAGTCAATCAGAAGAGCTCTTGTCTGTTTCGGAGGCGGAAACAAAGAAACAGACGTTAAAAACAGCTTATTTCACTATTAATCGTCTTGTTTTATTAATATCACAGCTTTACAGATCAAATGACGCGTCGGCAGCAATTCGGTACCGGAAACAAGAGCCTTACAACTGATTCCGTTTGTGGGCTATATATAGATGATGAGATTTCGCTTGAAAGTATCATATGTCAGTTCAAGCAAAATCAACCTGGTTGATTTCGCTTGAAAGTGTCACTTGTCATTTTCAAGCGGAATCACCCACTCAAGCGAAATTAGACCAATCACACCCTAAAACCTCCTATTTTCTCGTACAACGCGCCCTGATCTAACAATTCTAATACTAGACTCGATACAAGACGAAGTCGACAGACGTATGCACCAATAGACTCCCCCTCAGATGTTGACGAGTCTTAAGTGTCGAGTCTTCAATGTCTTCAGTCTTTATCAGTCTTCGGGCTTCCAGGATCTTGGCCTGGCTCTTCCCTCTTTCCAATTTCTACAGCTCTCTTGATTCTTTAAGTTCATCAGCATCAGCAATCTCAGAATCAGAACCTGACTCTTTGTCATTCAGACTCCCCCTCAACTTGTGCTGGGATCGTAGTCTGGCTATTTCCAGATTCAAGCATCGCAACCAGGCTCTCCTGCAAATCCTCTACCCAAAATATAAGTTTCATAAAAGATAAGATATAACAAACTTAGAAACCCTGCAAACCACTTGAAAATACAACCACCTTAACACAACATTTTCAAGTATCAAATAAAAGGATTTATCATATAAGTCACTGATGAACCATTTGCATGTATATCAATTTTCTTTTCAAGCATCTACAAACAAACTTTCCCAGACCTGTTCGTCATGTTTAGCACTCAGAATTATGAAAATCAGCTTTCCAACATCAGTCGTCTAAAATCTTTTTGAATTTTTCAAAAATTATGCTAAAACACGCCAAAAATATTTTTGGATTTCTGACATAACAGAAATGAAATGTAGTAAAGAAATATTTACATACAATATTTTTGTGAGTTTGCGTAAGAGGATCATATCAGTTTTTGAGACAAATCACTAACACCGTTAAGCTTTAATCATTTTAAGTTCTAAACGATTCACTTAGATTGTCAGTATACTGATCCACTTAAATTCTCACACAAAGTTCAAATGTTTCGAGATACGAGATTAGTGTTTTAGATACTTAAACTTATTCGCGTGTCCCACCTCAGAATATACTCCCGTATCCAGATCCCAATATTCAGTCTTACAGGTGAGTATACCTAGATGATATCTGTAAAGGGTTAAATTGCGAGACCGTGAGAGCTCAGGTCAGAACTTCCGTTCAGCAGAGAGATGACGGTTCGTCTTTAGGTGGGTCCCCTTTAGAGGATCTTTTTTTACAACAGCACATGATTTGCATTTTGCAATGTTTTATCATTTTTTATGTTGTGGGTAGGCTATATTTAAAGCAAGCGTAAAGTATTCTCCGGGGACTAGGCTATTGCTTCCGCAAAATCAAAAGTCCCGGGATAATACCCCAGATATCACTAAGCATAAAGACCTAGTATCTCAGAAAGAGGGGTCCTTCAAACAAGATTTCGGGGGTTACCCATATAACCGAGAGATGTTCCCCACGATATAAGCAAGTTTGAAATTTAGGTTTATATCTCGACACAATCTACTAAATGTGCAAAAACCTACTGGCACATCATCAGTGAGACCGTTTATCACATTTTTTATACTTTCCAATTCTTTAGCATGCCGTGATCGTCCACTGATGTACTATCATTTCCTCTTTTATACAACAAAAACTCATTTTTGATTTTTATCATGTTTTTGGCTTTTTCAAATTTTCAAATGTTTTTGAATTTTCTGAAATTTTTACTCCCCCTAAAATGCAAACACATTTTAAGGAAATTTGAAAACAAACTGTACAAGTAAAGCGACAACTGATATCGAATCACTTCAGATCGCCATCCACTTGGCATAAACAATCAGAACTCCCCCTCACAACAAACTATTTTCCCATTGTGATTTCAAAACACTTAAGTTTGTTTTAATCAAATGGTTTTTCCGGAAAATAAGTTTCGTTGATTTTACCACTTGTAAAATTGGGGTTCATCACATTGTTCTCCAAAAATATCATTTGTAGTAAAAACAAGTACAATTTAATGTCCTTGATTTACCACTTGTAAGTGAAAACCATCTTCAACCACTAGTAGGTTCACTCTCCAATCATACCATTTATAAATCAACATATAACAATTTAAAGATATCACCTGCAGATTTACCAATCAACCATTTCAAAAATGATGTCGATTCCTGCTCCACCATTACCAACTTGGAAGCTCCGGCAAGTCACACTTGTACCAATTTTTAATTTTCAAAAACATTTGAATGATGCCGATTCATGCTCCACTATTACCAACTTGGGAGCTCCGGCAAGTCAGGATTTCAGTTAGGAAATACTTTCCCCCAAGCCTGACCAGCCTTGGGAGATTCTGGTACACATCTATCCCACCAACATTTTGATTTGTAAAATTCTTTTGCACCTTTAACCTTTCTATCAACCATCTTCCTGAAAATATGTTTAACTTTTCCATTAAACACTTTTTCAGCATCAAATTCTTTCTTATCAGCAAAGAATTGACCTGAAATCTCAGTTTTACCAACCTTCAACTTCAATTTTCCTTAGACAATTTAGGAAAATTTTCATCGTTCACCTCTGGAACGAAAATCTCTTTCTTCTTCTCAATAGATGACTCCTCTGATTTTATGGAATCAGATTCATTGTCAGAACTACTCTCAGATTTTACAACCCATTTCTGTTTGGTCAAATCGACTTTTCTTTTGTAAAATCGTTTTGAAGTTTCACCAACTTCCACAGTCGAATTCTCAAACACCTTAGATTTATCAGTTGGTTATATCCTTTTATCAACATATTTCTTGTTTGTTTCAAAGTTAGAAGAAACTCCCTGTTTAGAATAAGTGGACTCTTGGCAATTCCAAGCAATATGTCCAACCTTTTGACACTTGAAACAGGTTCTTCTATCAACTCTTGTAGCAAATTTCTTTACATTCTTCTTTACTTCAGCAAGAAACTCTTGATTTGATTGTTTCCAGAAAGGTTTCTTCTGCTCTTCTTCAGAACTTCCTCCTGAAACAAATTTTGTTTTTGGTTTATAATTTTTCTCATTTTTATAATTTTCTGGGGGTATAAAACCAAGACCTTGTTTTTTGAAATTACCGTTGTGGTTTGGTTTCTTTCGATAACCTGAACCAGAACTGTAACCCTTTTTCTTGTTCAATCTCTGTTGAACTCTTGAAGTATATTTTTTAGGTTTTTCAGCAAGATTTACATCTTTTATTTCAGAAATATTAATTTCTGTTAATTTGAAAACCTGTTTGATCATTTCAGTTTTAACACTTCTTATAGGAAATTCCTCATCAGAATATAATTTGTCTGAATCATTCAAAGTATATGCCACTTTGATTGATCCGTCATTCAAATTAGATTTTGATAACAGGAATTCTTTATTGTAGACCCTTTTAACCGGTGAACTCGGACTCTTTTCTGACGAACTCGAACTTTCAGATTTAGACTCCGATTTTGACTCTTCATCCGTATCCAACACCTAATCGACCACTCTTTTTAATAACTCAGACTCATGATCAGTGTCAGACGCTGTGAATGTGACATCAATATTGTCTGGTAATTCATCAATGATTTCAGACTTTAACTTGATGTTGACTGCCTTTTTTAGACGCTCCTCGTTAGGATTCCTGGGAGAATAACTTTCATGGATCGGGGGCGGACATCTGTTATACTTGACACTTTGTTTCTTACCAGTATCAGTATCTTCAGTCTTTTTATCCATGAATGCTTCAAGACCTGCAATAGTAGGATAAACACGATCAATCAAATAATCACATGTTGTATAACTCAACAACAATCATTTAATCCTTTCACTCTCAATCTTCTCAAGTTTTAACTCCTGTTTCAGCTTAGCACAATCTTCGATATACTCATTAATAACGCTCTGCTTTGTCATTAATGTTGGGCTCATTTTTGTCATTGCATTTTCAATTTCTGAATTCTTCTTTTTCAGACTATCAACTGTTTTGTTCAGAACATCATATGACTCCTTCACATACTTCACATCGGACAGTAAATCTTCTTTAATTTTCTCCAAATCAGTAATCTTCTTATCTTTCTCTGCACAAACTTGGCAAGACTCTAAACACTTCAAACATGGTTTTTCAACTTCAACCATTTTTTCAACTATCTTTTCAACCTCGACAGTCTTTTCAACTTCAACGAGTTTCTCAACTTCAACAATTTTTTCTATTTCGACGATTTTCTCTATTTCAACAATTTTTTCTACTTCAACAATTTTCTCAACTTCGACTATTTTTTCAATCATTTTCTCCACTTCAATGATTTTTTCAACTATCTTCTCAGTTCCTGGTTCAACACTAGCTTCTCCAGCTTCTGTCTTTGCCTTTTCATCAGTGAGAATTTTTGCTGCTTCCAGCTCTCTCCTCAATCTGGCAATCTTCTTCTGATTCAGCATCTCCATTTTATCTGCAAAAAAGAAATTAAAGCTGTCAGGATCTAAGCCTTTTCTAGCTTTGTTAAGATGTTCTTCTTCATCATCAGTATCAATATCACTTCCAAGATCTGGAAAAATCAGAATTCTTTTCTGACTAGCTTCATCTTCACCCAGAATTCTAGCAACAAGAGCTGAACTAGGTATGTATTTGTCCCAACTAAATCCCTCTGCAACTTTTTCATCATCTTGATGAATAAGTAAAGCTTTCTTCTTTCCATCTTCAATAGCACGAGCAGGTGCAGTTTGCAGTTGTTGAGCAATCTGATGGAAAATTAATTTCTGATAGTAATTGTTCTTTTCTTGATTCTCGGTTGCTTCTTGGTTTTTACACTCTCGTTTAAAGTGTCCCTTTCCTTTGCAACGAAAACATGTTACTTTTGACTTGTCAAATCCTAATGGAGAATTAGCCAATCCCCGAAACTCATCTCTTCCTGTGATTTGTTGAAATTTTTTCTGCACGTCTAACAGCACTAGCCATACACCATTTCACATCCATCAATTCAAGCTCCCCTGCATCAATTTGGTCATAATCTTCTTTTGTAAGCATTGGATTTCCAATTTTGCCTATAATCAAACTTTCATATGATTCCAACATAGCAACTAGAGATGCCATGTGTTTCTTGGCTATTTCTGGAGACAAATCTTGACCATTTTGAATGTTCAAACTGACATTAAATTGAAGATTTGTTGAGTTTTGTCTTTGAGAACTTGATGTTGTATGATTTGGATCAAAGCTTGGATATGAAGATGAAGATCCACCACTCTGTGTCACATTACTATCCTTTGTTCCAATGCGCTGTCAGCACTAAAACCAGCTTGGATCTTTGGACTAGGGCTGGGGGTAGCCTCAAACTTGTTTCCTCTGTAATACAAACTGACATCTTGTTGAGCATTTGGATTCGTCATGATAGCAGTTTTCTGAATATCCAACTCCTGCTCTTCAATCTTTTGAATAAACTGTGCCAAATTCATACTCTCAGACTTTCTTGTATGTTTTAAAATCATCAAATAAGTTCCCCACTTATGCTGTGGTAGTGCTTCAGCTAGTTTATCGACCCACTCATCATCCTCTTTCTCAATGTTCAATCTTTTCATTTCCAATACCAGATGACAATATCTATCAATAGTCTGCTTTATTGTTTCATGGTCGAAAGCTGAAAACATATCAAACGATTTCTTCAATAACGCCTTTTTGTTTTTCATCATATCTGCGCTTCCTTTGAATTTCTGAATCAATGCTTCCCAAATTGACTTAGCTGTATTATCATGTTGAAGCAAAACAAATATATCTTCTTTAATCGCTTGTTGAAAAATACTGATCATCATTTTCTCACTTGTAAATTTCAATTTGTCACCCTCTGAATAGTCAACAATAGCTTTTTCAATTCCACGTTCATTCTTAGGTTTCTCATAATCTTTCAGCAATGAACACCATGCATCAAATTTGTAAGCTTGCACCCAGTTCTCGAATCGATTTTTCCATCCTTGAAAATCTTCAATGTACATGAGCTTTGGCGGTTTCTGATAAGTTCCCGTCACATTCTCATTATACACAGTTTCAGCAGCAGTAACAGGTGCAATCGGTGTAGCAAATGCATTGTAGAAATCCTCGTCCATGTTTCGAAATTTTTTTTCACAAAAATACAAGTTTCAAACGGAATCACCCCTTTGAAGCGAAATCACACCCTCAAGCGGAATACCTTGAAGCGGAATATCACCCTGAAGCAAAAACAACTAATTTCGCTTGAATCAACTCAAGCGGAATCACACCTTGAAGCGAAATAACCGTATTTCGCTTGAAACGGCTCAAGCGAAATTACTCCTGAAGCGGAATCAGGTGTTTTAAGCGAAATCAGGTCAAATTTTCAAGCGGAATCAACCTGCTTATCTCACTTGAAATGCTGCTGACGTCATCTTTTGCGATCGTGTTTTCAAGCGGAATTAAGTATTTTACCAGTTTTAAGCCGAATTAAGGTCCAATTCTCTCAAGGATTAGTTAAAACACTGTTTCGCACTTAATATGTGAAATTCAAAACTTTTTGACCGTGAAAACTAGTTCAATTTCAAAAAGAAGGTGTAGAAGTCAGAAAATAAGGCTATTTTGGCAAGAACTCTTCTTCCTGAGCTCTAATACCACTTGTAGGATCGAGTTATGACCCAAACGAATCAATCAGAAGAGCTCTTGTCTGTTTCGGAGGCGGAAACAAAGAAACAGACGTTAAAAACAGCTTATTTCACTATTAATCGTCTTGTTTTATTAATATCACAGCTTTACAGATCAAACGACGCGTCGGCAGCAATTCGGTACCGGAAACAAGAGCCTTACAACTGATTCCGTTTGTGGGCTATATATAGATTATGAGATTTCGCTTGAAAGTGTCACTTGTCATTTTCAAGCGGAATCACCCACTCAAGCGAAATTAGACCAATCACACCCTAAAACCTCCTATTTTCTCGTACAACGCGCCCTGATATAACAATTCTAATACTAGACTCAATACAAGACAAAGTCGACAGACGTATGCACCAACATGACAATTATTATAGCCCGTAGGTACTGCATCACTTATGGATGTCTCATATATGATCATCTTAATTGATGATTTGAACCTATGATTTATAGATCATTAGGCTAAATAAGGAATCTGGAAGAATCCAATATAAGGATGACATGTGTGACTTTACCGAATCACATCTGCCAGGAGTGCTAACATGTTTTCAGATGTTAACAAGGATTTGAATCTTTTTGAATAGGTTTTACCATCATGGCCAGGTCTATAATGACATATAGGCTAGGTTATACCCTTTTAAGATTCTTTTTAATATTTAAAGGCAGATCAATTACAAAAAGGAATGATATTTTGATTTATTTCATGTATTATATTCATGCATATGATGACAAGTGAAATTTAAATAAAATATTCCAATAAATTTAAAAGAAGTACATAATTTCCCTAAATGGGACATGAAGAAATAACATTATCCACGTAGGGACTAAAATAAGAAATACTAGTCCTCGCAGGGACCTATTACATAAATAAAAATATCCACGCAGGGACTTGATTGAAATTAAAAATTACAAAACCAATAAATAAGGATTTTCAATAACCCTCTTCTTCTTCCCCTTGATTAAGTCTGCCAAACCTTTAAGTAATCCCCGGTGGCTTCTACGCTGCTCTTGAATCTCTCGCTCCACCTGGTTCAACCTCTGAAGAATCTCCTGCTGCTGCGGTGGTTGGATCAATGGCGGCTGCTGCTGCGGAGGTTGTGGAGGTGGTGGGTATTGATACCCATATGCTTGGTACCCAGACTGGTACGAAGATGCGTAAGGCCCTTCTGGATGGAGAGCATTGTAGTTGGCTGCCTCTAGGTATGGGTCAACGGCAGGGGCATTGTAGTAGTTGTAGCCAGGATAAGCTGGCTGCTCAAATGGGTTATACGCCGCTGCACCGGCGTATGAAGGAATTGGGTTATCATAACCCATGTGTGGTGGTGGTGGTGCGACTGACGCAGATTCGACTTCTGAAACTGGGTTTGATGGCCCACCCATTTACGGGTCTTTATACAGTGGAGGGTAGTGGCTGCTACTGGAGTGTTGAGGGGTGCTGAAATGGAAATCCCCTCCTCGTACGGACATCCGTGCACCTGTTCTTCTTCGCCTCGGTGGTTCCGGAGGCAGCTGCTGCTCTAGCGGTGGCGGTGGAGTAACCGCCTGGAAACGCGAATCCTCAGAGGGATCCTGCTGCTGTTGTGGAGATGGGTTGAAAGGGGGAGTGTACTCCCAGTGGTATGTGGCCCACCTTTCAGCAAAACTGTCTGGGCCCCTGTATGGCGAACCATGAAAAGATGATCTGTTAGAAATTTCGATGGGATGCGTGGGCGTCCCAGTTGGTGGTATCTCAGGATCGGGGTCATCATCCATTTCCATATCCTAGGCTCCAGGAAAGTGGTCTTCGGGTCCCAATGGGTTATGGCCCATTGGTTCTTCACTCACCTTTGCCGGGTTGAACCGGCTCTGAAAGTACGGGGTTGGGTCCTGAAAAGCCCGGTGTGAGCTTGACCGCTGCAGTGGTATGAAGGAGTGGTGAGAATCATTGGGCTCATTTTCTAAGTGTGGCCTAAAGGAGTGGTGGTATGAGGGTGAAGAGCTAAGCGAGACAGAACGCCTCGCGGGTTCCAAATATGTCATCCAGTCTTCTTGAGGACTTGAGCTCATGGTTGCTGAAGGAGTTCGCCGGTGTGACGGCCCAGCCTCATGGTCATTTGGAGCAGTGATTGGCGCCTTGCCTCGTCCTCCTCTTCCTCTGAATCGTGGCGGCATTTTCTTGTTCCTACCAAAACAAACAAAAGAAACCAACAAAAGAAAACAATAAGATTAGGATTAGTCCTAAGTCGATAGCCTAAACTCGGAGGTCAAGGAATGTGCAAACTGTGTCATTGAGATTAAACACAAAAGGCTAGTGTTCACTCAATGTTGGCTCTGATACCAACCTATCACACCCCGATATTTCCACGTATTACCGGTGGGGTGTATCGTGACGTAGTTGATATCATCATGGTCAATAATCACAGTTCAATGCACAGTGGAAGTCTTAAAGTAATAATATTACAAACCGATTCGAAAGTACAGTAAAATATTATACAACGGATTGTAAGATGGATCCACGGGCGGATCAAAACAAAAGAAGTATTGTTCAACAAACTTAAAGTGATAAAAGCTTGCAAGACTCTTTATTTAATCACTTGGGAGTTCCAGCCCATTACGCTTAGTTCCTGCACTTAACCTTTTGAAAATACGTCAGTTTACACTGGTAAATACAATTAACTGACTCTTTTGAAAAGTGTTTATAAAAATTGATTTAAATACACAAGGCATAAATATTCTTTATTAACTTGGGACAATTATTTAAAAATAATCTTGTATACAGTTTTACATGTTTGTCGTCCATTTAGGACCCGGTTAGAAGAGCCGGTTAAGATTAATAGACACACCACTTGGTATAATACCCACAAGAAGTTACCTTACGAGTGGGGTACCTTTTTACATAAGCAACTGCCAGGTGTATGCCTACACCCCGTGCTTAAGTCGTGGCCATTTCTAATGAATGAGCCGAGGATATCCAGGACATGGTCATTAACCCCCCAAAGGAATTGCCTCAAACAAAACAGATTAAAACGGGTTATGTATCTTCTTAATCACATTCCAATTGTACGACTTCATACCCGACCAAGCGGTATTATTATAATACCGTATCCCAAGCCCGTATAAGGGAAAATAAGTTAAAAGTATTTACCTGAGCTAAAATATAAATTTAATCCCAGCCGTATATCAAATCAGCAAGTACAAATAGCTTTTACTGGGCTCCTAATCTGGAACGAAGGTTTTAATAACCTATTAGATTCCTAACGGGTCTTATTTAAGTCTTAACTTAGACCGGTTAGTTTTAAAGAAAGGTTTACGGTTCAAAACGCAAGATTAAGCGAAGACCGGATTAGAATGTGATTTAGACCCAACAACTTTGAAGACTTGTATAATATGGGTAAACTAAACACATTCTGGATTTTGAAGTAAAAATGATAAGGTTTGACCCGTTTCGGTTAATTTATGCAAACTAGTTACATAACCCGTACCGAACGCGAATATGCGTAACTAGTTACAGGTTTCATAAGTTAATATGCTTTAAATATGTTGTGATATCAGTAGGATATCTTCCGTTATGCCACAAACGAATTTAAAACCAATTTATGCCCCGTAGGGGTATTTTGGTCATTTTAAAGTTCATAAAAGAGGTTAAATAGTAATATGAGGTTCTGGTCTAAAAAAATCAGTAAAAGTATTTATTTTAATAAGTTATATCAGTATGATATCTTACATATGTGATATTTATCATTTATGGCCAAACTATGCACCGTAGGGGCATTTTGGTCATTTCACATATGCTATAAGGGTCAAATTTGGAAATCTGAGTTTAAAACTTATACTTACTATTGAAGTATAAAAATTTACTCATAACATGAGTAGGTAACAAGTCTTAGGTGCCTAATATGGTTTTAAACCATACTATGCGCCTAAATCGCATAAAAGTCGGTATTTGACGATATTCGAGTTGATTAAGGAAATCTGGGATTTTGACCAGCCTTTACAGTTTAAAATAACTTATTTGTTATATAAAATCAGTAGAAAAAGGTTTGATATGTAAAGGATGTGTAAAACTCATTTTATTAGCGAAAAGGGCATTATCGTCAATTACCGAGCCTATGCAAGAACTCTATGTTATGATCAGTTTAAAATTTAATAAAATTTTTTCAAAAATCCCTAAATATTATATTACGTCAGTGGGTAAAATGTTTGGTGTCAAAATTTGGGTTTAAATTGGATTTATGTCGAAAATGCCGTTTAATTAATAAAAAGGCTTTCATTTACGATATCGAGCATAACTCTTATTTTAGACCATAAACTGATGTCAAACTTTTAGGACATACTTAAATATCAGTAATAAATATTTTTGTCCACTCACATTTTCAAAAATCTCGTTTTAATATCAAAAGGGCATTATGGTCAACATTTAAGCATTTAACGGAAACATGCAAATGATTCAGATTATTAAGGAACCATGTAGCATAACCTCAGAGGGTTTTACTAACATATAATATGGTCCTAAAGGAACCCTAAGGCATATCTAAAACAAGCTAAATCGGGTCAGAACTAAAAGTCAAAGCAAAAGTCTACTTTTGCGACTTTCGGTTGCGAACCGAGCCTAAACTCAGAATTGTCGGGTTGAACATGCCTAAACATGTTCTTATATTATTTACCAAGTTATTTTAGTGTTAAAATATGTTCCATAACCTTTGCATTATCAGTTATGAATTTATTTGTAAAAATTGCTTCTGTTGACTTTTTATTAATAAGTTTGACCCGACAATTGACCAAGTTAGAGTGATAATCAGTAGGTGCCCTTTTAAGGGTTTATTACCTACATAATTACCAACTCATAGCCACTTTCAATTTGAATAATGGCTGGACCATTAGTGATTAATCACTAAGTCAAAGCTTAATTACGATGGCTTTGACTTTTGGTCATTAAACTAATAAAACTTGAACTTAGGAGGCTAAGAATGCTTACAAGGATACTTATCACGAAATATGAACCGAGGAAAGCTTCCTAGAGCTCCAAGGGACTCCAGAGAATGAGTTGTAAAGTGATTTTCAAAGTGTGCAAATGAACAAGTGAAGAACAAGGCCTTATATAGGAACTTTGATGCATCAAGATCAAACCACATGTCCCTACATTGATCCCAGATGTTACCAGGTGTCCCTAGTGCTTGAAAAACTATTGGCTCAGACCCTGGTATCGAAAAATTGCATGCAAAGGCGGTGTAACAGGCTGAACATGTAGTTGTCCTTATTTTTGGTTGCTGGTGCTTCCCTCGCGGGCCGCGTAAGACTCTTAAGGAGTCTACGCGGGGCGCGTGGCTCCTCTTTAACCGGAAAACATCTTTCATTTATTGCAGTTTCAGTCCCTGGTCCATTTTTAATTAAAATAACTTTCGTTTATTGCACTTATGACCCCCATAGTTAACTTTTAAGGGCCTTGGGTCATTATTTAACTCCGTTAAGCTCCCAGTTAGTTGTACGATCACCCGAAAAGTCTCGTTTTCATCGAGATTCCACAAAATTAATATCCAATATTCTTGAGAACGAAATATTAAATTATTACAATGTTTTTGGGATCGTTAAAAGGTCACTCAGAGGTAACTTTTAACATGTTGACACTTTTAACCCCTATGCTTCGTAAAGTTTTAAATTTAAGCGCAAACGGCTTTCAATGTCCGATAATTTTATTCATCAACGAATATGAACATCCTATGAGGTCATTCGGAGGCACTCGTTTGGTATGATAACACGTTTGATCCTTTTACTTGCATATTTACATTGTTTGACAACTTTAGTCCCTCGAAAACAATTCATTACACGTTTAAGTCCATGACACGTGTCTTTATTATATTGGTCGTGATTTTACGAGGTGTTACATATGTGGACTATGTGCCTGTGTGTTATGTGCCTACGTGTTCCTGAGCTTTACATAAAAGAGGTTGGTTAAACGCTAAGCCTTTCAAAACTAAGACCCGATATAATCGAATCTCGTCTAAATCACATGACGATGTCTGCTGCAGACAATGTCTTCCCTTGGTTTGCACACTCGCTGAAATGCTCGGAGAAGCAAAGATGACAAGCGCATCGCTTCTCTCGTCACCAAGGAAATGGCTAAAGTCATACCTCAGGTCGTCAGCGAGATCAATGAGGTCAGCAGCAAGTCATCTGTCGAATCGAAAAGCGACACACCTAAATCACCCTTCATCTTTAAACAATTCAAGCCATGTGGTCCTAAATACTTCACTGGCAAAGATGGACCCAATACTATGTTCCAGTGGTTTGATTCCATTGAAGTCACTCTTCGTCAAAGCGGGTGCCCAGACAACCTCCGCACTGTGAATGCTACCGTAGTCTTCCAGTCTAGGGCACTGGATTGGTGGACTGCTAAGCGTAATAGACACGGTAATGACGCAGCCTATGGACTCTCTTGGGAGGAACGGAAGGAAGTCATGATGAAAGAATTTTGTCTCCCACATGCACTCCAGAAGATGGAAAACGAGTTTTGGGGTATCAAACAAGAAGGTGGTGACAACGCTGGTCTCACTACTCGCTTTAAGCAGCTCAGTATTATCTGTCTTGGTCAAGTATCAACGTCGGATATCACGATCAAGAAGTACATCCGCGCTCTGCCCGATTGTGTTGCCAATTTTGTTCAAGCAGCTAAACCTGCTACTATTGAGGAGACTTACCAACTCGCAGTCGAGATGAACAATAAGCGAGTTTTGGCTGGTTATTTCAAAACCTCAACCAAGAATCTCCATCAAGCAACCGATACTCCTGCTACTCCCGCTACCAAAATCGCAGCACCTCAAGTTTCGAAGTCTTCACGCCAGAATCGCAAGCGCAAGGGTAACAACAACAAGAACTACGCTACTACCGCCACTCCCGTCAACATTGTCCCCTTAAAACCCAACCCAACCAGAACCAGAACCGCCAAGTGGCAGCTCCTAACACTAACGCACCGCATTCTAAGCATGCGTACACTGGTCCTCATCCTCTGTGCCCTACTTACACCTACCATCACCCAGCTGGGATAGCATATCGTTTCTGTGTCCACTGCAACCTCTATGGACACTTCACAGTAAACTTTCGCACTGGCCCACGCCAACAAGCTCCAACTCAAGCTCCAGCACTGCCAGCTCCACTCCCCGCTCCTCAGGGTAACCAAGCAGCTCCTGCTCCCGCTGCTCATGCACGCACTTGCTACTCTTGCGGTGACCCTAACCATTTTGCAAACGTCTGCCCGAATCGTGTGGTGAAACAAGAACCGCAGCAACCACCGCAGCAGCAGCAGCAACCACAACAAGCAGCCCGTGGAAGAACCTTCAACATCAATGTCCGCCAGGCTCAAACTGACAACAACGTTGTCAATGGTACGTTTCTCGTTAACGGTATTTATGCTTCATGTTTGTTTGATACTGGAGCCGACAACTGTTTTGTGTCGTTTGAATTCGAAAAGCTCCTAAACCATAGACGTGCTAACCTCCCAACGACGTTCGACGTAGAAATAGCCACCGGAAGAACCGTCACCGTTAGTTCTATTCTCCGTTATTGTACTCTCGAACTCAACAATCATGTTTTCCCGATCGATCTCATTCCGATGCAACTTGGTAGTTTCGATAGCATAGAAGGCATGGATTTTCTTCATGAAAATCGTGTTGAAGTTGTTTGTTTCAAAAAGATGATTCGTTTCTCTCTTTCAAACGGTGATCATCTCTGTGTCTATCGCGAAGTATCTTCGAAGGAACTTAAACTTGTGTCGTGCATCCAAGCAAGCAAGTATCTCCGAAAGGAATACATGGCTTTCTTAGCTCACATTGTAGTAGCGGAGAAGGAAAAGAAAGCAATGGAAAAGGTACTTGTGGTTCGTGATTTTCCTAATGTCTTTCCTGACGATTTACCTGGTCTACCGCCGTCTCGTGATATCGATTTTCGTATCGACCTCATAACTTGAGCTAACCCTGTCGCTAAAGCCCCTTATCGCCTCACACCGTCTGAAATGCGTGAAATTTCTAGTCAACTCCAGGAATTACTTGATAAAGGATTCATACGCCCTAGCCCATCTCCATGGGGCGCACCTGTCCTTTTCGCGAAAAAGAAGGATGGATCGTTCCGAATGTGCATCGACTATAGGGAACTCAATAAGCTTACTATCAAGAATCGCTATCCCTTACCTCGAATCGACGATTTGTTTGATCAATTGCAAGGCGCTACGTGTTTTTCTAAGATCGATCTATGCTCTGGCTATCATCAATTACGAATTCAGGAAGAAGATATCCCTAAAACCGTTTTTCGAACCCGTTATGGCCATTATGAATTCGTTGTTATGCCCTTTGGTCTTACCAAAACACCCGCGGTTTTCATGGATTTGATGAATCGCGTGTGTAAACCCTTTCTTGATCGCTTCGTCATTGTGTTTGTTGATGATATCCTTATCTATTCGAAATTGAAAGCTGAACACGCGCAACATCTACGTTTAGAACTTGTGGAAAAATAATGATACGTAGGTGTTGAAATCGAATAGAGAAAATTTATCTCTCTAAGTACGTAACACATGGGTCTTCAAGTATTTCTTCTTTTCCAAGAACTTTCCATGTATTCATGTCTTTTTCTTGTATCTCTCCTCTTGTATTTTTCTAGCCTCATCAAGTTAGGCACATAGCCTACTTTTAATACAAGAGACATGGGTGGAGAAGAGTCTTACTTAATTAGAGATGTTATTAGAGACATAAACTCTAATAAAGACTTATAAATGGACATAAAAACTCTACTTCAGATCTTATCTCTCATATGAAGAGTCTAGTAAATAATTATAATTTCACTAAATTAATATCCATTCACACTACTTAAATTTTCAAAAATCCCCCACATGAATGGAGATCTTTCAAAACACAAAAAAATTTCAATGCAACCTCGACAGTTGAGTATTGCAGGATAGGTAGGTATTAGCTTTGAACCTTCCTTTATGAAGCATACTTAGTCTCCTAGTGGTTTGTAGACGCGATGTCCTTGAAAAAACCCCCATTTGTGTAGACGACAATACACTTCACACAATACTCTCCTTAGCCAGGTCATCCCCTCATAGCCGTGTCTAATAATAGTCGTGGAACACTTTCCTGGTTCTGCGAGAGCTTTAGGGCTTGTGCCCCTAGTTCCATTCGCAACAACCCCACTTCTATCTAACATAGGTGATTCTCCTTAAATCATTAGAAGCATCATGGTTACCATGATTACCCAAAATCATTTACCACATAATATGCTTAGTCCCACAATTTATCACTGAATTTCATAGGAATGAACTAGGACGTATTTAAACACCATTTTATAGTTTAGGAGGTATATATAGCTGATGTGCACAAAATGCAACATATAAATTACATCAATTGTGGCATAAAACTAACCCTTTTTTAGTACTAATGTTCCAAAAATTTTGTTTTTGTCTTCCTTTTGTATTTTCAGGATTAAATGAGCTCAAATGAACAAAAGAAGCAAAAAGGCAGCTAAATCTAACATAAATACAAGAAAAGGAACAAACGTGGCATGCCCAGCCTCCCCGACAGCATATTCCCAAGAAAAACAAGAGAACAGAAGGCTGAACACGCCCCGTGCTCAATGAGCACGGGGACATGCCCAAGTGTCAGCAGAAAAGACAAAGCTGTAGAAGCTTCTATCAGCCACCACGGGGTCGTGCTCAGCGGACACGGGGCCGTGGTTATCTCTAAGATTCGCAGAATCTGGGGAAATCTTGATAGTACAGATACGCTTCTGCACACGGGGTCGTGCCCAGCGGACACGGGGGCGTGGTCAACTAATGCAGACAAACTGCAATTAATGAAGACAGCGAAGAAGGTGGACACAGGGTCGTGCCCAATGGACACAGGGCCGTGCCCAATGGACACAGGGCCGTGCCCGAGCCTCTGTTCAGGCTATAAATAGGGGTGCTTGTCTCATTTGCAAACCATCCCTTGGCACACCACCTCTCTCACACTTCACCCACCACCCACCACCATCACAACACCATCATCCACCACCATCATCCATTGTCCATCGTAGAGTGTGTGAGTCGTCTCGGGATCCAAGATTGATCGTAAGAGTTCTTGACAATCAAAGGCTATGTTTGCCTAAGTCTCTTACATCACTTGGTGAAGACAAGTGTCTAGTGTAATACTTTTTATTTTTAATCTTTTCGCACTTTTTACTTGGTTATGTATTAATGACTTTAATAACTAGTTTCTTATGTTGAAGGTGATTCTTCCTTATCATTTGTCCGTGGTGTCTTGGCATTATTTTAGTGTCTATATAAAATAAAAGATTTTCACCATTCATATCTCGACGGTCTATATGGAGATATGTTGGCTACCTGGTCGGGGGTTAAGGGAACGGTTTGGTAAGAGTCCTGCCTTGTTCAGTGTATAGATCCTACAAGGACCTGGGTCAAATTTAGTAGGACCTCCTTCAATACCCACCGGTATTGGATGGCGGGGGTCCAAAGTCTTTGATCCCCTCATATGTAAGCTACTATTAATACTTTAACCCGGCTATTTAGGACTGTATCCCTGCTGACTCAGACTACTTAGCCGAGGGTAACGTCACCTTCAAAAAAGGGGCCTACCATAATATGCATTAATAATTTATTATCTTTCAATAATCCGACCCTTTAGGATTGTATCCTTGTTGACTCAAACTACTGGGTTGAGGGTAACGTCACCTTCAAAAGAGGGGCCTACTACAATAACTAAGATAATCTCTTAAAAAGTGCAAAAGTGCGGAAATAATCAAAGGTTACACTAAACACGAGTCGGAGCCAAGTGATTCATCTTGTCTATCTGTTTTTATTTTTATTTTATTTTTCAGCATTCTAGTTAGTTTTTATTTTTTTAGTTTAAAACCTTTTTCTAACCTTTGATTTGATTAGACGTTGAGGATAAACCGGTACTAAAAGCTCTTGTGTCCTTGGACGACCTCAGTATCTTGTCAACACTATACTACACTCACGATGGGTGCACTGGCCCATATGTGTGTTTGGTGTTAGTAAAATATCGTGTTTTATAAATTTAAAACTTGACTAACGTGTAAAAAGGGCTTAAAATATACATAAAAACCTATAACACACCACACGCATCAAGTTTTTGGCGCCGTTGCCGGGGACACAAGGATTTTAAGAAAGTTAGGAATCAACGGCCTAATCGTTTTTTTCTAATTTTTCTGTTTTTTTAGGATTTTCTTAATTTTTCAGCTTCTGCAGAATTCAGCACGGGTCGTGCCTGCTGAACATGCCCCGTGCCCAATCATTGGAACTGGCAATCTTGTTTTAAGTCAGACAGTAAGCTGAACACGGGGCCGTGCCCACTCAACACGCCCCGTGCCCAAGATTCAGTTACTGAAAACAGAACCGTAAGATCCCGACGGTTGGTAATTTCTGACACAAACATGAGAGATACTGATATTTTTTACTTTCGGCACTCTTATGGTACGTGGTGTCAAATATGTGGTGGCTCTCATAAAGAATTAGAATGTTATTTTCTAAATTATAAGCCCCACTATATAGACCCATTGTTTTCCTGTAGCCTTAAGAGGGGCGAAAGTAAAAATAATCCTTATCTCTCCCTCGAATGCTCTCAAACGGATCTTCTAGGAGAAATGCTCCTTGATGAACTATTTCAAATGGAAGATCTAATTCTTAATTGGTTAAAAGAACTTAGGATAGATTTCAATAATTTATCTCAAAACGATAACCAATAAGAATTGTTGGGATCGCATTCAAATAAAAACAACTTCGTTGTTCCCGATGTTACCTCTAACTCTAGCGAGGACTTGAGCGATAGTCGTCCCTGTGCCGATTGTGCCGTGAAGGACTCTCCAACGACTTCGTTCAGTCCTTATATAGACTTGAGCGATTCGGCATACACCTTCTTTAACGAGAGCCTGGGAAAGGGTTGGACTTGTCCACCTACATTTAGCATAGGAATCACCCTCACCGACAACCTCTTGCGTTCTCATCTTAATCTAGATCAATTAAGGTATCTTAGGCACTTTGGGGTTGTTCTATCCGGTAAGGAACCGCCCGATCCGGATAAGTTCCTTAGAAATAGGCAAACTTCATAAACAGCCTTTCGACACGGGGCCGTGCCCAGGTCAACACGCCCCTGTGTCCACCAAAATATTCCTTTCTGACTTTTTGTCAGAATACGGACAAAATGTGTCAGGATCTTGCCTGCACACGGGGCCGTGTCCAGTCGACACGGGGCCATGTGCAGCGTGCTGTCATTTTCTATAAATGCAGCCAAGAATCCTGCACATTTGGACCATCCAGGGACAGAGATTTGCGAGGATCTTTGTAACACCCCGAAAATATAAATCTGATATTAGAAATTTAAGGATTTCATAAACAAGAATTTACCATCTAGAAATTTTAACCTAGTTAAAATTACAAGCTTAGAAATAACCAACACTAGATTAAAAACACTAGAAATTAAAGCTAGTTGATAAGTGAGGGACTAAATTTGCCTAAGAATGAAAGTTAAATTCTGAATTTTAACAAAACTCACCAAACACACCATTTTGGGTGTGTCTGGTCGAACAAGAGGAAGGAGGGCGACCAGGGTATTCTCCAAACCCTAGCTTCACATGAAAATCTGCAAAATTGAAGCCTCAAATCCTTCCCAAATCGAATTCTAAACACAAATTAGTAATCACCTTGTCGTAAGGATCAAAAGGTATGTAAAATTCTGGTACTTTGATCCATCATGAATTCTAGGTTAATTGTGAAAAACTGAAAATTGAGCCTAGTTATGACATGCATGAATGAATGTTGAATTAATATGATGTTTTGAGTCAAACCCTAGGTGATTCCTTGTGAAAACTTTGCATCATTTTTGTAAGGTTTGGGGTTTACATGTTAGGAGACTATGAGCTTGAAGAAAACTTGAAGAATACTAGAATTATGACTATTGTTATAGTAAAATCTGAAATCGGTAAAGTAAATTCAGAAATATAGATGTCAAGATGTATGTGAAATTTACTAATTTAGTGAAATTAGATGTTAATTATAAATCATGAACTTGGTAATAATTATAGAAGAATCTGACCCGTTAGGTGTTTGTTGAAATGCCTAAGAGAGGATTTAAATGATAAAAATATGATGAAAACGCAGATTTGATCATGTTTCACAATGATATGATTATGGTCATGAAAAGAATTCTAAACAAGCTGTAAACTGAATCTTCTAGGCAAAGAGTCCGGATCATCAAGCGGACAAGCCGGAGGGAATTCACGGGGAAAGACGTGCTCTAAAGGTACGAAACTACCGTTTCGTTACATTATAAATTATTTGTTAGTTTTATGTTGTAGTTTTGAAAACATGGTAAACAAGATAGACCAATACGTCACGGAAGTGACTTTGCGTCTTAAACAAGTGAAACGGGTCAAAACAAGTGATAGAAATTGGATTTTTGAAATACCTTGTTTGATGCCTAAATCTTGGCATCCAAACGGGTCGAACAATCAAGTAAGGCATGATTAATGCTCCGGAATATGATAGATTGTTTTTTGATGATTGGTTAATATATAACATATAAGAAATACGAGGTTTTAATGTATCGGTATCATAGAAAAACAGAAATCCGAGAGTTGGGATCTTGGTGTAATGAACAAACAAAACAAAACATGAAATTCCAGGTACTACCGTAATTTACGGTAGAGGTTATATGTTTACGGCATGAGTCTACTGCTTTACGGTGGACACTTATTGAACATTGACCACCGTAACTTACGGTGGAACCGTAAGTTACGGTAGGGTCTAAACTTTTATAAATTTTGTGAGATTGAAAAATTTAAATTTCATTTCGATTGTAGTTTTGAACGAGTAATATTCTGACCATTCTAACATAAATGTTTATGTAAACATTGCAGTCTTATGTACTCAAAATTATGGACGACGATCAATCAACTTTTGAAGAACCGAACACGACTTTTGAAGCTTCCGCTATGTTTTTAATCGTACTTAAACTTTGTTCATGGGTTGTAAACAATTTCTCAAACAACTTTTGAATGTTCCAACCTAGTCATTAGTTGACTAAGGTTTTTGATACTTCTGAAACTCATGTTATATTAATATCTTTTGGTATAAAATTAGTAATTAATTCAAGTAAAAATTTAAGGGTGTTACATGTTGGTAATCAGAGCTCAAGGTTGTCAATAAGTGTTCGGTTCAAGCTTGATCGATCGTCCGGTAAGAACTAACTTATTTTGTTAATAAATTATGTATTACGTAAAGAATGAGAAATGAACAAATATGCATGAAAAGAGTGTGTAAGCTCACTCAAAAACAAGAAATGCATGAAACAAGAATGATTACATCAAGTTATGAACTTGATTGAATTGAAACAAGAATGATTAAATCAAGTTATGAACTTGATTGAATTGAAACAAGAATGATTAAATTAAGTTATGAACTTGATTAAATCAAAACAAGTAAAACATGTGTTATAAATGGAATGTTTAACAACCCATGTAAACATTTCAGAAAAAGAGATGGCTGATGGAGGTAATGATAATGCGGTGCCAAGAGTCACCGAACAAATGAGAGAAGTGATTGCCGAAGAGGTTGGAAAGGCGATCGAAAACAGTTTGTCGGGCTTTATTGATAAAATTCAAAACACAGTTTTATCAATAGTAGAAGAGAGAATCAAGAAATTGGAAGATGATTCAAATTCAGCAAAGGAAAAACATGGTGGACGAAAGCCTTGTTCTTACAAGGAATTCATGGCCTGTAAACCACCAATATATAATGGGGAGGTTGACCCAATAGTGTGCCAACGATGGCTAAGTGATATCGAAGGGGTATTCGAGAGGACCCATTGTGACGAAGATGACTACGTAGCCTATGGTACGGGTCAACTAAGGAGTCAAGCGAAAGATTGGTGGGATAACAAGAAGAGAGAGATTGGTATTGAAGCTGCTAAGGTCATGACTTGGGAAGAATTCAAGACGCCATTTCTTAAGCATCATAGCCCCAAAGCGGTTATGAATAAAATCAAGGAGGAGTTCATGCAACTTAGGCACAAGAATGAGACCATAGACAAGATTACGGCAACGTTTATGGATAAGATGAAGTTTTGTGATGATCTAGTGACGAATGAAGAACAAAAGATATACTACTACTACCATAACATGTTGAGTGCCGAGTATAGGGAATTTATCACCCCTTCCAAATACGAGACCCTTACCGAGATCATAAATGCTGCTCGGGAAAGGGAGATCGAACTGAAAAAGAGTATTGAAAGGGGTGAACGGAAAGCACAAGATGTAAACCCAAGCCCTACTAAAAAGGCACGAACAAACGAAAGCGCAAAGAAATCTGATACGAAAGGCGGGTCGCCAAGTTGCAGAATCTGCGGAAAGGGTCATAAAGGCGAATGCCGTTACAAGGATAAGCCTTGTCCCATATGCAAGAAAACGGGACATATGGCTATATCGTGCCCGGAGAAAGTGACGGTTTGTTACAATTGTTATCGAACGGGTCACAAGAAGTCGGAATGCCCGGAACTGGTTGGAAAGAAGGATGGGCAGGAACCGAAAGGTGAAGCCCCAAAAGCAAAGGCAAGATCTTTTCAACTAACCGCTGCAGAAGCAAAGGTTGAACCTGACGTGGTCTCAGGTATATTTGCTGTAAATTCAATTCTTGCACACGTGTTATTTGATACGGGTGCGAATAAATCCTTTGTTTCATATGGATTTATTCGACATCCTTCATTTGTTCTAACAAAATTACCTGTGCCTTTAGAAGTAGAGATAGGTAATAACATGAGCTTTATTGTTTGTGATGTATGTAAAAACTGTAAACTGAGCATTGACGACGAAGAATATTCGATAAACCTAATCC
Source organism: Helianthus tuberosus (assembly GCA_030545235.1). Lineage (NCBI taxonomy): Eukaryota > Viridiplantae > Streptophyta > Magnoliopsida > Asterales > Asteraceae > Helianthus > Helianthus tuberosus. The sequence continues at coordinate 120,757,494 of CM060356.1, read as the reverse complement.
CGATGTCAATGGGAGAATTTCAAGTAGTCGTTGGAATGGATTGGCTATCTCAACACCATGCAAAGATCGTGTGTTTTCGTAAAGAGATAAAACTAACATCTCCGAGCGGGAAACACGTCACCATTTATGGCGAAAAAGGAGGCAACCCTATAGTATGCTCAATGTTGAAAGCTCACAAGCTTATGAAGCGAGGATGCAAGGCATTCATAATATACGCTAATGAGCCCGAAAAAGAATCACGAAAGATTGGAGAGGTACCGGTAGTACGAGATTATGAAGATGTGTTTCCGGAGGATTTATCGGGGATACCGCCTGAACGGGAAGTAGAGTTCGGGATCGAATTGATTCCGGGTGCGAAACCCGTAGCAAAAGCCCCGTACCGACTCGCACCGTCAGAATTACAAGAGCTGATGTCCCAAATTCAAGACCTGCTTGACAAGGGATTCATAAGGCCGAGTGTGTCTCCTTGGGGCGCACCGGTATTGTTCGTGAGAAAGAAAGACGGGAGCATGCGTATGTGTATCGATTACCGGGAGTTAAACAAACTCACGGTAAAGAACCGATACCCGCTCCCGAGGATAGATGATCTATTCGACCAACTACAAGGTGCGAACTGGTTTTCAAAAATTGACCTTAGATCGGGGTATCACCAACTAAAGGTCAAAGAAGAAGATGTGCCGAAGACGGCTTTCCGCACGAGATACGGACATTACGAATTCCTCGTGATGTCATTTGGACTAACAAACGCACCCGCGGCTTTCATGGACCTCATGAACCGGGTTTGCAAGCCAATGTTGGATAAGTCGGTCATCGTGTTTATCGATGATATCTTGGTGTATTCGAAAAGTGAAGCTGAACACGCACACCACTTACAAGAAGTGTTAGAGACACTTAGACGAGAGAAGTTGTATGCAAAATTCTCTAAATGTGCCTTTTGGTTACGAGAGGTACAATTTCTTGGCCACGTCATAAGTGCCGACGGAGTATTGGTGGATCCGTCAAAGATAGAGGCTGTGTCAAAATGGAATCTTCCTAAGAACCCTTCGGAAATTAGAAGCTTTTTGGGGCTTGCGGGATATTATAGGAGATTCATTCAAGATTTCTCCAAGATTGCGTCACCGTTAACAAAGCTAACACGGAAGAAAGAAAAGTTCATTTGGGGTGCTGATCAAGAGAAAGCGTTTCAAACGCTAAAAGAAAAGTTAACTCAAGCTCCGGTATTAACATTGCCGGACGGAGTTGAAGACATGGTGGTTTATTCGGATGCTTCATTATCGGGGCTCGGTTGCGTGTTGATGCAACGGGGCAAGGTAATAGCTTATGCCTCGAGACAATTGAAGATACACGAGAAGAAATATCCCACGCACGATCTCGAGTTGGCTGCGGTGGTATTTGCATTAAAAATATGGAGGCACTACTTGTATGGGGTAAAGTGCACCATATTCACCGACCACAAGAGCTTGAAATACTTCTTCGATCAGAAGGAGTTAAATATGCGACAAAGGCGATGGCTGGAAACGGTGAAAGACTACGATTATGAAATACATTATCACCCCGGAAAGGCTAATGTGGTGGCGGATGCCTTGAGCAGAAAGGCGGACTATGTCCCAATACGAGTAAGATCGATGCAACTCGTGGTGACCTCAGGTATACTTGAACGTATTCGGGAGGCGCAATTCGAAGCAATGAAAGAAGAGAATTGGAAGAAAGAAAGAATAATCGGACAATTGAAAGATTTGTCGGATGGGAATCACGGGTTGAAGACTCGATCCGGAAGGATATGGGTCCCACAAACCTGTGGAGTGAAGGCGCTTCTACTTAATGAAGCTCATAAATCATGTTATTCAATTCATCCGGGTGCGACCAAGATGTACAATGATTTAAACAAAATTATTGGTGGCCCGGAATGAAGAGGGACGTGGCGAAGTATGTGGAAAAATGCTTGACATGTTTACAAGTCAAGGCGGAGCACCAGAAACCATATGGCAAACTCCAACAGTTAGAAATTCCGGTTTGGAAATGGGAACATATTACAATGGACCTGTTAACCAAGTTACCTAAAACGAATCGTGGTTTTGATGCCATATGGGTAGTGGTGGATAGATTGACGAAAAGTGCTCACTTCATTCCGATTCGTGAGACTTATACGTCAGAAAAGATGTCAGAAGTTTATACCAATGAAATCATAGCCCGTCATGGGGTGCCGGTGTCCATCGTGTCTGATAGGGATACCCGGTTTACTTCGAATTTCTGGCGAGATTTCCAAGAGCAAATGGGGACCAAATTGTTCATTAGCACTGCGTACCATCCTCAAACAGATGGACAAAGTGAAAGAACGATACAAACATTGGGGGACATGCTACGGGCGTGTATAATCGACTTTGGAGGCAGTTGGGATGTTCACCTACCGTTAGTCGAATTTTCGTATAACAACAGTTACCAATCTAGTATTAAGATGGCACCTTACGAAATGCTTTACGGTAGGAAGTGTCGAACCCCGGTATGTTGGGGTGAAGTGGGTCCACGTGAACTCGCTCACCAAGATATAGTACGAGCCACGAATGAAAAGATCGATATAGTTCAGGCACACTTGAAAGCGGCTCAAGACAGGCAAAAGGCGTATGCTGATAAAAGGAAAAGACCAATCGAATTCCAAGTTGGTGACATGGTCATGCTAAAAGTTTCCCCATGGAAGGGCGTTATTAGATTCAGAAAAAGGGGGAAGCTAAGCCCAAGGTTTATTGGGCCATTTAAAATTATCGGGAGAGTTGGCAAGGTAGCTTACCGTCTTGTATTACCGGAGGAGCTAAGTGGAATCCATGGCACGTTCCACGTGTCACAACTAAGAAAGTGCCTAGCAGACGAAACGGCCTATATCCATTACAATGATATCGAAGTGGATAATAGTCTGAATTATGCGGTGAGACCGGTGGAGATTTTAGACCGAAAGGTCAAACATTTACGAAATAAACAAATTGATCAAGTCAAAGTCAAATGGGAACATAGGAAAGGTTCGGACACTACGTGGGAGTCCGAAGAGGAGATGCGATGGCTTTATCCTAATTTATTCGGTACGTAATTCGGTTTCGGGGACGAAACCCTTCTAAGGGGGTGGACTTGTAACACCCCGAAAATATAAATCTGATATTAGAAATTTAAGGATTTCATAAACAAGAATTTACCATCTAGAAATTTTAACCTAGTTAAAATTACAAGCTTAGAAATAACCAACACTAGATTAAAAACACTAGAAATTAAAGCTAGTTGATAAGTGAGGGACTAAACTTGCCTAAGAATGAAAGTTAAATTCTGAATTTTAACAAAACTCACCAAACACACCATTTTGGGTGTGTCTGGTCGAACAAGAGGAAGGAGGGCGACCAGGGTATTCTCCAAACCCTAGCTTCACATGAAAATTTGCAAAATTGAAGCCTCAAATCCTTCCAAATCGAATTCTAAACACAAATTAGTAATCACCTTGTCGTAAGGATCAAAAGGTATGTAAAATTCTGGTACTTTGATCCATCATGAATTCTAGGTTAATTGTGGAAAACTGAAAATTGAGCCTAGTTATGACATGTATGAATGAATGTTGAATTAATATGATGTTTAGAGTCAAACCCTAGGTGATTCCTTGTGAAAACTTTGCATCATGTTTGTAAGGTTTGGGGTTTACATGTTAGGAGACTATGAGCTTGAAGAAAACTTGAAGAATACTAGAATTATGACTATTGTTATAGTAAAATCTGAAATCGGTAAAGTAAATTCAGAAAATATAGATGTCAAGATGTATGTGAAATTTACTAATTTAGTGAAATTAGATGTTAATTACAAATCATGAACTTGGTAATAATTATAGAAGAATCTGACCCGTTAGGTGTTTGTTGAAATGCCTAAGAGAGGATTTAAATAATAAAAATATGATGAAAACGCAGATTTGATCATGTTTCACAATGATATGATTATGGTCATGAAAAGAATTCTAAACAAGCTGTAAACTGAATCTTCTAGGCAAAGAGTCCGGATCATCAAGCGGACAAGCCGGAGGGAATTCACGGGGAAAGACGTGCTCTAAAGGTACGAAACTACCGTTTCGTTACATTATAAATTATTTGTTAGTTTTATGTTGTAGTTTTGAAAACATGGTAAACAAGATAGACCAATACGTCACGGAAGTGACTTTGCGTCTTAAACAAGTGAAACGGGTCAAAACAAGTGATAGAAATTGGATTTTTGAAATACCTTGTTTGATGCCTAAATCTTGGCATCCAAACGGGTCGAACAATCAAGTAAGGCATGATTAATGCTCCGGAATATGATAGATTGTTCTTTGATGATTGGTTAATATATAACATATAAGAAATACGAGGTTTTAATGTATCGGTATCATAGAAAAACTGAAATCCGAGAGTTGGGATCTTGGTGTAATGAACAAACAAAACAAAACATGAAATTCCAGGTACTACCGTAAATTACGGTAGTACCGTAATTTACGGTAGAGGTTATATGTTTACGGCATGAGTCTACTGCTTTACGGTGGACACTTATTGAACATTGACCACCGTAACTTACGGTGGAACCGTAAGTTACGGTAGGGTCTAAACTTTTATAAATTTTGTGAGATTGAAAAATTTAAATTTCATTTCGATTGTAGTTTTGAACGAGTAATATTCTGACCATTCTAACATAAATGTTTATGTAAACATTGCAGTCTTAGGTACTCAAAATTATGGACGATGATCAATCAACTTTTGAAGAACCGAACACGACTTTTGAAGCTTCCGCTATGTTTTTAATCGTACTTAAACTTTGTTCATGGGTTGTAAACAATTTCTCAAACAACTTTTGAATGTTCCAACCTAGTCATTAGTTGACTAAGGTTTTTGATACTTCTGAAACTCATGTTATATTAATATCTTTTGGTATAAAATTAGTAATTAATTCAAGTAAAAATTTAAGGGTGTTACAATCTTCTCACCTACCATCCTATGTATTTTCTAAAAGAAGGTTCTAACAACCATCTTGTCCTTTCCACTTTTATCCATTGCCTTCTTCTTCCTCTTTCTTGCCTCAACACCTCCATTGAAGCTTGAGATCACCATGATCCCAAGCTTTATTGTGATGTTAGTTAGATTTTTGTCCAATGAATCTTGTTAAAAATAAGTTGTACAACATTGTTTTAAGTTATTTCTGCTCAAAAATGCTTCATAAGTTGTAAAAATAATTTGAAACTACAAGATTCCTTGTTCCAAAAATCTGCAGAAAGGTGAACACGGGGCCGTGCTCATTGAGCACGGGGCCGTGTCCGGAGTTACTGTTCCATTAAAATGAACTATTTTTGGTGTATTTTCGTAGAATGTCTAGTCAAAACAGTGGAACCTCTTCTGCGCACTCCAGAAACAGTCGAAGGGAAAGAAGGTCATCAATTGAAGCAACTCTCGTACGCTACGTAATGGCATTACGTGAGGCTCTTGATGAGATGACATCAGTAGAGGAGGTCCTAATAGACCGTATAAATTATCTTACGGTGGGGTTAGAAAACAGTTTTCAAGAAATCAACCTCTTGCACCAGAGGTTGAACATTCTTGTGACACCTCCCATGGAACCAATCCTCCCTCAAGAGGATTGGAACTTAGCACTTGGAATCAACAACCCGACCGGATGGGACGACATTCCAGCAGAACCTCCTCTAGAAGATCTATAAGAAGTCCCGGTGGAGGTTGCACCCCCTTAAACAAACGCCAATGAGCCCGCCTTTCTTCTCCCAAGGGAGATAGAGGAGTGGCTCGCCGACGTGTAAGGGACCCATGCCCGGAGAAAGAAGTTTTTCAAGCCGCATCCAACCGAGAGAATTATCTTTTCGGAAATTTTGCTAATAGAATAAGTATTAGGCTAGAACTTCTTGGTTTAGATTTTTTGTGTTTCTTTTGACCTATTTATCTAAATTTTAACTTATTAGGACTATTATGTAATTCTCTCTATTTGAATGAATGCTGATTCTAGTTAAAATGGTGTTTGGATGATGTTGTAATGGATAAAACACACTCGGGATGGTGAAGGATACCAAGGGAACATGAACCAGCACCCCATGCACAAAAACAGGGCCACCCGACAAATTTTTCTTCATTACAGCAAGTTCAGCACGGGCCGTGCCCGCCCAACACGGCCCCGTGCTGCACAATCTGCAGGGAATGCCCAGTTCAGGTAACTGGACACGGGGCGTGCTCATTGAACACGCCCCCGTGCCCAGGCTTCTGTTTCTTTTTGACAATTTCTGTTACTGGCGATCTGAACACGGGGCCGTGCCCAGACGCCCAGTAACATAAAATTTTGCCTTTTTCACACCTTTTTACACATTCAATCAACCTAAAAACTTATTTTTGGGACACATTGAGGACAATGTGTAATTTAAGTGTGGGGGGGGGGATGTTAAAACCTTGAATCTTGCAAGTCCTAAATACAAGCCTTACACAAAACTCTATTGGAACCGCTAATCACCCCAATTTTTTTTTCAAATTTTTTTCATTTTTTTTACTTGTCTAGGTTTAATTTGGGAATTTCAAGTTCTAAAAAGGTTATATTTTTACAAATTTACAACCGATAGCGTCGTGATAAAAAGAACCAACATAAGAAAATTATGAAACGGCATGACAAGCTTAATTAAAATTTGATTATATATACTTGATCACATAAAAACTCATTCCCATAAAAAGTGAGTTTTGAGCCTTTATTGAGCATACAAATATATATCTTTAAACTAAATGCTCATTTTTCGTTTCTTGTGTGAATAGTCGCTTGGTTCTTACAACTCTAGAACTTGCCACGACGATACATTCCCAGTCCTTACCAACTTAAACCCGAATAAGTAAATGACGGAGGCATTAGGACTAACCCTTTTTATTTCTACACCATTATTTTTCTTTTTTTTACCACCTACCCAAAATCCCCCTAGTTAACCCCTTTGAGCCTAAACCTTTTCATTTCATAACCCAAAACAAACACCCATTCACCCACCAAAACCTTTTTATTTTTTAAACCCTTTGTTTTAGTAACAAGCTCGGTTTTTCTTATGACTTTCAAAAAAAAACAAAATATAAATATATATATATATATGATGAAGCAAAAGAGAAATAAACAAACAAGTTTATCAAAAATAACTTTTTTTAATAATAGCTTCATCAAAAATAAAAACTTCAAAAATAAAAAGTCTTACGAAAACCGACGCTTTTTACGCCTTTCGCCCTTTTACTAACCACTAACCCAACCACCTACCTTTAACCCAAGCCTAACCCTTCACCCCAAAAATTCCTCTTGATATTTACAAAGGTGTATAGCTAAAAAGGAGGATGATTGATTGCTTGGCAAGCTTATGGTAGGAGTAAGTTCCATGCCGCTCTCGAGTGATCCACTAAAATACATCTTTGGCCGAGTGTTGAGTGATCCCCCGTGAGGTATGTGAACTTGTATATAAGTGGAATTTTAAAAAAAGGCATGTTATGCCCTAATAAGTAATTTATCTTATGAAATGTTTTAAATAAATCATGTCGAATAGGATTATAAATATATAAAAATAAAACTTAATAAAGAATCTTGGAAATCCCGACATTCTACGACAAGCCCAAAAACCTTCTCTTCTACCCATTCCATTTGGGAGTGTAAAGCGACATTATAAAGAGTTTTGCTTGAGGACAAGCAAAGATTCAAGTGAGGGGGTATTTGATGTGCACAAAATGCAACATATAAATTACATCAATTGTGGCTTAAAACTAACCCTTTTTTAGTACTAATGTTGGAAAAAGTGTGTTTTTGTCTTCCTTTTGTATTTTCAGGAATAATGAGCTCAAATGAACAAAAGAAGCAAAAAGGCAGCTAAATCTAACATAAATACAAGAAAAGGAAGAAAAGGAACAAACGTGGCAGCCCAGCCTCCCCGACAGCATCTTCCCAAGCAAAACAAGAGAACAGAAGGCTGAACACGTCCCGTGCTCAATGAGCACGGGGGCGTGCCCAAGTGTCAGCAGAAAAGACAAAGCTGTAGAAGCTTCTATCAGCCACCACGGGGTCGTGCTCAGCGGACACGGGGCCGTGGTCAACTCTAAGATTCGCAGAATCTGGGGAAATCTTGATAGTACAGATACGCTTCTGCACACGGGGTCTTGCTCAGCGGACACGGGGGCGTGGTCAACTAATGCAGACAAACTGCAATTAATGAAGACAGAGAAGAAGGTGGACACGGGGTCGTGCCCAATGGACACGGGGCCGTGCCCGAGCCTCTGTTCAGGCTATAAATAGGGGTGCTTGGCTCATTTGCAAACCATCCCTTGGCACACCACCTCTCTCACACTTCACCCACCACCCACCACCATCACAACACCATCATCCACCACCATCATCCACCACCATCATCCATTGTCCATCGTAGAGTGTGTGACTCATCTCGGGATCCAGGATTGATCGTAAGAGTTCTTGACAATAAAAGGCCTTGTTTGCCTAAGTCTCTTACATCACTTGGTGAAGACAAGTGTCTAGTGTAATACTTTTTATTTTTAATCTTTTCGCACTTTTTACTTGGTTATGTATTAATGACTTTAATAACTAGTTTCTTATGTTGAAGGTGATTCTTCCTTATCGTTTGTCCGTGGTGTCTTGGCATTATTTTACTGTCTATATAAAATAAAAGATTTTCACCATTCATATCTCCACGGTCTATATGGAGATATGTTGGCTACCTGGTCGGGGGTTAAGGGAACGGTTTGGTAAGACTCTTGCCTTGTTCAGTGTATAGATCCTGCAAGGACCTGGGTCAAATTTAGTAGGACCTCCTTCAATACCCACCGGTATTGGATGGCGGGGGTCCAAACTCTTTGATCCCCTCATATGTAAGCTTCTATTAATACTTTAACCCGGCTATTTAGGACTGTATCCCTGCTGACTCAGACTACTTAGCCGAGGGTAACGTCACCTTCAAAAGAGGGGTCTACCATGATATGCATTAATAACTTAATTAATTATCTTTCAATAATCCGACCCTTTAGGATTGTATCCTTGCTGACTCAAACTACTAGGTTGAGGGTAACCTCACCTTCAAAAGAGGGGCCTACTACAATAACTAAGATAATCTCTTAAAAAGTGCAAAAGTGTGGAAATAATCAAAGGTTACACTAAACACGAGTCGGAGCCAAGTGATTCATCTTGTCTATCTGTTTTTTATTTTTATTTTATTTTTCAGCATTCTAGTTAGTTTTTATTTTCTAGTTTAAAACCTTTTTCTAACCTTTGATTTGATTAGACGTTGAGGATAAACCGGTACTAAAAGCTCTTATATCCTTGGACGACCTCGTTATCTTGCCAACACTATACTACGCTCACGATGGGTGCACTTGCCCATATGTGTGTTTGGTGTTAGTAAAATATCGTGTTTTATAAATTTAAAACTTGACTAACGTGTAAAAAGGGCTTAAAATATACATAAAAACCTATAACACACCACACGCATCAATAGCCATATATTGTAGCATATGCATATCAGCTATGCCCCCACAATGACCACCCTTAGGCATATGAATTAGTTGTCCTATTGAACTTAGATCCTGGGATCTCCAGTAAACTAAGTTAGGTTTCCTCAATACGCCCTTTTTCCATGGGCTTTAGTTTCATTCCACAACTTAAATCATTAATAAAACCCCAGGCTATTGGATCCATAACATTATCTTTGACTTTATCAAGTCACTACAAATAACTTTACGCATTTGAGATCAGTTGTCATGATGTGTTCTTAACTCGTAAGTTAATTTTTCCTATTGTCAACTTCTAAGACTATAACCTCAGTGGCCACCTGAATCTGGCTATAACATCTATCTTTGAAAGATACACGTGTTGGGGCAAACACATCTCCATTATGCTCGTCGTGTTTTCTGCAATGTTAGATTGGATTACAAAATCCTGATTGCCAAACTTTTATGATACATATGCAAGACACCCCCACATTTAAGTGTTATTGGATAATATCCAGATGGGGTAATGAAAACCATTTCTACATAACCTTAGAGGGTTGTTTCTTAAATGGCTCGTCCCCCGCATTTCTTGCCATTCGATCAACATTTCCGTAACTTCATTTATAACGACATTTATACACATATGATTGAACAAGATCAACCTCATTGTATCAGTGAATTCAACTCATATTGCATTAGCTTACATAAACTTTCGAGCTGACCAACGCAACACATGCCATTGTCATAAGTTTCTCAACAACTTAGGATAATTCTAATTTACCATCTGGAATAAGCCTAGACAATGAGTTCTCCTCATTAGCTTTTCAAACAAGCTCTTCAAAAGTTACGTGTCTTTTAATTATCCCTCAACTTTGTCTATACACAAATTCTTTTTGTGTTCATACACATTTGAATGTTTAGAGTTAATTAGTCTCCATCAAATACCATAATTAACCAAGTACTAGTCTAGCATGCTTTAGAGTACAATATTTAGCATGTGAATAGAAGATGCATCATTCTGATTCTTCACAATCCCATGGATATTATAATATCACTTTGCAACATTCATCCTTTGTTAAGATAAAATAATAAGATTTATTTATAATCCTAAAACATCAATATTTAGGAAGGTTTCACAAATTATTGTATATAGCACATAGGGGTGCAAACGAGCCGAGCTACTCGAGCTCGGCTCGAAAAAATAGCTCGAACGAGCCGAGCTTAAACGAGCTCGAGCCCGAGCCTAAAAAACAAGCTCGTTTAGTAAACGAGCCCGAGCCCGAGCTTCGCTTATCGAGCTCGAGCCGGCTCGCGAGCCTAAACGAGCTTTCTATTTATATATTTTTATTAATATATTAAACATATATTTATATAATAATTACCATTTATATAAATATAAAAAAATAACTTAATTATATGTATAATAATAATTATAATTAATATAAATTAATTAATAAATACTAAACGAGTCGAGCCCGAGCCGAGCTCGAGCTTGAAAAATTACCTTCGAACCGAGCTCGAGCCTGGTCGAGCTCGGGCTCGGCTCGGCTCATTTTCACCCCTGCACATAGCTAACTTTATCATTCAATTAAGGAACATAACATGTTTACCTTTGATCTCTAACGCTTTACCATTGACTCGTAAGGACTTAAACATAAGTCTTAATCTAAGTCACTTTGGTGAACACTTTCATTGCCAACAAGATGAATGTTTCTCGTCTACAATCACTATTATGTATGAGATAAAGTCAAGTAGATCGACACTCAACAACACGACATTCATAATTTTGCCACAAGTGATTTGCACACATCTATTGTTATTCATTAGGAGATATGTATATTTAGGATGATCTCCCAAAACGAAGGTAAAATCTCTATATAGTTCTAACAATAATCAAGTGGTAGACGCATCTACAAGCAGATCAGTAGGAACGAATCTCGCAAGATTATTGAAAGGTATACAGTAACATATAGTGCTTTTACTTTCATATGTTAGAATTTACATTTGTGAATTTTCCAATGACTTCTAACAAAGTATCTCGACATGTATCTCATTTGTGTATTTTATGTCAATACACTTACTGCGTTCTTTCATTACTCTCTCATGATTTGGTTATACATTTGATGTCTCGTCTTTGACTTCTAGTCGATGCATCAACTCTTAAGTTGATTATGTCCAAGTATTTTCATTTATTATCCGTTTAAAACCATATTTTTTAAACAACATATAATTGACGTCATAATTATTTTCCACAAAATAATTTATACGTCACAAACATTAGTTATTTAGTTCTTTGTAAAAAATTGTATATTTTATCAGAAGATATTGAACACAAAACAATAAAATACATTCAAAATAAAATCATAAGTGCCATTCGCTCTGAATAATTTAAACGAAAGCAGAGACGATATGTGGACATCAAATCTCAATGTGCTGTTATTTTAACACTTTATCATATAGTCGAAATCTTTGTAATGATTTATCGTCCCATGGCATGTTTTGAGGTACTCCCTCAATAAGACTCCATACACTCGTAAGTACAAGTTCCCCATTTCATCATTAAACTCTAAACTTGGACAATTCTGCTCAAAACAACACCAAGTTGTTACAAAGACTACATTTAAGTAGTAAACTTAAACAATTAAATTTGCTCACAACAACACCAAGTTGTTTTCCATCAAATAACATCCACGAGACTGTTACTTTGTTCGCCATATGCTACTTCTAGCAAGAGTAGCGAACCATTTGAATTATCAGTGCTATGCAAAACTTTGTTTTAAAAATCATTCTAAAACATTTCCTTAGTCTTACTACGCATGTACTAAACGTTTTTCTAACACCCATGTTAGAAAAAAAGAGTAAATTGCAAGTTTTGTCCTTTATCTTTATACCACATTTCAGGCGGTGTCCTTTACCTTTAAAATTGATGAGTTTTGTACTTAATGTTTTCAAATGCTACACGGTTTATCCTTTAGCCCTAACCCAGTTAAATTTTTCTGTTAAATCTGATTATGTGCTTAAAACATAATGGCATTTTTGTCATTTTACTTTTTCATAGACTATTGTTTAAATACCTCACAATTCCATTCTCTTTTTTTTTTCTCTCTCTCTCTCAAACACCATCTCCCTTCCACCCCATCTATCTCTACCAGTTCATCGGAACACCACCACCAGCCGGTTACCGCCACCACCCTACCACCACCAACCCGGCCAATTCAAACTCATTTCCCTTTGTTGAGCTTCTTCCTTCTCACCCTCTCTCTATATCTCTCTCTCTCCCCCTGTTCTACTATCCATCACAATGAGTTTCTAATCAGGCTATAAACATGAAAAAAAAAAGAAACTTACAAAGATACACATCAGTTTCAGTACCTTAATACCTAATCTTGAAAATAAAAATACCCTACACCAAACAACAAAATGTTATCTACAGATTTAACAAACTCCTAAAATCAGCTACCCAAATCCAACATAAATCCCCAAAATCATCAATAATTAGTCCACATATCCAAACCCCTATATCCACAATTCAAAACAAAAACACAAGATTCAAACAAAACTAAAAATTTCCATCAGATAACAAAAACCCATGAACCTATTTCAAAAACACACGTAACATAATTATAGTAACAAAACGGGTTAGTTAAAAGATTAAATCTTGGACCTTTAACTAGCTTAATCACAAGAACCTCCATCACTCAAAATGATTAAACCCATGAACCTCCTGATGGGATTTTAACATGTTTATCAAAGCAATTTCATCCATATGAAATAAAAACGCAGCGGAAATATTGTTTAAAACATGTTACTTTTATATGATATAAAACCATTTATATGCAAAATCCCAAAACCCGAATCCATATATGAGATGTATACTTACAAACACAACCATAGGATGTTTAGAAAACTACCTTCTTGAAGTGCAAGGATTATGAAACGGATGATGCTTCTTGAAATGGTTGTCTTCAAGAGTAGAAGACCTCAAGCTTGTATACCCCAAGCTTCCAACAAACACCACAAGTTTAGCTAGGATTCAACACTTGAAGATCAAAGAATGAACACTTGAAAGAACACTCTTATGGCCGAAATTTTAGAGCAAAAATTCAGCTCTTATGTTTCAATTTTGGTCATGTATTTTATTTAAAATACTAGAGAGAATATCACCAAAAACAAGACCCAATCAAAAGCTCTTACACATGCAAAATGCATGTCATAGCATTGGACCAACATATGTCTTGGGAAGACCACCAAAGTGGACGGCCCTAAGGGGTTTTATTTTAAAAAAAAATCCAATTTTTTTTAATAATAAATAAAGTCTTGTTTAATTTTATAACTTTTATAAAATATAACACTATGTTTGCAAGACTTTATATAATCTTTTATAATGTTATTTAACCTATTAAATAACAAAATAAAATATTCTCTCAAAATAAATTATCCACATAATTTATTGGTTTCTCAAGTGTAATTATTTAGAAAACCAATTTCTAAATATTGTAAGTGTTAATATTTATTTGTTTGATCACATCACAAATAAATAATATAAGTGTTTGTCTAGCTTGTTATTGGGTATGACTCGACTTGGATCATAACGTACTAGCCACATCAATTTATTATGTGTCTTGGGCATACAGAGTCCAACAATCTCCCACTTGCACAAGATACATAGAAGATTGATGCAAGCAGTAAATGACGCCTAACTACGGTTTACTACCCCCAATACGTATGACTATATTTGCCATTCAATAACATCATCCCTTTCAAGTCCCTTACTTGAACATGATTTAGGTGAATCTATCATTTATCCTTTCGTTACAGATGTCATGTTAAATCCAGAGACACAGAGTGATCACTCTCTGTTGATTTAACTTTAGCAGGCCTTAGACATCTTACTCTCAACGAATAAGAGGAACAAATCCCTTCTTGACTACATACGTCTCTCACAATCACCTTGTACCACACCTGAGCTCAGCCTTATGTACTGTCATATTACTGACAGCGAAGAAATAAGTCAAGGCATAATATTTGGTGAATATCAAGACCCAATATGTATCTCAGGTCAGAGGATACTATGATATTCGCCTTAACTCAAAATTTACTTATGATCAATCACAAATGATTCCATGCAGTAATATTTGAGAGCGAGTCAGTCCAATATTTGTATCCCACAAATATCTATGAACTTTGGCAGCAACACTTTGCTCTATATTCATTCTAAATGAATATCCACCAATCCAAGTTCATAATAGTCTTACATTCATATTTGTTCCCACAATTATGATCGACTACGGACATTTAGAATAATTAACTTATTCACGGATTTAAACATGCTAATATGAAACATAACTCAAAATACCATAAAAGAGTTAAATTAATAATTGTTTCAATATCCAAATACAAAATTAGATCAAATCCAATCACTAGAATATCGAAGTCCTAAGGAACATGTGTGACCCTCATGTTTTCCCCTGTCAAGGAGCTTCGTGAGTGGATCCGCAATGTTTTGATCTGTGTGAACTTGGCGGATACATATCTTTCCCTTTTCAACTTCATCCCTTATGTAGTTGAATCTCCGCTCGATATGTCTAGTCTTTTGGTGCGCACGAGGTTCCTTGATTTGAGCAATCGCACCCTCGTTGTCACAAAAGATCTCTAGGGGGTCTTGAATGGTAGGGACCACCCCTAGGTCGGCTATAAATTTCTTCAGCCATGCAGCTTCCTGGGCTGCCAATGAAGCGGCGATGTATTCTGATTCTGTAGTGGACAATGCTACCACGTCTTGTTTTGAGCTCTTCCAAGAGACTGCTCCTCCATTTAAAATGAAGACATACCCGGATTGCGATCGAGAATCACTTCGATCGGTTTGGAAACTCGCGTCCGTGTAACCCTTTACAACGAGCTCCTCCTCACCAGATCCATATATTAAGAACATATCCTTAGTCCTCCTAAGATATTTCAATATGCTTTTAACAGCCATCCAATGACTGTTACCTGGATTCTGCTGGTATCTGCTCGTCATGCTTAAGGCGCATGACACGTCCGGTCTAGTGCATATCATTGCATACATGATGGATCCTATAGCTGACGCATATGGGATTCTTTTCATTTTCTCTTGCTCATCCTTTGAGCTTGGACATTGAAATGTGTTCAATATTGTCCCCTTTTGAATAGGTACAAAACCTCTCTTAGAGTTCTCCATTTGGAACCTATTCAAGACTTTGTCAATGTATGCACTTTGGTTTAAACCTATCAAGCGCTTTGATCTATCCCTATAGACCTTTATTCCCAAAATGTAGGCGACTTCACCAAGATCCTTAATGGAAAAACAACTTCCAAGCCAAGCTTTTACACCTTCCATGGTTGGAATGTCATTCCCAAATAGTAGAATGTCATCGACATACAGTACTAAGAAAGTGATGATGCTCCCACTAGCTTTCTTATACACACAAGCTTCATCACCGTTCTTGATGAATCCAAAATTCTTAATTTCTTCATCAAAACGATGATTCCAACTTCTAGATGCTTGTTTCAATCCATAGATTGATTTCTTTAACTTACACACTTTGTCAGGATGCTTTGGATCGACAAAACCTTCTGGCTGAACCATATAGACATCTTCATCAAGATATCCATTAAGAAAAGCCGTTTTGACATCCAATTGCCAGATCTCATAATCATAATATGCAGCTATGGAAAATAATATCCTGATTGACTTTAGCATCGCCACAGGCGAGAAGGTCTCATCATAATCAATCCCTTGAGTTTGAGTGAAACCTTTTGCTACAAGTCTTGCTTTGTAAGTGTCCAAGTTACCATGCATATCCGTTTTCTTCTTGAAAACCCACTTACTTCCAACTACTTTGGAGTTGAGTGGTGGCACAACCAATTCCCAAACTTGGTTGTCATACATGGATTGCATCTCTATGTTCATGGCTTCAAGCCATTTGTCACAATCGGATTTTGACATTGCATCATGGTATGTGGTTGGTTCATCTGAATCTACCACGTAGCATCCATCCATGAAAAATCCATATCTTTCAGATGGATTACTAATTCTACCAGATCTGCGAACATTTTGTGTGTTCTGATCAACCTCTTGATCGTTTTCAACAACCTCTTGTTGAGTGCTAGTATCAACCAAACGTGTATCGTCTTGTGGTTCTTGATCCTCTTCAAGTTCCACTGTTCTACTACTAGTTCCTTCCATAAGGAATTTAGCTTCTAAGAACTTACCCTTTCGAGCAACAAATACCTTTTGCTCGGTTGGATCGTAGAAATAATATCCTATATCATCTTTAGGATATCCTACAAAGATACACTTAGTAGATCGGACTTCCAATTTATTTGGAGTGTATTGCTTAACATAAGCTTCACAACCCCAAACCCTTAAGAATGATAATGATGGAGGGTTTCCATGCCATATTTCAAAAGGTGTCCTTTCTACTTTCTTGGTTGGGGCCATATTTAGTATTCGGACTGCGGAGAGTAAAGCGTAACCCCAAAATGATAGAGGTAATGTGCTTCTAGCCATCATAGATCGAACCATATCTAATAGAGTTCGATTTCTCCTTTCGGACACACCATTGTGTTGTGGTGTTCCTGGTGGAGTAAGTTGTGAGATAATCCCACAACTCCTAAGATGATCTTGAAAGGCACCACTAAGGTATTCACCTCCTCTATCGGTGCGAAGGACTTTGATTGTTTTCTTGAGTTGATTTTCTACTTCATTTTTGAAGTCTTTGAACATTTCAAATGCTTCATCCTTGTGTCTTAGTAAGTACACATATCCATAACGACTATAGTCGTCGGTAAAGGTAATGAAGTATCTTTCACCATTCCTAGTCATCGGCTTAAAAGGACCACATACATCTGAATGTATGATGCCTAGTAAGTCTTTTGCCCTTTCAAAAGTTCCACTAAAGGGTGTCTTGGTCATTTTGCCTTGTAAACAAGATTCGCATACATCAAATGAATTATCTTCATTTGTGTTCAGAAGACCATTTTTCTGAAGTGTATGCATGCGATTCTTGCTTATATGTCCAAGGCGACAATGCCAAAGGTAGGAATCACTCAAATCCATTTTGAGTTTCTTGTTGGTTACTTGGTACATTGAGCTATCATATGATGCGTTATCATGATCTAATTCATAAATACCATTTAAAGACATAGCTTTAAAATAAAACACATCATTCTTAGAAACATAAATATCATAGTTAACAAATTCAAAATTGAAACCAGATTGTTTTAAAAGGGAAACAGAAATTATGTTCCTAGTCAAACTAGGAGCATATAACACATTCTTCAAAATCACTTCCAAACCACTTGGAAGCTTTAAAACGTAGTCTCCTTGAGCTTCGACTTCAACTTTTGCTCCGTTGCCCATAAAGAGACTACTGTCTCCCTTCTTGTAATGTCTACTTCTTCTGAACCCCTGCAACGAATTGCAAATATGAGTTCCACATCCAGTATCTAGTACCCATGTGTTAGAAGAAATAACATTTAGCTCAACATGTATCATAAAGATAGTACCTGAGGTTTGCCCTGCATCCCTCTTGTTTTTCAACTCTTTGAGATAGGTTGGACAATTTCTCTTCCAATGTCCTATCTCACCACATTCAAAACATGGGTCATTTGTAGCAACCTTTTGCTTCTTCTCCTTCGGTTTGGTGGGTTCTGCTTTAGCTTTTCCCTTTCCCTTGACGTGTCCCTTTCTTTTAGCATAGTTTGCTTTAGAGTCGGGGTGGGGCCTCTTTTTGTTGCCTCCTTCATTGATCGCTAGGACGGGTAAAACCTTTTTGCCCATACTTGCTTCGGCCGTCTTGAGCATTGCATGAAGTTCACCAATGCTCTTGTCCCATCCATTCATGTTGTAATTCATTACAAAACTCTCAAATTTCTTTGTTAAAGAGTTGAGGATCAAATCCGTAGCCAACTCTTTAGAGACGGGACAATTTAGCCGTTCGAGGCGATCAATGTGGCTTTTCATCTTGAGAACATAAGATGATACCGATTGGGTTTCCTCCATTCGACATGCATGAAGTGCCCGAACAGTTTCGAAGCGTTCTACCCTTGCTTGTTGTAGGAACATTTCCTTTAACTGGGTAATCATGTCGTATGCCCCGTGGTGTTCAAAATCCTTTTGAATTTCGGGAATCATAGTTCCCAACATGAGGCATGAGGCTTGCATGGAGTCCTCGGTATACTTAACCCAATCGTTGTAGGCTTCCACATCTTCCACGTTAGGTTCATCGGGAATAGGATCGTCCAACACATATGATATTTTCTCTTGCTTGAGAACGATTCTCAAGTTTCGAAACCAATCCATGAAGTTGTTATGGTTGAGACGATCCTTTTCAAGGATGGTTCTTAGTGACAGGTTTCGGACGGTTTGGTTAATCGGGTTTGCATTGTTAGCGGCCATCTACAAAATTTAACAAGTTCAATTTTAGTATTTTCGATATTATTATATTTTAATCATTAATACCCTTTTGTGTCTTAAAGACAATTAATAATTAAAATCTAGAATCCAACGTTACATTTAAATATTGGTTAGGTGACCTTTATCCCTCTATTTAAATTAACAAGGTAGTCAACGTTTGACAATTGCAACTCTTTGCAACTTCTAGCCATATGGGATCGGTTAAACATCTTTATGTTTAGTTGGCATGTTTAATCCCATCAACACCATTGTTCCCCATGCTTCGGTGACCCTAAGTTCATGGTTTCCAAATCAAGTCGTCCAACTTACACACACGTGTGAGTTTATACACATAAGTGGTTAGGTGACCTTTATCCCACAAACATGGTAAATCCACCTCGAATATACAAGTTCCCTCAAATATGGTTAGGTGACCTTTATCCCACAAAAGAGTTCCCAAGTGATTCGAGTGATGTATAAAAGGATGGTGTTTGACTTGTTTTATAAAAGGGATTTTGAGTTTTCAAAATTCTAGTTTAGAAAACTTTATGTACCATATATTTGCATGCATTCAAATCCTTGGTACTTTAGTGAAAACAAATTTTCAAGGTTCTTTTTAATAAAACCCATTTTATTATAAAATCATTAATTTTTAATAACCTTTTATTAACCAATTTTAATGATCTTATAAAGAACCAATTTTACGCTTGTTGTTGATTATTAGTTTGTTAAGCATGCATATCCAAATATCATCTAAACAACAAAATAAACAACCACACAAGCATATCAATAGGTGCATAACCATAGCCAACTATTTTTGACAACACTTGTTAGCCGAAACAAGTGTGTCAAAAGGTCCTTCCTAAAGGGTGAAAAATGACACAAGTAATGTGTCGATGAACTCCCACTTGATCCCGCATCCAAATACTTCAAGTCTCCTTCTTGTGTTGTGATTTCTCCACCTTCTTTGAGCTTCCAAAAGTCTTTTATTTTCAGCTCCAAACTCCTTTGGACTTCAAAAATGTGTTTTGGTTATCGGGTTAAAATCCCGTTGAGAACGATGAAGTTCTTTGGACCGAATATTATGGTCCAAACCAAAACCGCATTTTGTGTGCATCTTCTTTTACAAAATATATCCTAATACATTTTTTCTAGTAAAATAAAATGCACCTAATCTATTTATTTTACATACCAAATGAAAATAAATAAAATACATATCTTTCTAATGGAAGAACAAAATAATTATTACAACCCATTGAAATAATAAATCACAACACAATCATTCAACACAAGGTCATGGCTAGGTCATATGCACCAAAAAAATATATATCCAAATATATACATATATTAATTTCAAGAAGCATAAAAAAAATGGTTCCCTTTTATAAACATTTTCGGCTATTTTCAAAAAACCGAAAAGTTAAGTTTTGTCCAAACAAACAAATCATCCATATGAAATAAATTTTTCAAGATTCTCTTATGCATGTAAGAAAATAATCTTGAAAAACAAAGGGTTAACCATGTTAAAATTTTCGGCCATAGGGTTTTCCACAAACCCGAAACCCGAAATTTTTAATCTATTGAAGTATGCACTCATATAAGCGGCTCTAGATGCCATTGATGGGATTTTAACATGTTTATCAAAGCAATTTCATCCATATGAAATAAAAACGCAGCGGAAATATTGTTTAAAACATGTTACTTTTATATGATATAAAACCATTTATATGCAAAATCCCAAAACCCGGATCCATATATGAGATGTATACTTACAAACACAACCATAGGATGTTTAGAAAACTACCTTCTTGAAGTGCAAGGATTATGAAACGGATGATGCTTCTTGAAATGGTTGTCTTCAAGAGTAGAAGACCTCAAGCTTGTATACCCCAAGCTTCCAACAAACACCACAAGTTTAGCTAGGATTCAACACTTGAAGATCAAAGAATGAACACTTGAAAGAACACTCTTATGGCCGAAATTTTAGAGCAAAAATTCAGCTCTTATGTTTCAATTTTGGTCATGTATTTTATTTAAAATACTAGAGAGAATATCACCAAAAACAAGACCCAATCAAAAGCTCTTACACATGCAAAATGCATGTCATAGCATTGGACCAACATATGTCTTGGGAAGACCACCAAAGTGGACGGCCCTAAGGGGTTTTATTTTAAAAAAAAATCCAATTTTTTTTAATAATAAATAAAGTCTTGTTTAATTTTATAACTTTTATAAAATATAACACTATGTTTGCAAGACTTTATATAATCTTTTATAATGTTATTTAACCTATTAAATAACAAAATAAAATATTCTCTCAAAATAAATTATCCACATAATTTATTGGTTTCTCAAGTGTAATTATTTAGAAAACCAATTTCTAAATATTGTAAGTGTTAATATTTATTTGTTTGATCACATCACAAATAAATAATATAAGTGTTTGTCTAGTTTGTTATTGGGTATGACTCGACTTGGATCATAACGTACTAGCCACATCAATTTATTATGTGTCTTGGGCATACAGAGTCCAACACCTCCATCACTCAAAATGATCTGCTTTCCCTAGATCTAAAAACAAAAAAACCACCTCATCACTTGAAACAAAAACCACAAGCAGTTCGCAGATCTTTAAATGGCGCTGGTGTGTGTGGCGATTAGCGGCTATGAGCCCAGAAACCACCCGTTCCCCAGTGTTGTCACCACAAATAATCATCACCGCCGCCTCCTTAAAACTTGTCTCATTGTTCTGGTGTTTTGTCGTCGTCAGAGATTGTCGGAACGACCGGAAACAAGCCGGAACTCTCAGCCGGTCCCATCTCTTTCTCTCCCTCAGAACTCTCTCTCTTTCCCTCTCTGGGGTTTGGGTGTTTAGTAAAAAAAAGAAAAGGAAGTGGTGGTTTTACATTAAATCTTTTTTTCTTTTAATTTGTATTAAAAAGGGTAAAAAAGACTAATTTACCCTCATGCAGGGTCTACATGACCTGATTTAACCTTAAAATATAGTATGGTTAGTATTAAAGGACAAAGCGTGCAGCATTTGAAAACATTAAGTACAAAACTCATCAATTTTAAAAGTGAAGGATACCGTCTGAAATGTAGTATAAAAATAAAAGACAAAATTTGCATTTCACTCTAGAAAAAAATGTTATAAGAGGCATATTATAAAACCAAACGTTTAGATAAAACGTTTTCCAAGGATATAGTTTATAAAATAAACCATTTCTATTCGTTTTTAATGCACACATAGACAATTAAATGTTTACATAAAACATTTCCGTCCAATCAAACATCAACTTCAATGTACGACCTTTTATTTTTAAACCATACAAAACATTATATAATGTGTTTGCATTCGTTAAAATCATTATTACAACAAATTACTTATATAAAATGTTTACATAAAACATTTTAAAGCATTTATATTCTAACCATTTTTAACAATAATGTTAAAATGAAAGAAATTCTAACGCGCACATTAGAAATATTAACATTTCCTTAAAATGTTAATTCGATTTGTTATAAACACATATAGGTTTCATATAAATAAGTCACTTCTAATATACATGTTAGAAAATAAACAATTAAAAAATTGCTAAAGTGATCCAACCATGAACAAATTAGTCAGGTTCATTGTTTCCATTGTGAGTAAACTACCAAAGTAAATATTTTTTTAGAGTAAATTACTTTTTAAATTCCTGTTTATTAGTGGTTTTAACCACTTGAGTCCAAAATCAAAATGTTTAACGTCCTGAGTCACTAACCACTCATTTAATAACGTTTTGAGTCCCTATGTTTTAGTGGTTATAACTATTTAAATCCAAAATAAAAAATACAAGTGTTAAAAATTGGACTAAAAACGTTACAAAATAATTGTTTAAGAACTCAGGGCGTTAAATTTTTTGATTTTGAAGTTAAGTGGTTAAAACCACTAGTAGTGAAAAAGTAATTGAGTATTTCACCGACTTTACTTTGTCTGAATCACCCCTTTAATCCATGCATACCAAGGCAAACTCGATTAACCCAATAGCTACTTTTGTCCACCGACTTTGAATTAATTACACTTCTAATTCACTTACACTCCATTAAATTTGGATTCCACCAATATTGTTGTTGGGGATGGTTTAAATGAAAATCACTTTTATTGTGAAAACTCGAAAACTAAGTTAAAAAAGCCTAAAAAACACACCAATTTTTTTTTTCAATTTTTTTATAAAATCGCAGGTTTTTATATATAAAAAAACTTAAAAAAAAAAATTTGTAGTACACATGTGTAGTATTACACATGTGCACTACAAAAAAAAATTCTTTTTTTTTTTTGAAAAATTTTTTTATATAAAAAAACTTGCGAAAATTGGTATGCAAAAAAAAAATTTGGTATGTTTTTTTGGCTTTTTTAATTAGTTTTCGAGTTTTCACAATAACGAGTGGTTTTCATTTGAACCTTCCCCTATTGTTTTATGTGGTTTACTTAATTACGACCAAACCTTAATACATATTACATAATTTGGTAATAAAAGAAATTATATCAATTACCTCCACCTCTATTTATAATTTTAACAGCTCATGCAAACCATTCATCTCCAGTGATTGCCAAACTATTTATTTTGAACCAGATCGATCCTAACAAATATATTCGAGTTGATGGTTTCACCACCGTTGTAGCCAGGCGAGTCGCGAGGGGCTGCTCCCCCTTCTCGGAAAACAGCTCTGAAACTCGCTAAACTCTGATACCAATTGTTGGAAAATCAGGTCCTTGATCGAACACATAAAACATGCTTTGAACGAACTCGTTCGACTCTTTTATTATTTATCAATGAAAAGCACATCAAATGACAATAGACCTATCATCTATTTATACTAACCTTATACTAGTCCTAACCTAGCTAAAATCATTTAAATAATTAAATAAACTAATTAGATCAACCTACCTACTCGTAAATATCCCTAAAGTAAATAAAAAAACTAAATAAATAGTTTAACAAAAGCATAAATATCCCTAAAGTAAATAAAAAACTAAATAAAGAGTTTAGCAAAAATTAGGGTAAATTACACTTTTCGTCCTTTATGTTTGTATTGAATTGCAATAGATAGTTTTTAACTTTAATAATTACAGTCACAATCGTTTATTTGAAAAACCCATTACACCATTGGTCCTTTAGCACTAACCTAGTTAATTTTAAACATTAAGTCATATCATGTGCGCCTCATATGAGGGCATTTACGTCTTTTCACATCTTCTTTCTTCCTTCCTTGTAAAACCCCTCTTTCACCATCAACCCTTGTTTATAACACCCACCACACCAGACCGTCGCCACCACCACACCACTATCACAGACACTACTGCCATACCACCACCATCTGTAAAATTACATATCTGTCTATTTCGGACATTTCGGCCACCACCGCCGACACTCCTGCACCACCATCATCAGATCACAACAGCACTCCTGAATCATCATGGCCAAATACTCATCAAGCGGTGGTCAAATCCCACCACAAACCCCTCCAATACCTCAGTTACCTCTTGATTTATGTAATACTTCAGCAGATTTAAGTGACGGAACCAAAATCCCTCCAAAATCGGTGGTCGCGGCCAACAAAAAAACCCATAGTGTGGCAGATTTTTTGGAGTCGTCCACAAGTTTGGATGAATCGACCACCCACATCTCTGATTCAGGTGGAAATCAAGCTGCTGACTCTCTCTCCCTCCGATTTAGGCAAAGCTGCTGACTTCCGGCGTAGCCTAAGAAGTCGAGGCCGGGAAGAAATCAAACAATAAATATAACAATATGATGATTTCATGAAATATGATCCAAGACAGCCTGCTAACATTGGGTTGGGTAACACTCGATCTGACCCAGTAAAAAAATTAAATCTTGAACATATTGTAGTCATAAAAGTGGAGTGATTAAGAATCATGAAAGTGGGTAACTTAGTTTACTTTACCTTATGGAAAAATATGGCAGTGGGTTGTTAGAGTCATGAAAATAAGAAAGTGTAGACTTCATATCTATATAAAAAACTTTGAGATCGTGAGACTTTTGTTGCTGTTGATGATGAGGATGACCGGGACCAAGGTTGGTGACGGTGGCTGGGGCATAGGATTTGACGGAGGTGAAGTGACGGAGAGGTTGCGGCGGAAAGAGGAGGGTAGACGGAGGTCGGGGTGGGGGTGGAGGTGGGGGTGGGGGTGGGTGGTGGTGGTGGGTGGGGAATGTTGGGTGGTGGTGGCATATTGCCATTGTTGAGTTGCAGAGAGAGTGTTGTAGGTGGAGGTGGGTGGGAACGGTTGGCGGGTGTGAGTGGTTGATTTATAAATATAAAGTATATTATCTTGAGTTTTTCTATTTTTTAAATATATATTTTATTAAATAAATAGGTAAAAGTACAAAATTACCCTTAAATGAATAGACTTAACAAAAAAAATATTTTAACCTAGTTAGTGGTAAAGGACGAAAGGTGTAATGGGTTTTACAAATAAATGATTGTGACTGTAATTATTGAAGTTAAAGAATATCTATCTATTGCAATTCAATACAAACATAAAGGACGAAAATGTAATTTACTCCAAAAATGATTTACAACCCGTTTAACAATTATCTCTATTATGTAAAAAAAGGATTGTTGTTAATAAAATTCTTATACCTTACATTTACAAGGGACATGCACAGTAAAATTCAAAAGATCAAAGCTAAAGTACAATTTGAATTGCATTACTTGCGCATGTGTCAATTAATATTATAAAAAAACCTATTATTTACTAAAATAACGTTAAGAAGACTACTAAAAACTAAATTTTCATTATATAAATATCCTATGTAGGTGTGGCTTTTCTTTACTATTCTTTAATATTTTTATACTATTTTCATATCATGATTACTTTTAAATATATTATATTATATTTCCTTTTATAACTATTCTTATACCCTACATTTACAAGGGACATGTACAATAAAATATAAAATATAAAAGACTAAAGCTAAAGTACAATTTGAATTGCATTACTTGCACATGTGTCAATTAATATTATAAAAAAACCTATTATTTACTAAAATGACATTAAGAAGACTATTAACAACATAAGAACAAAACATTCATTATATAAATATCCTATGTAAGTGTGGCTTTTCTTTTCTTTTCTTTGCTATTCTTACATATTTTTATAATATTTAATATAGTGGGTTTTGGGTTAATTTTCTAGAGTAAATTACAAAACTCTTCCTTTATGTATGTTACTTATTGCAAACTGTGTCCTTTATCTTTAATAAGTACAAAAACTGTACTCGATGTTTACAAACACTTGCACATTATGTCCTTTATGTATTTTTCATAGTTAAATCAGACCAAGGCCCACATGAGGGTATTTTGGTAATTTTACTAATTTATTAAAAATATCTCTATTAAAGAAAATAAAAAAAAGAATTTTAAATAATTGAATATATATAAAAAAAATTAATTAAATCCACTATCATATAACTGATTTTCTTTCTATCTCTTAACTTTCTCTATCTCTCTAACCTTAAAACCAGAAAACCCTAAAAATCCAAATTTTAATAGGGAAACCTTCAAATTCAAATCTGTAACAATGATCTAATCTTTTCTTGTTAGGTCCTGTTTGTGCCGGATCTGATTTATGCAACTGTAGATGAACCGATCTTGAGCAAAGTGCGGAATCCTTTGATCTCATAGAAATACAACACGCAATTCAACGTTTAAACACTGTCTGAATCTTTCTATTACAATATTGTGAAAGTACAAGAACCAGAAGAAAGTTCAGACGATGACAGAGTACACAAAGGCGTCAGCAGATCTAGAGGTGCAAAAGTTCTGACTGAGACACTCGGACGGGGTATTTATAGACATCTCAGGAAGGTAATAGATGCTGTCCGAATGAGTGGTTATCCGCTCGGATTGCTATCCGGTCGGATGGCTATCCGGTCGGATGGCTATCCGACCGGATGACACAAGTCAACCGTCGAACATCATCTTTAACAAACCAAGTCCATTTCCTGAGCTGTCGTTCTATCTAACACACAAACATTACATAATACATTACAAAGGACACAAATATACAAAACATGACTAAATGCTGACGGGGGCTACAGACGTATACACTAACAGACTCCCCCTCGGATGTAGCTGCAGTTCCTTCCAGCATAGTCTTTAATTCCTCTTGTTGCGCCTTCGTTCTTTCGCTTTCTGTCTTCTCTTCTCTGCCCTTTCATCTAACATTCTTTTCCTTATATGTCTTCCTTCAGTCAACCACCATTTCCTGTAGACTGGATCACCATCACGCTTCCGATCCCATTTGGGAATCTTGTTCTCTTCTTATTCAATCGGCGTTTGATCCGTTGGTATTGACTTCCAAAACTTGCGTTTGCCCAGCTCAGCTGCTCTTTTAGCAATAGCTTTTGATCTTTGTTCACGTTTATATTTTTTCAGAAATTCATCAATCTCGAGATCTCTCCATTTTGTCTTCCAGTATCTTCCCGAGTTGATGTCTTGAGCAAAGCACACATCCACTATCGTTTGATATTGCATTGCTTGCTCTTTATCAGGCCTTTCGTAGACTATCTTGTTGTAGAATAGGCAGTCTATGTCTTTCTTTGAACAATTTACAAGCCACATAGGATCTAACACACAAATCCTTCTTGCTTCTTTAGTGGACTTGTTGTATAAAGAAATGATAGCTTCGGCCGTCGTTTGATTGTATAACCACCCTTCAAACTCTTCGTGGAAATCTTGCTCTATTCCCCGTAAAGGCATATTCTTCAAACAACGAGGAGGCTTGATATCTAGAGTAATATCTTTTTCACCACTTTCTAATATTCTAACAATTTGTTCTGGATAATGAGGTTTCCAATCAGGATACCTTGCCTTCGCTTGAAGCTTCACATAGTTCCATAGATGTTGATCATGCTGCTTCACATCCAAACCATAGTAAAATTCTTTAATATTCTTCGTTTTCACCAACTCATCTACATCCCACCATGGAAGGGTTTTAATATCAGACAAAAACTCGAAGTACTGCACCCCTTGTTCCCGTCTAATGGCATAAACTTGTAAATCTTCCAGATATCCCCAAGAAAGAATGTCACCCCAAGAAAGATCTTTGTTATGAGTGAAGAACTGAAGTGCCCTAAGATTCTTTCTCTCTTTCGGCATAACTTTGAACCATTTCTTCCTTTCTTCAGCAAGATTTTCTCTGGGTATGGTTTCTGAAATACCCTCAGTGGATACTTTCTCAACAATCTTTCTCCTGATTTCATCTTCATTTCGGTCTTTGAACATTTCCGCCAAAGAGGGAAAAGTCTCATCAATTCCAGAATAGTGGAAATCAATTTCATCATCAGATGAGTCTGAAGCATCTTCAACAATTACATCATTGTAGTGATCAGCTTCATAAGCATACCTTGGCTCAAATATATCTTCAGATGTCTGAGGAATCTCATCTTCAATATCGAATTTAAATTTCCCATCTTCTAAACCCAATTCCTCCAACATCTCTTCTCTTGACCTCCTAACCTCAATTACCTCCTCATGTTTATCATGTAGGTAAATAACAGTAGGATTTGTGAGGAATACCTGGTCAACATGTTGTTTTCCAGATGTAGAAGTTTCTTGCTGATCATTATCTTCTTGTTCGTTGATCTGATCATTCAGAAACTCCTCAATTTTCTGTTCATCAATAGGATTCTCAACCAGCAATCCCGAAGCACCTTGATCATC
Organism: Helianthus tuberosus; assembly: GCA_030545235.1. Lineage (NCBI taxonomy): Eukaryota > Viridiplantae > Streptophyta > Magnoliopsida > Asterales > Asteraceae > Helianthus > Helianthus tuberosus. Next base: position 120,728,850 of record CM060356.1, on the reverse strand, counting down.
GTCATCATTCTTCTTATCATCATCATCATCATCTTTCTTATCATCTTTCTGATCAGACTTGTCATCATCATTATTTTCATCTTCGTCTTTTTCTTCATCACCACCAAGGATCTCCAAGTCGGAATCACTATCCACAACTTCTCCACGAGCTCTCTTTGTTGCTTTTCGCCTTTCTTCAATTTTCACTTGGCGAACAATCTCTGGTATACTGTAAGGCACTGTGGATGGTCTTCCAACAAGAACAAACTGTTGTGTCTTCCATTCCAATAATAACATTTCTTTTGCCTTACTTTTCTTTTGAATAGCAGCAACTCGACGAATAATTTCATTAAGATCAATGGATAGAGAAGACTCACCTACCAGCATGAAGTCTTGATCTTGTTCATTGTTAGCATCTTCAGCAACTTGTTCTTGAACATCCTCGATAACTTGTTCTTGAACATCTTCAAAATTCTGTTCTTGAACAGTTTCAACATCAATCATTTCAATGTCAACTTGACTAGAAGACCCACCATCTTCTTGAGTTTCCTCAATAACATTTTTGTTCTTTTGTGTGGCTTCTTCAGCTAGTCTCCTTTCTCTTTCGAGATCATTGAAAGCAACATGAACATCAATCTTCAAGTGACTTTCTAGTACTGCATATAGCATGCTGAGCTGATTGTCTTTCATTACTTTATCTGCTTTCATTGCTTCCATTTCTAACTTTATTGTCTTCATTTCGTTTGATGAAGCTTCACTCATTTCACTGAGAAGCTGATTCAGTGTCTGGTTCACATCTTGAAGATTCTTTATCTTCACATTCAATGAAGCAATTTCTGCTATCAACAGTTCAAACACTTTTGAATTATCATGAGCTTCATTCTTCATTTTGTTCATTGCTTCCTCTTGGTCTATCAACACCGCTCTGACTTGATCATGAGCTTTCATCAATTTATCAACCTGTTTCTTTAGAATGTCACGCTCTGCTTCAGTTTTAGCTTTGCCTTTTTCTAACTTGTGACCTTTTGTAATAATTCTTTTACTGCTTCATTGTTGAACATATCATAGTCGTCTTCAGGAATGTCTTCTGTGTAAATCCCCGTAGCTTCTGGAAGTCCTTCAAATATGTAATCAAACTTTGAATCCTTTGGATGTGACGATTCTGGTTTATCTTGTGGAGGTGGACGTGGAGTAGCAGCTTTGAACCCAGCGATTTCAACATAGTCATCATCACCTCCCGTTCTTTTCTGAGCTTCTACTACAGGTTCTTCAATACTTTTTACCTCAGGTTCTTTTGGAGTTTCAACACTTTGAGCCTTTTCTGATTCAAGAACCTTTGACTTCTGAAGATGTTTTTCTTTCTTTCCACCTTTATCTTTTGGTGGTTCAGCACTAGATTTCTTTGCTCTAACATTTCTCGGAATGACTCCTGCTTGAATCGCTTTACGTTTTGCCCTTTGTTTCTTTGGCTCATCAGGTTTATAAGAAGAGTCTTCTTCATCCGATGTTTTCTGCTTCTTAGAAGGCTTTTTCTTCAGTTGAACTTTTCCTCTACCAAGTGTTGTTGGATCAAGCTCTGACTCAGACTCAGTACCTTCATAATCATCATTACTTGAATCATCTTATACAACACCTTCAGGCTCTGTAACTTTGGTACCTTCAGCTTGAACACTAGAACTTTGTTCTTTCTGTGCAGCAACTTCCTCATTCCTTTTTAGAAAGCTTTCAAGAAAATGCTTCAATAAATTAGCTCCTTCTTGAATAACTGCTGACGGTTCCAACACTGTATCATCAATTAGTCTCTGCTGTGATTCTCCAGATGGCCCTGTAAAACAAACAATTAAGATAACATGAGAATAATATAGCAAGTTAAAGTTCTATCTTCTCTCATGACTCCCCCTCTCACTGTACCCTTAATCACAATCTTAGGAACTGGTTCCTTTGGAATAGGAACTGCAGGAGAAGTCTTGGGAGTTCTCTTTCTCTTCACATCTTTTACTTTCTCAACCCCCATCTGGTATTCTTTTCTTTAAACTCACTCATCTTTACATATTCATTATCTGAGTCACTATTTTGGTGTCTCCAAGCATCATTCTCTGAAGCAATATATGTCGTTCTGCTGATTTTGCATATCATTCTTTTCGCTCCTGGGTTAGAACCCTTAATTAATCTACTTAAGGTATCTGCTGTCATGTGCCTCAGACCTAAAATATCATCATTACTCTTCTCAAGGTCCTTGAACTGATCATCAATCATCATTTGTACAAAGCGAGGATACACGATGTACTTCTTGTTTTCAGCTTTTGTATTCTCAGACATGTAATCGAATATCACTTGAGAAACATTATATGGCCTATTTAAAACAAGGCATGTGATGATGTTCATAAGATAGTCCGATGTTTCATCATAAGCTCCATTCCTATGTGATAGAGCATGTGTCACACAATGAACCATAAATTTGTAAGCATGACTGAAATTTGTTTTTAACATTTTTCCATTTATGTACCCTATGAATCCCATTCTGCACCATATTCCTTTTGCTAGACGTTCGGGGATAATGGTTGGATCATTATCAGAATCACCTAATTCCAACACACGTCTCACATCACCAACTTTTATCTTAAACTCCAAATCCACACTCTTTCCATTCTCATCTCTCTTTGTTACTGCAGAGTAGATAGTCTTATCTTTCTCTTCGTATCTTGCAGAGTTCCAAAATCGTCTGACATGTGATTCGTAGACTATGGTTTTGTCAGTTAATGCCTTAGCAATCCTGCTTTCCCTTAAGAATTTTTCAATTTCCTCAATTACAGATTTTTCTGTATATTCTTTTTCTAACAGACAGTAGATGTTATGCGTTTTCTCCCAGTTCTGTAGCAAAAAGAAAAAAATTTACCAATAAGAAAAATCTTGGAATTTCTCAAAAATTTTCTAACTCTGAAGATCTCTCTATATAGTACAGAGACTCGGATTGCTATCCGACTGGATGGCCTTTTGAAAATGAAATGATTGTCCGCTCGAATTACTATCCGACCGGATTACCATTTCAAGTAATAAGAATGAATTGCCACCCGGTCGAATTGCTATCCGACCGGATTGTCATCCGAGGCATGACATGGGATGAACAAATGAAAAATGCATTTGAAACGAATTGCCACCCGGTCGAATTGCTATCCGACCGGATTGTCATCCGAGGCATGACATGGGATGAACAAATGAAGAAATGCATTTGAAACGAATTGCCACTCGGTCAAATTGCTATCCGACCGGATTGTACAAATCCCCAGGCAAAAATTTATGAAGGCAATGAAACGAATTGCCATACGGTCGAATTGCTATCCGACCGGATTGCTAAACAATTCAAAGCAATTTTGACAGTTAACAGATGCACAGATTTCAAGAAACAAGTTATGGAACGGATTGCTATCCGACCGGATAGTCACACATATGAATAACAGTTAAGGAATCTTGAAGAACATCAAAAAATTTCTAAGGCAAAACCTCTGATTGAACATAGATCTACGTAGAGAATCTAATTGCGAGCAAAACCCTATGTTTAAAGTTGTCTAATTTGTCCTAATCAGGATTTAATTTGACAAAAGCTCTACCGAAGGTTGTAATGACTAAACATCAGATCTACTCATTATAATCATGTTTTGACACAAATTAAACCGGTGAATCTCTAGATCTGAACCTTGCGAACAAAACCTTATGTTTGAAACTCATCAAAACTGACTAAAACTACCTAGATTTGACTTAAAGACTTCGACAGTGACGTCATCGGCCAAGAACAATCAATAAACATCAAATTTTTCATCAGATTTAGGCAAGAAAGACATACCATTGCCATTGTAAAAGTTGTGCTAACCAACGATCCAACGATTTGTGCAAAGAAGTGTGAAGAAAATAAGATAAGAAAATCAAAGTGTGAGAGAGAATGAAGGTTGTCCGAGCGGGTAACCTTTTGACTGACCATTGACCCTTTATTTATAGTGACACATGTGTCGAATTGCTATCCGACCGGATTGCTATCCGAGCGAGGCACAAATTTGACTTTTTGATATTTTCTCCAATTTTGTCAGATTAAAAATCCACTTAAGTATCTAGGTCCAAGTTAATGACCCTAGGCACTTAATTTGTCGACCAAGTCCAACTTAATGACCTTGGTTGACCCGATACAAAGCGTACTGACATTTTTCTTTATTCTTGTACAACCATTTTTCCGAAAATTACAAGTTTCAACTTAATGAACTTGTATTTGACTTTTTATTTCCACAAGATTAACATGATTAGCTCCTAACTTATCTGTCCAGCTCAGAAACTTCCAACATCTTTCTCAAACTGTGAGTCTGAAGATCAGCTTTCCACTTTGGTTTGTCGGAAAAATAAAGCAGAAATGGAAAATCTTTTTGGTTTTATGAATAAAGTTTCTAAACTAGAAATGAAATACAGAAATAAAAACTATTTACAAACATATTTTTGGTGAGCGTGTTAGGGAATCATATCAGCTGCCGACAAATTACAAGTACCGTTAAGCTTGATTTCATTCTCAGCATTAAACAATTCGCTTAGATTGTCGATATACCGATCCACTTAAGTTCTCACACAAATTTCAATCTATCCAGGATACGAATTAGGTGTTTTAAGATCTTAACTTTTACACGTGTACCACCTCAGAATATACTCCCGTATCCAGATCCCAATATTCAGTCTTACAGGTGAATATACCTAGATGATATCTGTAGGGGGTTAGAATGCGAGGGCCGTGAGAGCTCAGGTCAGAACTTCCGTTCAGCAGAGAGATGACGGCTTCGACTTTTGGTGTGTCCCCTTTAGAGGATCTTTTCTTCAACAGCACATGATTAACATTTTGCAATGTTTCATCATTTTTTTATGCTGAGGGGAGTGCTATATTTCAAGCAAGCGAAAAGTATTATACGAGGACTAGGCCATTGCTTCCGCAAAATCAGAAGTCCCGGGATAATACCCCAGATATCACTAAGTATAAAGACCTAGTATCTCAGAAAGAGGGGTCCTTCAAACAAGATTTCGGGGGTTACCCATATATCCGAGAGATATTCCCCATGTAAAAGCAAGTTGTGATTTAGGTTTATATCCTGAACAAACTTACTAAATGTGTAAAAACCTACCGGCATATCATCAGCGAGACTGCTTAAAGCTTTTAAACAATACATTTCTTTAGCATACCGTAACTGTCTAGTTGATGTACTATCATTTTCCCTTTTTACACTAGCTCTTTTTCGGATTTCTATTGTTTTTGGATTTTGAAATATCTCATTTTTTGGGTTTTTGAATTTTTTATTGTTTTTGTATTTTCAGAAAATATAACCTATCTCCCCCTAAATACCAAAACATCTAAAAATTCGACAAACCATTGCAGATTGCTTTTCAACATCATCTACAGTGGTACCTTCATCAACGCCAATAATCCCCTCCGACACCGATAAAAGCTTCATACCGTTTAGTTTTAATAGATATTGAAAACGAGTTTTATCAAACGCTTTGGTATGTAAATCAGCTTTTTGTTCGTTAGTGTGGATTTTTTCTATTCGTATCAACTTCTTCTCGAAACAGTCTCGGATGAAGTGATGACGAATTTCAATGTGTTTGGTTTTAGCGTGATGAACAGGATTTTTTGTTATGTTTCTAGCTGCCTCGTTATCAACAAAGATAGGGGAGTTAAGAAATTGCAAACCGTAGTCACGCATCTGTTGCTGGATCCACAAGATCTGAGAGCAGCAGCTGCTAGCAGATACATATTCAGCTTCACATGTGGATAAAGCGACAGAGGTATGCTTCTTGCATTGCCAGGTGACCAATCGTGGTCCGAAAAACTGGCACCCCGCTGTTGTTGATTTAGCGTTCACTTTGCAGCATCCGAAATCAGAATCAGAATATCCCTCAAGTGTGAAATCGCCTTCTTTTGGATACCACAACACCAGCGATGGAGTTCCTTTCAGGTAGCGTAGAATCCTTTTCACAATTACCATATGCGATGCTCTGGGACTTGACTGAAACCGTGCTGCGAGGCAGGTTGGATACATAATATCCGGTCTTGATGCCGTCAAATATATCAGCGATCCAATCATGGAGCGATATAGCGTTTCATCTACCTTATCTCCGGTGAGATCAGGGTTTATCCCATGGTTCGTCACTAACGGGGTGGACATTGGTGACATTCCTGACATTCCGAATTTCTCCAGAACATCATGAACGTATTTTGTTTGATGTATGAACGTTCCCTCGGGTAGTTGATCAACCTGAAGCCCCAAGAAGAAATTCATCTCACCCATTGATGACATTTCAAACTTCTGCTTCATAACTTTTTCAAAATCTTTGCAGAGTTGTTCATTTGTAGACCCGAAAATTATGTCGTCCACGTAAATTTGGACTATCAGAAGATGGCCGTCGACTTCTTTTGTGAACAGAGTGGCATCTACCTTTCCTCGGATGAAGTTGTTGGCTAACAGATGTTGAGACAAGGTCTCATACCAGGCTCTCGGGGCCTGATGCAAGCCGTATAACACCTTATCCAAGAGATAAACTTTATCTTTGTGGATTGGGTCGGTGAAGCCCGGTGGCTGTCCGACATATACCTCCTCTTTCACTTTGCCATAGAGAAACGCCGACTTCACATCTAGCTGAAAAACTTTAAATCCTTTCCAAGATGCAAATGCTAGGAAGATTCTGATCGCTTCAAGTCTGGCAACCTAAGCATATACTTCAGTGAAATCTATCCCCTCCTGCTGACTGAAACCTTGGACGACGAGTCGAGCTTTGTTGCGAATAATAACTCCTCGATCATCCCTCCTGCACTTGAACACCCACTTGGTGTTAATCTTCCTTTGACCATCAGGCAGGTCCACCAGTTTCCAGACTCCCAACTTCTCAAACTGACTCAGCTCCTCTTGCATCGCGTTGACCCAAGAATCTTCAGTTAGTGCTTCCTTGTATGTTCGCGGTTCAATCTGCGAAATAAAACAACTAAGTGAAAACTGTGTTTGTAAAGGAGCAACTGTAGAGTAAAAACAAGTAAGGCCTTGGTCAATTTGTCGTCTGGTGCGGACGCATGATTGCAATTCTCCAATAATCAACTCCTCTGGATGGTATGAAAGAGTTCTTGGCATCGCCTCGCCTGGAACATCTACCTCGCCTTCCAAATTTGTGACATTTTGATTTGCATCTTGTTCATTGACTGGATTTGTTTGATCTGAAATCTGGATCTGCTCCCTCTCAGACTCTGAATCACCATGATCAAATGTTGGTCCGATATCAGGTATTGATTCATCATTTGTTGTTGTTTGATTATCAGGAGCTTGTTCATGTTCTGAAGAAGTTTGCTGTATATCATCATGTTCTCCAGCATTGCTTGGACCGGTTTCATCATCATTTGAAGTTTGCCGTTGACGTCTAGAAGACTCAGCTGGGAACCTTTCTTGTAATGACTCATACTCTCTTAGAATATCCAACTCGTCAAAGAACTCTGGTTCTTCCTCCATGTCGAAAGAATCCCACAAAGTATCATAATTGAAACACCATGAGTCGCCGGGATTCTGCGGTGGCATTGTATGACCCTGACATTCAACATTGTGTGCTTCTATGATCCGCTTTAAACTTGGAACAAATACTCGTTTTTGTGGACTCGAATAACCCACGAATATTCCTTCAATGCTCTTTGGACCAAACTTCCAAAAGGCTCTAAAACTGTGCAGGGAGACCCAAAAGGTTCCAGATACTTCAGGTTAGGTTTGCGGTGATTTATCAGCTCAAAACACGTCTTGTTGAATTTCTTTACTGTGAGAACCCGGTTGAGAGTATAACAAGCGGCTGACACTGCTTCTGCCCAAAAGTTGATTGGTAGCTTTGAATCAACAAGCATTGTTCTGGCCGTTTCAATTTGTGTCATGTTCTTTCATTCTGCTACTCCATTTTGTTGTGGAGTGTAAGGAGCACTAAATTCATGCAATATTCCCCTCTCATCACAAAATTCTTCCATTCGGTTGTTCTTAAACTCTGTACCGTTGTTACTTCTGATTCTTTTGATACGAGCTTGGTACAAGTTTTCAATTTTTCTGAACAACGCCATCAAACTTTCGAAAGTCTCATCCTTTGTCTTCAGAAATGATACCCATGAAAACCTTGAATAATCGTCTATTACTACTAGACAGTAGAGATCACCAGTTATACTTTTGACGTTTACTGGACCAAAAAGATCTATATGTATCCTCTCCAACGGTCTAGAAACAGAATTAACTTGCTTATGTGGATGAGATTTCTTCTTTTGTTTGCCTTTGATGCAGCTAATGCATTCTCCTTCCAGATGGAAACCTTTCAAATGAACTCCGTTGACTAAGTCATTATGAACCAAGTAGTTCATTTTTCGCAGGTGAATATGCCCCATCTTTCGATGCTATAACTGTGACTCTTTTTCAGTGGCTCGAGACATGAAACAATGAGCCTGACCCGTTGAAGTAGTTGCTGTACTCATGTCTAATACGTACAGGTCATTGACTCTAGGTGCTCTCATGATAATCCACTCTTCGGGGACAACAAACCCAGGTTTCAAGATCAAACATTCTTTATCCGTGAAATACGTTGTATACATGCGATCACAGATTTGAGAGATGCTTAGAAGATTGTTTTCAAGCTCTGCGATGTAATTTACTCTTTCAAACGTGACAATGCCATTAGATAGAGTTCCTTCACCAATTATACGTCCTCCTTGATTTCCTGCAAAACCCACGTAACCTCCGTTAAACCCTCTAACATCATACAATAGGGCTTTCTCTCCTGTCATGTGCCGAGAAGCTCCACTATCCTTAATCCAACGTGAAACGGATCTTGGAAGCCCCTGCACATATTAAAAATACTTAGTTAGATTTTGATGCCACCCAAGCCTTTTTTGACTCGGGTAACTTGACATTGATATGAGTTGTTGCAGTATATAATGGTGGAAAATTTTTGTCATTTATTTTCAAGCTCTCTTCAGATCCAATCTCAACCTCTTTGTATAAAGAGAAATCCTTTTTCGGAGGTTGACTAGATGATTGGTCTTTCTTTACCACATACTTCTTTTCAGAAGTCGATTTTTGTTTTTCTAGTTTCTCATATAAATCCAAAGGTACATACATCTTCTTGGTTGACGATGATGATTTTTCAGTCTCAGACACCTTTGGTTTTAGAGAACTTGCTTTCTTTTCAACACATTTTGGCTTCCATGTTTGTTGAGATGAGGCAACTCGTTTGTAAAATTTGTCATTTTTAGTTACCACATTTTTTACGGGTTCAGTTTTGATTTTTGTATTTTCATTTTTCAAAATTTTCTCAACAACCATTGGTGCTTTGCCTTTTACATCAACTTTCTTTTTCTGACTTTCAACAACTTCAGACTTAGGCTTAAAGTTGGTGCACTTTCGTGCAATGTGTCCAACTTTATTGCACATAAAGCATGTACGAGTATCAACTACTCGACTTGTGCCTTCAGTCTGAGGCTGTGAGGCCTTCTCCTCAAAGAACGCTTCATTTGATTTTGAAAAAATCTCAGACTCTTGCTCGGAATGAGAACTCGAGCTTTTTACAAACACCTTTTTCTCTACAAACTTCTTGTTTTGAAAATTTCTTCTTTGATTTTTCTTACCACCCTGATAACCACCCGACCATCTGTTTTGATTGTTGTTAGAAAAACGTGGTGGTACAACAGGTTTCTTATAATAAGACTTATCTTTTTTCAAAATTCAATTGTCTTTCAGCATGTTTCAAACCTTCAATCTCAGACACATCAATTTCAACCAACTTGAACACATTTCTTAGTTTGCCAACATTCACATTTTCTATTGGAAAATCATGATCCGAATACAACTTATCAGATCCAATCATCTTGTACATCACAAGATTAGGTTCTTCACTTAAGTTGTTTTTGGATTTAGATTTTGGAATGTATTTGTCCAAGAAACATTCATCTTCCTCAGAAGTGTCACTTTCAGACTTTAAAACATTTTCAACTACACTTTTCACAACTTCATATTGGGCACTATCTTCATCGGAAGATGAAGTGAATGTGATATCAATTGTGTCCGGAAGTTTCACTTCATTTACTTCTTCATCATTAACCAACCCTGATTTTTTCTTTGAAAATTGTTTAAAACTGGTGGTGGAACTTGATGATATCCCACCCCGGTTCCATCGGAGTATACATCTTCGCCTGTTTTGTTCTTCCCAATTGGTTTAGGAACGATGTGTTGGAGAAAAAAACTTGCGGAGTTGTAACTGTTCAGTTTCAACTGAATGCGTTCATTTTCAATTTTAGCTTCTTGAAACTGAAGCTTCAATTTAGCAATTTCATCCAGTTGTTGGTTGATTAACTCTTCTTTCACCCTAAGAACTCCTGACAGTTGAAGATTTTCTTTGGTTGTCTTACCATTTCTTTCATCAGAATCTTTAACCGTTCGTTTTAGCTTCTCAAAATTTTCTGAAAGGTGACGATTTTCATGAATTAATTTTTCATTTTCTTTCCTAATTCTTTCTATGTCACTTTTATCACTTTCAATTTTCTCAAGTAACTCTTTTGATCGTTCTTTTGAAGCTTTTAACATTTTGTCACGGTTTAAGATCTGATCTTCAACGTCTCTGACTCTTTTTGTCAAATCTTCAATCCTTTTGTTGTTAAGGTAAGCAATAGTACTACAATCCTTGCAATTTTCATGCAATTTTTGCAGTCACTTTCAGTTTTAACTTTCTTACCTGACTCTTTGTTTGTATCAATCTGACTGACCTGGCTTTTTGACTCATTTCCAGAACCAGAAACTACCTCTAGCTCTTTTGCAGCAAGAACTTTGTCAGCCATCTTCTTCAAGTTTTCAGCAGTAAACTCTTGTGATGTATCAATAATCTCATCATCAATTTTCTTTGACTGCGGCTTCTTCTCTGCTTCTTTTTCTTTTTCTTCTTTCTCAATTGCTTTTTCTTCTCCACCTCCCCACCATTCTCTCTGCCTGGCTTCTTCTTCTTCAGTAAACTGCTGGATGAGAGCATCAACACTAATGGAATCTGGATCAACTGCAATGTTTCCTTGTGGATCAAGGTAACATTCTCTGTCGGCATCCCATCTCTTTGCTCTTTTAGCTTCTTTGTATATGTTATAGATTCTGCTCATCCTGGTTTGGGCTTTCATTCTTCTATTGACGAATTTTTCTTCTTCTGTTCTGTTGTCTATAAAAGGGACAATCTTTGCCACAAATGCATATCCCACTGCATCCTCTTCTGGTAGCAGTTCGCTCCAATCAAAACCTTCGTCATCATGAATAACAGCAAGAGCTCTTGATTTTTCTTTGGGGGTATCTTCAAGCTGCTTCATTCTGGGCGGTTCTGATTTGTTCTGATGATAGATTGCTGTTTTGTAGTAATCTTCACGAAATGGATTTGCAGTATCATCAGCAGGTGCGTTTCGACATTCACTTTTGAAGTGTCCCTTTTGTTTACACTTGAAGCACGTGACTTTTGAATTATCAAAGCCAAGTTTTGTGGACGGTCCTCCAATTGAATGTCGACCAGTAATCTCTATAAACCTTTGGGCTCTTCGGACTGCACTAGCCATACACCACCTGATGTCGATCAACTCCATCTCTTCCGGGTCGATCTGATCATAGTCCTCCTTGGTGAGGTTAGTGTTTCCAATCTTGCCTGCTACAAGGCTCTCATATGACTCTAGCACAGAAGCTAAGAACACCATTTGCTACTTTGCGGATTCTTCACTGAAATTTTTACCATTCTTTAAATCCACAACAATGTTGCATTGAAACAGATTCTTTGGAACTGATTGCTGTTGACTTGAAGTATTTGAAGATGATCCTTGACCTGAAGCATTGGATGATAATCCTCCATGAAAACCACTGTTTGAACTTTCTGGATTTGTCAGGTTAGAACTTTCTGCTGAAAAGGCTGTCTTAGGGGATACAGTCTTCGGGATCATACTTCCCCGATAGTACAGCTCCACATTTTGCTGGTATGAGGAATGATTGACTTTGTTTGATTTCTTGATCTCCAGCTCATGACTCTCTAGTCTTTCAATCAACAGATCAACCGTTAGTTTCTCCGACTCAATTGTATTCTTCAACATCAAAGCAAAGTATTGCCAGTCTTTATCATCCGGCAGTGAGTCAAACAGCTTGTCAACTAATTCTTCTCGAGTATATATGACTCCGTGTCTTGCCAGCTCCAACTTCAAATGCCCAAATCTCTCAATCATCTTAGAAACAGACTCGTTTTTTAAACAGCAAACTCTTTTCTTAACATTTTATTTTTGTTTTTTACTATCTCAGCACTACCCACACATTTTACTCTCAATTTTTCCCAAAGATCTTGAGCATTTGTGTACTCAATCAAGGATATTATATCGTCTCTTACAGACTGATGAAGCAATGCAATGCACTTTTGTTCAGCAACAAAATTCTCTATATCTTCAGTTTCTGTCAAATTTTCACAATCTGGTCTTCCATTATTTAAGCCATTCTTTAAACTTTTCCAGCTTGGGTACGCAAACGCTTTTAGCCATTCTTCAAATCTTTTGGCCCACCTATTGTATTCTTCAATCGCCATCAACTTTGGAGGTTTGTTATATGTACCATATGCACTCTCCATACTTAAAGCATCGGACAGAGTTTTCTTCGCACTCGGAGTGTTCTCATTTGTTTGGTTTGAAGTATCATCTCCGGTGTTTCCCGCGAAAGCAAACATGTCACTGAAAGGATTGAGAAAATCATCTCCCATTTTTAGAATAACTGAGACAATTTGCAAACACTTAGACAATTTTTATAAGTTTCAAAGATTTCAAACAAAAGCACCTGGATCGGATGGTGATCCGGTCGAGTAACAATCCGAACGAGTGACACAAGTATACAACTATACTGATGTGAAAAATGTTATCCGACCGGATGGTGATCCGCTCGGATGGTCGTTCGTTCGGGTGACACTCTTAAATTTGAAAAGTTTGACTTTTAACCTTTCACCGCTCGGATGGTAATCCGACCGGATGACAGGTTAATTGTGTAAATGAAAACAAGAGCTTTGAAATCCTATCCGACCGGATTGCTGTCCGACCGGATGACATGATGAAGTAGTCAACCAAACTTTGAACAATCGAAAACACACCACTCGGATGGTAATCCGAGCGAGTAACACTGATGATGTCAGCAAGATGTCAGCAAGCAACTAAAAGGTACTGTCTATTCCAATCCGTTCGGACAGCTGTCCGAGCTGGTGGATGACGTCAGCAAGTATGAACAGCTCAACATGGTTTTTGATGAATTTGATCTAGTTTTTGATTGAATTTGATTATGAAACTTGATAGGATTATACTTTGATGGATTGCGAATCGAATGATGTCAATTTTATCAAATTTTAACCGTAGATTCACGTCCAGTTTTATGTTTATCTGATTTTATGGTGACAAACTGTAAAGCAATGTAAGAAATGAGTAGAAAATGAGAAAAATGTCAAATTTCTGGTGAAATTTGACTCTGATCAGCAAGAAAAAGCTCGAATTCAGGTGAATTCGTTGTCGTAGATCTCGATTCAGCTCCCTGGATGCTCTGATACCACTTATTAGGTCCTGTTTGTGCCGGATCTGATTTATGCAACTGTAGATGAACCGATCTTGAGCAAAGTGCGGAATCCTTTGATCAAGTCATAGAAATACAACACGCAATTCAACGTTTAAACACTGTCTGAATCTTTTTATTACAATATTGTGAAAGTACAAGAACCAGAAGAAAGTTCAGACGATGACAGAGTACACAAAGGCGTCAGCAGATCTAGAGGTGCAAAAGTTCTGACTGAGACACCCAGACGGGGTATTTATAGACATCCCAGGAAGGTAATAGATGTTGTCCGAACGAGTGGTTATCCGCTCGGATTGCTATCCGGTCGGATTGCTATCCGGTCGGATGGCTATCCGACCGGATGACACAAGTCAACCGTCGAACATCATCTTTAACAAACCAAGTCCATTTCCTGAGTTGTCGTCCTATCTAATACACAAACATTAGATAATACATTACAAAGGACACAAATATACAAAACATGACTAAATGCTGACGGAGGCTACAGACGTATACACTAACATTTCTTCTACCTCAAACAATGAATGAAGACCTGTACCCGGTATCAACCCCGCCACCAATCCAGTAAATCCACCCGTGCCAATCACCAATCCAGTAAATCCACCGTGCCAATCACCAACCCCATTACCACCCCATGTACAAATCAACCAACAGCATCCGATCGAGGACAGACCTGGTGCATAGCAAAGAGTGGAGCTTCACAAACGGGATTGTAGTCGGCTCTTGATTATGCGTGTGGGATTGGCGGAGCTGATTGTGCCACCATTCAGCAGGGTTCCAGCTGTTATGAACTAGCTACTCTTTAGAACCACACGTCTTATGCTTTCAACAGTTATTACCAAAAGAACCCCTACCCACAAGTTGTGATTTTGAGGGTGCTGCTGCTATAACCCCTACTCACAAGTTGTGATTGAGTCAAAATTGCCAAATTCGAAGTGCTTAAACTGTTGATTTCGTGTTCAGATGTGTATCTCGTTGAGTATGATCTAAAAGAATCTTTTTGTTGAAGTGATTATAAAATTTTGTGGTTTTGTTTTGGAAAATTAGGTGGGTTTAGATAGAAAGTGGGTGGAGGTTTTTTAGGGGTTGGAATGTTGGTTGGAAGGAAGTGTTTATGCAGGAGTGTGCAGGATGTGCGGCAATGGTGGTGTGGGGGTGGGAGTGGGTGATGGCAGGTGGCGGGATTGTGAGGTGGTGGAGCTATGGCGGCGGTGCCGGCAGTGGATCTGTATATATGAGAGAGAGAGTTTGTAGAGAGAAAGAGTTAAGGGAAAGAGAGATATGCGAATCAAAGAGAGAGAGAGAGAGAGAGAGAGAGGGAATATGAATTTCTTATAATTTTAGTTTCTAGTATTTAGGGTAAAATGACTAATATACCCTTATGTGGGGTCCATTTGGTCAGATTTAACCATAAAAATTAACTGAGTTAGGGCTAAAGGACATAACTTGCAAGGATTTGTAAACATCGAGTATGTTTTCGGTAATTATTGAAGACAAAGGACACAGTTTGCAACAAGTGACATACATAAAAGAAGATTCTTGTAATTTACTCAATTTTCTAATTGTTATGTGGTTGTGATTACATGTGTATTGTTTAATCCACTTGCATTTAATAATTGAATTATTTAAATATTGTCTTACGTTGTAATTATTGTTACAATAACAAAAACGTCAATATGCCACCAAAAGCGAGACAGGGTCCCTCTACCGACGGTACCGGATTACCTACCACTCCCGAAGAGTTGGCACAGCTAATCGCTCAGCACGTTAACACTGCCTTGGAACAGCGTGAAGCTAACCAAACTACATGGCAAGGACGCGGACGCGGTGCGAATGCGCACAGTTTCGGTGGAGCGCCGATTGGAAACCCTCCGAGTACAATAATGATTTGGAAAGTTTTAGTAGTTCTTGTGTTATGATACAATAAAAGAGTAATCTTGATTTTTCATTAACCTTGTGAACAGTGCATGGATGTACGTACAAAACATCCAAAGTTGTAACCCAAGATCATTTACTGGAGCTGAAGGACCCCTTCATATCGTTAGATGGATTGAGAAGATCGAGTCTGTGATGGTAATCAGCGGTTGTGTAGCTGATCAAAGGGTTAGGTATGCTTCATGTTCATTTCTTGACGAAGCTTTATCCTGCTGGAACGCTCAAGTTCAGATTTTAGGAGAAGATGTTGCTTATGGTCTTACCCGGAACAAACTGAAAAAGATGCTTCTTTAGGAATACTGCCCGTGTAGTGAGCTACAGAAGCTTGAGACAAATTTCTGGAATCTAACCATGGAAGGTTTAAATGTCATAGCTTATACGACTCGATTCAACGATCTGGCTAGATTGGTTCCTCGGAAGGTCACTCCTGATTATGTTAAGATTGAAAGGTATATTTTAGGACTGGCGCCACAGATTCACAGTATGGTCACATCAGACAAACCCACTATCTATATGGAAGCTACTTCACTGGCAAAATCGTTGACCGACAATGTCGGTCGCAAAAGTAACCTTAACAAAAAGGATGAGACTGGGAAGTTGTCAGCGAAAGTCAATGCGGATAGGAAATCCGATCAACAGGAGTGCTCTAAGCGTAGTTCTGAGGATTCGAGGAAGTGAAAGTTTGAGAGTTCGAGGAATGATTCTGATGAGAAGTGTTAGAAAAAACCCAGTTCTAGTAAAACGCTTGCGGCTAACACCAGTGGTTCAGGGAAAGACGTGAACATGACGACAAGAGTGGCTTGATGAAGAGAACTCAGTGTGATGAGCAAAGGAAATGCGCTAGATGTGGTCGAACTGGGCATGTGACCTGTGAGTGCTACGCTAATAGCACATTGGATGGAGTCAAGCTCGAAGGTTGCTTCGAATGTAGAGAGTAGGGACACTTTAAGCGGAACTATCCTAAGGTGAAAGGTCAAGTTGCCAGAGGTAGAGCATTCGAACTGAATGCAGGGAAAGCTCGTGATGATCCTGCAGTTGTTACCGGTACGTTATTAATCAATAACCATTCTGCGTTCGTGCTATTAGATACTGGAGCTGACTTGAGTTTTGTTTCGAAAAACTTTGAACAGTTTCTGTGTTCTCAAGCAAGTAAGCTAGATAAAAAGTATTCAATAGAATTAGCAAATGGTAAATTGATAGAAACAAGTTGAAGATTGCTGATGAAGATGTTCCAAAGACTTCTTTTAGAACACGTTATGGCCATTATGAGTTTTTAGTCGTCCCTTTTGGCTTAACTAATGCGCCTGCAGTGTTCGTGGCTCTCATGAACAGGGTGTGCAAACCCTATTTGGATAAATTCGTGATAGTATTCATAGATGATATACTTATCCATTCGCGAACCAAAGAAGATCTTGAGCAACATCTGAAGATGATTTTGGAGCTGCTGAAGAACGAGAAGCTGTATGCCAAGTTCTCTAAATGTGAGTTTTGGATTCGAGAAGTTCATTTTCTTGGACATGTCATAAATGAGAAAGGTATACATGTGGATCTGTCGAAGATTGAAGCCATTAAGAATTGGGAAGCACCGAGGACTCCCTCAGATGTGCGACAATTCTTAGGGCTTGCTGGGTACTATCGGAGATTCATATAGAATTTCTCCATATTAGCGCATCCATTGACGCTATTAACCCAGAAGGATAGGAAGTTTGATTGGACTGAGAAGCAGGAGAAAGCTTTTCGGTTGTGGAAGGAAAGGTTGTGTAGTGCACCTATTCTATCCCTGCCTGAGGGAAATGATGGTTTCGTTGTATACTGTGATGCGTCACGTTTGGGCCTTGGTTGCGTGCTTATGCAAAAGGACAAAGTGATAGCCTATGCATCCAGACAACTGAAAGTGCACGAGAAGAACTACACAACTCATGATCTGGAGTTAGGAGCTGTTGCGTTTGCCTTGAAGATTTGGAGACATTATCTGTATGGCACGAAGTGTACGATTTACACTGATCATAAGAGCCTCCAGCATATCTTTGATCAGAAGGAGTAAGAGGTTGGAGTGTGAACTAATACTGAAAGTGGATGAAGTGATGTACTTCATGAACCGGGTTTGGGTTCCGCTTAGGGGTAACCTACGTGAACTGGTTATGGACGAAGCCCATAAATCCAGATATTCTATTCACCCAGGTTCTACCAAAATGTATCAGCACATCAAGGAGTTGTATTGGTGGACAAATATGAAGAAAGATATTGCGGTGTATGTTAGTAAATGTCTGACTTGCTTGAAGGTTAAGCCTGAATATCAGAAGTCGTCTGGGCTTCTACAGCAACCAGAGATTCCTAAATGGAAATGGGAACATCTTACGATGGATTTTGTGACCAAATTACCCCATACGTCACGTGGACATAACACCATATGGGTAATTGTGGATCGATTGACAAAGTATGCTCATTTCTTACCCATTAAGGAAACAGACAAGACATAGAAGATATCGCAGTTCTACCTTAAGGAGATTGTAGCCCGACATGGAGTATCTGTGTCAATTATCTCTGATAGAGATGGACAATTTGACTCCAGATTTTGGCGATCTCTTTAGGAGTCGCTAGGTTCTCGATTGGACATGAGCAGTGGCGGATCTAGGGGGTTTTTGGGTGTTCCTAGGAACCCCTTGGTTTGGGAAAAAATGAAAAAAATAATAGTGGAAACCTTATACGGTTTGGGAAAAATAGTGAGAATTAGTGAAAATCTAACAAAAGGAACCCGGTAGAAAAAATCCTGAATCTGTCACATGAGTACTGCGTAGCATCCTCAAATGGATGGTCAGAATGAAAGAACCATTCAAATTTGGAGGATATGTTACGAGAATAAAATTCGATGTATGTCATTGTGACATGTTTATTTTTATATATGTATAGACATAAAGTTTACTCAAAACCGAGTTGTAAATAGTAATATACAAATGATCAAAGCATAAGCATGCATGTCATCAAAGTTACATTGTGGTTTAGATTTTTTTAAGTGACCTATTTACCCTTTTCGTTTTTTAGTAATAGAAATAATGTTTAATAAATTTTGAATATACTTGTATTGGTAATAGAGTTTTTGTAGTACCATACTACCGTATGCTATAGCGAGTGACACTGACCGAACCAATGCTCACCCGAGTAATTATATGTGACATTTGTTTCTATAGTTTTCGATTAATGTGAAACACGTGTCGATATCCTTTGGGGCGTATCTCTATTTGTAGTTATACGAAGTGCATGTATCATACTTATAGTTTAATGAACTAAGTCGATGCCGACCAAAAACCCGTCACGAAGCGCATAAATCCAACTAGTTAACAAACAAAGATATGGAAAGAATTTTGTCATGTCACTATCCATGGTAATCCGTGTGTCATCCATAAAAGATACATTTCGCTCATTATTAAATGACAAAAATTAACAAAAGTAGATGAAATAATAGAAGAGTTATTGTATTTGAATTTCTCGTGTTCTAATAGTCAAAGTTCTTGAAAACCAATGAGTCAATGACAAAGATCATATCATCATACTTAGTAAATTCTATTAATAGCAAAACAAAAGTAAAATATAAGGAAGGTAAGATAATTTGATAAATTTATATTGCTTTTATTTTATATTCTTATTATATAATTGTGTTTTGGATTCGATGGTGATGTGTATAAAAGATAACTTTAAAAAAATATATAACTGTATGAAATATATACTAGCATAGATCAAATCAATTAATTGCTACCGGCAAAACAAATTTTAATTGCCAATGAGGTAGTGGTGGAGTGGTTAGAAAAAGAATTGGTGTTCCTTGTGACTCAGGTTCGATTCTCACTCTTATTATTTTCTGCGGCATCCAGGTGAAGAGCGAATACGGGTGGCACTGGTTCGACTTGGATGAAAGGCGAGGTTTTACCGATTATTCCACTGTCGTGTCTTCGGATGGGAGGAGTTCGGGTTTCCACGCATCTGATGAGAGCTAAGGGGGGTGGTCGAGTAGTCGACCTTGGTCACAGTGCCTGGTGTCACAATGATTGGCACGTCGTTACTTGCCGTTCAAAAAAAAAAAAAACAAATTATATTTTTTTCTATCGACTGAATCAAAACTTTTAATTTTCCAGACAACACTGAATCAACCACCATAGATTTTATAACATAGAGATGAACACAAATTTTTAAAATACTTTAGCTAACTTCCACAGATTGCCTAACATCTTCACCAATTTTCTTGGCTCTCATCCTCATCTCATTGCCTTCATCAGAATCCATCAATATTCTAATAGCTTCCTCAATAACCGAAAATATCACCAATTTTATCACATAGAGATGAACACAAATTTTTAAAATATTTTAACAGATTTGAATGTGTTCATGTGGACATGTGGTTGTAAAAGGCATGTTAACTATTCGTTAGATGTTTACATATGTAATAGAAGATTATGGCAATATGTTGGAGTTTGCCTAACTCACTTTGTGTAGTCATTGGTTTCATTGGCTATAAGCTTAGGCCGTGGGGTATGGGGCGGGGGTTTGGGCGTGGGTCGGGGTAAAACGCCCAAGGCACCACCCCGGGTGGGCTTGGGTTGGGGCGTGGCCCCTTGGGGCTTGGGTTTCAAGCCGGGCGTGGGGCGGGGGAGCAAGGTGACATGGCGGTTTGTGAATGGCCAAAAGAAAAGAGCCGTTGGGCTAGCCGTTGGCCAACGGCTATATTAAAAAAAAAAAAAAAATTATTCCATTTTTTCACTATAAAACTCACATTTTACTTCCATTTTTTACCACATTCAACCACATCTTCTATACATCTTCAATTCTCCTTCTACAAAACGAAAAAAAATGCATCCTTACAACCGTCCTTTTGACCCGAGCAACCCGTATGGATTCCAAGAAAATAATCCTAGCCCACCACCCACTCGTCCAGTAGCTCGTCCATTTTTCATACACTCTCATATGCCCGACATGGCGGGTTATGCATCGTATATTGGGAATCGTGTATTTACTAACTTCCCAAACACCGAAGATTCAATACCTACCCCGTTTTCACAATCGCCCATCGACCTTTCACAAAACGAATCCGTTCCCGAAACTCAACCACCCAAAGAGAGTCCTACCGCATCGAAACCCATCAAAAAAAGAAGTCATAAGAAAAAAACCGAGGAGGATAAAGTAGTTGAAACCGCCAAACGAAAACAACAAAAATGGGTCTATGCTGAAGAAGTGGCATTGGCGAGGGCTTGGTGTGAACAATCTCAACATTCAACTTTAGGTATTCTTAACCTTTGTTTTTATTAATGGAATGGTTATTTTTTATATAAGTTTGTAATATATTAATATTTTTTTATTAAAATAGGAAATTCGCAACATCGAACCGCCCTGTGGGAATGGGTTAGTAAACTATTCCATGAAGAAATGGGTAGGGAGACTTATCGTGAAAACGATAGCTTATCCTCAAAGTGGAGCGAAATAAGCACCCACCTAACAAAATTTAGTGGGTTTTTAAATAAAGCAAAGCAAAACCCTAAAAGTGGTGAAACCGAAGCCGACATTTTGACAAATGCACTGGTCGCATTCAAATCAAATATGAAGACCGACTTCCGTTTCATGCATTGTTGGGAGATTTGTAAATTCCATCCAAAGTGGTCGACTATCCCCATTGGTAGCGAAACTAACTCGTCTTCCAAAAGGTCAAGGGCCTCGTCCCAAGCCCAATCTGATGCACGAGATCAAGAGTTTGAGGACCTTTTGGATGATTCGCCAAGCCCAAACCGGCCTGAGCATGGAAGAAATGCCTCAAGAAGGCGTGCTAAAAAACAAACGGCATCGGCTTCAGCTGGGAGTTCTGACTCGCGTAGGGGAATATACAGCGACCAGTTGGATGACATTTCATGCAAGATGGATACATTCAACGTATTCCAACAACAAAGGGCCGAAATACGAAGGAGCAAAGAAGCTAGAGATTCTGCTAGAGATGCCCTGAAACAAAGACGTGATGATTTGAAGATTCTATCCTAGCCGATTGATCACATACAGGGTGACGAGTTAGAAATAGTCTTGGCGTTGAGAGAAGAGATAAAAAAACAAATATAAAAATTAGGATTTTTTTTTTTTTTTGTAATTTTCTTTTCTTGTAATGATCTTTATTTAAAAATATTAAAAACTTAAATTTGTGTTTATCGGGTCTGCCCAGCGGGTCAGCCCAGCCGGTCAACCCACAAGCCCACCAAACCCACGCCCCAAACCCCCGCCCCACCATACCCCATGGTCTTAGATATACAATTGTTGCTCATTCATTATTCATCACTTGTATTAAAAAAATTAAGTTATGTCTATGTAGATTAAGATATTGAAAGAATTTTTTCATGTCACTGTACATGGTAATTTTTGCGTCATCCATAAAAGATACATTTTGCTCGTTATTAAATGACGAGCATTAGCAAAAGTAGATTAAATAATAGAAGTAAAAGATACATTTTGCTCGTTATTAAATGACAAGCATTAGCAAAAGTAGATTAAATAATAGAAGAGTTACTGTATTTGAATTTCTCTTGTTCTAATAGTCAAAGTTCTTTGAAATCAATGACAAAGATGATTTGACAAATATTTACTGCTTTTATCTTTTTTTTCTTATTATAAGTCAAAGTTCTTGAAAATCAATGACAAAGATGACATAGACAAATTTATATTGCTTTTGTTTTATATTCTTGTTATATAATTGTGTTTTGGGTTCGGTGGTGATGTGAATAAAACTTGACTTTCAAGAAAAATATATATAATTGTGTATTGACATATATAGTTTTTTTTGAACGACAAATTTGGATCACTAACGGATCACTGGAGTATCATCGTACCACAAGCGGAATCACCCGATCATATCCATCTCCACAAGGTATAATGCTTATACACCAATTCAGGAAGAAACCCAATAAATATGAAAAAACCTCCTTTATGGGAATCGAACCCAGAACTTATTGGTCTCAAACACTTATTCCACCCACCCTAAAGATGCCACTACACTATACAGTCACGGGCACGTACTGACATATATAGTAGTAGATCAAATCTATTACTCCGTAATTGCTACTGTCAAAACATATTTTACTTCTTTCCATTGCCTGAATCAAAACTTTTAATTTTCCACACAACACCGAATCAACCACCATAGATTTAATCACATAGAGCTGAACACAAATTTTTAAAATACTTTAGCTAACTTTCACATATTCATTGTCTTGTGATGTGTGCAACAAAAGCATCGATCTCCATGCGTGTAACACCACCTTCTTCCACAGATTGCCTAACATCTTCACCAATTTTCTTGGCTCTGTTCCTCATCTCATTGCCCTCATCAGAATCCATCAATATTCTAATAGCTTCCTCAATAACCGAAGATATTACTACCTCACCATCACGTCCCCAATCCCCTACATTCACACCAATCTTTAAAACCTCAGTTATTAGTGTAGCGTTTCTTGGTTGTTCTGAATGCATAGGCCAAGCCGCAATCGGAACACCCATCGTAATGCTCTCCATGCTCGAATTCCAACCGCAGTGACTCATGAACCCGCCCGATGCGATATGAGCCAATATCTCTAACTGTGGTGCCCATTCCCTCACCACTAAACCTTTTCCTTCAACTCTTTCTTCAAACCCTTTTGGCAATTCAATATGCCTACCTTCACCTTTAAAGATATCACCTTTATCAGCATCTCTTAGCACCCATATAAACTTTTGTCCACTCTTCTCTAATCCATTAGCAAGTTCTCGAATCTGCTCATTGGAAAATGAAGTGGTGGACCCAAATGCAACGTATATCACCGAGTCTTGAGCTTGTTTATCGAGCCACTTGAGTGTCTTATGGCGTTTTGTAGGGTCTTGGTTATTGTTTATGGACACTGGATTGAAAGGGCCTAGTGCCCATTGCTTTGTGCTACCACCAAATCCTTCTTTCGAAAGATAGTCGATGAACTTACCATCAAATACTTTGCAAGTATCGTGAATATTGCCAGAATTAAACTTCTTGCAGTCAACATGAGAACGAACAAATTCAATAAAATCCTGTGGTATAAGGTCTTGAAGAATTGGGATCTTTGTAAGTTGGTTATAGCATTCAACATCATCCAAACATGGGCTTCCTTTATATTCCCAAACGTATGAGAAAGTTGTAAAAGCCGATGCAGCATGAAATGCATAGGCCTCGCAGAGTTAGAGACGCTAGCGAGTAGTTTTGCGAAAGGTTCTCGGAGTTGAGATGATGCTTTGAATGATGGGATAAGGTGTGATGGGAATTTTGTGGAGGAATTAGGGTTTGGAGGAGGAGATTCGAACGGAGGTGTTTCAAACTCATGGAAGTGGATATTTGTGTCGGAGTTGAGGTTCCAGCCGTGGATACGAAGCTTCGCTTGGCGGTTGTGGGTGGTGGTTCCGGCGATATGGACCGGTAGATTATAGGTGGATAGAAGACGGGAGAGGTGGAGGAGTTGGTTGAGATGACCTTGTGCTACAAAAGGCACCACCACAACTACGACATTGTTTTCCATGGGTTGGGGAATATGGGTGTTCACTTGAACGAAATTTGTCTCCTATTTATACTTGGTTTGTGACCGACTCGATTCTGCAAGTAGGTTCAATTGCTGTAAAAATATAGAAAAAAATAGTATATGTTTTAACTTGTATATTTATTTCTAGTTTTTTTTTTCATTAACGTAGTATCTATTTCTTTTTTTAGTGGTCAACGAATAAAAATCGGCTATTTGGGGTAACCTAATGGTAAAAGGTGTCTCTATAAGTCCGTGATCGCAGACAGGGTTTGGTAACTCTAGCCCACCATCTCTAATTTCTTGTCTGTAATTGCAGTTAGCGCTTGGTAACTCTAGCCTACCATCTCTATTCCAGAAAAGCAGCCCGAATACCCATTGCAGTAAAACCTGGTTAAGGTCTAAAACTCAAATATTCAATTCCCCCTCGATACCAGGTAAGTTATAGCTAATTGGTCTTAGTATCTATTTGTAGTGAAAGTATTTATTATGAAGTTAAAAGGAGTTTTCAAAGTATTCAAAGACAGGCCCTACTGTCGTTGCCTTGTATCCACCGCCTCTTAGGTCTTTATGTTGACTTCTTCCCTCGTAGTTTTCCAAAGAGTAAAACAAAATACATATGTATATTCGAGAAAATCACTAATAGAGTAATTATTTGCCAGTGTTTTATAAGTTATGTTAAAAACTAGGTGATGTCCGGCTCGCATTGTGAGGCGATAACCGAATAATTCTCAACCAATTAAAGAAAATAGTACTATAGTTTTGCTAGAAAGAAAAAGTAAAAAGAGTGTTAGGCAGCTCGTTGACACGATTTTTAGCTGTGAGCAAAGTCATATTTTTGTTTTTACTTGGGGATAAAATCAAATTTTTTTTCCCGATGGTAGAATCCTAACTTTTCGTTAGGGGAAAACCATATTTTTATTTTATACTGGGGGCAAAAAAACGGAATTTTGAATTGAGGGTGATATCGTAATTTTGAACCAAGGGGAAAATCGTAAATTTTAGCTGGGGGCAAAAGCATAATTTTATTTTGAATTGGGGGCAAAGACGTAATTTTAAACTGGGGCAAAACCGTAATTTTAAAGTGGGTGTAAAATAATAAACTGGTGTAAAATCGTTATTTTGAGCCGGGGGGGGGGGGGGGGACAAAATTTTATTTTGAACTGGGACGAAAACGTAATTTTGGCTGAGGGTAAAAGCGTAGTTTTATACCGAGTGCGAAATCCTATTTTCGGTTACTTGGGTGTAAAGTTGTATTTTTATTTTGAACTGGGGAAAATCATAATTTTGAACCGAGTGTAAAATCGTAATTTTGAGGTAAGGGAAAACCATAATTTTATTTGTAGCTGGGGGCAAAAAAGTAATTTTAAACTGAGGGTGAAATCGAAATTTTGAATCGAGTGAAAAATCGTAATTTTGAGCTGGGGGCAAAAGCATAATTTTATTTTGAACTGGGGGGGGGGGGGGGGGGGGAAGACGTAATTTTAAACTGAGGGCAAGACCGTAATTTTAAAGCGGGTATAAAATAATAAGTTGAGGGCAAAATCGTAATTTTAAGCTGCTTGCAAAAGGGTTATTATATTTTTAAGTTGGGAGAAAAGCGTAATTTTAAACTAGAGGCAAAATCGTAATTTTAAAATGGATATAAAATAATAAACTGGTTGGTCCAATAGGAAAATGTCGGCCGCCCATTTCGACCAATGACAGACTATTCCCTGCCATGGTCTTTGTATATGTTGAATAATATATAGGATAAGGATTGGTTACAAATATATAGGATGAGATTAGTGTAAAAAAGGGTGGTTTGTGAGAAGTGTAATAAGTGTTTTAAGCTCTTAGATCTTATAGTTAATGGTTGATATTAGAAGGGGCTTAAATGTAAATTATGTTTTATTTTTATTTTTTTGACAAATTTGGATAGATTAGGGTTAATAGTACATTATTTTGTATTGTTTAAATAAAGAAACTGCCATCAACTTCAATGCACATGCAGGTTCCACCCATCTTTTTGAACGTCAAATAACTTTTTATACGTAACGTTTTTTTTTTAAATTACACCATAATAACGAGCTATTTTTATCTTTAATATGAGTACCATATTGCTATATTTATGTAGAGAAAAAAAATATGTATAACATGATATGAAGCCTACTAGAATGCAGATTTAAAACACCATACGAAGAACATATACTGGAATGCAGGTGTAAAACACCATACGAATAACAACTACTGGAATGCAGGTGTAGAACGCCATGAATGTAGGTGTAAAACACCATACGAAGAACATATGAAGAACACATACTGGAATGCAGGTTTAAAACACCATACGAAGAAGATCTACTGGAATTGTAGGTGTAAAACACCACACATAATGTGCAATGCAATCATTTCAGATGTTAAAATACCATGACTGTATTACGATTCAAATCGTGGTGTTTTTAGATCTGAATAGTGTTTTATACTTTCAAAATATCAAAATCATTCTAGATGTGAAAACACTATGACTGTATTGGATTCAAGCTATGATGTTTTTTGGAATTTTTATGGTGTTTTATACCTGTGAATTAAAAAATACGAACTGATGATTCAAAAAATAGGAACTGTAATTTCCTTCGATCTCTATGAACTAGACGATAATGATTTATAAAATCTCTGAGTTCGTATATTAAATTGAATTCGTAAATCTTTGTAAAATATAAAATTATATCAGTAACCTAAAATAATTCACTGGAAGTTACAAACATTATTTTATCAATTAATTGAACTTTGAAGTAAATTACATTATTGCTCTTTTTAATTAATTAAATTGAAGGACACATGTCAATACCATATTATTTCCTATACTTCTCACACTATTAAACCTTTTTGCAGGATTCTTAATATATATATATATATATATATATATATTTATAGGGGCAGGATCTCGAAAAAACACCTAAAAGTGTGAAAACGATTTTGGTGTTGACATGTGGCGTTGATGCTAACTTACACTAAGGGTAATATTGTCAAAAAAAACCCATGCACATGTCACTCACATGCTAAAGACCATGCACATGCAAGTCACATGCATATTCCACCATCTTTTTTAAACTCTCGTAACTTTTCTATACATGATTATTTAAAAAAAAATACACCAAAAAATCGAGTGTTTTATTATCTTTCCAATGAGTATACTATTGCTATACTTTTGAAATTAAAAAAATGTCATGAACTAGGTGTTCAAATAAAAACACCATAAAAACACCCAACTTAGTAAAACGCAATGAAAATATCCAGTTGAAAACGCCATAAAACACCCAGTTCAGAAAAACACCATGAAAAACTCAGTTGAAAAAACCATAAAAACACCCAGTTCAGAAAAACATCATGAAAAACTTAGTTGAAAACGTCATAAAAACACTCAGTTCAGAAAAACGCAATGAAAATACTTAGTTAAAAACGCCATAAAACACCCAGTTCAGAAAAACACCATAAAAACCCAGTTCATATTTTTCGAAAAGTATATCAATAGTACACTCATTGGAAGATAAAAAACGTTGAGTTTTATGATATATTTTTTAGAAAAATAATCACGTATAAATAAGTAATTGGCGTTTGAATAAGATAGGGGAAAATGACATGTGATAAACATGTGCACCCTTGTCTGAATCTTGCAATTTTACCCCTCCAGGTAGTTCTAAGGTTCCCATTATGTACAAAAATGCCACCGCATAATCTTAGCCACAAATCACAAAGATCTTATGGCTGAAAATCGTTTTCACCGTTTTCACACTTCAAATCATTTTCTCTTGATCATATTCCTATATATATATATATAATACTATGAAATTTTGAATACAATTCAAATGTCAGATAAGAGAGAAGGTGATGAGGAATAAAGAATGTTAAAAAATAAATTTTAGTTTTGGGATTATCTTTCTAGGAGGGGGGATTGTTGAATCTATAAAAGAACAGATGATTATAAATCCATAATATACTAATATGATCAAGAATAAAATAAGGCATGAAGATTTGTTTATAGACTTGTAAGATATGTTGAAAATTTGAAAGCTCTATTGGTGACGAAAGAGTTTTTTAAAGGTCAAAGATCTGGTAAAGGCCAAAGCACTGACGAGAAGACCAGGCATATGTTTAGGTCTGAACAGATGTTTGATGATCCCAATCAGAGGTTTCCCAGAACAGATGTTAGTATCATAACAGAGTCTGTAAACAGTGTCTGTATGTCTTAGAAGAAATGTTAGAGATGATCAGATGTTAACATCTGATAATCTTTTCTGTTAGAAATGTTAGATATCACTATCAGGGTGATGTCAACCCTGGTAACTAACATATATTTTTACTTCCTATAAATAGATCTCATATGTTAGAGATATATTTATCACTTACACACAATCCTTTTGTACGAGAAGAAACTAGTTATCAGGCTGAGGGGAGTGATAGTCATAACTTGTAATTGTAATTGTAATCCTTGGATTATAAATGAAATACAGTAGGCAACTTTCCATATTTGTGTTTAAATTTCCGTTGCATCCATTATTCACTTCATTGTCTCATAAACAACACACACAAATACACACTCAGATCCTAACACCACACGACCCGACGCACCCCCATCCAACAGAGGTTTCTTCCCGGCTTGCCGGTGCGCAGCGTGATATGACGATAACACGATTTGCGGTCCACTGCGGTTAATACTACGAGCGTGAGACCATTACAGATCTTTAACTAGTAGTGGTTGATGCACCCACGCTTTTAGGGTTTTGGGATGTGATTGTAGAGCCTGAGACTTGGGACTATACACTGTCTAACGGGAGGGCTTCAACTATTATTGACCCACTTTACAGGTACGTACATTTATTATTATTATTATTATTATTATCATCATCATCATCATCATCATCATCATCATCATCATCATCATCATCATCAGCAGCAGCAGCAGCATCATCATCATCATCATCATCATAGTAATTATTATTTATAAATATATTGAAAGTTATGATCTGGCGGGTTTAGACGGAAGTTTGGATAAGATAAAGCTAGTTCGGTAGAAATCTCCTAAGAATAGTCAAAAGTAGAAGGATACCATTCATACCGAAAGAGCATACATCATTTTACAAGCTGGAGAGAAATATGAGGTCTCTCCAGCCTTTCCCCAAAACTTAACAAAATCTAACACATGACACCTATATATAGACATGAGGTTTGGGATGGATTAGCTTGTCCGCACGGATGAGTTCTCATCCTCTCCAAAATGTCATGTTCGTTTCTAACACGCAACTATACAGTATTCAACACATGCTTTATCTATCCTATATGCACAGTGGCGGACACACAAAATATGCATTAACATATATTATTATTACAGACCCGCTCCACAGGTACATACATTTATTATTATTATTATTTATAAATTTATGATTATTCCTAACATTCAGTGCATGTATCTATACAGATTGATCGCCACTTCCATCATAACTTATGGGAAGAGCCAAGAGTGGTGTACAAGCGCTGACCTCTTTTCTTTATATTGTTTGTGGTACAAGAGGTCGTGCACTATTTCACACGGTTTGGTGTAGTACTTCGCCTCTGCACATCACCGGTAGGAGCATGAACAGTTGGACAGTGGCGAGTATGTCACCATAATTTCCCATTCCCTTTTCCATTCCCGGAGGGTGACCCGCACTTACGATCGGTGTTAGAGCAGGCGAGGTTAGGGATCAGCATGATGTGGGGGATGAAACTTCTTATAGAGTTCCCCTTGCTTGGCGAGCGATTCCACACTTGTGCTGGACATCTCTTACGAATGTTCAGTTGCTGATAGACTTCCCACCAGTCTATCCACCACTCCTGCCCGGGGCTGTGCAAGAGCATCCAGTGGATATTGATATTCAAGCGCCGCCACAGCCAGGGCCGCCTTAGTTTCAACGACACGTTGTTCTAGGTCCTGGCCCGGGAGCGGCGACGTATCAGCAGATAAAAGCTGATGTTAACACACTAATTGATATGGTGCGATGGAGGGTTCAGGAGATGCAGGAGTGACTGGCGCGTGAGCATTTATCGGCGCCACCGCTCCCACCGCTTCGAGGACGACAACAGCAACAGGATCCACAGCCATAGATTAGCCGGTTATTCTTGTTTTTGTATTTAGTATTCAGTTGTAGTTTATCTTTTGTTATCTATGTACGAGCTTAAGGTATATGTCATATTCAGTTGTATTTCAATTATTCGGTTACATGATGTTTGTTTGTATTACATACTATTTCATAATAATTTGCTTAAAACAGTAAAATGTTGAAAGTGGTTCAAACAATATAATGTTGAAACAGTAATATTGAAAAGGCATAATGTTGAAACAATATAATATTTGAAATGATAAACATAGAAACGATTAAATAATTGAAACGATATAATGTTGAAATGATATGATGTTGAAACGAAAATATTGACATGCCATAATGTAAAAACAATATTGTTGGACCTATAAAATAACAGATGATGTTGGAAAGCCAAAACATTCCAAACTTCTAATCAAAGTTCAATAAACAACAACATGATACAAAGACTTCTCCTAAAGATAGTGAATCTTGAACACCAAATCAGAACATCTGTTCAAGAACAAAGCAAACATCTGATCAAGACTTGGAACCACGGTTCAAGAAGAAGCAACATCTGTTGAAAGCTAAAGACTGTTGAAGACTAAAGAATTGATAAAGCTAAAGGTCTGATGAAGAAGACCAAACATCTGTATGGCCAAACAAATGTTTGGTTCTAAGCAACAGAGGATAGTTTCAACAGTGGTTTCCCAATGTAACAGTATTTATCTTGTATCAGTGTTTAGATTAGTTAGAACTGATGTTAAGATTTGCACAGATGTTTACAACATATGTGGAATCTTTTATGTTAGGATTGTTAGATGTCACTATCATGGTGACGTCAGCGGATCATGAACAGAGGTTCTACACTCTGTATAAATAGATCTCATTTGTTTGAGAACCGGCATCACTTCATTGCTTTTGTGCGAACCAATTGTAAGTGATCAGCTGAGGGGGAGTTTATGTAAAGTCAATTGTGCTTCATTTGTAACCATTTGAGATCAATATAAATCAGTCTTTGATAAATGGATTCCCAGCTTATGTTTTATTTTACTTACATTTATAGTTTATAAATTGTTTATGTAACTGTTTGCTTATTTCACAAGTTAAAAAGAAACTCAAATCTTAATAATTGGTATCAGAGCCTGGTCATGTTAAATTTCACAATCGGTTTAACATCCAAATATCAGCTCTATTTGATATGTGATTGCTTCGCAATTCAGAGTAAAAAAGTTTAGGATTAAAAAAAAGTTCTATCCATACTCTGTTTTTCTACAAAAGAACAAAAGGAATGGTGTAACACCCCGAAAACGGGTTTAGTAACCAAACCTCGTTAATTGTGATGGACGGGTAAAATACCGTTAGTGGTAAAATTTAACCCGGTAAATATTAGGACTTAAATAAATAAACCTAATATTAATTAAAAGGGGGAAATAAATGCTTGAGAAAATAAAGTCACGAAAGGCCCGAGTTAACGGGACTTAAAAATAAAACTTGGTCATAACTTCCCCAAACCCGCCAAGTTAACTAGGAATATTTAACCTAGTTAATGAGTGGGAATATTGTTAAAAAATAAGTAGGTTGTGGCCTACTTAATAACGAACCAAACACGAGGGGTTAAAGCGGGATAACTAGAAAAGTTATTTAATAAAAATAAAACACCAAAACACACACTTCAGTGTGTGTTTGGTCGACGATTTCACAAGCCAAGAGAAGGGTTCCTTCTCAAAACCCTAAACTCACTAAATCCATCAAAATCCAAGGGCAAATCAAGACTAGATCAAAAACCGAGCTCAAATTAGTGATCACCTAAGTGAAGGGATCACAAGGTATGTTGAATTTCATCTCTTGATTACATCTTGAGTTATAGATGAAAACTTGAAATCAAAAATTGGGCTTGCATGATTGAAGTTTGGATGAATTTAGGAAGAAATTATGTCTAGGATTAAACCCTAGTCAATAACTAGTTGAATTAGTGTTGAAATTATAAAGTTCATGATCATCCATTATGGGTGTTTAATGGGTTTTGTAGAAACATGATGAACACTAGAATCATGATTGTCAAACTAGTGTTAATTAAACTTTATGAAGTTAATCTTGACATTGAACCATGAATTTGATGATTTTCTAGTAAAAGATGCTGAAATTGGCAAGATAGGTAGCCATAAGTTTGATTGTTAAACTTTATAAAAGAATGCTCACTAGGTGTTTGATATAATGCCTAAGAGAAAGCTAAATGTTGAAATTTGAGTGAAAATGTGTATTTGAATAATATGGCAAGTTATATGAAATATGAAACAAGGAGAGTTCTAATCATCATGTTGATTTGAACTAATGTTGTAAATCATGTGATCGAAAGTAGTTAACTTTAATAAGCTAAGTTAACTAATCATGAAGTCGAATAGTAGTTTCGACTTATGAAATAAGTGAGGTGGAATAGTCGTGAATAATTATGACTAATCTAACCATCTTGCAATTTACAATGATAGTTTGACAATTAACAAGCTACGTGAAAGCTTGGGAACGAAGCGGGTCAAACGAAGCAAGAATGACGGAAAAGCGTAATTCGGGAGTAAGGTAAGTATGGCTTACACTAGTCTTATATTTAGAATATTTTCTTATCGTATTAGCCACGAATAAGATAAATACATAGTTAAGGTATGATGTTTCGGCGTGTAGACGTATGGAACAAGATAGTCGAGTATGACAAGAAACCATGTTGATGGTTTAAAAGGAGTTAAATCGGTAATTTGATCATTTTATGACAAATGGAAAATGAATTTTTAAATGGTTACCTTATAGGGTAAACCAAAACAAACAATAAGGGTAAAACGTTAAATTAGTCACGCGTCGACCAAAACTATTGGTTTTAAAAGACACTTATGAAGTAAACCTTAATAGGCCGAAAGGTGTTAAGAAATGAATTATAAGTAAAACGACCGCACGATGTAAATCGGAGCGAGTCATATAGTCGAGATGAAAATACATGTCATCTCGCTAATATTATCGGTCATTTAGACCAAACGGGTCAAAAGGTGGAGATACCACCTTTTGATAATAGCGACTAATGATTCTTGTCGAGTTATATGATTTCAGGAATAAATGTAGAAATGATAATTGCATCGCTATTATTTAGCGAATATTATAGCAAGGCATTAAAACAGGTCAATATATTGATCCGAGTCAGGTATGTGTAATAGAGTAATTATTCATATAGAAGGTAAGGTTCAATGAGCATTAAATGAAGTCTTGGATAGACAATGGGGTACTTAAATGGGTAAACCGAATGTTTTAAAAGAGGGTCATGGTGTTTCGAAAGGCATAAAGACCTTTCGAACAAGATCATAACTCAAAAGAAGTATTATGGGTCAAACATGCTCTCAAAGGGCCTTGTCGTAATTGAAAGACTAAAAAAGACCAAAACGCCCTTGTTAGCTAATTCGAACAAACAACCTTTAAAGGTTGTTTGGAAACGAGTTTTATGATTAGGTAAATACTTAGACTAAGTATAGAAGTTGAAATAGGTATTATATTAGTCAAATGGTACTAATTGAGTTTTTACCGTAAAATAATGATTCGAAAGGTAAAATTTGGTTTATATAGATCACCACATTAAACCCGCCATAAACACAGTTGTGGTGGGAGATTATAGGATAAGAAATGTGGTGATGAAATGCTAGAAGTAATCGAAAGCGATTTTAGGCTCGAAAGCGCTTAAATACCCTTAACGGGTCAAAATAAGCATACAAGCGAAAAAGGGTTTAAATTGTGTAATAAACCGGTGATTAGAATCTAATACGGTAAATAACATTTATTGAAGAAGTGTATGTGATAAAAGGATCAAATAAACACGTTTGATGATGAAATCACGAACGGGTCAAAAGTTGGTAAAAAGGGTAATAAGCCGAAGAGTTAAAAGTCTGAAATTTTATTATGTAGGATGTTGGATTTTAACTCCATATGATGGAGAATTAAATTACGGACGCGTAGGAAAAAGAATTGGGTAAAACGGATTAAAAACGAGAGAGTTATGCTCGTTTCTGTGAAATCGGGTCATGCTGGGAATCTGCAGCACCAGCAAACAACATTCTGTCGAAAACAGGTGCTAGCGTAGCGCGAGCATGTGCTAGCGCTACGCGAGCATGTGTCAGTTTCGCGAAAATCGTTTATTTTAACCGTTGATGCATTGCGAACCCGTTTAAATACGTTCTAAGTTACGTATGACTAATCCAACTCATGTTTTAAGAGTTTCAGGTAAAATTTTAGCACCGGAGGACGATCATGCACAATGAAGAACCGAACACGATCAAGAAATAAGCTTCCGCACGACGTTTCGTTGTTACATTTAAATGACGACTTAATTACATTATGTTCTAAACTTCTAACTTTTGTAAAAGGTTTTAATAAGCCGTATTTCCGATGTATATGTAATCTTAATTACATGATTGTTTTTCGTAAATTATACGTTAAACTTTGATTTATAAGAACGGGTGTTACAAGTTGGTAATCAGAGCTCATGGTTAAAGAATAAAGTGTGTTCGGTTCGAGGCTTGATCGCAAATCCGGTAAGTACATGTATGTTAATAGTTTAGTACGCTAAAGTGTTGTAACTAACACATAGGGCTATCGTGTGATACACGTTACCCCAATTAAAATGATTGATATAGTTGACGAAAATACGCGTGTTGACGCGTATAGTAGAAAAAGCCTTGTATTATAATACGGGCGATTATTGAAGTTGACATTACTAACTCTTGTGGGTGTTTTAATTGAAGGACACTCGCGTCTGAAGATGACGAGAGTTGAACGAATTATGGATATGATGATGGAACGGTCCAAAGTGTATGCTCACCAAGGACCTAAATCGCGTAGCGGTCGCGAACAAGGCTAATGGCAAGAGAAGCCCGTTAGGGCAAGCATTACCCGGTGCACATTTTAAATATAATTGCACAAATAGTAATATGCAACAAATAAGTAGAAATTGAAAGTTGCATATGTAGATTAAAATCTTGGAAAAACCCGAATAGAAAATGTATTCGGGATATTGTTTCCAAGAGAAATAAATAGAGGCATTACTTACATAGGGCGTGATGTGAAAACTATAAAAAGGTCATGCATGTCATGTGTTAATCGCTTACTCTGGCCAAGTAAGTAGTGGCATATGATACCATGAACTTCTTATAGCGGACACATTTACATCCGATGTAGTAAGGACGGGGTGAATGGGACAAATTAAAAAGTACCCAAATGAAACAAATGAACAAAATAGTTGAAAATAATGTAAACGCACAGCCGGGTGACGGAAGCGTATTACATTAGGATAATGAGCCCGATAGAAGGGACAAGGATTAATGTAAATGATGATATAAATGAATGATCAAAAGAAAATTCACGAAAATAAGTCATCTTGGACGAAAGGGCCATGGTGAACAAAACGGGCAAGTAAAACCAAAGTATAGATGACCGCCGGGTCATAAAAACAAAGGTGTTGCCCACACGAAAAAGATAATCAAGGTTGTTAACTTTAGTCGTAGTAAAGCAAGGATAATGATGATAATCGTCACTCATAATTAATGAGGTCGCCAATGGTGGTCACGTAGAGAATAAAAGACATGGTCGAATAAAAGCGACGGATTTCGCTAAGATGACCAAGTAAATCGAAACAAAGTCTTAATGCATACCGGAAGGGGGTGCAATGATAACGATTTCGGTAAAACACCCGGTTGATGGGTAAGGAATTAAACGCATGCGTAGACTGAGAAACAGGAACGCGAAATAGAAAGTCAAAAGACTCGGAATATGAGTCATGACTAAAAGATGACAAGAATTTTCGCAAACATAAATTTTGGTAATTACGTTCTGTCACGACCCCCGATCCACCCTGGACGGAATCGGGAGCCGCGAACAGCCACGTGGTACCGGTGATTATTTTGAAAATGTTGCAGCGGAAATTTAATCAGGACCGTGAGTTAGGAAAAATATCAGAGTTTAGAAAACACCGGACTTTATTTATTAAATAGATGGGATAAACCCATGTTTTACAATGGTAGCTTTAATAAAGATAAATTTGATTACATAAAACAATATTTCTTGATTTGATTTAATTAATAAAATAAGCCACTTCTTGAAGCCTTTCAGTGCCGTATCCATCTCTTACTCCAATTTACTGTAATTACCTGAAACGCGTTTTAAAAAGGTTTTGTCAGCAGGAAATACTGGTGAGTTCATTCATTTTGCTAAAACGACACGTTTGTTATAATTTACAGTATTAAGAGCGATTACAATGTTTCTGATATCAACCAACTACCCACAGTATTTGTCACTCGACCCATTGGCCCATTCGTCCAATGGTGTCTGTGACTATGGTCATATCACCCCTTGGTTAACTCGTTGTCCAATGGTGAAGATTATCAAGTAATGTATACAAAACCCCACATACCGGCTGTAATTTGGTGATTACAAAGACTTAATCCCTGTAATTATAACTTTGAAAATATTTAAGAATTTATAAAGCACTTTGATAAAAAGAGAATGACTCACATTATAAGCATGCAGATTTATACAGGCAGAGCTTAGCCTATTGATTAGTCTTGTAACCTAGTGCACACGAACTAGGTAAATAACTAATACAGCATTTACGATAACTCACGAGATTAAAACCCTCACAACGAATGACAAAGTGCAATCACTTAAACATCCATCGGATTCACAACGAATGACAGAGTATTCCCCGAGTTCGGGTGGTACTCAAACATCCTGTCGGAATCATGACTAATGACAAAGGATAGTACTAAAACATCCATCGGATAGTTTCAATCGATCAGACATTGAATCGTAGCAGCGATCGAGTTAATACCCGGTATCGTAGCAGAATTCGAGCTAGTGTGTGTTGGGTAGTAATCAGATGATATCTCTAAGTGTAAGACGAATTTTAACGTCGTTCCAACTCCAGAAATCAAGTCCCAACATCCTCTATTTATACTGAGATTTTGACCCCCTCGCGTGACGCGAGGGGTCACCCTAGGGGCGTCGCGTGGCGCGACGGGTCATGTTTCATCATATGGTTGCCACGTGTGTTTGTAGGTTGGCTGAGTCGACGGAAATGATAAATTCAAATTTGACAGCAAAATATATGGATAATCGTCAATAGGGAATACCCCCCTGAGTTTTAGGGGCCCTGGTCCTGATTCTGATATTATGAAAATTTTAGGGTTTATGTAGGATTACTTAGGGGTCTTAACTAAGGTTTCCTAGTAAACAAAATATAATAATAAATAATAGTTTTGGTGAGAGTTATGGTTTGGGACAAAAAGGAATAAAACGGTGAGAAAAGAAAATGGACCCATTTTATAAATTTAGGGTTCAACTAGAAAGCCTCCTGGTATAAATTTTGGGTATAACTTCTGAGCTATTTAAAAATATATAATGCACTCGTGTTAAGTATAGTACCCCTAATTCAACCTTGTCCCGATGTCCCGAGACAGAATCCCAACAACTTAGTCGGGCAGAGCCCTGACATATGTTATGAGGCTCAGATCAATCGGAAAGGGTAGCGGCGATCGGGAGTTAAAATACTTAAAATGAGGCAGGGCTTTATTATATTTATATGGAAAAATGAAAGAATATATATCAGAGAGAGTTTGAGAGAGATGGCGATAGAAAGAGGCACTGAGCAAATTGATATTGTGATTTCTATTCCCATTTTATAGGAGTTTGGATGTCTACGAAAATGGACACGTCTTCTTCGAGAAATGCACAAACGTCTATATTTTATCAATTCAATTAATTTGTTTATTTTATTATATTTTGTTTTGATGCAAAGTTTGCCACGTACCTAAAATAGACTTAGTCACTTGCACACATGTAGTCACTTTATAATTTCAATTTATTATTTTATTATATATTTAGTGTACTATGCATACACATATAGCTACCTACATACGTGTACCTTCAATTAGTAACTGTCAAGTCCATGTACAGTAAACTAAATATGAAAAATGGGACCTGAAACCATGTCTCAATTTCAAATATATATATTATATTTATATTTAAGAAATGGGACACGAAAGTTTGGAAAGAGGACACGAAATATGGTTAAATTTTAAATATATATTTTATTATATATATATATTATAATTAATTTAACTGCTTTATTTATTTGGCGTTTATAACTTATAAAATATGATGTTTTATAAGACAATGAATATGTTTTTAGAACGAGAATAATTTTATCTATATTTTGAACCAGGTTTCATTAAAAACAGAGTAGGTTCAAATACAATGTATTTTTATAATTTAATGATTATACGATTCATAGGCTCGTCTAGGTACTACCATGGTTGCAGAAATCGGACTAGGCGGCCGATTAATCGGCGCCTAGTCGCTCATCGGTGGGTCATCGCCTAAAAATGAGCTAGTCGGTCAAAAAATCGGTCAGGTCAAAATCGGTCAAAAGTCGGTCAAAATCGGACTAATCGGACTAATCGGCCCAGGTATTTTGACTTAATAAACCCAAATTTTCACCTTCAAGAGCCCAAATTTTAGTTGAAGTGGGTCAAAATCGGATTATAATGGCCAAAATCAAACCAAAACAGTCGAAGAGGAAAAGGTTCTTACCTTGATTCGAACCAAAATTGGATCTGAACTCATCTTTATTGTGCAAAATCGAACCACATTGAAGAACTAATTGATTAGATAAGCGAAATTGGGCATAGTTATGTGTTCTTGTGTGTTGTCTGATGAAATCGATGGAGAGGATGGGTTAGAGGCGGCGTATGGTATACGTGGGTGGGGATTAGGTTATAATAAGTTTAGGTTTTTTAACATTTAACCCCTCTATCTTTTACAAGTTTACATTATGGTTCCTAAACTTGTAAATTTATTAATAAAAAGTATAAAGTTATCTATATATATATATAAATTTATAAAATTATACATAGAAAACCCATTCCGATTAATCCCTATTAATCCCGATTAATCCCTAGGCGGTACCCCACCGCCCGACTAGCGCCTTCTACAACATTGGGTACTACATATTTTTAACAGTCAATTTACCCGTAATATACCTGTTTAATAATATAAGTTTTTATAGACTTTTATTTTATTAGAAAGGTCACCCATATATGGGCCAATTAATTAATAATATTTCAACCAACTATATAAAATAGTGTTTAAAACTATTTGGGTTGAATATTTATATTAAAAATAAACTAGTTACTAGTGGTTAATAAATTTAACCAAACCTAAAATTCTTATATGATAAAAATAGGAATGTTACATTCTCCCCACCTTGTTTTAAATCTCGTCCTCGAGATTTGGGTTACAATATTTCTTTTAGACTTATATCATATTTTAGTCAATAAAAACAATATTAAGGTAGATGACACAGAATTAAAATATCAAATTTTTTGAATACGAGTTGTACAATAAGTAGGATTCAAGGGTTCAACTGAATTAGTTCAAGAAATTGATGACAAATGAATGAGATGAAATGATATTATTTCCAAGGTGATTAGGTTCAAGCCAAAAGGATATATGATCAATAGATATTTAAAATGAATATGAAGGACTTTTTAGAATCAATAATATATATATATATATAGGATAAGGATCATTACAGAACACTAATTATTGTGAGAACAAAAAGAACAACTCTAAATCACTAAATTTTGGGATTTAAGGTTCATATTTCTTAAATTTTATGTTTCTTACATTCATATGTGTATTATATATACATAAAAAAATCATATATTTTTCCCTACATATAGTCTACATACATGTACGTAATTTAGCCTATACATAACCTACATGTGTGTAGGTTATTTAAAAACTGAAGATTTTTCATATTTTGTTTTAAATTCTAGTGTGAGAAACAATAAAACTTACATTTATAACATTTTCATTTACTTTTTAGGTTTTTAGAATTGAAAAAATGAGTGATTCATTTTGTTCTGCGTGTTCTCGCAATATTTAGTGTTCTGTATAGAACCTTCCCCTATATATATATATATATATATATTCAAAAGAAAGCTTACTTTGATTGGCAACTGAGGAAGACTTAGAATTGACAGGTTTAAAATGAAATAAAAGCATGAAAAATGATTTATCAAATATTTATGATATGAGAAAATCAAAGTGTTGAGATGAGTGAATTGTAAAGATACACCAAAAGAAAATAGAATTACTGTATCATTGTTTAGAGTTCCAAGTTGTTTTAATTGTAAAACAATGTGATAGTATACTATTAGTGACCATATTTTTCATACTATGTCCTAGAGATCAAAATATAATAAGAACAAGTTGTTTTGGCAAGACCAACCATTATATTATATTTGTAAAGCAAATGTAATATATTTTATTTGTGTCCCTGTCTGAACCGTATCTTACATATCAAATATAAATACTATGTAATATATATTATTTGTTACGCATTTTTACTATATGTAAATGGTCACCACTTTTAAATAAATATTATTTTAGTATTTTACTATACTATGTAAAATAACTTATATTTACTATGTAATATATATTAAAAAACGCCGCAATAAAGTTATTACATTACAAAATATTTTAGCATTATTATTTTGTAAAAGAAATCACTATTATTTATAACGTTAAATAAAAGTTGTAAATAAAGGTGTAAAAATATTTATTGTACAAAAGTATTTGTAAAATATTTTGTAAATATATAACACTTAATGGGTCGATTCTATGTGATTACTTATTTTCATTT
The DNA here is from genome assembly GCA_030545235.1 of Helianthus tuberosus. Lineage (NCBI taxonomy): Eukaryota > Viridiplantae > Streptophyta > Magnoliopsida > Asterales > Asteraceae > Helianthus > Helianthus tuberosus. Next base: position 120,687,932 of record CM060356.1, on the reverse strand, counting down.
TGAAACCATATAACGTTGTGAATGTATTTACAAATGTTGTAAATAAGTGAAAACGGGGACTATTCTTATATATTACAATGTTCCTCCTAACCCAACGTAGTTGATGACTACCATATTATTCTTATATAGTCATTTTCTTGCCAGAGCGTTACGGTACATAGTTACCACAAAACATGTGATAGACAATTATTTATATAATTTTATTTGTCCTTCTAATTCTTGTATTGTTTTATGAAAATATGTCTTCTCCTTACAGTACAAAGTATATATATAAAAAATATTTTTATATATAATTTAAAATTTTCTAAATAAGTATGATGACTTAATTTATATACATTAACTAGTCATTATCATGGTTGGATATTGGTTAGTGCTGCCTTGTTTAAGCATAGGTGATCAGTCCATGCCTAACTAAGGCTAGGCTATCCAATACATGCCTTTGACAATAACCTTAGTACTTAAAAATAATACTAACACTACTACTATTAATATATTATTACTAATAATAGAACTAATATTAATTACCAATAATAAATAACTAAACATAACTTAAATGAGAGTATACCTCAAACATAATTTTATACGTAAAAATATACATTCTTTATCTTAATGGTTTAACAAAATTCATTGACTCGATATTAAAGAGTCACCGTTTTGTAATAATGCGATTTACAGTGCAAAAAGCGGAATGATATTTGAGTTTGGATAAAACGATAAATTAGAATGAAGCCTTCCCGTGGTCTTCATAAATTAAACGAACCACATGTGCAATGAACAGTGCATGTGTGGATTTACCAAGAAATGAAATAGATCAATATTCGCTATTATGAAAGAAATCCTCATGGTAGGATGACCATTTAGGGGAAGTAGAAACACGAAAGTCAACTCATTATATGCAGAAGTCAGAATTTCAACGAAAGAAATATAAGAACTTCTATCTGGAATTTCGTGTCATAACTGTTGTTAAGTGATATTACCAGGGAATGTCGAATAAAATGAAATAGGGGAGTTGCAAAGGTATGTGACTCCTTTTGTAGTGATAATCATTATGACTCTGATTAGACCGTGCACCGATTGTTGTGAAATTTTGTTTCAAAGTACCTCAGTGATATTTATGTCGTTTGTAGGAGCACGTGGCAAAGTGCCGCTTTTTGATCAGTAGTTCTTCCATTGTTGGGATTAGCATTGTTGTTGTCGTGCCCAATTATATTTTCCAAAGGTCTTGCCTCGGAAGTCGTGTGTGATATATTTCGACGTCTGTGGACGTATAATTTAAGTTTTATGTGTTTTCTTGTGCACTAGCACAACTTTACTTGCTTCGTATTTGCGTATTGGAAATTCTTATACTTTTGATGGCGTACCAACTTAAAAGGTTTCCATTGTTTATATTTTTACACGAGTTTCGAGGTAGATGATCAAACGAAATAATTTTTGATATCGGAAAAGAGATTCCTGATAAAGAAATCTAGATTTATTATTGACACATATGTTTGTGATTTATTCTTAATTGACTTTTGGAATTCCTTATAGATATACATATCTATATAATCATATAATTCACATGCTATAATATACATACCCTTTATAAGGTCTATGTATTTAACAGATTCATATTTCCAAAAAAATAAATCAGATATCAGGTCATGATACTATTTAGGGAAATCTTGTCACTTGTTTGACATATTATATACCCCGTCTTATCCGGTTCGCGCCGGAGAGGTAACCTCAGTATATCCGGACAAGCTGGAGAGTCTGCTTCACCATACCCAGTCTTGTCGGAGAAAATTTTATATTTCCCATAAATAGTATTTTTAAAAGTGCCTCTTTTATTAGGCTTTTATCAAGAATTAGGGAAATTTATATTCCCATAACATATCTTATTCCAGACCAAGTAATATCAATAAGCAAGAATTAATAGCAATTAAGTGCTATTGCCTGCAATGTTCTAATTGTCATTCTTACGGCATACCAAAATCCATCATACTTTATTTACACAAGTACTTAGCTTATCTCGAAGCTTATACTAAGGCATTTATTCTTAAGTTCAAGTCTAGTTGCTATCATGTGTGCTACCAGTTACTAGCAATCTCCTAACTCGTTTATATAAACTTAGGTAATATTATCACAACACCTAAAGGCTTAAATCAGTGGCTCTGATACCACCTTCTGTCACGACCCCCGATCCACCCTGGACGGAATCGGGAGCCGCGAACAGCCACGTGGTACCGGTGATTATTTTGAAAATGTTGCAGCGGAAATTTAATCAGGACCGTGAGTTAGGAAAAATATCAGAGTTTAGAAAACACCGGACTTTATTTATTAAATAGATGGGATAAACCCATGTTTTACAATGGTAGCTTTAATAAAGATAAATTTGATTACATAAAACAATATTTCTTAATTTGATTTAATTAATAAAATAAGCCACTTCTTGAAGCCTTTCAGTGCCGTATCCATCTCTTACTCCAATCTACTGTAATTACCTGAAACGCGTTTTAAAAAGGTTTTGTCAGCAGGAAATACTGGTGAGTTCATTCATTTTGCTAAAACGACACGTTTGTTATAATTTACAGTATTAAGAGCGATTACAATGTTTCTGATATCAACCAACTACCCACAGTATTTGTCACTCGACCCATTGGCCCATTCGTCCAATGGTGTCTGTGACTATGGTCATATCACCCCTTGGCTAACTCGTTGTCCAATGGTGAAGATTATCAAGTAATGTATACAAAACCCCACATACCGGCTGTAATTTGGTGATTACAAAGACTTAATCCCTGTAATTATAACTTTGAAAATATTTAAGAATTTATAAAGCACTTTGATAAAAAGAGAATGACTCACATTATAAGCATGCAGATTTATACAGGCAGAGCTTAGCCTATTGATTAGTCTTGTAACCTAGTGCACACGAACTAGGTAAATAACTAATACAGCATTTACGATAACTCACGAGATTAAAACCCTCACAACGAATGACAAAGTGCAATCACTTAAACATCCATCGGATTCACAACGAATGACAGAGTATTCCCCGAGTTCGGGTGGTACTCAAACATCCTGTCGGAATCACGACTAATGACAAAGGATAGTACTAAAACATCCATCGGATAGTTTCAATCGATCGGACATTGAATCGTAGCAGCGATCGAGTTAATACCCGGTATCGTAGCAGAATTCGAGCTAGTGTGTGTTGGGTAGTAATCAGATGATATCTCTAAGTGTAAGACGAATTTTAACGCCGTTCCAACTCCAGAAATCAAGTCCCAACATCCTCTATTTATACTGAGATTTTGACCCCCTCGCATGACGCGATGGGTCACCCTGGGGGCGTCGCGTGGCGCGACGGGTCATGTTTCATCATATGGTTGCCACGTGTGTTTGTAGGTTGGCTGAGTCGACGGAAATGATAAATTCAATTTTGACAGCAAAATATATGGATAATCGTCAATAGGGAATACCCCCCTGAGTTTTAGGGGCCCTGATCCTGATTCTGATTGTTATGAAAATTTTAGGGTTTATGTAGGATTACTTAGGGGTCTTAACTAAGGTTTCCTAGTAAACAAAATATAATAATAAATAATAGTTTTGGTGAGAGTTATGGTTTGGGACAAAAAGGAATAAAACGGTGAGAAAAGAAAATGGACCCATTTTATAAATTTAGGGTTCAACTAGAAAGCCTCCTGGTATAAATTTTGGGTATAACTTCTGAGCTATTTAAAAATATATAATGCACTCGTGTTAAGTATAGTACCCCTAATTCAACCTTGTCCCGATGTCCCGAGACAGAATCCCAACAACTTAGTCGGGCAGAGCCCTGACATATGTTATGAGGCTCAGATCAATCGGAAAGGGTAGCGGCGATCGGGAGTTAAAATACTTAAAACGAGGCAGGGCTTTATTATATTTATATGGAAAAATGAAAGAATATGGATGAGAGAGAGTTTGAGAGAGATGGCGATAGAAATAGGCACTGAGCAAATTGATATTGTGATTTCTATTCCCATTTTATAGGAGTTTGGATGTCTACGAAAATGGACACGTCTTCTTCGAGAAATGCACACACGTCTATATTTTATCAATTCAATTAATTTGTTTATTTTATTATATTTTGTTTTGATGCAAAGTTTGCCACGTACCTAAAATAGACTTAGTCACTTGCACACATGTAGTCACTTTATAATTTCAATTTATTATTTTATTATATATTTAGTGTACTATGCATACACATATAGCTACCTACATACGTGTACCTTCAATTAGTAACTGTCAAGTCCATGTACAGTAAACTAAATATGAAAAATCGGACCTGAAACCATGTCTCAATTTCAAATATATATATTATATTTATATTTAAGAAATGGGACACGGAAGTTTGGAAAGAGGACACGAAATATGGTTAAATTTTAAATATATATTTTATTATTATATATATATATATATATATATATTATAATTAATTTAACTGCTTTATTTATTTGGCGTTTATAACTTATAAAATATGATGTTTTATATGACAATGAATATGTTTTTAGAACGAGAATAATTTTATCTATATTTTGAACCAGGTTTCATTAAAAACAGAGTAGGTTCAAATACAATGTATTTTTATAATTTAATGATTATACGGTTCATAGGCTCGTCTAGATACTACATATTTTTAACAGTCAATTTACCCGTAATATACCTGTTTAATAATATAAGTTTTTATAGACTTTTATTTTATTAGAAAGGTCACCCATATATGGGCCAATTAATTAATAATATTTCAACCAACTATATAAAATAGTGTTTAAAACTATTTGGGTTGAATATTTATATTAAAAATAAACTAGTTACTAGTTACTAGTGGTTAATAAATTTAACCAAACCTAAAATTCTTATATGATAAAAATAGGAATGTTACACGTTCAACCATTTCAAAGTTGGACGAGTCAAATAAAGAATGAAGTTTGACATTCATAAGTGATGAAAATTCACCCAAAATGAGTCAAACGAGTCAATTAAGGAATAACGCTTAATACAATAGGAAAACGCAAACCGGTGAAACCGGAAAGCTAAAAACAATAAGATAGAAGGACCCGGGTAATGGGTTGTAAAGGAGTATAAGTATGAACCAGGTAACGGTAAGCGTAGGCCAAACCGACGTGTAAATGACGTTAGAAGTCGTAAAGTCGGAAAGATAGTCCGAAAGTGAACAAATGAAACCTTAGACTACGGTCAAGGTCAACTAAAGTTCAAAAGCAAAATTAAATGATTCCAAACATAACAAAGGATGCTTTAAAGCTATATATGTATAAATAGACAATTGAATAAAGACTAGAATAAAAGATGATCTACGGGATCATCATAACCTACGGGATATTAATTAGTGTAAAGGTCTACGGGGCCAAAATGACCCACGGGTCATGAATTGAAGCAAAGAAATCATTGCTAAAAGTGAAATATTTCACTAAAGACCTTTAAACGGGTCAAAGTAACGGATTCACAGAGAATTCGATAGTATATGAAAGCGATGGATATCGCCAAGTTAACTAAACTAGTGGAAATAACGAGATTACGTTATTTCAAGTTGCACTATGTCATACGAGTTATGTAGACAATTAGTAACCAAAAAGATGTTACCGTACTTTTCCGGTAATACTAATTATTGGATAAAAGTATAAGTAATGTTTGAAAGATTTCTCGGATCGAATACATTGAGATAAACTCAATAAATTATGTAAGAAAGGTTTCGAGGACGAAACCTCTTTAAGGGGGGTAGAGTTGTAACACCCCGAAAACGGGTTTAGTAACCAAACCTCGTTAATTGTGATGGACGGGTAAAATACCGTTAGTGGTAAAATTTAACCCGGTAAATATTAGGACTTAAATAAGTAAACCTAATATTAATTAAAAGGGGGAAATAAATGCTTGAGAAAATAAAGTCACGAAAGGCCCGAGTTAACGGGACTTAAAAATAAAAGTTGGTCATAACTTCCCCGAACCCGCCAAGTTAACTAGGAATATTTAACCTAGTTAATGAGTGGGAATATTGTTAAAAAATAAGTAGGTTGTGGCCTACTTAATAACGAACCAAACATGAGGGGTTAAAGCGGGATAACTAGAAAAGTTATTTAATAAAAATAAAACACCAAAACACACACTTCAGTGTGTGTTTGGTCGACGATTTCACAAGCCAGGAGAAGGGTTCCTTCTCAAAACCCTAAACTCACTAAATCCATCAAAATCCAAGGGCAAATCAAGACTAGATAAAAAACCGAGCTCAAATTAGTGATCACCTAAGTGAAGGGATCACAAGGTATGTTGAATTTCATCTCTTGATTACATCTTGAGTTATAGATGAAAACTTGAAATCAAAAATTGGGCTTGCATGATTGAAGTTTGGATGAATTTAGGAAGAAATTATGTCTAGGAGTAAACCCTAGTCAACAACTAGTTGAATTAGTGTTGAAATTATAAAGTTCATGATCATCCATTATGGGTGTTTAATGGGTTTTGTAGAAACATGATGAACACTAGAATCATGATTGTCAAACTAGTGTTAATTAAACTTTATGAAGTTAATCTTGACATTGAACCATGAATTTGATGATTTTCTAGTAAAAGATGTTGAAATTGGCAAGATAGGTAGACATAAGTTTGATTGTTAAACTTTATAAAAGAATGCTCACTAGGTGTTTGATATAATGCCTAAGAGAAAGCTAAATGTTGAAATTTGAGTGAAAATGTGTATTTGAATAATATGGCAAGTTATATGAAATATGAAACAAGGAGAGTTCTAATCATCATGTTGATTTGAACTAATGTTGTAAATCATGTGATCGAAAGTAGTTAACTTTAATAAGCTAAGTTAACTAATCATGAAGTCGAATAGTAGTTTCGACTTATGAAATAAGTGAGGTGGAATAGTCGTGAATAATTATGACTAATCTAACCATCTTGCAATTTACAATGATAGTTTGACGATTAACAAGCTAGGTGAAAGCTTGGGAACGAAGCGGGTCAAACGAAGCAAGAATGACGGAAAAGCGTAATTCGGGAGTAAGGTAAGTATGGCTTACACTAGTCTTATATTTAGAATATTTTCTTATCGTATTAGCCGAATAAGATAAATACATATTTAAGGTATGATGTTTCGGCGTGTAGACGTACGGAACAAGATAGTCGAGTATGACAATAAACCATGTTGATGGTTTAAAAGGAGTTAAATCGATAATTTGATCATTTTATGACAAATGGAAAATGAATTTTTAAATGGTTACCTTATAGGGTAAACCAAAACAAACAATAAGGGTAAAACGGTAAATTAGTCACGCGTCGACCATAACTATTGGTTTTAAAAGACACTTATGAAGTAAGCTTTAATAGGCCGAAAGGTGTTAAGAAATGAATTATAAGTAAAACGACCGCACGATGTAAATCAGAGCGAGTCATATAGTCGAGATGAAAATACATGTCATCTCGCTAATATAATCGGTCATTTAGACCAAACGGGTCAAAAGGTGGAGATACCACCTTTTGATAATAGCGACTAATGATTCTTGTCGAGTTATATGATTTCAGGAATAAATGTACAAATGATAATTGCATCGCTATTATTTAGCGAATATTATAGCAAGGCATTAAAACAGGTCAATATATTGATCCGAGTCAGGTATGTGTAATAGAGTAATTATTCATATAGAACGTAAGGTTCAATGAGCATTAAATGAAGTCTTGGATAGACAATGGGGTACTTAAATGGGTAAACCGAATGTTTTAAAAGAGGGTCATGGTGTTTCGAAAGGCATAAAGACCTTTCGAACAAGATCATAACTCAAAAGAAGTATTATGGGTCAAACATGCTCTCAAAGGGCCTTGTCGTAATTGAAAGACTAAAAAAGACCAAAACGCCCTTGTTAGCTAATTCGAACAAACAACCTTTAAAGGTTGTTTGGAAACGAGTTTTATGATTAGGTAAATACTTAGATTAAGTATAGAAGTTAAAAGAGGTATTATATTAGTCAAATGGTACTAATTGAGTTTTTGCCGTAAAATAATGATTCGAAAGGTAAAATTTGGTTTATATAGATCACCACATTAAACCTGCCATAAACACAGTTGTGGTGGGAAATTATAGGATAAGAAATGTGGTGATGAAATGCTAGAAGTAATCGAAAGCGATTTTAGGCTCGAAAGCGCTTAAATACCCTTAACGGGTCAAAATAAGCATACAAGTGAAAAAGGGTTTAAATTGTGTAATAAACCGGTGATTAGAATCTAATACGGTAGATAACATTTATTGAAGAAGTGTATGTGATAAAAGGATCAAATAAACACGTTTGATGATGAAATCACGAACGGGTCAAAAGTTGGTAAAAAGGGTAATAAGCCGAAGAGTTAAAAGTCTGAAATTTTATTATGTAGGATGTTGGATTTTAACTCCATATGATGGGGAATTAAATTACGGACGCCTAGGGAAAAGAATCGGGTAAAACGGATTAAAAACGAGAGAGTTATGCTCGTTTCCGTGAAATCGGGTCATGCTGGGAATCTGCAGCACCAGCAAACAACATTCTGTCGAAAACAGGTGCTAGCGTAGCGCGAGCATGTGCTAGCGCTACACGAGCATGTGTCAGTTTCGCGAAAATCGTTTATTTTAACCGTTGATGCATTGCGAACCCGTTTAAATACGTTCTAAGTTACGTATGACTAATCCAACTCATGTTTTATGAGTTTCAGGTAAAATTTTAGCACTGGAGGACGATCAAGCACAATGAAGAACCGAACACGATCAAGAAATAAGCTTCCGCACGACGTTTCGTTGTTACATTTAAATGACGACTTAATTACATTATGTTCTAAACTTCTAACTTTTGTAAAAGGTTTTAATAAGCCGTATTTCCGATGTATATGTAATCTTAATTACATGATTGTTTTTCGTAAATTATACGTTAAACTTTGATTTATAAGAACGGGTGTTACAAATGGTACAAAGTGATCCCTATAACACTGGTTTTAGCAACAATCCTCCGATGCTTGTCATATCTGAATACAATATCTGGCAACATTGAATCGCTTCTTTGCTAGTCAAAAGAACACATGATGTTGGGTGTCCGTAATATCCGGACCACATATTCCAACGGTATCAAATATCGAAATCCAAATGTTCAAGAGCCAAAGAAACCAGAAAACTGTTTTGAGCTAGATTTTCTAAAGTTTGAGATAGATGTAAAAGCACTTGGTACAACTTCTCTACCAAACGAAACCTATGCTAATCTATTACATTATAATAGCGGAAAATAGTTATGGGATGCTTTAAAAGCAAAATTCAGTAAAACAGAGGTTATAGCTAAAAGCATCCTTAAAATTCTCAACCAAAAGCATGAGATCTTCAGTAGTGTTAAGGAAGAAATCCTAACACAAAAACTGACCAAAAGGTTAGATCCATGTGCTGTAGTGGAGGAAGCAATCAATCTAATACAAGCATATGTTTGTGAAAGGATTGATGCAGAGGATGTTATATGTCCTAATCCCTGGAAATTTACTGAATTTGAATATGATTGTGCATTTGTGGTTACCAATAAAGGAGCCTCTACTTGCCTTGATAGCCTATGCTATGTCAACTGTGGAAGATCCAGTCACATGACCGGTCTGCACACAGAGGAGGTGACATATTCAAAAGGTAAACGGACTCATTACTATCTCTGCAGGGAACATCGGCTTGCAGTTTAAAAATGCAAACAAAGGTTTCCCTAGCATCTATCTTTTCCTTTTTGTCAAAATTATGAAAAAATATTATCTGAATGCCCCAAAAAGTGTTACTCTTAAATAAAAACATTAATATGTTATTTTGAAAAACTCAAAAGTTTGTTTAAAATTAAAAGTTTTGTTCAAAAATCACCAACAACAAAAACTCTGTTTAAAAAAGTAAAACATCTGATTAAGTTATATAAAACTTTGTTTGACTATTAAAAGTCAACCACTGTTTAAAAAGGATAACCTCTGATAAACCATTCACTATTGACTACAAAATTCATATAGAGTCACTGATTTTCAAATACCAACCACTACTTTAAAACCTAACCTCTTTTATAAAATCAGATGTTACAAAAGGATAAACAGATGTTTCCCAAACCACTAACTGACCAAAGGCCAACAGATCTTTTAACCTCTGGTAAATAAAACAGAGGTTCCAAAGCCTTCAACAACTGTTACAAAAACAGATGTTAGGTTATCAAAGAAAAGTTTATTAAATGAAACATTTATCCGCATGATAACCAAAAGTCAAGAAAATGTGGTTGAACAAAATGTTTTAGAAAACCAAGCAACATATTTAAAACATCTGTTGCTGAGCCCACTGCTCCTGGTGACCACAGTGCCCAACCCAGCACTATGGAACACACACCAGAAACACCCACAAAAACCATATCCATTCCCATCTCCAAATCCAAAAGAATAACCACAAAAAGGGTATCTCTAGCGGTTGAGATGCCAGAGATCCTTGTTGCAAAACAAAAGCAACAAACCCAAACATCTGTTGTTACTTCCTCATAGAAGTTGTAAACATTTCCACCTATCCAAACTCCTCACTAATCCTCACAAAAGGAGAGTGTTATAAGCATATGTGACACAAATCAATGGGGAGATATTTCACTTGAATATCTCTACTCAAGCCCCTCTCCCAGGGCCGCTTCTCTTTCTACACCTCCACCCACTTCTACATTCCCATCACCATTACAAAAGTTGGTTGTTACAATTTATACATCTGACTTGCATATACCTAGTTCCTCTCAACAACAAAGCACAGAGAGTACACTTCAAGAAGTGCTAGCGCAAGCTCAGGGATCATTGCTATCCCACAAGAAGATGAGGCAACACCTTTTGTGTCCAAAGAGACATATGTTGGTATTTCAAGTAGGGCAACAACTACAACTGTAGAGACAACAATCTCATAGTTGGATAGTGGTTACATCATTAAGACCCCCTTGAAGGCACCAACTGTTGAGACAATAGTCTCTTCACCAGTTGGAAGTCCCCAGTACCAAGAACAATGGGCACTTGGTTAAAACCATGTTCAACAACCTCAGGTGGGAATTCAGATAATCCTATTAAGTTAGGTGATGGATTAAATTATCCTGAATTGACCGATAGAGTCACCAAATTAGAAACATCCGTTGAAGAAATAAAAAAATAAATAAAATAGAAAAAAACATGAAGAAAATTTTGGTTCAAAAACTCTAAAACTCCACCATCAAATGCAGAAATTGAAAAAGAAATGTAGGAACATGTTCAACCATACTTACATCTTCAAAAGCAAGTTGTAGAAGAAAAATATTCCATGCAAGTAGAGTTGATACGCCAAACAGTGGATGCCAAGTACAAAGTTACTCAGGCAGAGGTTAAAAGGCCAAAAGAGGTCTGACACTTCTGAGGCTAAAAAGGCTAGAGAAGCTGCTTTGCAGAAGCTGCAAAATAGGTCAAGCCTCAACCATCTGTTGTAAGTCAAACATCTACCACTACTATCTAAACCACTGCCCCCATCCAATATCAAACATCTGTTGCCACTTAAAAAGTGACAACATAGGTTACATTCATCACCACTTCAGCAACATTTACACCCTCATCACAATAGACTCTACAAGTTTCCAAAAGTACCCCTAAAGGTGTACTTAAAAAAAATCTATCACCTATCAATTCCTTTCACCACCATCAAAAACTCCCACACCTTACAAAAGGGGTCAAAAATCAAGATTTATCATTTAAAAAATGATAAAGAAACCCTTCAAATTTTACCCATAAAAAATCACCCCAACCACCACCACGACACCATTTTTCACCTCTCTATCACTCACTGTTACCACCACTAACCACCTACCACAACAACCATCACATTTCCACTATCACCACCTCAAATCACTGATGCAGACTTTGGAACATTAAAGTCAATGATAAGACGGGGTTAGCCAACAATCTTGGATAATTACAAGAAATTGGAAATATTAGAGCCAAAGATTCCTCAGTCCCAAGAAAGCCAATCTATGAAGAAATAGACTTCTGACCCACAATTCTCCCAATTACTTCTGACCCAAAATATCTTTCAGGCTCAAAAGAATCTACAGTGGAACGCAAATAGAACTATCCACAAATCAAAAGAGCAAATGGATGAGTGTAAAAGATCATAGTAAAAAGACCTATTGGCCTATAAATTGCTGATCTGCAAGACCTACTAACTCTTCCACTATAAACGGATGTAGATGAGTCTTGAGAAAGATTTGTAAAACAATTCAAAACACAAATTAAAAAGAAGAGGTGAAGGGAAATAAAGATTGATCTAATAAGGATGAGTTTTGGCATCATTTGTTCTAGGGGGAGACTGTTTGATCTATAAAAGAACAGATGATGTTGGAAAGCCAAAACATTCCAAACTTCTTATCAAAGTTCAACAAACAGCAACCTGATACAAAGACTCCTCCCAAAGATAGTGAATCTTAAACACCTAATCCAAACATCTTTTCAAGCACAAAGCAAACATCCGATCAAGAAATTGAACCGCTCTTTAAGAAGAAATAACACCTGTTGAAAGCTTAAGACTGTTGAAGACCAAAGAACTGATAAAGCCAAAGGTCTGATGAAGAAGACCAAACATCTGTATGGTCAAACAGATGTTTGATTCTCAGCAACAGAGGATAGATCCAACAGTGGTTTCCCAATGTAATAGTATTTATCTTGTATCAGTGTTTAGACTAGTTAGAACATATGTTAAGATTTGCATAGATGTTTACAGCATCTGTGTAATCTTTTCTGTTAGGATTGTTAGATGTTACTATCATGGTGACGTCAGCAGATCACGAACAAAGATTATGTACTCTGTATAAATAGATCTCATTTGTTTGAGATCAGGCATCACTTCAATCCTTTTGTGCGAACCAATTGTAAGTGATCGGCTGAGGGGGAGTTTATGTAAAGTCAGTTGTGTTGTATTTGTAACCATTTGACTTCAATATAAACCAGTCTTTGATAAATGGATTCCAACTTGTATTTTATCTTACTTACATTTACAGTTAATAAATTGCTTATGTAATTGTTTGCTTATTTCACAAGTTAAAAGAAACTCGGATCCTAACAAATATAACGTTGAAACAGTAATATTGAAAGGGCATAATGTTAAAATGATATAATATTTGAAACGCTAAACATAGAAACGATATAATATTTGAAACGGTAAACATAGAGATGATATAATATCTAAAACGATATAATATTTGAAATGATATAATGTTGAAACGATATAATATTGAAATAGCATATTCGATATAATGTTATAGATTAAAAGTTCAAACCAGACCAAACGATATATATAAGATTTGTTTCGTGTATGCCTCGTATACTCGTATAGCCCTATACGATGCGTATACGGCTTAAAAGTATGCAAATAGTGGATGTGGTTGTGTGAATAGCTAATGTGTCTATAAAGTGACTAGTGGGAAGCTTGATCATATTTTGATGAATATCTTTCATCTTAAAAAATCAAAAGTAAATATCCTCATTGCTTAAAGGATTAGTAGTGGCTCATAACTAGTGTTTGCTTAGTTGTATAACCAAAGGAGGACTACTCTCATTCGTATGTAACCAACGACCATGAGGGGATTAGTGAACCATAGAGCGGATGAAGATAATGGAAAGTCATAAAGGGATTCTACATTTATACTCTCTCCACATGCAAGGCAAATGCCAATTCTCCCTATCAATTTAAAACGTCTATAACTTTTTCATACGACTTTTTAAAAAAAAAAAATTCACCATAATAACGAGCGTTTTTTTTATCTTTAATACGAGTACCATATTGTCATATAAAAATAAAATAAAAAATTTCATTTTTACTCGTTTTTTTTTTGCATTGTGTTAAAGGTTCCGGTCATCGTGTCTTTTAACTGGGTTTTAGTCATTACATTTTACTAGGTTTTCTATACATTGTGTTATTATCAAAACTTATAACACAAAGTTAATTTGGTTTCTACCAATTGCATTTTTTACAAGAACCTATAACATAATATATGACACAATGAAGATGGTGTTATATCTGGGTTTTCAATACATTGTGTTATTGGTTCGGGTCATTGTGTTTAATTTGTTATCCATTGTGTTTTAATGTGTTGTCCATTGTGTTTTAATCCATTGTTCATTGTGTTTTAGTTTGTTATGTATTGTGTATTTAGTTTGTTGTTCATTGTGTTTTAATTTGCTCTCCATTGTATCTTTTATCTGTTGTCATCAATTGTGTCTTTTATCTATTGCCATCAATTGTGTTTTTATTTAGTTTGATACTTATTATGTTATACGTGATGACCACTATGTTATATGTTATGGTCATTGTGTTTTAATCTGTTATCCATTGTGTCTTTATCTATTGTCATTGATTGTGTTTTTGATCTACTTTCCATTAATTGTGTTTTACGTTAGGTCCATTGTGTAATACACAACTGAGTTTTCAATTTTTTTTTTGAAAAAATTACAATATAGTACTCATTAAAGATAAAAAGACGATCGATTTTATGGTATATTTATTTTTAACAAATGATGTATAAAAAACTTACGGACTTTTAAAAAATGGGGGGGGGGGGGGGGATAGCATGTGACTTGCATGTGCATATTATTTTATTCTTGTAGACAAAATTAACCTTCCCACTTGATTCTTGTAGGACACTTGTCACTCTCTAATGACTTCTTACACTTCTTATTTTTAAATCCTTTTTACTATAACTCATCCCACGAGATTAATATATAAAACTTGATTTGCTTTTACCCCTATGCTTGTTTAGGAACACTTTTCCTTATTGCTATACTAAGCCGTCTCAATCTTATTTTATGAAAACAGGTTTAAGCTGGATTTTGTTTCTTAAAATCTACTGTTAAACTACTATACTAAGCCTTCTCAATCTTATTTTATGAAAACAAGTTTAAGCTGGATTTTGCTATACTAGGCCTTTCAAAATTTTAATTATGGTACATGAATGAATGAGTCTTGACTCATGACCATGCCAAGTTGCCAACGAGGTAAAACAAGCCTTGAAGATGGGCTTAATGTTTCTTTGGTATCACTTGGATTGGTCTTACCAAAGCCCAATTAAATATATTTACGTCAACGGGTTACGATGGAGTTAAATATTAAATATATTTACGTGAATGGTTTCCATAGGGATAACAAGAATCTTTATATAAGAGGCCTGAGAATTTTCTAATATACAACTGATGTTTATGTGTTTGGTTTGGTTGAGTAGGTAAGAAACACCCTTGTGTGAACTTTGATGGAGTATCCCTGGCTCGGGGAATATCATTTCGTGTTTGGTCAGGCCGTATCGAAGGTAGAATCCGGAAAATTTGCTAAGTATGAAAAAGCTTGTGTTGGGAGTTAACATGTCTTCTTTCCCTTTGTCTTTGATACTTTTAGTTCACTTGTTCCTGAAACCAACCTGGATAGAGTGTAGAAGGTCTGATAGCAATTTCTCGACGTCGAGGAACCATAGTTTTCTTTTCAGTAGAATTGGATTTTCTATTCAAAACGAGGTTACGGCGCAGCTTGTTGCCCGTTTATCTGCCGTTTTCATGAAGTTCCCCATATTTCATAAGTTATTAAAATATTTAACGTAAAAAAAAATTATGTTGCACATTCAATCAATATTGGTAAAGAACTACGTAATTAACTTGCACGTACTGTATAATTACTAGCGCGGGAAAGAAAGAGTGACACATATTGTGTATTATATATTTTTAATTTTTCTACCAAATTTTAGTTATATACTAGGTTAGAACCCCGTGTATTACACGGGTTGAATAAATGCAATTTTATATACCAAATTATAAAAAATATATCTTTAAAAATCTCGTTTATTACACGGGTTGGATAAATGCAATTTTATATACCAAATAATAAAACAATATATATTTAAAAATCTTGTTTATTACATTGGTTGAATAACTGTAATTTTATATATTAAATAATAAAAAAAGTTATATCTTTAAGAAACCCGTGAGTTTAATAAAATAAATGTAATAAAAAAAGTTATATCTTTTAGAAACCCGTGAGTTTAATAAAATAAATAAATCATTTAAATTAACTGAGTTAGGGCTAAAGGACATAACTTGCAAGGGTTTGCAAACATCGAGTACGTTTTCTGTAATTATTGAAGACAAATGACACAGTTTGCAATAAGTGACATACATAAATGACGATTTTTGTAATTTACTCTATTTTAAAATATTACATATATTATCTCCTATATGAATTGTTTAAATTTATTGTTTAATTATATTTTAATTGATATTAATTATCTATAAAAATAGATGACTTCAATGAATGACACGTGTCTAAAACTTGATTTTTTTTTATTATAGTAGATAGATTCAAAGTTTTAAATTCAAGGTTTTACGCTTGTCACAAAACGGCCCTTAAACCAAACCCGGTCCCATGTTATTCGGGAATTTTTACCTGAATCATGGTCAACGTATATACACCATGTGACTTAACGTCACATCCCAACATGGTTAACCGAAACAGTATGGATAAGCCCAATAAGCCCCATGGTAAATATTTCATTTCATATGTTGTAGTCTCTACATACATAGAGTTGTCATGATTATTTTATATACAAAATATACCGAGATGTCCTTGAGAACTCTTAAAAAATTTTAGGCCCTGGGCGACAAAAAGAATTGAGCCCAAAATTGTGGTTAAGGGGAAATGAATTTAAAAAATAAAACAATAATGGTGGAACCAAGATTGAACTTGAGAGCTCTACGTTATTTTAAAATGGTTTTTAACACTCCACCACCAACACTTTTTGAATAATAAATGGATGCATACACTAACTATATAATTTTATATAAATATAAAAGCTTATAAAATCCTTTCGGGCCCTTTGAAAATTTGGGCCTCGAGCGATAGCCCGGGTTGGCATGCCCAAGAGCCGGCCCTGAAAATTTAGTTTTTCCTTAGTATCAATCGTTTTTATTAACTCGGGGCGTTATTAATACAATATTAGTTTTAAGTAGATAATTGTATAATGTACTTATACATAGTGAATTGAAGATACTCAGAGGGAGAGAACGTTATAATATAAAACACTAGATACAATTATTCATATAAATGAATCTCATAGTTTTCTATTTTTTTAAAATGACTAAACTTACACACCATGGGGATTGAATCCATGACCTTCTACTACTCTAAACTCTATCTAATTCACCAGCACCACTCGTCTATTCCCAAATGGATCATAGTTTTCTAGTTAGTTATAGATTATTTAACAATCTTGTATTCGTCATTCTTGACTTGGATCATGGTCAATATTCATACGCCATGTGATTCTTAACATTACATCATTAAATTGCCAACCAAGTAAATTTTGGACAGGTGATGAGCCCCATACTAACCATTTGAAAGGATTAGGTTGTCCCATTCTACATATGGAAGGTTTTATTATATTTGGATATTGTATCACGCGTGTTCGTTTTGTTAAATGTACTTGCTTAGGGTGTAGGGGCGCCCATCACTAATCACTCATCACTCATCACTGACTCACAACTTTCAATCAAGTTCCGTCATGTCATCAAGCATTATTCCATCACTAGTGATGGATTTTAGTGGAAATGCCCATCACTCACCAGTCACCACCACACCCAACAATTTCCCTCACAACCAACAATTTCCCTCACCACCCAACACTTCTTCATGCGTGAAAAAAATGACGCGTGATAAGATCCATGCGTTATAGATGTGGCCGGCGGCGGTGTTATTTTCCCGATCATGCGTGTTCCCCCTCCATAACGGACCGCTCCGGGTCCGGGTCCCCTAACAGGTGATGTTAATAAAATTTGATGCCATGACCTTCACCATGTAGTATTGGCTTCCCGTTCATGTGTTTTGTGCTTTCAACGACTGAGTAGCCATCAGAAGTCATTTTATGAAAGTGATAAATGTTGGTAATTCAATGGTGATACTTCAAAAAATAGCATAATGTTATTGATGGTTAAACAAGGTTTTACTGATAGGGAGTATGTGTCACCAACATTCTTGGCTTCGGAATAGAGGTATTTTGTACCGACTACCAATAATTTTTTTTACTACATTCTGTATCTAGATATCAGAGTTGTCATGACCCTTAGATCAAACCACACAGGTTGTTGCAAGTTTTCTACTTATAACAAAACACAAAAAGATTAATATATATATATATATAGGGGACCGCTAGAATGAGAACCATCTTGAGTTATGAGAACCGCAAGAACCACACCGTACGGGGCGAGGTGGACCAATTTTTTTTTTAATTTTTTTTTACGAATGTGTTTATAATACATGCATCTACGTTTTTTAAAAAAAAATTTGGTCCACCTCGCCCGAGATCAAGTAGTTCTCGCGGTTCTCATAACTCGAGGTGGTTCTCATTCTAGCGGTCCCCTATATATATATATATATATATATATATAGGGAGAAGATCATGCGAGAATCACCTCTTATTGCGAGAACCAATGTGAACACAACCAAAAATGCCTAAAAATAGCTAAAAATCACACAAATTTTTTTTTTTTGAATTTTTCAATATTTTTTATAAAAAAATCGCTACTTTTCGAAGCAAAAAAAAAAAAAAATTTTAAAATTAAAAAAAAAAAAAAAAAAAAATTTTTAGCTTCTAAAAGTAGCGATTTTAACATAAAAAATATTGAAAAATTCAAAAAAAAATTTTTAGATTTTTGTTAGATTTTTTTAGGTTTTTTGGGGTTTAGTTTTTAGCATTTTAGCTTAGGGTGGGGGGGGGGGGGGTGTTTAGGTTTTTGGGGGGTGGGGGAGGGGGGTTTAGGTTTTGGGGGGGGGGGGGGTGGGGGGGTTTAGGTTTTTTTTTTTTTTTGGGGGGGGGGATGGGGGTTAGGGTTTTTTAGCTATTTTAGGTTGTGTTCACATTGGTTCTCGCGGTTCTCACAATAAAGGTGGTTCTCGCATGAGCTCCTCCCTATATATATATATATAGGGGAAGGATAAATCGAAAACCCACTCCAGTTGACTAAACCCTGAAAACCCAATAACAACCATTGATCATACTTGATGGATGGCTATGATTCACTTTTGCCCATAAGTTGCTTTTGTGTACTTTTGTCTCAATTTTATAATATATTTCATGTCCTGAAGGGTAATCTTAGAATATTAATTCAATTTCTCTTACAAAAGTCTACATGTTGTAAGACTACTTTTCTTCTCTTACAAAAGTCTGGAAGTTGTAAGACTAATTTTCAATCAATTTTTGTACGTATATTTTTATAATATATTTTTGGACGTATTTTTTTTTTTGTTACATGTGTATATTACAATCTATTTTTGTAACATATAACCTGGAAAAAATGTAACAACACACTTTATTTTTTACAGTAATTTAAAAAAAGTGTAACAATGCACTTTATTTTCTTTAACGTGCATTATTTCTGTAATATAAAAAATGTAACAGGCATTTTTTCTTTGATTGTTACATTTTTTATGTAACAAAAAAAAAATGTAACAGACATTTTTTATTTGATTGTTACAAAAAATGTAACGGCCATTATTTATGTAACACAAAAAATGTAACATGTTTTTTTTCTTCGATTGTTACATTTCTAACACCCGGTTACACAGTGTTACATAAAAAATGCCTAGATTTTGGAGTTTCATAACTAAGACGCATAAAATTGTTATGAGAATTGTTACATAAAAAATATAACATGCATATAAAAATATAACTTTATTAACAAGAATCCAACAACAACAGATTTTTTAGATTCAATCATCATAACAATAAACAAGAAAGTAACTTAGATTTTAATCCAATACATAAGAACTTAAATCAAATTGTTTCCATTTGTTCAGATATGAAAAAAAAATCAAATTGTTTATATAAGAACAAATTTTACACAAAAAAAAATGAAAAAATCAGTAATAAAAAACAACATATCCAGAAAACAAGAACTAAAAAACATTCATCTTCTTGAACAAAAAAATGAAAAAAGTTGCAGATCTACAAATCACAAAAAGTGAAGATCTATAAAACACAAAAAAATGCAAATCTGAAAAAAAAAAACCCTGAAAACAAACATACTTATGGATCTGGAGGATCTTTTAGATCTGGAACATCATGTTCAACATCGAACATCTTTTGGATCATCTTCAACATCGAATCGTTATATGGAATATCATCTTCAACATCGAACATCTTCAACCGGATCTGGAGCATCTTTTGGATCTGGTAACATCTTGGAACTGGAACGTCTTTTTGGATTTCGGATCTGAACCAGATCTGAGTCTGATGTTGTATGGAACACCGGTTCGATCTTCTGATCTTTCTCCGATCTTCACTGCCTCTCTCATCGATCCTCATTGCCCCTCTCTCTCCGATCTTCTCTCTCTAACCATCTATCTCTCTAGATTTTTGGGAAGTAAAATATGTTCTTCATTTGAGAAATGCTTCATAAAACACAAAAAGACTCTTTTTGGGAGAAATGAGATGTGAGAGATTTGATTTTTGATCTTGTTTCATCTATATTGGAACAAGAGAGAGAGGATGATTTATGTACAGCTTTTAATTGTTTTCACTCCTCTCTGGTTTGAATAAATGATGTGAGATGATGAGAGATATGTATTAATGAAAAGGATGAGAAGTAAAAGGAAAGTTGTGAGAGAAAAAGCAAACTTGAAAAGTCTACACAAGTACAATTTTAATTAATTAAAAAGATGACAAGAAGAAACTGTCACACCCCAACCGATGGCGGAATCATCGGGGCGTGGCACTGAGCGAAACAGATTGTCCAGAAGTTTCCATAACAACTATCATTACCATTCAATTAAGTAATACGTCCCATACCGTATCTCAAATAGTTAAATAATTATTACAGACAAGCATCAAGACAAATGTTCTGTTCCGACAACTCAGATTTAAACATAACTAATTTATTCGTTGGTTTCTAGGACTCCAGTTCCTAGCTTCAATTTCATCACAGCACAAAGAGCACGCAAGCAACCTAAGCACCTGTCACATACGTTAAAATAAAGTCAATACATAAAATGTAAAGGTGAGCATACAAGTTTGATAATAGCATATAGAGTTGGAATTCGTTTACGCGTAACCAGCACGTACACATAGTGAGATGAAGCACGTTAGTTATCGACATAGATCCATCGATACCAATGACTGCGGGTTGACTGCCCGAGGCAGTTCGCAATACATGATTACCACCGTAATCCATGCAAGTAAAAGGTCCTTAACAACCCCCGTGTGAACGGGTGCTGAGTCCAAACTATAGTACTATCGTTGCTAAGGCAGGTAGACAGCATTCCATGTGTAAACATAACAAACAAGCATTCATAAGCCACGTATAACATGCATTAACGGTTAGCGTTCAAATAGCTTGAGTAGTGTGATAATTGTAGTTTGAATATTCGTAACGTATGTAACACCCAAAAGTGCTAAAAGCAAAAAGGGATCGAGTATACTCACAGCGATTATGGATTGAAGGGAGTGCTTTTCAGCGAATACGGTTAGCCTGAATAGATTCGATAACGTAACGATAAGTGACGCGTAAAACAGTACAAGGTGAGAGCGGGTAGCTGATCGTGCGGATTGACTATCCGTGCGAGTAAGCTATCCGTGCGAGTAAACTATCCATGCGAGTAACCTATCCGTACGGATGGTAATCCGTGCGGATGGTAGTCCGTGCGGGTGAACAATCCGTGCGGATGGTAATCCATCCGGATTAGTCACTCGTGCGGATTGTTTATCCGTGCGGACAAGTAGTCCGTGCGGATTACTATTCGAGTGGATTGTTTCTTCCTAAGAATGTGTTTGTGTATGATGGCTTGTGCTTTGAAGTTTTCATTGTAGCATTTAGAAAACATTCAAGTATCTCTATCCTTCAAGCCGGTCGCGCGGACAACAATCCGTCCGGATGGTGATCCGTGCGGACACGTCTCTGAGACTGAGTTACTTGATGGAATTTGTGGAATCCGTCCGGATGGTAATCCGTGCGGGTAGAGGTAATCCGTCCGGATAGTTGTTCGTGCGGACGAGACAATCCGTCCGGATAGTCTGTCCGTGCGGACGACTTGTCCATGCGGATGAACATTGTTTTGAAATTGATTAAGGCCTTAGTATCTCATGATCCGAAGAGTAATCCATTCAGAGGTTGTCCGTCCGGATTGCTTATTCGTCGATACTCAAACCTCGTTTTTGAATGTGGGTCCCAAGTGAAGCTCGTCCGGGTGACAACCCGTCCGGATCGTCTGTCCGTGCGGACAGCTTGTCCGTGCGGACAGCTTGTCCGTGCGGACAGCTCGCTCGTCCTGGTTGCTCTGTCCGGCTGCCCTTGGTTGCCTTTGTCGTTCTATCGAGACGTTCTGACTTCGTGGCAACCATTTGGAATCGCGTTCTTACCCGAATGACTAAGCCGGCCAGGAATCACCCTAACTCGGCCTGTCGGCGGTTTAGATCGGTCATTCCGGTTTAACCCGAAATCAGGTGTCTTGTGGGTAGAATCCAGATCTAGGACTAGTGCATCACTAGTATCGAGTAGAGAACTAGAACCGATCAGATTCGTACCGCTTTTGAGGGTAAAAGAAGGAGAAAAACCTTGAGTTTATTTCTTTCAACTCTTTTATCCTTAGAAAAGTTTAGATTTAGGTGAGGTTGTTGTGAAATCTTGTGGAAATCGTTCAGATTTGAGTTATTCTTGGTGGGATGAGGTCACACTTGAAGTTCATGAGAACCTCATGATGACGTCACCCGAGAATACCTCAAATCTTGGTGATTTCGTGGTTAAAAGTTGAGATTTGAAAGATGGAAAGGTGTAGATGTGTGTATAGATCAAGAATGTACAAGATTTAGAGCAAGATCTTACCTGGATTGGGAGAAATCGAAGAAAAGGTGAAGAAAGTGTGCGGTTCGGACGTCACTTGCCAAAAGTGGAAAGTTTGGAGAATGACCCGTGTATTTATAGGATGCCAAAAGGGGAAAGGGTAATCCGTGCGGATTGCACGTTACCCGGATTGGTTATCCGTCCGGATTGGTAATCCGTGCGGATGGTCAATCCGTGCGGATTGACTGTCCATCCGGATGGACGATCGGTCCGGATGACGCTGGAATGGTGCGTTCGGTGCGACGATTCTTCGACGTTTCGATTTCGATTGCGAACGATTCGTTAGGGTTTCCTAGTCAAATTACTTTTAGTCCCAACTACTTCGTTTATGACATGGTTCGATCGGGATTCGGGTTCGAGTTCGTTTGTATTCGAGTTAGACTTCGAGTTTCGATTGAGTTCGCTTGATTATCACAACATAACATAAATAAACATGCACAGGTAACACGTAAGGCACACACACACGTATAAACATAAGTAAAATATACAGTTCGAGTTGTGATTCGATGTCGATTCGATTAGCATAGTTCGATTATTGGTCGATTTACTTTATCGCATTGTTACTTCCTATAGTTCACAGTCGCGAGTCGATTGGAATACGGTTAACACGATTCGATTATTGCAATGTACGACACTTACTCCACATAATATGAATAGACTAACAACATTTCTACGAGTCAAGTTGCGCGAAATCGGTCGTTGACTTTGACCTTGACTTTGACTTTCACTCGTGAAAACACGGGGTGTTACAGAAACAAATATGAAAAGTCTGCGTGTGCAGACACATCACCAGCCCATCACCATAATCTCAAAAATGTAAGAAAGAAAATGACCATCATGCCCTTACTCCTATCAATCTAAATTCAAACGTGGATCAATCCTAGCCACATGTTAGAGTTTTCAGGGTTTAGTCAACTGGAGTGAGTTTTCTCCTTATAATTAGCCTATATATATATATATATGGTAAGGATATATAGAAAACCACTTTTATTGAGAAAACCCGGGAAACTCAAAGCTCCCGACTTTTTTTTTTTTTGAAAAAAATAACACATGTAATATACATGTTTTTAAGAGTTTTGGGCCAAAAAAAACAAAAAAGCGCCGAAGGGATTTAAAAAAAAAAATAAACAAGTTTCAACATTTTTTGCCTAACACGTGTTACACAACAAAGTTGCTGAAATTTGTTTATTTTTTTTAAAAATAATCCTTCGGCGCTTTTTCGATTTTTTTTGCCCAAAACTCTTAAAAACATGTATATTACATGTGTTATTTTTTTCAAAAAAAAAAAAAAAAGTCGGGAGCTTAGAGTTTCCTGGGTTTTCTCAATAAATGGTGGTTTTCCATTTATCTTTAGCCTCTATATATATATATATAGGGGAAGGTTCATTTGAGAAGAAATTTTTATTGAGAAGAAAAAGAATAAAAGGGTATAATTGTAAAACATTAAATAGTTTTTTTCTCATCTCATTTATTATTATGTTTGACTAATAATTAGTCATTAAGACTATAATCCTCCACACTAAATATTTTTGCCTACACACATCAAAAGTTATCCTACACATTTCGAAATTTATCCTACACATATTGAAATTTATCCTACACAACTCGTAATTTATCCTACACGCCTCGTATTTATCCTACACTTTAAATGAATTTTTATTTTTATTTTTTTGTGAAAAATATATATCTTGAAAATAAGTTACAAATTTAATATAGTTAGTTATTAAAGATGAAACTACCAATTAATGATGTATGTAAGTTTACTAATATACCCTTATAGTTACATTAAGTACAAATATTAAATGAAGTCTAATGAAGCATTCCTATTGGTTGAAATTTCTTCTTTTTTCTTCTTACAAAGAATTTCTTCTCATTTGAACCCTCCACTATATATATATATATATATATATATATATATATATATATATATATATATTTATATAATATCAATTTGTAACATATGTTGGCATGAAGGATTGTACCATAAGTTTGATGAGTTGTACATTTTTGTTATTTTATCTTTAATTTGTTTTGCTTTAACCATAAAAACATATGTTGGCATGAAGGATTGTACCATAAGTTTTATGAGTTGTACCATAAGGATTGTACGTGTGTGGTTAAACGATTTTACGTCGTCTATTTTTTTCTGTTTGACAGGTTAATCGTAACGTTCAGGTCCTAGATCGACTTAGTTATTTTTTTATATGTTTTACGTTTCAGTTTAATTTTCTTCGTATTAACACGCTGCAACTTCATTGTTGGTGGTCGCTGATAGTAGTGTGGCATTGATGTTCGTCCCCGCCGCAACGCGGGGATAGTTAATACTAGTTAGGATCAAATGAGAACCAATGGAAGATTTGTGAACCGAGAGAATCACTATAACCAAGCAAATTTAAAAATAAAAATTCATACTTTTTTATTTGTTACTAATCTTTCCCTAAATAAAAAAAAACTTGAAAAAATATAAGTAGATCAACGGGTTACATACACATACATCGTAAACTACATATATATAAGGCTGTAAACCAATCAAACGTTCAACAAACAGTTCGTGAACTATTTGGCGGGAATTTCCTTTACGTTTGTTCATTTAGTGAATGAACGAACATGAACAAGGAAGTTCGTTTGATTAGTTAAATGAATGAATGAACATGAACATAAGTCTCGTTCGTTCAATTGTGTTCGTTAAGATTCGGTAATGTGTTCCTGAAAATTCGTTCATCTTCGTTTGTTTATGTTGTTCATGAGATATTTGTACTTTTATTTATTTTATCTAAACTTTTTTATATTCTTTAACTTTTATCTATTTTATTATCCTTATAATTATAATAGGAAACTCTATTTCCACCATGTTTATAGAGCGTTCCCTAATTTTCTTTTCTCAATATTCACATTGACGAGCACTATTGACCTCTTTCCACGATTACCTACTCCCTCTGTCATCAACCTCTAGCTTCCGTCTCTTTCGTCTATTTTATTTGTGTACATCTGTGTTCGTCAACCGTTCATGAACACGTTCATTTCCTTTACGAACGAACACAAACATAAAATCTCGTTCGGTAAGTGCTCATGAGAAAAGCATAAGTTATTTGAGAATTTAAGAGACTGTTGTGAGAACTTAGAGAACTTGGCATTTTCGTGCGAGTTTTGCCCCTATGTTTTTCACACCCCTAGATTAAATGTTTAGAAAGATTGCTGTAAAAAAATTTAAAAAAGTTCGAAGTGGTGTTTTTCGGCCCCTTACAGCAGCTGTAAAAAGGTGATAACATAAGCATGAAATAACTTTTTATAGCATTTACGGCTGCCGTAAATGAAAAAACAAAACTAGTTTTTTTTTATAGAGAAAAGTGCCCGGATAGTCCCTGTAGTTTGCCCCGATTTCACCTTTGGTCCTTACATTTTCAAAATTACAGCTATAGTCCCCAACTTTGGCAAATTCGTTCTCGGATGGTCTCTAGCGTGGATGGGGGGTTAGTTTTCTCAGTTAAGTGGATGTGAAATGATAAAAATACTCTTACTGTTAAAAAATACCAAACAAAACAAAAAGAGTTAATACAAATTAATTCAGATGGGGCCCATTTTTTATTAAAAACCTAAAATAATTCACCATCATCTTCTCCATAACTCCCCCACCACCCTCAACCACCTCCACCCCTCAACTACAGCCTCCACCCCTCAACCACCGCCTCTACTCTCCACCTCCGCTTCCACCTCCACCCCTTAACCACCGCCTCCACCTCCACCCCGCAACCACAGCTTCCACCCCTCAACCACCGCCTCTACTCTCCACATCCGCCTCCACCCTCCACCCCTCAACCACATCATCCACCTCCACCCCTAAACCACAACCTCTACCCCTCAACCACCACCTCTACCTCCTCCAATCACCGCCTCCACCCCTCAACCACAACTCCGATCTGGTTACGACTTGGCGGGTGAGGATGACATAGAGGGTGACGGAGGCCTCTGTTGTGCCGGTGTTGTTGTTTTGGTGTTAATTGAGCCAGGAGTGGTGCGAATCTGGTGGTTGTGGTTGTTGTTGTCTTCTGGAATGGAGATTTGTGGTGGTGATGATTTGTGGGTGGTGATGCAGTGGTTTGTGGGTGAGGGTGGTTTGTGGGTGGCGACTGGTTTGTGTATGATGGTGGTTTGTGGGTGGCGGCAAGTTTGTGGGTGGTGATGATGGCGGTTTGTTGCAGCGGTGGTGATGACGGTGGTTTGTTGCACGGATGTTGACTTTGACCTGCAATATCATTATTTTAAATTAAAAACGTGGGCCCCACCTTAATTTATTTTGTTTTATATTAAGGGCATTTAGGTAATTTCACTTCCACTTATCTGAGAAAACTAACCCCCATCCACGTCAGGGACCATCCGAGAACGAATTTGCCAAAGTTGGGGAATATAGCTGTAATTTTGAAAATGTATGGACTAAAGGTGAAATTGGAGCAAATCACAGGGACTATCCGGACACCTTTCTCTCTTTTTATTTGGCAAAAGTTGATTTTTTTAGGATTTTTGAAAAAAAAACTTTTTTGAAAAAACTTTTCGTATGGCCGAGTTCTCTAAGTTCTCATAACTCGCATAAGTTTTCATTTTACCCTAACCCTTTATATATAGGGATATGGTAAAATGAGAACCACCTTAAGTTGTGAAAAACCTAAGAACTTATACTTTCCGTGCAAATTTTGTCACAATATTCTGTACAAAGGTGGATGAAAATGTCACGAACACAACTGTAATAAAAAAAAAATATAAGCCAGTATTTATTCTCCATTTACACTTATATAAATTTGTTTTACAAAATTGATTATGTCACCCTATAAATTTTTTTTACATCAATGTAAATGGAGAATAAATTTCGAATAGGCATTTTTTACAGATATATTTGTGACATTTTTATCTACCTTTGTGAAAAAATACGGCAAAACTTGCATAGGAAGTAAAAATTTCTTACAGCTCTCTCTCTCACAATATATATATATATATATATATACACACATGTGTTTGTGTTTTGTTTTTTTAAAATTGTTGTCAACATGTGCTCTCCTGTTGGTAGTTGTCAGCCAGAACACCATTCATTTGCTTTTAAGTATGTGTTTCTCCTTAATTTACATCGCAAGCTAGAACACCATTCGTTTGCTATTAAGTATATGTGTTTCTCTTTAATTTACGTCGCAAGACGTTTTAACGGTCGCTTACTACCACAACTGCAGTGTAATCTTGATCAAAACTTACATTTCTAGATAATATTTGTTGAATCGTAAGTGAGTTAAAGATGATAATTTGGGTGTTTAATTGTTTATGAGTTGCTAGACAACTATTATATATAAGGTCAAACTTAAGTTATACGGACATGAAATTTTGACCCATATCTATCCAATTTTGAGGATTTAAGTTAAATATATATTTTAACAAATCAAAGATAAGAGACACTTAATAAATACACCATGTAAGTGATAATGAACTAAAAATGGTGTTTACGAACTCAAATGCCTGGGTTTTCTTTTAAAGGGATATTTGGTTCAAATAACCCTAACTTTTATCAACGGGCTGATAGCACTCAAAAACTTTCGATTTGTATTACAACACTCTAACTTTCAACTTGTTTTCCTATGCACTCTCAAAATAACATAACTGAACCCTAATCAGTTAGCTAACGTCAGTAACACGTCACTAATCAAGTGTTACATCAAATCCATGTCAGCAAAAAGGCCATGTCAGTAAAAGTGTCATGTCAGATGACACGTCAACAAAAAAATGCCACGTCAATTGTCACATCACCAAAATTGCAACGTCAAATGCCACATCGGCAAAAAAACTAACTGGGTTAGGGTTTAGTTAGTTCGGGAGTGACATAAGAAAATAAGTTGAAAGTTGAGAGTGACATGGTACAATTCGTAAGTTGGGATTTTTATCGGTCAAATGGTGAAAGTTACGGTTATTTAAATACAACACGATTTTTAAATGCTTTTAAAAGTCATATATTTGACTTAAGGTGCTAATTGGTGTTAACATGAACCTAAAGGTTTAATGTTAAACTTTAAAGGTAAAGTTCGTCTAGTTAAATGAGTAGAATATGTTTAGGTTGTGATTGGATCAATCAGTTGAATGTCAATCTTGAAAGTTAAACATCAAAAGAGTAGTAATAAATCACAGTTACGGGATATGAATATAATGAAAACTAAAGTACCTAAACTATAAATATATATATATATATATATTGCATAAGAATTAGTGGTGTATGTTTGTGCATTATAAGACCACCCGTAGTGGGGCATTATTTGGGCATTATTTAAAAAAAAAACGTCCCACCCCCCATTACATAGGGCGTTGTTTGGCATTATTTTTGAAAAAAATTTACTTCAGCGTTTTTAAAACAACGCTCAACATGCATGCAACCATGTTGACTAGCCAATGGGAGGCGTGCACTTGTAGTTTCCTTTTTTTTTTTAACCTCCTCTTAATAAAAAATAATTGTTTAATAATTGGAAGGGGCGTTATTGGGCATTATTCCCACTATGCCACTTTTACAATAACGCCCAATAATGCCCCATGCTGACTGGACTGCCACGTGTCGCAAAACGCCCCATGGTGGGGGCATTATTTGGCTAAACCACTACACATGGTCTAAGTTGAAGCCCATAGTTTAAGTTACCTAAAGTCTGATCTGGAGATTAGTGAATCACAATGTTGTGTGTGATTAAAATTTGGAAATGAGATCACAAGGTTGTACGTGCTTAATTTGAAGTTGTAAGATAGTTGTAAGTGAGCAAGTGTATTCTTAAGATTTCATTCGAACACGTACATTAGTTGAACATTGTATGTGATTAGTTGATTAAACTGGGTATTTATTGTTATGATAATGTAGAGATGTCAAACAAGTGTAAAAATAGCTTAGTTGATAAACATTGATGTAGCTGTGTTGGAAGGATGTCTAAGGAAGAAATGACTTGAAATGTCTTGTAGGTAGTGCCATTCGTTGGGCATGTGAACCATAAACCCAAAGTTTTTATACATCGAGAAGGCGCTATGATCAAGAGAGGATGAGTGGCATAATACATAACTACATTGCGTAGTTTGTGGTATGTATGCCAACATTACTTTTTTGTTAGAAATTTGGTGAATGAATATTTAATATTATTATGATTTTAATAAAATTATAATTATTTACTAGACTCTTTATATGGAAGATAAACTCTTAAATAGAGTCTTATGTCAATTTATTAGTTTTTATTAGAGTTTATGTCTCTAATAAATCTCTAATTAAGTGAGACTCTTTTCCAACCCATGTCTCTTGTATTAAAAGTAGGCTATGTGCCTAACTTGATGAGATTGGAAAACTATTAGAGTAAGAATACAAGAATTAAATCACCATAAAGTGATGGTGTACGTGTGTGAGATTTATCACCAACTTTAATTTGTGATTTCTAAATCCAAATTGATATGTTTTATATATATAATGACTTAAATTTTCTAACACGTGAGTTAGAAAACATGTCTCACAAACACAATGTGAGAGACTGTACATTGTATAAGCCATAATGAATGGAAATGTTTTATCTAAACATTTAAATGCCTATGTGTGCATTAAAATGGTGAAAAATGGTTTATTTTATAAATTTTATCCTTGGAAAACGTTTTATGTAAACGTTCAGTTTTTAGAATTCAAATGGTCTACTAATCTTGTTAGAAATAGCATTTGTTGAACAAAGTAACAGTCTCATGGATGTTATTTGGTGAAAAACAACTTGGTGTTGCTGTGAACAAATTTAATTGTTCAAGTTTACTACTTAAATGTAGTCTTTGTAACAACTTGGTGTTGTTTTGAGTATAATTGTCCAAGTTTAAAGTTTCAAGATGAAATGGGGAACTTGTACTTACAAGTGCATGGAGTCTTATTGAGGAAGTACCTCAAGACATGCCATGGGATGATATCGTTGAGAAGTTTTCGGTCAGATTATAAAGTGTTGAAGATCAAAGCCCTTTGATATTTGATATCTACATATCGTTTATGCTTCCGTTTAAATTTCAAAAGTGTTCGGCACTTATGATTTAATTTCCAATGTATTTTATTGTTTTGTGTTCAATATCATCGGATAACACATTCAATTTTTTTACAAAGAAATAAATCACTAATGTTTGTGACATATAAATTATTTATGTGGAAATAATTATAACGCCAATTATACATTGTTTAACAGAATATGGTTTTAAACAGATAATACATGAAAATTCTTAGACATAAACAACTTAAGAGTTGTTGCATTGACTAAATGTCAAAGACGAGACATCAAATGTGTAACCACATCATGAGAGAATAATGAAAGAATGTACTGAGTGTATTGAGATGAAATACACAAACCAGATTCATGTCGACATACTTCGTTAGAAGTCATTGGAAAATTTACAAGTGTAAAAATAAATCTTGCGAGATTTGTTCCGAGTGATCTATACGTAGATGCGTCTACCACTTGATTATTGTTAGAACTATATGGATATTTTACCTTCGTTTGGGAGAGCATCCTAAATATACATATCTCCTGATGAATAACAATAAACGTGTGCAAATCACTAATGGCAAAATTATGAATGCCATGTTGTTGAGTGTCGATCTAGTTGACTCTATGTCACACATAATAGTGATTGTAGACGAGGAACATTCATCTTGTTGGTGATGAATGTGTTCACCAAGTGACTTGGGTTAAGACTTATGTTTAAGTCCTTATGAGTCAATGGTAAAGCGTTGGAGATCAAAGGTAAACAAGTTATGTGCCTTAATTGAATGATAAAAATTAGCTATGTGCTGATGTTTTAGGATTATGAATAAGTCTCATTATTTTGTCTTAACAAGGGATGCATGTTGCAAAGTGATATTATGATATCCTTAGGGCTGTGAAGA
The DNA here is from genome assembly GCA_030545235.1 of Helianthus tuberosus. Lineage (NCBI taxonomy): Eukaryota > Viridiplantae > Streptophyta > Magnoliopsida > Asterales > Asteraceae > Helianthus > Helianthus tuberosus. The sequence goes on along the minus strand of CM060356.1, from coordinate 120,656,113 downwards.
ATCAGAATGATGCATCTTCTGTTCACATGCTAAAGTATTGTAGTCTAAAGCATGCTAGACTAGTACTTGGTTAATTATGGGTCTTAACAGAGACTAATTAACTCTAAACATTCAAATGTGTATGAACACAAAAGAATTTGTGTACAGACAAAGTTGAGGTAGAACTTTCATTCATTATAAGGAAAAGACATGTAATTTTTGAAGAGTTTGTTCAAAAAGCTAATGAGGAGAACTCATTATCCAGGCTTATTCTACATGTTAAATTAGAATTATTCTAAGTTGGTGACAAACTTATGACAATGGCATGTGTTGCTTTGGTCAGCCCGGAAACTTATGTAAGCTAATGCAATATGAGTTGAATTCACTAATACAATGAGGTTGATCTTGTTCAATCATATGTGTATAAATGTCGTCATAAGTGAAGTTACGGAAATGTTGATCAAATGGCAAGAAATATGGGGGAGGATCCATTTAGAAACAACCCTATAAGGGTATGTAGAAATGGTTTTCATTACCCCATCTGGATGATATCCTATAACACTTAAATGTGGGGGTGTCTTGCATTTGTATCATAAAAGTTTGGCAATAAGGATTTTGTAATCCAATCTAACATTGCAAACAGACGACTAAGTGGAGGACACAAAGGTCGTAATGTATAATAGAGATGTGTTTGCCTTAGATGATACGTGTATCTTAGAAAGACATATATTATAATCAGATTCAGATGGCCATTGAGGTTATAATATTAGAAGTTAACAATAGGCAAAATTAACTTGCGAGTTAATAACACATTAAGACAACTAATCTCTGATAAGTAAAGTTATTTGTAGTGACTAGACAAAGTCAAAGATAATGTTATGGATCCAACAACCTCAGGGTTGATCAGAGATCAAGTTGTGGAATGAGACTAAAGCCCATGAAAAAAGGGTATGTGAAGGAAACCTAACTTAGTTGATTGGAGATCCCAAGATCTAAGTTCAAGAGGACAACTAACTCATATGCCTAAGGGTGGTCACTATGGGGGCATAAATGATATGCATAAGTTAGTATATATGGTTATACATACCCACAAAGTATAAAAGGGTGTTTGAATACGTCCTAGTCTATTCCTATGATATTCAGTGATAACGAGTGAGGCTAAGCATAATATGTGGTAAATGATTTGGATAAATCACGATAACCACAATGCTTTTAATGATCTAAGGAGAATCACCTATGTTAATGAGAATTGGGGTCGCTTCGAACGGAATTGAGGGCATAATTCCTAGAGCTCTCGCAGAACCAGGAAAGAGTTCCACGGCCATTATTGGACACGACTATGAGGAGATGACCCGGCTAATGAGAGTCTTGTGTGAAGTGTATTATCGTCTACACAAACGAAAGACGAGTTCAAAAACATCGATGTCTACTCAGAGCTAATGCGCTAAGTGCATTTCATGAGCGTAGGTTCAAAGGGTAACAACTACCTATTGTATGCAAAACTCAACTGTCGAGGTTCCATTGGAAATTTTATGTGTTTTGAACGATCTCCATTCATGTGGGGGATTGTTGGAAATTTGGTGAATGGATATTTAATATATTTATAATTTAAAGAAATTATAAATATTAATTAGAATCTTCATGTGGTGAATAAAAGAGAAACTCTTGAGTAGATGGTGAATGGATATTTAATATATTTATAATTTAAAGAAATTATAAATATTAATTAGAATCTTCATGTGGTGAATAAAAGAGAAACTCTTGAGTAGAGCTTCTTGATGACATTTAGTTAGTTTTATTAGAGTTTTTAAGTCTCTAATTAAGTGACTAATTAAGTGAAACCTTTCATTAATCCTTAACTCTTGTACAATTAGTAGGCAATGTGCTTCTTTTTTGTTATAAGAAGAATAATGTATTGCTTGATACATGGAGAATACTAGAAGGAGGATGAACACTTCAAGACCAACTAGAGAGAAGAGGAGTACTCTCTACTTGTTTTCCACCACCATCACATCCTAGTTTGTTCCATAAGTTCAAACACTACAATTACCCGGTGTAACCTCGGGCGCATGAGCCATCTTCGGCAGTACATACTACTTCGGCTGTTGTACCATGGGAAATAGACGCGTCGTCTTTAGTAGAGGCGTGAAATATGTTTTAAGGGAAGCGTGTTGAACACGTGCCTCAACCAAAATTGTCAACGTTTTAGTGTGCTCTTGTTGTGGTCAAGGAGTATTTTTCAAGACTCAAGATGATGAATACTCGAGTCTAGGATGCTACCAAATGCGCGTGAAGGACCCACCTGTAACACCTCGTAAAATCACAACCAATGATGTGTTGACACGTGTACTAAACCCTAATAAAGTCAAACAGTGACTATGAGGGACTAATTTTGCGAAAAATTAAAAACTTAAACAAAGCTTCTGAATAACAATACACGGTATTCATATTCACAAATGAGCCACTTGTTGGTCGAGAGGAGCCGTTAGCATAATTATTTGAAAGTTTGCGCGTCGAAGGGTTAAAAGTGTCAACATGTTAATTCTTACCTCTGAGTGACCTTTTAACAAACCAAGAGCTTCATGATAATTGATTACACTCTCGGGGATGCCTAATAATTGCCATTTAAGGCTTTTATGCCAATAAGTGAAATTACGCGCAAGTTTGCAAGTTAAAGGGGTTAAAAGCGTCAACATGTTTAATTATACCTCTGAGTGACCTTTTAACGAACCGGAAGCGTCGTGATGTTTGATCATACTCTCGAGAATGCCTAATATGGATAACATAGGACTTTGACGCAATAAAATGATAATGCGCGCAAATTTGCGCGTTAGAGGGACCAAAAGTGTCAACTTTTAAAACTACACCTTTGGGTGACCATTTAAGCGAACTGGAGCATTAGAATATTCGGTCATACCCTCGGGAGTGTCTAATGCTGGCCATAGAAGGTTTTTATGCCATTTCGCGTTAATGCGCGCAAGTTCGCAATTAAGGGGTTAAAGGCGTCAACGCGCGAAACTACACTATAGGGTGATCTTTTAAAAGAACTGGAAACTCCGTTATGCTCAGTCATACCCTCGGATGTGCCTAATATGATCCGTTTAAGGCTTGGATGCCATAGTACGAGAATACGCAAAAATTTGAGCGACAAGGGACTAAAAGCGACAACAAGCGAAATTACGCCTTTGAGAGGTCTTTTAATCAGACCAGGAACTCCGCAATGCTCGGTTAAACTCCCGAGTCTGCCTAAGGTTGGCCGTTAGAGGTTTCATACCTTATATTAACATTATATATATGAAACAAGAACATAAGGTACCATATATGTCAAAAATGAAACTTAAATTAAGCATAATAGATGACAGGGACCAAAACTGCATATCTGCCAAACTGTTGGGGTTGGGCTGGAGCGACTCACGGGCTGCGAAGCCCACTGGGCTGCCCTTCGCGGGCCGCCAGAACAGAACAGCAGCAGCTGGGTTTTTTTTATTGTTGTTGTTTTGTTAATTACTTGGTGCCCACACTAAAAACAAACCATTTGATCAAACCATGGGCAGATTTCTGGTATTAGACACCTGTCCAAACACTTGTTAGCATATTAATGTGTCCCCTAACACTGGTCAATCATCCAAGAACTCTCCAAACACTATATAAAGGTGTTGAGTTCATTCATTCCAACTTGCACTTTCAATTCCAATCTTCCTATCTCTCAACGTTTGGAAGTTCCTGATCTAATAGGAGCATACCATTGAGCTTATTTCAGTCCCTTGGACCATTTGTAAGTGTCCTTTCATGCCTAGTTCAGTTTAATTGGCTTTTAAAGCCGAAAAGTCAAGCGTTTACGATAAACGCCTTGACTTTTAGTTAGACCATAAACGGTCAAGTCATTGTTCGCAACGAACATGGCTACATGATCGTAATTAGGTAGGTATTAAATCCTCAAAAGGGCACCTCCTAAGAATCACGTTTGCTTGGTCAATTGACGAGTCAACTTAATATTGCTTTAAAAAGTCAACGGGTCAGTTTTTGAAATAATTGCGATATGAGTTTAGAAATGTTCTAAAATACGTTTTATCACTTAAACAACTTGGTAATAATTATTAGAACATGTGTAAACATGTTCGGCTCGTCAATTCTAGTTTTAGGGTCGGTTCGCAACCGAAAGTCGCGAAGTTTGACTTCTACGTTGACTTTCGATTATGAACCGAATTAGATTAGTTTGCTATTAATTTAAGGTTCCGTTATGATCATAATTTAATGTAGCATAACCCTATAAGGTTATATTACACGATCATACTAGAAATCTGAGTTATTTGCTTGTTTCCGTTATTATGCTAAATTTTGACTATTATGCCCTTATGTAATAAAAACGAGATTTTTGAAAATGTGAGAGGATAAAAAACTTTATTACTGATATATAAGTATGTCCAATAAATTTTACATCAGTTCCTGGTCTCAAACAAAAGTTATGCAAGATATCGTAAAACGAAACTTTTTGTTAATTAAATTACATTTTTAGCATAAATCATGTTTAAACCCAAATTTTGACACCAAACTCATTACCTACTGTTTTAATATAATTTTTAAGGATTTTTGGAATTTTTGGTCAGATTTTATACTGACCATAACATAGAGTTCTTGCATGAATTCGGTAATTGACGATAATGCCCTTTTCATCAATAAAATAAGATTTAGACATCATTAACATGCCAAACCTTTTCCTACTGATTTTATATATTAAATAAAATATTTTAAACAGTTAAGGCTAATCAAAATCTCAGAATTTCATAAACATCTTGAATATCGTCAATTATCGACTTTTACGCTAATTAGGTGCATAGTATGGTTTAAAACCATATTTAACACCTAAGACTTGATACCTACTGATTTTATAAATGAATTTTAATATTTTAACAGTTAGTATAAGTCTTGAACTCAGACTTCCAATTTGGTCCTTAAAAGCATATGTGAAATGACCAAAATGACCCTACGGTGCATAATTTGGCCATAAATGGTAAACCACACATATGTATAATATCCTACTGTTATAATATCATAAAATAAACATTTTTACAGAATGTTTTAGACCAGAACATCATTTTACTTTAAAACCTCTTTTATAAATCCTAAAATGACCAAAATGCCCTTACGGGACTTAATTTGGTTTAAAAAATCTTTTTGGGCATAATTGTTGATATCCTACTGATATCATAATATAATTAAAGCATAATAACTTATGGAACTTGTACATGACCCATCCGGTTACCCGTTACGCATATATGCGTTCGGTACGGTTTATGTAACTAGTTTGTATAAATTAGCCGAAACGGGTCAAACCTTATCATTTTTACTTCAAAATCCAGAATATATTTAGTTTACCCATATTATACAAGTCTTCATACTTGTTAGGTCTAAATTACATTCCATTCCGGTCATCGCTTAATCTAGCGTATCTTACCGTTTTCATATTTAAAAACTAGCCGGTCTAAGTCTATGACTTAATTAAGACCCGTTAGCATTCTAATTGGTTATTTATACCATCTTTCCAGACTAGAGCCTTCCGGTAAATTGTACCTACGCTTACTTAATTGTATAAGGCTGAGTTATTATAAATCTTGCTTTTTAAGACAGCAACTAGCTCAGGTAAATACTTTTAACTTATTTTCCCTTATACGGGCTTGGGATACGGTAAATTATTACCGCTTGGTCGGGTGTGGAAACCTTTTTAATCAGATATGGTTAAATTGTATAATCCCATTTTAATCAGTATTGCTTGATAACATATAACATTGGGGGTTAACGACCGTGTCCTGGATATCCTTGGCTCATTTAAAAAGCGTAAATGGCCACGACTTAAGCACGGGGTGTAGCCATACACCTGTCAGTTGCGTATGTAAAAGATATACTCATTTGCTGGGGATAACCCGCCGTGAGTTTATATTCGTGGTGAGTTGTTTAATCTTGTTCGGTTTATTTATACCGGCCCTAAATGTTGGACAAACATGTAAATCTGATACAAGATTGTTATTAATATAAATGTCCCAAGTTATAAAGAATATTTGTGCCTTGTGCATTTAAATAAATTTTCATAAAATATTTTCGTGCCTTGTGCACCTAAACCAATTTTCATAAACATTTTCAAATGTGTCAGTTAATTGTATTTACCAGTGTAAACTGACGTATTTTCAAAAGACTAAGTGACAGGTACTATATGCAAATAGGCTGGGAGCTGCTTGGTGTTAATAAAGGATCTTGCAAATCCTTTGGATGTCCTAAAGTCTGCTAAACTTCATTTTGTACATTTTATATAGATCCGCCTGTGGATTTAATGTTGCAAGTTCGTATGTAATAATATTTTATATTCCAAGACTTCCGCTATGCTATTCTGTGTATGTTTGACTATGACGATATCAATCTTACGTCACGATACTCCTCACCGGGCTGAACTGTAAATTTCGGGGTGTGACACCACCAGAGATGCGGCTTGAATCAAGATTGGTATATAAAATTATATTTTATATTCCTTTTGTTTAGTTATTGCAAGCGGTATTGTACTATGATATTTCCTACGAAGAAAGAGAGTCTCGTTATTATATATTTTGTTATTATATTTTATAAAACGTGAACCTAATTTCTTACACTTTTTGCCATCTTGTTTAGGATCCATACACATTCATTCATGTACTATGGTGGGTAATCTCATTTAGCTTTTCTAATATAATGTTTAACATATAATTTCAAGTAAAACACAACAAATGGAAGATTGAACACGTTTAAGTTTATGGGAAGGGATTATCAAACACCCTTTTATTCAAAGCGGTTGTCTGTATGAAATTGAACAATTTCCTTCTTTTTAGTACAAACACTTCTACTTTCTAATTTCTCGTATGTTCTTTTGTAAAGTATATAAATTCTGATAAAGTTGAAAAGGTAATGTCACGTTTAAGGTGACATGTCTGCGAGAAAACTGTGACCTACTTTCGACAGAATATACTTTATCGAGTTGAAATATACAGGTGTATAGTTGTTGATTTTTTTTTGTTTTTGTTTTCGAAAACGATCAATTTAAACTTGTGTTCTTATATTTCTCATCTTCTTTTATTTGCAAACTAGTTTACAGACCCGCGCATTACATGGGTTTAAGATAAGAATAATGTAAATTTAATGGGCAAACCAATTTACATAAATTAATCATTCTTATTGAATAAAACAATATAAAATCAAGATATACATTTAATTTATATTTGTGATTGAAAATTTATATATGTAATCAACTATGTCATGAAATTAAGAATAATAACTACATAGAAAACAGAGATTAGAAAACTTAACTGGTGCAAGTTAATTTGCAGGGAGAGATCGGTGATTATGAGGGTTTATGTGAGACTAAAAGGAGTAAATAACCCTAAATATAAATAGATGATGCGTGATATTTGCAAATATATATTTGAAAATCATAGTAGTTTAAAGAGTATTGAAACTCTAAATAAGGAAACAAATCTTATGTTTAAGGATATCTAATTACTATTTTTAAATTCCAATCTAAAAACATACCTAGTGTGAAATAACTTGCAGGGAGAGGTCGTTGATTATGAGGGTTTATGATGTGCATAAAAATACAAGATATAAATTATATCAAATACGACGTATAATTAACCTTTTTGAGTACTAATGTTGGAAAAAGCTTGTTTCTTTGTTCCTTTTTAATTTACAAGGTCAAAAGAGCTTAAATGTGCAAAAGGAGCAAAATAACAACAAAAACCAACATAAATACAAAGAAGGAGGATTGACGTAACTCGCCAAGCCCCAATCCACATCCAAACCAAGAAAATGGAAAGATTAGAAGACCTGACACGGGGCCGTGTCCACCAGACACGGGCCGTGTCCAAGACTGGAATCTCTGCAGAAGAAAAGACAACAACAAAGGACAAAACAGACAACCAACACAGGGCCGTGTTAAGGCCTGTGGCACCTGAGGAAAATCTGCAGCAATCTTGATCTATCACTTCGTTTCTCTATGTCTGCTTGTCAAATTTCGGGACGAAATTTCTTTCAAGTTGGGGATGATGTGACAACCCAATCCCCAGGGTTAGTGTCTTTCGGTATTGTGATTGTGATTCCTCTCAATATCTTTCTTTCCCGTTCTTGCTTTAGTAAATTTGTTTTACACTCGTAACTTCCGTAACTTTGACAAACGTATGGTAGACGTGTTAAGGTATAACGCAGTTGGGTAAGTGCTTGTGTTGTGGGCCAATCCGTGTGTCGAATGTATGATTGGGCCGTACCCTGGTATTTCTAGTGAATGGATCGTTTTTATGTGGGCTGCACCTATCACAACTACCATTGGGCCGTTACCATATTTTACCAATCCAATCCCCTCATTCCCTTATTTTGGGCGTAAGTTATTGTGTTGTAATTGACAACCGGTTGCAAACCCTATCTCTCTCAAGATCACATACGTGCGAGCAGGAAACCCCCTCCCCTTTTCATGACTCTATCTTGTTACAAGTGTTACCTTCTGGTTAGTACATTATCCTTATTTAATTAGAATTCTTGGTGATATTTGGTTGAAATCATGATCAGCGATGAATGGTTGTAGCATGTGTATGTTTTCGTAGGATTATTTATGTGTGAATGTGATTATCCATATCGTATGCATGTGCTTTAAAACAAGATTGATTAACTGATCTTATTCGAGGTAATTTGTTTAGTGTGGCTTGTTATCATAAACTGATTTTGTGACACCCTCGGCCGAAAACATACTTGTCGATCAATATGTTATTAGTAAGAGAATAACTATGGTTTAAAGTTTTGCTAGAACCGGGAGGATTATGATTGTATGGTTACAAACTAGGACTCTATGCGATGATTTGTGTGATCCGATTTGGATGTTTCTTGTTGATAAATAATTGATAATTCTTTGTCATGATGAATCACCTGATTTATGTTAAGCATTGCTTATGACTCGATTTAATAAGCTGTTGATTATGTGTCTTTGGGTAAAATATGTGGAATGAAAATTATGGCCATGCATTGGAAATCTAAGAGGGATAATGGTCGAGATTATCACTTTGTTATTTGAATTGATTGGGTTATGAGCCATGATGGAATTGTCAGAATATGTTGGGATGGTGGCATAGGAATAGGTGATAGATTAATTAGATAAGGATGGGTGTGTATTGATAATTGTTGGTAACTAATGATTAATGAAAAGGAAACGGTTATGGGATTAAACTGAAGTTGTGTGATCGGTTGTGGGTTAAGATCAAATGTGCTATTAATCCAGTAATTAAGTATATGGGCCGAGTAGCTTGGGTAATGGATAACGGGGATTGGTTATATACGGCTGAATTGAATTGTTCGATGTTCTAGGATTTGACATGATTTGATTGTTACATGACTTAATTGACTTTGGATCACTGTTATGAACATCATACACTTGATTTGGGACTGTTGTTTGGATGAACACTTAAACAGATTACATGTATATATTGTTGGGTTGATATTAATTAAATGAGTTATTAGAGTATTGTATGGGATATTGGATTGGGCCGCACATGGTTATTGAACACACAAACACACTTAAACTAGTTAGTGATCACGGATTCCAGTTGGGCCCGGAGCCAACTGAATCACGTGATTTGATCTGGGCCAGCAAGATTGGGCCGCTACACACAGTGAACACAACCGTTTAGAATGATAATGTTTTGGGTTACATGTGAGATGTGTTTTATTTTGTTTAGTTGCAAGCCCAATTCATTGAACGATAAGAGGCCCAATCGCATATATACTTACATCGGTATAGTCTAGTGGGCCGCATCTCAATTTGAAGTCGGTTATGTTTGTGATACGTAACTACTTGTGTTTCGAAAAATTATCGAGCATTATGTGAACTACATGAGATTGAACTGGTAATCTGAACTTACATGAACTGTTATGTCATACCCATCATGAGTGATCAATCTGTGCTACAACTTGCTTTAATAAGTGGATTTTGGTGTATGAATCTGATCATTATCGGTAATTATATTAGGATTGTATTGAGCAACTGTGAACACATTCTTTAATCTTACCGAGCAAAACCAAGGTGAGTTCACTACATTCGAGCATGCGTCCCAGTGGTTGGGGACAGTCAGTGGTCTGGGTAATAACGGGTATATTGGTTAATATTCTCACCTATCATTTTTGTAAGTCCCTTATTATGTTACCTGGAGGGTAACGAGTATTAGTTGGTAGCGCTACTTAGGTTTGGCACCCTCACACCGCTCCTAGATAGGACGGATGTGAACTAATGACCCAGTCGGGGCCCAGTACTAGATAGGAGTACGTGGGAAGGGCAGTCATGTATTTCAGGAGCCGTCTTGTTCGGAATTGAGATATTAACAATATTACTTGCATGTGTCAGTGAACTGTTTTACATACAACTGGTAACAAACGTTTTCTAAAACTGTGAACTCGCCAGCTTTGTCTGATACACTTGTTACATGCTCGCAGGTCGTTAGGTACTTGGGAACAGGAACTTGCTGGCTGTAGGGCGTGAGTGGTCATGGTTGCATTGATGGGTTTATTTATCAGACATCTATTTACTACAGTTGTTTGGAAAGTATTTACATTATGTTACGTTAACGCTTCCGCTGAACTTGATGGTTTTTGAATTACTTACGTTTGGATTTTATTACTATTAAATGATGAAACTTTATTTTAAACTTATGGATTCAATGTAATTGGTGGCTCATTACTAGTGGTCACACGCCTAACAGGGACATTCCTTAGGTGGTAGTTTGAGGGTGTGACAGTTTGGTATCAGAGCCACTGGTTATAGTGAACTTGGTTTTAAAACGATTTCTATAAAACCAGACTATAACTGAACTGATCCGAAATCGACCATGACACTCAGCTCCAGACTGCAAGGTTCGTCTCTTGTTTACTATTGCGCAGTATCTCTAGTATTTGCTATTAGATAACATCACATGTGAATGCACACTTGGCACAACAATATGAACTTATATGATAACAACCCACGTTACGTGTTTTGAGAGTGCGACTCTACTTGAACTTACATGATTTATGTTGTGGTGTCACCCGTCTTACTGCTTGAATTCGGGGAACCTTTCTAACACGAATTGAGTGGAGCTGAGATGAACATGCAAATTGGATTATTATTGTGGGTGCACACATAATGATAATGTGGGGTGCATGTGAGTCCCAGTGAAACTTGACAAGTGTGAAAAGGGTTCCGCTCTGTTAATTGATGTTATGTTAGAACTCAGCAGTCTATAGGAGTCATAGCAGTGATTGTCTCCTACTCGAACATAATCTTTTCATCCCTTTCTGAATCCTTACGAATCTTGATGCTATCGAGTATCATCTAATCACACATCTAAACGCCTAGTGAACTGTGTAGAATGTTAGGTGATAGTACGAACATCCCTGAGTTGGATGGCTCGGCGTCAAATGATTGGACTATACTTTCCTCACTTATCTTTGTTTACTGGAACTTAGCGTGATGATTCCTTAGATCCCAAAGTGCGATCACTTCTGCAACACTCTCGCGACATACCGAGTATTACTCAGTCAATTTGCAAGAACGATGGGCAAGAGGGTAAACGTAGTACCTTACCGACTTCAGCATTTGAACGACCCTAGTTACCGGTAATGAACAACAGCGATTTGACTCCAATCGAATCCCTAACCCCAGCCAGCGACTCATGGGAGTCGACTCTTACGAACCAATCGGAACAAAATCGATGACGATTGACTGTAGCGCGGACTTTGTAACAGCCCGCACCATGAGTAGTGCCTTAGGACGTGGCATGGAATGTGAAAAGATGGTCCTTGTTGGTGAAAGAACGCAGGAAACCGTTTCAGGCAACAATATTAGAGGCGACAGTCGCGGCAACATCAAGGTACTCGTGATCGTAGCTCACAGTATGGAGACGAAGGTGACCTCGACAAGGATTGACTGTGTTAAGTCAAGGTGACGACAACCAAGGGAACGACGGCAGTACTGGAAATTCTCGTGACGAAAACAACACTGGAAATGAAGCTCATGGAAGGACATTTAGTATTAGCATAGGCTATACCAAGCGTAATAGCAACACGATAGCTTGGATGGGTAGCTATTCGCTTCGTCTCTGTTTTGTTTAACCCTGATGCTTCTTGAAACCGAACCTGTTGTGGAGTCGGCTGATGCAACTCAATTGAAGCCTTATATGTTCGCTGGGATGCAAACTCGACCTTGGGGGACAGGTGTTCGACATCGACCTTCCTTCCACTACCCTTGATGGTTGCAATACAGTAGTTAGTGTGGATTGGTTATCCAGAGATCGCGCAGTTACACCAGTGAGGAGAAAATTTTGTGTGGAGAATTGTTACTTGTTCTAAAGCGTCAGAGTCGTGTAAAGATTAGCGCCAGTCCAGCTATGAGGGCCCAGAAGTGTCTACGGAGGGATGACCCCGCTATGTTAGCAACCGTTTCTGATGATAAGGCTAAGGAAAATAGGATCGAGGATCCACCAATTGTTTATGACTCATCTCAGTGTGCTACTCGCGGAACTTTCAGGTTTACTTCCACAACTGTTATTCGGAATCTCGGTTGATCTCACGCCAGAGGCAGCTCCGAATACTCGTACTTTTACCGTCTTGCACCAGGAGGGTTGCAAGAACTGTATAAGCTACTACGAGAACTGTTGGACAGGAGTTTTGGAGGACCTAGTTTTCGCTTTGGGAAGCCCCAGTTATATCCGTGAAGATAAGTCTTTTTGTGGGTGTACTGATTATCGAGAATACATCAAGGTGACAGTTGAGAACCATTTGCCTCGGCCACGTACTGACAACCTGTCGACTAGTTGCAAGGGACGAGCTTTCATTCGAGGATTTATTTGCGAGCGAACTAGTATTAGATGGTAGTCCAAGGGGAGAATGTTTTTAAAGCGGCTTATCTGATGCAATTCGGCTATTGGATGACGTTTTGAATCCTTTCCAGGAGAAGAGAACATCAGGGACAGCTTTATATCTCATTTGAGAGCTCCTGAGGGAGGAGCCACACCGCGCGAAGTCTTGATAAATGTAACTTCTGGATCCGAGAGGTACCCTTTTCGGGTCATGTAATCAACAAAATGGGAATGCACGTGGATCTCGCTACGACCCGTTTTGGTTGGAAACTGATCGACACCAAAGAGTCCTTCGAAGATACAGCAATTTCTTGGTCTCACTTGATACTATCGCATATTAATCACAGGATTTTCGAAGGGCGTGCAGCTTAAATCTCTTTAACACAGCAGGGTGTTGTGTTCGTGGAAGACAAAACGGGGGGACGTCATTTCAGCTTTCAAATCCCAACTCTGCAATGCACTGAGCATCGTCTTCATCTAAGGGTACGAGTGATCTAGCGGTATACCATGATGCTCCGAATCAGAGTCCCAGTTACACGCCGATGCAACACGAGAGAGTGATGACTTACGTAATGGAGTTACGAGGAGGAACTGCACGACATGCAATCCGCGGTGGAAACCGTGGTCTTTGGATTTAAGTGGGAGGCATTACTTGGACGGTACCGAATGCACTACTTAGACCGATCACAAGGGCCTCCCGAGTACCCTTTTTACGAAAGAGCCAAACATGAGATGGCATCGCCGGATGGAACCCTTGAATGACTTCGACTGTGAAACCCAGACGCGTATGAGCCTTGTAGCACACCATCGACTCTAACCCACTTGATTAGATTTGTTCTGCTCGAACCGAAGTGTTGAAGGGCGTGAACCTCCCAGCTGGATCTGTGCGGGGCATGGAAAAACAATTTGTAGCTAAAAATCGAACGGTATTCATTACTCCATGGAGCGAATCGGAGTCTCACAATACGACAATCCAAGAGAACGTATGTCGAGCGTAGCACGCCAGCCTTGATATTCTAGCCATCTGGATTTTGATAGGAGATTTTAGGAACTATAAATCTTGTACTGATGATCGGGCATGAAGGCCCGCCTAGCAATGTATGTGAATGATGTTTGACTTATGGGAAAGTCAAGGTGGAGTATCAAAAACCTTCTAGTTGGGTCAGCAACTAGAAACACCCATATGGAAATGAGAACAGACTGCCATCTAGTCTACTTACAACTCGAAATGAAGACAATATCACCTGGGTGATCGTTGATTGTCTCACGTAACCAGCACACTTTCTTGCAATCGAGGAAACTGACGAATCTTCACAGCTTGTGAACGTTCCTATGAGAGAAGCGGTTTTTAGGCACAAGGTGCCAACTCCTGTACCCTTGATTTTGGTCTATGCCTGATTCCTGACAGGCAATACACAACACCCTTGGCTCACGTCTAGACATGAGCATTACTTGTCACCGTAGGATAAACGGTCTGAGTAAACGAACCATCCTAACACTCGAAGACATGTTGCGGGTATGTGAGTGAATGACATTAGTAAAGATTGGAAGGATACCTACCTTTGGATGAGTCCTATTGCAGCAGATACCATTCTGGTATTCAGAAAGCTCTGTTGAGCATCACCTGAACGATAATGCCAATCTCCTTGTTGGGTTAAGGCGAGTGGCAACCTAATCACAATTCCCGAAGTTGTACTCGAAACTCTTGGGGATATTGTTTAGCTCGAAACTCGTTTGGCGAAAACGCATGACCGCCAGAAAAGCAGATAAGTTTAGGAAAACACTGGGAGTTCGCTGTAGGCGAACGTGTCATGATTAAAAGTCTCACCCTGGGACGGTGCAGTGCGCTTTGGGAAAACGTGGCAAGATAAATTTACGTTACGTTGGGCCATTCAAAATTCTGGAAAGAATTGGTGACATGGCCTACAAACTCGAGCTGCTCGACGAATGGGGTAATGTACACGATGTTAGTTATGTCGAGAGTCTAAGGCAGTATTTTTTTTTCCTGATAAAACACTTGTGATACTTTTGCTAGAGCCTAAAGTTAACGATGAATTGAAGCTGTCGAGGAATCTATCGAAAACATGGACCAGGAAGTCAAGGTTCGTTGACTTATTTGAATCTTAAATTGTGAGAGTTCGTAGGAACTCAAGTCGTGGACTGGAGTTCGTGTGGGAACGCAAAGATCAGATAAAGCTCTAGTATCCTCAATTGTTCAAACGGTTGATTTAACTTCAGATGTCATTAATGAATTTCGGGACGAAATTCCCTTTCAAGTTGGGGATGATGTGGCACCTGAGGAAAATCTGCAGCAATCTTGATCTATCACTTCGTTTCTCTATGTCTGCTTGTCAAATTTCGGGACGAAATTTCTTTCAAGTTGGGGATGATGTGACAACCCAATCCCCAGGGTTAGTGTCTTTCGGTATTGTGATTGTGATTCCTCTCAATATCTTTCTTTCCCGTTCTTGCTTTAGTAAATTTGTTTTACACTCGTAACTTCCGTAACTTTGACAAACGTATGGTAGACGTGTTAAGGTATAACGCAGTTGGGTAAGTGCTTGTGTTGTGGGCCAATCCGTGTGTCGAATGTATGATTGGGCCGTACCCTGGTATTTCTAGTGAATGGATCGTTTTTATGTCGGCCGCACCTATCACAACTACCATTGGGCCGTTACCATATTTTACCAATCCAATCCCCTCATTCCCTTATTTTGGGCGTAAGTTATTGTGTTGTAATTGACAACCGGTTGCAAACCCTATCTCTCTCAAGATCACATACGTGCGAGCAGGAAACCCCCTCCCCTTTTCATGACTCTCTCTTGTTACAAGTGTTACCTTCTGGTTAGTACATTATCCTTATTTAATTAGAATTCTTGGTGATATTTGGTTGAAATCATGATCAGCGATGAATGGTTGTAGCATGTGTATGTTTTCGTAGGATTATTTATGTGTGAATGTGATTATCCATATCGTATGCATGTGCTTTAAAACAACATTGATTAACTGATCTTATTCGAGGTAATTTGTTTAGTGTGGCTTGTTATCATAAACTGATTTTGTGACACCCTCGGCCGAAAACATACTTGTCGATCAATATGTTATTAGTAAGAGAATAACTATGGTTTAAAGTTTTGCTAGAACCGGGAGGATTATGATTGTATGGTTACAAACTAGGACTCTATGCGATGATTTGTGTGATCCGATTTGGATGTTTCTTGTTGATAAATAATTGATAATTCTTTGTCATGATGAATCACCTGATTTATGTTAAGCATTGCTTATGACTCGATTTAATAAGCTGTTGATTATGTGTCTTTGGGTAAAATATGTGGAATGAAAATTATGGCCATGCATTGGAAATCTAAGAGGGATAATGGTCGAGATTATCACTTTGTTATTTGAATTGATTGGGTTATGAGCCATGATGGAATTGTCTGAATATGTTGGGATGGTGGCATAGGAATAGGTGATAGATTAATTAGATAAGGATGGGTGTGTATTGATAATTGTTGGTAACTAATGATTAATGAAAAGGAAACGGTTATGGGATTAAACTGAAGTTGTGTGATCGGTTGTGGGTTAAGATCAAATGTGCTATTAATCCAGTAATTAAGTATATGGGCCGAGTAGCTTGGGTAATGGATAACGGGGATTGGTTATATACGGCTGAATTGAATTGTTCGATGTTCTAGGATTTGACATGATTTGATTGTTACATGACTTAATTGACTTTGGATCACTGTTATGAACATCATACACATGATTTGGGACTGTTGTTTGGATGAACACTTAAACAGATTACATGTATATATTGTTGGGTTGATATTAATTAAATGAGTTATTAGAGTATTGTATGGGATATTGGATTGGGCCGCACATGGTTATTGAACACACAAACACACTTAAACTAGTTAGTGATCACGGATTCCAGTTGGGCCCGGAGCCAACTGAATCACGTGATTTGATCTGGGCCAGCAAGATTGGGCCGCTACACACAGTGAACACAACCGTTTAGAATGATAATGTTTTGGGTTACATGTGAGATGTGTTTTATTTTGTTTAGTTGCAAGCCCAATTCATTGAACGATAAGAGGCCCAATCGTATATATACTTACATCGGTATAGTCTAGTGGGCCGCATCTCAATTTGAAGTCGGTTATGTTTGTGATACGTAACTACTTGTGTTTCGAAAAATTATCGAGCATTATGTGAACTACATGAGATTGAACTGGTAATCTGAACTTACATGAACTGTTATGTCATACCCATCATGAGTGATCAATCTGTGCTACAACTTGCTTTAATAAGTGGATTTTGGTGTATGAATCTGATCATTATCGGTAATTATATTAGGATTGAATTGAGCAACTGCGAACACATTCTTTAATCTTACCGAGCAAAACCAAGGTGAGTTCACTACATTCGAGCATGCGTCCCAGTGGTTGGGGACAGTCAGTGGTCTGGGTAATAACGGGTATATTGGTTAATATTCTCACCTATCATTTTTGTAAGTCCCTTATTATGTTACCTGGAGGGTAACGGGTATTAGTTGGTAGCGCTACTTAGGTTTGGCACCCTCACACCGCTCCTAGATAGGACGAATGTGAACTAATGACCCAGTCGGGGCCCAGTACTAGATAGGAGTACGTGGGAAGGGCAGTCATGTATTTCAGGAGCCGTCTTGTTCGGAATTGAGATATTAACAATATTACTTGCATGTGTCAGTGAACTGTTTTACATACAACTGGTAACAAACGTTTTCTAAAACTGTGAACTCGCCAGCTTTGTCTGATACACTTGTTACATGCTCGCAGGTCGTTAGGTACTTGGGAACAGGAACTTGCTGGCTGGAGGGCGTGAGTGGTCATGGTTGCATTGATGGGTTTATTTATCAGACATCTATTTACTACAGTTGTTTGGAAAGTATTTACATTATGTTACGTTAACGCTTCCGCTGAACTTGATGGTTTTTGAATTACTTACGTTTGGATTTTATTACTATTAAATGATGAAACTTTATTTTAAACTTATGGATTCAATGTAATTGGTGGCTCATTACTAGTGGTCACACGCCTAACAGGGACATTCCTTAGGTGGTAATTTGAGGGTGTGACAAGGCCACACGGGGCGTAGTCAACTATAAGATTTGCAGAATCTGCGATAGTACAGCAAGTACATTGGCCACGGGTCGTGCCATTGACACATGGGGCCGTGTTAGTACAAGACCTGACACAACAGTTAATGAGGAAGAGAGAGAGATGACCACGGGGTCGTGCCAGGCGGGCACGGGCCGTGCTGAAGCTCCTATTTTCAGCTATAAATAGGGGTGCTTGGTTACATTCCAAGCCATCCATTGGCAAAACACTTCTCTCTCACTTGCCACCACTCCACTACCACAACAACACCATCATCCACCACTATCATCCATCTTCCATCCAAGATCGATCGTAAGAGTCTTTGTCAAACAAAGGCCATGGGGTCGTGCCGTTGACACACGGGGCTGTGTTAGTACAAGACCTGACACAACAGTTAATGAGGAAGATAGAGAAATATGACCACGGGGTCGTGCCAGGCGGGCACGGGCCGTGCTGAAGCTCCTGTTTTCAGCTATAAATAGGGGTGCTTGGTTACATTCCAAGCCATCCCTTGGCAAACCACTTCTCTCTCACTTGCCACCACTCCACTACCACAACAACACCATCATCCACCACCATCATCCATCTTCCATCCAAGATCAATCGTAGGAGTCTTTATCAAACAAAGGCCATGCTTGGCTAAACTCTTACATCACTTGGTGAAGACAAATCTTTTATGTACTTCTTTTTATTTCCAATCTTTGGCCCCTTTTTAATTGGGTTTGTATTAGTGACTTTAATAACTAGTTTTTTATATTGAAGGCGAATTTATATAATCATTCTTCATATGTCGTTGATTCACATATTCGTGTCTTTACGGTCTATATAAAGAACGTTAATTGCCTGGAAGGGGTTAGAAGGGTGGTTGGGTAAATTGTATATCTCGTTCAGTGTATAGATCCTGCAAGAATCTGTTTCAAGCTTAGTTCTTCACGAGCGGACGGCTTTAGCCCTCGCGGAGAAGTAAGAAACTCTTGAATCCCTTATTTATAAACTACTATTAAAACTTTACACCAACCCCACGAGGACTGTATCCCTGCTAACTCATAACAAAGGGTTGAGGGCAACGCTGCCTGGAAAGGGGCGTATCACTTTTCGCATTAATAACTTACTTAATTATCTTTTAGTAATCCGACCTTGCGGGACTGTATCCCTACTGACTCAGACCAATAGGTTGAGGGTAACGCTGCCTGGAAGGGGGCCTAGTACTATAACTTAAAGATAATCTCTTAAAATGCCCAAAGTGCGGAAATCACTATAGGATACATAAAAGAGGAGTTGGAACCAAGTGATTCCTTCTTGTCTATTTGTCTTTCCTTATATTTTATTTTTGCCTTTTATTTTACCTTTTTTTCTAGCTTTAAAAAAACCTCTTCATCAAAGTTTGGTTCGATTAGACGTTAACGATAAGCCGGTATTAAAAGCTCTTGTGTCCTTGGACGACCTCGGTATCTTGCCATCACTATACTACGTCTGCGATTGCTGCACTTTCCCTAGCGTGTGTGTAGAGAGATAGTAGTATATCGTTTTTTATATATTTAAAACTTGAATTTGCGAGTAAAAAGAGCTAAAATATGCATTAAAAATATATACACCCGCATGCACGTCAAGTTTTTTGCGCCGTTGCCGGGGACACAAGGACTTTGAGAAAGATTAAAATTAACAGCGTAATCATTTTTATCTTTTCTTTTTAGGGTTTTCTTCTTTTTCCTTTAATTTTTCACTTTCTGTAGAAGTGACACGGGGCCGTGTTCGATTTACACGGGGCTATGTCAACTCTCCAGTATCCCTAAATCTATTTTCTGCAAGGTATAGACTGCAGCAGGGGTCGTGTTACCTTAACACAGGGCCGTGTCAAACTTACAGTTTGTAGGAAAATAGTAACTGCCTGATCCCGACGGTTAAAAACTTTCTGGAAAATCGTGGATTTTTATGATTATTTTTACCCCCGTCACTCTTACGGTGCATGGTGCGATTATTGTGGGGAGGAGCATGAAGAATCAGAATCTGGCGTCCTAAACTTCACTCCCCACTATTTAGCCCCATCGTTTTCCTGGGGTGAACACCTTAAGATGGGCGGGAGTAAAAATGATAATGAAGTCCATACACCTAAACTCCATCAACCCTCTCACCTAGAAGACTTAGAAGATATAAGTCAAATAGAAAAGAGGATTCTCCTAAAATCAAAGAAATAGAATCCTTGATGAATGCGTGACATTCATCAAGGATCCCAACCAAAGGAGAATCGATGGAAGAAGAATCAGGTACAAACAACACCAAGACCAACAAACCTACCGTAGACACTTGCGAAGAAGAAGGCGATAGTCGTCCCTGTTTCGATTTCGCGATGACGGTCCCCTTTACAGTGTATGAATTTCACACCGATGGTTTGGACAGGAGCGATTCGACTCATATCTTCTTTAACAAGAGCCCGGACAAGGTAAATAAGGGATGGTTCCGTTTTCCCATTTTTAAAGTAAGCTTCTATCTTTTCGATAACCTCTTGCGTTTTCGTAACTCTCGCTGGAGCCTAAGGTACATCCGGCAATACGGTGTTGTTCCAACCAGTAAGGAACCACCCGATAACGGACAATTCCTTAAGAACCTAGACAAACTTCATAAATTCCCTGAACACGGGGCTGTGTTCTATGAACACGGGGCCGTGCCCAATCTTCAGCTTCAACATGGGGCGTGTTAGACTAACACGGGGCCGTGCCCCCTGCATTTTTCCAGCACGGGGCCGTGTCAATGATGACGTGGACCATGTTTCACTTATGGACAAAATTATCTGACACATGCAGATGGCACGGAGCCGTTTGCCCAGACACGGGGCCGTGTCAGCGTGCTATCACTGTCTATAAAGTCAGCCTTGAGGAGAATGTTTGGAATCATTCAAAGAACGCAAGATCCTCTAGATTTCTCACACATACCCTAAAAGGTATGTTCTTGAAAAGTTTTCATTTGACCTTCTTGTCTTTACTCCTTTTGGTCCTTTCATCTTCTTCCTTCCTCCGTGAACTCCATTGAAGCTTGAAGCTTCAAGCTTAAAAAGCTTAAATAGGAGGTTCAAAAGCTTGATTCTTAGCTCAAAATTTTGCAATTCTATTATAGTAAAACATTAATTTAAGTTATTTATGTTCAGAAAAGTAAAAATCAAACATATTTAACTTAGAATAAAAATTATTGAGCTAAGCATCAGTGCCACCTTGGCACGGAGCAGTGCTGAATGTTCTGTTATCCCATAACTTGTTAACGGTTAGTCATCTTTCCTAGAATGGCGAACCAGCAAAGCAGTACTTCATCAACTAGTTCCAGGAATCACCGAAGAGGGAGGAGACTCTACCTTGAGGCTACTCTTGTTAGATACGTCAGTGCTTTGAGGGAGTCTCTCGATGAAATGACCTTGGTGGAAGAAGTTCTTATCGACTGGGTGAACTATCTATCCATGGGTCTAGAGGATTGCTTCAGGGAGATCAACCTTTGGCACCAAAGGCTGAACATCTTGGTCATGCCTCAAACGGAACCGATCTGGCTGCAAGAAGATTGGAAACTCGCAAATGAGATCATTCAACCCACCAAGTGGGAAGATGAGATTCTGGAACCTCCCCCTCTCAATATCGCCTTCGAGGTTCCGATAAATCCCGCTCCCCCTCAAGAAGAAGTCGAAGAGGAACCCTATATCTTCCTTCCAAGGGAGATCGAAAAGAGGCTCAATGACCTCTAATTGAGTGCTCCCAGAAAAAAGCTCAAGTCCTCCAACATATAATCTTCTTAAATTTAGGAAAGTAGCTTTAGGGTTTCTAAATAATGATCTCGGGGAGGCATCCCTCAAGAATCTATCTATCTTAGGTTAAATTAGGATTGTAATCTTTATTTTCTTGTATTTGTCTTTTATTTCAATGAAATGGAAGTATGGTTGATGATGGTTTCAATAAATGTGTTAAAGAAATTGGAAATGCCAGAAAGGTGATGAAAAATGGAACCCATGCACGTAAAACAGGGCCTCCCGACTCAAAAACTGCAAAACAGTGTCTGCAGCACGGGGCCGTGCTCACCCAGCACGCCCCTGTGCCCAACAGTCTGATGTCCAAAATCTTCTATCCAGAAGGTGGCACGGGCCATGCTCACCCAGCAAGCCCTCGTGGCCACCCCACTGTAAGTCTTCTGTTCCAGTTTGTTACTGGCACTTTGGACACGGGGTCGTGTCCCCATAACACGCCCCGTGCTGCAAGTTCTAGTAACAAAAAATTTTGCTATTTTTCACACTTTTTACACATTTAACCAAAATAAATCCTATTTGGGACACATTGAAGGCAATGTGTAATTTAAGTTGGGGGGGGGGGGGATGATAAAACCTTGAATCGTTTGTCCTAAAAACAAGCCTTACAGAAAACTTGCCTTGGAACCGCTAATCACCCCAAACTTTTTCAAAAAAAAATATTTTTCTTTTACTTATCTTGGTTTAGTTGGGTAAAATAAGTTCTAAAAATTATGTTTTTACAAATTTACAGCTTATAGCGTCGTGATAAAAAGAATCAATTAAGAAAATTACGAAAACGGGCATGACAATTCTTTGTAAAATTTGATTATATATACATTTTTACGCTACAACCCCCTTTCCCACAAAAAGTGAGTTTTGAGCCTTTACCGAGCATATAAATACATATCTATACTAATTGCTCAATTTTCATTTCTTGTGTGAATAGCTCGTTTGGTTCTCACGAATCTAGAACTTGACAATGTGACACGTCCCAAGTCCTTACCAACAAAAATCCAAGTAAGTAAATGATGGAGACATTAGAATCAACCCATTTTTCAATTCAAAACCTCTTTTTTTTCTTTGCTTTACCAAAAACACCCCCCTAGATAAACCCTTTGAACCCTAAACTTTTTTCATTTCTAAACCCACAAAAACAAACCTTTTCATTTTTCTCCTTTATTTTTGTAAAGATTTCGGTTATAAAATTACGATTATGGCTCAGTTTCAACTTTGGCAAAAAAAAAAAAAAAAATCAGAAAATCAAAAAATTTGCCCAAAGTATTTTTTGCTAAGCCACAAAGCAATAGAAAAACCGATATCTATACAACTTTCGCCATTTCAATAAAACATACCAAACCCGAACCACAACCTACCCTTTAAAGCCCTCTTGATATTTACAAGGATTTAACGTCAAAAGGAGGAGGTTTGATTGATTGTCAAGCCTATGGTAGGAGTAAGTTTCAAAACCGGGCACGAGCGTTCTTACTTACACAACTTCGGCCGAATGTTGAGTAACCACTTGTGAGGTGTGTATGTTTGTATATAACTAAATGGAATTTTATAAAGGCATGTTATGCCCAAAGTAAATAATTTTTCTTAAATTGTGTTTTAAATAAATCATGACAAATAAGATTGTAAATAAAATAAAAACAAAATAAATTTAGAACTTGGATTCCCGACACTCTAAAGATGAGACCAACACCTTCTCTTCTACCTATTCCGTTTGGGTGTGTAAGTCATATTTTAGAGTTTTGCTTGAGGACAAGCAAAGATTCTAGTGTGGGGGCATTTAATGTGCATAAAATACAACATATAAATTATATCAAATACGTCGTAAAATCAACCTCTTTTAGTACTAATATTGGAAAAAGCTTGTTTCTTTGTTCCTTTTTAATTTACAGGGTCAAAAGAGCTTAAATGTGCAAAAAGAGCAAAATAACCACAAAAACCAACATAAATACAAAGAAGGAGGATTGACGCAACTCACCAAGCCCCAATCCACATCAAAACCAAGAAAATGGCAAGATCAGAAGACCTGACACGGCGCCGTGTCCACCAGACACGGGCCGTGTCCAAGATTAGAATCTCTGCAGAAGAAAAGACAACAACAAAGGACAAAACAGACAACCAACACGGGGCCGTGCTAAGGCAACACGGGGCGTGGTCAACTATAAGATTTGCAGAATCTGCAATAGAACAATAAGTACATTGGCCACGGGCCGGGCCGTTGACACACGGGGTCGTGCTAGTACAAGACCTAACACAATAGTTAATGAGGAAGAGAGAGAGAGATATGACCACAGGGCCGTCCCAGGCGGGCACGGGCCATGCTGAAGCTCCTGTTTTCAGCTATAAATAGGGGTGCTTGGTTCCATTCCAAACCATCTCTTGGCAAACCACTTCTCTCTCACTTACCACCACTCCACCACCGCTACAACACCATCATCCATCTTCCATCATTTAGAGTGTGTAGTAGTCTCGGGATCCAAGATCGATCGTAAGAGTCTTTGTCAAACAAAGGCCATGCTTGGCTAAACTCTTACATCACTTGGTGAAGACAAATCTTTATGTATTTCTTTTTTATTTTCAATCTTTGGCTCCTTTTTAATTGGGTATGTATTAATGAATTCAATAACTAGTTTTTTTATATTGAAGGCGAATTTATCTAATCATTCTACATAAGTCGTTGATTCACATATTTGTGTCTTTACGGTCTATATAAAGCGCGTTAATTGCCTAGAAGGGGGTTAGAAGGGTGGTTGGGTAAATTGTATGTCTCGTTCAGTGTATAGATCCTGCGAAAACCTGGTTTAAGTTTAGTAATACTTCACGAGCGGACGGCCTTAACCCCCACGGGAGAAGTAAGAAACGCTTGAATCCCTTATTTATAAACTACTATTAAAACTTTTAATCAACCCCACAAGAACTCTATCCCTACTGACTCAGACCAAAGGGTTAAGGGTAACGCTGCCTCGAAGGGGGCATATCACTTTTCGCATTAATAACTTACTTAGTTATCTTTCAATAATCTGACCTTGCGGGACTGTATCCCTGCTGACTCAGACCAATAGGTTGAGGGTAACGCTGCCTGGAAGGGGGCCTAGTACTATAACTTAAAGATAACCTCTTAAAATGCCCAAAGTGCGGAAATCATTAAAAGATACATAAAAGAGGAGTTGGAACTAAATGATTCCTTCTTGTCTGTTTGTCTTTCCTTATATTTTATTTTTGCTTTTTATTTTATCTTTTTTCTAGCTTTAAAAAAACCTCTTCATCAAAGTTTGGTTCGATTAGACGTTAACGATAAGCCGGTATTAAAAGCTCTTGTGTCCTTGGACGACCTCGGTATCTTGCCATCACTATACTACGTCCGCGATGGGTGCACTTGCCCTAACGTGTGTGTAGAGTAATAGTAGTATATCGTGTTTTATAAATTTAAAACTTGAATTTACGAGTAAAAAGAGCTAAAATATGCATTAAAAATATATACATCCGCATGCATGTCAGTTTATATGAGCCTACAAGGAGGAGTAAATAACCCTAAACATAGATAGATGATGGGTGATATTTGCAAGGGTTATTGGATTTTATCACCCGCAACTATCTCTTTGACACCCGGCACCACCAACTTGACTTTTTGTTTGCACTGGCACCACTCAGTTAAATATTCTCTAACTTGGTTAGTCATTTGTCCGATGTGGCACCATTTGGCTGATCTGTACATGCTGATGTGGATGATGAGGTGTTATGTGGCGAATACGTGTCAAGCACCTTCATCTCCTTCGTTTATAACATAAGAAAACACAGAAAATGCACTAATACAGATTACCGGATGCATCACCAATTGAATTTTAACGTAACAGATGATAAAAAAACGACTAAAACGAACTTCACGGTCAACAACATTATGGCCTCAAACATCCGAAGCGAGTTGAGATGCGATAGCAGATACATGACGTCATGAAAGTTAGTCTCCACCGTCATCATCCGTAACTGTTTCGCTTTCTCTCCGTAAATCTTCCCGGAGTAAATCGAAATCCAGATCTAGATCTGCATTCGTCACCTTTATAATTATCTAGATCTAAAGTTTCAGTTACAGGTCCAGATCCGTCGGTTACGGTTGTTGAATTGTGGATATAGTCCAGATCTGATGACCAACCGAAGAGCGGCGTCCACCACTTGCCGGAGGATGAAGCTGATGCGGTGAATGCTGACGTGTTACGGTGGTTACGGTGGCCGGAGGTGCTTGAGATGACGGTGATCCAAGTGAAAGAAGTCTCCATTGACGGTTAGGGTTTGAATGTTGACGTTGTCAAGCGGTTGAGGGGGTTTAATTGACGTCGAGTGTTAATTGGATAAGGATGGACACGTGGTGCGTGGTGATAGGTTGATGATGGTGCTTGACACGTAGTCGCCACATAGTCCTGTACACGTAATCAAGACTGTGCCACGTAGGATCAGAAACTAACTCAGTTAGTAAAGAGTTAACTGAGTGGTGCCAGTGCAAACAAAAAGTCAAGTTGGGGGTGCCGGGTGTCAAAGTGTTAGTTGCGGGTGGCAACGGCCAAAAGCCGATAGTTGCGGGTGATAAAATCCAATAACCCTATTTGCAAATATAAATTCTAAATTCGCAAGAGTTCAATTTGAAGAGTTTAAAGAAAACTCAAACGATAAATAAGGAAACAAATCACATATTTAATGAAATCTAATTAATGTTTTAAATTCCAGTTTAAAAACCAAAGTAAATCTAATGACCAGTTGATTTATTAAAAGATATACATTAACCCAATTTTGTTGTTCCCTTTGGAATTGTAAAAAAAATATTATTTTTTAATTTTTGATATCTTCAATGGTGATTTAAGAAAAATCCCAAAATTAATGGAAACTTTGTTTTGTAATCATAAGACTAATGGGTATGGGGGTCGGCTAGCCCCGGCTAGGTCCGGCGCCGAGCCCCCACACCGCCCCCCTTAGCCCCGGCCCGGCTCAATCGTCTCCCCTCAGCCGGACTTGGACGTGGCCCCACATTCAAAAACTAGCCGTTTGAACGGCTATTTTCTTAAAAAAAAAAAAAACATTTTTCAATTTAAATAACCCTCTATCTCATCCATTTTTCTATAAAAACTCTCCCATTTTCACCATTTTTCCCCACTTTCAACCCACAACCCTCTCATTTTTATACCATTTTCTCTCCACTTTTATAAAAAAAATTTACGTTTTCATCCACAATGCCATCTAATTCTTGGTGGTCCTCGTCTTCGGATGAGGAAGAGGAAGAGGAGATGTTTATCGCGAACGTTGTGCTACGGGCGGCGGAGATTCTTATCGAGGAGGAAGAGGAAGACGAAGAGGAAGACGTCTCGTCTGAAAGCGTTATTACCACACGAATACGGGTTAACAGAGACCGCCAAGGTTTATCATTAATAAATTTTATTATCCTTATTTCTTCGTATTTATATATTTTTTACGACAGGAGCGCACGAGAAATTGGTGAACGATTATTTTTCGGATGCACCCCTTTACAATGCCGAGATATTCAGACGCAGATTCCGAATGAGTCGTCGGTTATTCACACGGATTGCTGATGATTTGGCGGGGCTAGACCCGTTTTTCACGCAACGACCCGATGCTCGCGGTTATGAAGGGTTCACCACGTTACAAAAGTGTACCGCGGCCATTCGCCAACTGGCGTACGGGACAGTGGCCGACGCTTTGGACGAATACTTACAAATGTCGGCAAGAACTACGCGGGAATGTTTGTATAGGTTTTGCCGTAATGTGGTGAAACTGTATAGCAAAAAATATTTGCGTAAACCAAACGTGTATGATGTTCAGCAGTTGTACCAAGCTCATGAAGCACGGCACGGGTTTCCGGGAATGCTCGGTAGTATTGATTGTATGCATTGGGCGTGGCATAGATGCCCGACTGCGTGGCGCGGCCAATATACTCGCGGTGATCACGGCTATCCAACCGTGATACTTGAAGCCGTGGCATCACAAGATTTGTGGATCTGGCATTCTTTCTTTGGTCTCCCTGGTTCACTCAACGACCTCAATGTGTTATACCAATCGGCGATCTTTACCGATGTCGTTAATGGAACCGGTCCGGACACCCGTTTTACAGTTTCTGGGGTTGAGTATAGACGTGGGTATTATCTTGCTGACGGGATATATCCGTCTTGGTCTACAATTGTGAAGACTATTCGACATCCCGATGACGAAAAAAGAAAAAAATTTGCCAAGCGTCAAGAAGCTGCAAGAAAAGACATCGAACGTGTTTTTGGTGTCTTACGAAAAAAATGGGCCATCTTTGAACAACCGGCACGTGCGTTCACACCGAAGAGGTTGCGCCTTTGTATGTACGCTTGCATTTTGCTCCATAACATGATAATTGAAGACGAAGGTCGGGCAATTTGTGAGTATGATGAGAATGCATCATACGGGAATACTGTCCCGGTAGATCCGCCACAACAGGATTTAAACTCGTTCTCGCTAACCAACGACTTCACGCATGCAAACCTTCAACAGGATTTGGTAGAACATATTTGGAACAACTTTAACGTAGCGGACGGTGTCGAGGACGAAGACGAAGACGAGTAGTTATTTTTAGGTTATGTAATTTTTTATTTTATTTTTTCGGTAATTTTTTTTTTTTAGGAAATGTAATTTTTTTTTTATGTTATGAAATGAAATTATTTATGTTGTTTTATGTTCTATTTTTTAATTTTTATAAAGTTTTTATTAAGTTAATAAATTAAAACTTAGAAAATTATAAAATAATGAGGTGGGGCCCCATCCCCCACGAGCCTCCATCCCCCTCAAAACTCATGGAGGCCCATCCCCCACGAGCCGCCTACGTGGAGGCTCATCCCATTTGGGATGGGCCAAACCATACCCTTTAGTCTAAAAGTTATTTTCTAAAAATTAATTGGCATTTTGGATAATGAATGGTGTATTGAATTCTTCTTTTCCATTGGTAACATAAAAAACAAATATATTAAATCATAAATTGAAATTTTGTTTTTCGTTACACAACGAATATATATTAAATCACAAATTGAAAAGCTTAAAGATAAAATTAACTTGTATTTAAAAAGCTAAAAAAAACGAATATATATTAAATCACAAATTAAAAGGGTTAAAGATAAAACCAACTTGTATTTTAAAAAGCTTAATTACATTAGAAATTGTCAAGTGGCATTATGGAATCGTTTATTAAGTTTAGACGATAATGATTTAGTTTCATTTGACTCACAATCAATCAATAATCAATGAAGCCCTCTGGATTCTCAAGTCATAATGAAACAACCATTATTACATGTGCTGATATAATAGAAACATGTTATTCTCACTCATATATATTCTACATATAGTTGCAGATTCTATAGGATGGTATATAACAATTCTATATGACTACAATACCAAGGCATATTCTAGGTTTATAAACGTCACAAAATTCCTATATAAGAAAGGCATCTTCAAAAGTTAGATTTCTAAAAGAAGCTGTTTTATAGAGATGCAAGTATTTCAATACTTACATAAAGGTCATTTAGTAATTCCCATAAGGAACAAACCAAATAGCATATACTGGTATGAGTCAAGACACAATTGAAAGAGTTTATGTAGCCAATTAGCCATAACCTATTATTAAATCACATAATACTAAGAAGGCAATATATGGAGATAAAATAATCATTCAATTTTGGAGAAAATTAAAGTGCTTGGTGATAATAAGCACCCATTCTTATTCTTATATATAAAAAATTCCAGCATCTAATGCAAGATGAGAAATGCGATCCATTTTAAATCTTTTTTTGCATACGCTCTTACTCCTTTTTGTGGTTTGAACTTTGAATCAATATAATGGATCATAATTGAGATCATAGTTAAACTCCCATCTATTTTTAATAGAAAACAAACTAACGACTGCTTGTTTTTCTTTCCAGAAAGAAAACACCACCGAAAGTCTTTGTAAGGAAAGTGGAAACCCAAAATTAAAAACCAAACCACCCACAAATTAATTATCATTATCAATTATCATTATCATTATCATTATCATTATCAATCTATTAAATTTTAAAGATTGGGAATAGTGTTTTCTATTAATTTTAAATGGCTGCGAATAGTGTTTTGACCGCATGTCAAAACACTGTTGGCTGATGTTTTTTATTTTCATATATATCATTTAAAAAACTTATAGATAGATTTACGAAAAATCACAATATTAGCCTTCTTGGCTAATAAAATTACCAACATAGTCATTGACTTTCTTCTTATTTTTTTTTCAATTAAGAAAAATCTAATGCAAACCAATGTACAGTGACACACGGTGTACTTATGCCTTGAAGAAACATTTATCGCACCAGGCAGCGTAAGAACATGGTTCTCCTGTGACATGCAACCTAAGAGCATGGATTTGTTACACTAAGGCGCAACAAAATGAATTTGCTCTGTCAAGAATGTATTATTTACAAAACTTAAACTTTTGTTTCTATTTTGGTAGGTTGGTTGCTAAAAAGACATGTCACGGGAGACCTATTAAAAGGAGGGAAAGAATCAAATAGGAAGTTTATTTTGACTAGGAAGTTTAGGAAGTAATAGGATTAGGACATGTGACA
Source organism: Helianthus tuberosus (assembly GCA_030545235.1). NCBI lineage: Eukaryota > Viridiplantae > Streptophyta > Magnoliopsida > Asterales > Asteraceae > Helianthus > Helianthus tuberosus. Next base: position 120,625,728 of record CM060356.1, on the reverse strand, counting down.
ACATTTAAAATAAAGAAAAAGGGTATTTTAGTCGATCCAACCCTTTCTTCTTCCTTTTCAAAACCCAGTAACTTCAAAACCCACCATTTTCAAAACCCACCATCTTCAACCATTTCTTCACTTTCTATCTCAATAATCACTACATTATAGTGCGATTTTCATCACCAATCAATGATTCAAACACCCGATCAACGTGTTCTTCGACTTTTTTGAAGAAAACCCAGTTTAATTTCCTACAAAATCTCGTTTTTTCGGGTGATTTTGAAGATAATCACTCGATCCGTTCGATTCGAGCGCTGATAAGTGTTTCAATCATTCAAAATTCGTCAATTGTTGAAGAAATCACTTCGATCCATGTAAGAAATTCTTTAATTTCATTTTTACGATATGGGTTTTTGACTTAGTCATTGTGTTTTACGATCTTGGCGGGGGTCCTGGGGCAGCGCCCCTGGTAGCGGGGTCCCAGGGGCGGCAGCCCCTGGATGGGGTTGAGCTGCTAGACAATTCACAGCACAGACAAAACTATTGTCATGGTTCAATGCGTTTTAGAGAGAACACTTTCTTTGGTGTTTTCAGGCAATTGGGTTTTAGAACTAAAACATTTTTATGTGTTTTCTGGCCATTGCGTTTTAGAAAAACACATTCTTGAAGTGTTTTTGGTGCATTGCGTTTTAGGTAAAACACTTTTTTTGATGTTTTCAGTCCATTGCGTTTTACAGAGAACACTTTCTTTTGTTTTTTTTGACAATTGCGTTTTAGAATGAGTTATTTTTAAGTGTTTTCTGGCCATTGCGTTTTACAAATAAGACATTTCTTTGTGTTTTTGGTGCATTGCGTTTTAGGTAAAACACTTTTTTATGTGTTTTCAGTCCATTGCGTTTTAGAAAACAGACATTTTAAGTGTTTTCTGGCCATTGCGTTTTAGAAATAAGACATTTGTTTGTGTTTTTGGTGCATTGCGTTTTAGGTAAAACACATTTTTATGTGTTTTTAGTCCATTGCGTTTTAGAAAGTACATTTTCTTTTGAGTTTTTAGGCTATTGCGTTTAAGAAATAAGACATTTCTTTGTGTTTTCTGGCCATTGCGTTTTACAAATAAGACATTTCTTTGTGTTTTTGGTGCATTGCGTTTTAGAAAAATGTCATTTTTTAGGTTTTTTTTTTCATTGCGTTTTACGTAACTGGGGGTTTTTCTATTGCGTTTTACGCAACTGGGTTTTTAAATTTTTTTTTGAAAATATAGCAATAGTATACTCGTTTTAAAGATAAAAAACGTTCATTTTTTTGTTGCAATTTTTATAAAAAAATAATGTCGTACGAAAGAGTTATTAACGTTTAAAAAATGGGGGGAAATTGGAGGAGAGAGGAATTATTGCCTTGGATTGACTAGAATGCCCTAAACAAACTCACGCGCCTCTTTTCTTTCCTTCAATTTCTATCATTTAATCTTAGCCCCACTTCCTAGCCTTCTTAGCCAAATAAAATTCCTATTGTATCTCCACCCATTAAAAGGACTTATAATTATTTAAAGAAATAAAACTTACATTATTTTAAATTGTACAACGAAACTAAAGCACATTTATGTTATATAACATTTATTTATTAGAAGTTTGATCAAGTGATACTCTATCCAATAGGACCATGTGGCTTGAAACTTATTTTTCTTGTGAGCATCCTAATGAAGAATCTTGTGAATCCATCTCAATCCACATGATGGACCACCACATATAATTAAGAGTTAACTTCTTTGGAATCATTCAGAACCATGTAAATTGTTTATAAAAACGGCATCTACATCTTTATCTACATGTGAATATTTTTATAAAGTATCAAAATCTCATCTAAGTCACACACTTCTACACACCTCCGGTGACACCTACAATGGTTGCTAACCAAAATAAGGTGGTGGTCGTAATGATTCCACTACCGCTACAAGGCCATCTCAACCAGCTCCTCCACCTCTCCCGACTTATCTCCGCCCACAACGTCCCCGTCCACTTTGTTTGCACGACGGCCCACGGCCGCCAAGTAAGGCTACGCCTCCAAGGGTGGAACCCTAATACCATATCCACTATATTTTTCCATGATCTCCCTATTCCACCATTTGCATGTCCACCTCCCAACCCCAACTCCACTAACAAGTTCCCCTCTCATCTACAACCATTATGTGAAGCGGCAACTCATCTCCGCGATCATGTCACCTCCCTCCTCCAAAAACTCTCCCCTACCACTAACCGCCTCGTGGTCATCCATGATTCCCTCATGAGCACGGTCGTTCAAGACTTTGTTTTTCTCCCAAACGCGGAATCTTACACTTTTCATAGCGTATCGGCTTTCTCCACGGCTTTATACACATCCAAGAAGGTAGGAGAACAAATCCGAAAGTTAATTGAATCACAGGGCACTACAGAATATGATCTCTCGTTCGATGGCTGCTTCACTCCGGATTTCAAGAACTTTATTGGTGTCCAACACGAGTATGCGAAACTGAGCTCGGGTCGCATATACAATACATGCAGAGTCATCGAGCAGCCGATCTTGGACCTACTTGAAATCGAGGCAAGAAGTAGAAACAAGACAGTATGGGCTCTTGGACCCTTCAATCCTTTGGAACTAAAAAGGTTATTACAACAAATTTTTAAATATTTTACCACACTTATCTAAATAAATTTTTAAATATTTTACCACACTATTTAAATATGCTCACACAAAATTATGAACTCACGTGTAAATAGATGTCTGCCAAATTGCTCGGGTATTTTTAGAATACAGTAACATATCGACACTTCGAGACATAAAAAAGGTGGCTAAAATTTTGAATTAAAACATTTTTTAATCTTGATTCTTAACTTGATTATACCCTTCGAAATTTCAAGATTTTAGAAATATAGAGCCATCTTAAGTGTTTATATTCCCGGCTTCAAGGATATATATATATTTTGAACGGCCAAAGAATCTTTCAAATGGGCTACTGACGAAAATCACCACATCGGGATACATTCGCCTACCAAACGGGGCCGGAGCCCGTGAACACTCGCCCGAAGGCACGACAGTGCGGTGAGGTAAAACTCGCTCAGTTCAAGGATCGAACTGGCGATCACCGTCTACTCGTCTAGTCTCTCATCATCACCAGGTGCCGCAGAAAATAATGGGGAGAGCAGGAATCGAACTTGGGTCCCTTAGAACACCAGTCTCTCTCATACCAATCCACTACAACCTCATTGGCGTTTCAAGGATATTTTTTGTTTTCCCAATCTCTATTTATATTTTTTCAACATTTGAAGGTGGGTTTTATTTATTTTTTAATCTAAGACATTCCCCTCCTAAGCACAAATGTTTATAAAATCTTTTGTTTTTACCAATGGACCACCTCCTATTAGTGTTTAAATTCTATTAACAATGTATTTTCAGTGTTTCATTATAAAAATCACAAACTTTTTTTCAGGAAAAAATCCACCCAACTTTCTTTATGTGGTTCAGTATGATGATTTTTTTATTAATTGGTAAAAGAGTTAAAATTAATTGAACTAAATGTAAGATATACGAAAGATGATTACTATTTAGTTATTATTATTTTCAACTTTCACCTGAAAATCACGAAAATAATTAATAAATGATAACCAAGGTTTATAATTGTTTCATAGTGTCGACTTTGAAATGATAATCACTACATACAAACCAATATTCATTTATGTCCGAAGCTTTAAAATTTTTATAAATAAATTAACATTAATAAAAACTTTTCACATCATTGAACAGTGGCGGATATAGAGTGTAACAAGGGGTAACCCCCGTTGCCACTTGATGCTTCGGCAGTAGTATAAATTTTGGAAAAATTTAAATTTTGGAAAAAATTGACTTTTTTTTTCGATTTCGTTACCCTTTTAGAATATATATATTTTCTTAAAACGTTGCCCGCGTAGTGAATTTATAGATCCGCCAAAGTTGAAAGGAAAAATGAAAGTTGAGGTAGCAAAATTGTAACTTGGTTACAATGGTATAATTTTATCACTATCATGCATGTTTATAAAACCTTTTCATTTACTTATGAATATGATACAGTATCGAATAATCACCAAAAAAGGCATATATTGTTTTTTGTAGTGAGTCAAATGTCTTGAGAAAAGATGATGGTCCAGTCGAGAAATGCCTCAATTGGCTTGACAAACAAGCATCGAACAGTGTGATATTTGTATCTTTCGGGACTACCACTTCGTTCTCACAAGAACAAATCATCGAGATTGCAACCGGGTTGGAAATGAGCGATCAAAAGTTTGTGTGGGTGGTGAGAGAAGCGGACAAAGGCGATGTTTTTAGCGACGACATCATTCGTGTCAAACTCCCTGAAGGGTTTGAAGATCGAGTCAAAGATCGAGGCTTGGTGGTTCGAGAATGGGCACCCCAGTTAGATATACTGGCGCACCCATCCATCGGTGGGTTCATGAGTCACTGTGGATGGAACTCGTGTATTGAAAGCATGTCAATGGGTGTTCCAATAGTTGCATGGCCCATGCACTCGGACCAACCAAACAATGCGGTTTTGGTAACTAATATTCTTAAAATAGGGTTTCTGGTGAAAGATTGGTGCCGGAGAGAGGAGGTTGTGGCGTCCGCAGCGGTGGAGAAGGCGGTGAAGACATTGATGGATACAAATGAAGGGGAAGAGATGCGGAAGAGAGCCGTGGCATTAGGCCGAGAAGTTAGAAAGTATGTTATAGACGGCGGTGTTACTCAAACAGAGTTGGGATTGTTCATTGCTCACATAACTCGATAAAATAAGGAGTGGCTAAAGGTACCCTCTCTCTAAAGAAATATTTTTTTTTAATAAAGAAAGGTATATTATGTTTTGTTTAATGAGAGGAGGTATATTTTGCAGCACCCTAAACCGACAATGATGATCGGGTGATGAAGACTAAATTAAATATCAGCTAGCTGCTATTTTCTGTCTTTTTCTTTTTGTGGCTGGGGAGGTGACAAATAATGTAGGGTCTGGTGTGTGCTGTCGACATTCAAACAGATTTAATGGTAGATGTCTTTAGTTCATTGCAAAAGGTTGTCTTTTCATTCCAATATATTTGGTTTGATATATTACCCTAAGAGGATAAGGGGATAGGCTTGTATGTTTTGAATTGTGACTTGTACATGAGGTACAAAAATGATTCTTCAGCACATAGTGCTATAATAATGATAATAACTAGATGAGTTCTTTGGTGTGCTTTGACAGGAATTTGTTATATAAACCTTAAACCTTATATACATAAAACAAAAAAAAAAAAACAAGTTATATACGGGTTTGGTACGGGTATAATATAGTAATCGAAATAAAAAACCAACTACATAAGTTGTCATATGACCAAAGACACATATCGTAACAATATATTTAAAATTACAATATAAAAAAAAACTAAAATATGAATTTTACAACTCTCTTTAAAAACCATTTTGAATGAAAGTAACTCTTTCTGTTAAAGAAACAATTATTCTAAAAAATGGCTTTGACAAAGATATTCTAAAAAAATTGGAAACATGTGAAAATAAAAATGAGGGTAAATTATACTTTTCGCTCTTTATGTTTGTAGCGGGTTGCAATGGATAGCATTTAACTTCAATAATTACAGTCACAATCCTTTATTTGAAAAATGCATTACACCGTTCGTCCTTTAGCACTAACCAAGTTAAAATTTTCAGTTATGTCTATCCACTTAAAGGTATTCTGGTCATTTTATGTTTTTATTTAAAATGTTCATTAATAAATAAACACTATCTTCCCCAACCCTAACCCTAGAATTTCTCTTCTTCAACTCACTCCAACCAACCTCTACCACCACCACTCTCACAATGCCACCACTCATTATCGCAAACTGACAAAACCACAAGCTTAAACTGCCGATTGTCCCCAGCATACCTTGAATAACCTTCATCCTCACTCGCTGCGGCACAACGGCGCGTCCCACGGCCGGAGGCAACGACGTCGCTTCAACCGGATGCACCGACGGATGACTCGCGTTCATTTTACACCACCGCCTGTAACGACGTCGTCTTGTCTTATCTACCTTATGACGTCATCGATTCACGAAATAGTGAAATTACAGTGATTTGGTTGTAGATCTAGGTTTTGTGAGGTGTGAATTTGAGATTTAACGGTTTGATTTGTGAATGAATTGAATTAATTCGTGTGGATTTGAAATGATTTGTAGTGATTCTAAATGTGTTTTGAGTGGAGTTATGGTGGTGTATTATCCCCTAATTCTGCCAGACCTAATTAATGGTAGTTGTGATTAAGACACTTGTTTAGGAAATGGTTAGAAACAGCAGATCTTGGATCACCTATTAATGTTCCTGTCCCATTCACCGCGATTCAAGAAAGTGAGATAAAAAGGACTCATGAAAATGAAGGTAAAACAACATCCATTGATGTCAAACTTGGAGATTCTGCTTGGTTTTCTGGCTTATGGCCTTGGAAGCCTTCACTAACTTGTTGATTTGAAGTGATGGTATAACAACCCGACTTTTCGGATCGTTACCTACCACTGTCGTTCTTTTTCGTAAACGCTTGTACTCTTGGGATTCGATTAACGCCATGGGTTAAACTACATTTTTGACGCATTTTAAACGCATATTACAACGCTATTTTATAACGCTTACTACTTAAACACATTTTATAGCTTGATTATATCGCTTATCTAAACGCTTGTTACATAAACGCTATCGCAACACAAACTCAACGCAGACTCGAAACGCGGATTTAACCTTATTATGTGTGTTATCTATGCGATTATTTGTTGAATGTTATGTGGTTATCAACGCAACGCTTATACGCTCAAACACTCACTCGCAACTCGATTAAACACAACGCAACGCTTAACAAACAAACCAAAGTTGGAAAACTAACTCGCGCAAACTCGGTCGTCCGAATGGCCTTCCGTCCGAATGGACATCCACCCGGATGACCATCCGTCCGGATGACCATCCGACCGGATGACCATCCGACCGGATGGAGCCATCCGAATGCTTCTTCTCGCCATCGACTTAAACACTCGCCCCTCCACTATAAATACTAGCCGTACGCCCTCATTCTACCACTTTGACACTCTCATCCGCTCCCAAGTCTCTGTCGCAATTCAAGGCCATTTTGTAAGCATTTTCTCCCGAATCTTCGTCAATCTTTATCTCTATTCACTTCTACTCCATCTTCTTCATCAGAATCACACACATACACTAATTGTTTCTCGAAATCATCTGATTTGGACCTCTTGAAGGTGGATTCCACTCGTTTTGCTTAGGCAAACTGTTGTGGAGCACCATTTAATCGAGATTAGTTCAAGATCTAAAGGATTTCACACTTTTTAACTGAGTTATGAAAGATTTCAACACTTTTGCAACTTGTTTGAACTTTTCTTCAGTCTTTTTACACAATATTGATGGAATCTAGATTCAATCGGACTCTCGACTCTTTCCTTAGTCGAAAGCCAGATTGAGAACTGACTTCCACCAAAGAGATGGACCGATTAACGGGTCAAACATGAATCTTCATCAAGAACAACACGTTTGCTCGAATGGGTTGGGCCCATCCGACCGAATGAACTGGACTTGGTATTTTTCCGTTGTTTGACACGTCGTCACTGTCACACCCTGGCTTTGCGGAAGCGTGGGTTTATTTGGTGTGACTTCTTAATACCATAGCTTAATCACAACAAAGCTATATGAAAATAAAACCATGAAGATCATCCGTTGATTTAAGTTTCAAAAGTAAAATACGACATCGTTGTTTAAAGTTGACACATGCAACGAGTTACAACCCAACAAAATAAAAACATTGTTCATACGACATAACCATAAACATAAAGTAGACACCGTTTAAGACTTGCGACTCGTCCAGGTAAAAGTCACAATCCCTAAACGTGGATGACCTCATAACTCTTACGCAGCGTGAAAACGTAGCATACTGTGCCAGATCCTTAGTTCCCTGAAATACATGTAAGTTGAAAAGTCAACATAAAGTTGAGCGAGTTCATGTGTAAGTGAGTATGTATAAACCTTTGTAATATGTCTGTATGTAAGTATGTTCTTGGTATGTAGCGGTAAGGAAAAAGAGATCAATTAATGTGTAGCTAATACATTAATAAGTGACATGGCCTAGGAAGCACTCAAACCTGTAACGCGGATTTCATACCGGTCCTTCCGGCGGAACGACATAGTCACCACATGCAGCCACACGCTGGCCCATGTGTGGGGCTCGCAACACCCGATAGATCTATCACTCATGCCTCTCGGTCCTTATACAAGGATTAATTGTCTTACGATAATAGCCTATCCATTCACGTGATCTAGTAGTAAGTTCCTTAGCTAATCATACCGTGTATAAAACGTTTGTAGTAAATGTAACATGTATTTCACCCCCGAAGTATAAAACTGAAAACAGTTAAGAGAAAAGGGGGACATGAACTCACAGAAGTGCGTCTCGAAATAGTAATCTCCCAGTCAACCTGCTGCGTAACGACCTACACGTACTAACTTCTATTAGACGGACGGCCGTGCCTTGGCTTAAGGTTTAATGTTCTTGGGAAATAGTTAGGCAACTATTTCGTATTTACACTTCGTAATTATTTAAAGTTATATTCCTTCCCAAGGATGGGGGTTTCGATACATGTGCATTTTTATATCCTCGAAATATATTATTAAGTCTCACTTAAAATATATTTTAATTTGTCTAAATACTCTACTTCCAAAATATAAATACTTTTCCCAAAAATATTACATTTTATTCCATGTAACTTCCAAAATAATACTTTTATCAAAATACGCTTTCAAGAGTATTTTTCCGAAAATACATAAGTTACGTTGTAAAGTTCGGGTGGTATTAATAATAATACCGGTGTAACTTAAATATTTATTTGTGATAGCGTTGGTATTATTTTGTAACTTAAATATTTATTTGTGATAGCGTTGGTATTATTTTGGAGTCGTGCTTTCACACTGTATCCCAGTTATATTATTTTTACCCTAAAAATAATATATAGTTCGCAAAATAATCATAAAATCACACAAGTGTTTTACTATGAAATATATATTCTAAATATATATTTAGTAAGTTTTACTTATGAAAACCCACCCCCGAATACTTGGTTATATTGTAATAAAATCATGGCGAATTTTTATGTGGAAAAATAAGTTAAAATATATTCATAACACTTGTTGTAAAAAAAATATTTTCCAAGTGTTATACTTCTGAAAAATTTCGCCAGAGTTTCCTCTGTAACTGGAGGTGGCCACGCTTACTAGCGTATCATTTTCTTTTCAATATTCAACCAATCAATTTTCCAATCATCAAAATACCATCTTCAAACATCAAACTAGTCAAAATAAACATAAATCGCAAACACAGGAACTTGCAAATTGTGTAAAATTATGTAGTAACTTTTCAACCCATTTAGTGGATCTTTTCATCTCTAAAAATAAAATCATTTTCTTGAAAACTTTATTTTTAAAGAATATGAAGTTTTACAACTTCTAGTCGGTATTTACGAAAATATTTCTTTGTTAAATCCTTTCGTTACACAAGTGTGTACACACTTTTTGGTTCACAAAAATGTCTTTATTTCAAGAAAGATCCGGCTTTTTAAACATGGTTTCATCTTACACTTGGTTCTTCGAAAATACCACTTGTAGATCTATAGATCTACTAGTTTTAAACTCCATTTCATAAGAAAAATCGTTTTTACACAAGTTCATGTTTCTGTATGAAAGGGTTCGTCATCTTGTAACTTTTCTATTTAGCATAACACTAGTTCATGTTCCATTAATCATGAATTAGCATGGTTAGATGACGATCCGTTCCACTAATAGCAATCAACAATATAAAATAATCATAGCAAAACAAGTTCCATAAGTTTTACACTATTAGTTTCTTTTTATCCACCAAGTTCATCTTTCTAGCAAGACTTTTAGATTTGTTTTTGCATGTTCATGAATTTTACCCGTTAAATTCCTTATTAACCACTTTAGACAAGATCAAGAGGGTGTTTAGCATCACTTACAACTAGCACAAGGCTAGGGAAGATTCAAGCGAAAACAAGGTGGTTAATAGCGTTGTAGAGAGGTCCTTGTGATTCCGTAAGCACCGGGTCTCTTCGTATGAGCTCTAACACACTTGTAAGTATGTAAAATGGCTTGATTGAAATTGGAAGGTGATGGTGGGTGGCTTGTGGTTCTCGGCCGAGAGTATCAAAGAGGGAAAGAGAGTAAAAAAAAAATTTGTGTTAAATTTGATGTGAATGATGGTTCTTATCTCACATGCTTCTTTATAATCCCTTTCCACTAAAATCCTTTGTGCAAAGTGTAGGTTAGATATTTGACAAGTCTTGATATAATAATCAAAAATTGTGTGGTGGTGTCCCCTTGGGGGAAACGATCAGTTAAGGGGGGAAGGGTGGGGTCATGGTTCAATTTCAACCATAGTTAGTGATTAGTTTAGTTAGGAATAAAAAAATAAGGTATTATGTGTGTTTTAATTTATAACGGGTGTTAGGGTATTCGGGGACCCTAACTGGCTCAGAAAAGGAAAAACAATGTCATGTCAATATTTTTATATTCCGGGTAAAGTCCGGTTGTTCGGTTGGATATTAATCCGTTAAAGTGCTAAATAAGCATTTAGAGTGTCGTTAATATTATTTTTAGTGACACAAAGAATTCCCGACACTTTGGAAAGTGTCTAGTATTATTTTCCCATGTTTTTGCACTTTACTAGTTAGTTCTAAATGCAGAATTTTTATTTAAAGTGCAGAATTTTGTACTTAAAGTACGTTTTAGGCACATCCGGTCCCTGTAACTATCACCTAGTGACGCAGTTTAACAATCCTCACCTCCCTACACTCCCTACTAGTGTAGTAATCTATTCCCGGCTCATACTGGCCTCAGAGACAGTGCCTGTCTGATGCTGGCTATGTCAGCATGTTTACTAGGTTATCCGTATAGTGTGCTCACTGTGCTTTTTGTGCATCAAGGTTGTCACTGATGTTTGTGTAAAAATAATAGAGTGACAGTATAAAATGTGATGCATGAGTATGTATGTATCAGAAATCAGTAAGCAGTTTAATCACAGTTGTAAGCAAGCACAGTAATTAAGTAGTAATTAAATATTAATTAATTTGTACGGATACCTGGTTTGGTGAGGGTTGTCACATTCTCCCCCCGTTAAATAAATTTCGTCCCGAAATTTAGGCTCTGCTTCTAGGTGCAGGGTTCTTAGGAAATAGATGGGGGCATTTCTCTTTCATACGATCCTGACGTTCCCACGTGAATTCAGGCCCATGTCTTGCATTCCAACGAACTTTGACGAGTTTGACACTGCTCTTGCGAGTTTTGTTAACTTTCCAATCCGTAACCTCGACGGGTTCTTCAGTAAAGTGGAGCGTGTCGTCAATATGAACTTCGTCAGCAGGAATGATCACTGTTTCTTGTGTTGGACTTTTTCTCAAATTTGATACATGGAATGTATCGTGAACACCATTTAGTTCAGCAGGTAGGTCCAACTCGTAGGCTACAAGCCCAATCCCTTTGCAGTATCTTGAACGGGCCAATGTAACGCGGATTCAACTTCCCACGCTTTCCGAAGCGTGCCACACCCTTCCAGGGTGAAACTTTCAATAAAACCATATCCCCAACTTGAAATTCCAAAGATTTCCTCTTTGGATCTGCATAGGCTTTCTGCCTGTCACGAGCCGCTTCGATGCGTTTCCGAATCTGCGCAATCTTGTCTGTCGTCTCTTGGACGATTTCAGGACCAACAAGCTGCCTATCACCTGCATCAGCCCAGCATAGTGGTGATCGACACTTACGTCCGTAAAGAGCTTCAAATGGCGCGGCTCCAATGCTGGTGTGGTAGCTGTTGTTGTACGAAAATTCGACCAATGGTAAATGATTATCCCAGCTACCACCTAGATCCATTACACATGCTCTCAGTATATCCTCCAATGTCTGAATAGTTCTTTCACTTTGGCCATCAGTTTGAGGATGAAACACAGTGCTCAGATTCAATTGTGAGCCAAAAGCTTCCTGGAAGGATTGCCAAATCCTTGATACAAATCTCCCATCTCTATCAGAGATAATCGAGAGAGGCACTCCATGACGTGCAACAATCTCTCGCATGTATATTTCCGCCAGTTTACTAGTGTTATCCTTCTCTTTGACTGGCAAGCAGCGTGCGGACTTGGTCCGGCGGTCAACTATTACCCAAATAATGTCATGACCTCTGGGCGTCTTTGGCAACTTAGTTATGAAGTCCATTGAAATCTGTTCCCATTTCCACTTGGGAATCTCAGGTTGTTGCAGAAGTCCTGAAGGCTTCTGGTATTCTGCTTTAACCTTGGCGCACGTTAAACACTTGCTAACATAAACAGCAACATCGCCTTTCATCCTAGGCCACCAATAATAATCCTTACGATCTTGGTACATCTTATCCGCCCCAGGATGAATAGAGTACCGTGACTTGTGAGCTTCATAAAAAATAACCTTCCTTAATCCACCAAACAGAGGGACCCAAATCCTTTTCATGAAACATAAAGTTCCTTCCTCGTTTGGCACCAACTGCTTCTCCATCCCACAGAGATACTCATATTCAATATTTCTTTCTTTCAAAGCTTCTCTCCGTGCGGCACAAATGCGTAGAGAGAGATCTGTCTGGACAATCATCTCCAAAACCCTAACCCTTATGGGCTTAATCCTTTCTTTTCGACTCAGGGCATCAGCGACCACATTCGCTTTCCCTGGATGGTACTTAATCTTGCAGTCGTAGTCGTTCAACAATTCGACCCAACGTCTCTGTCTCATATTCAGCTCTTTCTGGTCGAATATGTGCTGCAGACTTTTATGATCCGTAAAGATTGTACATTTCGTACCATACAAATAATGTCTCCAAATTTTCAGCGCAAATACCACTGCGCCTAGCTCCAAATCATGCATGGTATAGTTCTTTTCATGAACTTTCAACTGACGTGACGCGTAAGCTATGACCTTCTGGCGTTGCATCAGCACGCAACCCAAACCTTGTCGTGAGGCGTCACAGTATACCACGAAATCATCAGTTCCCTCTGGTAGCGCTAAGATCGGTGCATTGCAAAGCTTGTCTTTCAGTAACTGGAATGCTTCTTCCTGTTTGATTCCCCAATCAAACTTCTTATCCTTCTGTGTGAGCGCGGTCAGAGGTTGAGCGATCTTAGAAAAATCCTCAATGAACCTTCGATAATAACCAGCCAAACCCAAGAACTGTCGAATCTCGGTTGGCGTCTTTGGAGTCTCCCAACTCTTGATCGCTTCGATCTTTGTGGGATCAACATGGATTCCATTTCCATTTACCACGTGTCCAAGGAATTGGACTTCGCGTAGCCAAAACTCGCACTTCGAGAACTTAGCGTATAATTTCTCCTTCTTAAGTAGCTCTAGAATAGCCCTTAGGTGTTGTTCGTGCTCGTCCTTTGTCTTCGAGTAAATCAGGATATCGTCTATGAACACAATCACGAACTTATCCAAGTACGGTTTGCAGACTCGGTTCATTAGGTCCATGAAAACTGCAGGCGCGTTTGTCAACCCAAATGGCATAACTAGGAACTCGTAGTGTCCGTAGCGAGTTCTAAAGGCCGTCTTCGGGATACTTTCCTCCTGTATCCTAAGTTGATGGTATCCAGATTGAAGATCGATCTTTGAATAAAAGCTTGAGCCTTGCAACTGGTCGAATAGATCCTCGATCCTCGGCAAGGGATATCTGTTCTTGATTGTCAACTTATTAAGCTCGCGGTAGTCTATGCATATACGGAAACTACCGTCCTTCTTTTTAACGAACAGTACTGGAGCTCCCCAAGGTGAGAAGCTTGGCCTGATGAATCCTTTATCCAATAGCTCCTGGAGTTGTGTCGACAACTCCTGCATCTCTGATGGCGCAAGTCTATAGGGTGCCTTGGCTACAGGCGCGGCGCCTGGAACCAAATCAATGTGGAACTCGACTTGCCTTTGAGACGGTAATCCTGGCAAGTCTTCTGGGAAGACTTCCGGATATTCTTTCACGACTGGAATGTCTTCGATCTTCGGTTCAACAGCTTCCTTATCCACGATGTGTGCTAAGAATGCGACACATCCCTTCTTCAAGCACTTTCTAGCTTTCAGGCAGCTAATAATTCTTAGTGGTGTTTCATGCTCCTCTCCGTGCACTATGATTGTTTCTGCATCCTTCACCGGGATACGGATGGTCTTCTTGTGGCAAACAATCTCGGCCTTGTCGCTGGACAACCAATCCATTCCCACTACCATATCAAAGCTTCCCAACTCGACTGGTAGCAGGTCTAGCGTAAATTCGTGTCCTCCCAACTCTATCACTTCCTTTAATGACTTCACCCGTCTCAACTAGTTTCCCATTTGCCAATTCAATCGAGTATGGAACGTCTAACTTACTAGGTGTCAACCCAAGTATATTCTTAAATTCTAACGATACAAAGCTATAATCGGCACCAGTATTAAACAGAACAGATGCAAAGCGTTGGTTTATCGGGAACGTACCAGTGACAACATTTGGATCCTGGCGCGCTTCCCTTGCGCCAATGTTAAATACTCTCCCACGGGCTTGGTTCAGCTTCGGGCTTTCCTTCTTGGAGTGCCCAATTTCCCCACAGTTAAAGCATCCTGGCCCTCGGCCATTCCCATTCCCAGCTTGATTTGCAACATTTCCACGGTTTCCGTTCCCGTTGCCTCCTCAATTGTTGTTCCTATTACCAAAACCTCCTTGGCCTCACCGGCCAGCACTAGCCCAGCAAGAATCCTTCAAGTGGCCAACCTTTCCACAAGCTTCACATACTTTTGGCCCACACCGGCCAGAATGATGACGCTGGCAGGTGTTACACTTGGGCAGAGTGCCCATATAACCCTTTCTTTTGTTCTCATTATTCATTCGGGTATCTTCGGTGAGCTTCCTTTTGTTCTTTCCGGATGACTCTACCTGAGTCTCCTTCTTCTTGGCAGGGTTTGTAAGTTTTTCTAGTCTAAGTGCCTCCGTAGCGAGTGCCAAACCCATCTTACTTGCAGCTAGGGCTGTTCACGAGCCGAGCCGAACCGAGCGGACCTTTGCTCGTGCTTGGCTCGTTTACAAACCGAACCGAACGGAGCGGATCATTTAAAACTGAGCCTCAAATCAATCGAGCATTTTTCGAGCAATAAAAATTCCGAGCGAGCGCCGAGCGAAATTCGAGCGATTTAGACAACTGTGTCGCCCGATTTAAATTTGTTGAGAGAGATAGTGACAACGTTGGGTCTCAAGTTTTCATGTCTTTAAAAATATGCACATTTAATGGCACAATATTTTTCTTATTAATAACAATGTTGTGGCCGACGAGGCGATGATCATATTGCATAAACAATTACGTTGAGAGTAGGAGACGATCGAATTAGGGTAACGACATGAAACATTGAGGCGATGAACAAACTATCTTTTATCGGTTTAGGGTTTAACTTTTAGTTTTAATATTAATTTCTTTATTGGTATGATTGGGCTAGTACGTATAGATATTGTTGTAAATTTGTACATCGTTGACCAAAATCTAATAGAGTGGTACACATAAAACTATAAATTTAATTTATATTTAAGTATATATATGTATGTGTAAGTGTGTATATATATAGGTGTGTGTGTATTATGTATAATTTATATTTGTGTGTATATACATGTTTATATATGTATGTGTAAGTGTGTATATATATAGGTGTGTGTGTATTATGTATAACTTATATTTGTGTATATATATATATATATGTGTGTGTGTGTGTGTGTGTATACATGTTTATATATGTATGTGTATAGGTATATGTATATGTATACTAATTAAAATAATAATTCGAGCCGAACCGAGCCGAGCGGACCTTTGCTCATGCTTGGCTCGTTTACAAACCGAACCGAGCAGAGCGGCTCGTTTATAACCGAGCGTCAAATCGAACGAGCATTTTCCGAGCAGTTTCCGAACGAGCGTCGAGCGAGCGGCGAGCGACGAGCGATTTGAACGGCCCTACTTGCAGCATCAGTTGTTGGTGGCGTTGATGTTGTCATCAAGCTCAAGACTTGAGGCGCTAGTTCCCAAATGAATTGTTCCAATTTCTTCAATTCTGGTTTCACCAGGTACGGAACAACTCGTGACAAATCATGAAGTCTTTGCACGTACTCCAACACCTTCGGACCTTCCATCATCAGGCTCCGAAATTCATCTTCCCACTTCTGGGTTTCCGTTTGGGAGCAATACTTCTTATGCATCATTCCTTTCAGCTCACCCCATGTTAACACATATGCTGCAGTGGCGCCCTTTATACGAATCTGAAGATTCCACCATAATCGAGCCTCATCTAGAAGCAGCTCAGAAACGTATGGGACTTGTTGTTCCGGCGTACAACCACTCACTTGAAAGATGGAATCCATTCTTTCGATCCACTTCACAAAGGCTATGGCACCTCCAGTGCCGTCGAACTTCGGAGGCTCGTGGTTGAGGAAGTGCCAGTAGGTATAGCCATGAGGTGGATTGTTTTCTGTGGTACCCTTGCTAGGTTTGGAGCGCAGAGCCTCGTGCTATGCTATAGCGGCGGCAATTATCCCTTGGAGTTCTGCCTGGGTAGTAGGCATGCGTACTTCGCGTCTTGGAGGTATCTTCTAAAAAGATGATCGTATAGGTCAGGTCATAGTATAATAAATATACATATACAGTAACATTCATCAAAACATAACATCTCATGTTATAAATATATCATCCACATAACATCTCATGTTATAAATAAATCAACCACATAACATCTCATGTTATAGAACATAAACAATCAATCAACATCACATATAATGAGAATACTGCGATTGCGCTGTCATAAATCAAGACCACAATGTAAGGTTTACAAGTTCATAACTGTATCATACATCATCAGTGACTAAGGGCAACATCGCCCTAGTCCAAAATATCTAGTCAGTGACAACAACATCAAATATACAAATCATCAAAAATGCGGTCTCCAAAAGCTGTGTAGTCTGCACAATCGCGGTCGTCTCATCAAAAGTCTACCCGAGTCGTACAAAATGGCCCTAAGCTGATGGCGGTGGAGGAGGGGGAAAATGAGAAAAGAGTAAACGTCGCATATGAAGCCAATCCTCCTCCATAGCGCGATGAGAGTGCAATAAGTAAGCTATCTGCTGCTCTGGACTCCAAAAACGAGCAGCAGAATCTGGTGAAAGTGGTCGAGGAGGGTGAGATATGGCAGGTGAAGTCTGGCACTGGCACGGGAGCCGCTGAGCTCTCTCTAGCTCCTGTACGCGACGGGTCAGCGCCTCCTGCTGTATCATGAAAGAAACAAGGACATCCTCGGTAGAAGACCCGACATGATATGGGTGATACGGATCCGTCGGTGGCATAATGGGTGGCGTGGTCCAGAGAAAAGGCTCACTAGATGGAGCGAAGGATGGTACTGTAAATGGTGAAACAGTGGGAACAGCCAAAGAAAACTGTGGTATGACCGGAACAGATGTCGGCACATGACCAACGGGATGAGTCGAGGAACCCTCTCCCGGGCGTGATGGCGGTATAAACTGACGGAACATAACAGGAAGATCCATGTGACGTACATCGGCGGTATGTGGGGGAAGTGGTGGGATATCGGTGGGTGCTGAAATAGGTGCCACAGGGGGCGTAACAGGTACCACGAAAGGTGGGAAATCGTCGTCATCCTCTATCCACCCATTATGGGTGTGAGCGTATCGTGGATCAACGTGGGTCGCGAAAGGTGCATGGTCTAACATCACTGGCATAGGATCAGGATGTGGTGCGACAATGGGATCCTCTAACAACAGTGGAGCATTAATATGAACATCAACAGCATGATCATCCGCCAACTGTGGAACAACAACAGGATGATCATCAACAGGTACATCGTCAACCAAAAGAGCAACAACAGGTGCATCGGCATGAACAGGGTCATGCTCCAATGCGGGGTCAGGAGCAACGCCTGGCTCAGGGGCCACAGCGGGCTCCGGATCAACAAACTCCATCTCAAAATCAGCTGGATCCGCAAACATAGGGTCGACGGGGGCTACAGGAGCCTCCAAGTGCTGGTCTAAGTGTACGAACTCAATGTCCTGGTCTGGATCAAAGCCAGGTGGAAAAATAGGATCTGAATCATCATCATGATCGAACTCAAAGCTGTGTGCAGGAACAGGTGCAGCGGATGACGCCATGTCCGGGTCATCGTCATGGGGGTGGTGCTGCACTCCCTGTGCGTGTGAAGGTACGGACGCCACAGACTCAAAGGAGTCTGGAGCAGGTGAATGTACGGGAGCCTCCTCCGCAGGAGCATCAGCAAGAAGTGGGATATCACCGGCAACAATATGGGCCTCGCCCTCAAGTGGGTCCTCCTCAAACAAGTCAATGTCGTCGTCAGAGACAACGTCGAGGGGCATATCAAAAACGGGGTAAGCAGCAAGGGGTATGGGAGCAGGGATCTCCACGAGCGGCAAATCCCCAACAAGATGGCCATCAGCTGGCTCTACTACGACATCTGGCAGCGCAAAGGGCTGAAAGTCGTCATCATCCGTGCTGGTCGTATCGGAAGTATACACCTCATGCTCTGATGACACTACGTCGTCTGATACTATGGCCATGGGATCTGTAGTGTCCGACTGTCCAGTATCTGATGAAGGCATGATGTCTGTAACACAAACATACACATGCACAAATAATCAATCATATAATCAAATAAGCATGTTAGTCACCAATAAGCAATCAAGTAATTCTCCTTGTCCCACTAGTCTAACCTCCCAGCCTCTCAGACTGAATCTCCTAGTCCCACTAGACTATCCTCCCAGCCTCTCAGACTGACCTCCTAGTCCCACTAGACTATCCTCCCACCCTCTCAGACTGACTCCCTAGTCCCACTAGATTAACTTCCCTGCCTCTCAGACAGACTCCCTAGTCCCACTAGATTAACTTCCCAGCCTCTCAGACTGAGCCATAACTTTAAAAATATTTTGCATTCTGGATCTGGACGTAGTGTATGCAATGTAAAAATGTTTTCGTGAGAGCCCTAGTGATCATAGTCTAGACTCGAGAAGGAATCCTAGTTCGCTATGATCAAGGCTCTGATACCAAGCTGTCACACCCTGGCTTTGCGGAAGCGTGGGTTTATTTGGTGTGACTTCTTAATACCATAGCTTAATCACAACAAAGCTATATGAAAATAAAACCATGAAGATCATCCGTTGATTTAAGTTTCAAAAGTAAAATACGACATCGTTGTTTAAAGTTGACACATGCAACGAGTTACAACCCAACAAAATAAAAACATTGTTCATACGACATAACCATAAACATAAAGTAGATACCGTTTAAGACTTGCGACTCATCCAGGTAAAAGTCACAATCCCTAAACGTGGATGACCTCATAACTCTTACGCAGCATGAAAACGTAGCATACTGTGCCAGATCCTTAGTTCCCTGAAATACATGTAAGTTGAAAAGTCAACATAAAGTTGAGCGAGTTCATGTGTAAGTGAGTATGTATAAACCTTTGTAATATGTCTGTATGTATGTTCTTGGTATGTAGCGGTAAGGAAAAAGAGATCAATTAATGTGTAGCTAATACATTAATAAGTGACATGGCCTAGGAAGCACTCAAACCTGTAACGCGGATTTCATACCAGTCCTTCCGGCGGAACGACATAGTCACCACATGCAGCCACACGCTGGCCCATGTGTGGGGCTCGCAACACCCGATAGATCTATCACTCATGCCTCTCGGTCCTTATACAAGGATTAATGGTCTTACGATAATAGCCTATCCATTCACGTGATCTAGTAGTAAGTTCCTTAGCTAATCATACCGTGTATAAAACGTTTGTAGTAAATGTAACATGTATTTCACCCCCGAAGTATAAAACTGAAAACAGTTAAGAGAAAAGGGGGACATGAACTCACAGAAGTGCGTCTCGAAATAGTAATCTCCCAGTCAACCTGCTGCGTAACGACCTACACGTACTAACTTCTATTAGACGGACGGCCGTGCCTTGGCTTAAGGTTTAATGTTCTTGGGAAATAGTTAGGCAACTATTTCGTATTTACGCTTCGTAATTATTTAAAGTTATATTCCTTCCCAAGGATGGGGGTTTCGATACATGTGCGTTTTTATATCCTCGAAATATATTATTAAGTCTCACTTAAAATATATTTTAATTTGTCTAAATACTCTACTTCCAAAATATAAATAGTTTTCCCAAAAATATTACATTTTATTCCATGTAACTTCCAAAATAATACTTTTATCAAAATACGCTTTCAAGAGTATTTTTCCGAAAATACATAAGTTACGTTGTAAAGTTCGGGTGGTATTAATAATAATACCGGTGTAACTTAAATATTTATTTGTGATAGCGTTGGTATTATTTTGTAACTTAAATATTTATTTGTGATAGCGTTGGTATTATTTTGGAGTCGTGCTTTCACAATGTATCCCAGTTATATTATTTTTACCCTAAAAATAATATATAGTTCGCAAAATAATCATAAAATCACACAAGTGTTTTACTATGAAATATATATTCTAAATATATATTTAGTAAGTTTTACTTATGAAAACCCACCTCCGAATACTTGGTTATATTGTAATAAAATCATGGCGAATTTTTATGTGGAAAAATAAGTTAAAATATATTCATAACACTTGTTGTAAAAAAATATTTTCCAAGTGTTATACTTCTGGAAAAATTTCGCCAGAGTTTCCTCTGTAACTGGAGGTGGCCACGCTTACTAGCGTATCATTTTCTTTTCAATATTCAACCAATCAATTTTCCAATCATCAAAATACCATCTTCAAACATCAAACTAGTCAAAATAAACATAAATCGCAAACACAGGAACTTGCAAATTGTGTAAAATTATGTAGTAACTTTTCAACCCATTTAGTGGATCTTTTCATCTCTAAAAATAAAATCATTTTCTTGAAAACTTTATTTTTAAAGAATATGAAGTTTTACAACTTCTAGTCGGTATTTACGAAAATATTTCTTTGTTAAATCCTTTCGTTACACAAGTGTGTACACACTTTTTGGTTCACAAAAATGTCTTTATATCAAGAAAGATCCGGCTTTTTAAACATGGTTTCATCTTACACTTGGTTCTTCGAAAATACCACTTGTAGATCTATAGATCTACTAGTTTTAAACTCCATTTCATAAGAAAAATCGTTTTTACACAAGTTCATGTTTCTATATGAAAGGGTTCGTCATCTTGTAACTTTTCTATTTAGCATAACACTAGTTCATGTTCCATTAATCATGAATTAGCATGGTTAGATGACGATCCGTTCCACTACTAGCAATCAACAATATAAAATAATCATAGCAAAACAAGTTCCATAAGTTTTACACTATTAGTTTCTTTTTATCCACCAAGTTCATCTTTCTAGCAAGACTTTTAGATTTGTTTTTGCATGTTCATGAATTTTACCCGTTAAATTCCTTATTAACCACTTTAGACAAGATCAAGAGGGTGTTTAGCATCACTTACAACTAGCACAAGGCTAGGGAAGATTCAAGCGAAAACAAGGTGGTTAATAGCGTTGTAGAGAGGTCCTTGTGATTCCGTAAGCACCGGGTCTCTTCGTATGAGCTCTAACACACTTGTAAGTATGTAAAATGGCTTGATTGAAATTGGAAGGTGATGGTGGGTGGCTTGTGGTTCTCGGCCGAGAGTATCAAAGAGGGAAAGAGAGTAAAAAAAAAATTTGTGTTAAATTTGATGTGAATGATGGTTCTTATCTCACATGCTTCTTTATAATCCCTTTCCACTAAAATCCTTTGTGCAAAGTGTAGGTTAGATATTTGACAAGTCTTGATATAATAATAAAAAATTGTGTGGTGGTGTCCCCTTGGGGGAAACGATCAGTTAAGGGGGGAAGGGTGGGGTCATGGTTCAATTTCAACCATAGTTAGTGATTAGTTTAGTTAGGAATAAAAAAATAAGGTATTATGTGTGTTTTAATTTATAACGGGTGTTAGGGTATTCAGGGACCCTAACTGGCTCAGAAAAGGAAAAACAATGTCATGTCAATATTTTTATGTTCCGGGTAAAGTCCGGTTGTTCGGTTGGATATTAATCCGTTAAAGTGCTAAATAAGCATTTAGAGTGTCGTTAATATTATTTTTAGTGACACAAAGAATTCCCGACACTTTGGAAAGTGTCTAGTATTATTTTCCCATGTTTTTGCACTTTACTAGTTAGTTCTAAATGCTAAATTTTTATTTAAAGTGCAGAATTTTGTACTTAAAGTACGTTTTAGGCACATCCGGTCCCTGTAACTATCATCTAGTGACGCAGTTTAACAATCCTCACATCCCTACACTCCCTACTAGTGTAGTAATCTATTCCCGGCTCATACTGGCCTCAGAGACAGTGCCTGTCTGATGCTGGCTATGTCAGCATGTTTACTGGGTTATCCGTATAGTGTGCTCACTGTGCTTTTTGTGCATCAAGGTTGTCACTGATGTTTGTGTAAAAATAATAGAGTGACAGTATAAAATGTGATGCATGAGTATGTATGTATCAGAAATCAGTAAGCAGTTTAATCACAGTTGTAAGCAAGCACAATAATTAAGTAGTAATTAAATATTAATTAATTTGTACGTATACTTGGTTTGGTGAGGGTTGTCACAGTCACGCCGTCTCCGTTAACTTAAAGATTTTACTTAGAAAATTTTATAAAAACTTCAAATACAAATCACTTGCTCGAATGGCCATCCGTCCAGATGACCTGTCCCTGATAATTCCCATTGTTTAAACGTTTTAACTAAACTTCGAATTTTAACTGATGACAAACAACCACAGCCTATTCGAATGGCCATCCACCCAGATGAGCATCCGTCCGGATGACCAGTCCCATCCGAACACCATCCGTTCGGATAGACTGTCGAACACTTAAACCGCTCGACACGTTGTTTACACTCTCTTCAGCCCTGAGGAAGACTTATACTTCTGTTTACATGCACAGGCTAACCCAACACGCTCCCTTCAATCCAATCCAGATTGTGTTTACTTGTTCAACAGACACTGTGAGTATACTCGAACCCATTTTCGTTTAACACACTTTTGGGTATTACATACGTTCTATATCAAAACACAACACACAACGCAAACACTTTATAAACGCTAACCGCTCCCGCATGTTATACGTGATTTGTTGAATGCTTGTTACTATGCTATACAGTGTTACACTAGACCGCCTCTAGCAACGATAGTACTATAGTTTGGACTCAGCACCTGTTGTGACAGGGGTTACTAGGGATCACATTACTTTACTTCACGTGTTCGCTTCGATGAACATGTGTCGCGCATACTCTACAACGTAGTCTCATGGTTAGGTTGTATCATTGTTGGTAGTTACATGCTTCGCCCGTTACGTGTTACATGCTGGTTATGCGTAAACACTTTTCATACTAATATTATGCAAACTTGTGTACTCACCTTTACTTTATGTATTGACTTTTATTTTAACTTATGTGACAGGTTGATTGGATGTTGTGCTGTAAACAAGTTAGGAGTCTAGAAACCCACTAAATAAAATCTGAGTTGTCGGAATGGAACTTGTTTCTAAGACTGGATATTTGTAATAATTGTTATGCTTTATTTGTTTAATAGTATGGGATATCGAACCTTAAAAATATTGTCATTAATAGTTGTTATGGATTCTCATGAACAATCTGTTTCGCTCAGTGCCACGCCCCGATGATTCCGCCATCGGTTGGGGTATGACAGATTGGTATCAGAGCCATAACTATAGGGAATTAGGTCGAGTCGTTTAGAATTGACCTAGTCTATAGTCTAAATACCAACAGATCAGCTTCGTACGAACCCAGTAGGGGTTTCATACGAGCCCACTATTGATACTCTCGTTCGAACTCGTGAAAACTACATCTTCGTGCGGACCCACACACATGCAGTTTCGTACGAAGGAGCCTTTCCTAAGGCTGAAAACTATATTGCCTTTCCTAAGGCTAACACAATACACACTTTTGAAAAACACTCGCATAACACAACCGAGTGATTGGGTCGAGATTAGGCGTGAAAACCAGGAACTCTCGATAATATCACTCACTCTCCGCGTATTTTACTCTCAGCACGAGACTCTCTGTTGAGTTAGGAGTGACGTCCATACCTCGACGGGAATCTCCCTCTCTATCTCGTGGTTGTTTAGCCACAATTAGGAGCGAAGTTGTTAAGTTAGGGGTGAAACCCGCATCTTAATGACCCGTTCCACTCCCTACTTCGAATTTTTACAAATCTCACCAAAGTCTCGATTGATCCAATGACTCGAGTCACGTAGTAACTGGAAGGATAAGTGTCGTTCGACGTAATTCGGTGAGAGCACAGTCTATTAGGCCAAAGCATGTACTCGAACTTGTCAGGTGTCACACCCCAACCGATGGCGGAAACATCGGGGCGTGGCACTGAGCGAAACAGATTGTCCAGAAGTTTCCACAACAACTATAATTACCAAATATTTAAAGCAACATGTCCCATACCATGTCATATATGATAACATAATTATTACAGACAAAATCTAGTCAAGTAGTTCTATTTCGACAACTCATATTTACAAAATAGAATAATTGTTTATTGGTTTCAAGGACTCATCCCTAGCCTCAATTTCATCACCAGTAAACAGGGCGTCCTAGACCTTTCCTTGCCTCAATTTCACAGCAAGCTAAGCATAAAAACAACTTAAGCACCTGCCACATACGTTAAAGTAAAAGTCAATACACATAGTGTAAAGGTGAGCATACAAGTTTGATATATATATAAGTTCGAAATCCGTTTACGCATAACCAGCATGTACGCATAGTGAAATGAAGCACGTTAGTTATCGACATAGACCTATCGATACCAATGACTGCGGGTTGACTGCCCGAGGCAGTTCGCAATACATGATTACCACCTTAATCCATGCAAGTAATTGTCCTTAACAACCCCTGCGAACAGGTGCTGAGTCCAAACTATAGTACTATCGTCGTTAAGGCAGGTAGACAACATTCCATGTGTAAACATAACAAACAAGCATTCATTAAGCCATGAATAACATGCAGTAACGGTTAGCGTCTAAATAGTATTGAGTAGTCTGTTCGATGTGATTTGAATAGTTGTAACGTATGTAACACCCAAAAGTGCATAATGCAAAAAGGGATCGAGTATACTCACAGCGTTGATGGATTGAAGGGAGCGCTAGAGAGTAGGGTTAGCCTGAACAGATTGATAGTATAACGATAAGCGACACGTAAACGATATAGGGTGCAGTGGTTAGGACAGCAGTTCGATCGGATGATAGTCCGATCGAACAGCCGGTCGTTTGTGTGATTGTCCGTTCGGACGGTCGTCCGGTCGGATGACCGTTCGAGTGGATTGTCACTTCCTTTGGGAAGGATGTGTTTGTGTATGATGGCTTGACTTTTGAAGTTTTTGTTGTAGCATTTAGAAAACATAGAAGTATCTCTACCTTTCAGGTCAGTCGATCGAACGACCGTTCGACCGGGCGAAAATCCGATAGGTTGGGTACTTCAGTGGGAACAAGTTCACAGCAGGTTGTCACTCGATCGGACGGTTGTTCGATCGGGTGGCATCCCTTGTGTATTGAACATGTTGAAAATTGTTTAAAGGTTGAAGTCAGAACATCACATGGTCGAGTGGTAGCCCGTTCGAATGGTAATCCGATTGGTCAGCCCTTCGTTCAATGTTCGTCCTTCAAGGTTTTGAAAGCAAAAGTTAAGTGTGGGACCAAGGTGTTGATCGAACGGGTAACAACCTGTTCGGATTGCAGTCCGATCGGTCGGCAGTCCGATCGGTCGGTAGTCCGATCGGACGGCATTCCATCCTGGTCGTTCCGTTCGTCTGACACTTGGTTGTTTGATAGTTTGTCGTTTTATCGAGACGAAGTGACAACGTGTTTAAACAACAGGAACCTCGTCATTACTTAGCACTACTGATCGGACAGGAATCACCTAAATCCAACCAGTAAACTTGTTCGAGACGGTGCTCCACGTTTAACCCGAGATCGGTAGTCTCATGGATAGAATCCAGATCTTGGACCATCACAACTACAAAAATGAGTAGTAAGTCGGCACAAGCTCCGATTCTATTGGTTTTGAAGGCGTTGAGTGTAAAAGTGTTGAAAGAAAGTTGGAAAACCATCTTTCAATCCTTTTTCATTGTGAATATGTTTAGATCCATGATAGATCTTTGTTTGTTTATGTGGAAATCGGTTAGATCTAAGTTGTTCTTGGTGGATTGAGGTCAAAACATGAAGTTCTCAAGAACACATGATGACGTCATCCTAGAACACCTTGAATCTTGATGATTTCACGGTTAAAAGTTAAGATTCAAAAGATAGAAAGGTGTAGAATCATGTGTAGATCAAAGATGTACAAGTTTTAGGTTGAGATCTTACCGGAATTGAGAGAAATCGGAGAAAAAGTGAGGTTGAAACACTGGTCTGACGTCAGAGAGCAAAAGTGGAAAGTTTGATGGTGATAGGGGTATTTATAGGGTTACCCAAAGTGGAAAGGACCTGGTCGATCGGGTGGCAGCCCGGTCGACTGGCTGACCGATCGAGCTGTAGCTCGATCGAACGGCTGGTCGATCGGCTGGTCGCCCTGGCCGATCAGTCGCTTGGTTCGAGTGTTCGCCCTGGTTTCGATTACGATTGCGAGCGTTGCGATGCGATTGAGTTTCTAGTCAAATTACTTTTAATCCCAACTACTATGTCTAACATACCATCATCCTACTTTTCCTGCGTTTAGCGTTTGCGATTCGATTGCGATTGAGTTTCGATTGCGTTTCGATTGATTACCACATACAACATAAATAAACATGCACAAGTAACACATAATTAACACACACACGTAAAACAATATCCAGAACGCACATTTCGAGTTGCGATTCGTATTACCATTCGATGTCGATTCGATTAGCACAATTTGAGTATCGTTTGGCTGACTTTATCGCATTGTTACTTCCTATAGTTCACAGTCGTAAGTCGATTAAATAGTGAGTAACACACGTCGATTACTGCGATTATTGACAATTACTCCACATAATACTGCTAAAATAAACACATAAAAGAAATTCACTACAAGTCAAGTTGCGCGATCGGTCGTTGACTTTGACCTTGACTTTGACTTTGACTTCAGAAACACGGGGTGTTACATCAGGAGTAATCGAATCACTTTGTATAGTCGATGTCTAACACCCAAGGCACTCTGTTTTCGATTTCTAGCCTGCAATCGCCGATTTTACGCATTATCGATTTTATGTGTTTAAATGTTTCGATTTTGGAGATTTTTCTCTTTATCGCTTTTCGCTTCCCGCTGCAAAATAAAGCTCAGTAACACACCACTCTCGCAATCTAAGACGCTAACTAACCGCGAACAAACTAAGAGGCCCCATATGCTAAATTCATCGCTTACGCTACTCGCTATCACTCGCAACTCTCGAACCCGCTACGCGGCCTTGAAAGATAGGTGAATACGTGCAAAATATGTAGGTGAATACGTGCAAAATATGTGAATTACGTGCTTATGTGCTTATGTGTATACGTGGATTATGTGCTTATGTGCCTACATGTAATACGTGCTTATGTGGATTAGGTGCCTATGTGACTATATGTTATGTGTTGTACATAATAATAATAATAAAGGATGTTTTACGAACGCTAAACTTTTCAAGACCCGATATAATCGAATCTCGTCTAAACCCTTTGGGATCGCATCTGCTGCATAACTCACACTCGACAATGTCTTCCTTTGGCTCTCACAGTCACCGCAATGTTCAGAGGAACAAGGCCGACAAGCGTATCACTTCTCTTGTGGCCAAGGAAATGGCTAAGGTCATACAGCAGATTTTCAGTGAAATCAATGAGGTCAGCAGCAAATCTTCTATCGAGTTGAAGAATGAAGCGCCTCGAACTCCTTTCACATTTAAACAATTCAAAGCCTGCGGTCCTGCAAACTTCATTGGTGAAGATGGACCCAGTGCTATGTTCCAGTGGTTTGACTCTATCGAAGTCACCTTCAGGCAAAGCAGATGCCCGAAAAATCTCCGCACTGTGAACGCTACTGGAGTTTTCCAGTTCAGGGCACTGGATTGGTGGATTGCTGACCGCAACAGGCATGGTAATGATGCAGCTTATGGCCTCTCATGGGAGGAACTCAGGAAGCTTATAATGAAGGAGTTCTGCCCTCCTCATGAAGTCCAGAAACTGTAGAATGAATTCTGGCACATCAAGCAGGAAGGAGGTGACAACGCTGGTCTCACCGCTCGTTTCAAGCAGCTGAGTATTATCTGTCCTAGTCAGGTGGACACGCCTGATAAGACAATCAATAAGCACATTCGAGCTCTCCCCGAATGCGTATCTGACTTTGTCCAGGCAGCGAAACCAGCTACCATTGAGGAAACCTATCAACTCGCAGCTAAGATCAATGACAAGCGAGTCTTAGCTGGATATTTCAAAACCTCGACCAAGAGTCTCAATCAAGCAACCGCAACTCCCAGCGCCGACAATGCAGCATCTCAAGGTAACTTGTGATAGGATAAGCTAGACATCAAGTGCGGTGCTATGGCTCCAAACACTGGTGGTTTGCATTACGTTCTAAGTGTAACTTGTGATAGGATGGCATAGACTATTGATTTTAATTATGGGTTAGTTTTAATAAGAGCCAATTTTAGTATATATTTTAGTCGCGACAACTAGATAAACCCTTTCATCTCTTAGGATACTTAGTTTTAAATAACCTATTACAACTAAGTTTGCCGCTACTTATTCAACCAATTTTTAAGTTAATAGAAAACTATTAACTTAATAGTTTTGGAAAATTAAATTTAGTTTGATTTGCAAAACTTAATTGGTTATTGTTTGTTTTAAAAAAAAAACAAACTTTATTTTATAACAAAATTTTAACAAGTTGTAAAAACAATTTAGAACTTGTTTTAATGTGATTGTTTCAATACTCCTTTGAAAATCATGTTGGTATTTAGCTTGGTTATGTTATAACAACTTATAAGTTAAAAAGCAACCACAATAGCAAGATAAATATGTAAATCTATATGGCCAAAAAATTGTTCCATCTTGCTAGAGCCTAGTAGCAAGATCAAACGGGTCACGGGGTCACAACACACAAACAACCACAATGATGGACTTGAGTGCTTCAAGTCGTCTCGAACAACTCTCACTGACTTCATGACTCCTGTTTAGCGTCCTCGGTTTTGTCTCCAGGTCTTCGTTAATTACACTATTTACAAAAATACAATAAAGGAATGAACCCTATCTATTACAACTTTGAACTATCAAGGTGGCCAAAAACCATAATACCAAAAACCGAATAAAATCGACAATGACAAAACAAGGTCGGGCCAGATTTACATATTTCATAACAATCACAAAATAAACCAGGCAATCTTTTGGTTAAGCAAAATAAATAAAATATTGACCAAAATTAAAGTTGCCCTTAAAATTATTTAGATTAGAAAGTTTAAAATAATTAAAGTTTGTGTTCTAATTCCGGTTAAAAGACCGGTACCGACTCGTATGTTATAACCAAGGCTCTGATACCACTGTTGGGTTTCCCATGGTGATCAGTTAAAACATATTTATTAAAATTTGTTTCAATAAATAATAGTCAATAAATTAAGCGAGTTAATCAATAAAACGCAGCGGAAAAATAAACAAGTGATCAACAATAAACGAAACCCAACCAGATCCGTTACATGCAAAATACAAGCACAGTGATAAAGATATCTAACTACAGATAAGAAAGATATACGTCGGTTAATAACTAACCGGTCGAGACACTGAGGTTCAATGAACACGTGCTAGTTACACGAACTAACGAAACGCAGTATAGGCCGGGTAACGGCGGTACTGGCGGCGGCAAGCAGCGGTGGTACTGGTGGCGGCAAGCAGCGACGGTGGCGGTGGCGGTGGCGGTGTGGGTGTTATGAAAGTATACTTGTGCAAGTTCTTCAATCCCAAAAATGGAGTCCATACACTCATTTAAATAGAATATGGAGCTCCATGCATGTGCGACAAATGACGGACATGCACAAGGAAGTTGGACAAGTGGCGCATAGTTCATGCATGTGCAACAAGTGGCGATGCAAGAGTGCATGCACGACAAGTGGCTAGGAGTTCATGCATGTGCGACAAGTGGCAATGCAAGAGTGCATGTGCGACAAGTGGCGTAGGATGGGTGCATGTGCGACAAGTGGCGAGATGAGTATACCCGTCTCACCCGGTCCATGTACCTGTCTCTTAGTAAATATCCGCAACAAGTTTATTAATTAAGTTAAATAATTATATTATTAATAACGATTATTAATATTATAAACCCGCTCATGATCATAAATATAATTATGATCCATTTCGCATATTGTTCGTAATTACCAGTTAAGTGAATTTTAATTCGTTGCCCATGGTGTAACTTTTACGGGTCATAACTCGATCGGCCGCGTTAATGAATCAGACCGGTCCATATTTCCAACA
The DNA here is from genome assembly GCA_030545235.1 of Helianthus tuberosus. NCBI lineage: Eukaryota > Viridiplantae > Streptophyta > Magnoliopsida > Asterales > Asteraceae > Helianthus > Helianthus tuberosus. The sequence goes on along the minus strand of CM060356.1, from coordinate 120,595,149 downwards.
AGACATGTCACGGGAGACCTATTAAAAGGACTTATAATTATTTAAAGAAATAAAAGTTACATTATTTTAAATTGTACAACGAACTAAAGCACATTTATGTTATATAACATTTATTTATGGCAAGTTTGATCAAGTGATACTCTATCCGATAGGACCATGTGGCTTGAAAGTTTTTTTTTTCTTGTGAGCATCCTAATGAAGAATCTTGTGAATCCATCTCAATCCACATGATGGACCACTACATATAATTAAGAGTTAACTTCTTTGGAATCATTCAGAACGATGTAAATTGTTTATAAAAACGGCATCTACATCTTTATCTACACGTGAATATTTTTATAAAGTGTCCAAATCTCATCCAAGTTACACACTTCTACATACCTCTGGTGACACTTACAATGGTTGCTAACCAAAATAAGGTGGTGGTAGTAATGATTCCACTACCACTACAAGGCCATCTCAACCAGCTCCTCCACCTCTCCCGACTTATCTCCGCCCACAACGTCCCCGTCCACTTTGTTTGCACGACGGCCCACGGCCGCCAAGTAAGGCTACGCCTCCAAGGGTGGAACCCTAATACCATATCCACTATATTTTTCCATGATCTCCCTATTCCACCCTTTGCATGTCCACCTCCCAACCCCAACTCCACTAACAAGTTCCCCTCTCATCTACAACCATTATGTGAAGCGGCAACTCATCTCCGCGATCATGTCGCCTCCCTCCTCCAAAAACTCTCCCCTACCACTAACCGCCTCGTGGTCATCCATGATTCCCTCATGAGCACAGTCGTTCAAGACTTTGTTTTTCTCCCAAATGCGGAATCTTACACTTTTCATAGCGTATCGGCTTTCTCCACGGCTTTATACACATCCGAGAAGGTTGGAGAACAAATTCGAAAGTTAATTGAATCACAGGGCACTACAGAATATGATCTCTCGTTCGATGGCTGCTTCACTCCGGATTTCAAGAACTTTATTGGTGTCCAACACGAGTATGCGAAACTGAGCTCGGGTCGCATATACAATACATGCAGAGTCATCGAGCAGCCGATCTTGGACCTACTTGAAATCGAGGCAAGAAGTAGAAACAAGACTGTATGGGCTCTTGGACCCTTCAATCCTTTGGAACTAAAAAGGTTATTACAACAAATTTTTAAATATTTTACCACACTATTTAAATATGCTCACACAAAATTATGAGCTCACGTGTAAATAGATGTCTGCCAAATTGCTAGGGTATTTTTAGAATACAGTAACATATCGACACTTCGAGACATAAAAAAGTTGGCTAAAATTTTGAATTAAAACATTTTTTAATCTTGATTCTTAACTTGATTATACACTTCGAAATTTCAAGATTTTAGAAATATAGAGCTATCTTAAGTGTATATATTCCCGGCTTTCAAGGATATATATATTTTTTGAACGGCCAAATAATCCTTCAAATGAGCTACTGACGAAATTCACCACATCGGGATACACTCGCCTCTGAACCGAGGAAAACCTTCACCTAGGGCAGAAGCCCGTGAACACTCGCCAGAAGACACGACAGTGCGGTGAGGTATAACCCGCTCAGTTCAAGGATCGAACTAGCGATCACCGCCTACTCGCCTAGTCTCCCATCATCACCAGGTTCCGCAGAAATAATGAAGAGAGCAGAAATCGAACTTGAATCCCTTAGAACACCAAATCTCTTCCATACCAATCTAGCACAACCTCATTGCCCTTTCAAGGATATTTTTGTTTTCCCAATCTCTATTAATATTTTTTCAACATTTGAAGATAGGTTTTTATTTATTTTTTAATCCAAGGCCTCCATTCCTAAACACAGCTATTTAAAGTCTTTTGTCTTTACTGATGACCACCATCCCATTAATTTTCAGTGTTTCATTATAAAAATCACAAACTTTTTTTCAGGAAAAAATCCACCCAACTTTCTTTATGTGGTTAAATATTATGATTTTTTTATTAATTGGTAAAAGAGTTAAAATTAAATGAACTAAATGTAAGATATATGAAAGATGATTACTATTTAGTTATTATTATTTTCAACTTTCACCTGAAAATCACGAAAATAATTAATAAATGATAACCAAGGTTTATAATTTTTTCATAGTGTCGACTTTGAAATGATAATCACTACATACAAACCAAAATTCATTTATGTCTGTGTAAGCTTTATAATTTTTATAAATAAATTAACATTCATAAAAACTTTTCACATCATTGAAACGCAGTGGCAGATATAGAGTGTAACAAGGGGTAACCCCCGTTGCCTTTTAACGCTTCGGCGGTATTATAAATTTTAGAAAAATTTGACCTTTTTTTCGATTTCGTTACCCTTTTAGAATTTTTTTTAAACGTTGCCCCTATAATAATTTTATAGATCCGTCACCGTTGAAAAGAAAAATGAAAGTTGAGTTAGCAAAATTGTAACTTGGTTACAATGGTATGATTTTATCACTATCATGCATGTTTATAAAACCTTTTCATTTACCTATGAATATGATACAGTATCCAATAATCACCAAAAAAGGCATATATTGTTTTTTGTAGTGAGTCAAATGTCTTGAGAAAAGATGATGGTCCAGTCGAGAAATGCCTCAATTGGCTTGACAAACAAGCATCGAACAGTGTGATATTTGTATCTTTCGGGACTACCACTTCGTTCTCACAAGAACAAATCATCGAGATTGCAACCGGGTTGGAAATGAGCGATCAAAAGTTTGTGTGGGTGGTGAGAGAAGCGGACAAAGGCGATGTTTTTAGCGACGACATCATTCGTGTCAAACTCCCTGAAGGGTTTGAAGATCGAGTCAAAGATCGAGGCTTGGTGGTTCGAGAATGGGCACCCCAGTTAGATATACTGGCGCACCCATCCATCGGTGGGTTCATGAGTCACTGTGGATGGAACTCGTGTATTGAAAGCATGTCAATGGGTGTTCCAATAGCTGCATGGCCCATGCACTCCGACCAACCAAACAATGCGGTTTTGGTAACTAATATTCTTAAAATAGGGTTTCTGGTGAAAGATTGGTGCCGGAGAGAGGAGGTTGTGGCGTCCGCAGCGGTGGAGAAGGCGGTGAGGACATTGATGGATACAAATGAAGGGGAAGAGATGCGGAAGAGAGCCGTGGCATTAGGCCGAGAAGTTAGAAAGTATGTTATAGACGGTGGCATTACTCAAACGGAGTTGGGATCGTTCATTGCTCACATAACTCGTTAAAAAAAGGAGTGGCTAAAGGTATCCTCTCTCTAAAGAAATATTATTTTTTTTAATAAAGGAAGGTATATTATGTTTTGTTTAATAAGAGGGGGTATGTTTTGCAGCACCCTAAACCGACAATGATGATCGGGTGATGAAGACTAAATTAAATATCAGCTAGACGTTATTTTCTGTCTTTTTCTTTTTGTGGCTGGGGAGGTGACAAATAATGTAGGGTCTGGTCGCCAGCACATGTTTGAGTTTCGACTCAACTGAATTCTTTATTTGGTGTGTGCTGTCGACATTCAAACAGATTTAATGGTATATGTCTTTAGTTCATTGCAAAAGGTTGTCTTTTCATTCCAATAATGATAACAATATATTTGGTTTGATATATTATCCTAAGAGGATAAGGGGATAGGCTTGTATGTTTTGAATTGTGACTTGTATGAGGTACAAAAATTATTATTCAGCACATAGTAGTACTATAATAATGATAATAGCGAGATGAGTTCTTTCGCGTGCTGTGACAGGACGTTGTTATATAAACCTTAAACCTATACATAAAACAAAAAAAAAGTTACATACGGGTTTGGTACGGGTATAATATAGTAACCGAAATAAAATACCAACTAAATAAGTTGTCATATGCCGAAAGACGAATATCGTAACAATATATTTGAAATTACAATATAAAAAAACTAAAATATGAATTTTACAACTCTCTTTAAAAACCATTTTGAATAAAAAAGTAACGCTTTCTGTTAAAGAAACAATTATTTTAAAAAATGGCTTTGACAAAGATATTCTAAAAAAATTGGAAACATGTGAAAATAAAAAGGAATAATGGATTTTAATAATCCAAACTTTCACCCATTGGCCGGCAACGGTCCCAACTTCAAAAATAACTGGTGATGGTCCCAACTTTTCGTATATTGTAAACCAATGGACTTTTACTAAAAAAAACCTAAATTTCTTTTTGTCTCCTTATCCTTTTCGGTTTAGTAAAGGTCCATTGGTTTACATTATACGAAAAAGTTGCCGAAAAGGATAAGGAGACAAAAAGAAATTAAGGTTTTTTTTAGTAAAAGTCCATTGGTTTACAATATACGAAAAGTTGGGACCACCACCGGTTATTTTTGAAGTTGGGTCCGTTGCCGGCCAATGGGTGAAAGTTTGGATTATTAAAATCCATTATTCCAAATAAAAATGAGGGTAAATTACACTTTTTGTTTTTTTTATGTTTGTAGCGAGTTGCAATTGATAACTTTTAACTTTAATAATTACAGTCACAATCCTTTATTTGAAAAACGCATTACATCTTTCGTCCTTTAACACAAACCAAGTTAAAATTTTCAGTTATGTCTATCCAATTAAAGGTATTCTGGTCATTTCATGTTTTATTCAAAATGTCCATTAATAATAAACACTGCCTTCCCCAACCCTAACCCTAGAATCTCTCCTCTTCATCTCACTCCAACCAACCTCTACCACCACCACTCCCACAGTGCCACCATTATCGCAAACTGACAAAACCTTCAAGCTTAAACCGCCGATTGTCCCCAGCATACCTTGAATAACCTTCATGCTCACTCGCGGCGGCACAACGACGCGTCTGTCGGCCGGAGGCAATGACGCAACCGGATGCACCGACGGATGACTCGTGTTCATTTTACACCACCGCCTGTAACGACACCGTCTTGTCTTATCTACCCGATGACGTCATTGATTAACGAAATAGTGAAATTACAATGATTTGGTTGTAGATCTAGGTTTTGTGAGGTGTGAATTTGAGATTTAACGGTTTGATTTGTGAATGAATTGAATGAATCGTGTGGATTTGAAATGATTTGTAGTGATTCTGAATATGTTTTGAGTGGAGTTATGGTGGTGTATTATCCCCTAATTCTGCAAGACCTAATTAATGGTAGTTGTGATTAAGACACTTGTTTAGGAAATGGTTAGAAACAACAGATCTTGGATCACCTATTAATGTTCCTGTCCCATTCACCGGGATTCAAGAAAGTGAGATAAAAAGGACTCATGAAAATGAAGGTAAAACAACATACATTGATGTCAAACTTGGAGATTCTGCTTGGTTTTCTAGCTTATGGCCTTGGAAGCCTTCAATAACTTGTTGATTTGGAGTGATGGACTGATGGTGATGATGTCAGTGGTTGACAGTGTTGGGGGGTGGTGTTGGTGGTGGTGGCTGTAGAAAAAGAAGGATGTAGAGAGAGTGAGGGAGAGAGAGTACAGGAGGGAGTGGGAGAGAGATGAATAGAGAGAAAGGAATTTACAAAGATTTTTATATAAGTTTTTTTAAATTTGAAATTCTTTATGTTTTATATATTAAATGAATGTTTTGCCCACACATTCGGTGCACATGACCCCATTTAACGTTATAATTAACTTGGTTAGTGCAAAATGACGAAAGGTGTAATGTGTTTTCCAAATAAAGTATTTTGACTGTAATTATTGAAATTAAATGCTATCCATTGCAACCCACTAAAAACATAAAGAACGAAAAGTGTAATTTACCCTAAAAATGAAGAGTGCGTTTAGATTTAAATTCAAGAAATGTGGGGGTTTAATTTAAATTTAAGAAATGAGAATATATATTGTATGGAAAAAGACGTGAATCGGCGGGAAAGCTTGAACCCGAGACCTTTGTTGAACTCCAACAACTTACCACAAGACAACGTGCCTTCTTTTGTTTATATTCTGTATTTAATACATACATACATACACCCATACATAAACAATATACGAAAACTAGAAAAAAATAAAATTACGGGCCCCGTGTGACAGCCCTTAATTGGCCACGTGTGACAATGGAAAGCAACAACCGTTCAAGTGGCTTTTCCGTATATTTAACAAAATCCATGTTGTAAATTATGTAGCATTGCTAACATGCGTCATCCACATGGCATACTATGAGTGGTGCAAAAAAAGTTCTTTTTCACCTATGGTATCACACCTCAACCGATGGCGGAAACATCCGGATGAGACGAAAAAATTGCTCAAAACTTCATAACACTATGTGACAATATAAATTAAATTCAAATTTCATTGCAATACTAAATTGTCATACAAAGATTCAAATACAAACAACATTGTTTCATAACATAACATCAAATAACAAAATTAATCTAGGTGTGTTTCTAAGTCCACCTAAATCTTGTTTCTTCATAACATCATCTCGTCTATCAACATGCAACATGTATTAAAATATATCAACAAAAGTTGGCGAGTATACAAGTTTTCATACATAACATAATATAGAATAAAAATGTTTAAAGTCTCATATCCAACATGAATCATAATATGCAAGTTACTAAATATGCTGAAACGGTGTACTATATGTTCAAACCCAAGAATACAACGCGTTAATTTTGCCTATCCCAAAGAATAACGGGAGGTTAACATGTTTATCTTAACAATACCCCAAGACTCGTGGGCGGTGGGTGCGTTAATCCTATAGCGCTATAATTGTTAAGGTAGACTAGCAAAGTTAATGAGCATATATCGACACAAATAGTTTATATAGCATACAAGATTCACAAGCATCATATAGTTTCATGTTAAGCGTGGATAGAGATTAAAGTAGTTTAAGTGTTGTGTGATTTTGTATAACATACATGTTGCACCCAAAGTGTAAAATGTAAAACAGGATATAGTATACTCACGGTTTTGCAAGCTTTCCATTTGATATATCGCGAGTGTTGGTTGTTTGATTAGGTTGGAACACCATGTCCTTCTACACGAAGAAACATAGGTGTGAGTATTGGAAGTTAATGGAGGAGTAAAGATTCGGAGTTTAAATTACATGAAAGTATACCTATGAGAAAGTAATCAGCTAGCACACATAATACTTGTTCTTGACACTAAGAAACTCAAAAGAGTTAGAATGTTTTCATGGGTCAAATGCCCATTAGAATCGTAAAAAGTATTATGGTCCTTAGATGATGTAACCTAATATCTTAACAAATGACCACTAGTTCATCATCAAGAGTTTGGTTACTTAAATATTATATATAGTATATCATAATATCATATAAGTCAAGCATGAGGTAGGAAAGACAAGTCTTCCATTTAGGTACCTCTTTGGTGTCCACCACTACACATGTTGTCATAGACAACAATGAGGGCCATGAACATACCATAAGTAAAAAAATAACTACAACTAATCTAAGAAAACATCAAGTGATGTGTGGATTTTCAAGTAGGATAGCCCAAGCTAACCTTTTAATCACACAATCTTCAAGTCTTAGACTTGTTCATCACTTGTGGGTTAAAACACTAACCAAAACAGAATGTTTATGAGGATTAAACCTCTGATTTTACATGTCACAACCTTGTTTTTAAGCCCAACTAACCGTAGATTTGATTATGAGCATAAGGACATAGGAATGTTTATGAGAAACTTCAAGTTTAAGTAGTTTAACAAGTGTTTAAATCAAAACAGAAAGTTCCTTCACTTTGGAGCCTGTTTTGGTGATGTTCCTTCACTAAGGTTGTTCCAAGTGATAGGAAGAAGAATCAAAGAAAAAGAATGAGAAATGATGAAGTTATGCTTACTTAAGCAAGTTGATATGATTCTGATCTTGTTTCTGATTAACAGCAGATTTTGGAGTGAATTGAGAGTGTTTTGAGTGAGTTGCAAAGTGAAAAAAGTGTGGAAGATACTTGAGTTTTATAGGGGAGTGTTAGGGTAAGTTGGTTGGTGTTTATTTAATGCTAGAAACACATTTAAACAACAACAAAACACAAAAGAGCTGCCCAATCGCGAAGCTGAAATGCTGGTCTTCGGATCGGAATAGCTCGCGGCCCGCGAGCCACATATGGTGGTCGGGTCGCGGTCGGTGAGCCGCCCGGGGCTAGGTAATTGTTTGCTAATTTGTCATTTTAACCCCTTAGGCTTTCATATATGATGCAATTAAGGTATCATTTGGTGTTTTAGGTATAAAATAACATATGTAAAGGTATGCAAGGTATTAAATTATTCATGTTGGTGCATATGTCTGTCGACTTCGTCTTATATCGAGTCTTGTATTTAGATTGATAGATCAAGGCACGTAATACGAGAAAAATTGAGAAACATGTAGGATAGGCCATTTCGCACGAAATGGCACTGGCCATTTCGTGTGAGATCATTTCGTACGAATTGGGCTGGCCTATATATATGTGCCTTGTTCAAATCATTTGTAACTTTGTGATTACGGTGCCGAGGTGCTGCCGAAGTGTCTCCAGACCGTGTAATGCTGTGAAATCAATATACGAGACATTATAAGTGATACTGAGTGTAAATCAAGCTGATTCGACATCGATACGTCTGTTTTCGCCTTTCGTATTGATCGAGAACTCTTCTGAACGACTCGTTTGGTCGTGCAAACGATCCTACAAGTGGTATCAGAGCTCAGGAGGAAGAGTTCATACCGATTCAGCTTGTTTTTACCAAAATTCTCGCTTCTACTCATTCTTCTTAACATTTTTCAAAATTAACGGAGTTTTTACGGTTAAAATGGACTGATTTTCACATATAACTTGCGAAACACTGTTTTAATGAATCCTTGAAAGAATTAGACTTAAAATCGACCTAAATCGTGATCAATTGTGCCAAAATCATGTCCGATTGTATGACATCAACATCATTTCGTACGAAATAGCCCATTTCGTGTGAAAGCATCCCCATTTCGTATGATTTGGACTCCATTTCGCACCAAGTGGTTCCATTTCATTTGAAAGTGCCAATTCGTCTGAAAACACCATCATTTCGCATCAATTGGACATATTAGATTTCATTTCGCACGAATTGGACATATTAGACTTCATTTCGCAAGAATTGTTCACTAAGTCATCCAGTTCGCTTGAAAAAGGCATTTCGCATCAAAGTAGTCCAGTTCGTTTGAACCTCCAATTCGCTTGAACTTTGTGAATTTGTGAAACTTTTTACCGAAACATGGAAGAAGAATTTTATAACGCGTTTGCTACTACTCCAGCTGCTCCAATTACAGTTGCCGAAACTTTTGAAATCGAAAATGAAATGGGAACGTCTCAAAAGCTTCCAAAGCTTATGTACATCGAGGATTTTAAAGGATGGCAAAACCGTTTTGAAACTTGGGTGCAAGCTTATAAGTTTGATGCATGGGTTTCGTTAGACAAAGATTACGTTAAACCGATAGATGACCGTGGAAATGAAAAATCTTTAAGTGACTATTCAGCGAATGAGAAGTTAAAATACACCAGTGAGAAAATGATGATTAGCATTCTCCAACAAGCAGTGAAAGAAGATATCTTTGTTTTGCTTCAACATGAGAACACTGCTAGATCAATTTGGTTAGCGTTGAATCAAAAGTTTAAGGGAAGTGCTGATATGATAAAAAATAAACGTGCATTACTAAAGAAATCTTTTGATATGTTTACAACTAGTAAAGGTGAAACGAATAAGAAGACTATCGATAGATATTGTCATCTTGTTCAGGAAATGAAAAGATTGGAGATAACAAAAGAAGATGATGAATGGGTTGATAAGCTATCTGATGCGTTACCACAAGATAAGTAGGGAACATATCTGTTGATTTTAAAGCATATGAGAAAATCTGAAAGTATGAATCTGTGCAAGTACATTCAGAAGCTTGACGAACATGAATTAGATGTTCAGAAAACTGCTATCATGAATAATCCAAATGCTCAACAAGATGAAAGTTTATACTATAGAGGAAGCAGAGTTGAGACTACTCCGAGTCCGAAGATTCAGACTGTGTTCAGTGCTGATGGTACTTCCGAAACAAATGTTAGCACTACAACTCAGAGTGGTGGATATTCTTCATCGTATTCAAGTTTTGATCCGAATTTCTCAACACCAAGTTCTCAACGACAGAGTTCAACAAATCTGCAATGCAATGTGACATTAAACATACAAAATTGTCAAAATCTCTCTCCAGAAATTGCTAAGCAACACATGGCATCACTTGTTACTATGTTAGAGTCTTATGAAAGCTTAGTTTCTGGAAGAATTGGAAATCCGATGCTCACTAAGGAGGATTATGACCAGATTGATTCCGAGGAACTTGAGTTGATGGACCTCAAGTGGTGTTTAGCTAGTGCTGTAAGAAGAGCAGAAAAATTCAAACAAATCACCAGTAGATATGATCTTTGTGATGCTGCCACATCTCCGTTAGGGTTTGATAAATCAAAGGTTACTTGTTTTCGTTGCCGAGAAAAGGGGCATTTTAAACGAGAGTGTACAAACAGAGAAGCAACCGGAAGACAAGATCCGTTTGGAAACAACGATTATCATCGAAAAACGATTTATCATCAGATTGCTCAACAATCTTCATCATCCCGTGCTATTGAAGATGGAAAGAAGAAAGCTTATCTAGTAAATCAAGATGATGAAAGATTGGCAAAAGGATTTAGCTGGGATAAATACGTTCCAGCTGATTCAGCATTTGTTGCTTAAATCTTGGAAGAAGAAGCAGTCAAATCTAAGCCAAAAAGAGTGAAGATTTTCAAATCATCAGAAAGTGATGAAGACACTGATGATGAAGAAGAATACATTAATAATGCTAGAAAAAGTTTAGACTCATTCAGTTTTAATTTGTTTTTTGCAGATAAGATTGAGATGTTGAGTGAGAAGAAGGCTGCTAGATTGAAGAGAGAACTAGAAGCAAAAAGGATAGCTGAAGAAAAGGCAAAATTGGAAGCTGAGAAAACAAAAGTTGAAGAAAAACCAACAAAGAAAGCCGAAGTTGAAGAGAGTGAAGTAAAAATAGAATTTGATGAAGAACAGAATGTGATAGACAAGGTGGTGGAGAAAATAGTCGAAGTTGAAAAAATAGTCGAAGTTGAAAAAATCGTTGAAGTTGAAAAGATTGTCGAAGTTGAAAAGATAGTTGAAGTTGAAAAGATTATCGAGGTGACTAAACCTTGTCTAAAATGTTTGGAACCATGCAAAGATTGTGAGGAGAAAGACAAGAAGTATAGTGAACTAGACGAGTTGAAAGAAAAACTGTTGTTTAATGTTAAGTACGTAAAAGAATCATATGATGTACTGAACAGAACGGTTGATAGTATGAACAAGACAAACTTAGAAATGGGAGCTGCTGAGATGATGATGAGTTCAACATTAATGACTAAGCAGAAGATCATAAATAGCTATATTGAAGAGTGTGCAATTTGGAGACCGAAAAGATTGAAAATGAGAGAATCAAATGATTGCTGATGAGTTATACAGCTTCTGATTATTTGATTGATAGAGTTTATCCTACTGTTGCAGGTTTTGAAGCTTTTCAAGATAAAAAGACGGAAGTTACGGACACTTGTAAGAAACAAAGTGTCAAGTATAACAAGTGTCCGCCTCCGATCTGGGAAAGGTATTCTCCCAAAAAACCTAATGAGGAGCAATTAAAAAAGGCAGTCAACATAAAGTTAAAGTCTGAAACCACTGATGAGTTACCAGACAATATTGACATCACATTCACAGCATCTGACACTGATCATGAGTCTGAGTTGTTAAAGAAAGTGGTCGATCAGGTGTTGGATATGGATGAGGAGTCAAAGTCGGAGTCAAAATCTGAAAGTTCGAGTTCATCAGACAAGAGTCCGAGTTCACCAGTCAAAAGGGTTTACAATAAAGAATTTCTGATGTCGAAAAATAAATTGAATGACGAAACATTCAAAGTTGCATATACTTTGAATGATTCTGACAAATTATTTTCTGATAAAGAATTTCGAATAAGAAGTGTCAAAACTGAAATGATCAAACAGGTTTTCAAATTAACAGAAATTAATATTTCTGAAATAAAAGATGTAAATCTTACTGAAAAACCTGATAAGTACACTTCAAGAGTTCAACAAAGATTGAAGAAGAAAAAAGGTTACAGTTCTGGTTCTGGTTTTTAAAAGAAACCAAACCATAACAGTAATTTCAAAAAGAAAGGTTTAGGGTTTATTCCACCTAAAAATCATAAAAATAAGAAAACCTATAAACTAAAAACTAAATTTGTTTCAGGTACAAGTTCAAAAGAAGAAAAGGAGAAACTGTTCAGGAAACAGTCAAATCAAGAGTTTCTCGCAGAAAAGAAAAAGAATGTTTTAAAAAAATCTGCACCAAGAGTTGACAGAAGAACCTGTTTCAAATGTCAAGAAGTTAGACACATTGCTTGAAATTGCACCAAGTCCACTTATACAAAACAGGTAGTTAATTCTAACTCAGATTTGAAAAAGAAATGTGTTGATAAAACAGAACAATCAACAGAAAAATTTAAAGTGTTCAAAATTTCGACTTTCAAAGTTGGTGAAAGTTCGAAACGTTTTTACAAAAGAAGAGTCGATTTGAACAAACAAAAATGGGTTGTTAAAAATGAAACTAGTTCTGACAATGAATCTGACTCGTCAAAGTCAGAGGAGTCATTTGTTGTGAAAAATGATGAGAATTCCGTTCCAGAAATGAACGATGAAAACTTTCCACCATTGTCAAAAGAAAACTTGAAGTTAAAAGTTGGAAAGATTGAGATTTCAGATCAATTCTTCTGTGGTAAAGAAGAATTTGATGCTGAAAAGGCTTTTAATGGAAATGTGAAATATATTTTTGGGAAGATGGTCGACGGAAAGGTAAAAGGAGCAAAAGAATTTTATGAATCAAAGAGGTGGAGTTACCCACCGAGTGAAAAGAACTCGGAAACACCCAAGACTGGTCAGGCTTGGGTGACAGCATTCTCTACTTAAAATCCTGACTTGCCGGAGCTCTCAAGTTGGTAATCGTGGAGCATGAATCGGCATCTTTCTCAAAATTGAAAAATGTCATATTACGTCTTACAAGTGGTATTGTGATAAGTACCTACAAGTGGTTAATCAAGGTCATTAAGTTGAACTTGATTTAACTTTCATACAAGTGGTAATTGAATAAACAATGTGATGAATCCCCGATTCTACAAGTGTGAATTCAACAAAACTTATTTTCCGGAAAAACCATTTTGATTAAAACAAATTTAAGTGTTTTGAAATCTTAATGGGAAAATAGTTTGTTGTCAGGGGGAGTTCTGATTGTTTACGCCAAGTGGTTGGCGATTTGAAGCAATTCACATCAGTTTGTCACTTTACCTTGTACGGTTTACTGCTTTTATTTTCAAACTTTCCCGTAAAATCAAAAATTGAAACATATTTTGGATTTTAGGGGGAGTAAAAAATTTTAAATATTTTGAAAATTTGAAAAATCCAAAAACATGATAAAATCTAAAAGGTCAAAAACATCGAAAAATCAAAAATGAGTTTTGTTGTGAAAAAGAGGAAATGATAGTACATCAGTTAGACTGTCATAGTACGCTAAAGAAATGGAAAGTTAAAATGTGATAAACGGTCTCACTAAAGATGTGACGATAGGCTCAGCTAGACTAGTAGATTTGCGATAACGATACAAACTTAAATGAAAAGGCCTAGTTCTAGTGGGAAACGCGGTTGAAAGCATAGTACTTAGTTTTATCCTTCGTGACTGTGTACCTATTCAGTAATTGCTGAATGCTAAAAGAGCATAAAAACCGGTCAGTTTGTGAACTTTCACAACTTGCTGAAAAAGTCATTGTGATTGTGCATTTCATTTTGTAAAGATTTAAACTTGTTTGATTTCTTTATTTTGTTTAAGCATTGGACATCCTTTGCGTATACGTGAGTATCGAACTGGATGTTAGTGCCTGAACGTTCTGCTTTATTTTTCTTGGTGTTTCGTTTAAATCTTGGATCACCTCTGCGTATATGTGAATATCGAACTGGTGGTTAAGATCTGAACATATTCAACTTGTTTTTATTTCTTATTTTGTTTTTAAACATTGGACTTTCTCTGTGTATCGAAAGATCGACCCGATTGTTAATGTTTAAACATTCTGCGTTGTTTTCGCACATATCACAGTTGATGAAAGTTTAAAAGCATTACTTGAGTCAGTGTATTGCATGATGAGGGGATATGCTGAGATCGTGGGGTCGATAAGAATTTAGTGCAAAATTAATATATCTTAACGTATCGGTAAGCATCTCGAAAGTTTAAGAGGACAACAATATCGTCAATCTATGTGAATCGTTTAGAACTTAAAGTGTTTAAAGCTCAACGGTGCTAGTGATTTGTCATAAACTGATATGATCCTCTTACACAAACTCACAAAAATATTGTCTGTAAATATTTCGTTACTGTTTTTCTTCAGTGTGTTTTAGCATAAACTTTGAAAATCAAAAAGATTTTATTTCATCTTATTTTCGACAACTGATGATGAAAAGCTGATTTTCAAAATTCCGAGTGCTAAACATGATGAACAACAGGTTGGGAGAGTGTGTATGAAATGAGATTTGATTTTGAAAAGATTCAATGGTTCATTAAGTTGAAACCAATTTTTGAATGGTTTTCTTACAAGTGGTCATCAGAGATTAAAAATGTAAATCATGTTAAATCATTGTGAAATTTATTGTTGGGTAGAGATTTGTGCAGGTCCCCGAGCATAAAGCCTGAGCAAAGTTAGAACCAGGTTTCGATCTTAGAACGAGAGCTATGTCAGATTGCGATCCCGGATCAATTTAAGGGGGAGTCTGTTAGCAAAGGGGAGTCTGAAGATGCAAGAGCCAGTTTCTGATCCTGAAAGTTTGTTAAAGATAGAGCCAGGATTAAGATTCTAGGAGATGAACGAGAAAAAGAAGAGATTGAAGATTAGATCAACATTCAAGGGGGAGTATAGAAGCTGATGAAAGAAGATAAAGATAGGATGCTTACACTGTTAGACACTTTGGAGAGAGCGAGAAGACTGAAGATGTGACATACCGAAGACTCAACACTGAAGACTTCGTCAACATCCAAGGGGGAGTCTGTTGGTGCATATGTCTGTCGACTTCGTCTTATATCGAGTCTTGTATTTAGATTGATAGATCAAGGCACGTAATACAAGAATAATTGAGAAACATGTAGGATAGGCCATTTCGCACGAAATGGATGTTGTGGCCATTTCGCACGAAATGGCACTGGCCATTTCGTGTGAGATCATTTTGTACGAATTGGGCTGGCCTATATATATGTGCCTTGTTCAAATCATTTGTAACTATGTGATTCCGGTGCCGAGGTGCTGCCGAAGTGTCTCCAGACCGTGTAATCTTGTGAAATCAATATACGAGACATTATAAGTGATACTGAGTGTAAATCAAGCTGATTCGACATCGATACGTCTGTTTCCACCTTTCGTATTGACCGAGAACTCTTCTGAACGACTCGTTTGGTCGTGCAAACGATCATACAATTCAAACAAGTATAAACAAGTATAACTGTCGCAACCCTCACCCCCTTTCTGTCCCGGGAACGGGCGGCCGCGAGACCAGTTTTGGTGGTACCGGTATTTATTATTTTTAGTAGCGTAAATTTCATCAGGACCGTAGTTAGGAAATATTTATCAGAGTAAATACCACGCTTTTTAAACATATTGGGATAAAACCCAAGTTTTCATTACAAACATTTTCATAGGGAAATCCCTATTTTATTGAATAAAACATCTTCTTTTATTTAGGTAACTTTTATAGCCACTTTTCCAAGCCTTCAGTGCCGTCCAGCTGGCTTCTAGTTGGCTTTCACATTGTGTTACCTGAAACGCGTTTAAAAACATTTTGTTAGTGGGAAATACTGGTGAGTGAATCCCAGTTTAAATCAAGAAGAGTTTTATCCTTTAACAGTATTGAGAGCTATCACATTGTTTATTTCTACACAATTACTCATTCAGTACTGTCAATCCTGACTGGTGGGTCATATTACACATTGGCTAACTCTTTGTCCAATGGTAACGTGTTCGACATTTTGTATACAAAACCCCAACATACCGGCAGTAATTGAAGAACTACAAAGACTCAATCACTGCTAATTATATATAAAATTATTTAAGGTTTTGTAAAAACAGTTTACAAAAAGGAGATTACTCACATTGCTGTCTTAGGTTTTCTGTAAGGGTTTCCTAGTAGTTATCTATTAATTACACAAATGTACATGTGTTAGTATAATAACCCAATATTTACATTAGTAATACCCTCCCCGAGACGGCATTCCAACGACTACGTCGGGCAGAACCTCGACAGCCGTTACGGAACCCTGGATCAATCTGGCAGCGTATCTAATACGTAACCGGGGTTATAATACTTACATTGGGGCAGAACTTCATTAATTAGGGGGTATTATGCCCGAAAATTATGCCTACTATAGTGAAATTGGGAGAGAGATCGAAGAAATGAGCGACCTAAACTGAAGGCCCGAGCTCCCATTATATAGGAGCTGATTTCAGGTTTCTCGCGGCCCTCGTAGACCAAAGGGTCGTCTTACGCGGCCCGCGTAGTAGGGGTGGTAGGGCCTAGCTTGTCCGGGTCAGCACCATAGCTTCGACACGATGACGACACGTGGCAGCTCAGGGTGTCGCCCTGACTCATTCCTGTCGCGGCCCGCGTAGGTGGTAGCCAAAGGCTACGCGCCCCGCGAGAGAAGTAAAAATCTTGTTTTTATTTTATTTTTAATGATATATCGTATATTGGGCTCGGTTTTCACATACGAGGTGTATTTTAGGACATATAGGGATATTTTAAATATATTAGGGTGTCAGAAAAATTCAGGAGGGTTGTTATATCCTCCCCACCTTGTTTTAGAGCTCGTCCTCGAGATCTACTAGAATAGGTGCTGATATTTCCTTTGCATTTCTGATTCAAGCTCCCATGTGTACTCTGATCCTCTTTTGGAGTCCCATTTCACTTTGACCAGAACTAATCTCTTGTGCTTGAGGTTCTTTACTTTCCTATCTTCAATCTGTAGAGGCTTCTCTACAAACTTTAACTGTTCATTTACCTCTATATCCTTAAGAGATACTACGAGTGATTCATCAGCTAAGCATTTCTTGAGATTGCATACATGAAATACATCATATATTCCTGCCATTTCCTCTGGCAGTTGTAGCTGAAAGGCTACAGGTCCTTTTCTTCTAATAATCTCAAAAAGGTCCAACATACCTGGGACTTAGCTTTCCCCTTTTGATGAATCTTACCACTCCTTTCCAAGGAGAAACTTTCAATAACACTTTATCTCCTACCTGAAATTCCAATGGCTTTCGTCGGTTATCAGCATAACTCTTTTGTCGATCACGTGCTGCTTTTAGTCGTTCCTTGACTTGAATGATCTTGTCTGTTGTTTCTTGTACTATCTCAGGTCCAGATAGTTGCTTTTCTCCAATTTCTGCCCAACAGACTTGTGTTTGGCACTTTCGTCCATAAAGTGCTTCGAATGGTGCAGCATTGATACTCGTATGATAACTGTTTTTATAAGAAAATTCTATCAATGGTAAATGATTGTCCCAATTACCTCCGAAATCAATTACACAAGCTCTAAGCATGTCCTCCAGTGTCTGAATTGTCCTTTCGCTTTGTCCGTCCATTTGAGGATGATAAGCGGTGCTTAGATTCAACTTAGTTCCCATTGCTTTTTGGAAACTTGTCCAAAAATGAGAGGTAAAACAACTATCTCTGTCAGAAACAATTGATAGAGGAATTCCATGTAATGAAACTATTTCATTTACATATAATTTAGCTAATTGTTCCATACTGAAAGTTTCCTTCATTGGTAGGAAATGAGCTGACTTAGTTAGCCTATCTACTGTCACGGCCCCAGCCCCGGTTTGGCTCGGTCAGGAGCTGTCACGGCCCCTGGCCCGGTTTGACCTGGTTCAGGAGCCGCGGGACAGAAAATCCCGTGGTATTTATTTAATTGAGTTAACAGCGGAAAACTTTAACAGGATCTGTTAAAAACTGAAAATGCCCAATTATTTTATTTCATCATTTGGGACTAAACCCCGGTAATTTACAATAAGGTGATTTCACTGGGAAATCATTATTTTTACAAAACATGTTTCTTTATTTATATTGAGCCACTTTCTTAAGCTTGTAGTGCTTCGCGACACTTTTCCTGGATCACAACAGATCACCTGAAACATGTTTGAAAAAGGTTTTGTCAGCGGGGAAATACTGGTGAATCATTCTTTTTACTAAAACGACGCGTTGTTATAATTTACAGTATTAAGAGCGATTACAATGTTTCAAGATATCAACCAACTACCCACAGTATTTGTCACTCGACCCTCCATTGGTAACCTCATTGTCCAATGGTGTCTGTGACTATGGTCATATCACCCCTTGGCTAACCCGTTGTCCAATGGTGACGGTTATCAAGTATTGTATACAAACCCCACATACCGGCTGTAATTTGGTGACTACAAAGACTTAATCCCTGTAATTATAACTTTGAAAATAAACATGATTTTGTAAACAAATTTGATAAAAAGAGAATGACTCACATTGCCGATTTAATATGGATAGAGCGTAGCCTACTGATTAGCCTGATAACCTAATTTAAATAACATGCACACAAACTAGGTTAGTAACTAATTCAACATTTACGATAACTCACGAGATTGAAACCCTCACAACGAATGACAAAGTGCGATACTTAAACATCCATCGAATTCACGACGAATGACAAAGCATAACCCTAATTTGGGCAGCACTTAAACATCCATTGGATTGATTTCTATCGACCGGACATTAAATCGTAGCAGCGATCAAGTTATTACCCTGTATTGCGGCAGCACTTAGTGAATTGTGTGTGTTTTGGACTGTTTCTACTATATCTCAACGTACATATTGAATTTCTACGTCGAACTAACGCAGAATGTCAAGTCCCAAACCCACTATTTATACTGAAAAATTGTCCCCCTCGTGTGTCGCGAGGGGTCACCTTGGGGGCGTCGCGTGGCGCGAGGGGTACCCTATTAGCATAGGATAGCCTCGTGTACAGGTAGCTTAGCTGAGTTGGTCGTGCATGTAATTTCAATTTCGACAACAAACTGTGTGGATATTACTTAACTAGGATTTACCCCCCTGAGTTTTAGGGGCCCTGATCCTGATTCCGATTATTCTTAAAATTTTAGGGTTTATGCAGAATTACTTGGGTTTCTCAATTAGGGTTTCCTATTGGACAATTTAAAGAAATAAATGGACTTTTAATGAGAGTTGTTACATGAGCCGCGGGACAGGAACCCGTGGTATCTATGATGCGACAGCGGAAGATTTTACATGATCTTTTTAAAACTCGAAAATGCCCGATTATTTTATTTCATAATTCGGGATAAACCCCATATTTTACAATAGAGGAATTTTACAAGTAAATTCCCTGATTTATTAAAACATGTTTATTCATTTTAACTGAGCCACCTCTTCAAGCTTGTTAGTGCTCCGTAGCACGTTTTCCTTGATTTACAGCAGGTCGCCTGAAACATGTTTTAAAAATATTTTATCAGCGGGGAAAATGATGGCGAGTCATTCAAGTGTGTAAAATGACACATTAGTTATCAATTACAGCATAAGAGCGATTACAATGGCTTTTATCTTATTTTTATCTGGCGCCGTGTCACTTGCTGACGATGGTCATACCACTATTGGGTCTTTCCCCAAGTAGTGACGTTTATCACTGTTAGGATTTATTAGCCTAACCCGTGAGAAATTAGTAATGTGCACAATACCCCACTAGCCAGTGATTAAGATAACCACGACTTACTCCCTGTAATTATAACATTTGAAAATGGAGTATTGTAAAATACTTTTGATAAAAAGAGAATGACTCACATTGTAGATTTATACGGGCAGAGTTTAGCCTACTGATTAGCCTTGCAACCTAATTTAAATAACATGCACACGAACTAGGTCAGTAACTAATACAACATTTACGATAACTCACGAGATTAAACCCTCACAACGAATGACAAAGTGCGATACTTAAACATCCATCGAATTCACAACGAATGACAAAGCATAACCCTAATGTGGGCAGCACTTAAACATCCATTGGATAGTTTTAATCGATCAGACATTGAATCGTAGCAGCGATCGAGTTAATACCCTGTATTGTAGTAGCGCCTCACTATTATAATTGTAATTTCGACTTCAGAGTAGCCAAACTTCGTTTTTATGAAATGATTTTGACACAGAATGAAAGCTCCTGAGCTAGGCTATTTATAGGTGAAATATGGGGCTGTCGCGGCCCGCGTGAGCCATTGGCTTACCCTTACGCGGCCCGCCTAGCCACCTAGTCTACGCGTAGGTTTGCTGGGTCACGAGTTAGGGTTGCCAGATGGGTTATACGTGGCCCGGATGTTTATCCGGTCAAACTTAAGGTTGACGCGGCCCACGTAAGGCTAAGCTAATTCTTACGCGGCCCGCCTGAAACTCTAAAACTTTGATTTCTTGGTTTTTCATGCACAGTAGAGTTTCAGGGGTTCGGGTTTTTACTTGTGGGTCGGTTTAGGACATTTTTTGAAGGTCCTTACATCCTCCCCACCTTATTTAAAATCTCGTCCTTGAGATTTACTGAAATAAGTGAGGATACTTTCGCTTCATCTCCGATTCCAGCTCCCAAGTGTACTCGGGTCCTCTCTTTGAATCCCACTTGACTTTGACTAGTACTAGTCGCTTGTGCTTGAGAAATTTGATCTTTCTGTCTTCTATCTGAAGTGGTTTTTCCACAAATTTCAACTTTTCATTTACCTCTACATCTTGAAGAGGTACTACCAAGGATTCGTCAGATAGACATTTCTTGAGATTGGATACATGAAATACATCATGTACTCCAGCTAGCTCTTCTGGTAGCTGTAAACGATAAGCAACTAGTCCTATACGTTGGATTACTGGAAATGGTCCTACGTATCTTGGACTTAGCTTTCCTTTCTTACTGAACCGAACAACTCCTTTCCAAGGAGAAACTTTTAATAGTACTTTGTCTCCGACTTGAAATTCTAACGGCTTACGCCTATTGTCTGCATAACTCTTCTGGCGATCTCGAGCCGTCTTTAGTCTTTCCTTAATTTGAGTGATCTTGTCGGTAGTTTCTTGTACTATTTCAGGACCTGATAATTGACTTTCTCCTATTTCTGCCCAGCATACTGGAGTTCTACACTTACGTCCGTATAGTGCTTCGAATGGGGAAGCTTCGATGCTTGAATGATAACTATTGTTATAGGAGAATTCAATTAAAGGTAGGTGGTTATCCCAGTTTCCACCAAAATCTATCACACATGCCCTAAGCATGTCTTCCAGGGTTTAAATCGTCCTTTCACTTTATCTGTTTGTCTGAGGATGATATGCAGTACTTAGATTTAGTCGGGTTCCCATAGCTTCTTGGAAACTTGTCCAGAAGTGGGAAGTGAAACGACTATCCCTGTCCGATACAATGGAGAGTGGGACTCCATGTAAAGATACTACTTCATCTACATACAACTTGGCTAACCTTTCCATGCTAAAGGTTTCTTTCATAGGTAGAAAATGAGCTGATTTGGTTAATCGATCCACAATTACCCAAATTGCGTCATTACCTTTTCTGGTCATGGGTAACTTAGTAACAAAGTCCATTGTTATGAGTTCCCATTTCCATACAGGCATTTCTAATTGTTGGAGTAGACCTGAAGGTTTCTGGTGTTCTACCTTAACTTGTGAACAAGTTAGACATTTAGAAACATATCTAGCTATGTCCTTTTTCATTCCTATCCACCAGAAATTATTTCTTAAATCTTGGTACATCTTATTGTTACCAGGATGCATGGTATACCTAGATTTATGGGCTTCTTCTAAAAATTTATTTCTTAATTCTCCTTGCTTAGGTACCCAAATCCTTTTCTTATGGAATCTCCAAATTCTATCACTTCCTTGTTCTAATGCTTTTATTCGTCCTTTCATTCCTTCAGCAACATCCTGGATTGCTGTTTCCTGAACATCTTTTAATTGTTCCATTAAATCTAACTGTAGATTTAATCTAAGAGCATGAACTCGTCGTTGTTTCTCATGATACTTACGACTTAAAGCATCAGCAACTACGTTTGCTTTTCCTTCGTGATATTGAATATCACAGTGTAATCACTTAGGAATTCCATCCATCTCCTTTGCCTCATGTTTAATTCTTTTTGCCCAAATATGTATCTTAAACTCTTATGATCTGTATAGACAGTAAACTTACTTCCATACAGATAATGTCTCCAAATCTTAAGGGC
Source organism: Helianthus tuberosus (assembly GCA_030545235.1). Lineage (NCBI taxonomy): Eukaryota > Viridiplantae > Streptophyta > Magnoliopsida > Asterales > Asteraceae > Helianthus > Helianthus tuberosus. The sequence goes on along the minus strand of CM060356.1, from coordinate 120,572,851 downwards.
AAAAATTATGGCTCGTAACTCTAAATCATGAGTTGTATAGTTTTCCTCATGCTTTTTCAATTGCCTTGATGCATACGCAATTACCTTCTTGCGTTGCATTAGTACACATCCTAATCCTAGCTTTGAAGCATCACAGTATACTTCAAAATCTTCTGTTCCTTCTGGTAAGGCTAGAATTGGAGCATTTGTTAACTTCTGTTTTAAAATCCTAAAGGCTTCTTCTTGCCTAGGTCCCCATTCAAACTTAACTGCTTTAGAGGTTAGCTTAGTTAATGGTACAACTATCTTGGAAAAATCCTTAATAAACCGTCTATAGTATCCAACTAAACCTATAAAACTTCTAATTTCCATAGCTGACTGCGAAACCTTCCATTTGGTGATTGCTTCTATCTTAGCAGGATCTACGTGAATACCTTCATGATTCACCATGTGACCTAAAAATTGCACTTCTTGCAGCCAGAATTCACACTTCGAGAATTTGGCGTAAAGTTGTTCCTTTCTTAACAAAGTTAAGAGTGCATGCAGGTGCTCACAATGCTCTTCCTGGCTTTTGGAATAAATAAGTATATCGTCGATGAAGACAATTACAAATTTATCCAAGTATGGTTTACAGATCCTATTCATCATGTCCATAAATGCTGCAGGAGCATTTGTTAACCCAAAGGGCAAGACTGTAAACTCGTAATGACCATACCTAGTTCTGAAAGCAGTTTTAGGTATGTCTTCTTCTTGTACCTTTAATTGATGATATCCGGAGCGTAAATCTATTTTAGAAAAATATCTAGCTCCCTGGAGTTGATCAAAAAGATCATCAATCCTAGGTAATGGATATCGATTCTTAATTGTAACCTTATTCAATTCCCTATAATCGATACACATTCGCATCGAACCATCTTTCTTCTTTACAAACAACACTGGCGCTCCCCACAGGGATGAACTAGGTTGTATGAATCCTTTGCTTAGTAATTCATCTAACTGCTTTTTCAATTCTAGCATTTCTATGGGTGCTAACCGATAAGGTGCCTTAGCTATCGGTGTAGTTCCAGGAATTAGATGAATTCTAAATTCTACTTCCCTATCAGGTGGTAATCCAGGTAGTTCTTCTGGGAATACTTCTGGGTATTCTGATACTACTGGAATTTCTTTGAGTTCCTTACCCTTAGTGTTAATGATTACTGAAATCATATACACTATTCTTTGCTTTCGTTCATAACTAGCAACTTTCATTACTGAAATGAACTTTAGGGGTTTTCGTGGCTTATCTCCTGTAATCACCACTAATTCTCCTGTGGGTGTATGAATTTCTATGGAATTCTTATCACAAAGAATTCGAGCATGATTGGCTACTAACCAATCCATTCCTAACACAACATCGAATCCTGCTAAATTCATAGGTAACAGGTTTGCAGAAAATTTATGACCTAAAAGTTCTATCTTTTCTTCTCGCAAAACCTTATTTATGTTGACAGAATTCCCATCTGCCGTTTCGACTGTAAAAATCTTCCTAAGGTTGGTTAAGGGTAAATTAAGAGCTTGGCAGAATGAAGTATTTATAAAACTTTGGTTTGCACCAGAGTCAAATAATACTTTTGCATAAACGTTGTGAACTAGGAACGTACCAGCTATCACATCCGGGATTAGCTCGGCTTCCTGAGTAGTCAACTGGAAGGCTCTTACGTTTTTCTTGTTAGTTCCTTCTGCAGGTTTGGCTTTGTTATCAGCTGTTTTGACTAATTTTGGGCAGTCTGGTCTAATATGTCCAGCTTCTCCACAGTTGTAGCAAACTGTTGCTTTCCTCTTCCTGCAATCTTCTTCTTGGTGCCCTGGGATTTTGTAGAAATTGCAATATCCTTTGCATCTTCCAGAATGCTTCCTTTTGCATTTATTGCAAAATGGAACAGTGGAAGATTGCCCAGTTCCCTTTCTATTGAAACTACTACGATTACCCAGACGGAATCCTTGGGTAATCTTTTGGGCCACTTTCTTTTTCCGGTTTTCTTCTCTTGTGCGTACCAGTCCATCAGTTAGGGTATTAGCTAATTCCACAGCATCGTCAATAGTGCGTGGTCTCGCAGCTTTGACGATATCTCGAATTTCGCCAATCAATCCCCAAATATAGCGGGAAATAAGTACCGGTTCTGGCGAAGCCAGAGTTGGTATCACTTTCGCATACTCGAAGAATGTCGAAGTATACCCTCGACAGTCTACATTCACCATCCCGTGGTTCAGGAACTTATTTGTCATTTGTTCCTTTTCATATTCGGGACATAATTTTCTTTCCACTAGCTGTTTAAATTCTTCCCAATTCATGGCATAGGCCATATTTCTTCCTTTGGCTTGAAGTACCGTATTCCACCATTCTAGCGCCCCTTCTTTAAAAAGATGCGACGCGTACATAACCTTGTCTTCCTCCCCACATTTACTTATCATTATTACTGCTTCGGTTTTCTCCGACCAACGCAGTGCTGCAGTCGCCCCTTCATTACCTGCAAACTCAACTGGTTTACAGGCAAGAAATTCTTTATAAGTGCAACCAGGCGTTGCAGCTTTCATTTTCTTAAGGAGCGGTGCTTGTATTCCCTCATTGTTGTTATTAGTATGGTTGCCGCCTCCGTTTACACTATTACTGAAATTGTCACCGTGTGTGCGTTTACTAGGAATAATTTGTTGAGGTTCAACAGGTTTCTGGGCAGCAGCCAAGATTGCTGGAATAGCATTGGCTATTTCCTGAGCAACGATATTCTCGATATCTTGCCTATTCAGAAATTGATCTTCATTGTTATGCTCAGATTGATTACCCTCGTTAACTTGTTTATTACCAGCGTTTGCCATCTGGTAATTAATTTATATTAGTGATTAGCATAAAATAATTAAACAAAACAAAACAATCGCACATAATCACATTAACACGTATAGCCAAAATTGTCGATTTCCCGACTTCCATTTTTATATATTATATTATGCATCCGTACACACTGTTTTCTTACAAAAGTTTTATTTTTAGGTTATTCTACATACTTATATTTTTATTACTATTAGTATTATACAAACACAGCTTCACAACCACATTGTCCCTAGTCCGCTGGCTTTTCAGAAACGATGTTCCCTTTCATCGTATTTCCAGGAGATTTGTTCCCCTATCTCCCGAATCTTAATCCCTGCATCCATTAGTTCTTCGCCAAAATGGCGAAGTTCAGCTATGTTTTCATTACTCATTCGTGGGTTTGGTGCAGGTTCTGGGTCGAACTGAGGGAAAAAGGTGTAGGGATTATTTAAGAGGTTTTGAAACTGCCAATCATTGGTCCACCATTCGTCCATTCCTTGAGGTTGGGTGTGAATCAGAGGTTCTGGGATGGTTGGTTCTAAGTTTACTGAAAGTTGGTTTTCGGCAGGATAAGGGAAGAGATTTTCATTAATTGGCCTAATAATATCACAGCTTGCCAGTATGTGATCTAGTTCCTCATGCAGTGGTAATTCCTCGGCTTGCTTAGAACTTTCCCCAATTTCTATTTCTACTTGCCTAATACTTTCCCCAATCTCGATCCCTTTTCCTTTATCCATGGGATTCTCTATCTTGGGAATTTTCCTAGTTGCTGGTTTCCTTCTGCGCACACGCCTCCAACCCACAAATCTTCTTCTTTTCTTTGGCTTTGATTTCTCCGGAGGTGGAGCTTGGAATTCCATAGGTTCTTCAACATCAACTAAGTAACCAGTAAAGTCTCTAGAAACTTCTATTTTCACAGGATAGAGATTGAGATTCTCAAGAGCTTCAGATAATTCATTCATGCTGTTTAGCATTTATGAAGAAACACATAAACTTTTAGTTTAAAATTTTGTAAATTAATTTTCACAGAATTATATAACGGAAAGAAGAAAATTTAATTACAAATATCTAACAAAACATTTTATTGAAATAAAATATTTATTTTTAGTACAACTAAAATATTAAAGTTTCTGGCTTGTAGGTGACATAGGTGCTAATACTGGTTTGGCGATTTAACTATAAGTTAACTTTTACTGCTATAGTGGCTAACATATAGAGATTTGCCCATTGTTCATCTAACTTATCTTCCCATAGTGGTTTAGTGTCTATTTTCTGAGTTTCCTTATTGATCATAACTCCTTTTGGTTGTAACTTCCACATTTTCTCTTGACTTTTCTTAATAATCAAACTTCTTTTATTAGGGGTAAGTGGTTGCTCATATTGTGCCTTAATAACAAATATTCCCTCCCCAGTATCTGCTGAGTATCTTGAGGAATTTGATTGGGATGAAGTTCCCTTATCTTTCGGTAAACTATCTAATTTAAGATAGATATCCGACACTCTTTGCTTACCCATACTGTAACTAACAGATAGTCAATATAAGAGCACATAATTACAAGATGATAATCAGGAAAATTAAGTATTTGAAATACTTAATAGGCTTAAATCAGTGGCTCTTTCAGTAGCTCTGATACCACCTTTTCCTGTCACGGCCCCAGCCCCGGTTTGACCGGGTCAGGAGCCACGGGACAGGAACCCGTGGTATCTATGATGCGACAGCAGAAGATTTTACAGGATCTTTTTAAAACTCGAAAATGCCCGATTATTTTATTTCATAATTCGGGATAAACCCCGTATTTTACAATAGAGGAATTTCACAAGTAAATTCCCTGATTTATTAAAAAATGTTTATTACCTCTTCAAGCTTGTTAGTGCTCCGTAGCACGTTTTCCTTGATTTACAGCAGGTCGCCTGAAACATGTTTTAAAAATATTTTATTAGCGGGGAAAATGCTGGCGAGTCATTCAAGTATGTAAAATGACACATTAGTTATCAATTACAGAATAAGAGCGATTACAATGGCTTTTATCTTATTTTTATCTGGCGCCGTGTCACCTGGTGACGATGGTCATACCACTATTGGGTCTTTCCCCAAGTAGTGACGTTTATCACTGTTAGGATTTATTAGCCTAACTCGTGAGAAATTAGTAATGTGCACAATACCCCACTAGCCAGTGATTAAGATAACCACGACTTACTCCCTGTAATTATAACATTTGAAAATGGAGTATTGTAAAATACTTTTGATAAAAAGAGAATGACTCACATTGTAGATTTATACTGGCAGAGTTTAGCCTACTGATTAGCCTTGTAACCTAATTTAAATAACATGCACACGAACTAGGTCAGTAACTAATACAGCATTTACGATAACTCACGAGATTAAACCCTCACAACGAATGACAAAGTGCGATACTTAAGTACCTCGCCTTAGAGAGGTGAAAGTCAAGTAAAATAGCCTATAAGGCTAAGTGATAAAACCTACGAGCTAATTAGACAAAGCGAGGGAATCAATTGAGAATCCTCGCATAAAACTAAGACTGTAAAAAAGGATAAATTATGGATTGTCAATATCCTGGTATGGATAATTGACAAAAGTTAAAGAGAAGATGCTAAACTAAAACTTCAGTTTTGATAAGAAATAACATTTTTACAAATATAAATTCTGATAGGAATTTGAATAGTAGGCATGAAAGATTCAATTCTTGACACTGATAGGCGCAAGACGATATATTCGAAAAGTGATATTTTCGAAAATGAAAGGTTGATATAAATTAAACATGATGTGACATGATCACGGTTAAGAAATGCAATGTGAAGTACAATCACATCAGAGCCGAGCGACGAATATTGCCAAGTTAACTAAACTAGTGGAAATAATGAGATTTCGTTATTTCAAAGTGCATTATGTCGTATGAGATACGTAGATGATTAGTAACCAAAAAGATATTATCATACTTTTCTGGTAATACTAACAATTGGTTAGAATATGAGCAGTGCTCGATTGATTATCGAGATCAAATGCATGGAGTTAAACTCGATAAAACATGTAAGAAAAAGGTTTCGAGGACGAAACCTCTTTAAGGGGGGTAGACTTGTAACACCCCAAAAACGGGTTTGGTAATCAAACTCCGTTAATATTATTGACGGGTAAAATACCGTTAGTAGTAAAAATTCACCCGGTAAATATTAGGACTTAAATAAATAAATCTAATATTAATTAAAAGGAGGATAAATACTTTGAGAAAACAAAGTATATAAAAGGCCCGAGTTAATGGGACTTAAAGTAAAAACAGCATGTGATTTCCCCGAACCCGCCAAGTAACTAGGAATATCAACCTAGTTAATTAAATGTTGTTAAAATGCCAATGAAACTTGATTAATAATACTCTTTATAAAAAGTTGAACAAGTGAGGGGACTAAACATGACAAAATTGAAAATAGTTTTATTTAATTAAAACAAAACACCAAAACACACACTTCAAGTGTGTGTTTGGTCGACATTTCCCAGGAGCCAAAAGGGGTTCTATCAAGTGAACCCTAAATCCACAAAATTGGTCAAAATCAAGGAGAAATCAAGCCAAGAATTTGGGGCTTTTAATAAAATCGTGATCACCAAGCTTAAGGGATCACAAGGTATGTTGAATTTTGATGTTTTGTAATATTTTGAAATTGTGATGAACTTGCATGAACGAAATTCTTGCATGAATGTTCAATGTTATAGTGATATTAGTGTGGGTACAAGTCTAGGAAGAAACCCTAGATGCAAACTTGTAAAATTGTGCCATAAACTAGTGATTAATCCAAATAACCAAGTATGAGCTAAGTGGGTTTTGTTGATTTGATGAAATTGATGTTGTATTGATGTGTATAAACATCATATTAATTCATATGAATGAACTACTTGAACAAATTAGAGATTTTGTTAAGAGTTCATAAGTGATTAGAAATGGGTTTTGACACAAGAGTTAAACCCATGGTTATGATGGTCAAAGTATATATGTGCATACAATGACTAAAATTACATGTTGATTTATGGTTACTTGAGGTATGAATTAGATAACATGTTAGTAGATGTAGCATCTCAAAAGATGACGCTCACTAAGTGGTTGATAATATGCCTAAGTCGAGTCATGTGAACTTGTTAGTGCATCCATGTTTGTAAATTGGTGGTTTGACTTTTAAAAGTCAAACCGATCTATGATAAGGTTCATTAAGAATAGTGGTAAAAGATTCATAAGGTGTGAAGGTCATGATCTAGAATGACTAATCTAACCACCTTGTGAATGATGATGATAGTTTGACTCATGACGAGCTAGGTGGAGGCTTGGGAAAGGAAGCGGGTCAAATAAATCAAGAATGGAGGAAAAGCGTAATTCGGATGCAAGGTAAGTATGTCTTACACTAGTCATATATTTTAGAATATTCATCGTCGTATTAATTACGAAAAAGACAAATACCTAATTGAGATATGGTGTTCCGACGTGTAGTCGTACGGAACAGGATAATCAAATATGATAAGAAAACATAATGATGGCTAAAAATAAGTTAAATCGGTAATTCGATCATATTATGACGAATGAAACATGTACTTTTAATGGTTATCATATAAGGTAAATCATAATAACCAATAAGGGCAAAGTGAATTTATAAGTAAAATGACCGCACGGTGTAAACCGGAGCGAGTCATATATATATACGAGGTGGTAATAAATGTCATCTCGCTAGTATAATCGGTCATTTAGACCAAACTGGTCAAAAGGTGAAATTATCACCCTTGACTATATCGACTAATAGGTTGTCGAGTTGTATGATTTTAGGAAATAAATAGCACATGGATGTTTACATCGCTGTTACTTAGCAGCCTCTAAAGCAAGGTATTGAAACGGATCAATATATTGACCTGAGCCAGGTATGTGTAATGATACAACTCATCATGTAGAATTTGGAGCTTTATAACAGTTAGACAAGGTTAAAATAAGATATTCGGTTATCTTTTTGGTAAACCGAATAATTTGAGTCATAAACATGGTGTTTTAGAAACATAATGGTTTCTAAACAAAATCATAGTTAAAAGGGTCGGATTTTAAGTCAAACAAGTATTTAAAAGTCCCTCGTCGTAAAAGAAAGACTAAAATTGACCAAAACGCCCTTGTGAGCTAAATCGAGCTAACGACCCTGAAAGGTTGTTTGGAAATGAGTGTTACAAGCAAATAGATACTTAGAATAAGTACAAAAAGCAAAAGAGGTAATTCTTTGGTCAAAAGACTTTATATGTGTCTTTGCCGTAAAATGATAATCCGAGAGGTAAAACTCGTAACATATAAATATCCACATTAAATCCAACGCACATATAGTTTTGGTGGAAGATTACTTGATAAGAAATGTAGGAATAAGATTCTAGAAATGAATGAAAGTGATTTCAAGCTTTAAAGTGCTTAAATATCCTTAACGGGTCAAAATAAGCATACGAGCAAAAACGGGTTTAATTTGTGTAATAAACTTGTGATTAGAACCTAATATGGTAGATAACCTTAATTTGAAGAAGTGTATGTGATATAAAGATCAAACAAATATGTTTGTTTGATAAAATGCATAAACGGGTTAAAAGTCGATAAAAAGGTAACGAGTCGATAACTTAGAAGTCTCAAAATTTATTATGATGGATGTTAGATTTTAACTCCATATGATGGAGAATTAAATTACGGACGCGTAGGAAAAAGAATCGGGTAAAACGGATAAAAAACGAGAGAGTTATGCTCGTTTCCGTGAAATCGGGTCATGCTGGGTATGTACAGCAACATAAAAGAAACATTCTGCCAAAAAGGGGGCTAGGTGGGGCGTCTAGCCCCTAGGCATGACGCCTAGCCCCCCCTGAACATGAAAAACGTTTAACTTTGTTTGTTTGACCCATATAACTTGTTTAAACTTGTTATTTAACTATCAAAACTAACTTTTAAGTTGGTTTTGATCATAGGTGATTGTCAAGAGTGTCCGGATGAAGATCACGCTCGAAGAAGAACCGAACACGATAAAGTTAAAAGCTTCCACGAGGCGTTTCGTCGTATCTTTTAAACGACGAATTCAATTACAATAAGTTGTTCAAACTTTTAAATTGTAAAAGTTTTAGTAAACTCGTATTGACATACTTACGTGTAATCGTAAAAACATGCATTTTTACGAAACTTATATAAAATATTGTATTTAACAAGCAAGGGTGTTACATCCATCGAATTCACGACGAATGACAAAGCATAACCCTAATGTGGGCAGCACTTAAACATCCATTGGATAGTTTTAATCGATCGGACATTGAATCATAGCAGCAATCGAGTTAATACCTTATATCGTAGCAGCGCCTCGCTATTATAATTGTAATTTCGACTTCAGAGTAGCCAAACTTCGTTTTTATGAAATGATTTCGACACAGAATGAAAGCTCCTGAGCTAGGCTATTTATAGGTGAAATATGGGGCTGTCGCGGCCCGCGTGAGCCATTGGCTTACCCTTACGCGGCCCGCCTAGCCACCTAGTTTACGCGTAGGTTTGCTGGGTCACGAGTTAGGGTTGCCAGATGGGTTATAGTGGCCCGAATGCTTATCCGGTCAAACTTAAGGTTGACGCGGCCCGCGTATGGCTAAGCTAATTCTTACGCGGCCCGCCTGAAACTCTAAAACTTTGATTTCTTGGTTTTTAATGCACAGTAGAGTTTCAGGGGTTCGGGTTTTTACTTGTGGGTCGGTTTAGGACATTTTTTGAAGGTCTTTACATCTACAATCATCCAGATTGCATCATTACCTTTTCTTGTTTTGGGTAATTTAGTAACAAAATCAATTGTTATCAATTCCCATTTCCATACAGGCATTTCTAACTGTTGCAATAAACCTGAAGGTTTCTGATGTTCAGCTTTGACTTGTGAACAAGTTAAACACTTTGCAACATATGCAACTATATCTTTTTTCATTCCTATCCACCAAAAATTCTTTCTTAAGTCCTGATACATCTTATCACTTCCAGGATGCATCATATACTTGGACTTATGGGCTTCTTCTAATATACGATGGCGTAGGTTTCCTAATTTAGGTATCCACATTCTTTTCTTATGGAATCTCCAAATTCCATCTGTTCCTTGTTCTAATTCCTTAATCATTCCTTTTAACTTTGCGGTATCATCCTTGATTACTGATTCTTGTGCCTTTCTAATATGTTCATTTAAATCTACTTGCAGATTTAACTTAAGAGAACGTACTCTTTTCGGCTTTTCATGATACTTTCGACTTAAAGCATCAGCTACTACATTTGCCTTTCCTGCATGATACTGGATATTACAATCATAATCGCTAAGTATCTCTATCCAGCGTCTTTGTCTCATATTTATTTCCGTTTGCCCAAAAACATACCTTAAAATCTTATGGTCGGTGAAAATGGTAAACTTACTACCGTATAGGTAATGTCTCCAAATTTTAAGGGCAAAAATTATAGCTCCTAATTCTAGATCATGGGTTGAATAATTCTCTTCATGATTCTTAAGTTGTCTAGAGGCGTAAGCTATAACCTTTTGACGTTGCATTAACACACATCCATAACCTAACTTAGAAGCGTCACAATAGATTACAAAATCTTCAGTTCCTTCTGGTAACGCTAGTATGGGTGCATGGGTTAATCTTTGCTTAAGAATTTTAAAGGCTTCTTCTTATTTTGGTCCCCATTCAAACTTAGCGGATTTACAGGTTAACTTAGTTAAGGGAATGGCTATTTTAGAAAAATTTCGAATAAATCTTCTATAATAACCGGTCAATCCTAAGAAACTTCTAACCTCGGTTGGTGACTCAGGGGTTTTCCATTTGGTAATTGCCTCGATTTTGGTGGGATCTACATGAATTCCTTCATGATTAACTAGATGTCCAAGAAATTGTACCTGTTCTAACCAAAACTCACACTTCGAAATCTTAGCATAAAGCTTTTCTTTTCTAAGTAAACTTAGAAGTGCGTGCAGATGCTTTGCATGTTCCTCTTTGCTTTTAGAATAAATAAGAATATCATCTATAATGACAATTATGAATTTATCCAAATATGGCTTACATATTCGGTTCATCATGTCCATAAATGCAGCTGGGGCATTGGTTAAACCAAATGGCATGACAGTAAATTCATAATGGCCATACCTTGTTCTGAAAGCGGTCTTAGGAATGTCCTCTTCCTGTACCTTTAATTGATGATATCCTGACCTTAAATCGATTTTAGAGAAAAATCGTGCTCCTTGCAATTGATCAAACAGATCATCTATTCTTGGTAATGGATACCGATTCTTAATCGTGACCTTGTTCAGTTCACGTTAGTCAATGCATATACGCATTGATCCGTCCTTCTTTTTAACGAATAAAATCGGTGCTCCCCATGGCGATGAGCTTAGCTGTATGAATCCCTTCTCCAACAATTCATCTAATTGTTTCTTCAGTTCCTGCATTTCTGCGGGTGCCAAAACGGTAAGGTGCTTTGGCAATTGGTGCAGTTCCCGGTATCAAATGGATTCTGAATTCAACTTCTCTATCTGGAGGTTGCCCCGGCAGCTCTTCTGAAAATATATCTGAAAACTGGGATACTACTGGAATATCCTTTAATTCTTTTCCTTTAGTGTTAGTGATTATAAAAATCAAATACACTAATGATCCTTTTCTTATATAACTTGTTGTTTTCATCACAGAGATGAACTTTGTGGATCTAAAGGTTTTATTTCCTTTAATTGTGATATTTTCACCCCTTGGTGAATTTACTTGGATTGACTTTCGATCACATAAAATACTGGCTTTATTGGATATTAACCAATCCATTCCTAACACAACATCAAATCCTGCCAGATTCATGGGGTAAAGGTTTGCAATAAATTTCTGATTTAAAATTTCTATTCTTGCTCCCTGCAAGATTTCAGAATTCTTAATAGTTTCCCCATTTGTTGTCTCTGCTAGACATTCTTGTGGTAGTTTAGTTAATGGTTGATTGAGAAGTTTGTAAAATGAAGTATTAATAAAACTTTGGTTTGCACCAGAGTCAAATAATACTTTAGCAAAAACATCATTAACTAAAAACGTACCGGGGATCACATCCGGGATCATCTTTGCTTCTTCTGCAGTCAGAACAAATGCTCTAGCATTTTTAGTATTCTTGGTGTTCGTGGCTGGAGCTAGCTTTGGACAGTTTGGCTTGATATGACCTTGTTCTCCACAGTTGTAGCATATCCTATTGTTAGGCTTCTTCCTACAGTCTTCCTCCTTGTGTCCAGATATTTTGCAAAAGTTACAGTATATGGAGCATCTTCCAGAATGCTTCCTTTTGCAATACTTATAGCAGGGTGCAGAGGTAGAACCTACATTTCTCCCACGGTTAGAATTTCCAGTACGAAATTCTTGGGTAAGCTTCTGGGTTAGGTTCCTCCTTTGATCCTCTTCTCGTGTACAGATTAATTCATCTGTCAAGGTGTTGGCTAGTTCTATAGCTTCTTCTATGGTTTGGGGTGTAGCTGCCTTGACTACATGCCTTATCTCCCCAATTAATCCCCAGATGTAACGGGAGATTAATACTGGTTCAGGTGATGCAAGGGTTGGTACTATTCGGGCATATTCAAAGAATAATGTAGTATAACCCTTACTAACTACCCCAATCATCCTAAGATTTAGGAATTTGTTTGCTATCTGTTCTTTTTCATTAGGAGGACAGAATTTCCTTTCTACCATGTTTTTAAATTCCTCCCATTCCATATTATAAGTTCTATCTCTTCCCTAGACTGGAGGATAGTATTCCACCATTCTAGTGCTGAATTCTTAAACATATTGGAAGCAAACATTATCTTATCCTCTTCCGCGCATCTACTTATTCTTAAGACTGCCTCAGTCTTTTCTATCCAGCGTAGAGATGCAACGGGCCCTTCATTGCCCGAGAATTCCATTGGTTTACAAGACCAGAATTCTTTATAAGAACAACCGTAAGACACAGTTCTTCTTCTTTCGGGAATGGGAACTTGAAGTACGGGTCCATTGTTCACACCGTGTTCAGGTTCAGAGGGTCGTTTACTATCATGTTTACTTTTATTTTCCGCTTCCTTAATCGTTTTGATAATATATGGCATCGCATCTATTATCCCTTGTGCCACTATATGTTGCATGGCACTGTTATTCACTTGGTTTCCATTATTGTTGTCGTTCGGATTTTCGTTATCCGGGTTATTGTTACTCTGGTTATCATTATTCTGGTTTTCCTGGTTTACTTCGTTGTCCATCTGAATTTTAAACATTTATCAATTATTAATATCACAAAATAATTAATAATTTAGGCAACAACCACATAACACACATATTGGTCAAAAGCGTCGAGCATTGCGACTTACTCTTTCTTATATAGTATGCTTTTAATACAAACCAATACTGGAAATTAAAAATTACAATACTAATATGCATTGCTAACCACAAAGTGGTCTATACTATAACATATATTATTATTATTATTTATTACACATATACATTTATTTTTTTCACATATTATATATATATATTATTATTATTATTATTATTATTATTATTATTATTATTATTATTATTATTACTACTATCTCCTCCATCACCTTCATGGATATGGATTCATCCAGAAATCCATATGGCGCTCGTCGTACTTCCAGACGAGTCGCTTTCCGACCTGCCTCATTCTCTCACTATTCTCTAAAATCTCTTCTGTCGCAACCCCCGATCCCTTATCCCCGGGAACGGGCGGCCGCGAGCCAGTTTTGGTGGTATCGCGTGTATATTCAATATTGGCAGCGGAATTTTTCATCAGGACCGTAGTTAGGAAATATTTGATCAGAGTAAAATACCACATTTTCATAGTATTAAGTAAATGGGTTAAAACCCAAGTTCATAGTACACACTTTTTCATAGGAATAAATCCTAGTTATTTAATAAAAAAAACATCTATTTTATTTTTGGTAACTTTATTGCCACTTTTCCAAGCCTTCAGTGCTGTCCAGCTGGCTTCTAATTGGCTTTCACATTTTGTTACCTGAAACGCGTTTTAAAAACATTTGTCAGTGGGAAATACTGGTGAGTGAATCCCAGTTTAATCAAGTTTAAATAATCATTTCACAGTGTACAGTATTGAGGGCGATCCCGCAATTATATTTGTTTCCAAGACATAACAATTAACATCCATGGTACTGTCGAACCCGACTTGTGGAAATGTTACTCCTTGACCAGGTGGTAACAAATTTTGTATACAAAACCCCAACATACTCATCATAATTGTATTCTTACAAATACTCAATAACTGTCATTCGCATGGAAAAGTATTTAAGGTTTTGTAAAAACATTTAACAAAAATGTTTACAAAAAGTGGATCAACTCACATTGCTGTCTTAGATTTTCCGTAAGGGTTTCCTGGTGACAATCTATAATTTACACAAAAGCACACGCGTTAGTATAATAACCCATTTTAACATTAGTAATACCCTCCCTGAGACGGCAGTCCAACGACTACGTCGGGCAGAACCACGATAGCCGTTACGAAACCCTAGATAAATCGGGCAGCGTATCTAATATGTATCCAGGGGTTATAATACTTACAACGGAGCAGAACCTCGCTAATTAGGGGGTATAATACCCGCGTATTACTTCTACTACTCAGAAATTGTGATTGAGAAATGAAAAATGGGACGAGCAGACTGAAGATCCGATGCGTTCTATTTATAGTTGCTGATTCTGGGTTTGTCGCGGCCCGCGTAACATATGGGCAGGGCTTACGCGGCCCGCGTTGACTCCAGGTCAACGTATAGCTGGGCTGAGTCGACAACTAGCTCCGCCGGGTGTTGGGCCACATGGCGGCCCCGGGCCGTGCCACATTCTAGGACACTCGCGGCCCGCGTAAGGTTGAGGTGGGGTTCACGCGGCCCGCCTCAACTTAAAATTCAGATTTTAAATTATTTTTAATACTATTTAATATATTTGAGGCCCGTTTTCGCGTATGGGGTGTATTTTGGAACATATTGGAATATTTTAAAATATTTTGGGGTGTCAAAAATATTATGAGGGTGTCAGTTTTATTGAGGATCGTTACATCCTCCCCACCTTGTTTTAGAGCTCGTCCTAGAGATTTACTGGAATAAGTGCGGATATTTCCTTTGCATTTCTGACTCGAGCTCCCATGTGTACTCAGGTCCTCTTTTGGAGTCCCACTTCACTTTGACCAGAACTAATCTCTTATGCTTGAGATTCTTGACTTTCCTGTCTTCAATCTGTAGGGGCCTTTCTACAAATTTGAGTTGTTCATTTACCTCTATGTCCTTAAGAGGTACTACTAGTGATTCGTCAGCTAAGCATTTCTTGAGATTAGATACATGAAATACATCATGTATTCCTGCCATTTCCTCTGGCAGTTGTAGCTGATAGGCTACAGGTCCTATTCTTCTAATAATCTCAAATGGTCCAACATACCTGGGACTTAGCTTTCCCCGTTTGACGAATCTTACTATTCGTTTCCAAGGAGAGACCTTCAATAATACTTTATCTCCTACTTGAAATTCCAACGGTTTGCGTCGGTTATCGGCATAGCTCTTTTGTCGATCTCGTACTGCTTTTAGTCGTTCCTTGACTTGAATAATCTTATCGGTTGTTTCTTGTACTATCTCAGGTCCAGATAGTTGCTTCTCCCCAATTTCTGCCCAACAGACTGGGGTTCGGCACTTTCGTCCATAAAGTGCTTCGAATGGTGCAGCATTGATACTTGTGTGATAACTATTATTATAAGAAAATTATATTAAAGGTAAGTGATCATCCCAATTACCTCCGAAATCAATTACACAAGCTCTAAGCATGTCCTCCATCGTCTAAATCGTTCTTTCGCTTTGTCCGTCCGTTTGAGGATGATAAGCTGTGCTTAGATTTAACTTGGTTCCCATTGCCTTTTGGAAACTTGACCAAAAATGAGAGGTAAATCGGCTATCCCTATCATAAATAATTGATAAAGGTATTCCATGTAATGAAACAATTTCATTTACATATAACTTAGCTAATTGTTCCATACTGAAGGTTTCCTTCATTGGTAGGAAATGAGCTGACTTGGTTAGTCTATCTACAATCACCCAGATTGTATCATTTCCTTTCTTTGTTTTGGGTAATTTGGTAACAAAATCCATTGTTATTAATTCCCATTTCCACACTGGCATTTCTAATTGTTGTAACAAACCTGAGGGTTTCTGGTGTTCAGCTTTAACTTGTGAACAAGTTAAACATTTAGAAACATAGGCTGCTATGTCCTTTTTCATTCCTATCCACCAGAAATTCTTCCTTAAATCCTGGTACATTTTATCATTTCCTGGGTGCATCGTATATTTAGACTTATGAGCTTCTTCTAATATACATTGACGTAGGTTTCCTAATTTAGGTATCCACATTCTCTTTTTATGGAATCTCCAAATTCCATCTATTCCTTGTTCCAATTCTTTTAGCATACCTTTTAATTTTTCAGAATCATTCTTGATTACTGATTCTTGTGCCTTTCTGATTTGTTCATTTAAATCTACTTGTAGATTTAATTTAAGAGAACGTACCATTTTTGGCTTTTCATGATACTTTCGGCTTAAAGCATCTGCCACTACGTTTGCTTTTCCTTCATGATACTGGATATTACAATCATAATCACTAAGTAATTCCATCCAGCGTCGTTGTCTCATATTTAATTCTTTTTGCCCGAAAACATATCTTAAGCTCTTATGATCTGTGAATATGGTAAACTTACTACCATAAAGATAATGTCTCCAAATTTTCAAAGCAAAAATTATTGCTCCTAATTCTAGATCATGGGTTGAATAATTCTCTTCATGATTCTTAAGTTGTCTAGACGCATAAGCTATAACCTTTTGGCGTTGCATCAATACACATCCATAACCTAATTTGGAAGCGTCACAATAGATTACAAAGTCTTCAGTTCCTTCTGGTAATGCTAGTATGGGTGTATGGGTTAATCTTTGCTTAAGAATTCTAAAAGCTTCTTCTTGTTTTGGTCCCCATTCAAACTTAATGGATTTACAAGTTAACTTAGTTAAAGGAATGGCTATTCTAGAAAAATCTCGAATAAATATTCTATAATAACCGGCCAATCCTAAGAAACTTCTAACCTCGGTTGGTGACTCAGGGGTCTTCCATTTGGTAATTGCCTCGATCTTTGTGGGATCCACATGAATTCCTTCATGGTCACTAAGTGTCCAAGAAATTGTACCTGTTCTAACCAAAACTCACACTTTGAAAATTTAGCATAAAGCTTTTCTTTTCTTAATATACTTAAAAGTGCGTGCAAATGTTTTGCATGATCTTACGGGCCCCGTGTGACAGCCCTTAATTGGCCACGTGTGACAATGGAAAGCAACAACCGTTCAAGTGGCTTTTCCGTATATATAGCAAAATCCATGTTGTAAATTATGTGTCACACCCCGACCACGTAAAACAACAAATCGTGGCGGAAATGTCGGGGAGTGTTGTAACAGAATTATTGCTTCTCAACCATGGAATACAAAAAGTTTCGTTTTATTTATTCATTAAGAAATTTACATTGTTTTAACACGAAACAAACAAGTTACATATCGACTATCACTGTTATTATGTCACTAAGGCCTCATCCAGATGCTATGTGACTTATGCATCCTAGCAATCAACATCAAACAACAACACCTGAAACATATGTAAAAACAAAGTCAGCAAAGAAATTGCTGGCGAGCACATAGGTTTTATAAGAGTGTCGGATTCATGGCTAGTTTACATGTTGCAATACCTTATTAAAAACCTTGTTTTGAAAAGAGTATAATATTTCAACATAATTAACCAACTCAAATCAAGCGGGTTATAATTTATAAAACCTCGTAGCCATGATTCTTAACCCAAAAACATTTGTTTTAGTAAACCAAATTGTAAATCATTTCGTAAAAACTCGTTAATAAAACTCGTATGGTTTATAACTTCTTGAAAACATCGTTATATGACATCGTTTCAAAATCGTTTCCCCAGTGAACTAAATAATGACACAAAATGTAGTATGATAAGAGCACTTATATTAAGATGTACCAGCGGCGTATCTACCATGTTTTTATCATGCTACACCCGTCCCATTATCTAATCACAACCCAAAACCAATCGTTTAATCAAATCATTTATCTCGTTTAAGTCGTTTCAAATCGTTTAATTCGCCCCAAAATCGTTTAACTCGTTTTAATTCTGAAAACTACTTTTGGTCGTCTCGCTAATAACATTCAAACCTTCGTGACTCGACTATCTTTTCTTCTGGCATTAACAAACCACCAAAGGGTAAGTTAACAAACAGATTCAGTCATTACCCACCTAACCCACACATAACCATGGGTGCAGTACGATAACGAGATTTGTCAGATCCTATGGTACCATAACCTAATACTGGTCGGCTTGATCAATGCTAATGAATGTCATTCGTTATGTAACTACAACCAACGAGTTTGTTCACTTTATCGAAATCGTTATTAATTTAGTATAAACCATTTTAATCGCTTTTGAAACCATCGTTTAAACCTCGAAAATCGTTTAACATATGAATCACCCCAAAACAATTGAAAACAGTAAAATAGGGGAACTATGTACTCACATGAAGTGCAAAGTATCCTCAATCAATAGAACTTCAACAAACTCAAGCAAACCAGAGAAATCAAGCAGCACCTAGTAATCGAATCACTAGATAAATAATCGACACCTAAATCGGAAAATCGGACAGAATGAGGTCTTGTAAACCAAATGAGTGTTGGAACTCATGTGATATGGTTTAACAAAGCCTACATTCTAAATCGGAACCTAACCTAAGTGCTTTCGACCCATTGCGACCCATTAAGGTAGCTTACGCTACTTTAACGCGTCGTTCGCGCAAAGCGCGTTCGAGACGTCTAACTAGTCCTATGACAAGTATTATATGCCTAAACATGTTTAAATATGTTGCAAAATTAGTTATGTGACAAAATTTTATGTTACATATGCTTAATTACCAATTATGCATGAAAAGGGCATTTTGGTCATTTACCTAAGGCATATAAATTACCTATCATACAACTAATTAAACCTCAGTGAACATAAGGTATAACCTCGGAATGTTATTCCCTATGCAACTATGGTCACTAAACATGTTTGGTCGGATCCTAATGATCGACCAAACGGGTCGAGTTCGAAAGTCTAAGCGGGTGTTTAGTCCGCTTGACTTATGACTCTACACAAGCACTAAACTAAAAGTGACGAGCTAAACATGTTAAGACATGTTTAGTTAAGTTAGAAATCAAGTTTTGATATCAAAACAAACGGTTTTGATACCGAAGAGTAGTTTGGTTACAAAATACGCATAAATACGCATTTTGGCCAAAACTACGACTCGTCACTACGCCTAGTCAATGTGGTAATCAGTAGGTATAGTCACAAGGGACTATAACCATCGTGATTACGCTCACGTTGCAAAGTTCATATGAACTTTGTGTTGACCATTGACTGGTCAAAGCTGAAAGTCAAACTCTGTTTGACTTTCATGCTTGAAATACAAGAACAAGCAAGAAGAGGACTTACAAAGGGCCAAGAAGGTGTTTTGATTCAAAGTTACTCAGGTATGAGGTGTTAAAACCTCAACTTAGAGCAGAAGTTGAATCAAGGTGTGAAAAACCCAAATGAGGAAGCTTGCTATTTATAGGAGGTTGAGATCAATAGGATCATTCCATATGTTTAGAGGGTGTAATCTTGGCCATACATGTGGATACATTTTATTAGAATACAATGGGGGCCGAAAACCAGCTCAAGGTATTGCAAAAGTTACAAAAAAGACCCCCAAGTTCAACCCCGTTGCTGAAAAATGCAGAAAATTAAGTTTCTGTCCAGATCAGTTGCTCGCGTTGCGCGACGGCTAACCCACATAGTGGTGGCGCGACGCCAGCAGGTGCCCAGTTCCAGAAAGTTTCACATAATTACAGTTTTGGTCCCTGCACATGTTTAACGCCTTTTTCGATGCGCTTAAACCTCGTTAACCCCATTTCAAGGCTCTAAAATGAAGTTAAAGTATAAGGAACATGAAAAATGCTCAAAAACATCTCGGATGTCGGTTTGTTTGGTCGTACGGTTGCGTTATTCGGTTAATTACGACGGAAGTCGTAACGAACGCAAAATCGATCCAAATTAAGGGACGAATGGAATTTTATCATGCCAATCACTAAAATAAAATATTTTCATGATTACATAAATTTTTGGATGTCCGGATATATTCAGAACGTAAGATATGCGCGAAAATGCAAACTTGTGCACTTTTTGACGCTTTTAGTCCCTATTGATCAATAAAGTTTATTTTAGCATACCGAACCCCTCAAAGCCTATTTCTAAGCTATGTAAAGGATATTAAGGGTATGTTTAACTTATGATCAAGTTCCGGAATGTTCGTTACTATACAAATCGATATAGTTTCACAGTTTGACACAATTAGTCCATGTGATCGAACAAACTTGATTTCAACACACCAAACCATCCAAAGCTTATTTCTAAGTTATGTGGAGGTTATTTAAGGTATGTTAAGCCTATGTCACTATTCCAGAGTGTTTTTCGCGTTATACTGATTGCGTTTACGCACCAGTTTGCGTATAACCTTCCAGAAAGCGATTTAAAGCTTGAAATTGGAATCGAATCGAATCAAATCGTAAAATCATCAAACACAAATACACACATAATAAAACCAAAACACATATAATAACACCAAAGCACATTGTTTTATTGATAACCAACATTGTTTTACATTGTATATCGATTACAGAGCACAGTTGTCACAGTCTCCCCTACTTCAGGAAATTTCGTCCTGAAATTTTAACTAGAGGAAGCTTGTGAAAACAAATGTGGATACTTCGTCTTCATCTGGTCCTCATGTTCCCAAGTGAACTCTGGGCCACGTTTGGATTCCAAGCAAATTTTGACTTATCAAATCCGTTTGTTCTTCAACTGTTTGAATGCACGGTCCGTTATCTCCACAGGTTTCTCAACAAAGTGCATCGTTTCATCGATTTGAATCTCGTCGAGAGGAATGTGAAGATCAGCATCAGCTAAACACTTTCGTAAATTGGACACGTGAAAAGTTGGATAAATATTTTCAAGCTCTGGAGGTAGCTCTAGTCGATAGGCAACCTTTCCAATTCTTTCAACAATCTTGAATGGTCCAACATACCGGGGTGCAAGTTTTCCTTTCTTTCCAAATCTCACCACTCCTTTCCAAGGTGACACCTTGAGTAGGACACGGTCTCCGACTTGAAATTCTAAGGGCTTGCATCGCATATCCGCGTAACTCTTTTGACGGCTTCGAGCTGTCACAAGATTATCGCGAATTTTCTTGATTTTGTCTGTTGTTTCTAGAATGAGCTCAGGTCTAGTAAGCTGAGCTTCACTGATCTCATTCCAACAGACAGGTGAACGACATTTTTGACCGTAGAGAGCTTCGAATGGTGCCATATTAATACTAGCATGATGACTATTGTTGTAAGAGAACTCGATCAATGGAAGATGAGAATCTCAATTACCACCAAAGTCTATTACGCATGCTCTAAGCATATCCTCAAAAGTTTGAATCGTTCTCTCAGATTGTCCATCTGTTTGGGGATGATAAGCAGTGCTTAGATTTAGTTGGGTTCCCAAAGCAGATTGCATGGTCTTCCAGAAATGAGATGAAAACCGAGCATCACGATCAGAAATGATATCCAAAGGAACACCAAGTCGTGATACAATCTCATCAACATAAATCTTTGCAAGTTTATCAGCAGATAGATCCTCGCGAATTGAAATAAAATGAGCTGATTTCGTTAAACGATCGATAACAACCCAAATCGCATCGTGACCCTTAGATGTACGCGGTAATTTAGTGATGAGATCCATTGCAATGTTCTCCCACTTCCAAACCGGTATCTCTGGTTGTACAAGCAAACCAGAAGGTCATTGATGTTCAGCCTTAACTTTGAGACAAGTTAGGCATTTCGATACATACAAGGCAACATCCTTCTTCATACTAGGCCACCAATACTGAGTACGAAGATCCTTGTACATTTTATCAGCACCAGGATGGATAGAATATCGAGACTTATGAGATTCGTCCATTACCAAGGTGCGAAGATCGTCTTGTTTCGGAATCCACAAACGATCCTTGAAATAAAGCAAACCATCGTCTTTCTTTTTGAGTTTAAGCTCAAGTTGAAGCGGTAGCTCATATTTCAATAAACCTTTGATCACACAAGATCGTTGAGCTTGAAGGACACGAGCTTGAATATCAGATAGAGTTTGAACAGAATGAAGCTTGACTCGCTCCTTTCGACTTAGCGCATCGGCCACAACATTCGCCTTACCAGGATGGTAGCGAATCTCGCAATCGTAATCGTTCAAGAGCTCAACCCATCGTCGTTGCCTCATGTTCAGCTCCTTCTGATTTAGAATATGCTGGAGACTTTTGTGGTCTGTGAAAACCACACATTTCGTGCCATAGAGGTAGTGTCTCCAGATTTTGAGAGCAAAAACCACAGCTCCCAACTCAAAATCATGAGTTGTGTAGTTCTTCTCGTGAACTTTCAGCTATCTTGACGCATAAGCTATCACTTTACCTCGTTGCATAAGAACGCAACCAAGTCCTAGATTCGACGCGTCACAATAGACAACGAAATCATCATTTCCCACGGGCAAAGATAGAACAGGAGCATCACAAAGCTTTTGTTTTAGCGTTTGAAACGCTTCTTCTTGCTTAGGTCCCCACTCAAAAGGCTTATTCTTCTGAGTCAAAGCAGTGAGTGGAACCACGATCTTTGAGAAGTTTGAAATGAAACGTCGATAATATCCAGCGAGACCGAGAAACGAACGAATTTCTGTAGGTGTCGTCGGTGTGTTCCAATTCTTAATTGCAACAATCTTGGATGGATCCACATGAATACCCTGCTCGTTGACTATATGACCCAAGAACTGAACTTCTTTAAGCCAAAATTCACACTTGGAGAATTTAGCAAAAAGTTGTTCCTTCTTAAGGAGTTCCAATGTTAAGCGAAGGTGTTGCTCGTGCTCGGCTCGAGACTTTGAATAAATGAGAATATCGTCGATGAACACAATGATGAACTTGTCTAAATAAGGTTTACAGACCATATTCATTAAGTCCATGAAGATAGCTAGGGCATTCGTTAAACCAAAAGGCATGACAGTGAACTCGTAATGCCCATATCTGGTACGGAAAGCAGTTTTGGGAACATCTTCTTTGAGAACACGAAGTTGATGATATCCAGAACGCAGATCGATCTTGGAAAAGCATGAAGCACCTTGCAGCTGGTCGAAGAGATCATCAATTCGGGGTAGGGGATATCGATTCTTGATGGTAAGTCCATGAAGCACCTTGCAACTTATCATCTTTCTTTTTCACAAAGAGGACAGGAGCTCCCCAAGGCAAAAAGCTCGGACGGATGAATCCTTTATCAGACAACTCTAGAAGCTGTTTTGATAACTCTTGCATCTCGGACGGTTCAAGATGATAAGTTGCTTTCGCAATCGGGTTGGCATTGGGTACAAGGTCAATATGAAACTCGACTTGACGAACTGGAGGCAAACCAGGCAGTTCATCAGGAAACACCTATGGATAATCCTGAACAATCGGAATATCCTGAATACTCTTGCTCTTGCCTTTCTCCTCAGTGACATTTGCCAGGAAAGCAACATATCCTTTTCGCAAATAACTTTGGGCTTTCGTACACAACATAAGCTTCAATCCACCTGAAGGTTTCTCGCCACGAACTTCCAGAACATCGCCAGACGGAAGAGGAATACGAACAATCTTATCGAAACAAACCACCTCAGCATGGTGTTTGGTTAACCAATCCATCCCCACTATAATATCGAAGCTCCCAAGTTGCATCAGTGTGAGGTCAATAGGAAAAAGATGGTTATCAAGGTTTAACTGACAATCATGAATAACAGAATCGAGAACAAGAGGTTTACCAGTAGTAACTTCGACAGATACGAGTTTCCTCAGTTTAGTTCTAGGTATCGCAAGTAAAGGTTCAAAAGATAACGAAACAAAACTTCTATCGGCACCAGAATCAGAAAGAATAGATGCAGGTCGATTGTTAACAAGAAACGTACCATTGAAAACCTCGTTGTCAGCCCTTGCTTCGTTTGCATTCAAGTTGTACGCTCGTCCACGAGCGGGATTTACATTCGCGTTGACATTCACGTTCGGATTCGCATTTGCATTCGCCAACCTCGGACAGTTGTTGCGGAAGTGACCAAACTCTCCACAATTGAAACATGAACCCGGTGGGAATCTAGCAGCATTTCCCTGAACTGGAGCTTGATTCTGAACAATCTGATTCTGACCCAAATGACAGATGTTGGCCAGATGCCCAAGCTTACCAGACGTTGTGCATTGCTTGCAAGCTTGTTGTGCAACATGATGACCGTTGCAGCGAGCACAATGAGGTGCGGTACCAGCATACACTTTCTTCGCAGGCGGTTGAGCCAGTGGGTTCTGAGCTGTTACTGCAAAATTCTGAGCACCCTTTCATTTCTCGACTTCTTCGACGACTCACCTTTCTTATCCTTACCCTTTTCCTTGACAGAATCGGTCGACTTCTTCTTATCACCCTTGCGGGTAAGTTTACCCTTCCTGACCTGAGACTCAGTCAGGGTAGCAGACAACTCGATCGCGTGACGAACAGTAGTAGGATTAATGCCAGTCACAATATCCTGTATGGAATTGGGTAAACCATCGATATACCTCTCTATCGCTTTCTCCAACGGGGTAACCATAGTAGGACACAAAAGACTGAGTTCCTCAAAATGATCCGTATATGCACGGTGTTCTCCCCCATCTTGCTTTAGATCGTCAAACTCTCGTTCCAAAGGTCGAATTTCGTGACAGGGACAAAACTCTTTCATCATGAGAGCTCGAAGCTCTTCCCATGTCTGTGCCAATGCCACTTCGGCACCCCTATCACGCATCACTCCGTTCCACCACGTAAGAGCACGCTTCTCAAACACACTTGATGCAAATTCAACCTTACGCCCATTCGGACACTGCACATGTCTGAATGTGCTCTCGATACTCTCGACCATTGAAGGAGCGCGGTTGCTCATTGAGACCCAGAAAACTTAAGCGGTTTAGCAGAATTGAAATTCTTGAAATTACACTGTGCATTGTTATTATTATTGTTGTTGTATAACTCGTGGATTTGGGTCACAACGCCTGGAAGCACAGCAGCCATTTGCTGAGAGACAAGGGCTGCGACTTCTTCAGTAGTAAAAGATTGTGCATCACGTCGAGGAGGCATTGTCTAAAAGGAAATAGGGGATTCGAGTGAGATTGACAATTGGAAAAACAAAAGAGGTATTGAAAATATCAACAAAACACAAGGAAGGCGATCATTTGTTCGTTACCTCGAACAAACAAACGACACGCAGTGACTAATCAAAGTAAATGGGTCAAAATAACATATCACGAAGACATGCTCGCCTATAAGTGAACACTCACCCCAAGAGTTCCCAGGTAAGAGTGACTGGTCTGATTATGTGGATTTGTACGAACACTCTAGCCTTAGACAGAAAACTCAGGGTACAGGCATTCACTCTTCCAGTTTGCACGTGTTCACATTATTTAGACCCAAACTTTGATGAGATTTTGAAAACTCAAAAGGCACCAAGCCAAATATGAGTCAAACTGGAAGGGTTCAAAACCTAGTAATCAATCATCCTAGAACGGATGATTAATTTTCGAAGCAGATTCGAAATTTGTGTTCTCGTTGTGGTTATCACCTAAGGGTAGGTGATGGTTTTGTTTTTAAAAATCTAAACGCAGAAAACTTGCGTTAGGGTCCTAAAAGTTATAGTCTAGGTCAAAGTACGATAACGGGATTTGTCAGATCCTATGGTACCATAACCTAATACTGGTCGGCTTGATCAACGCTAATGAATTTCATTCGTTATGTAACTACAACCAGCGAGTTTGTTCACTTTATCGAAATCGTTATTAATTTAGTATAAACCATTTTAATCGCTTTTGAAACCATCGTTTAAACCTCGAAAATCGTTTAACATATGAATCACCCCAAAACAATTGAAAACAGTAAAATAGGGGAACTATGTACTCACATGAAGTGCAAAGTATCCTCAATCAATAGAACTTTAACAAACTCAAGCAAACCAGAGAAATCAAGCAGCACCTAGTAATCGAATCACTAGATAAATAATCGACACCTAAATCGGAAGATTGGACAGAATGAGGTCTTGTAAACCAAATGAGTGTTGGAACTCATGTGATATGGTTTAACAAAGCCTACATTCTAAATCGGAACCTAACCTAAGTGCTTTCGACCCATTGCGACCCATTAAGGTAGCTTACGCTACTTTAACGCGTCGTTCGCGCAAAGCGCGTTCGAGACGTCTAACTAGTCCTATGACAAGTATTATATGCCTAAACATGTTTAAATATGTTGCAAAATTAGTTATGTGACAAAAGTTTATGTTACATATGCTTAATTACCAATTATGCATGAAAAGGGCATTTTGGTCATTTACCTAAGGCATATAAATTACCTATCATATAACTAATTAAACCTAAGTGACCATAAGGTATAACCTCAGAAGGTTATTCCCTATGCAACTATGGTCACTAAACATGTTTGGTCAAATCCTAATGATCGACCAAACGGGTCGAGTTCGAAAGTCTAAGCGGGTGTTTAGTCCACTTGACTTACGACTCTACACAAGCACTAAACTAAAAGTGACGAGCTAAACATGTTAAGACATGTTTAGTTAAGTTAGAAAACAGGTTTTGATATCAAAACAAACGGTTTTGATACCCAAGAGTAGTTTGGTTACAAAATACGCATAAATAAGCATTTTGGCCGAAACTACGACTCGTCACTACGCCTAGTCAACGTGGTAATCAGTAGGTATAGTCACAAGGGACTATAACCATCGTGATTACGCTCACGTTGCAAAGTTCAAATGAATTTTGTGTTGACCATTGACTGGTCAAAGCTGAAAGTCAAACTCTGTTTGACTTTCATGCTTGAAATACAAGAACAAGCAAGAAGAGGACTTACAAAGGGTCCAAGAAGGTGTTTTGATTCAAAGTTACCCAGGTATGAGGTGTTAAAACCTCAACTTAGAGCAGAAGTTGAATCAAGGTGTGAAAAACCCAAATGAGGAAGCTTGCTATTTATAGGAAGTTGAGATCAATAGGATCATTCCATGTGTTTAGAGGGTGTAATCTTGGCCATACATGTGGGTACATGGTATTAGAATACAATGGGGGCCGAAAACCAGCTCAAGGTATTGCAAAAGTTACAAAAAAGACCCCCAAGTTCAACCCTGTTGCTGAAAAATGCAGAAAATTAAGTTTCTATCCAGATCAGTTGCTCACGCTGCGCGACGGCCAACCCACATAGTGGTGGCGCGACGCCAGCAGGTACCCAGTTCCAGAAAGTTTCACATAATTACAGTTTTGGTCCCTGCACATGCTTAAGGCCTTTTTCAATGCGTTTAAACCTCGTTAACCCCATTTCAAGGCTCTAAAATGAAGTGAAAGTATAGGGAACATGAAACATGCTCAAAAACATCTCGGATGTCGGTTCATTTGGTCGTACGGTTACGTTATTTGGTTAATTACGACGGAAGTCGTAACAAACGCAAAAACGATCCAAATTAAGCAACGAATGGAATTTTATCATGCCAATCACTAAAATATAATATTTTAATAATTACATAAATTTTTGGATGTCCGGATATGTCACACCCCGACCACGCGAGACAACGAAACGTGGCGGAAACGTCGGGGAGTGTTGTAACAGAATTAATTGTTTCACAACCATGGAAATTAAAGTTTCGTTTTATTAATCAAATAAGAGAGTTACATTGTTTTAAACAAGAAACAAAGAGTACATAACAAAAATTAACTAGTTCTTGTCTTGTTTTAAGTTACTAAGGCACAGGTCCGCCTAAGTATGTCTTGATAAGTCCTATGCATCAACTCCTGAAAACACATGTGAAAATAGGTACGTCAGCATAAAAATGCCTGTGAGATACATAGGTTTTGTGAAAATAGGATTCATGACTTGTAAGTTTAAGAAAATGTTTAATAAAGTTTAGTCATGAACCTTGTAAATTGATTTGTTTTGTAAATCGTTGAAAAACAATAAGTTCAGATGATATGTATAAATAAGAAAATAATGTATGGTTAAATGAATAACCATGTAAAATGAGTTTGTTGTATAAGATAAGTTGTTTGTAAAACAATGTCTTGTGAAAAGTATGTTATTTGTATAAAATGTTATATGTCTCAAATTGAAATGATTCAAATAACGCTACGATATGTAATACCATACAAACACTTATATATAGGAAGTACCAGCGGCATATCCACCATGCTTGTATCATATTACACACGCCTCGTTACTTAAATCACTTACTCAAACCAAACCACCAAGATGTAATGTTTAACAATTGTAGAAATGTTTAGGTATAGTCAAATGGTTCACATAGTTCAATAGATACAAATGGTTCACATAATGTAATATAATGTGTTCATATGCTGGATGAGCATATGCAACAAAATGTAATGTAAAACAACGTACTAATAGTGTACTAATGAACATAGCAAGTATATGATGTGAAAACATGGGAAAACATGAAAGTAACAAGTAGGCACATGTGTTTCACCCCAAAGTGTTTGGAAAACAGTAAAAGAGGGGTCTATATACTCACTTGAGATTGCTTAGTAGTCCTTGAGTAACAACCAAACAATGCTAGAGATCACGGAAATCAAACGGCACCTAATATAGGTAACTACGTTAATAAACCGAACCTAAATCGGAGGATCGGATAGAATGAGGGCTCGTAAACCAAATGAGTATGGGGACTCATGTAATATGGTTTAACAAAGCCTACATACTAAAATGAAACCTAACCTAAGTGCTTACGACCCATTACGACCCGTTTAGGTAGCTTATGCTACTTTAACGCGTCGTTCGCGTAAAACGCGTTCGGAACGCCTAACTAGCCCTATGATAAGTAAAATATGCCTTAACATGTCTAATATCGTTTCCAAATTAGTTTAGATACCAAAAGTTATGTTACATATGCTTAAAATGAATTTTGGCGTGAAAAGGGTATTTTGGTAATTTACCTAAGGCATATATACTACCTATCATACAACTACTCAAACAATGTGACCATAAAGTATAACCTCGGAAGGTTATTCCCTATACAACTATGGTCACCTAATGTGTTTGGTCGGATCCTAATGATCGACCAAACGGGTCGGGTTCAAAAGTATAAGCGATTGTTTAGATCGCTTACCTTACGACCCTATATAAGCACTAAACTAAAAGTGACGAGCTAATCATGTTAAAACATGCTTAACTAAGTTTAGAAAACAGGTTTGGTATCAAAACAAATGGATTTGATAACAAAGAGTAGTTTGGTTACAAAATACGCAAGAATGCGCGTTTTGGCCGAAACTACGACTCGTCACTGAGCCTAGATAACGTGGTAATCAGTAGGTATATTTACTAGGGACTATAACCATCGTAATTACGCTCATGTTATGAAGTTCAAACGAACTTCGCATTGACCATAAATTGGTCAACGCAGAAAGTCAAACAAAGTTTGACTTTTAACGCTAAACGAATAAAAAGAACGAAGGAACACTTACAAAGGGTCCCCGAAAGCTAATCTTGATCAAATAACCCAGGTATGAAGCAATGGCTTCAACTTAGAGTCTTTTAGATCAGATTTGTGGGTTTTGGGGTTGAGATGGGTTGGGTATTTATAGTAAATGGACAACCGTTAGGATCGTTTATCGAATAACGTGATCGAATCTCATTCGTACATGTGTTGGAATGTTTTGGTAACTCATTTTGCCCCCACCACCAGAGATTGACATGTGGCATTGGCCTTTGGGGGGTTGAAAGGCTGTTAACAGCAGTTAAAACGAGTTGCTGCATCTGGCCCCTGCTTACGGACCGTAATGGTGATGGCTTACGGTCCGTAAGCCATCAACTTTGGCAGAATTACACTTTTGGTCCCTGCACCTTGTTTCGTCGCGTAACGACACTTCTAACACCCCTCAAATCCAATTTCAAGCTCCACAATGATGTTAAGACATAGGGAACATGAAATATGCTTGAAAACATCACGGATGTCGGTTCGTTTGGCCGTACGATCGCGTTGTTCGGTTAATTACGACGGAATGCGTATAAGCGCGAAAAACGATCCAAATTGCGTGACGAATGGATTTTTGACAAGCCAAACACTAAAGCATAATATTATAATGCTTACATAAATTTTTGGATGTCCGGATGTATTCAGAACGTAAGTTATGCGCGAAAATGCAAACTTATGCACTTTTTGACGCTTTTAGTCCCTGAATGACCCAAAAGTTTATTTTAGCACACCGAACTCCTCAAAGCCTATTTCTAAGCTATATAAAGGATATTTATGGTGTGTTTAACTTATGTTCATGTTCCGGAATGTTTGTTACAGTACGAATCGGCATACTTTCGCAGTTTGTCGAATTTAGTCTCTGTAAGCGATTTAAACTTGATTTTGTCATACCAAAGCCTTCAAAACTTATTTCTAAGTTATGTGAAGGTTATCTAAGGTATGTTAAGCCTATTTCACTATTCCGGAGTGCTCGTTGCATTAAACTGGTTATATCTACGCATCAGAACGCGTATAACCCTCCAGAAAGCGATTTAAAGCTTGAAATCGAACAAGAGTTGATATGTGCAAACGATACACATATTTTTACAAATCCCAAGTATGAAATACAATATTTCATTGGTTTGGCATTTGTTTGATGGTTGAAGTGACACAGGTGTCACAGTCTCCCCTATTTTAGGAAATTTCGTCCCGAAATTTAATTTTAGGAGAAACTTGTGAGGACGACGGTGATGTTTTCGCTTTGAATGAACCCCTTGAACCCTAAGTAGAACTCTGGGCCATGATAGGGTTCTTAGAGAAATTGTCAATCCCTCAAAGTGAAGTCCTTGTAGCAGCAAAACATGGAGTTTCAAACTATGGATAGGAGAACGTTTCCCATGAAGACTTATCATAGGAAACTTGAACTCATGATTGGGAAGTGTAAGATAAAATGACATCGGTCAAAGTCCAAGACTTCTCCCGTATCATTACTCTTGTCACTATTGGTCTTAACACATGACAAAACTTCCTGTGGTTTCTGTGCACTGAATTCCATAATTATGTAGGCCTCCATAATTACGTAATTCCTTGCACAGTCCGCACAGTTCATTTCATAATGCGTATGGGGAAAAAAATCAAACGAATAATCCTGTGGTGATTTAACTTGACTGCAATAGAGCATCTTTAACTAGGTCACCAAAGGATTAGATCAACGAACAATCTCTTGAACTAGACCACCCGAGGGCCTATTTAACTACATAAACACATGATATCTTTAACTAGATTGCCGAACCAATCTATTTAACTAGGTCAACGAATGATCTCTTTAACTAGACCACCAGAGGGCCTCTTTAACTATATCAACGCATGATATATTTAACTAGATTGTCGAACCAATCTCTTTAACTTAGATCGATGAAGGATCTCTTTAACTAGACCACCAGAGGGCCTCTTTAACTATATCAACGCATGATATATTTAACTAGATTGTCGAACCAATCTCTTTAACTTAGATCGACGAAGGATCTCTTTAACTAAACTACCCAAGAGGAATATTTAACTACATCGACGGAGGATGTCTTTAAACTTTGGAATAGTACTTTATAATCCAAGGGACTTAACTACAACGTAGAAGTCCATTAAGGATTTAAGATAGTACCTTTGGATATCCTACTACGAATCCCTTATACGAAGATATGGAAGATTCTACGAGGATTTGGATAACAAAAATTTGGATCACATAAAAAGGGAACACATAAGCACATAATCACATAATTGTTTAATTTGGCCTTAAATTTGTTATCTTTGGACGTGGATACTTAAAGCACACCAGGAATCCAATCCATGGATTTCATTTGGCACTTTAATCATTTTTCAAGAATCTATCTATGAAGATAGAATGATCTTCCAAAAATTCGATTTTGTTTTCCAAGAAACATCATATTCGAATTAAGGTACACAACAATTTTAGGATTTACGGAAATACCCTTAGGTACCCTATTAAGGATTTACAGTGGTACTTTTGGGTATTCGTCTAGAGTTGTAACTTGCGCCTTGCACTTCGTTTCCTTGGAAGAAACGGGTAATTAGGATTTTCGTGGAAAACGCAAGAGATAATAAAATGGAAGAATTTTGGGGGTAGTCTGTTCCTCAAGGAATACGGCTCCTTGATTGTCGGTATTGTAGGGGATACGTTGTTTATACGTGCCATCACATTTGTACATTGCAATGTAAAATAAAAAAAAATTATTTATAACCAACAACAACAACTGTTCCATGGACCTTGACAACAAAAGGAAATAATACATAAGGCTTGATTATTTCTAAGCAACATTGTCTTTTAGTTGGTCCGATGCTCATCCCTGCGCTGGATTCGCATTAGCAATCTTTGGGCAATTTCTTCGGAAGTGGCCCATCTCGCCACAGTTGAAGCAAGGACCTGGTGGAAAACGAGCTTGAGCAGGATTTACTTGAGGTTGGTTTGGACCACCTTGGTTTTGGGTAAATCGACAAGCATTTGCTAGGTGACCGAGTCGCCCACATGATGCACATAAACGACACTGTAGGTGAGCTAAGTGGTCTGCATTACATTTGTTGCATATCGGTGCAGTACCGGCATAAGGTTTCCTTGCAGGAGGTTGAGTTGGTTGGTTGCGGGTGTTTTGGTTGGGTTGAGCAGCAATCGCACAATTCTGTGAAGCCTTACGCTTCTTAGAAAGTTCGGTTTTGCTTTCCTTGGTTTCCTCCTGAACATTAGCTGCTTGTTTCTTGTCACCTTTCTGAAAAAGTTTGCCTTTCCTGATCTGAGATTCAGTCAAGGTTGCAGCTAGCTCAATGGCCTGCCTAACCGTAGTGGGGTTACTACCAGTAACAATGTCCTGAACTGATTCAGGGAGACCATCAATGTATTTTTCGATCGCCTTATCCAAAGGCGTAACCATGGTAGGACACAACAGGCTCAGCTCCTCATATCGATCAGTGTAGGCTCGATGTTCACCGCTGTCTTGCTTAAGATCGTCGAATTCCCTTTTCAAAGCCCTAAGTTCATGACGAGGACAGAACTCCTTCATCATCAGAGCTCGAAGTTCTTCCCATGTTTGAGCCAGTGCCATATCGGCACCCCTATCTCTCACCACACCGTTCCACCACGTCAAAGCTCGTTTCTCAAAGACACTAGATGCGAAATCTACCTTTCCCTCGTTTGGACATTGAACATGTCTGAAGGTGCTCTCTAGACTCTCAAACCATTGCAGAAGTGCAGTCGCTCCTTGAGACCCAGAAAACTTTGATGGCTTAGCCGAGTTGAACGTCTTGAAGTTGCAGGGGGCATTATTGTTGTTGAGGGCCATGTTACATTGAGCAACGATGTTCGGGATTGCAGCAGTCATTTGCTGTGTAATGATAGCTGCCAGCTCTTCAATAGATACCTGATTTTCGCGTCGTAGAGGCATTCTAAAAGGGGAAACAAGAGAGAAAACAAATGAAATGGCATTGGGTAAGAATAGGATGTTACAATTTCTGACCAAAATCATGGGTGATGGTCATTTTGTTTGAACCACGAAGCAAACAAACGACACACAAAGGCTGAATCAAAGCAATTAGATCCTCATAATGTATCGCGAAGACATGCTCGCCTATAAGTGGACACTCACCCCAAGAGTTCCCAGGTAAGAGTGACTGGTCCGATTATGTGGATTTG
Source organism: Helianthus tuberosus (assembly GCA_030545235.1). Classification (NCBI taxonomy): domain Eukaryota; kingdom Viridiplantae; phylum Streptophyta; class Magnoliopsida; order Asterales; family Asteraceae; genus Helianthus; species Helianthus tuberosus. The sequence continues at coordinate 120,539,107 of CM060356.1, read as the reverse complement.
TACGAACACTCTAGCCTTAGACAGAAAACTCAGGGTACAGGCACTCACTCTTCCAGTTTGCACGTGTTCACACTATTTAGGACCCAAAATTTTGACGAGATTTTGAAAACTCAAAGGGGTTCAAAACCTTATAACAGAGGGTTCAAAACCTTACAATAGAGGGTTCAAAACCTAGTAATCAATTATCCAAAAACAGATGATTAATTTTCAAAGCGGATTCGAACTTTGTGTTCTCATTGTGGTTATCACCTAAGGATAGGTGAAGATATCGTTTTATGACTAAACGCAAGTAAACTCGCGTTAGGGTCCAAGGAAGGTTATAGACTAGGTCAAAGCATTACTAATAACCTAATTCCCTATAACCATGGGCTCTGACACCAACTTTTCTGTCACACCCCGACCACGTGAGACAGCGAAACGTGGCGAAAACATCGGGGAGTGTTGTAACAGAATTAATTGTTTCACAACCATGGAAATTAAAGTTTCGTTTTATTAATCAAATAAGAGAGTTACATTGTTTTAAACAAGAAACAAAGAGTACATAACAAAAATTAACTAGTTCTTGTCTTGTTTTAAGTCACTAAGGCACAGGTCCGCCTAAGTATGTCTCGATAAGTCCTATGCATCAACTCCTGAAAACACATGTGAAAATAGGTACGTCAGCATAAAAATGCCTGTGAGATACATAGGTTTTGTGAAAATAGGATTCATGACTTGTAAGTTTAAGAAAATGTTTAATAAAGTTTAGTCATGAACCTTGTAAATTGATTTGTTTTGTAAATCGTTGAAAAACAATAAGTTCAGATGATATGTATAAATAAGAGAATAATGTATGGTTAAATGAATAACCATGTAAAATGAGTTTGTTATATATAGGAAGTACCAGCGGCGTATCCACCATGCTTGTATCATATTACACACGCCTCGTTACTTAAATCACTTACTCAAACCAAACCACCAAGATGTAATGTTTAACAATTGTAGAAATGTTTAGGTATAGTCAAATGTCTATTGTCAAATGGTTCACATGGTTCAATAGATACAAATGGTTCACATAATGTAATATAACGTGTTCATATGCTGGATGAGCATATGCAACAAAATGTAATGTAAAACAATGTACTAAGTATGCACACAATGGACACACATAGCATGAGATGTAATGTAAAACAACGTACTAATAGTGTACTAATGAACATAGCAAGTATATGATGTGAAAACCTGGGAAAACATGAAAGTAACAAGTAGGCACATGTGTTTCACCCCAAAGTGTTTGGAAAACAGTAAAAGAGGGGTCTATGTACTCACTTGAGATTGCTTAGTAGTCCTTGAGTAACAACCAAACAATGCTAGAGATCACGGAAATCAAACGACACCTAATATAGGTAACTACGTTAATAAACCGGACCTAAATCGGAGGATCGGATAGAATGAGGGGTCGTAAACCAAATGAGTATGGGGACTCATGTAATATGGTTTAACAAAGCCTACACACTAAAATGAAACCTAACCTAAGTGCTTACGACCCATTACGACCCGTTTAGGTAGCTTATGCTACTTTAACGCGTCGTTCGCGTAAAACACGTTCGGAATGCCTAACTAGCCCTATGATAAGTAAAATATGCCTTAACATGTCTAATATCGTTGCCAAATCAGTTTAGATACCAAAAGTTATGTTACATATGCTTAAAATGAATTTTGGCGTGAAAAGAGTATTTTGATAATTTACCTAAGGCATATATACTACCTATCATACAACTACTCAAACGATGTGACCATAAGGTATAACCTCGGAAGGTTATTCCCTATACAACTATGGTCACCTAATGTGTTTGGTCGCATCCTAATGATCGACCAAACGGGTCGGGTTCGAAAGTATAAGCGATTGTTTAGATCGCTTACCTTACGACCCTATATAAGCACTAAACTAAAAGTGACGAGCTAAGCATGTTAAAACATGCTTAACTAAGTTTAGAAAACAGGTTTGGTATCAAAACAAACGGTTTTGATACCTAAGAGTAGCTTGGTTATAAAATACGCAAGAATGCGCGTTTTGGCCGAAACTACGACTCGTCACTGAGCCTACATAACGTGGTAATCAGTAGGTATAGTTACTAGGGACTATAACCATCGTGATTACGCTCACGTTATGAAGTTCAAACGAACTTCGCATTGACCATAAACTGGTCAATGCAGAAAGTCAAACAAAGTTTGACTTTTAACGCTAAACGAATAAAAAGAACGAAGGAACACTTACAAAGGGTCCCCGAAAGCTAATCTTGATCAAATAACCCAGGTATGAAGCAATGGCTTCAACTTAGAGTCTTTTAGATCAGATTTGTGGGTTTTGGGGTTGAGATGGGTTGGGTATTTATAGTAAATGGACAACCGTTAGGATCGTTTATCGAATAACGTGATCGAATCTCATCCGTACATGTGTTGGAATGTTATGGTAACTCATTTTGCCCCCACCACCAGAGATTGACATGTGGCATTGGCCTTTGGGGGGTTGAAAGGCTGTTAACAACAGTTAAAACGAGTTGCTGCATCTGGCCCCTGCTTACGGACCGTAAGGGTGATGGCTTACGGTCCGTAAGCCATCAACTTTGGCAGAATTACACTTTTGGTCCCTGCACCTTGTTTCGTCGCGTAACGGCACTTCTAACACCCCTCAAATCCAATTTCAAGCTCCAAAATGATGTTAAGACATAGGGGACATGAAATATGCTTGAAAACATCACGGATGTCGGTTCGTTTGGCCGTACGATCGCGTTGTTCGGTTAATTACGACGGAATGCGCATAAGCGCGAAAAACGATCCAAATTGCGTGACGAATGGATTTTTGACAAGCCAAACACTAAAGCATAATATTATAATGCTTACATAAATTTTTGGATGTCCGGATGTATTCAGAACGTAAGTTATGCGCGAAAATGCAAACTTATGCACTTTTTGACGCTTTTAGTCCGTGAATGACCCAAAAGTTTATTTTAGCGCACCGAACTCCTCAAAGCCTATTTCTAAGCTATTTAAAGGATATTTATGGTGTGTTTCACTTATGGTCATGTTCCGGAATGTTTGTTACAGTACGAATCGGCATGCTTTCGCAGTTTGTCGAATTTAGTCTCTGTAAGCGATTTAAACTTGATTTTGTCATACCAAAGCCTTCAAAACTTATTTCTAAGTTATGTAAAGGTTATCTAAGGTATGTTAAGCCTATTTCACTATTCCGGAGTGCTCATTGCATTAAACTGGTTATATCTACGCATCAGAGCGCGTATAACCCTCCAGAAAGCGATTTAAAGCTTGAAATCGAACAAGAGTTGATATGTGCAAACGATACACATATTTTTACAAATCCCAAGTATGAAATACAATATTTCATTGGTTTGGAATTTTTTTGATGGTTGAAGTGACACAGGTGTCACAGGATATATTCAGAATGTAAGATATGCGCGGAAATGCAAACTTGTGCACTTTTTGACGCTTTTAGTCCCTATTGATCAATAAAGTTTATTTTAGCATACCGAACCCCTCAAAGCCTATTTCTAAGCTATATAAAGGATATTTAGGGTATGTTTAACTTATGATCAAGTTCCGGAATGTTTGTTACTATACAAATCGATATAGTTTCACAGTTTGACACAATTAGTCCCTGTGATCGAACAAACTTGATTTCAACACACCAAACCATCCAAAACTTATTTCTAAGTTATGTGGAGGTTATTTAAGGTATGTTAAGCCTATGTCACTATTCCGGAGTGTTTTTCGCGTTATACTGATTGCGTTTACGCACCAGTTTGCGTATAACCTTCCAGAAAGCGATTTAAAGCTTGAAGTTGGAATCGAGTCAAATCGTAAAATCATCAAACACAAATACACACATAATAATAACAAAACACATATAATAACACCAAATCACATTGTTTTATTGATAACCAACATTGTTTTACATTGTATATCGATTACAGAGCACAGTTGTCACATTATGTGGCACGGCTAACATGCGTCATCCACATGGCATACTATGAGTGGTGCAAAAAAAGTTCTTTTTCACCTATGGTATCACACCTCAACCGATGGCGGAAACATCGGGATGAGATGAACAAATTGCTCAAAACTTCATAACACTATGTGACAATATAAATGAAATTCAAATTTCATTGCAATACTAAATTGTCATACAAAGATTCAAATACAAACAACATTGTTTCATAACATAACATCAAATAACAAAATTAATCTAGGTGTGTTTCTAAGTCCACCTAAATCTTGTTTCTTCATAACATCATCTCGTCTATCAACATGCAACATGTATTAAAATATATAAACAAAAGTTGGCGAGTATACAAGTTTTCATAAATAACATAATATAGAATAAAAACGTTTAATGTCTCATATCCAACATGAATCATCATATGCAAGTTACTAAATATGCTGAAACGGTGTACTATATGTTCAAACCCAAGAATACAACGCGTTAATTTTGCCTATCCCAAAGAATAACGGGAGGTTAACATGTTTATCTTAACAATACCCCAAGACTAGTGGGCGGTGCGTTATTCCTATAGCGCTATAATTGTTAAGGTAGACTAACAAAGTTAATGAGCATATATCGACACAAATAGTTTATATAGCATACAAGATTCACAAGCATCATATAATTTCATGTTAAGCGTGGATAGAGATTAAAGTAATTAAGTGTTGTGTGATTTTGTATAACATACATGTTGCACCCAAAGTGTAAAATGTAAAACAGGATCTAGTATACTCACAGTTTTGCAAGCTTTCCATTTGATATATCACGAGTGTTGGTTGTTTGATTAGGTTGGAACACCGTGTCCTTCTACACGAAGAAACATAGGTGTGAGTATTGGAAGTTAACGGAGGAGTAAAGATTCGGAGTTTAAATTACATGAAAGTATACCTATGAGAAAGTAATCAGCTAGCACACATAATACTTGTTCTTGACACTAAGAAACTCAAAAGAGTTAGAATGTTTTTATGGGTCAAATGCCCATTAGAATCGTAAAAAGTATTATGGTCCTTAGATGATGTAACCTAATATCTTAACAAATGACCACTAGTTCATCATCAAGAGTTTGGTTACTTAAATATTATATATAGTATATCATAATATCATATAAGTCAAGCATGAGGTAGGAAAGACAAGTCTTCCATTTAGGTACCTCTTTGGTGTCCACCACTACACATGTTGTCATAGACAACAATGAGGGTCATGAACATACCATAAGTAAAAAAATAACTACAACTAATCTAAGAAAACATCAAGTGATGTGTGGATTTTCAAGTAGGATAGCCCAAGCTAACCTTTTAATCACACAATCTTCAAGTCTTAGACTTGTTCATCACTTGTGGGTTAAAACACTAACCAAAACAGAATGTTTATGAGGATTAAACCTCTGATTTTCCATGTCACAACCTTGTTTTTAAGCCCAACTAACTGTAGATTTGATTATGAGCATAAGGACATAGGAATGTTTATGAGAAACTTCAAGTTTAAGTAGTTTAACAAGTGTTTAAATCAAAACAGAAAGTTCCTTCACTTTGGAGCCTGTTTTGGTGATGTTCCTTCACTAAGGTTGTTCCAAGTGATAGGAAGAAGAATCAAAGAAAAAGAATGAGAAATGATGAAGTTATGCTCACTTAAGCAAGTTGATATGATTCTGATCTTGTTTCTGATTAACAGCAGATTTTGGAGTGAATTGAGAGTGTTTTGAGTGAGTTGCAAAGTGGAAAAAGTGTGGAAGATACTTGAGTTTTATAGGGGAGTGTTAGGGTAAGTGGTTGGTGTTTATTTAATGCTAGAAACACATTTAAACAACAACAAAACACAAAAGAGATGCCTAATCGCGAAGCTGAAATGCTGGTCTTCGGATCGGAGTAGCTCGCGGCCCGCGAGCCACATATGGTGGCCGGGTCACGGTCGGTGAGCCGCCGGGGCTAGGTAATTGTTTGCTAATTTGTCATTTTAACCCCCTAGGCTTTCATATATGATGCAATTAAGGTATCATTTGGTGTTTTAGGTATAAAATAACATATGTAAAGGTATGCAAGGTATTAAATTATTCAAACAAGTATAAACAAGTATAACTGTCGCAACCCCCGCCCCCTATCTGTCCCGGGAACGGGCGACGGCGAGACCAGTTTTGGTGGTATCGGTATTTATCATTTTTGGCAGCGGAAATTTCATCAGGACCGTAGTTAGGAAATATTTATCAGAGTAAATACCACGCTTTTTAAACATATTGGGATAAAACCCAAGTTTTCATTACAAACATTTTCATAGGGAAAATCCCTATTTTATTGAATAAAACATCTTCTTTAATTTAGGTAACTTTTATAGCCACTTTTCCAAGCCTTCAGTGCTGTCAAGCTGGCTTCTAGTTGGCTTTCACATTTTGTTACCTGAAATGCGTTCAAAAACATTTTGTCAGTGGGAAATACTGGTGAGTGAATCCCAGTTTAAATCAAGAAGAGTTTTATCCTTTAACAGTATTGAGAGCTATCACATTGTTTATTTCTACACAATTACTCATTCAGTACTGTCAATCCTGACTGGTGGGTCATATTACACATTGGCTAACTCTTTGTCCAATGGTAACGTGTTCCACATTTTGTATACAAAACCCCAACATACCGGCAGTAATTGAAGAACTACAAAGACTCAATCACTGCTAATTATATATAAATTATTTAAGGTTTTGTAAAAACAGTTTACAAAAAGGAGATTACTCACATTGCTATCTTAGGTTTTCTGTAAGGGTTTCCTGGTAGTTATCTATTAATACACAAATGTACATGTGTTAGTATAATAACCCAATATTTACATTAGTAATACCCTCCCCGAGACGGCATTCCAACGACTACGTCGGGCAGAACCTCGACAGCCGTTACGGAACCCTGGATCAATCGGGCAGCGTATCTAATACGTAACCGGGGTTATAATACTTACATCAGGGCAGAACTTCGTTAATTAGGGGGTATTATGCCCGAAAATTATGCCTACTATAGTGAAATTGAGAGAGAGATCGAAGAAATAAGTGACGTAAACTGAAGGCCCGAGCTCCCATTATATAGGAGCTGATTTCAGGTTTCTCACGGCCCGCGTAGACCAAAGGGTCGTCTTATACGGCCCGCGTAGTAGGGGTGGTAGGGCCTAGCTTGTCCGGGTCAGCACCATAGCTTCGACACGATGACGACATGTGGCAGCTCAGGGTGTCGCCCTGACTCATTGCTCTCGCGGCCCGCGTAGGTGGTAGCCAAAGGCTACGCGCCCCGCGAGAGAAGTAAAAATCTTGTTTTTATTTTATTTTTAATGATATATCGTATATTGGGCTTGGTTTTCACATACGGGGTGTATTTTAGGACATATAGGGATATTTTAAAATATATTAGGGTGTCAGAAAAATTCAAGAGGGTTGTTATAATAACGGAGTATGTTTGTCAAGTTTTAACATCGAATTCGTATAAATTTAGTATATAAATAACGTGTTTGCAAGTTTGTCAAATTTTGCACCAATTGTGAATAAAGTGTCACATGATTAACAATTTCAAACGTATGAACATGTATGAAGCGTGTACAACATGAATGTAAAGAAAAGATACAAATTTCATTATGATCCAAGTCTCGGATTTTACAACGATTACAACGAAAGAATGATCACAAGAATACAAGACTTCCAAAAATAGAAATACAAGCAACGGTTTCTAATTATAGAAAGTATGAAAAAGCAGGGCGTTACATATGGCTAGAGTTGTCGCCAGCCAAAATCCATCAAAGCCACTTCATTATCGCTACATAAGCCTTGAGTCGAAGGGAATGTAGTTAAATGCTGGAAAACCTTACCTAGAAACATACCCGCTACCGATCCGAACTAGAAAATCACATGCAACGGTAACTCAGTTTGCTAAAGATCAGCAGCGGTTTCAACCACCCTCGACTTGTCGTCGCCGCTTAACTAAATCTGGGAAGATGATGGCGATTATGGTGGTGCTACAGACATGGTGGAGATGGGAGGGCATAGACTTCGCTGGGGATGCAGTGGTTGTGGTTTAGATGCTCGCCGGTTTACTTTGTTGGAAATACCTCTCACACACCTGTGTGTGTTTTGGTTTCTCACTCTAAATGACCGGAAAGCGATAGATTCACAAGATATAGAGGTTATGTCACACCCAAACTGATGGCGGAAATATCGAGGTGCAACGTATGGATGATTATTCAATAACTCATGGTACTAAAGTTGGAATATTATTTAATTGTCATAAAGGAAATACAACTTGTTCAAGTACATAGCATAACATAACAATAAGAATAAATTGATTTAATAAGTCCAAGCCCTATGTGAATCAAATCTTGAATAAAGGTTCATACACTAGTACCTGAAACATGTATGAAAATAACGTCAACAAAGAATTGTTGGTGAACATAGTTAGGGTTTGCATATGTATGTATATATTGTAAATTTCAGAAAGAATAATTCACATGTCTAAAGTAATACCATATGTAATCATATAAACACTCCAACGTAGTACAAAAGGCAAAACCAAGCCTAACTGTAAGACGTTATGCACACCCAAACTTGGAAAACGTTAGGCCAAGAAAATTTTTAACATTGACCATGCATTCCCTACGTAAAGGGTTAAATGAATCTTAGATCGTCGTCAATCCTACAACGCTATACATTGTCAAGTTCGGCTTGTACAGAGTTAATGGTTTTAGCAGAATAACACAATGTTTAAGCATATATGAACCCATAGGTAACTAAGAATATGTAATTGAATTGTAATTGTGCATAAATAAATTTGTAAGTGAATGTGTATCGTATAATCCTACATGAATCGTCCCAAAAGTGTAAGGAAAAATGGATAAGTAATACTCACAGTTTGTGTAGATAATTTGAACACGAACCGTACAAGATGTAGAAAGCAAGGATAACTAATTATCCGAAAGGGGAAAAGTATACGAGTATAAGAGTGAGGATTGAGTTTGGATTGGGTCTTTGTAAGAAGTATGAACAAATGGTAAAATAACAAATAACAAAAGCATAAATGAAAAAAAAAAATGTCTAAATAACTAACAAGAATGATTTTCTAGTTGAGTCAATCATTATATAAAGTACTTATATAGTTATATGTAAAACAACTATTTATTAATGTAATTTTTATAAATAAAGTATGGCATATTTATACTAAATAAATAAGTTTATAATTAATTAAGTGAACATGTAAATAAAACCTTGAAGAAGAATCAAATTTTTAAGTGCTAAAAAACAATCCATTTTAAAAAATTTTAATATGTATTTTATAAAGATTTACACACACATATATATAGAAAAATATAATGTGATTTGACAAAGAGTTAACTGTCATTTTCTTCTCTATAGTTTGTCCAATTATGCAAGTTCAGGTCAAATTTCAAATCTGTATTATTTTTGTCCCTAACATTCTTGAAATATGCTAGTTTCATCCAAAAAAAAATATGAGTTAACTGGCATTTTCGTCTCCGTGGTTTGTCCAATTATTCGATTCAACCTTCGTTGGATAAGATGTCATCATGATCTTCTTCAATATACACAAAGTTTGAATGTAACAAAATTTTAAGAACCCTTCTCAACGAACAGGTACAATACTATATTAGATAAACTGAAGTCAATTAACTATCAAAATAAATACATGTATCACCCTTGATGTGTTTCCTTCCCGGCTCGGCTTCCCTAAGGGATCAATAGAACACATTTTTATATAAAGCCTTTCTCATTTAAGGATCGTCAGTAATCATTTCTCCAAGTTTCACCAAGTTTTTCATGAATAAGCAATAAGTTTTTCACTTAGGAATTTTGTCAAACACTTGGTGGGCATTATTTACAAGCTACCATATTAGCTTAATTTGCCAACAAAATTACCATGTTATTGCAACTCAACAAATTCATACAATCCTTAATATCTAGCTAACATAATTTTTTAGTTATCAAAGCCAATCAATCAAAATAATAATTCAAGAATTAAGGTTTTAACCCTATGTTTGAAATCCACTTCCTACATGTCTGAAACCCACTTCCTACATGTATGAACAATTATCCAAACATCTAAATTACTCAGTTACTTCACAAATTTTTGTAAATAGGATGGTTATAAGCATTATTACAACATCAATTTAGATTCATTGCTAGGATTTCATACTAGGCTCCATCTGTCATGAACTCTTCAACATCAAAACTCACCATATGAAATTGTACTACATACCTTAGGTTTAGATGATGCTAGGTGTTTATAATATTTAAACATGAAAGGAAAATCACCCTATTTCACCTTTATTTCTCTGGATTTTATGTGGATTGAATTTTAGAGAGGATCTTCCTACCCCTCTCTCTCTATATATATATATCTATATATATATATCTATATATATATATATATAGTGTGAGGTTCATTGGGGAACACTAAAAAAGTGGGGAACTGTGGGGAACCGACTCAAACGAACTCTGATTGGACTCATTCCAGCGTCGTTGGAACCGGCTCGTCGAACCCTAACTATGATCTCTTAACCCTAACCCCTAAATCATAACCCCTAAACCCTAAATATATTAGGGTTTGGCTTTTAGGGTTTAGCATTAGGGTTTAGCATTAGGGTTAAGCTTTAGGGTTTAGTTTTAGGGTCTAGGGTTTAGCTTTAGTGTTTAGGGTTTAGCTTTAGGGTTTAGAATTAGGGTTTAGCTTTAGGTTTAGCCTTTAGGGTTTAGCTTTTAGGGTTTATAGTTTAGATTTTACGGTTTAGCTTAGGTTTTAGCCTTATTTTTTAGGTTTAGGGTTTAGAGTTTAGGAGTTAGGATTTAGGGTTTAGGGTTAAGAGATCTTAGTTAGGGTTCAACGAACCGGTTCCAACGCCGCTGGAATGAGTCCAATCGGAGTTCGTTTGAGTCGGTTCCCCGCTGTTCCCCACTTTTTTAGTGTTCCCCAATGAACCTTCCCCTATATATATATATAGGATAAGGATCATGTGAGAAGTAGTAGGCTATTTGAGAAACTTGAGAAGCATTCTGGACCACACATTTTCCCTAAGCAAAAAAATGCAAAAGAAAGGTAAAAAAATGCAATTTTTTTTTTGTGGAAAAATCGCAGCTTTTTTCTTTAAGGATTTAATTTTTTAATTTTTTTTTTGGGATTTATACACATGTGTATATTGTTAATCTTTTAACTATACATATATGTATATTGTCAATTATACATATATGTATATACATGTTTAAAATTGAAAAATAAGTGTTATTTAGGGTTTAGCATTAGTATTTAGGGTTTAGCACTAGGGTTTAGGGTTTAGCTTTATGGTTTAGGGTTTAGCATTAGGGTTTAGCATTAGGGTTTAGCAATAGTATTTAGGGTTTAGCATTAGGGTTTAGCTTTTGGGTTTAGCATTAGGGTTTAGCTTTAACTTTTGGGTTTAGCTTTATCTTTAGGGTTTGCATTAGGGTTTAGCATTAAGGGTTTAGCTTTAGGGTTTAGTTTTAGCTTTAGGGTTTGGCATTAGGGTTTAGCATTAGAGTTTAGCTTTAGGGTTTAGAATTAGGGTTTAGCTTTAGGGTTTAGCATTAGGGTTTAGAATTAGGGTTTAGCTTTATGGGTTTAGGGTTTAGCATTAAGGTTTAACTTTAGTGTTTATGGTATAAGGTTTAGGATTTATAACACATACTTTTTCAATTTTAAACATGTATATACATATATATATAATTGACAATATACATATATGTATAGTTAAAAGATTAACAATATACACATGTGTATAAATCCAAAAAAAAAAAATTTTAAATAAAAATAAAAAATTTAATCCTTAAAGAAAAAGCTGCGATTTTTCCAAAAAAAAAAAAAAAACTTTTGCATTTTTTTCACCTTTTTTTGCATTTTTTTGTTTAGGGAAAATGTGTGGTCCAGATTGCTTCTCAAGTTTCTCAAATAGGGTGGACTTCTCTTAGGATCCCTACCATATATATATATATATAAAACATGCTTTACACACACACACAAGAATCCTGTGTATTATTTTTCCTTCTTTTTAATTAAATAACTTTCTATAATGTGCCATTTCAATCCCTATAGTTTTTATTGGTTATTAAGTATGTCATACCCTACTTATTTCTACCAATATCAACAAATATTAACTAGGTTAAATATCCCTAGTCTTAAGGCTTTATTTTAAGTATCATAATAACATGTTAATCAAAATTTAACTAGGTTAAATATCCCTAGTCTTAAGGCTTCAATTTAAGATGAAGTTGGAACGAAACTCAATGGTGCCCCTCTCAAATTTTTGTTTGAATAGAATATCTCAAGATTCCTCCTTCAAATGACTTCTCAAGTAATTTTATATTAACCCAAAGGTGAAACCGAATTTGCAGCTTAATTCTAGTCTTAGGACTGAGTTTAAAATGTTACTAGAAAAGAGTTCAAATGTCCAAACATAATTGCCATGTTCATTGATGGTTTTGTTTGTATCTACTAAGCATTAACTCACCGGTGGGTGGACTAGTTTGTCTGGTCACGTGAGCAAGCATGCCTTAGTCAAACTTGCACCAAGGGTGTAGTCAAACTTGCGTCCTTAGGCCACACATTGACATCCATATGTTGTGCCCTTGGTCTAGGCACGCAATTATTGCTGATGTTGTCCCATGCCACACGCCAATTGTACTAGACTTCACAACGCCTCCATCAAAGTACCACATTGTATCCATCTCCCACAACATGCGCATGAATATTTGTGAGTAAGATTTATGGTGTTTCACACACTTTAAGGTCCCACTAGTGTTTGCATTATCAGAAAGAGTATACAAGGAGTGTTTGTCACACCCCCAAAATACCACATGTGGAAACCCTCGCGAGGCGTGTGACGTACCAGGATCCAAGCCACCAATCACATTGAACTCATAAATATATTTAAATAAAACTTTCATTCATTAACATAAAGTGTTACAAACGTTACATATCATTCATTGTATACAGCGGAAGCATAACTCATTTGTTAAGTGTTTCGTAAACCACGTGTACATAAACCATTAAGCTTGTATTGAGATTCCCTATATCTCGACCCATGACCACTCCAGCATCACAGACAACAAGTCCCAATGATATAAACCTACAAACCTGCAAGCATGCAGACAAGTGTGTCAGACGAAGCTGGTGAGTTCAATGTTTTGTTAACGTGTTTAGTTACCAGGTATGAGTATAAAACGTTTCAGTGATTTGATTTGATGTTGTTATTAACTCGATTACCGCAGATGGCAGCTAGATTTATTTGCCCAACCCCAATGTCTCTATCAAAACATTGGTCAAGTGGTTAAGGTAATTAGTTCATGCCCGTCCTCCCCGGTACGGTGTGAGGATGCCAAACCTAATAGCGCTATCAACTAATAACCCCGTTGCCTCCCCGGCAACTAATCGGTAGATGTAAGGGGTCTTATCGATAGAAATGAGTGTAATAACCAACATCCTAATAACCTGTCATTCCTCCCCGGAACGTTACCCGATATCCCTCCCCGGGATGCATGCTTGGAAAAAAAGCAGTGAACTCACCTGAGAGTGCTCGGTATGTTTTATTACTTTGTTTCACGTTGATCAACCATATCCTAGTGTGGTTACCAATAACAGTCAGTTTCATGTGCACATAGAACACGTATTCTCTACACATACTATACTTGTTGCGTACGCAGATTACACTTATCGTCATACAAATCACAACAGTAATTCATGCAACATACCAATTCATTATCCCCATATATTCATATATCATATATTCTCGTAGCCTATATTTGCATATCATGTATTCACATATCATATATACTCGTATCATGTATTATTCACATATCATATATTCTCATCACTTACTAGGCCATATTATTAGATTATGCTCAATAAATACCCAACAGCCCATAAGCACGAGCCTATTCGAAGAGTTCGGCCCACACTCATGTGTGCGGCCTCATCTAAATCTATGTATAATCTGTTCAATAATGCAGCCCACATGATCAGCATGTTAACCCCAATTAGCATGTAAAGCCCAATTACATGTGCGTTGCCCTTTTATTACCTTCCGGCCCAAAAGTGATAGTGCAATCGGGCCTGGTGTGATTCGGTTTAGTGTGTGGCCCAACTACCTAACAAGTCCAAGTATGAGGCCCAATGATTTGATGAAACACTAAGTTTCGTCGGACTGAAGTGTGGCGAAATGCTAAGTTTCATCGGCTTTAAGTGTGTGACGAAACACTATGTTTCGTCGGATTGATATGTGTGACAAAATACTCAGTTTCGTCGGAGATAACATCAGATAGTCGTTGTGCATCTGCAGACTCTAATGTCCTAGTGCTTCAATGCATCATCTTAATCATAGGAGCTCTAATCATGTCACAGCATTGATTAATCATGACCAATAGCAGACCCATTCACTCGCATGCATGAGTTACAGTTCCTTATCACCGATTCATATACACTTAATGTCCAAATCGAACCCTAATCTTATACGATGCTATTAACTCATACAATTTAACACACAACCATTTCATGTTTAAGATTTTGATCTCATAACTAACAGTCCTACATCATCAATCCAATACTCATACAATTATGGATCAATTCACACAGTTTACTAACACAATTCATTCATCTAGGGTTTCCCTAATCATGGTATACCAAGCACGTAACGTCACGCAAAAACATATTCGATCATAACACTATTGTATCAGACATAACAATCATTGATTTAGTAGTATTAAACAATGGTAAAGCACTAACCGGATCGAACAGAATTGCTTGGCATGAAAAGGAAGTTTTGTGAGGGAGAGAGTAGGCTGCCGCCAATGTAAAGAGAAGTCTAGGGTTGTGCAAATGCACTCACATATATAATGAACGGAGTGGGATTGGGCTTGACAAGACCTGGGCCGAGGCCCCCCTTATGGCGACGAAACATCACCCATCGACGAAACACCATGTTTCGTCAATCATGGGTTATGATGCACTGTTGGGTTTGATTTAGTTAAAATTATTAAAACATATACATAAACTAATCTTAAGTAGTTAATAAATAACTACACATAAAATACTTCAACTGTTCAAGCACAAGTTACAATTCAGGCACAAGTTATAATTCAGGATTGTAAATAAGTAACACGTAAAGGAAAGATCTTGAAATCCCGGGTTGTCACAGTGTTGCTCCTTATAAACCATTTCAAGTTTTGTCATCCCACCTTTGTGAGACAAGTTGACAAAACTTTATCCATTTTCTTCGAACATTCACAGCTTTGGTTGTTCCAACAACACAACTTCGAGCATTAACATCTTACTCGTATCAGCTCCAATTTGGATGTGGTTTGGTTCGTTGTGAAGCTCACACATCATATAACACATACCCATAAATACTTATTTGTATAACACATATATAAATACATTTATTTAATTATTTTTTTCCAAAGTTAGTGAAAAATCATTTATGCTAATATTTTCCCAACATAAAGAACTCACTCACGAGCCACTGAAGACATTTCGAGGTTCACCAATGGATCATCGACAAAAGTCAAGATTAGGTTATCGTGGAAAAATTGTTTACATATTAGTGATAAATCATTCTCCGGCAAATTGGTGACAAATCTTTCGCCGACGAATCAACGAGAGTGTTTTCACGTTGATGATATCGATCTATTTATAGAAGAGTAGAAATATAGCAATTTCTTGTAGATGTAAATATTGATATAAGGTCGTCATGGAACAATTGTTGACATATTAAGGACAAATTTCTTGTAAATGTAAAACATAATAGTCCAAATAAACCACAAATATTGTAAACTCAAATTTTACATTGTAAATAGAAGAAAACAAAATCCATTTCAATCAAATTTTATAATAATAAACAAGAGTTAATTTCCCGGATAGTCCCTGTGGTTTGCCATTTTTTCACCTTTAGTCCCCACCTTTTTAAAAATACCATGTATAGTCCCTGTGGTTTAACAAACTGTTACTCGGATAGTCCCTGTAATGGATGGGCGTTAAATAATTCAGTTAAGTGGTGTTAAATTACAAAAATACCCTTGATCCATCTCTCTCTTTACTCTCTCTCTCTCTCTTTACTCTCTCTCTCTCTCTTTCTCTCTCTCTCTCTCTCTCTATATATATATATATATATATATATATCAGACACATCTCTCTCTACTCTCTCTCTCTCCTTTAAAAAGCCAATGTTAGGAAACTTTTATGTAAGTATTGAAGAAAAAGATGATCAACCTGATCATATGTTGAAGAGTTAGTCAAGAAAGATCAATAAAAAGGTGCCTACATGATAACAGGACAAGAAGAAAAGAAAGACACATCTTCAACTAATATCAGGAAGTGATCAAGATAAAGAAGACGATCAGAAAAGATCATTCTGATAAGTCTAATGATAAATTTGGTATTTATCTTCAGAATCTGGTAACTCCGATCATCAGAATTTCTGATGGACCAACTTGTCATGAGGATAAGCCCTGACACAATTTGGAAAGTAGCAAGTTGACATCAACGGATTTAATGAATATGCCAAAAAGCTACTTTGTGCAGAGCAAGTGCATGAATAAACAAACGTTTATTCATGATCCAGACTCTCTATAAATAGAGATGTCAACCTCGAAGGTTAAATGAGTTGAGCTTAGCATTTAATACACACACCACAAACTCCATTGCCCTTCACACATAATTCTTTAAGCATTCATTTGTAACAGTCAATAACTTTGTTTTTCAAAGTGATCAATATACTTAAAAATTTTGTAAGTTGTTGTTTCTTGAAAGTTTGATTTCTAGTTCCGCACAATATTTTCCTATTTGTTGAAATCTATTTGCTATACTTAGTCTTTGAGCATCTTATCTGGGATCAACAATTGGTATCAGAGCAGATTGAACAAATCATTTTCAAAAAGATCAATTGCTCATATTTTTTATAACAATGTCTTATACTAAATATGGCAAACTTTTAAACTTGGAATAATGCTTTTAACATTGGATCTATGTTAAAGCCTCCGACTTTGGTCAGAGAGGAGTACCTCCAATGGAAAGTCAGGATGATCAATTTCCTTAATGGACATGATCGAGCTCTGTTGCAATCCATTGTGAGAGGCCCACATAAACCCAATGTTGAAATTTTTGTTGTTTAAGCAACTGAGCTCACACCAGCAATCCCTATCTCTTTGGCTCCTAAAAATGAAATACATTGGAACCAAGAAGATAAGGATTTGGTTGCAGCTGATGAAAGGGCCAAATCACTCTTGATGATGGCACTTCCAAATGATATAGTATCACAAGTAGATGCATGTGCATCTGCTAAGGAGATATGGGATCAGTTGGAAAATCTTTGTGAAGGAGGAGAGAGAATGAAAAGAAACAAGAGAACAAATTGTGTTTCTACATATGAAAGATTTAAAAGTCTCCAAAGTGAGACACTTTCAGAAACATATAATAGGTTTGCTAAACTTTTGAATGAACATAAAAAGTTTGGTATTGAGAAATCTAATGATGAAAAGAATGTAAAGTTTCTTGATGCATTACCAAGAGAGTGGAGAAGTCTCACTATGACCTTGGCATCCACCCTTGAATTAGGGAACATGAACTTGCATGATCTTTATAGCATCCTTGTCCCAAGAGAGGAAGAACTCTATGAAAACTCAAAACACAAGGCTGGACCTGTTGCTCTTCTTTCCAATACACAAAGAGTACAAATCACTAATCCACAAACCTCTAACTGCTAAAGCTCAGAAATTTCTGATACTTCATCGGATTTATCAGCCTTTGCTGAGGCAATAGCTTTGCCCACAAAAACGTTTGATAAAAGAGGATGAGAGGTGGAAGTAACAAGTACCAGAAGAGTAGAGTGACATGGGAATGATGGAAAGTAAATCCAAGGAAAAAGGAAAGACAAAGATTGTTTGCTATAGATACAAACAAAAGGGGCATTATGCATCTGGATGCAAAAACAAGAAGTTTAAGGATGTAGCCTACTATGAGAAGAAGCTTGAAGAAACTAAGAGACAACAACAGAAAGTCAGTCTAACAGAAGGTACAGATACCTGGCTAACAGATGACTCTTCTGATGAAGAAGAAGAGGAAATGGCTAATGTTTGTTTAATGGCTGCAACTTCTAATGAGTGTTCCAGTTCATCAGAACCCAAAGTAAGTTCAGAAAACAATGATTTGGAACAACAACTGAACAAACTAATGAAAGCTTTTGTGATTTTACAAAACAAATAGTCATCAAAAAACACAAAATCTGATGATTTGCAAAAATTGCTCAACAAAGTCAAAATTGAAAACCATTTATTAATTGATCAAAATTTAACAAGAGATGCCAAAATTGAATTTTATGAACGAGAAAGAAAAGATCCTTACAAAAAAAAATTCAGGATAATGAGATCAATGTAAAAGGTTTTCAACAAGCTAAAGAGTTCATACACTTTATTGAAGCAACACCTAAGAACAAAGGTGAAAGATTAAGATATGTAAAGACAAATATAAAAAATCCTACCACCTTTGTAAGGGCATCAGAAAACTGTTCTGATAAAATAATATCAAATTCTGATGCTGACTCTTACAAATCAAGCAGTTCTGATAAACTATTTCTGGCATCCTAAGTTTGCTTAAAAAGGGATCAGATTCAGAAATTCTCTAAAAAACCAAAAGAAATACATCCCAAATTTCAAAGAATCAAAAATCCTCCATCACAATCACATATGTCTAAACAGATAGACAAAACAACTTGTATGTGTGTTGAAATTCTGAAGCTAATTCAACACCATCTCTCCAAAGAAAATCATTTTGCTAATGGCTCAGCATTAAGCAAAAGTTATGATGAGAACTGTTCCTCTGATGAAGGAATTGCTAGTGTGTTTTCATCAGAAAAAGTACCCAAACAAGTTTGGTACCAAAAACTCTCTAACTTATCATTTCAGGACCATCATGTGCAACAGATCTAGTATTGCGATCCTGGGAGCTCAAAGCACATGACAAGGGATAGGAGCTTACTCAGCAATTATCAAGAAAAACTGGGTAAATTTGTAAATTTTGGAAATGGGGTTAAGGGAAGAACCATGGGTTATGGTACCATATAGTATGGATCATTAACCACTGAGAAGGTTTCCTATGTTGAAGGTTTGAAATATAACCTACTATGTTGTGGGCAATTTTGTGACAGAGGCTTCCAGGTAACTTTCTTACCTGAAAAATGTTTACTGGTTGGTTTAGATAATAACAAGGTATATTTAAGTGGCAAAAGAATAAGAAATTCCATCTATTACTTTGACTTCAGAGAAGAAGTTGAGCATCCTCAATTATGCTTATTTTCAACAAAAAAAAAAAGGAAATAGCTGGTTATGGCACAAAAGATTAGCACACTTAAATTTTAAAACTCTAAACCAATTGGCAAGCAAAAAACTGGTAAAAGGTTTAATTTTCATTTCATCCAAAAAGGATAAAATTTGTGAAGCATGTGAGCTTGAAAAACCAAAAAGAGGCTCACATAAAACAATTTCTAAATCATCAATTTCATAAAATTTAGAACTCTTACACATGGACCTTTGTGGACCTGTAAAAACTGCAAGTTTTTCTAGAAAGATTTGCGTTTTAGTTATTGTAGATGACTACTCCAGGTACACTTAGGTTGAGTTTCTCAGAAAGAAAAGTGAAACCCCGGATCTGATCATTAATTTCATCAGAAAAACTAAAAATCTGTTGAAATTACTTGTAAGAAGGATCAGATCTGACAATGGAATAGAATTTAAAAATACAAAACTTGAGACTTTCTTTACAAGCAAAGGAATTTCTCATCACTTTTCTGCTCCAAGAACTCCACAACAGAATTGAGTTGTTGAAAGAAGAAATAGGACCGTGGTAGAGGCAGCAAGAACAATGCTTGCCTATGCCAGATTACCCACTTACTTTTTGGCTGAAGCAATTGCAAATGCATGTTTTACACAAAACAGATATATCATTAACAAGAGACATCAGAAAACTCCTTATAACATCATCAACCAAAGGATCCCAAACATCAAATTTTTACACACCTTTGGCTATAGATGTTTTGTCTTCAATGATTTTGATAGTCTTGAAAAATTTGACAGAAAAGATGAAAAATGAATTTTTCTAGGTTACTCATTGTCCTCTAAAGCTTACAGAGTTGTTCTTTTAAATAAAAGGACAATAAGAGAAAGCTTATATTTGTCATTTGATGATTCATCAGAAACAAAGATTTCAGATGAAAATTTCCAAGATATAAGCTTAAAAAAACAACCAGAAAATTCTGAAGATCTTCTTAACAAACTAGCTGAATAACTCTTAGAACATGACAACATGCAAACCATTTCAAATAAAACCATGTCATGTACTAACCCTGCAGAGAATTTGGAACCTCCATTAGAAAATGTACCAAATGATCAGAATTATGGGAACTGTTACACCCCAATTACATATATGTAAAAGAGTTGCTAAGCGGAATATGGTCCGAATTTTTTTTATTTTTTTAACTAAATATACATCGAGTTCAAAGTACATTTTATTCCTTCATTTCAAAAGACATCTAACGAGCTTGACTTGTAAGTTTATATATATGGTCACATACAAAAGATTTCTTAACTTAATAATTTCATTAAATCTAAGGTTTTATACAAAAGAAAGAATCTTCATTTAATCCGAACTGAGACCTTGACCACGTGCATCCTTACTGCGGAGCTCTACCTACACATATTTATACCTTATAAACATTAGTATAATCATGCAAACCAAGTAAATTGAATCAATAAAACTTAACGAAAAAAAATCGGAACAAGTAAAGAAATTGGAGTTTTGGTGTGGTGTTCGACATAACAAACCGGCGTTTCAAACTCTGATCCGGCGTTTGGAACACCAACTTCGATTCCTGCACTTAGTATATTTGTTCCAGTTTTAAATAGTTTTGACCCATTTCTAGTTCAAAACTTGAAACTGATCATTCATTATACTTCATTCATCCTATACAAATGTATCTTACTTAAATCTACCTTATGTGGTTTAATTTCCACTCATACCATATCAAAAACCCATTTAACCTTTCAAGATTTAATCATAAATTTGAAATCTCTACAACATATTCCTTTGTAAATTGTTGACTAATCCTTCCTAATATTTACAATGAACCTATATAAAACTCATAAACTAAAGACATTGTATTTAAAGAGGATTCAAGTAAGTACTTACATTGGTAACGGGTCGAAACGACTCGTTTTCACTTTCTTTAAAATCACGTAAAAAAATACAATATACTTGTCAAAACAACTCGTATCCTCTTTGATAAATTATAAATTTTAAAACATTCTAATAATTCACTCAACTTTTATTTTAATTAGATATAAGATTACTTACCTCTTTGCCCGTACTGTTCTTCTTAGCTTATCTTCAACCTTGACACGTTGATTTGCACGCTTAAGTATACCTAGCTTATTGAACGTCAAGATAAAGCTTTAGGATACATAATGTACAACACCAGCATCCATTCATTAACTACTCAAAGCATGTGTCAATTCTTCCACAAGTTCAAAAATAATCTAATATGTGCACGTAATTTACGCATTTGACCCGCTTGTACAAAACTTTCATTGTATCATGTTTGAACTATTTCAACACTCCAAACACACTTCAAAATGTGTAATAAACTATTATAAACCAATATTTCAAGCTTAACTCAAAAGGATGCAAACACACATCATCAATTAATATTTTACAAAACTCTATTATTATTCTTTTTGTGCAGCCATTTACTGAGAAGATGTGTTCATCGGCCTATTTGACCCCCTTAACGACATATTTTCAAATGTTCTAAAAGTATTGAGAAACCAGACTCAACAAAGTTTCCAACCCAAAAATAATCATCTTAATCGGGTCAAGGGTTGAGTTTATATGATTTTCTTTTCTTTTTTCTGAGATTGCTAAAGTTCTGGAGAGATCTTAAAAATTTAGCTCACTTGTTATTTTTCCCATTTCAAACCTAAGACATATCTTTAGCCCTGTTTTCAAGTTTATACTCCAAATTCAATAATTTAAAATATCTTAGACACATTTGGTTAAATACATAGCAACCTAAATCCAACAACTTTCACACGATATTTACAAAATTTGCGATGTTACAGGAACTCACCAGAAAATCCAATTGAACAACAGAATTCCGATCCTCTTAACAACACAGAGGTCACAGATCAAGGGGAAGTATCAAATCCATCAGAAAGCACAAGTTCACACAACAATTTAAGATGGATCAAGGGACACTCACAAGCAAACATTACTGGTGACCCTAAAGAAGGTGTTAAGACAAGATCTGCATCAGCACATGAATGCCTATATGTTGGATTCTTAAGCATGATAGAACCAAAATCTATCAAAGAAGCACTAAATGACTTCGATTTGGTACAAATAATGCAAGAATAGCTTGACCAATTTGAAAAGAGTCAAGTGTGGGATCTGGTACCCAAACCAACTGACAAATCTGTCATTGGATCAAAAAGGGTATTCAGAAACAAATATGATGAACAATGCATAATAACAAGGAATAAAGCAAGACTGGTAGTCAAGGGTTACTATCAACAAGAAGGTATAGACTATGATGAAACCTTTGCACCAGTTGCAAGACTTGAAGCTGTAAGAATATTCCTTGGTTATGCTGCCTTAAACAACATCAAAGTTTATCAGATGGATGTAAAATCTGCATTCTTGAATGGTAAGATTGAAGAAGAATTTTATGTGCAACAACCAGAAGGCTTTGTTGATTCTCAATTTCCAAAAAAAAAATTGTTTATAAACTAAACAAAGCCTTGTATGGGTTGAAGCAAGCTCCAAGAGCATGGTATGAAACTTTGTCAAACTTCTTAATCAATTCTGGCTTCACCAAAGTACAATTGACACAACATTATTTCTGAAATCACACAAAGGGCACACATTGTTGGTCCAAATCTATGTTGATGACATCATATTTGGAGCAACAAATGAGAAATTTTGTAAAAAGTTTGAAATTTTAATGACCGGTCATTTTGAAATGAGCATAATGGGTGAATTGAGCTTTTTCCTTAGATTGCAAGTAAACAACAAAGTGATGGCATATTTCTGAGTTAATCAAAATATGACAGAACAATTTTGAAAAAGTATTTACTTGAAAACTGCTCATCTTTAAGAACTCCCATGGCAACTGGAAACAAACTTGATTCTAATGTAGAAGGAAAATCTGTTGATATAAAAACTTACAGAGGAATGATAGGATCATTGTTATACTTAACGGCCAGTAGACCAGACATAATGTTTTCCACCTGTTTTCTAGCAAGATATCAATGTAATCCTAAAGAGTCCCACATGAAAGCTGTTAAAAGAGTTTTTAATATCTTAAAGGCACATCAGATCTTGGTTTGTGGTATCCTAAAAATACAAATTTAGAATTAATTACATACATAGATGCAGATCATGCAGGATGCAAACTTGACAGAAAAAAACACATTTGGTGCCTGTTAAATGCTGGGAGAAAAGTTAGTATGTTGGGCAAGTAAGAAGCAAAACTGTGTAGCCACATCAACAGCTAAATCAGAATATGTAGCAGCAGCAAGTTATTGTTCACAAGTTCTGTGGATACAAACTCAGCTAAGAGATTATGGAGTAAATCTGACAAAATTTCCAATTCTATGTGATTCCATGAGTGTTATTGCAATAACATCAAATCCAGTGCATCACTCAAGAACAAAACACATTGATGTCAGATATCACTTCATCAAAGATCATGTGGAGAAATGTAATATTGAAATGTACTTTGTCCTAACTAAAAACCAATTTGCTGATATTTTCACTAAACCTTTAGATGAAAATAGACATAACTTCTTGATTAGCAAATTAGGAATGGTCAACATGAAAATTGAACAAACCAAAGAAATTTTGTCACAAAAGGAAGAAAAATCTGATATGCAATTGGTACAAATTCTGAGAATCCATCAGAAAACTCAAAAGTTACCAGAAAATCTGATGAATCACCAGAAATTGACCAAGTCAACAGAATTTCTGATGAAACTTGAAATATCAATCTTTCCTCTCTTCTCACATGCATGAAAATAACCCATACGTAGTCATCATTTCTCATTGTTTTGGTAAATCTTATTCATTCATATCTCTATTCTTTTATTTTCTTTTGTTTTCTTTAATTAAAATTCAAATATTATCTCTTTAGAATAGGGTAGATCACGTCAGGAAAGGAAAATTTCTGGGAAAACGTTAATGGTTGTTAGCTCTCTCTCCTACATTCATTGCTTACTCATCAATATTTACTGAGAAAGAGATGACATCTAGGCAACTCATAATGATAATTATCAGAACTTGGCCGCCTATACCATTAATGCAGGAGATTTTATCTCTTAAAATTCTCTTTGTTTCTTGACAAGCAAAATAAATACAAAGAAAATAGAGGCAACAAAATCTGAGTAGGTAGATACCATTTAAGACAAGTATCACTTTCAGTATAAATGTCTACAACTTGGAACCTCACCAGTCACTTTTACTCACCAGATAAACCCTAGAAATCTCTTCATATTCTTCCACACTCACCAAAAATGGCAAAGATCGGTGCTAACTTCTTTCCACTACCACTTCACCCACATCACAACCTAAGGGTCCGAACACACCTTGATGGACCTATAAGGGAAGGATGCAAAATCATCCTTAACATGCTCATGCAAAGCCCCTTAGCCTATGCCTTGTCTGAACACATCATGGTCTATCCAGATATCTTGCAACAATTCTGGAAGGAAGCAAGGCTCCTACTTCATGAAGGGAGGCTAACTTCCATTAGAAGTTATGTGCTGGGGAAACCAATCATCCTCACAGAGTGTGTTATCATAGAGGTTCTAAACCTCAATGATGACAATGATGTTATCTCTTTCACCAGAGAACAGAATGATGATACCCTAACTCAGATGGGGTATAATGTGGAGAATCCAAACAGACCAATCTCCAAGTCTGGCTTTCTTAAGCCATGGCAGTATCTGGTAACTCAGCTTGGGGTTTGCTTTTCAACGAAAACTATAAACTACCATGTAATCTCCTACAGGTTAATGGAACATGTGCATGCAATATTGCAAGAGGTTCCATATAATTTCTCTCATTATCTGATGAAAGATCTTACCAGCAACCTGTGGTCTAGCAGGCCATTTTTAGTTTATCCTCATTTCATGATGAGGGTAATTACTAGGCAGCTAAGATTTGGAGGTATTCCGGCATGGTATCCAAGAGCTGAGGTAGTACTTCAACAGAATATTCGTAATACGCTTCTTGTACCAACTGCCAACAATACAGGACTTGTGACCCATCTCTAGCTGTTTGTTGAGCTTATCTATGGAGAAGATTAGATGTAATTTACTTTTGTTATTATTTCTAGTTTTTTTTTTAACTTAGTTAAAGTTTATGTTATGTCTTTACATACTTTCATTCTGTTGATTTTATTAGGGGGAAGGAAAACAAAAGGGTATAGGGAGTTAAAGACACAAAGTAACTTGTGTTTATCAAAAACAAAACATTTGACACAAAACATTAAGTTTCTGATAACATAACGTTCAAATATGGTAAAATCTGATAATATAACTTCCAAATCTGATAAAATTATTTTTGCTCAAAATGTTTAAAAATAAGAAAAATCTGGTCAGTTAATCTTCAAAAAGGAATGGCAATGATGAAATGAGATAATAACTGTGCGAAAATTTTAGAAAATAATACACCGTCAATCATCTTTTGAAAAATTTTCACAAAATGTTCCTTGAAGAAAAGAGCAAAAGATTTGGACTTCTACCAGAAGAGCATATATAACTGATATCTCTGATCCTTACTTATTCCCTCTCATCTCAAAAAAGGGAACACTCTATCCAGGGGGTACATTCAAATCTGATGAGATTCCAACGAAAAACAACATCAACAAATCATGTTTCAATACATCATAAACACTAACCATCTCAAATCTGATGAGATTCCAACAAAAAAAGGGATATGTTTTCTGATGACGTCATCAGAAATAAATTTTTGACTTTCAAAAAGGGGGAAGAATGTTAGCTTCCTAAAAGGCATATTACTGGGCCATTTGTTGAAAATAGGTCCCACAAGAGGAAAAAGGTAGCACATGGCCGTTAGTATTCTCCAATCATATTCATTCTCCAATCAAAAGAATGAAGAATAAAGTTGAGAAGACATATTAAAACCCACGATGCATGGATAATTCCTATTAATTCACCTTGATACCCACGATCCAACGGTTACTTCTGAACCAACCTTACATCACACAATCTAACGGTTATAAAGGTAATTAATGACCATTAACCGCCATTGCACCCCATGATCTATGTCCCCTTAACTCCCATAAACACTAACCACCTCATGATCACTGCTAAACCTCTAACTATAAATAGCTTATTTTAGCAGACTTCACTTCACTCACCTTCATCCTCACAAGCTTAAACCCTAAAAACCCTCCCATTTTCAAAAGCTAAAAATTCTCTCACTCAATCCCTTTCTTCCAAAATCACAAATGGCCGAAGTAAACCTAAATTATCCCAATTGTTGAACATTGTGTTCCTTTCATTCAAGAGAATCAATACTTAGCAATGAAAGAAAATAACTTACTGATGAATACAGAGCACTCCGAATATGATGAAAATGTCAGATATTAGTTGAGTTTCTAATGAGATGTCCAATCTCTCAAGCTATGACTAAAACAAAAGAAGTACCGGCGAAGATTTTGCAACAATTTGTCAGAACCTTCAATAAAAATGGAGCAGAGTAAGTCACTGCACACTTATGGGGGAATGTCTATGTGACAATAACTCCAGCAAGAATCAGGAAATGGCTTGAACTACCTATTTTTTTATGAATACATTGAAGCCCTCAGCAAGGAGGCTCTGATAAACTTCTTTATGAAGTTGGGTTACAAGAGAAAAATCACCAAGATTGGTGATTTCAGGAGAAATGAACTGCCAGCTTTCTGGCAAGTCATGATGGAGACACTGAACAAATGTCTCACATCAAAGATTGGTGTTGCTGATCAGATTAATCAATCACTTCTCTTAATCATGTTTGGACTCATTACTGGGACAACATTGATTATGGAACAGAGATCTTTAATCTGATGAAGAGGTCAATTCTCACAATAAATGGTAGAATATCTTCACATCTGCCTTATCCAAGATTTTTATCAATCTTTGCTGCTGAAACATTTAAAGAAAGAGAAATGCAGCTACCTGCTTTGGAAACAATCTGGAGATCACCAACCATGAAGCCTTGGTGTGCAACCTAGTGGTGGACTTCATACAAAGATGTACCAGTTCTACCAGAAAGTATGATGAATTTGATTGAAGCAGATTCACCATACAGGATGCAGCATGAAGAAATCCTGAGTAGACCTATGGTACATGAAGTTTCTGATACTGTTGAAGTATACAAGTGCTCTTCCTCTCAAGAAGAAGAAATTCAAAAGTCAAATCCATCAAAAACAAATGAAGCAGAAGGAGATTTGAATTTGCAGCTCAGAATCTCACCAGAAGTTGTAGAAGCAAATATCCAAAGCCACCAGAATCCAGAAGCAGAGTTCCACCATGAAGCAGAATCCCACATAGTTGGAACAGGTTCACCCGAAAATACCACTTTAATATTTGATAATTCTGTAGCTAAAACAATAGAAAAGTCCAACTCTGAAAAAGCTATTTCTGCTACATATAGAATGTCATATAGAAATACTGGTGTAAATGAGGAAGTTACAAATTCCATTCGTCTCAACTCTGAATCAGATAATTAGGAGGAAGTTGAGACTGAAACAATTGGAGGTCAGGAAACTGACCAAGGAATCTGGTAAAGGAAAATCTATTTTTCCCACCAACTTGTAGGGAATCATTCACTGAAGTGATTCAAGGACACAAGGAAACCCAGGATGAGAATTTGTTTCACATACCTGGTGGAGGAGCTTCTGGTAAATCCTTGGATCCACCGGAAACCTCTACAACAGCAGCAGATATGTCTGCTGCTGGTAAGTTAGCTGGAACATCTGTTGTTCCTGATGCCCAAGAAACTCTAATTATATCATTTGAACAGCTTCACAAGATTCTGGATGATGTTTTTGAAGTTTGCAAAGAAAAGAATCCAGTTGAAGACAAACTTGATATGCTGCTGTCAGAAATAAAGAGTCAAAGATCAAAAATGAAGACTCTATCAAAATCAGTGGAGCTCATCAGAATGCAGACAGAAAGAAACACTGAGACCCTGAATATTCTGCAACAACAGCCAAACAAGTCATCAGAAACCAGCAATCTAACAGCAGACTTTCAAAAAGTATTTGCAGAAATGGAAAACATCAAGTCTCGGCTGAAGGATGTTGTGGAATTAAGGCAATCAACTAGTTCTGACAAGGTTTTGGAGGAAATCAGTATTTTGAGTGCCAGCAACAATAGCATAACAGATGCCCTTGAAAAATTGATCAAAGAATGAGCTACACTAAAGGAGCACAACAGTGCAGAATTTGCTAGAGTGCATGAGGAAGAAACAAGAAATGCTCAGCTCTGGGAGATGTTCCATCTCTCATGAAAAGGACGCATTACAATGTTTCCAGATTGGCACAAGTAGACATCCGTGAGCTTACAACTCTCATTCCTAAAGAAGCCTCTCAACTAGAAGTCTCAAAGATCATCAGGAAGCAACCAAGTACCATACCTACAAGCCAAACTGGAACATCAACTATGGGTCCCCCTCCTGCAGTATCAAAAGAAGAGAAGATAAAAAGGTATGAATCTGCACCCAAAATGATCTCCGATTTAAATATTGTTGTCCCTTAGACAAGATCAAGACTAACCACATCAGGGGTTACAGTCTTTAGTCAAGACTTGACCCTTCAAGCAAAGAGAAAATGGTCAGAATCAGCAACATCTTCTTCAAAAAGGCAAAAAATAGTACAACAGAGAACTCCTGAAGGTAATACAATCATTGTTCAAGAAATTGACAAGGATGTGATGATGTTTCCTGAGCAAAATCTCAAGGAGTACTACTGGACTAAAGAAGACAAATTGAACAGGCCACTGAGTCTAATAAGCAGAGACTGGAGGTTGGAAAGGCTTAAAAGGGGTCGAGGAAGCATTCACAGGGCTCTTGATAATCCAGTGGTAAGAGTTCTTAAGGTAGATGCTGATAAAATCTCAGATGGTGCTGGAGGATATTATGAACAGAATAAATACACCCTCCTAAGGAAAGATGGCACTGAAGTAAAGTTAACTGATGGAGATCTAGCAGATAAGCTACATTCAATAGACATTCTTTTTCTGAAAAGAAAAATTACGATGAAGACAAAGGAAACAACAAAGCCGTCAGAAGAGCACTCAACAATTCAAACGCAGGAGTCAAGCTGTTTGAAAGGATAACTTTTGCTGATTTTGCTTTATGCATCAATTATGACTATGTTCATCAGAAGAAAGTCCATATTCCTCCACCAAATACATCCATCCCCAAAGATCTGGAAAAGGAAGCCAAAACTGGAGTAATCCTTGAATAAGCAGGACTCTCTGTTGTGTTTAGAGATATTGAGAGCAACAAAGCTCTTTTCAGAATAGTTGATATCTGCAAGTACTCTAATTAGACACTAAAATACATCAAGGAATGTATGAACAAGAAGCAGAAACAAATTCAAGCTAAGGGGAAAGATAAAGAGTTGCTAAGAAAAGAAATTGAAGAAATCATTGATGAATGGATAAGAGCTAGAGGCTGGTACAAAGAAATGTATAATATCTGCCATAAATTTATCCATTACAAGAAAAAGATGAAGAAGGGTGATCTACACAGAGCTGCCAAACTGTTTTAAAGACATTTTGAATTTCATGTTATTTCTCTTTATAATCTGTTTTTGAACAAAGGTTTTGTACTTTGCAAACTTTGAATCCATGTTTGGGAATTTTTTGAATTATGTTCACTTGTTATAAGGTAGTTTATTTTTCTTACAATACTTAGGGAGAACTTGTTAGGAAACTTTTATGTAAGTATTGAAGAAAAAGATGATCAACCTGATCATATGCTGAAGAGATAGTCAAGAAAGATCAATAAAAAGGTGCCTACATGAAAACATGACAAGAAGAAAAGAAAGACACATCTTCAACTAATATCAGGATGTGATCAAGACAAAGAAGACGATCAGAAAAGATCATTCTGATAAGTCTGATGATAAATCTGGTATTTATTATCAGAATCTGGTAACTCTGATCATCAGAATTCCTGATGATCAATTTCATCAGAATTCTGGTAAGCTGGTCATCAAAATTTCTGATGGACCAACTTTTCTTGAAGATAAGCCCTGACACAATTTGAAAAGTAGCAAGTTGACATCAATGGATTCAATGGATATGCCAAAAAGCTACTTTGTGCAGAGCAAGTGCATGAATAAATAAACGTTTATTCATGATCCAGACTCTCTGTAAAGAGATGCACACACCACAAACTCCATTGCCCTTCACACATAATTCTTTAAGCATTCATTTGTAACAGTCAATAACTTTGTTTTTCAAAGTGATCAATATATTTGAAAATTCTGTAAGTTGTTGTTTCTTGAAAGTTTGATTTCTAGTTCCACACAATATGTTCCTACTTGTTGAAATCTTTTTGCCATACTTAGTCTTTGAGCATCTTATTTGGGATCAACAGCCACCACCACAACCACCTCCACCTCCACCACTGCCATCACCACTTCACACCATTTCAAATAAAAAAAACATTCACCCAGAGAAAACTAACTAATGGGCCATTGTTGAAGCAAAGGCACCAGAGAAGATAACACCAAACATCGCCGGAAACCACCGTCTACCAGTGCTCCGGCAGTTGTTTAAACTGACACACTGGTGGGTGTTGGAAATGAAACTCCGGTGGTGTCTTTTACCGAAAGTCCATGGCAGATCCGGTGGCCGGAGGGAGGTGGGATGCCCAGGAGGGTGTTTAAGTGGTCGTTTCCCCGTCATCGCCGGTGAAGCCGATCATGACGGCGGTGAGTAAACGGATGGAGATGAAGAAAAGGACGATGGAAGGTGAAGGGGAGGTAATGTTGGATAAAAGTTTTGGTTTTTTGAGGAATTTTAAGGGGAAATATGAATCGGGAAAGAGAGTGGGAGAGGGCATTTTGGGCATACTTGTAGAGTTGTGTGTAAAAAGGGTGTGCTTAAGAACCATTCTGTTGCTGTTAAACTTATTCCAAAATCTAAGGTATGGTATTCAATGAGTAACTACTACTATTACTTACGTAATTTGCTTGTTGGATACGATTCTTGCACTTGCATACAATTCTTGGAGGGTGGTTATGGTAGTGGTGATAGTGGTGGTGGCTGAGTGGTGATGGCGGTGGTGGAGGTGGAGGTGGTTGTGGTGGTTGCTTTTTAAAGGAGAGAGAGAGTAGAGAGAGAGATGCGTTTGATATAGAGAGAGGGAGAGAGAGAGAGAGAGAGAGAGTAAAGAGAGAAAGATGGACCAAGGGTATTTTTCTAATTTTACACCCACTTAACTTAATTATTTAATGCCCATCCATTACAGGGAATATCCGAGTAACAGTTTGTTAAACCACAGGGACTATACATGCTATTCTGAAAAGGTAGGGACTAAAGGTAAAAAATGGCAAATGTCACACCCCGATTTCCACGTGTCACCGGTGGGCCCGGTGGGGGAGTATCGTGACGTGGTTGGCAACGTAATAGTCAAACAACACAATATAATAATGCACAGCGGAAGCAAATTTAAATAAGATACAACCGAATTTATTATTGTAAACAAAGTCACAATTATCCGGTGTTTATCCACAGTAGGATCGAATAATAAAAATATTGTTTATGGTTCAACAGACATCGGCATCTTAAGTTTGCGAGACTTCTAGTGATGCTTAGGAGACTCCCAGCCTATTTCGTCTAGTACCTGCATTTAATCTTTTTGGGAAAATACGTCAGTTTACACTGGTAAATACATTCAACTGACTCATTTTATAAAATGATTAAAAAAATTGGTTTGGATGCACATGGCATAAACAATTTGTTTAACTTGGGAGAATTATTTAATATGATAATCTTGTGAACGAATTACGTGTTACTTATGCGTTCAGTAGCCCGGACGTATCCGGGTTAAAGATTAATAGACACACCACTGTAAGTGAGTTATACACGGGAGTACGCCTACACCCCGTGCTCAGGTCGTGGCAATCTCGTAAGATAATGCCGAGGATATCCGGGACATGGTCATTAACCCCCCAAAGGCTGTAAAGTAAACACATCTGTTTAAACGAGCCGATCAAATTATTCAATTAACCACTAAGCGTGGAAGATTTGATGCCCGATCAAGCGGTACGCTATGTACCGTAACCCAAGCCCGTATAGGGAAAATAAGTTAAAAGTATTTACCTTTTTGCAAAGTATAGTCACAATAATCAAATAGCAGGTAGCTTTTACTGTTTCTCCTAATCTGGAACGAAGGTTAAATATAACCTATTAGAATACTAACGGGTCTTTAATTAAGCTTAAGCTTAGACCGGTCAGTTTTAACGATACGGTTCGTACGCACGATTAAGCGAAGACCGGATAGAATGTGATTTAGACCCGACAAGTTCAAGGACTTGTTTAATATGGGTTTACTATTCACATTCTGGATTTTGAGATAAAAATGATATCGTTTAACCCGTTTCGGTTATTTATACGTAAACTAGTTACATAACCGAACCGAACGCGATTAACGCGTAACGGTTAATCTAGAGAGTCCGGGACAGGTTACTAATGTTGATATGCTTTATATATGTTGTGATATCTTCATGATATCTTCCATTATGCCCAAAACGAGATTAATTGCCAACTAAGCCCCGTAGGGGTATTTTGGTCATTTTGAAGGTTATAAAAGAGTTTTAACGTAGGTCTGAGTTCGGGACTGATGTAATCTGTAAAAATACACATTTTACTAAGTTACATCAGTAGGCAATGAGTCTTGTATGTTTATAAAGGTTTTAACTCATACTTTTCGCTTAAAACGTGTAATTAACGGTTTTAAGCGATTTTCGGGTTTAGATACAAAATCTGAGTTTTTAATCAGTTTTTATAGTTCAAAATATTCTATCTATTATTTTGAATCAGTAGCAAAAAGCCTTGCGTCATTTGAATATGTAAAACTCATTTTATGCGTTAAAAAGTTTAATTCGGTAATTACCGAATCAATGCACTAACCCTTTATAAACTCAGCCTAAAAATTATTAAAATCTTTATAAATCCTAAAATATTATTTAACATCAGTAGGTATAAAGCTTGATACCAAAAATCGGGTTTAGGTGGGTTATGCGCCAATTATGCCGTTTAATTACTTAAAAGCTCGTTAAACACGATAATGCGCATAAATCACAATCTAGACCTCGGATTGATGTAGGATTTTACGGACATGCTTATTATTCAGTAGCCAAGGCCCTTGGCCACTCACATTGTCAAAAATCTCGTTTTAAGTTCGAAAGGCATTTTGGTCAACTTTTAAGCATTTAACGGAAACGCGCAAACGAACCGTGTAATCAACATTACAAACTCAGAGGCTTATTCTAACATGTAACCAAGTCCTAATGGAACTTTAAGGCACTATCAAATCATACTCGAACGGGTCAGAACTGAAGTCAACGCTAAAGTCAAAGCTTTGCGTTCTTCGGTTCCGAACCGAGGTTTAAACTGAAAGTTGGCGAACTACGCGAGCCTAGACAAGTTCTTATACTTATTATCAAGTTATTTAAGTGTCAAAACAGATTACACGTTACCCGGATTGATAATTACGCGTTTATTTGTAAAACAAGATTTTGTTGACTTTTTCGGACTATGTTTGACTCGTCAAACGAACAAGTTATGATTTGAATCAGTAGGAACCCTTTCAAGGGTTTAATACTCATATAAATACCTACTTAGCGCTACCTTAATTTCGACGTATGGCTAAACCATCGTCTACTTATCGCTAAGTCAAACTCAGTTTGACTTTTAAGCTAATTTAAGCTAAGTAATTGACTAAGGAAGGATTAGAGCACTTACAAACTGATTAAGGATGATTAGGAGATGTCTTTGATCTGCTTGCAAGCTCCCCAAGTGATCAGGTTTGTTTGCAATGATGTGTGGAATGTTTGTGAATGAAGGGTCCTTTATATAGTTGTTTCAAGCACCACCAAATGTTGACAACATACTCTAGGACCAACCATAACCAACAAACACTTGTCCCTAGCATGTAGAGGGTGTCTAAGGTTCATGCACATGCAGAGAAAACCGGCCAAAGTGGTAACATTCGCGCACAACAGGCTGCTGCAAGTTTTTCTGCTTCTGGGCACAGCTAGCGCACCGTTACGCTACACATGTAGCGGTGCGCTAGCCCGCTACTTTGGGCTTTCTGACTCATCGGTGGTAGCGCACCGTTACGCTACGTATGTAGCGGTGCGCTAGCCCTTTCCTGAGACAAAATTGATGCCGTTTGTTGAAGATTCGAAAAGGTAACAACTTGCACGACTTTTGGGACATATTTTATCAGTAGGGGCTTCCAATAAGTGTGTAACACTGTAACATACCCTACCATCATTCATTATCAACAATAATTCCCAGAATTTAGATGTATATAATATTTAATCGGGTCTTGGGATTTGTTATTGAGGTCGTTCAGAGGTATAAATTTACATGACGCCATCTTTTAAATCCTGCCAATACATCTTTAATAAATCCGGGTTTACAATGATTTTTGTCTTACATGACACGTGTCGTCTCTTTATTGAACACGAAAATCTGAGGTGTTACATCCTCACCCCCTTAAAATAAATCTCGACCCGAGATTTACTGAAACAAATAAGGGTATTTTTCTTTCATGGTGGATTCCAATTCCCACGTGAAATCGGGACCTCTACGGGCATCCCATTTGACCTTTACAAAAGGTATATGCTTTCTCCGAAGCTTTCTTACCTGTCGATCTTCAATCGACACAGGTTTTTCCACAAACGTTAAGCTCTTATCTATCTGTACATCTGCATGTGGCATGACATGTGTATCGTCAGCGGAACACTTCTTTAGATTGCAGATGTGGAACACATTGTGAATTCCACTGAGCTCTTCGGGTAAGTTCAATTTGTAGGCAACTGACCCGACACGTTCAATAACCTCGAAAGGTCCAATGTATCTCGGGCTTAGTTTGCCTTTCTTACCGAATCGCATCACCCCTTTCCATGGTGACACTTTAAGTAGGACTTTGTCACCTACTTCGAAGTGAAAATCCTTACGACTTGGATCTGCGTAACTCTTCTGCCTATTCCGGGCAGCTTGGAGATTGTTACGAATCTGGACAATCTTGTCCGTTGTTTCAAACACGATTTCTGGTCCTGATAACTGGACTTCTCCAACTTCCGCCCAACAAACTGGCGATCTACACTTTCTACCGTATAATGCCTCAAAAGGCGCAGCCTTAATGCTGGTATGGTAGCTATTGTTGTAGGAGAACTCGATCAATGGTAGGTTCTTATCCCAGCTACCTTTTAATTCGATCGCACATGCACGTAGCATGTCTTCCAACGTTTGAATGGTACGCTCACTCTGACCGTCTGTCTGAGGATGGTACGCCGTACTAAAGTTCAAACGTGTGCCCAAAGATTGCTGGAAGCTCTTCCAAAAATGTGACGTGTACCTAGTATCTCGGTCAGAGATAATAGCTACAGGTATGCCGTGTAGGGCTACAATCTTATCCACATATAACTGGGCTAACATATCGGAGCTATAAGTCTCCTTGATGGGTAAGAAATGAGCTGACTTAGTCAGTCTGTCAACTATGACCCATATTGTATCATTTCCTTTCCTTGTCTTGGGTAACTTGGTAATGAAATCC
Organism: Helianthus tuberosus; assembly: GCA_030545235.1. Classification (NCBI taxonomy): domain Eukaryota; kingdom Viridiplantae; phylum Streptophyta; class Magnoliopsida; order Asterales; family Asteraceae; genus Helianthus; species Helianthus tuberosus. The sequence continues at coordinate 120,503,182 of CM060356.1, read as the reverse complement.
ATAGTTACCATTTCCCACTTCCACGTAGGAAGTTCAGGCTGTTGTAGCAAACCTGACGGTTTCTGATGCTCGGCTTTGACTTGCGCACATGTCAAGCATTTTGCTACATGGGCGGCTACAGACTTTTTCAAGCCTATCCACCAATAATTTGCCTTTAAATCCTGGTACATCTTATCAGCTCCAGGATGAACGGAGTATTTGGAACTATGGGCTTCTTGGAGGATGACGTCACGAAGTCCTCCAAAAATTGGAACCCATATTCGTCCGTTTAACCGTAAAATTCCGTCTTTGCTAAGAGTTAACTACTCCTCAGTTACTCCTAACTTTTCATTAGGATAGTTAGCTTCCAGCACAGCTTCCTTCTGTGCAGCTAACACCCTTTCTATCAAACTGTTCTTTATTTCCATGCGCCTGGCGTTAATTCGAATGGGTTTAACCCTTTCCTTTCTGCTCAAGGCATCAGCGACTACATTCGCTTTGCCGGGATGGTACTTGATTTCACAATCATAATCATTTAAGGTTTCCATCCAACGGCGTTGCCTCATGTTTAATTCTTTCTGGTTAAACAGATGCTGGAGGCTCTTGTGATCAGAAAATATCACAAACTTGATTCCATAAAGGTAATGCCTCCACAGTTTTAGTGCGAACACAACGGCACCCAACTCCAAGTCATGGGTGGTGTAATTCTTTTCATGCACCTTTAACTGTCGTGATGCATAGGCAATAACCTTGCCTTTTTGCATAAGCACACACCCCATGCCAGTGTGTGATGCATCACAATAAACTACAAATTCTTCAGTGCCTTCAGGTAAGGTAAGCACAGGAGCGTTGCTCAACTTTTGTTTCAAAACATCGAAGGACTCTTGCTGCTTAGGACCCCAAATGAACTTTACTTTCTTCTTGGTCAGGGAAGTGAGGGGTGCAGCAATCCTTGAAAAATTTTCAATGAAGCGCCTGTAATATCCTGCCAACCCTAGGAAGCTACGGATTTCTGTTGGCGTCTTTGGCTCTTGCCAGTTCATTACTGCTTCAACCTTAGCGGGATCCACCTGGATACCACGCTCACTGACCACATGTCCAAGAAATTGGACTTCCCTAAGCCAAAATTCACATTTGGAGAATTTGGCATAGAGCTTTTCCTTATGCAGAAGTTTGAGAATACATCGAAGATGTTTCTCGTGGTCAGCTTTGTTCTTAGAATAAATGAGAATGTCGTCGATGAAAACGATGACGAATTTATCTAAGTGCGGCTTGCAAACGCGATTCATGAGATCCATGAACGCAGCCGGTGCATTGGTGAGCCCAAAAGGCATCACTAGAAACTCGTAGTGACCGTAACGAGTCCTAAATGCAGTCTTGTGTACGTCTTCATCCATGACCTTCAACTGATGGTAGCCTGACCTCAAATCTATCTTTGAGAAGTAACTTGCCCCTTGCAGCTGATCGAACAGGTCGTCGATTCTGGGCAATGGATATCTATTTTTGATCGTGACTTTGTTAAGCTCGCGATAGTCGATGCACAGACGCATCGACCCATCCTTCTTCTTGACAAACAGGATTGGCGCTCCCCAAGGAGATGAACTAGGTCGAATGAAACCCTTAGCCAGCAGTTCATCTAGCTGCGCCCGCAACTCCTTCATTTCGGTGGGTGCCAATCTGTACGGTGCTCTGGCAACTGGTGCCGCTCCGGGAATGATATCGATCCTGAATTCGACTTGTCTATCTGGTGGTAGGCCAGGTAGATCTTCAGGAAACACTCCTGGGTATTCAGAAATGACAGGGATGTCTTCTAACTTCGGTTTAGGTTCCTCCAAAATCACTTGCGCCATGTAAATGACACATCCCCTCTTCAAACACTTGGAAGCCTTGAGCATAGTCACCTGCTCAGGCAGTCCGTACTGGGTATCTCCCCGAATGGTAAGTGACTCACCAGACGGAGTCTTTATTACTACTTGTTTCTGTTTACAAACGATTTGGGCCTGGTTATGAGATAACCAGTCCATACCCAGAACTATGTCAAAACCAGCTAATTTAAACGGAAGTAGAGACAGAGGGAAAGAATGGTTCTTAATGGATATAGTACATCCATCTAACATAGTAGAGACGGTTTCTATGGTACCATCTGCTAGCTCTACCTCATAGTTTACGCTTAGGGTTTTGACAGGTAAATTCAGCAATTTACAAAATTTATGATCCACAAAAGACTTATCTGCGCCTGAATCAAACAGTACTCTTGCAAAGACATCATTTACAAGGAATGTACCTGTTATGACGTTATCATCTTGCACAGCCTCCTGCGCATCCATCCTGAAGACTCTGGCGTTAGTCTTCTTAGCCTCCTCAGGCTTCTTGTTGTTCTTGGGGCAGTTAGTCTTTATGTGGCCCTTCTCATTGCAACGATAGCACGTCGCATCTTTCATCTTCTTGCAATCCAAGGTTTTGTGTTCCTTGGATTTGCACAAACCACAAGCAAAAGACCTTGACTCGTTATTCGAGTTTGATCCGAATCTGCACTTTCCAAAGTGCTTTTTCTTGCAAGTTTTGCACGTAGGCTTCTCATCAGAACGATGCCCATCTTTCCTCGACTCCGTTCCCTTCTTGCGATCACCGCTCCCACGGTGTTTCTTGTTCGACCAACGCGAACCATCATCTTCTCGTTTCCTCTTCTCAGTATCCTTATTCCTTAGCGATCTCTGACGGACCGCATCAAGTGTGAGGGATAAGGAAAGGTCAGTTACAGACCTGAAGGTAACTGGCCGAGAAGCTTTTACACTGGCCTTAATCTCGGGTTCCAACCCACCAATAAAACGAGCAATCCTCTTTGGCTCAGGGGTTACAAGGTAGGGAACCAACCTGGACAGCGTATTGAAGCTTGTCAGGTAAGCTTGGCAGTCGAGGTTCTTCATTACCAATGACAGAAAGTCATATTCAATCTTTTCCACCTCATGTTGAGGGCAGTAATTATCTTTGATCAGGGCAATGAATTGATCCCACGTCATGCTATACAACGGGATCTTTCCGGAGGCCTCCATCAGAGATCTCCACCAGACCAATGCTTCACCTTTGAAGGACTGCGACACAAACTTCACTATATCCCGTTCAGCGCACCCGCTTATGTCCACCACTGTGTCCATTTCATCCAGCCAACTCATGCAATCAACGGCCCCCTTTTCCCCTGTAAAATCCCGGGGCTTGCAAGACACGAAGTATTTGTAAGTGCAACCCTTGCTACGGGGTCCTTGATGCAGTACCAAGTGCTGGGATGGGTCACTTTGATTGTTGGTGGACTGACGGTCATCACCGTCTTTCTTAGGTCCGTTCTTCTTGGGAGGAGGCTTGTTATGAGCCTCAGAATGTGTCCTTGGTTTTGAGTGTGATACAGAGTGGGTCCTACTCCTGGTACCACTGTATTCTTCATATTGCCTATCCAAGGCTTGAGTGACAGCGCCATCAATGATAGCTTTTAGTTCGGCGCCCGTCAATGTAATCTGGGCGTTCTCATTTGGCGCCACAGGATGGCTATTGCCTTCATCAGAGTTTGCCATTTATATTGAACTGTTACAGAAAACAAGAACAATATTTTATTTGAAAGTTTATTATGGAATTACCCCTTAGGGTAACTCGTTAACCATGGTAACAGAGACCCTATTTGGTTAACTTACCAATCGTATTAATTTAGGATTTCAATTAAAATTTATCCTAAACACGAAACAATAATAATATATATATTTTAGCACATAAGGCTTGGTCACATGGACAATTTAATAAACTATGATTTCAGAGAATCAAGACTTTTAAGGTTTGAACCTAGTTCATTACCTTTATTAGACAGGGAGTCATAGCTACCACTGCCTTTTGGCTTATATAGAAATGAGCATGGCCCGTAGGCGCTATATTACCACGTATGGTTGAATATGATCACCTTAATTGATGATGTAAATCCAGGATTCAGAGATCATTATACTGGATTAGGAATCTTCTAAAGAATCCTTATTCATTTAAAAATGACATGTGATTTTTTTTTTTTAACGAATCACTTCTGCCAGGAGTGTTAACATGTTTTAAGATGTTAACAGGGATTTGAATCTTTTAAACCGGTCTTACCATTTTGGCCCGGTCTTATATTTGACACGAGGCTAGGTTTCACACTTAAAGATTCTTAATTAAATAATTACTTATGTAGATTAAAAGGAATGATTTTTAATTTATTTAATTCATGTATAATTATTATATGTGCACAAATGGCAAACATGAAATTTATAAAACAACACTCCAATAATTTACAACAATATTACATATCGCCCTAAACGGGTCTTTCACACATGAAATTTGCCCACGTAGGAGCTACAACATAACAACATGCCCACGCAGGGGTCTTACAGAAGATATGCCCACGTAGGGGTTAACACACTAACAATTGTCCACGTAGGGACTTAAACAAACATAAGTCCACGTAGGGACTAAACATACAACTTACCCTCGTAGGGGTTTATAGAAAGAGAGACCCACGTAGGGACAATACACACAACAAACATCCACACATAAATGTCCACGCTGGGACTTAATTTTAAAGTAGACATATACACATAAAGGATTTACTGATCCTTCTTGCTCTTTCCCTTGATTAAGTTCGTCAAGGTCTTGAACATTCCCTGATTGCGCCGTCGATCTTCCCGTGCCTCATGTCGCACCTCTCTAATACTTTGCAGGATCTCCTGATGCAGTGGTGGCGACATTTGTAGAGACGGCGGGGGTTGTTGGTAAAACGGGGGTTGTGTAGGCATCTGGTACCCTTGGACTGGGTACCCTACTCCCCAAGGACCCCCATACGGTCCATCAGGGTTAAGAGCGTTGTAATTAGCAGCTACCAGGTATGGGTCGGCTTCAGCGTAACCGGGGTTAGTGTGGGTCGGTAGCTCAAACGGGTTATACATCGAAGGACCCGTGTATGCTGGTATCTGATTATCGAAACCCATTGGTGGCGGTTGCTGCGCGAAGGGGTTTGATGGTCCACCCATTTGTGGATCTTCTGGAAGCGGCTGATAATTTCTGCCACTTGATTGTAGAGGAGAGCTGAAATGAAACTCTTCTCTTCGTGTGGACATCCGGGCTCCGGTTCTCCTATGTCTTTGCGGTTGCGGAGGCGCCGGTTGAACTGGTGGCGGAGGAGGTGGTGGCGTAACTGCCACAAACTGGTGATTCCCAGAGGAATCTTGATGATGCTGCTGCTGCTGCTGCTCATGCGGCGAAGAATAGTGCGGCTGCTGCTGCTGATGCGGCGACGAATGGTGTGAAGGCGTATAGTACCATTCTTGCTGAGTAAAGATAGCCTGGAAGCTATCTGGGCCACTATAGGGTGGTCCTTGATAAATGGAACTGTCCGAAACCTCGATTGGGTGGTTGGGAGTTCCTGATGCGGGTTCTTCGGGGTCGTCTTCCTCGTCCATATCATTTCCTCCAGAAAAATGGTCCTCCGGCCCCAATGGGTTAAAACCCACTGGTTCCTGTATATAATCCGCTGGGTTAAACTGACCTCGGAAGAATGGAGTGGGGTCTCCAAAAGAGCGGTGCGACATTGACCGCTGTAATGGTATGTGCGAACGGTGCGAGTCTCCAGGCTCATTTTCCGAGTGTGGCCCGTAGGAGTCCTGGGCGGGAGTTGTCGAACTGTTCGAAGTCGACCGTCTTGCTGGTTGAAATAGACCTCTCTGGTTCCGTCGAGTTCCATCACTCTCGGCGGGGATAGGACCTCGTGTATTCGAAGGTCCTACTTCATGGTCGTTGGGGGCGGATACTGGCCCCTTTCCACGTCCTCTTGTTCTCAAAAATCTTGGAGGCATTTTCTTTTTGATTCCTGTCAATCAAACATAAGATAACAAATAACAAAAATATAAAGCTTAAAGGACAAAACAAAAACCGAATAAGGTGGAATTTGTCCTATGTTATAAGTCTAGACTCAAAAGTTTAGATATGTGCAATTGTGTAACTGAGATTAAACACATAAGGTTAGTGTTTAATTCACTCAGTGTTGGCTCTGATACCAACCTGTCACACCCCGATTTCCACGTGTCACCGGTGGGCCCGGTGGGGGAGTATCGTGACGTGGTTGGCAACGTAATAGTCAAACAACACAATATAATAATGCACAGCGGAAGCAAATTTAAATAAGATACAACCGAATTTATTATTGTAAACAAAGTCACAATTATCCGGTGTTTATCCACAGTAGGATCGAATAATAAAAATATTGTTTATGGTTCAACAGACATCGGCATCTTAAGTTTGCGAGACTTCTAGTGATGCTTAGGAGACTCCCAGCCTATTTCGTCTAGTACCTGCATTTAATCTTTTTGGGAAAATACGTCAGTTTACACTGGTAAATACATTCAACTGACTCATTTTATAAAATGATTAAAAAAATTGGTTTGGATGCACATGGCATAAACAATTTGTTTAACTTGGGAGAATTATTTAATATGATAATCTTGTGAACGAATTACGTGTTACTTATGCGTTCAGTAGCCCGGACGTATCCGGGTTAAAGATTAATAGACACACCACTGTAAGTGAGTTATACACGGGAGTACGCCTACACCCCGTGCTCAGGTCGTGGCAATCTCGTAAGATAATGCCGAGGATATCCGGGACATGGTCATTAACCCCCCAAAGGCTGTAAAGTAAACACATCTGTTTAAACGAGCCGATCAAATTATTCAATTAACCACTAAGCGTGGAAGATTTGATGCCCGATCAAGCGGTACGCTATGTACCGTAACCCAAGCCCGTATAGGGAAAATAAGTTAAAAGTATTTACCTTTTTGCAAAGTATAGTCACAATAATCAAATAGCAGGTAGCTTTTACTGTTTCTCCTAATCTGGAACGAAGGTTAAATATAACCTATTAGAATACTAACGGGTCTTTAATTAAGCTTAAGCTTAGACCGGTCAGTTTTAACGATACGGTTCGTACGCACGATTAAGCGAAGACCGGATAGAATGTGATTTAGACCCGACAAGTTCAAGGACTTGTTTAATATGGGTTTACTATTCACATTCTGGATTTTGAGATAAAAATGATATCGTTTAACCCGTTTCGGTTATTTATACGTAAACTAGTTACATAACCGAACCGAACGCGATTAACGCGTAACGGTTAATCTAGAGAGTCCGGGACAGGTTACTAATGTTGATATGCTTTATATATGTTGTGATATCTTCATGATATCTTCCATTATGCCCAAAACGAGATTAATTGCCAACTAAGCCCCGTAGGGGTATTTTGGTCATTTTGAAGGTTATAAAAGAGTTTTAACGTAGGTCTGAGTTCGGGACTGATGTAATCTGTAAAAATACACATTTTACTAAGTTACATCAGTAGGCAATGAGTCTTGTATGTTTATAAAGGTTTTAACTCATACTTTTCGCTTAAAACGTGTAATTAACGGTTTTAAGCGATTTTCGGGTTTAGATACAAAATCTGAGTTTTTAATCAGTTTTTATAGTTCAAAATATTCTATCTATTATTTTGAATCAGTAGCAAAAAGCCTTGCGTCATTTGAATATGTAAAACTCATTTTATGCGTTAAAAAGTTTAATTCGGTAATTACCGAATCAATGCACTAACCCTTTATAAACTCAGCCTAAAAATTATTAAAATCTTTATAAATCCTAAAATATTATTTAACATCAGTAGGTATAAAGCTTGATACCAAAAATCGGGTTTAGGTGGGTTATGCGCCAATTATGCCGTTTAATTACTTAAAAGCTCGTTAAACACGATAATGCGCATAAATCACAATCTAGACCTCGGATTGATGTAGGATTTTACGGACATGCTTATTATTCAGTAGCCAAGGCCCTTGGCCACTCACATTGTCAAAAATCTCGTTTTAAGTTCGAAAGGCATTTTGGTCAACTTTTAAGCATTTAACGGAAACGCGCAAACGAACCGTGTAATCAACATTACAAACTCAGAGGCTTATTCTAACATGTAACCAAGTCCTAATGGAACTTTAAGGCACTATCAAATCATACTCGAACGGGTCAGAACTGAAGTCAACGCTAAAGTCAAAGCTTTGCGTTCTTCGGTTCCGAACCGAGGTTTAAACTGAAAGTTGGCGAACTACGCGAGCCTAGACAAGTTCTTATACTTATTATCAAGTTATTTAAGTGTCAAAACAGATTACACGTTACCCGGATTGATAATTACGCGTTTATTTGTAAAACAAGATTTTGTTGACTTTTTCGGACTATGTTTGACTCGTCAAACGAACAAGTTATGATTTGAATCAGTAGGAACCCTTTCAAGGGTTTAATACTCATATAAATACCTACTTAGCGCTACCTTAATTTCGACGTATGGCTAAACCATCGTCTACTTATCGCTAAGTCAAACTCAGTTTGACTTTTAAGCTAATTTAAGCTAAGTAATTGACTAAGGAAGGATTAGAGCACTTACAAACTGATTAAGGATGATTAGGAGATGTCTTTGATCTGCTTGCAAGCTCCCCAAGTGATCAGGTTTGTTTGCAATGATGTGTGGAATGTTTGTGAATGAAGGGTCCTTTATATAGTTGTTTCAAGCACCACCAAATGTTGACAACATACTCTAGGACCAACCATAACCAACAAACACTTGTCCCTAGCATGTAGAGGGTGTCTAAGGTTCATGCACATGCAGAGAAAACCGGCCAAAGTGGTAACATTCGCGCACAACAGGCTGCTGCAAGTTTTTCTGCTTCTGGGCACAGCTAGCGCACCGTTACGCTACACATGTAGCGGTGCGCTAGCCCGCTACTTTGGGCTTTCTGACTCATCGGTGGTAGCGCACCGTTACGCTACGTATGTAGCGGTGCGCTAGCCCTTTCCTGAGACAAAATTGATGCCGTTTGTTGAAGATTCGAAAAGGTAACAACTTGCACGACTTTTGGGACATATTTTATCAGTAGGGGCTTCCAATAAGTGTGTAACACTGTAACATACCCTACCATCATTCATTATCAACAATAATTCCCAGAATTTAGATGTATATAATATTTAATCGGGTCTTGGGATTTGTTATTGAGGTCGTTCAGAGGTATAAATTTACATGACGCCATCTTTTAAATCCTGCCAATACATCTTTAATAAATCCGGGTTTACAATGATTTTTGTCTTACATGACACGTGTCGTCTCTTTATTGAACACGAAAATCTGAGGTGTTACAGCAAACCACAGGGACTATCCGGGCAATTAACTCTAATAAACAAATATGTTTAATAAAAGCTAATATATCTATTTAACTGTTGGGCGCATGTAGGGTTTTAAGGTGGGTTATAGGGATGGTAATTGAACCCGAATTTGACAGGTAAATATGAAGCCTGACACATTTAGGACGGGTAACCAGGTATGAGACTGGATTTGGGATTAGTTTTTATTTTTTTCATGGGTTTGGGATTTGGTGATATACTCGTTTACCTGACTTGATTACCCGATAAAGTGTACTCATTTACCCGATTGTATACCCAATATAATATATTTTACTTTTTTAAGTATGTGTGTATATGATATATCAATTATTGGTAGATGTAACACCTGGTTATTCTCGATGAAATTCTAAGTGACACATGTCTTGAAACCTTCCTCATAATTAACTAAGTTAAAATTCAGGGATTAGAATTGCCAAAGGATCAAAATAAGAAGTTGAGGGGCCTAAAATGTCAAAACCAAACTTCAGTTTTGCTGAACACGTTGCGAACCTTATAGGTCCTCCCTTGTTGTCCGCAAGGGGTGTCTGACAGCAACAAACTCGCCGGCAGCAACATTTCAGCATATTTTGCCACTTAGTTTGAGTTTTGCCACCATTCCTTCGGATTTTGACACATATGAGGACACTAAGCACTCTTGGACACTTATCTAAGCCTCATGCACTCACCATTGCTATAAATTGCAACTCTTGTAGCCATAATTTCATCCCAAACTCAGACAAACACACTTCACTCTAAAAAGTCTTATGTAAATATCTTGTTCTGCTTCTCCTATGGTTTTCTAAGGTCGTATTCTGAAGTTGGTAAGTCCCTTTTCATAAGCGCTTTCAGTCGCCATTAATTTAATAGCTTATAATCATCCGAGTGTCATTAATTTCAAACAGTTTGACCATTCTGTTTGACCTTCAATTCTGGTCATTTTGGTCAACCGGTTTCACGTCTAAGTGCTTCAAATTGATTATCACGTCTAATTTCATAATGTAGGGAATAAACCCTTCATCTACATCTCGTGATTATCACGTCTAAGTGATTCAAATTGACAAGTCAAACCTGAATTTTATAAAAGTTAAACTAAGCTTTGTTAAAAATATATATATTTCCCAAAGAAAGATTTATAACATATGTAACGTGATATTTATATATCAAAACAGTTTGTAAAACATAATAAAATATATTTTATCATGTTTGACTTGTCACAAACCCATTTTCCCATCCGTACATATATATTTTATCATTTATTGTAATTGCTATAAGTGCCTGGTGTAGGCATGCACCTGAAAATCACAAAATATGGTGTGTGTGTGTGTGTGTGTGTGTGTTTATATTGATCAAAGACTAGCTCTATACTAGTTCTCAAATGTAATGAGCATATAAAACTGGTAAATCAAGATACTTGTCTCATGATCAATGTGTTTTAGTTGTGTTTTAAATTTTATGCATATAATACATTGCATCGTGTTTTATATTGTTATGCTTGGTGTTTTTCTTGCCAAAACAACCCAAAACATCATGCCTAAGTCCAAAACATGACATCTACATATCAATTCCTATGCCTCACACTTCTTACGTAAACTGTTTTTTTTATAGAAACCTAATAATAATAATAATAAAAATAATAATAATAATAATGTTATATAAACACATTGTCAACATATTAGGTAAAAAAATATATAAATTAAACTCATTCAGGCTGTGAGATAGCTTGAGCTTTATATGTGGAGCTCGTGCTTGAGCTCGTTTATTAATAAGCCAAGTTTGAGCTCTGCTCGATTTGAGTTTTTATCAAGTCAATCTCAGATAACTTTCGAGCGACTCGTCTTGTTTACACACGATCATGTCTCCTTTGCAATTATGTCATTTTTTGTTGTAAGACAAATATACATCAAACATTAGACAAGCGATCAGTAGTTTGTTGACGGCAAACATAATTACAATATATAAAACATAAGTGAGTAGTCCCATGCTGGTCCAAAGAACAAACCACAACCAACAAAGTTGTTGCAAGAGAATATTAATTACATGCTTCACAAAGTTCCCATACTTTATAGAGATGAAATACACTACCTAATAGATTACATCCTTAGGGATCGATATATACATAACATGACGTCAGATTGAATGTAATCCACGTACTTCACACTTATCCAAACTACTACTTGTCCTCGTCGTCTTCTAGCTTCCTCTCATTTATGTTCTATGTTTAATAATTTTTTTTCTTTATCCATACCTTCAATTGTAGCTTGTTCTTTTATGTTCATTATTCTCTTCTATAATATTTTAATTCTAAACGGTGTACTAGTGGGAATTCTCCGCCGATAGGCGGGAACTCGAAACTTTGGTGCATTATGCGGTATCGACACTTGATATATATAGTCGTGATATACCCAAAAGGATCTCGACACATGTTTTGCATTAATCATAAACCATAAAGAAGAATACAGTCCGGATCAACACAGCCATTTGTTGGAAAGATCAAACCACACACAAAGGTTTATGGGTAAATAGTCCATAAAACATTTACATTTTCATACTCTTATTGTTTAGCATCTGTACCAATATATAAATATTTTATGGACTATTTACATATAAATCCTTGTGTGGTTCGATCTTTCCAACAATTGGTTTGCGATTCGGACTTATTCTTCTTTATGGTTTATAATCAATGCCAAACATTAGTTAGAAATCTTTTTGGGTATATCACGATTTTATTTTTTATTCTTTTTTATTTCACTTGCTATATCGAGTGTCGATACCGCGTAACGAATCAAACTGATATCTGCAGAAACGGAGTTCCCGTGCATCGGCCAAAAATTCCCATTAGTAAACGTAAACCATTTAAAATTCAAATATTATAGAAGAAATAAACATGAAAGAACAAGCTACGATTGAAGGTGTGGAAAAAGAGAAAAACATATTAAACATATAAAAACATATAAATTATGGTCAAGAAAAGAATTACCAACACTTTTTTCAAACTAACAGAAAATGTAGAAAAATTATCTCATGTGTGAAAATAAGTTTCTACTTATAGGAACTAGGTTTAAAGAAGTTCGTCGCGTTGCGACGAATTTCTTTAATTATTTAGTCTGTGTTTACATGTGTTTTGAAATAATTACGAGCGTGTTGCGAACGGAACTGCTGACAAGAATAAAAAGAAAATGTAGAAAAAAACACTAAAAGATAACCGGAAGAAAATTAACAAAAAAATTGTATGGTAATAATGTTGTTTGTATGAAACCGTGGTCAGAGATGAGCAAATTGTTCCGGGTACCGGTACCAAATTTGCCGAACCGAAAGATCTTAAGTACCAATTCGGTACCGACTTTTGGCATTCCTAGTACTGGTTCACTACTGTTTTTTTACCTTCATATACCGGTACCGTAACCAGTATTTTTGGTATCAGTACCGATTCTGTATCGGTTGGCACCGAGCTCATCCCTACCCCTGAAATTAAAAAAAGAAAAAATTAAAAGTTGAATAAAAAAAAGAAGTTGTACGATACCGTTGTTTGTACGGTAACCGTGATCAGGGATGAACAAATGGTACCGGGTAGCAGCACTGAATTTCTCGAACCAAAAGATTTCCAATATCAGTTCGGCACCAACTTTTGGCGTTTTCTGTATTAGTGCCGGTTTTTACCTTTATGTACTGATACCGAACAGGACCGTACCAGTATTTTCGATACCAGTACTGATTCGATACCGTTTGACACCAAGCTTATCCCAACCCCTGATATTAAAAAAAATGATTAAAGTTAAAAAGTAAAGAAAATAACTATTATTATAAGATTAAAATAATAAAAGTATTAAAAAAACTATATATTATTATAATATTAAAATCACTATTCATTTCAATTCGTTTAGTAATATATAGTAATATATAGTAATAATAATTTCCCGAACCAAAAGATTTCCAATATCAATTCGGCACCAACTTTTGGCGTTTTCTGTATTAGTGCCTGTTTTTACCTTCATGTACTGATACCGAACAGGACCGTACTGGTATTTTCGATAACAGTACTGATTCGATACCGTTTGACACCAAGCTTATCCCAACTCCTGATATTAAAAAAAGAATTAAAGTTAAAAAGTAAAGAAAATAAATATTATTATAATATTAAAATAATAAAAGTATTAAAAAAACTATATATTATTATAATACTAAAATCACTATTAATTTCAATTCGTTTATTAATATATAGGAATATATAGGAATTTCCATTGTTCATTCATCTTTTAAATATTAACATAGACTAGTGGGATTCTCGTACGCTTCACTACGGGTCTTTGTTCATTATCGGTCTGGTTCATTACAGTATCAGTACGATACCATCACTCGGCCTAGCAATCGTTGCCAATCGACACGTTTTTTACATCTATTGAAAACTCATAAAAACGAATACTCATACCGGTACCGGTGTTGTTTAGTCTGTATCAGTCCTTTATGATACCGGTACCGGTGTTGTTTAGTCGGTATCGGTCCATTGCGAATACTACTTTGTGTTCAATTAATTTTATGCCGTCACGTCGAGAATTCTACAAAATGAATACGATACCATTACCCATGTTGTTTGGTCGGTATATGATGGGTTTGTGATGATAAAAAATCAACTATATATGACCCGTTTGAATACCGATCATGTTTGGTCGGTATATGTTTAGTTTGTGATGATAAATAAAATCAACTATATATGACCATTCGAATACCAATGTTATTTGGTCGGTATATGTTTGGTTTGTGGTGATAAAAAAAATCAAATATATATGACTTGTTAGAGTAGAACTTTTATCGAATTATACATAATAATAGTCACATGATGACACTAATAATAAAAAACTATACTGGCGTTATTCGGTACCGGTACCGATGTTGTTCAGACATTATCAGTAATACTAAAAAAAGAAAATCATGAAAAGTTAAAATAAAAAAATATGTTTAGGGTTAATTAAAAGTAAATATAATAATAATCTATTGTAATATTAAAATGATAAAAATATAAAAAATGAAACTATATATATTATTATAAAAATCAAACTACTATTCATGATCACTTTCAAGTCATATATATATATATATAGGTTGTTTCATCGCGCGTTGCGGCGGTACGTTATCGTAGGCATTCGATCGGTATCAGTTAGATTCGTTGTAGTACTGGTACGATACATGCACTCGTTATAGAAATAAACACATGTTTTACATCAAATGAAAATGGAAAATGATCTCCGGTACCAACAACGATGTTGTCCAAATGGTATCGATCAGTTCAGATCGTCATGGTACTGGTAATGATATTCGTTTATCATCGCATACAGAGTTGTTTATATGAAAATTATCGAAACTGGAACTCATAAAAATGAACACAGGTAGGTACATGTAAGAATGTTGTTCGATAGGATATATCAGTTTATCAAAAGTAAAAACAATAAAAATAAGTACCGGTACCAATATCAATGTTGTCCGTTCGGTTTCGGTTTGGCTGACTACGGTTCCGACACAAAATTCATTACCAAACATAAACTATACAAATGAGTACATGTACAGTTACCGATGTTGTTCTGTACAGTAAGGTAGCGATATGATGTCAGTGTATCGAAAGGAAAAACAATATAAATAAATACTGGTTTGTCGAAGGCAAAAACAATATAAATAAATACTGGTACGGATGCATATATTATTCAGTCGGTTTCGGTTCTTTTTGGTACGATAGTGGTACAATTAAATGTAAATAATAATTCAGTCGGTTTCGGTTCTTATTGTAATAACCCGAGTCTTCTGGTCAATAAAATCCAAATTGTCTCGAATTAACCCGTAACTGTAACACCCCGAAAATGCGAATCGTTTATTTTAAATATGATGTTGATAAATACACAAGTGAACTAGCTAGGATTAAAATAACCTAGTTAGGTAAAAATCTTTTAGTGACTTATAAATGAGTTAAAAAGCTAAAACAAGAACCAAATGATAGTTGAGGGGCCTAAGGGGTGTAAATTGAAACTAATATTATTAAAACAAAAATTAAAACTCAAAACCCACTTAGGGGCGTGGGTGGAGGTCGAACCAGACAGGGGGAAGGCGACCAGGGTTCTTCAAAACCCAAGCTTCCACAAATCTCATAAATTGAGGGTTCAAATCTGATCAAAAACGAAATCCGAGCTAAGATTAATTATCCCCATTGCAAGGAGATCATAAGGTATGTCAAATTTGACAAAAACTCTCTACTTGAAATTCTCATGAATTTAGAGAACTTGAAATCTGATGATGCATGTGTGGTTTGTAGATGAATTAGGAACATTAAAATGTCTAGGAGTAAACCCTAGACAAGTACATGTTGAAATTATGCTAAGTTCTAGTGAAATCCATGGTCACCATTGTAGGTGATTAGTGGGTTATGTAGAACTTGATAAACACTAGGAAATTTGGGGTTGTTCTAGTGTAATTTGACATATGTAAAGTTATTTCAGAATTATAAAGGCAAATATTTGTGTTAGATAGTTTGATTGATGAAAATTCGGGTTATATGACAAGTTATGAACTTGTTAATGAATTATTTAAAATTCTGCCCTTAAGGTGTTTGTATAAATGCCTCAAAGAAGACTTAAATCTGAAATTTAAAGTTAAAACGCATAATTACGATGTTTTGGCAAATTGTGCGATATACGAATTAAAAAGAGTTCTAAACGTGATGTGATTGAACTCTATAGGAAAGGACACCGGAACATCGAGTGGACAAGCCGGTGGCGACTTGCGTTTGAAGGGCGTACTTTGAAGGTATGTAACTTGACCCGTTACATTAAATGAATTGTTGTTAAACTATGCGTAGTCGCATTGTAGAATAGAAGTTGTGTTGATTTTAGTGACCATGATCGTTACTTGAATTAATAGGGTTAGAATTGATAAGGAACCGTTTGGTAGTCATCATATTGGAGGATTTCCACAAGATGAGCCAACGGGTCGATTAATAGTGTAAATTGTAGTATTAGTGTTTTAATTAGTTAGCAATGGCGATATCAATCACAAGAGCATTAAACCATGGGATTGGTAAGGAAATGCAAGTGATGCTAAGCCCTGAATGATGGGCATAAGGCGCCATAGGCTTACTAGTGAAATGGTAGTAAAATGGGTAAAGTTCGAGTGAGTCGAATAAATGCATAGTGACATTTAGTCATTCGGTCCGTAAATCAAATTTTCGGTATGATAATTGTAATAGGTACGTCGGTAATGAATTTACAGACGTATAGGAAGAAGAATCACCTAAAACGGACTTACGAGTCAAAAGTTATGGCCAAACGAAGTTAAAAATCTGAATTTCCGGAGCTGGCAGCAAATGCAGGTCACAAACCTGCACTTGCTGGAAAAAAGTTTCCCCCGTGCCACGCGGCAGGATCATTTAGATCCCTCGTGACACGCGACAGCTGCCGCGATACGCGACAGAATGGCTGGAACCTGCCGCGACTCGCGGCAGGATAACTTTTGAAATTTTATTTTGTTTTTCATGTTTTGATGCTAGAACTTGTTTCTATGATCCAATTCATTGTCAAAACTAACATTTTGAGTGGTTTTGACCTTAGGTGATAATAGCGATCTTACGGATGGCGGTCAAGCAAGTAGTTGAAGAACCGAACACAAACTTTCGAGCTTCCGCGTTATCTTAACCTTGATAGACAATGTTTTTGGGATGTAAACATTTTGCTAAACAAATTATGAATTTTTGAATTAGTCGGTAGTTGACTAATGTTTGGTTACTCTAGAACTTTGTTTGGGAACTTATGTTTTAATTTAGACTCTTTTTAGTTTAAATAGTATGAATTTTCATTAAATTCAAGTAGCAATTAAACGGGTGTTACAAGTTGGTAATCAGAGCTTAAGGTTGTCAACAATGTGTTCGGTTCAAGCTTGATCGGTCGTCCGGTAAGAAGTAATTTATTATTTTAGTAGATTTTATCTTATGTAAGAAATGAGATGTGAATTAATGTGAATGGGAAAAGTGTGTTAACTCACTCAAACCCGGAAAGTGCACCAAATGTGAACGGTAAAAGCAAGTCACGCACTTGGCTAAACCAAAGCAAATAAAGCTATGTTATAAATGAAATGTTTAATGTTTAATGTAAACATTTCAGTTTCAAGATGTCGAAAGGAAACGATAATGATCCGGTGCCGACAAGCACCGAACAAATGAAAGAGATAATTGCCGAAGAAGTGGGGAAGGCAATTGAAAGTAGTCTATCCGGGTTTATAGACAAAATTCAAAACACGGTGTTGTCACTTGTCGAAGAACGAGTCAAAAGGTTGGAAGATAGTGTCAACCTTATGAAAGAGAAATCGGGAGAACGTAAGGGATGTTCGTACAAAGAATTTATGGTGTGTAAACCGCCAATCTACAACGGGGAGGTTGACCCGATAATATGCCAGAGATGGTTAAGCGATGTTGAAGGAGTGTTTGAAAGGACCCATTGCGACGAAAGTGGCTTTGTTGCTTACGGAACGGGTCAGTTGAGAGGTCAAGCCAAAGATTGGTGGGATAATAAAAAGAAGGAAATAGGGGCTGAAGCGGCAAGGGCCATGACATGGGAGGAGTTTAAGACACCGTTTCTTAAACATCATAGTCCCAAGGCGGTCATTAATAAAATCAAGGAAGAGCTCATGCAACTTAGACACAAGGGCGAAACCATAGACAAGATCACGGTGACGTTTATGGATAAGATGAAGTTTTGCAGTGAATTGGTGACGAATGAGGAACAAAATATATACTACTACTATAACATGTTGAGCGCCGAGTATAGGGAGTTCATGACTCCTTCAAAATACGAGACCCTTACCGAGATCATAAACGTTGCTCGGGAACGGGAAATCGAGCTAAAGAAACAAGTTGAAAGGGGTGAGCGAAGGGCACAGGATGTGAATCCAAGCCCTACAAAGAAAGCTCGAACTGGAGAATCGGGAAAGAAGGTTGAGGCTAAAGGTGGGTCGCCAAGTTGCAAAGTGTGTGGAAAGAGGCACAAGGGTGAGTGCCGTTTCAAAGACAAGCCGTGTCCGGTATGTGGGAAGACCGGACACACCACATCGTTATGTCCCGGAAAGGTTTCCGTTTGTTATAAATGTTATCAGCCCGGCCACAAAAAGTCTGAATGCCCAGAATTGGTTGGGAAGAGAGACACTAAAGAATCTCCAACGGAAGCTCCAAAGGCGAAAGCTAGGTCCTTCCAACTTACAGCAGTTGAAGCAAAGACAGAACCAGATGTGGTCTCAGGTATATTCGCAATAAACTCGATCCCCGCACGTGTATTATTTGATACGGGTGCGAATAAATCCTTTATTTCACATGGATTTATTCGACATCCTTCATTTGTATTAGCGAAATTATATGTGCCCTTAGAAGTTGAAATAAGGGACAACAAAAGTTTTATAGTTTGTGATATTTGTCGAAGCTGCAAATTAAGCATCGATGATGAAGAATACCTGATAGACCTAATCCCAATGTCAATGGGGTAATTTCAAGTAGTCGTTGGGATGGATTGGCTATCTCAGCACCACGCAAAGGTCATGTGTTTTCGTAAGGAGATAAAGCTAACATCTCCGAGCGGGAAACACGTTACTATCTATGGTGAAAAAGGAGGTAACCCCATAATATGCTCAATGTTGAAAACTCACAAGCTTATGAAGCAAGGATGCAAGGCATTTATGATATACGCAAATGAGCCCGAGAAAGAATCACTGAAGATTGAAGATGTACCGGTAGTATGGGACTATGAAGATGTGTTTCCGGAGGATTTACCGGGGATACCGCCCGAACGGGAAATAGAGTTTGGAATCGAATTGATTCCGGGCGCAAAACCCGTAGCTAGAGCACCGTACCGACTCGCGCCATCGGAATTACAAGAGTTGATGTCCCAGATTCAAGACCTGCTTGACAAAGGATTCATAAGGCCGAGTGTGTCTCATTGGGGCGCACTGGTACTGTTCGTGAAAAAGAAAGACGGAAGCATGCGCATGTGTATCGATTACCGGTAGTTAAACAAACTCACGGTAAAGAACCGATACCCGCTTCTAAGGATAGATGATCTATTCGACCAATTACAAGGTGCGAACTGGTTTTCAAAGATTGACCTTAGATCGGGGTATCACCAACTAAAGGTCAAGGAGGAAGATGTGCCGAAGACGGCTTTCCGCACGCGATACGGACATTACGAGTTCCTCATGATGTCATTTGGGCTAACAAATGCACCCGCGGCTTTCATGGACCTCATGAACCTGGTTTGCAAGCCAATGCTGGATGAATCGGTCATCGTGTTCATCGATGATATTTTGGTGTATTCGAAAAGTGAAGCTGAGCATGCACACCACTTACAAGAGGTGTTAGAGACACTTAGACAAGAAAGGTTGTATGCAAAGTTCTCTAAGTGTGCCTTTTGGTTACGAGAGGTGCAATTTCTCGGCCACATCATAAGTGCCGATGGAGTATTGGTAGATCCGTCAAAGATCGAGGCCGTGTCGAAATGGAACCCTCCGAAGAACCCTTCAGAAATTAGAAGCTTCTTAGGGCTTGCGGGATACTATAGGAGATTCATTCAAGATTTCTCCAAGATTGCGTCGCCACTAACAAAGTTAACCCGGAAGGAGGAAAAGTTCATTTGGGGAGTTGAACAAGAAAGGGCGTTTCAGACACTAAAAGAGAAGTTAACTCAAGCTCCGGTATTAACATTGCCGGACGGAGTCGAGGACATGGTGGTTTATTCGGATGCCTCATTATCGGGGCTAGGATGTGTTCTGATGAAACGGGGCAAAGTTATAGCTTATGCCTCGAGGCAATTGAAGATACATGAGAAGAAATATCCCACGCACGATCTTGAATTGGCTGCAGTGGTATTTGCATTAAAAATATGGAGGCACTACTTATATGGGGTAAAGTGCACCATATTCACCGATCACAAAAGCTTAAAATACTTCTTCGATCAGAAGGAGTTAAATATGCGCCAGAGACGATGGTTGGAAACGGTGAAGGATTTCGACTGCGAAATACACTACCACCCCGGAAAGGCAAATGTGGTGGCAGATGCTCTGAGCAGAAAAGCTGACTATGTCCCAATACGAGTAAGGTCAATGCAGCTTGTGGTGACCTCGGGTATACTTGAACGTATACGAGAGGCGCAAGTAGAAGCAGTAAAAGAGGAGAATTGGAAGAAGGAAAGAATAATCGGCCAGTTAAAAGACTTGTCGGATGGAAGGAACGGGTTGAAGACTCGATCCGGAAGAATATGGGTTCCAAATACTTGTGGAGTGAAGGCGCTACTACTTGATGAAGCCCATAAATCCCGATATTCTATTCATCCGGGTGCGACCAAGATGTACAATGATCTGAAACAAAACTATTGGTGGCCCGGAATGAAGAGGGATGTGGTAAAATACGTAGAGAAGTGCTTGACTTGCTTACAAGTCAAGGCGGAGCATCAGAAACCATATGGAAAACTACAACCTTTGGAGATCCCGGTTTGGAAATGGGAACATATCACTATGGACCTATTGACCAAACTACCTAAAACGATTCGGGGATTCGACGCCATATGGGTGATTGTGGATAGATTGACGAAGAGTACACACTTTATTCCTATACGCAAAACATATACTTCGGAAAAGATGTCTGAGGTGTATACAAACGAGATAGTGGCACGTCACGGAGTACCGGTATCTATTGTGTCGGATAGAGGTACCCGGTTTACTTCAAATTTTTGGCGAGATTTCCAAGAACAGATGGGAACGAAACTCTTCATTAGCACCGCCTACCATCCTCAGACGGATGGGCAGAGTGAAAGAACAATACAGACGCTAGAAGATATGTTACGAGCATGTATCATCGATTTCGGTGGAAGTTGGGATGTTTATCTGCCTTTGGCCGAATTTTCGTATAACAATAGTTACCATTCGATTATCTGCATGGCACCTTACGAAATGCTATATGGTAGAAAATGTAGAACCCCGGTGTGTTGGGGTGAAGTGGGTCCACGTGAACTGGCCCCTAATGATGTTGTCCAGGCCACTAATGAGAAAATTGACATAGTTCGAGCTCACTTAAAAGCGGCCCAAGATAGACAAAAGTCTTATGCCGACAAAAGACGGAGACCAATTGAATTCCAGGTAGGCGACAGGGTGATGCTCAAGGTTTCCCCATGGAAAGGCGTTATCAGATTCAGAAAAAGAGGGAAACTAAGCCCGAGGTTTATCGGGCCATTTAAAATCATTGAACGGGTAGGCAAGGTAGCTTATCGCCTTGAGCTACCGGAAGAGTTGAGTGGGATACATGGCATGTTTCATGTGTCGCAATTGCGGAAATGTCTAGCGGAGGAAACAGCTTATATCCATTACGACGATATCGAGGTGGATAATAGCCTGAATTATGCGGTAAGGCCATTGGAGATTTTAGATCGAAAGGTTAAGCACTTGCGAAATAAGCGAATCGATCAGGTCAAGATCAAGTGGGAGCATAGGAAGGGTTCGGACACTACATGGGAGTCCGAAGAAGAGATGCGACGTCTCTACCCTACCTTATTCGGTACGTACTTTGGTTTCGGGGACGAAACCCTTTTAAGGGGGGTGGACTTGTAACACCCCGAAAATGCGAATCGTTTATTTTAAATATGATGTTGATAAATACACAAGTGAACTAGCTAGGATTAAAATAACCTAGTTAGGTAAAAGTCTTTTAGTGACTTATAAATGAGTTAAAAAGCTAAAACAAGAACCAAATGATAGTTGAGGGGCCTAAGGGGTGTAAATTGAAACTAATATTATTAAAACAAAAATTAAAACTCAAAACTCACTTAGGGGCGTGGGTGGAGGTCGAACCAGACAGGGGGAAGGCGACCAGGGTTCTTCAAAACCCAAGCTTCCACAAATCTCATAAATTGAGGGTTCAAATCTGATGAAAAACGAAATCCGAGCTAAGATTAATGATCCCCATTGCAAGGAGATCATAAGGTATGTAAAATTTGACAAAAACTCTCTACTTGAAATTCTCATGAATTTAGAGAACTTGAAATCTGATGATGCATGTGTGGTTTGTAGATGAATTAGGAACATTAAAATGTCTAGGAGTAAACCCTAGACAAGTACATGTTGAAATTATGCTAAGTTCTAGTGAAATCCATGGTCACCATAATAGGTGATTAGTGGGTTATGTAGAACTTGATAAACACTAGGAAATTTGGGGTTGTTCTAGTGTAATTTGACATATGTAAAGTTATTTCAGAATTATAAAGGCAAATATTTGTGTTAGATAGTTTGATTGATGAAAATTCGGGTTATATGACAAGTTATGAGCTTGTTAATGAATTATTTAAAATTCTGCCCTTAAGGTGTTTGTATAAATGCCTCAAAGAAGACTTAAATCTAAAATTTAAAGTTAAAACGCATAATTACGATGTTTTGGCAAATTGTGCGATATACGAATTAAAAAGAGTTCTAAACGTGATGTGATTGAACTCTATAGGAAAGGACACCGGAACATCGAGTGGACAAGCCGGTGGCGACTTGCGTTTGAAGGGCGTACTTTGAAGGTATGTAACTTGACCCGTTACATTAAATGAATTGTTGTTAAACTATGCGTAGTCGCATTGTAGAATAGAAGTTGTGTTGATTTTAGTGACCATGATCGTTACTTGAATTAATAGGGTTAGAATTGATAAGGAACCGTTTGGTAGTCATCATATTGGAGGATTTCCACAAGATGAGCCAACGGGTCGATTAATAGTGTAAATTGTAGTATTAGTGTTTTAGTTAGTTAGCAATGGCGATATCAATCACAAGAGCATTAAACCATGGGATTGGTAAGGAAATGCAAGTGATGCTAAGCCCTGAATGATGGGCATAAGGCGCCATAGGCTTACTAGTGAAATGGTAGTAAAATGGGTAAAGTTAGAGTGAGTCGAATAAATGCATAGTGACATTTAGTCATTCGGTCCGTAAATCAAATTTTCGGTATGATAATTGTAATAGGCACGTCGGTAATGAATTTACAGACGTATAGGAAGAAGAATCACCTAAAACGGACTTACGAGTCAAAAGTTATGGCCAAACGAAGTTAAAAATCTGAATTTCCGGAGCTGGCAGCAAATGCAGGTCACAAACCTGCACTTGCTGGAAAAAAGTTTCCCCCGCGCCACGCGGCAGGATCCTTTAGATCCCCCGCGACACGCGACAGCTGCCGCGATACGCGACAGAATGACTGGAACCTGCCGCGACTCGCGGCAGGATAACTTTTGAAATTTTATTTTGTTTTTCATGTTTTGATGCTAGAACTTGTTTCTATGATCCAATTCATTGTCAAAACTAACATTTTGAGTGGTTTTGACCTTAGGTGATAATGGGGATCTTACGGATGGCGGTCAAGCAAGTAGTTGAAGAACCGAACACAAACTTTCGAGCTTCCGCGTTATCTTAACCTTGATAGACAATGTTTTTGGGATGTAAACATTTTGCTAAACAAATTATGAATTTTTGAATTAGTCAGTAGTTGACTAATGTTTGGTTACTCTAGAACTTTGTTTGGGAACTTATGTTTTAATTTAGACTCTTTTTAGTTTAAATAGTATGAATTTTCATTAAATTCAAGTAGCAATTAAACGGGTGTTACAGTAACCCAAACTCCAAAAGCAGAAAACTTAGTTGTTCAGAAAACATGCGATTAGTGAACCAACCCGCACAAAAGTACCCTTATTAGACTCACAATTAAAAAACTGAACCAGTTAAAATCAAGACCCGAGCATACGCGATAAGAAACGGCATGAAAATCAAGAAAAACACACGTTTGGGCGAAAAAGGCGGCCGAGGACAGTGTCACCACGGCCCGACGCGTGTCCAACCTACCTAAGACACGTGATAGAGCTATGCCAGGCCGACCCTCCCGGTTACACACGGGAGACTCCCTGCCTCCTCCCGCGACACGTAGGAGAAGCCCACCTGGGCTATATAAAGGCCGGTCTAGGACTTGATCATTTGCACCTATTTGATCTTATTTTGCGAACAAACTCCTTCTCATTCTGTTGTTTCAATTCTCGAACCCCTAAACCTCGAAACTATGCTCCATAGAAAGTGTATTAAACCCTAATAACTGAAACGATACCATGTTCGATCGATCTGAAACCAATCAACAGATGCCAAATTGTTGCCTAAATGCGGCTATACTTTGTTAACTACGTTGTGGTTTTGATCTCGTGATGGTCCTTAAAGTTTGATTCAGTTTTTACACTTATGCGTATTGTATTGTATTGTATTCTATTAAATTAGATAAAAGGCTTAGAACCAGGACTATCGGCTTACAAGAAACTTAATTATCTGAAGGCTCAAGAACTATTAGCTAGTAAGGTGAGTTCCTCTGAACCGTTTCTAAAACAGGATGTGTTGCTCTATCTGATTGGTAATAACTATGGAATTGACTATTTATAGCATTTGTGATATTTGGCAATGATTGATAGGATGATTGAGGGCTGATTGTATGTATCTGATTTAGCCAGTAGAGTTTGTATACATAGCCTGGTTATGTGAACATAATGTGCTTACTCTGTTCTTATCTGTTTGCCATGATTATATCTGATTGATGTCTAGTCGATAAATACATGTTTTGAATAAAATTATTTATTTATTTTCATGAACCCACCAGTTTACTGAGTCCCAAATATTTTTCGGGCACACATCCTAGGTGCCATGTGATTGCAGGAATTGCAGACATTAAACTAGTATATGAAGAGATAGAAGTCTAAAGGGCTGCTGAAGAGTCAGATCGCTATTACAGTTAAACTGGTGTAATATTATTGTGGAATATGAGAGATGCATCATACTCTTTAATGTTTAAATAAAATTTGAAAATTCTATTGTCAATGCTCTGGTTACTATGTGTTTTGTATATCCGACGCGTAACACTCCCCCAAGCTTATCCTGAGATGCGAGTGTTACACTTATAGGTACGATAACGGTACATTTAAATGTATATAATAATATGTATAATAGAATTCATTGCACAATTAAAAAACTAAAAATATGAAGAAAAAAAGCTATACATTATTATAAAAATAAAGTTACTATTCATACATATTTTCTAATTCTAATTATATACATTAAATAAATTAGATATTCAAAAGATAAATTAACAATTGAAATTCATATAAGTAGAAATTTATTTATTACAATAAATAAATTAAATATTCAAAAGATAAATCAACAATTGAAATTCCTATAAGTAGAAATTTATTTATCACACATGACATACTTTACTACATTTTCTTTTCGTTTGAAAAAGGTGTCGATAATTCTTTTCTTGACCATGATTCATATGTTTAATATGTTTTTTTTTCTTTTCCGTGATTCATATGTTTAATATATTTTTTTTTCTTTTCCAATACCTTCAATCGTAGCTTGTTCTTTCATGTTTATTATTATTTTCTTCTATAATATTTGGATTTTAAATGGTGTACCAGTGGGAATTCTTCGTAGATGTACGGGAATTCAGTTTCGGCCGATATTGATTTGATTTGTTATGCGCTATCGACACTCGATATAGCAATTGAAATAAAAAAGAATAAAAAATAAAGTCATGATATACCTAAAAGGATATCGACACATGTTTTGCATTGATCACAAACCATAAAGAAGAATGTGTACTAGTCCAATATCCAGACTTGCTATATCAGCATGCCATATCATTTCAAACTACACTTTTTTCCTCCAATCAGAGCTGTAATCGAACCGAACGAACACGAACAAATCCATGTTTGTGTTCGTTCGTTAAGGAAATTAACATGTTCGCGAACTGTTCACGAACGCATACCGAACATAAGTTTATGTTCGTGTTCGTTCGTTAAGGAAATTCAGTTGTTCGCGAACAGTTCGTGAACACTGGTCTCCAACGTAAACGAATAAAAACAAACGTAAACAAACAATTAACTTGAAAATAAAAAAATAAAAACATTCTTAACCTAAAATATTGGATATAAGCAGTTAAATATAACCAACAAATGATAAATCAACACAGAAGAAGTTTACTACAACACCAAACGATGAATCGAGTTTAACTAACTTAGACATAAATGTTCAAAGGTTAACTAACTTATTTATTAATTTTTTAATATAATCAAACGAACACGGACAACCATAACTGAACGAAAATGGATGAACGTAACCAAAGATATTACCAAACGTTCACGAACGTAACCGAACGAACAAGATCTTTGTTCGTGTACGTTCGCTAAGCTGCTAATCGAACGAATATTTTTGTTTGTGTTCGTTCGTTAAGCTAATCAAACGAACATAAACAAACTTACCACCGAACGGTTCACGAATTGTTCGCTGAACGTTCGATTCGTTTACAGCCCTACCTCCAACAATAAACCACAACAAACCTCTACCTCATATCCATCTCATCACTTACTTTTTCTTTTGTTTAAACTATATCTAAATTATATAAACTATTTTTAATCTATTTAAATAATACTCATAATTATTTTTATTATATTAAAAAATAAGGAAAAATAGAATTAATAACCAGATAATCCATTTTAAAAAAACACAGTTACAACATTTTAATAAAAGGACACACTTCAAACCTAAAAAAAAAAGATACAAAAACACAATTAAACAAACTACATAATAAAACACAACTACTCTTTGTCTTCTTCTTGCCTCGGCTGCCTATGTGCGAAAGGTGTTCGATCAAATTGTGTCGAAGAGTGTGATGAGCTTCCCCGTCATGTAAGTCTTTACTCAGTTGCAAGAGATCAATAAAATTGTCCGTCGGGCCATGTGATGGTGGTGGCAGATCCTCATCCTCATCATTATTTCAGTTGGATACAACATAATCTTCGTTTTCAACGATCATGTTGTGTAGTATTATGCACACGTACATTATACAGGTTATAACTCTTGGTCTCCAAATCCTTGTTAGACATTGTATAATGTGCCATCGAGCCTTGAGGACAGCCCTTTCTACATCTTTTCTTGTTGACTCGTGACAATATTAGTAAGGGACAGTATGACCTGGCAGTGAAGAGAGTACACGAAAGCGAAGTCGATTGTCCTTCCTTCTCATGTATAATAACTAAATGTATTTATCTTTTTATATTCATTGTATTTCGTTGTTAAAGCACATGTTGTTTATAATTTAGTTTTAAGGCTATGCGGTACAGGGCGCTAACCAGCGTCCACCTCAGCCAAAAATCATCAATAGTGCCCTCACCCCCATACCATTGGCGCCATGGGTGGGCGCTATTTAATGCTCGCCAACACAATAACGAGCATTCATGAGCTTGAAATTGTGGGGTTTGTGCCATTTGACCGTTAACGGTACAATTTAAAAAAATATATATTTCAAAAATAAAATAATCTATTCTCTGTATACACACACTCTCGCATATTTTATTCCACCAAAAACACATCCATCTACTATTTTTTTAACACTCTCTCATAAATTTTTTATACTCTCAAACCTTTTTATTATAATGGCACGTCGTTGGACCGAGATAAGGATATCACGTTAGCCACAAGTTAGGCGGAAAGGGTCGATTTAGGATTCCCTGACGAAGCACCTCAAACTCGGGGCATGATTAGGACCGCATTCTACGAATGTGTAGGTGAGAATATTCGTGGAAGAGAACAAATTCTAAGAAGGTTTATGCATCTACATCTAAAGTGTTCAAATTTTGAGAGGTGTTACGTCAATGTGTTGAACGTCGAGGAAGGCGTAACTGAGGATGTAAAGTTTGCCGAGGCACGGGTCGAGTACGAAGCAATATACATAAGGCCATTTGATCACATTGCTGCTTGAAGGATTTTTAGAGCCTGAAATGGAGGGATTTACACGATACCACCTTAGATTAGGTTTGTTTTATTTATATGTTTGATGTTTTATTTTTATGTCTTATGTATATTAAGTAGTTTAAATCTTAAGTTTTTTGTAAGTTATTTAAATGTTAATGTTTTTCTAGTTTATTTAGATGTTTGGTTTTTTCCTATTTATTTAAATGTAAGAAATATTAAAAATCAATTAAATGTTAAAAATACTAAAAAAATTAAATAGGTAATTATTGAACGGGCTTCATTCCATACCGTGAGCTTTATTCTAAAAAGACAATGGAGCTACTTGTCCGACTAGGTGTGCTGATGTGTCGCAATGGAGCCCCTAGGGGGTTCCAATCAATCCCTCCAGCCTAGTATTGTGTTGTCATCTTTCGCAATATACAATATACAGGTTGGTGTATTAAAACGGACTCAAACTATTGGCACACTAAAGGTGCCTGTTTGCACACTTTAGGGTTTATATACGCTGCGTATAGACCTATACACAATGTATAGGGTTGCATAAAATCAGTGTCTGACCGAGTTCACTTCTTGTCTAGCTGCTCCTATACGCAGCGTATATAAATGGTCAAAAAGACAATATTTTATAAATGTTTCAAAAAAAACCCACCCTTTATATGGTCTATAGGCAGCGTAGGCTAAAAAGACAAATTTACTCCTGGTTTGGGCTACTAGCCCCCAATCCAGGGGTAAAATGGCCTTTTTTTTTACCAAACTTGCCCCACATATACGCCACATACAGGGCTATACGTGGCGTATAGTAAAAAGACCATTTTACCCCTGGATTGGGGCTATACGCAGCCCAAACCAGGTGTAAAATTGTCTTTTTGACCCTTTATACGCTGCGTATAGACCTATACGCAGGGTATATAAAGGGTGTTTTTTTAGAAACATTTATACAATATTAATCGTTTTAGTAAAGTTTTATAAAAAAAAGAAGTTTTCTATTTTAAATGAATAAAAAAGTAAGTATTTCTTACAAACTTTTTTATACAACATTAATCATTTTTATATGATAAATATCATATCGTATCGTATATGTGTAGTATAGGTCACGTATTGACCTCGTATAAGCCTATTAGTGTGATATCATATCGTATAGTGTAGTATAAGTCTCGTATAGATGTAGTATCTTATAGTTTAAGTCCTGTATAAGCCTCGTATAGAACTATAGATGTAGTATCGTAGGCATATATAAGACCTATAAGGGACCTATACGAGACTTATACTACACTATACGATACGATATAACTCTCGTATAGGCCTATATGTGTAGTATAGGCCTCGTATAGTACTATAGGTGTGGTTTAGGTCCGTGTAGGCCTATAGGCATATAGACCTATAGGGAACCTATACGAGACTTATACTATACACTATACGATACTATACTATAGGATACCATACAACACCCGTATAAGTCTATAGGTGTAGTATAGGTCCCTTATAGGGCTATAGGTGTGGTTTAGGTCCCGTATATGCCAATCGGCACATACAAAACCTATAGGGAACCTATACGATACTTATACTACAGTATACGATACGATACTATACTATACGATACGATATAACACCTGTATAGGCCTATAGGTGTAGTATAGGTCTTGTATATTACTATAGGTGTGCTTTAGGTCCCGTGTAGGCCTGTAGGCATATACAAGACCTATAGGGAACCCATACGAGACTTATACTATACACTATACGATACGATACGATACGATACGATGCAATAAGATACAATACTATATGATACCATAGAACACCCGTATAGGCCTCATATACAAGACCTATACGAGACTTGTAGGAGGTTTATACGAGACTTATACTATACGATACGATACTTAAAAATGTTTTTTATAGTACTTATTATAGAAATTTGCTAAAACGATAAATAATGAATAAAATTGTTTTCTAAAAAAATACACCCTTTATATACGCTGCCTATAGGCCTATACGCGGCGTATATAAAGGGTCAAAAAAAGAATTTACCACAGGTTTGGGGTTAAAAAACGCCATTTATATATGCTGCGTATAGGCCTATACGCAGCGTATATAAAGGGTCAAAAGGAAATTTTACCGCTTGTTTGGGTTGCATATAGCCCCCAATGTAGGGGTAAAATGGTCTTTTTTACTATACGCCGCGTATAGCCTTGTATGTGGCGTATATATGGGACAAGTTTGGTAAAAAAAAAAAGACCATTATACATATATGCCTATACATGGCTTATACTACACTATACGTTAGGATACAATATTATATTACATGTATGGGCCTATACGAGATTTATACTACATTATATGATACGATACTACATCTATAGACCTATATGAGACCTATATTATACTATATGATAGAATACTTAACAATGTTTTTTACTACACTATACGATATGATTGGATACGATAGGATACAATATTATATTACACGTATAGGCGTATACGAGATTTATACTACACTATATGATACAATACTACATCCATAGGCCTATACGAGACATATATTATACTATACGATAGAATACTTAGCGATGTTTTTTATTTATCTATTTTGTTAGTACATTTATGTCTATCGCCTCCGTCAATCAATTCCGTAGCTGAAAATGAAGAAATCTAGACTTTATGATGTAATATGTAGTTAAAAGGGCAAGGTGGCAAACTTGTAAATAAGGAGAAATCATTATAACCTTGTGCCTATAAATAGATCATTTAGGTTTAGAGTTTAAGACTTTTTGCTCATTTGACATTTTAGGGAGATAAGCTTAGAGAGAGAAAGTCTAGAGAGAGAAAGTTCTCTCACGTGATTCTCGGCACTTTGTACTCGTCATAATCAATTGAATCACGGTTATTGTACGTTTTTGTGTGTTCGGTCACGCACGTTCACGGATTCCGCACGTCGAACGTGTTGTTACGCAATCGTTTGGTGTCAAAACCGATCCTACAAGTGGTATCAGAGCAGGAGCTCGATTGCACTGATCAAACACATAGATTCGTACCGGATTTCATCGATTTCAGATCCGAATTTCATCTATTTCTTCATCTTTTTCATTTTTATCACGTTTTTCACTGAAAATCGTCAAATTGAACGGGTTTTTACGGTCCAAATCGGCTGATTTTTGATATGTTGTGCGAAAACACTTGATTTACAACCCTACCAAATTTCAGATTCAAACTCCTAGCCGTTTAGGAGAAATTTGAGTTTTTAGGTTTGATTTCGTATCAAACAACGAGATTCCGCTTGAAAACCATCTTGATTCCGCTTGAAAAAGCATATTTCGCTTGAACTAGTGTCTATTTTCAAGCGAAATCAGCTTTAAACTTGATTCCGCTTGAAAATATTGTCAGATTCCGCTTGAGCGTTATATTCCGCTTGAAACGCTATTCCGTTTGAAAATGTTTCAGCAGTTCACGTGATGTTCTTGATTTGATAAATTCATATTGTGTGGTCCAATTAAAATTGTGTCGTGAACTGATATTGTCGACAAATTTAAAAGTTGTCTATTTCATGTGAACATCAGGTTCATCGGTCCAATTATTTGATCTGTTCTATACTTTTGGTCCAATCATACTTTGAGTGATATAAGTTTGTCGACCACTAGATAAATCTACTTGATGAAATCAAAGTTACATGTGATTACACCGGCCCATGTGATTTCATTTGTTAGTGGTTATTTTGGTCCAATCAAAGAACATTGAAATATATGTTGTCGGCTCTTTAATTGATGATTGTCAGGCCACTTGTTATTGCATGTGAATTTTATAAATGATTTGTCAACTGTGACTTAGAGTGAACGGCCCAATAGAATTCAAGACGTTTAACAAAGAATTTGTGGTTAAAATGTTTGACGAGAAGGAAAACGTTAAACTTGAAAGACTAAACAATTGGTATAGTGGCTGTTATCTTGAGACAAAGGAGGTTGTGGTTGAAAGATTTAAATATTTTATGTGTAGGAAATATGAGAACTTTAATGATATGGAAAAGCGATATGATGATTTACTTAAAGGTTTAAGAATGAATTACTTAAAGATATCAGATGCTGAACAGATATCTAAGTTTGCAGATGCATTACCTTTGGATTGGGATGAATTTTTGGGAAAACTGAAAAAAGATTCTAAGTTCTCAAAATTTAGTTCAAATGATTTCATCAGAGAGCTTAGAACACACAATGATGAGAATGAAAAGAAAAAGAAAGAGTTGATAGAGGAATTAAAAAGAAGTTCAGAATATATAAGTTTGGACATAATTCTTGAAATAATCAAAAGAATTAGAAATGGTCTTGATGTAAGAAGTAGGATGAAATATGATCTCAAGAGAGATTGTTTTTTAAATGAAGATTTGAATCCTGCTGATATGGTTAAAATTTTTCTTGCAGGAACGTCAAAGATTGAAGAATCCAAGAAAAATGAAACTTCAAAATATGAAGTTGTGTGCTCAAAATGCGAAAAATTCGAAGCAGACAATGTCAAACTCTTGAAGGATGTGGAGAGTTTAACATTGGAAATCAATCATTTGAAGGATGAGAAAAGATCTGATGATAAACAGATACTTGAAATGAGAGAAAATTGTGAGAAATTGGAATCTGAAAATGTCAAACTGTTGAGTAGTTTGGACAGTTTGACATTGGAAATCAAAAATTTAAAAGAAAATGAAAAGGATTTTGAAAATAGAAAATTAAAAATTGAAAGAGATTTTCAAAGTCAAATAAAGATTTTAGAAGATGAGAAGTCTATTTTTGGCAAAAATAACATTGAAAAACAAATTGCGATAAATTCTCATCTTGGAAAAATCATTCAGCTTGAAAAAGAAGCTGAAAGTGCTAGAAATAGAGTCAATGACTTAGAAAATCAATTGAAAGGTTTTGTGAATGTTTCATCAGTACCAGATCTTGTATGTCCAAAACCGATCAATGAAGTTCCAATAAGTGACAATGTCACAAATTATGACAAAGTCATAATTGAAGATTGTGATGATAAAACTGATGATGAAAATGAGAAAAATGAGAAAAGAAAAATATTTTTGGAATTAAAAGAAAATTTTAAAAATACTGTTTTGCAATCTACTGAAATAGGTGAATGCTCAAAGCAAAAACCTGTTAAGAAGATTGTAGAACAGAAACAAAAAGTTAAAAATTTGAAAAATTTTCAAAATGAAAATAAAAGCTCATCAGTTCAATCATCCAATCATTATGAAAAAGCACAAAAATCTGAAAATAAAAACTCACAAAAAGTTGGTAATAAGTGGTGCAGGTTTGACCACAGTGCTCAAATGCCAAATCAAGGATACAAGAGGAAACATGAGTACCACAAGGCAAATCAATGTTATGATCTGAGCGTTTGGTATGAAAGTGGTGAATGGTATGATAACAGGGTGTGTTACACTTGTGGTGTTAGAGGACACATTTCTGTTAACTGCCAAAGTCAGAAAATTGAAAAGAGAAGGTGCTATAATTGCCAAATCAAAGGACATATTGCAAGAGATTGCCCAATGAGATCAAAGGGAAGATCGAGGGCTGATTCTCAGAAATTGGCAAAGAAACCAGTCAATGTCAAGCCCAAAGCACAGAAAGTTCAAGAACCTAAAGTTCAAGAACAGAAAGTTCATGAACAGAAAGTGAAGCTTTCGCAGGGACAGAAAGACAGACTGAGGAAGAAGAGAAAGAAGGCAAGAGAGTATCTCGAAAGGATTTTGTCCTCGGATACAGTCGTCAAAGCGAATAACAGTTCTGATAAATCGTTTTACTCTCCTAAGACTGATCAGTCAAACAAAACGAATTCATCAGATATAAATCTGGGGACAAAAGAAAAGAAGAAGAAAATTGTCGGCGATGAATCTGGCTCAATAAAGTCAGACAAGCCATGTTCAGGCAATGATTCTGGTTCATCAAAGGCAGAAGAGCCATGTGTTGAGGTAAAATTAGAGAATTCTAGTCTAACAATGGATGATGAAAATTTTCCACCATTGTTGAACAAGAATTCTAAATCACCAAGGACAGTCAGGCTTGGGTGAAACTTTTCAAATAGAAAAACCTGACTTGCCGGAGTTCCCAGGTTGGTAAGTGTGAAGCATGAATCGGCATCATTCTTGACAAAGTTTAATCAAGGACATTAAGTTGTACTTGATATAACTTGCTTACAAAGTTGTTTTAATCCTGAAAAATTTCATACATCAGTTTATACAAGTGGATGAGAAAGGAACAAAGTGATGAAGTAAACCCCTAACCTACAAATGGTTTGTGAAAATCAACAAAACTAATTTTCCGGAAAAACCATTTTGATTAAAACAAACTTAAGTGTTTTGAAATCATAATGGGAAAATAATTTGTTGTAAGGGGGAGTTCTGATTGTTTACGGCAAAAGGATGGCGAATTGAAGCGATTTGATATCATGTTGTCACTTTCCTTGTACAGTTTGTTTTCAAATTTTCCCAGAAAATCAAAATTGAAACATATTTTGATTTTAGGGGGAGAAAAATTTTAAAAAAATTAGAAAATTTGAAAATGTCAAAAACATTGAAAAACAAAAATGAGTTTTGTTGAGACAAGAGGAAATGATAGTAAATCAGTGGACTATCACAGCATGCTAAAGAAATGTAATGTCAAATGTGATAAACGGTCTCACTAAAGATGTGACGATAGGCTCAGCTAGACTAGTAGATTTGCGATAATGATACAAACATAGATGAAAAAGCCTAGTTCT
This sequence comes from Helianthus tuberosus, assembly GCA_030545235.1. Taxonomy (NCBI): domain Eukaryota; kingdom Viridiplantae; phylum Streptophyta; class Magnoliopsida; order Asterales; family Asteraceae; genus Helianthus; species Helianthus tuberosus. Next base: position 120,468,409 of record CM060356.1, on the reverse strand, counting down.
AGTGGGAAACATGGTTGAAAGCATAGTACTTAGTTTTGTCCTTCGTGATTGTGTACCTACTCAGTAATCGCTGAATGTTGAAAGACATAAAACCGGTTAAGTCTGTGAACTTTCACAACTTTGCTGAAAAGTCACTGTGATTCTGTGTTTTTATTTTGCAAAGATTTAAACTTGTTTTATTTCTTTATTTTGTTTAAGCATTGGACATCCTCTGCGTATACGTGAGTATCGACCTGGATGTTATTGCCTAAACGTTCTGCTTTATTTTCTTTGGTGTTTCGTTTAAGCTTTGGATCACCTCTGCGTATACGGAAGTATCGACCTGGTGGTTAAAGCCTAAACAACTTCAACTTGTTTTATTTTCTTATTTTGTTTAAACATTGGACTTTCTCTGCGTATACGGAAGTATCGACCTGATTGTTAATGTTTAAACATTCTGCTTTATTTTTACACAAATCACAGTTGATGAAAGTTTAAAAGCATTACTTGAGTTAGTGTATTGCATGATGAGGGGATATGCTAAGATCGTGGGGTCCATAAGAATTTAGTGCAAAATTAATATACCTTGACGTATCGGTAAGCATTTTGAAAGTTTTTAGATTGAGTTTAAGAGGACAACTATATCGTCAATCTATGTGAATCGTTTAGAACTTAAAATGTGTTAAAGCTTAATGGTGCTAGTGATGTGTCTCATGAACTGATATGATCCTCTTACACAAACTCACAAAAAATATTGTCTTTATATATTTCCTTACTGTATTTCATTCAAAAACAAAAATCCAAAAAGATTTTCGGAGTGTTTTAGCATAAAATTTTGAAAATTCAAAAAAGATTTTCGACAACTGATGTTGAAGAGCTGATATTCAAAATTCTGAGTGCTAAACATGATGAACTACATTGGGATGGGAGAATATGTTGAAAACTTTGAATGTTATATACAAATGTTTTGAAAGATTGTGTGCTTAGTTAATCAAGGTCATTCATTTGAACTTGATGTAACTACACAGATTGATGAATGAATGATTTCTACCAGTAAGTTTCTTAAAGCTAAGTGTTATAAATTTGTGAAACTTATGTTGAGGTAGAGGATGTGCAGGTTAGACAGGTTTCAAATCCTGAGCAGATGCAGAATAGAGCCAGGAATTGCTCCTGAACTTGTGAACATGTGAAGGCCAGACTACGATCCCGACAGCTGAGTCTAAGGGGGAGTCTGAAGACAAGCTCAACGCAAGGGGGAGCGTGTATTCAAGGAGCGTGTATCCGGAAAGGCAGGTGACGATCCCAAAAGCACGGAAGCTTGACGAAAGGGGGAGCCTGAAGAAAGAGACTACCGAGAGGGGGAGCAACTGAGTCTGAAAACAGATCCACGGGGATTCTGTTCGAGAAAGAGAAAGACAAGACGCTACGAGATTGACGACGGCAATATCCAAGGGGGAGTCTGTTAGTACATTTATGTATATCGCCTCCGTCAATCAATTCCGTAGCTGAAAATGAAGAAATCTAGACTTTATGATGTAATATGTAGTTAAAAGGGCAAGGCGGCAAACTTGTAAATAATGAGAAATCCTTATAACCTTGTGCCTATAAATAGATCATTTAGGTTTAGAGTTTAAGACTTTTTGCTCAATTGACATTTTAGGGAGATAAGCTTAGAGAGAGAAAGTCTTGAGAGAGAAAGTTCTCTCACGTGATTCTCGGCACTTTGTACTCGTCATAATCAATTGAATCACGGTTATTGTACGTTCTTGTGTGTTCGGTCACACACGTTCACGGATTCCGCACGTCGAACGTGTTGTTACGCAATCGTTTGGTGTCAAAACCGATCCTACATATTTTTAAAAATTACTTATTATAAAAGGTTGCTAAAACGATAAATAATGTATAACAAGGTTTCATAAAAAAATAAAAAAACTACCCTTTATATATGCTGCGTATAGGCCTATACGCGGCGAATATAAAGGGACAAATTCCCATGTCAAATCAAAGATTCTCTTGGAAATTGAAAAGGTGGCTATATGCCATGTATAGACCTATACGCGACGTATATAAAGCTAGGGTTTGGTGTGCAAATAGGCAGCTTGGTGTGCCAATATGTACACCCATTAAAACGTGGTCTTGAGGAGATTGACAAAGTTATGCAAGAGTTTAAAAGCATGCTTTTGGTCTATGGGGGATCCCCCAAGATGTATCTAAGTGTGTAAGACTATGAGTAACACGTAGCTAGTTAGTTCACCCAGATCTTTCCATTCCTCTCTCACCATGGAGAGAGGGCGGCAGCAGAAATATGAAGACAACCAACGGAGGTAATACGACAATGACAGATAACGGCAATACGAAGACTACAGGAAACTAGGTGGCCCAAGTTTCATGGATATGGGGCAAAGGATCCTCAATCACGCAATCAGGCACTACTACTATGTGGGGAGAATGCGTCAAACTGCTGGAAAAGGTAAAAATAAATCTGAAATCGGACATTTGGTTATGGAAAAACGAGGTAACCTGAGAAGAATTCAAAGTCAACAATCTGCACATAGAGCTAGACAGTATGCATATTATTCCAAAAACACGTGCTCAGATGGCTAAGCTGGATACTGAAAAAAATATATTGTTTTCTTTGGAGATCGTTGCTGAATCGAATTCCGACCAGAGACGCATTGGCGATAAGAAACATTCCTATCCTTACAGCAACGTGTGCATTATGTAATTTGGCGAATGAGTCGATTGATCATTTGTTAATTTCCTGTGATAATGCTCAGTTGGTATGGAGAGCGATATCTTTATGGGTCAAAATACCTCTACCAAGATTTATGTTGAGCTTGGTGGAATTAATGGAACACATCGGCAACTTCAATTCATCAAAAGAAAAAAAGAAGGCGATTTATGTTATCATTGCAACAACATGATGGGTCATGTGGCGGATTCGAAACAATGTAATTTTCAATCACAAGACAACACAAGTATCAAGGGCAATTGGAGATGTTAAAGAAATCTCTTTCTTATGGATGAAAGCAAGGGCTGGAATATCAGATTTAGATTGGAAAGAGCGGGGTGAATTTAGATGTTTCTAGTAATGTTTCTCTAGTTTTAATATTTACTGTTGTACCTGTTCTGCCTTTAGTATCTTGTTGAGGCATTTTCTAGTTTTAATAAATCGCCTTCTTAAAAAAATGAGCAGCATCTGCTCGGCAAACAAGCTCCGAATACTATGAGCAACATCTTTGTTGGGTTAAAAGCCAACACTTTTTATACATACTAGTGGGGAACCCGCGCGTTGCGGCGGAGTCGACAATACGCAGCGAAAACATGATACGCATCAAACAATTAGGAGTGAAATGAGGATGTCATGGGACGTCGTCGTACAATCTATTACAAATATCAGATTTAATTATACAAATGGTTTATCCGTTTAATAGTGTAAATCGCATTCCTTTGCAATTGCAATGAAGTAATTCAAACAATGCTTCAAGTTGAAGATAATTAAAAGCCTTAATACCACAATTTTAAAATGTGAAACTGAAAGTTCAGTTTTATGTTGGATAACACGATAATGATAAAACTATTGTTTTCTTCGAAGATGGTTCCATCTTTTTGCATTTTACCCTCATAAATGAGCATCTGCAATGCAGGTGGATATGCATTAGATCCCTGCAATGTTTCACATCTGCAACCTCCATGAATAAATTTAATGACATCAAGTATGAACTGAAAGTACTAACAATTCTATAACTCCATATAACACTCCAAAATTCTAAACTAAGTAATAACAAATCTATAATTCCATACCAAAAGAATCTATGTTATATCAATTTGAAAATAACAGAACAATAAATACTTTTATTCTTCTCTGACCACCTAAACAATATAATTTCAAAAAGCAGGCGAACGGGATTCTTTTTCTTCATATGTAATCATGCTAGGTGACTTGTTTCCCATTTTCTTCACTTGTCATCTACATCGATACAACTGTAAGAGTCGGTTCACAAAAAAATAATTTCTTGAATATTTACTAATGTTATGTGGGATTGATGTAGGGATGAGCATTTGGTATCGGGTACGGGTACCGAACCGGTACCGAACCATACTGGGTATATTCGGTACCAGTTCCCATTTCCCCCGTTTTTCGGCACCATTGCCGATACGGTGCCGGTATTTACAGGTAAAACACCGGTAAGTACCGGTATCGGTACCGAACCGGTGTATTCGGTACCGGTACCACCATTCCCCATTTTTCGGTACCGGTACTTTCGGTAAACGAGCCGATCCAAGCTCGAGCTCGTTTAACTTATGAAGGCTGGAGCTTGAGCTTGATTCATAGATAATTTTCAAGCTCATATTCAAGGGAACTAACTTCTAATGGTTGGCTGTGAGGCTGTGAGATAAGATCACAAAAATTCAAATTGCAACTATATGAAAATGAATACTCACATTCAAGGGAACTAACTTCTAATGGTTGGTTGTGAGAGTAATGTCTGGATATCTCTTTTGTGATCTGGTCTAGAAAGTCATCGGGTATGTATGTCAATTTAATCTCTCCAGGTGCCTTGATTCTATCAGTATTCTGCAAGGGTTGTTTTTTAACTTATGGCAACGTCTGATGTCTAATTTTTAAGGTTGTCCTTTGCTTTGTCCTCCACGTCCCATTCCTCCAACCCTTGCAGCTTCCATTATATCAAGACTTCGAGTTTCTTAAATCCTCCTCGATGACAAACCATTTGTTTTCCTGTGAATGAGTCACACAAAAGCGACAAATTCCAGATCAAAACCAAGATCTTAGCCACGTATCTTTAGTCTACAATGCAGAGACTATTTACCATGGTAAACCATTTAGAAAATCTGACAACATTATCGTTTCGCTAACAATCTTCATACATGTTTTAACGTAAAGTTGTGCTCATAAATAGTTGCCAACGATGCTCAAATGTGGATCCATGCAACAACATAAGATAGTTTAGTCACAAGCAGCAAAACACACCAAGAATTCCAGTAAATGTTACATACATAATGGTTTTCCTTCTTTTCCTTGTTTTCCTTTTTAGGTTTATTTGAAATGTCCATGGAGTCAAACTGTAATTGCTTTTCACAGTGTCTAGCAGACTCAACTTCTGAACTGTATCTCACATATTTGACTCTGTTTATTGTATTTTTGACTTTCCAAATGTCAATGTGAGCCTTTAACCAAACTGCAAAATCTCAATCTTCATCACATATTAGAGACATGAATTTGATTTGCAGTTCAAGAATTTCCTACAAACCACTTACAACTACATTCCAAATGGGTGGGATTTTGAAACAGTCAGCTTAAGACATGTTGAACTGAATGAGGCTCGTGGTCGAACCGATAACGGGTGCTTTGATCATCAGATTATGGATCCAAATGGGTTCCACCTATGCCCAGCCCCACAAAACAGTTTGTGTTCAAATACATATTTTACAGAAGCGAAAGAAAGCTTCAAGCCTTCACCAGCACATAAGTTAGTGTATTTTCAAGTACGTTGGAGAAAAGTGTTAAAAATGGTCAATCTAGTGTGTCTTGTGACTAATGAAAGTAACAAAACAAGTAGTGTATATAAGGAAAGTAATGGGAATGATATAAGTGATGGCAGCAGTGGTGGAGACCAAGTGAAATCAATTAACCTATTAAAAGACACTGAAAATCGTATACCTTGGCAGCGGTGGTGGCGACTAAGTTGATTTTCCTTCCGTCTATTTGTCCTGAGTGGACTTCGACGTGCACAGTTTGAGCAAAGGGCTTCGTGAGGGATCAGAAACCGGACTGATCATTGAAGATGTACCTATGGTGCGACTGGATTCCTGCAATTTGAAAAGTAAAAAATGTCAATGGGTGATTCACCAACTCTTGCCATACATTACCTCCGATCGGACCACAAACACCAAGCTTCGTTACCTATCCTGAACTCTAGTCCGCCCTTGAATCTTTTCTATCACAACCAAATAATCGGAGTAACGGTTGTACTCTCCGAAAACAACCCTACCGCTCTTGTAATGACGAAACCGACACCGGAAAATGGAATCTCCGTTGTGTGTCCGTTATAGCTCTACCTGATTTCAATGACGACTTATTAAGACGGTGGATTGCTATAAACGGACAAGGCCATTGAAGCAGAAACGATTGAGTTGCATAGATTGTTGATCACATTTAATATTAGGGTTAAATTACTTTGGCAGGAACTATCGCATGCCAGCATTGGATTGTTAGGCCATAGCTTCTCAATTGTTCTGTCAATCATGCCTTCAACAAACTTATATGGTGCAAGTTTCTTCCAAAATATTGGGTTAAACAAGAGAAAATGCCAAGATTTAGTCTAATGAACTCTTAACTAAAACTATTTAAAAATAAATTTTCATTACTCACTCTGTCATATGCATCCTTAAAGTATCGAGCCACGTCGTTCCGAAATAAACGCTCTCCTAGATACACAATTCAAATACCAAACCGACAACTAATCTAAAACAATACACATCAAAACCACAAATCCAGCACATACAAATTAGAAATTAAATTAAAGTTCTACACAAAAAACAACATAAAATCCAGTAAAATCCCCAAAAATTCATCACATACAACAACCAAACCCTAACAAAACCCTAGCTGATGCACAACAAAATAATAAACCAAACAAATACTTAAAATTCTGTTTGAATACCTTGTTCCGTGAATCAGGAAGAGAGTGAAGGTGATTTCCGAATATTGAAACCGTTGTTTTTCTCATCTTCATCATCATTCATGAAAAAAAGAACTGAAAAAAGAACAAATCAAATCTGGTCAGAATTGAATTTAGCAAAAAAAGGGGGGGGGGGAATTCAACACCTCGTTACCGTCCGGATCTAGATTTGAAAGAGCCCTAATTTCATCATTGAAACCAAAAATTAGGTCTGTGATTGTTAGTAACCTTTGTATGAAGTGAAATGATTGAATCGCAAACCTCCTGAACCATATTCTCCATTGGATTTGATTTCTGTTGGAGATTGTGAATCTGAATTTGAGATCGATTGATTGTAACGCATCACGAAGAAGAGAGCATCCACGGAGTGGACAGCAACGGCGATGAGTGGAAGGTGGAGAGAGTTGAGCGATTGAGTTGTAGGTAATTAAAGGAGGGGGTTGTCGATTAGGGTCTTGAGGGCAGGGAAGAAGCGTTGTTTATGAGGTGGATTGAGGGGACTAATTAAAGGCAGACGATTGAGTCGCAGCATTCAATTGAAGGGCAGGTGAGGGAATGTGAAAGATCAAACTTCAATACAGACTTCTCGGTTGAATAAGGGCAAAGATGGAACTGAATTTTAGATTGCAAAGAAGGAGTCCAATAAATTTACTATTTTGTCCCTCTAGTGTCTTAAAATTTAGTGTTGTTTACTACTTTACCCTTTTCAAATGTGTTTTGTTTATTTGTACATGTTGCTTCGAAATTTGTATGTAATGTAAATTTACAATTTGGTACGTCACTTCTCCTTTTTATAATAGTATAGATATTTGATTTTGTGAATAGTTATTTTGTCAAATTAGTTACATAACTATTGTTTTATCATGATCAACTTTTCTTGAATAAAATAACTTAAAGGTTGTAATCATCAGTTCCATCTATGACCCATTTGGCCTGTTTCCTTTTTAGTTGTACTTTTTAACTTTACCTCAGCCTTTTATTTATAAAAAAATAACGTGATTTGACAAAGAGTTAAGTGGCATTTTCTTCTCTATAGTTTGTCCAATTATGTAAGTTCATGTCAAATTTCAAATTTGTATTATTTTTGTCCCTAACATTCTTGAAATATGCTAGTTTCGTCCAAAAAAAAAATGAGTTAACTGGCATTTTCGTCCTCGTGGTTTGTCCAATTGGTCGATTCAACCTTCGTTTTTTGAAAGGAATTGGTATGTTTTAAGAATGCTAGGAGACAATGATACAAATTTGAAATTTGGCCTAGACTATCATACCTGGACAAATCACAGGGACAAAAATGGAAGTTAACTCTTTAACAAATTTTATGTTACATAAATCAATCGAAATTGTCCCTCTAGCTTAGAAGTATCTCCTGATCTTTACTCTTGTAACCAGGGGCGGACCTACATTAGTCCGTGGGTGGGCGGCCGCACCCCTTGAAAAAAAAAATTTAGTGTTATTTTTCGCGAAAAATCCCGACCGCACCCCTTGGAAAATTTCGACCGCTCCCCTTGGAAAATTCTGACCGCACCCCTTAGAAAAAAATGTTAGAAATTTATATAAAAAAAATTTGTGAACACGGATTTAAACCCGACCCAATTATGTAAACAAATCTCTTTAAATAAAATTTGTATTCCTATAACTCAACATCAAGCCCAATTGAATAAGTTTATGATAAAACCCAACCCAAATAACAAAATCAATTAAAAAAACATAACCCAATTACCCAAATAAACCCAATCGGCCAATCGACCTTTCAGCTCTCCCGCCCTCCCCTCTCTGCTGCAGCGACCAAGAAAGAAGAAGGATCAACCTGCAGACAGGCTTCGATCGACCAGGTACCACTCCTTGATTTTATTCTTCAAGAGTTTTGATAAGGTTTTTGAATTTTGATAGGGTTGTTGTCTTGTTGAATGTTGATAATTGATAAAGTTGCTGTTGTAAAGTTACGGCAGTCGGCAAGTCGGCAAATGGTTTATTAAAAAAAGGTTGTTGACTTGCTGTTGATTTATAGCCATAGGTTCAACTTGATTAATTGATTTCATTATTAAATGTTAAATTTAATATTTAATAATAAAATGTTTATATTGGAATTTGGATCATCTTCCGATTGTTGATTAAATATTAAATTGTTTATTTTGTATGTGATTAATAGGCACAATGAGTAAAGATGTTATGGCGCGATTTCTCAACAAGAGGAAAGCGGATGAAATTGGATCATCTTCCGATTTTGTTGATGTGAATGATCTTCCCTCGGATCCTCATGATCGCAAGGCGATAGCATCATACAACGTGAATCAACGAGATGATGTTAGAAGGGCATACCTACTAAGAGGACCATGTCAACCAACGGGTATTAAATATCCAACATCAACGTTTCAAGGTAAAGAGTCGAGAAAATTCAAACAAGAATGGTATGACCGAAAGGAATACAAGGGATGGTTAGAGTATAGTATAAAATCGGATCGTGTGTTTTGCTTATGTTGTTACTTGTTTAGGTCCGAATTTGGTGATCATAGAGACACATTTGTTTTGAACGGGTATAACAATTGGAAAAAAGTACATGAGGTACTTACAAAACATGTTGGGTTAGTTAATAGTGCCCACAACAAATGTTTCCAAAAGTGTGCCGATTTACTTAACGAAAAGCAAGCGGTAAACACACAATGGGACAAAAGGACCCCTAAGGAGAAACGTGATTACAAACTTAGATTAAGTGCTTCTACTTTGCTTGGAAAAAGGTTGTTGAATGGCGGTTTGGCGTTTCGTGGTCATGATGAGTCAAAAGATTCATTAAATAAGAAAAAACGAACATCTCAAATCGGCACTATTACGAGTATGATTGCTTCAATGCGGTTCTAGATTTGCAAATTCAAGAATTTGGGAACCGTTTTAACGAGGTAACATCGGAACTACTTCTTTGTATTAGTTGTTTGAGTCCGTGTGATAATTTTAGTGCGTTTGACATTCCAAATATACTAAAGTTAGCCGGAAAGTATCCATATGATTTCGATGAAGCCGAAAAACGAAGGCTTCCGGTTCAACTCGGAAACTACATTGATTTTGTGAAAAAAGATAAACAATTCGCCAACTTGGATGGTTTGTCAAGTCTTGTAAGGTTAATGGTTTCAACAAATATTCACGTAACTTTTACATTGGTATATCGTTTATTGAAGCTTGTTCTCGTATTACCCGTCGCAACCGCAACCGTTGAAAGATGTTTTTCGGCAATGAAGAATGTGAAGACCGACTTGCGTAATCGGATTGGCGATGAGAATTTAAGTGATAGTTGTATATGTTATATAGAGAAAGACTTGCTTAAGAAAGTACCTCTAGATGATGTTTTGGATAGATTTCAAAAAATGAAAACCCGTAGGGCGACTTTTTAAATATGTTTGTAACAATATTTGACGCGTTTTTGATGATTATATAAATTTAAGTTTGATGTTCTTTTTTTACATGACCCGACCCGACCCGAACCGGTTTTTTTATGTATATATCTAGACGGCTAAAATTTTAAAAAAATTTCCGCACCCCCATGAAAAAATTCCTGGGTCCGCCACTGCTTGTAACATATCAACAGTTGACACTTCGTAGGCTTTTACATAAATAACTAATGCAATGCTGACATAATGACATTAATGTTCCTGTCCACCGGACGAGTAACGAACTAGCATCGGTAGCATGTTAGCCATCAGTTATTGCCAATTCATTGTTTCGACTAATTAAGAGTGAGTATAACATACAAGATGTGCTGACCATACTATCATCATAGCTAAAATTTTGAAAATTATGCATGACTCTAAACTCAAGTTCACTCATGCTATATCTTTTTTTTTATACAAGTGCATTCTTCATTATTTTTCAATTTAAAAAAAAAACTCTTTTATCTTAGTTATATTACAAAGTTTGAATGTAACAAAATTTAAAGAACCCGTCTCAACGAACAGGTACAGTACTAGATTAAATAAACCGAAGTCAATTAAGTGTCAAAATAAATACACGTATCATTTTAAAATTTCAATTAGTTTCACCCACGACTTATATTAAATTCTTTTTCTTTTATCGAGTATTAGTGCACCACTATGTGGATGAGCATTATCTGAGAGTGTTTTGGTGATTCAAAGCGTTTTGGATTTAACGATAGAAAAGCAAACTCTTTGTGCCTATCCCCTCTCAAAACTAAACACGTAATTAAGAGTTTGGGGAAAAGTGTAATCCATTTGCCATTTCTTTGCAAAATACAAATCTAAAAAAGCAAAGGTACATTTTCGTTTTTGTGTATACAATTATTGTGTTAGTTTGGTATCACATTGTAATATTAACTTCATGTCTAGTTGAAAGATTATTACATTCCGCATAATTTACCTTCACTATTTTTCCTATAACTTCATTACTCTTTGCCATTTAAAAAAAGGGTTAGATGTAAATAACGCCAATTGCTTTGTTCCAATTTGTAGTACTATATGATCTTTTGAACTTTTGCAAGAAATATATGTTGAAGTTTGCCTATAGTTTGTATATTATGTGCAATTCCGATCAACTGTCAATTATAACCTTTTATGACACTTTTTTAAAGTTTTTTTTGGGTGTGTATAATATAGACTAGTTTTTTTTATATCACGCGTTGCGGCGAAACCAAGCAAATCTATACTATATAATAAAAGAAACCTGTTTTGGGACACTTGTCATTCTCTCATTTAATTGATTAAAATTATTAATAATACTAAAAATAATAATAATATTTAATCTAAATTAATACAAAATAGATGCTTTACGTATATATAATTTAATAACCATTTTAGCTCCATGGATAATTTTAACAGATTTCACCAATTTTTATTAAAATTCTTATTATTAATAATATTAATTTAATCAAATCTAAAATCTAATCTAATACATTTTTTTATTATCAATAATATTTAATCAAATCTAATAAGAATTCATACGAATTCCAGAGTTGATATTAACTTTCAAATAATTAAAAAAAAATCCGCCTAACATCAAAAATGTTTCTGTTAAATTCGATTAATTAATTTGTTCAATAATCACTATTATCTTTATCATTCAGTACGGTTAACCGATTTATCATAATACAACCTCCCACCTATTCAATTATATGATTTTTCAATCTTATATTAACTAAATAAATAAAGATTAATATTCAATCTTATCCTACTTTAAATATAAAAAAATCCGTTAGTTGAGATTAATACTCAGTCTTATCCTACTTTAAATATAAAAAAAAAATCCGTTAGTTTTTTTAAATATATTTTTTAATTATTTGGTATATGAAATCATATTTATTCAACCCATGTAATAAACGGGGGTTTTTAAAAATATAACTTTTTATTATTATTTGGTAAACAATGTTACATTTATTCAACCCGTGTAATACAATGGTTTTAAAGATATAATTTTTTTTATTATTTGGTATATACTATTACATTTATTCAACCCGTACAATACATGTGGTTCTTATAGATATAACTTATTTTATTATTTAATTTATAAAATTACATTTCTTCAACCCGTGCAATAAATGAGGCTTTTAAAAAGAAATTGTTTTATTATTTGGTATATAAAATTTATTTATTCAACCCGTGTAATACACGGGGTTATAACCTAGTGATAATGTAAAACAAACGCGATTTGAAAATAAAGCATATTGTTTAGAAAGTCAAACCATTAAAACGATTTAGTTTATCATCGTACCGTTTTATGATACCAAATAAATACTTTATTTTGAGTATAACCTCGTTTTAACAAAACTTATAACGGAATGTCAGGGAAAGAAATTAAGCACAACTATGTACTTAAGTTTTTAGAAAAAAAGTTATAAACGTAACTTATTAAAAAAATATCAAATTAATCGATAAATTAATATATGTTAAAAAAAGAAAAAAACAATTATTAAAAAAAGGTAAAGGAAATAGATATTTAAAAAAAAGAAAAATATATTATTAAAAGTAAATATAATAATAAACTATTATAATATATTAAATAATAAAATAATAAAAACTATATATTATTATAAAAATAAAGTTACTATTCATCGTCTCTCGAAATCAATATATATTAAAGAAGTATCAAATTAATCGATAAATTAATATACGTTAAAAAAAGAAAAAAAACAATTATTAAAAAAGATAAAGGAAATAGATGTTTAAAAAAAGTAAAATATGTTATTAAAAGTAAATATAATAATAAACTATTATAATATATTAAATAATAAAATAATAAAAAACTATATCTATAGAACCTAATAAAAGCCATAATTAGGGGACACATGTCCACCATCTAGAGGCTCTATTCCTCATTTTCCCGCCAAAACTTGCATCTATTGATTTCCCTGTGGTGAACGCATATGCGGGATCCATTACTACGCATTCGGGTCGACTTTATTACATATTACATACCATATATAAACAACAACCCGGGCCTTTTGTTTCACCATTCTTCATCTTCTCTGCTCTTTCTGAAACCCTAACTGCAAATAACATCATCAGATCCAGTCCATCGATCATTCGTCTGGTTCAAGGTTTGTTTTTATTTTCCACTTACCATTTATCCCTCTCACAATCATAAACCCTAATCACTGCCGTTATCAACTTTGTAGATTTAAACTAATATTGATCAAAGGATACTCGCCGCATCTGATCTCCGATGAAACACATATTGTTTGATACATCGTGTTTTCGATTTTGAAAACATTCCAACCCCTAAATATCTTTCTTTTCATCTATGGCGATCTCATCTATGGCTTTAAATCGTGTAATCCGATTTAGTGCCTTATAATGTTGTATTGCGATGAAGATGATTAGAGCCTGTGACCGTGGTCTTACAGCGCTAGGACTCTGGTTATAGTGCGCGCCAGGAAGGATTTCTTGGTTCACCCAAAAGGCTCCTCATTGAAGGTGATTCATAGTTTCTTTTAAGTTTTTTCGTATACTAGAATTAGTTTGTAGATTCATGAATTAAAATTGTCGATTATATCCTATTTAGGGATTTTTAAAAGTCATGCCATTTAGATGATATTGTGTTTAGATCTGATAGTTTTTAGATGAATTTTGAGTGTTTTGAAGTTAATTTGTATTAATTTTATTTGGTTAGTGTTAGGATCTTGACTTTAAAATATGTTTTTTTTTTTTGCTTTTTGAATGTTTTTGATGAAATAAAGTAAGAACTGTGAAATTACAATGCTCTAAACTAATCCGATTTAGTTCTGGTTGAGCTCATAATGCATCCTGATGTGTTCGGTTTATTACTTCATTATAATTTTGGGCTGCCTAAAACAATAATCACATGACCTGTAATGTAGGAAAAAGACAAAAAATGTTGGCTCATTTATTTTAATTTGGTATTTTTTTACTTGACTTTTTGAGTTTCCGGTGTTTTTTCATCTTATTCGGAGCTCACTTTTAAATCATCATTCTTCAATGGACTTTAATAATTAGTGAACTTTGCACCTAGGAGCAGTGACCAGTTATTAAGTTTCTGATGCTGTAATCCCCATAACATCACCTGTTGCAAGGCGGCCAATCTAAATTAACGTCTCCAGCTACTTATAGTAAGAAAAGTAATAATATTTTTATTTAATCTTCGGGCCTTATAGATAGTCATTGGATGACCTTAGAACTACATTTGAGCAATTACATCAAGTATGTTGGCTGGAGAATGGAGGTATATTTCTTTCACAGTTTCATTGACATGAGTCACATCTGACCTCAGTTGTGTCTACGTATTTTAATTAAATGTATTATGTGCAGAAGAACACAGGTTTATTACAAAAAAAATATTGCTTTTAAAGTTTCTGATTCACTTACAGTTTTTCTGTTTTCCTCTTCTTTATTCCTGAATAAATCAAGGAACCATTAATGTTATAGCATAACTGTCAATTTTTGGTTTTGTTTTAGGTGGGCCTCTTCAAGAAGAGACGGCATGACTGTATTGGGCAAAGTTGTTGTTCCTAAACTTATTAATTTACCTAGCCAGAAGTAAGTTGTTACAACTGAATTACGATATGTTGTCTTACGAGTTACGACTTACAGTTTACATAACTATAATCTAATACTTATGTGCTGCTGTTTCAAAGTTAGAAAACCATGGTCTGGATCCAAATGTGGAAATTGTTCCCAAGTGAGTTTTTCTTATTCATTCTTTGACTCTTTTAAATTACGTTTTCTTAATTTAATCTTTGCCAAATTTACCCTTCATCTCATGTTACTAACAGGGGTAGCCTTAGCTGGGGAAATCGATCATCTTCATCAGCATCAAATCCTTGGTATCTTTTCTCAATAGATTGGATTTATGTGTCTTATCTGACTTTTTTGATTGATCATAAATGTTTGTTTTTGCTCTGATCAGGAAGATTTTTATACTCGCGTTTTCTTTCATCAGCAAGGCCAAAAGTGAAAATATATCTATAAAGGTGATTTGGTCTTTCACTCTTTTCTACATTCCTTTAATTGTACGACAAATAACCAATTTTTCAACTTATACTCGGGTTGCATTATGATCACAGTAACAATAAGATAGTAAGTTATATTATTTTTGTCAACGGTACCCTCTTCATAATGAAATATTGTTGCAAGTTATACTTGGGTTGCAGGGTTGGGGGTTGATCATGCATGACGTTTGTGGTACGCCTCTCTTCTGCATCCCTAAATCGCATGCGGAAAGATCTTCAACATCAAGGTTTGATTCTCTTCTTTTCTCTTAATCATCTTGATATTTTGATTCTTTATTGTTGATTATATTTGTTTTTTATGTTTTTCATTCATTTTTCTATTGTTTTTTTTCCAGCTAAGTTACGGTTTGTGTTATGTGGAACCTGTCTGATGTATGATTAGATGAAATTATTGTGTAGTTAATCGTTAACGTGTTTGCAACGCAGCTATGTGCTACCATTGATTTCATTCAAGTATTAATAGATTGTTTCAGATGGTTATATAGCCTGTTATTTGGAGTCGTCTATTGCGTCTTCCTGTTTATTTCTTCTGTTTCATGAGCAAATTGGTACTGTAAAGTGTAAAAGTTACTCTATATACTCTACAAACAGTTTTAACCTATAACAACTTGAAACTTTATCAAGGGTGGTATTTACGTTCTTCTGAATTTTGATGACATTTTCAGAAATGGTATATCTTCCTATAAAACCTGAATTTGATTTCAGTTCTTTTGTTGGTAGTCTTTCATGATCAACGCCTGACAATCTGCAATGTGAACCATTCTCCTCCCTTTTATTAGTTTTGCTTTTCCATGACTTTTAAGAGGGACAAACAGGAGGAGGAAAGAGAGATGTGTAAGATAAAGAGAGAGATGGTCGAGTAAGCTGTGGCGATTTAATCGGTGATGGTGTTATTTGGTCTGTGGTGGCTTGATGGAGTAAGTCAGTATGGTGGCAGGGTAAGTTAGAATAGTCATTTTAGGGTTTATCATGATAAAAAATTTGGAAGATTTGATGATCATTGGACTACTGTTTGATAGATTTTGCTTAGTGTTCGAAAATTAGAACCCCTAAATGCTAGAAAGCCTTTCACAGCTCGAGAACCAAAACTCCTTGATGCTAAAAATTGGCGGTTTAGGGTTCGAAAACATAAGGGAAACTAAGGGTTCTGTTTTCCGTTCTAATTCACAATGGATATTATGGTACTTGAACAACAAATCATCAACTAAACAGAGTAGGAGCTGAATCGACCAAGATTACACTGTAAGTTATTAATCTTTCGTTATGCGATTATTACATAAATTGCAATGATCTCTTCCGTATAAGATCCGACACTTTTATGTTGATAGGATTACATAATCATTGTTTTCGAAAACTTTAGTGGGAATTTGGTGGTCGATGGGAGCATGGTCAACATACGAGTGGGGTATAATGCAGGTTAGTAGTTGGTAAATAATCGGTAGTTATTAGTTATTTGAGGACTTTTAATCAACAATCACTTAGATTAATGGATCTTGAAATGGAGAGCCAACAAGCCATCGAGTTCATTCCCGAGTTAGAGTTCGCATTAACTTATCCCTTTTAGTCGAAGAAAGCAGTGCATGTTGCGACTCTAGCCAACAAGTGACTTTGAAGCTAATCATCAATAGAATGCTAGGTAGTATCATTTCTCTATATAAGCATATTTTTGCATCCATATATACTATTGCACATTACATTTCTTGAAATTAATTAATTGTTGAATCACATTTTTTTTTCGAAACGTGAACTTTATTAGAAACCACCACACAAAACATGGATCTAAGGGTAAGTGCAGGGCTTCCAACAAGAAAAACTATACAAGATTAAACCGACCTGACTATTAAGTAATTCATTCGTTTAAAGGGACTGGGGTATAACTCTTATCAACATTTTAAGTCCACTGTTCTAAAAATCGATATTAGATTTTGGAGTTTGATTTTATAACCTTACACATCAATCTTTTCATTCTGACCAAAATCTTGGAAAAGGGGTTGAAATAAAATGATAATTCGCCACACGTTATCTTATTCATGATATAATTCGCTCTTGATATTATAAGTTTTTCCCTCTTAATTTCCGCCTTTATTCACACATGCCTCAAGCGCTTTGTAACTTCTGTTATATTTATCTACAATATTCAACAATTTAATTTACAATATTAATATACATATGTTTTTATGTTATCGTAGTGTATTCCAATCAATATTGTTAGGCTGGCTGGAGTTGAAGATTTACTAATTTTGGCTATCAAAACAGCTGAACAAGAGGTTAAATGGTAGATGGGTGTCTGTGTTAAATGCTCTAAGTCACACAATAGGTATTTTTTGTTATCAAGTTTGACCACAAAATTTATATATTTTTAATCTATATTATAATGTTTTAATGCGCATCATGTGGCGGCGTTGATAGCCGAAAGACAAGGGAGTACATGCACTAATCGACCTTTGTGTTTGTTTATTATGCAGGTGGATTTGAGTAGTGTAGGTGGTAGTGCATCGGTTACGACGACTACTGTTATTTGGTACACCTTTATTTTTCTTTCCTTTTTTGTGATTTTTGATCGTTTGCTTGGGGTGCTAAACGGGCCGTGTTCGCGGGTTGGCGAGTTCATCCCAACCCGAATTCGAAAAATTTACACGAACCTGAACACGATCCGAATATTCACTTGGTGACTCAAACACGACCCGTTCACCCCGAATTTTATTGTATTATTAATATTTCCCAAAAGTGAATATATTAAAAGTAAAATAATTATTTTAGATTATGAGGGGTTCTCCCATTTTGTCGAGATAAAAAAAAGAGTCCGCTTTTCACTTTGATTAATTTGTGTTATTCTAGAAATTGGCTCAGTTGTAAACGAGCTTGCTCGGCTTTGCTATGTTTGAAACGAGCCGAGTTCGAGTTGACCCTAGCTTGGTTTGGTTCACGAATATCCCTATATCCCACCTGGCCATCTGTGTTCTAAAACCCCTAAGGTCATCACTATACACATTTAATCTTTAGTGGAGTTTGCTACAGATCCTAGCTTCATCTTTGTATGTGTATAAATATGTAGGCATTGACCAAAAAAGTTGACTTAATGGTTTCATGTATGTAATGTTTGCTGAAGTTGAAGACGCTAAAGGTAAATCAAGACTTCATACTTTTCTTCAGCTTATTGTCATCATTTCTATATCAATTCTAGCATCATGTTTAGTTTCATGGTGCGTATTACAGGTTGCTATGGATTCAGCTGCACCTGTGATGATGGTAGTTCAAGCGGCGGCAACCACTAAATGGCACCATGCGCGCTCTTAGATCAGCTTTTTTCTTGCACCAATCAAGATGTCGACAAGTATTCTAGGCCAAACTACTAATTATGGTTTCATGAACAACAAACCAAACTGGCTTGGTAAGGTTAGGTCAAACATCCAGTTTTAATGATATGACAATTTTGGTTTTAGCAGTATTTGCTCATTTTTTCCTCTAAAATCTTCTGTAACAATGATGGTTCATAATTATTACATGTACATATATGCATATTCCCTGAAACGAAAAAAAAAATAATAAACTTTAAACCGCTAAATCCAAACCATGAACAGAGCCATATAAATTTCAAACCACACAGTTCTTCTGTTTGGGTGGCTTAAGCAGTTTCGAGTTTCAACGTTTATTAACAACCTAATCTTGACTGTGTGCTTGCTTTATAAAGAACACATGATTCTTTAATCTTTTAGGCATCCTGCTAAGAAGGCAATCATTTTCGATACTCTTTTCTTAAAAATTGGCAATTTTGAATCATTTCCAAGGTACGACGGGTACAGACTATAATCGCACTATATCAGTAAGCACAGTTGCACTCATGTTATGTGGAGATTACAAAGCATGAATTCAAACACCTGCGCTTACAATAGCAGGTATATCATGTACCTTGCTCCAATGACGCTTACAATAGATTATATTTTTGTGTCATTTAGTTTGAGTGTGCTCGAGCCGAGTTATGTGAAAAAAAAAAGAGCTAGGAATGCTATGTTGTTTTTCCACAATATACTACTTGAAAGAGTACAAACAATACAAGTTGGATGGGTTGGCTAACGTGTCAACTGTCAACACGAGTTCAGGTAAAAATTATGTATATTTTCGGACGGGTCAGATTTGGTTGACCCAATTCACTATTTGTTTGTTTTTTCCTCAAGTAACTAACATGTCAACTCTGATCGCAAACACCATGGATGAGTCTGTTTTAGGTTTAACACTGATTGATCAAAATTAATACTTATATTATCTCATAAGTTTCTAAATAACAAAGTTAGGCTTTAATGTAGTAATTTTTTTTTAAAAGGTTTAGATTATGATATGAATCATCCATATCATTCTATATGTATTCTTGGTTATTTATCTATAAAAGGAAAGTTGGTGCATTAATATGTAAATCTATAATACCCCCTCAATTTATGGTTGCAATGTAATATTAAATCATTTCTTTTTTGTGAAGTGATATCATAATATGTTTAACTGAATTCATTTGCTTTACCCTTAACCTAATTCATTAACTTCACCCTGCTACTTTGCGTTAGGTACCCATGAAGAGGATTCTTTTCCCTGCAATGTGCTGCTATGTTGAGGCTAATACTGCACAACCTCCACCACTTCCCCCTCTTAAAGAAAACTCAGTTTGGTGGTTTGAAAGATGAAGACCACATACCACATATTTACGAACCTTTATGGTATACATAACACATTTCTCAAAGGGGCCATGAAGCGTGGTGATTTGTATAGAACTAAAGATTTAGTGATCAGGGGTTCCAATTGGATTTCTTGCTATATAAGTGATAGAACTAAGATACATATCATTATAAAAAGTCATTTGCGGAGTACACATGCAATAAGCTAAAAGTCAACTAACCTAACTGTTTTGGCAGCATCATAGGGCCAATTTGATTTAGAAATCTGCCATAAATAAACACATTTCATTTCTTAGAAAACATAGAAAACATATTTTCTTTTTTCAAACAATAGAAAACATATCATTTCTTAACACCAAGTATAAACGTATTTTCTTTTTCAAACAATAGAAAACATATCATTTCTTAACACCGCGAAATTCGCGGGTATTAGCACTAGTATTATTATAAAAATAAAGTTACTATTCATTGTCTCTCGAAATCAATATATATATATATAATATATATAATGGGACGGGAAATTTGTACTGCTCATCTTCACATTCAAGTTATTTTTTTTATGTTTTCCACGTGAATACCTAAATTACTCATATGATTATTGATGTTTAATTTGTCCTCTCCTTTTATCCCCTCACTCTCTACCTTTCTCTCTCTTTCTCTCTCTCTCTCATCACATACATGAAAACGAGTGATTTTTCTTATAAAAATTGCACCATAAAAACAAGTGGTTTTTTTTATTAAACCTTCAATCCCACCCCCCCCCCCCCCCTCCATGGCGCCTCCCGGTTTTTAAAACGTTAATAACTCTTTAATACGACATTTTTTTATAAAATTTGCACCATAAAAACAAGCAAAAAATGCATAAAACACAATGGACGTCACAACTTAATATAACACAATGAAACATCAAACTCAAAAACGCAATAGACTAAAAACACATGCAAAATATTTTCATTCTTTTGTGAAACGCAATGACAAATTACAAACAAAAATATGTTTTTCATTCTTTTGTAAAATGCAATGGATAAAAAGATACAAAAAAATGTGTTTTTTAATTATTTTGTGAAACGCAATCGACAAAAAACACACAAAAAATGTGTTTTTCATTCTTTTGTAAAACACAATTGACAAAAAAAAAACACACAAAAAATGGGTTTTTCATCCTTTTATAAAACGCAATGGACAAAAAACATACAAAAATGTGTTTTTCATTTTCATGCAAAAGGCAGTGGACAAAAAAACACATAAAAATGTGTTTTTTTCATTTTTTTATGAAACGCAATAGACAAAAATGTGTTTTTAACGTGTTATAAAATGCAATGAACTAAAAACATAAAAAAATTGTGTTTTTATATTGTTTCATAAAACGCAATTCTAGATGAAAGTCTAAACTCTGTGTTGTAATTTTCTTTGAGGCATTTTGTCAAATATCTGGTGTGCAATTTTTTACCACTGATTTCTCAATAAAATTGGAACCAATGATATTGCCCAAACGCATAAATACATCAAGAGAATGTTAGAATCAAAGATATCTTCACTTTGACTAGAAATTTTTTGAGAAATTTGAGAAGAGAGTACATGTTTCTCATGTTCCATTGCATTATGTTAAATTGAAAAAAGTGAGAAAGTGTATGAAACTGAACTGGTTTCTACAAAGAAAATTGAAGAACATGTTGATTGAATGTTTGAACTATTGATTGATGAAGAAAGTCGCACGATAATTTAGTAATTCTAGAAAGAGAAAGTGAAGGAAAGGTTGAAGATGGTAGGTTTTGAAGATACATGGAAAGAGAAATAGAGGAGATGAAAATAGATTGACTAAAATACCATTCCCCCTTATGATCGCCCTCGAGTTAAGCATATGACTCGATCTACGCCCATTTATCCATTAGGCCACCACCATCTGTTCCAAACCCGATAGAACTAGCCCAATCCAAACCGAGTGACCTAAACCAAATAACCTAACTAATATAGTCTGTCGCACCGGCGACAACTCTTGGTGTAATCTCGACAGTTGTAGCGACAAATGCAGATGACCCAAGCTTGGCAATTATCTTAATAAGAACATTGGTCAAATACTTATCATTTACTCGCATGAGTGCCACGCATTATGTCACAACCCCTAGTTATGTGTGACGCTTCTTTTTCCATGGGATGAAAAATACTCGATGGGATTGTTATCCATGGTAAAATGCAATTCCTAAAGACATGGATACCCACATATCCGCATCCCTCGACCCGACCGAAAAAAGAAGCCTATACGGTTGGAAGGCCATGACCCGTAGACCATTGGTTCACCTAAGATATGGAACAATTGTCTTGTAGGTCAAACCAACTTACAGAAACCCGATGACGAAGATCAGGGTTACCCTAATCACATTCGAACCACCAGGCAAACTCAAAAACCACCTATAGGAATCCTTTTTCTTTCCCGAAAGATTTTCCTTTTCACAAGCCATTTGAAACAAACAAAGTTCTGATACCATGTGATGTAAACATAAGCACTTTCAAATGGCAAAAAACAAATGATTATATTTAAACAATTCGAGTTGAGTTATTCAACTGAAAAAGCTTAAAGTTACACATTTTTAATCAAAAGTAATCAACCACTAACAAATTACGAAACCTAATACTTATAGCAAAACTATGAAACTAAACTAGTACTTATTTTATGGTAAATATTTTCAAATAAAGTAAAAGATAAAGCAAATCAAACGATTCTTTTTCTAGCTTCTTTTCTCTAGTCTTCAGTCAATTACCAACCGACCTAGATTATCCTTCCACGAGCCCAATGTGTCCCCCGTGAGCCCAATCATATCACCAAATCGATACATGGATCAAATGGCCCACTAAACACTAAGGCTACAACGAAGCCTATGTATAATCCCATGATCAAATGGCCTACTAAACACTAAGGATACAACTAAGCCTATGTATAATCCTGCAACAATTGTTTTGCTTGTTACAATGACATTTTTTAGAGTAAATTACTTTTTGAGTCCCTATGTGCTTTAGTGGTTTTAATTATTTGAGTACAAAATTAAAAAGTTTAACGTCCCGAGTCACTAACCACTCATTATATAATATTTTGAGTCCAATTTTTGGCACTTGTACTTTTGATTTTGATTTTGTACTCAAGTGGTTAAAACCATTAAAACACAAGAACTCAAAACGTTATAAAATGAATGGTTAGGGACTCGGGGCGTTAAACGTTATGATTTTGAACTCAAGTGGTTAAAACCACTAAAACAGAGAAACTCAAAAAGTAATTTACTCCATTTTTTATTTCTTCTATAACATGATGTGGGTTGTTTAAAGTCCAGTAAGGGGTATGCATATAAAGGTACGAGATCAGGAGAAAACGCCTAAAAGTGTGAGAACGGTGAGAACGCATCCTGCCCTAACACGTGGCGCGCGATATAATTATGGCGTATGGGCTTTTTTGTCATTTTATCTTCCGCTTTTCCAATTCCGCTTTTCACGATATTGATTTATTTTTGGGGTTTAAGATTTTTTGGCATTAACCAAATTCAATAATTATATGGCGTTTTGATGGTTTCATTGTATTAATATTTTGGCGTTTATGGCGTTCTTCAAATCGTATGCCATTGGAACCCCAAGGGGTCAGAATATCTCTCTTAATGGCGTTTTCAAGGCGTTTTAGACAAGATGGCCCATTGTTCTATTATTTTTATATACATTTTGGCGTTTGTGGTATCTTGGCGTTTTACAATCGGAAAATTATATTACAACCACAGGGAAAAAATAGAAGCGAAAACAATAAATTAAAAATCCTAATCGGATCTCTCTTCACAATCTTCACTGTCATCAGTCTCTCTCTTCTTTAATACTACAAGAACTGTCACCAAATATATGGCGTTTTATGTAAAACTTAACAAACCCATCGGTTTGATTATTTTGTCTTCTCGTCTGTTGAAGTGGCTTTTGTGGATGTTTGGGGACATAGATCTATGACGTGTGGGTGGGTTTTTCGCTTTGTTCTTTAACTTGATCTCCATCTTTATAATCATCCCACTCTTCAGTGTCATTGATCTCTTCGCCTCATCCAAGCCTTCTTCAAGAACAAAGAACACAAAATGACATATGACTGTCATCAGTATCTTTTTCTTGAAGATTTGTCCATCTCATGCAGCAAAATCTTACAGAGTTACTCCCCTCACCTAACAATCCATTCAGTGAAACTTCACGTAGAACAATACTGAATATCCAAGAAAGTATATTAGCTATCTTTGATGTAACACCCCGTGTTTTCACAAGTCAAAGTCAAAGTCAAGGTTTAAGTTAACGACCGATTTCGCGCAACTTGACTTATAGAAATTTCTTTATTTAATTCGTATTATGTGGAGTAAGTGTCGTTAATGACAGTAATCGAATTGTGTTAATCGTTATTCAACCGATCTACGACTGTGAACTATAGGAAGTAACAATGCGATAAAGTTAACTAATCACTAATCAAGCTATGCTAATCGAATCGACATCGAATCGCAACTCGAACTATGTATTTTACTTGTTGTTTATACGTGTGTGTGTGCCTTACGTGTTACCTGTGCATGTTTATTTATGTTGTGTTGTGGTAATCAAGCGAACCCGATCGAAACTCGAAATCTAACTCGAATGCAATCGAACTCGAACTCGAATCACAACCGAACCATGATAGATAGTGGAAAATAGATTACACAAGATACGAAGTAGTTGGGACTGAAAGTAATTTGACTAGGAAACCCTATCGAATCGCTCGCAATCGGAACCGAAACGTCAAAGATCGTCGCACCAAACACACCACCCAGGCGCCAACCGGCCGGATGGCCATCCGCACGGGTAGCCGCTTGGGGAAGTGATAAGTGCCATCCGACCAGGATTGCTATCCGCCCGACCGACCATCCGGGTGATGTGCAATCCGGATGGATAACAC
The DNA here is from genome assembly GCA_030545235.1 of Helianthus tuberosus. Lineage (NCBI taxonomy): Eukaryota > Viridiplantae > Streptophyta > Magnoliopsida > Asterales > Asteraceae > Helianthus > Helianthus tuberosus. The sequence continues at coordinate 120,443,665 of CM060356.1, read as the reverse complement.
TTTCCTCTTTTGGCATCCTATAAATACACGGGTCACTCTCCAAACTTTCCACTTTTGGCAAGTGACGTCCGACCTACACGTTCTCTTCACCTTTCCTTCGATTTCTCTCAATTTAGGTAAGATCTCGCCCTAAATCTTGTACTTTCTTGATCTATACGCACTTCTACACCTTTCTATCTTTTAAATATTAACTTTTAACCGTGAAATCATCAAGATTTGAGGTATTCTAGGATGACGTCATCATGAAGTTCCCATGAACTTCGAGTTTGACCTCATTCCACCAAGAATAACTCGGATCTGAACGGTTTCCACAAGATTTCACAACAACTTCGCATAAATCTGAACTTTTTCAAAAGGATAAAAGAGTTGAAAGAAATAAACACAAGTTTTCTCCTTCTTTTACACTCAAAAACGATAAGAATCGGATCAGTTCTAGTCTTCTACTCAATGTTAGTGATGCACTAGTCCTAAACCCGGATTCTACCCGCGAGACACCTGATTTCGGGTTAGACCAGAATGACCGTTCTGAGCCGCCGACCGGCCAAGCTGGGGTGATTCCTGGCCGGCATAGTCATGCGGGTAAGAATACAATTCCGATTGGTTGTCACGTAATCAGAGCATCTCGATAGAACGACAAAAGCGACCAAGGGTAGACGAATGGAACAACCAGAACGAGATGCTGTCCGGACGGACTGATGTCCGCACGGACAGGCTATCCGGACGGGTTGCCATCCGGACGGACTACACTTGGGACCCATATCCAAACAAGGTTTGAGTATCGACGAATGAATAATCCGCACGGACGACCCTCTGAATGGATTACTCTTCGGATCATGAGATACTAAGACCTTAAACAATTTCCAACATGTTCATTAACAGGGTTGCCACCCGATCGGATAACCCATCCGACCGGATGACACTTTCACAAAGTGACTCACCATTAAAGTCGTTGTCCGCTCGACCGACTTGAAGGGTAAGAGAACTTCAAGGTTTTCAAATGCTACAACAAAAACTTCAAAAGTCAAGCCACCATACACAAGCACATCTCACCCATAGGAAGAAACAATCCAGTCGAATAGTCATCCGCTCGGACAAATTTTCCGCACGGATGACTAACCGAACGGATTACTATTCACTCAGATTGCTGTTCGCACGGATGACCATTCGAACGACCAGCTATCCTGCCCACTCTCACCCTGTATTGTTTTACGCGCCACTTATCGCTACGTTACCGAATCTAATCAGGCTAACCGTACTCGCTAAAAGCGCTCCCTTCAATCCATTAATCGCTGTGAGTATACTCGATCCCTTTTTGCTTTAAGCACTTTTGGGTGTTACATACGTTACGAATATTCAAACTACGACTATCACACTACTCAAACTATTTGAACGCTAACCGTTAATGCATGTTATTCGTGGCTTATGAATGCTTGTTTGTTATGTTTACACATGGAATGTTGTCTACCTGCCTTAGCAACGATAGTACTATAGTTTGGACTCAGCACCCGTTCACACGGGGGTTGTTAAGGATCTTTTACTTGCATGGATTACGGTGGTAATCATGTATTGCGAACTGCCTCGGGCAGTCAACCCGCAGTCATTGGTATCGATGGATCTATGTCGATAACTAACGTGCTTCATTTCACTATGTGTACGTGCTGGTTATGTGTAAACGAATTCGAACTCTATATACTAATATCAAACTTGTATGCTCACCTTTACATTTTATGTATTGACTTTATTTTAACGTATGTGACAGGTGCTTAGGACGCACATGTGGTAGGAAATTGAAGCTATAATAAAGCTTTAGAGCCCAACAAATAGTTGTCTGTAGATAACGAATCAGGGGTCTCTAGAAGCAGATAAACAACTACTACTTATTTAAATCTGAGTTGTCGGAACAGAATATTTGTCTTGATGTTTGTCTGTAATAATTATTTGACTGTTTGAGATACGGTATGGGACGTATTATTTAAATTGAATAGTTTTGATAATTGTTGTGGAAACTTCTGGACAATCTGTTTCACTCAGTGCCATGCCCCGATGATTCCGCCATCGGTTGGGGTGTGACATTTGATTTTTTTAATTTTTTGACGTTTTTACAGTGAGTGGTATTTAGTAGTTTGGCGTTTATTTTTTTGGTTTGATCAAATGGAAGTTGCTGAGACGTATCATTTTATAGAATGTCTTTTGGAGCGTAGGTTAGGCGGTGCATTATTATAATAAAGTAATCGTCGTTTCAATTGCTGTTTGTAATTACTGTTATTGATAAGCTTTATCTCTGAAGTCTGTAACACGTCCCATCTTTCAAGTTTGGCGTTTTAGATTCTAATATAATAAATTTTCCGTCTCTTCAGTTTTACTGTTTTGTAGTTACTGTTTCTAGTTACCTTTTCAAGTTTGGTTTTTATTTTTTTTATTTTAGTTTATTTTTTTTTATTTTTTTTTATTTTTTGGGTTTTTTATAATACTTGTCCAAAGTAAATTTATTATAGTTTGGTAGTTTTTTTGGCGTTTTATAGCATGATGGCGTTTTGACAAGCATTTGGCTGTGTGGCGTTTTTATTATATACGGTGTTGTTATTATATAACAATCAACTGGAAAAGAAAATTAAAAAAATATATAAACAATTGATCTTCCAAATCTTCACTGTCACCAGTCTCTTTCTTCTTTTGAAGCATCTTCACTGGCTGTTTCGACTTTCGTATGATTTATTTTGATTTTTTTTTTGTTTTTGAAGTAGTTTTTTTGTTGCCGTGTGGAAGTACAAAGTCTGAAATCAGCCTCTTTTTCTTGAATATTTGTCCATCTCATGCAGCAAAATGTTATTGAGTTATACCCTTCAGCCAACAATCTTGAATTTCCAATGAACGATGTTTGTTTTTTTTTTTACTTTTTGGCGTTTTACCGAGAAAAAGAACGCCACTAAAGAAAAGTACCTTAAACTTCTAAATTTCATCATGCTAAATCAATAATGTTTTGCTGTATGAGATGGACAACATTGTTAATTCTCAGTTAAGAAAGATGTCTGACAATGTTGTCCACCCCATATAGCTAAACTTTATTGAGAACAAACCTCAATAATGTTTTTGTATGTTTTGGTGTTATAAATTGGATGGAAGTTGAGGATAAAGTCAATAAGATTTTACTCAATGAAATGAACAATATCACCACTTAAGGATTTTGTCCATTACATTGAGCGAAACCTTACGGATAACCAAACTGAATTTCAAATAAACGTTTTGGTTTAGAGGATATTTGATGTTTGGGTTTTTTGGCGTTTCTAAGACGAATGGTATATATTAAATATGGCGTTTGGGTTTTTGTGTGTTTTAATGAAAGGTCTGAGATGTTGTATATATAGGATGTTTTTTGGCGGGTTTTTTAGGCGGGATTTTATTATAATTAAGTTTGACGTTTTATATCTAATGGCGTTTTTAGATTAGGATGGTGTGTGCTATTGTAGGTTAAGGCGGTAATTTTAATGGCGTTTTATTTCATGAGATGACGTTTTGTGTAGAGAAGTCAAAAGACTTTTTTACCCTTACTGAAGCGCGCCACAGTAATAAAAGTGATGTTATTTACGAAAACGCCACCGCGTCATCTAGTCCATAGATTGTTTTAATCTGACGATCCATAACCGTTCTCTCCGTTCTCACACTTTTCACCGTTTTCTCTAAATCCTGACCCTGCATATAAAATGGGTGTTGGGCTTCAAATAGGGTCGTTGTCTTTGAATTTCTTGGGTTGAGTATTCATAACTTAATATCACGCTCATTGTACATGTTGATTTGAGAGTTGTGGGAGTAGGATCAAATACAAACCACATTTCCCATACAAACTGTAAGAACCATTTAAAAAGTGTCACGTGTCATCCAACCAATTATAGAAAAATGATAAAATAATATCCTAAATAATATCAATTATATTGAATTCCCTATAAATATGCTAACAATCAATTAATTCTTTATTTGGATTTTCCTTTTGTATTCAATATGCTGATTAAGAAAAGTGCTGATATCATTCAAATTTGTGCTAAAATCAATTATCTTGATTAATTTTCATGTGCTAATATGATTTAAAAGTGCTACTTTTATGTATGTATTGTTTTGGTATGTGCTAATTTAACTTTTTTTAAGTATTAGGATTTGTTCTTACGGTTTGTAGGATAAATATGGTTTGTACCGGAACCAACCCGAGAGTTGTGTACGAAACTAAAGTATGGGATTAACAATACCATTTAACTAAAGTATGGGATTAATAATACTATTTGGTTACACACAAAATGCCTGCATAACCATGGTCTAATCGGTCGCTTTATTCCCATGGAAAATTAATTATTCTTAGAAAAGGTTTCCATAAAAAAGGGTTAAAAACAATTTGTGAAAAAAACAAATTAATAACGTATTTACAAAAAAACAAAGAAGGTTTAAAAAAATTAAATAAACCTTTCTAAAAAGATTTTGTTCAAATAAACGAAAAAATTAAATAAACACTTTCACTAAAAAGATAAAAAAAATATTTCTTTAAAAGTACTTTCTCTAAGTAGTATTTTAATCCTTATTATTTTTGTTGTTTCTTCTAAAAGTACTTTCTCTAAGTAGTATTTTAATATTTAATTATGTTGTCTCCAAAAAAATGGCAAACATCTTTCTGTATGTAGAAAAGACATTATTCAAGACAAGAGAAAAATTGCACGTTTAAGAAATGTCTTTGACATGAGTTTTGTTTCAAATGCTTTCTTTTCTTCTTTTAACAGCGAATTTCTTTTTATTAGTTAATTTTTCTGTGGCAAATTTTAGGAAGGGTGTGGCTGATAATATTGGTACTAAAGTGGAGGTCGGTCGATTCAAGTGGTTAGCTTGGGTTCCAAAGAAAGTTTCATTTTTTATTTGGAGAACTATTAATAGGGGAATTGCGGTAAAAATAAAGTTGGAAAGAAGGGGAGTCTGAGTGGAAGACACGACTTGCGTTCTGTGCGGGTTTGGTGGCGAGACTATCGATCACTTAATCTTCTCATGTGTGACTACTAGAGCTTTATGGTGGCATGTGTGGGTATGGTTGAAAATTCCAAACATTGGGCAAGTTGATTCAATTGTAGACTTGCTGGAAGATGTACATAAACTGAAAGGATCCAAGAAGTGGAAAAGAGTGATTTTTGTTGCTATCTTTGCGAGTATTTGGATCATTTGGAAATCAAGAAATGAAAGAATTTTTGAAAGGAAACAAATTCGGGTGGAGTGCATTGTCGAAAGAATTAAAGAGGAGTCGTTTATGTGGATTATACAACGGTCTTCGTATGCGATTATAGATTAGGAGAGATGGAGAGATTTTAATATTCGTGACCTGATTACGTAATGTTTTTGTTTTTGCTTTGTTTTGTTTGGGATTTCCAGTTTTCTGCTGGCCCCTTTGTTCTATTTTATGTTTTTAATAAAACAGTAACAGTTAAAAAAAAGAATTTCTTCTTATTAATGTCATCTATGGACTAGAATTCAAGATCTTACTTTTCTAAACTTAGGTGTTTAAAGACTTTGCATTTATTAATGAATGATCATGGCATTAGGCTATAGGGTGTGGTCATGACCCTTATGGTCATCATGACCCTCCACATCAGCTCCATGTCACCCATTTCTAATCCACCATCCAAAAGGATGTTAAAATAATAATTATCGTACTGATGATATTAGTCATGATCGCAGTGATCATATTGACTATAAGGCTTGGATATAATCCAAATACCTTGGCGGCTAGTGTGGTTCCTCAAGTCACACTGTCAGTAGTGTTAACATTACTTGAATGCTAACATAGAATACTTATCTTAAACTGGTTTAACAATATAGCCATGGTCGCATTGACCATAAACGCTTAGAGACTTGAACATAGTTCACCACCTCTGGATAGCAGGCATAGACATCCTTAACTATCATGGTAGAAGAGATAATCACCCTTAACTACCAAAAATTTTTGGCCAAATAGTGTGGACTTGCCACTTGGCAGATGTAAACCATTAAGAAGATCTTTTGGAATTATTTAGCAGATCGATAAATTTCGAATTAAAATCGAGACGATCGCTTGAACAATAATGTAATGAAATACATATATAAGAACAATAAATATTAATTCCAAGGAAAAATTCTCATTAATTCAATTAAGAATTACAAAGTTGCCTTAAACATGTAACATAACTAGTTGTCCACGCAGGGACTAAATACTGAAATAAAATGTCCACGCAAGGACTTAATTGAAATAACAGTACAAGATAATTAAATAAAGTCTTCAATCTTCATCCCCTTTTTCCTTTAATCAATTTAGTAAGTTTCTTAAAAAACTTACTCGTTTTCTTCTCACTCCTCTCCACCTGACGCTGTACGTCATCCACCCTTCCCAAGGCCTGATTTAAGACCTCTAATTGTTGTGGTGGTAATTGTTGTGGTTGTGGTTGTGGTAGAGGAGGATACTGGTACCCATAAGTTGGATATCCAGTTGGGTATGCAGGGGGAAAAGGTGAAGGATATAAAGAATTGTGTACGATCGCTTCAGCATAGGGATCGTACACTGGCGCATGATAGTTATAACCCATAGGAGTCAGTGGGTCAAATGGGTTATACCCAGTCGCAGCTGGGTAAGTAGGAATTGGTTTTCAAAACCCACTAGCGGCGGTGGTTGCGCAAAAGTAGCTGGTGTGGTGTCAATCACTGGCGCAGAGGGTCTACCTATTTGGGGATCCTCAACGCACTGACATGTGTGCGTTTCGTCTCCTCCTAGATGGTTCTGGAGGTGGCGGAGGTGGTTGTTCCTCCATCGGTGGTGGCGATGGTGGCGGTTGTTCCACCGCTTGCATGTAAGCGTCCTCTTGTGGAGGCTGATGTTGTGGGGTGTTGTGATACGAAGGAGTAAATTCCCACTTAAAACTGCTCCAATATTTGTCCCATTCATTGGGACCCTGGTAAGGTGATCCTGCATAAGAAGCGGAACCACTAGAAATCTCTATAGGGTGCGCTGGTGACCCGAAGGCGGCATAATCGGATCTGGATCTTCATCCACATCCATGTCTTGGCTTTCCTCATGGTTCTCCTCAGGCTCCAACTGGTTATGTCCAGCAGGAGGGGTGTTAATGTAATCATTTGGGTTAAAAGACCCATGTGATTGAGAATGGTGAGAACGTTGGGAATGGTGTGACTCCTGTGAATGTTGAGGCCCAAAAGAATTATGGTAGGAGGGTGAAGAGCTCAAAGAAACTGAATGCGTTGCAGGTTCTATTGAATATCCCCAATCTTGGTAGGGATCTGAGTCGAAAGATGCAGATGGGGAGCGACAGTGTGATGGCCCCGCTTGACAAGATGGTCCCCCACGCATGGGACCTTTACCTCTACCTCATCCTCGAGCTCTTGGCGGCATGTTTAAGAAGTAACCTGCCAAAATCAAAGGAAACAATATATATACAAACTTAATAAAGATTAGGATTTATCCTAGGTCATTTGCTTAGACTCGGAAGTCTAAAGGAATGTGCTACTGACGTATCCCAAGCTCGTAGAGGGAAAATAAGTTAAAAGTATTTACCAGTGTAAACTGACATATTTTCAAAAGACTAAGTTACAGGTACAACACGTAATAGGCTGGAAGCTGCTTGGAATTGATAAGAGGATCTTGCAAATCCTTTGATATGCCTAAAGTTAGTTGAATATCATTTGTACATTTTATGATCCGCCTGTGGATCTTTTATTACGGGTCGTTTGTGTATTTATTTGAACTTTGAACATTTCGGTTTGTAATAATAATTTATACTCCAAGACTTCCGCTGTGCTATTCTGTGTATATTGACTATGAGGATATCAACTACGTCACGATACTCCCTACCGGGGCCACCGGGACTGTGTTGGAAATTGGGGGTGTGACAAGTACAATGGCCACGGGCCGTGCCGTTGACACACGGGGCCGTGTTAGTACAAGATCTGACACTACAGTTAATGAGGAAGAGAGAGAAGGATGTCCACGAGGCCGTGCCAGGCGAGCACGGGCCGTGTTGATCATCTGACTTCAGCTATAAATAGGGGTGCTTGGTTTCATTACAATCCATCCCTTGGCAAACCACTTCTCTCACACTTGCCACTGTTGGTGCATATGTCTGTCGACTTCGTCTTATTTCGAGTCTTGTAATAGTTTAGAAAGATCAGGGCACGTAATACGAGAAAATGTGAAAAATATAGGAAACATTCATTTCGCACGAAATGAAAAGTGTTCATTTCGTACGAAATAGCTATGGTCATTTCGTACGAAATGGCAAGTTCATTTTGTTTGAGTGATTTCGTGCGGAATGAGTGTGTCTATAAATACTGGTCGTGCCATTTCGTTTGGAAGGTTTTGATTCCGGTGCCGAAGTGCTGCCGAAGTGTCTCTAGCCTGTAAATTGTTGTGTTTTCAATATACGAGACGGTTTAAAGTGAATTTTGTGCAAATCAGCTGAAACAACTTTGATACAATTGAATTCCGCCTCTCGTATTGAACATAACTCTTCTGAACGACTCGTTTTGGGTCTGAAAACGATCCTACAAGTGGTATCAGAGCTCAAGAGGAAGAGTTCTTACCATTTCAGCTGTAAATTATGATTTCTACACCTTCTTTTCAAAATTAATCAAATTTTCATGGATAAAATTGTTTGATTTTCTCACAATATGTGCGTAACAGTGTTTTAACAAAGCCTTGAAAGTTTCAGACCTAAAATCGGACTAAAATATGTTCAATTTGACAAAAACATGGCCGACTTGATGACATCAGCAGCATTTCGCCGAATTGAGTATTTCATTTCGCACGAAATCACTTATTTCAGGATCATTTCATGTGAATTGTGTTATTTCGTTTGAAAAGCTGTTTTTGTGAAATTTTGAAACTGAATCATGGAAGAAGAATTTTACAACGCATTTGCTACTCCGATGACTATTGCACAGAACACAATGTTAGAAAATGAAACGAGCACCATGCAAAAACCACCAAAGCTCATGAATATTGAAGAGTATAAAGGATGGGATGAGCGATTTGAAAATTGGGTTCAAGCAAATTACTTGGATGCTTGGGAATGTGTTGAAACAAAATATGTTAGACCGGTGAATGATGATGAAGAGGTTATTGCTATTAAAAATCTAAGTGATGAAGAGAAAAAGAAATACAAAGATGAAAAAATGATGACTAGTCTTTTGCATCAAGCTGTTAAGGAATATATCTTGGTTTTATTGCAACACAATGGAAGTGCATATTCAATTTGGAAAGCATTAAAATCGAAGTTTGTTGGAAGTAAAGAAATGATAAAGAACAAAAAATCACTTTTGAAAAAAGAATTTGATCTATTTCGTGGTTTAAGAACTGAAAGCACCAAGCAGATCATAGAAAGATATTGCAATTTGATAGTTAACATGAAGAGGTTGAGCATCACAAAAGAAAATGAAGAATTGATTGAAAAATTGGTTGATGCGTTGCCACATGAAGTTTGGGGCACATACCTTATGATGTTGAGAAATAAGAAAGATTTTGGAAATTTGACACTGGGAAAGTTTATTGAAAAACTTGAAGCTCAAGAGATGGAACAACGGAAGGTTTCAAGAATGAAAGATTTTGATGGTGAACAAGATATTGGTTTATATTACAAAGGAGGTATCAGTGATAAGACCAACATGTCACCAAAGATTGAAACTGCATTCAATGCTAAAAGTTCTTCTGGAGGATCATCTCAGGGATCAAACAGCAAAACAAGATTTTCTTCATATTCTTCATTTGATCCAAACTTTTCAGCAACAAAGAATGGCAAGATGTTACAATGCAATATTGTATTAAATCTTGAGAATGGTCAAAATTTCTCGGAAGAGGTTGCAAAAAGTCACATGTCTTTGTTAGGGAATGTGTTAGAGTCATATGAGAGTTTAGTTGCAGGTAAGATCAGAAATCCAATGTTGACAAAAGAGGATTACGATCAGATTGATGCTGAGGAGATGGAATTAATGGATATAAAGTGGTGTTTGGCAAGTGTGCTGAGAAGAGCTGAGAAATTCAAACAGATCACAGGAAGAGATGACTTCCGTGATGCTAATGTTTCTACTTTAGGATTTGATAAATCTAAAGTTACTTGTTTTCGTTGCAGGGAAAAAGGGCATTTCAAACGAGAATGCACAAACCGCGAAGCAAGTGGAGCTCAAAATCCTTTCAACAACAATGATTATTATCGAAAAGCGATTTATCATCAACTTGCACAACAACCACAAACTGCTCATGCTAGGAAAGAAATTGAAGAATCAAAGAAAGCTTATATGGTGAATCAAGATGATGGAAGTTTGTCAAAAGGATTCAGTTGGGATAAATACATTTCAGCTGATAGTAAAGCATGTTTGATAGATCAAGATGATGAAAGGCTACCAAAAGGTTTTAGTTGGGATGACTATGATCCTAATAAAACTTCAGATCATAAAGCTTTTGTTGCTCGAGTTGTTGAAGATAGTGATAATGATGATTATTATGCGAACAGAATGAGAGAGCATTTAAAAATGTTAGAGGAGAATGATAGTGATGATGGAAAAGTTCGAGTGAAAAAGAAGAAAGTTAAAAAACAAGTTAGCAGTGATGATGAAGAAGATCGCGTGATAAAGAAAAAGGTAAAAGCAGTTCCAGCTTTCACAGTTGAAGCAGAAGCTGATGCACAAAAGATTCCAGTGAAATGTGAAACATGTGAAGCAGTGAAGAAGCAAAATAGTACTTTGATTCATAATATGAACAGATTGAAAGAATCCTATGATGTTCTAAACAAAGCAATGAATCAATACAATCAATCAAGCAGTGAACAAGCAACAGCTATGAAGACACTCAAGGAGCTTTCATGACAAAGCAGAAAATCGTTAATAATTACATTGAGAAGTGTGTTGTGCTGGAACAGAAACTGGAAACCCAGAGGATTGAAACAGAAAGGGTAAACAGGTTGTTAAAAAGTTACTCATGTACTTCTTATGTTATTGACATGATTTATCCAACAGTTGAAGGCATGAAGGCATTTGAAGAAGAGGATATTGAAGAAAATAATTCTAGTAAGAAACATAGTGCCAGTTATACAAAGTGTCCGCCTCCGCTTGAAAATGGATATTCTCCACTAAATCCTAATTCGGAAAGAGTCAAAAAGGCAACCAACTTACAGTGGGAGTCTGAGTCTTCAGAAAATTTGCCAGACAACATTGATGTCACTTTCACATCGTCTGACACTGATCATGAGTCTGAGTTAATAAAGAAAGTGGTTGATCAGGTGTTGGATAAAGATGAAACCGAGGAGTCAAAGTCGGAGTCAAATTCAGAGTCAAAGTCTGAAAAGTCAAATTCAACAGTCAAAAAGGACAAACGGGTTTATAATAAAGAATTTCTGTTATCAAAATCTAATTTGAATGATGAAACATTCAAAGTTGCTTATACTTTGAATGATTCCGACAAATTATATTCTGATGAAGAATTTCCAATAAGATGTGTCAAAACTGAAATGATTAAAAAGGTTTTCAAACTAACAGAAATTAATATTTCTGAAATAAAAAACGTAAATTTTTCTGAAAAACCTAAAAAATACACCTCAAGAGTACAACAAAGAGAAAACAAGAAAAAAGGTTATAGTTCTGGTTCGGGTTATCGAAAGAAACCAAACCATAACGGTAATTTCAAAAGAAAAGTTCTTGGTTTTATTCCACCAGAAAATCATAAAAATGAGAAAATTTCTAAAACAAAAACAGTATTTGTTTCAGGAATATCATCAGAAGAAGAAAAAGAGCATTTGTTCAGGAAGCAGACGAACAAAGAATTCCTTGCTAAAAAGCAAGAGGAAATGAAGAAGGAAATTGCTCAGAAAAAGGAGACTAGAACTTGTTTTCAATGCAAAATAGTTGTTCATATTGCCAGGAATTGTCCTAAGGCAATCCAAACAAAACAGGGAGTCTCTGAAAAATTGAAAGAAAAGATGATTGAGAATGAATCACCAACCAAACAATTTAAAATTTTCAAAAATTCAAAGTTTGAAGTTGGTGAAAGTTCAAAAAGTTTTTACAAGAGAAAGGTGAATCTTGATAATCACAAATGGGTTGTTAAGAAATCAAATGATAGTTCTAGCAATGATTCTGATTTGTCAAAATCAGAGGAGCTGTTTTCTGGCGATGAATCTGATTCACAAAGTCAGAGGAGCCACAAGTTGAATCAAAAGTTGAAAAATCAGTACCGCCAATGGATGATGCAAATTTTCCACCATTGCGGGCTGAAAATTTTAAGCAAAAAGTTGGAAAAATTGAGATTTCAAATCAATTTTTTGTTGAAAAGAAAGAATTTGATATTGAAAAGGCCTTTAATCCCAAAGTGAAACATATTTTTGAAAAAATGATTGATGGGAAGGTCAAAGGGGTAAAGGAATTCTATGAGAAGAAGATGAAAGGAAAGAAACCGAGTGTTGATAACTCGGAATCTCCCAAGGACTGTCAGGCTTGGGAGAATCTTTCTAACTGAAAAACCTGACTTGCCGGAACTCCCAGGTTGGTAATTGTGGAGTAGGAATCAGCATCTTTCTTGAGAAATCCACGAAAGAGATTTCGATCTACAAGTGGTAGTTGTTCTTAAAATTGTTATATTTGAATTTACAAATGGTATTGGTGATGAGAACCGACAAGTGGTTGAAGAAGGTTTTCACTTAAAAATGATTAATCAAGGTCATTAAGTTGAACTTGATTTAACTTTCATTCAAAAAGTTGGGAAAGACAAAGTGATGAATGAATTCCCATTTCTACAAGTGATAAAATCAACAAAACTAATTTTCCGGAAAAACCATTTTTGATTAAAACAAACTTAAGTGTTTTGAAATCATAATGGGAAAATAGTTTGTTGTCAGGGGGAGTTCTGATTGTTTATGCCAAGTGGATGGCGAATTGAAGCAATTCACATCAGTTTGTTACTTTATTTGTACAGTTTGTTTTAAAATTTTCTTTAAATAGTTTTTGAATTTTAGGGGGAGTAAAAATTTCAGAAAATCCAAAAACATTTGAAAATTTGAAAAAGTAAAAAACATGATAAAATTAAAAATGAGTTTTGTTGTGAAAAAGAGGAAATGATAGTACATCAGTGGACTATCACAGCATGCTAAAGAATTGGAAAGTCAAATGTGATAAACGGTCTCATTGATGATATGCCAGTAGATTTCTACACGCTTAGTAGATTGTGTTTGAGATATAAACCTAAATTTCAAACTTGCTTATCTCGTGGGGAACATCTCTCGGATATATGGGTAACCCTCGAAATCTTGTTTGAAGGGCTTTCTATTTCTGACATACTAGGTCTTTGTGCGTGGTGATATCTGGGGTATTATACCTGGACTTCTAATTTTGCGGGAGCAATAGCCTAGTCCTCGTATAATACTTTGCATTGCTTTATTCTTAAAGCTCGCCCTCAGCATAAAAAATGATGAAACATTGAAAAATGCTAATCATGTGCTGTTGAAAATAAAAGATTCTCTAAACGGAACCCACTGAAAAGCGAACCATCATCTCTCTGATTTTGCGGAAGCAATAGCCTGAGCTCTCATGGTCTTGTATTTAACCCCTTTACAGATATCACTAGTGTACATTCAACTGTAAGACTGAATATAGGAGTCTGGATACAGGAGTATATTCTGAGGTGGGACACTCGAATAAGTTTAAGTCCTTAAAACACTAATCTCGTATCTCGAAACAGTTGAACTTTGTGTGGAAATTTAAGTGGATTAGTATACTGACAATCTAAGTGAATCGTTTAGAACTTAAAACGTTTAAAGTTTAATGGTGTTAGTGTTTTGTCTCAAAAACTGATATGATCCTCTTACACAAACTCACAAAAATATTGTATGTAAATATTTCTTTATTGCATTTCTTGAATGTTAAAATCCAAAAAGATTTTCAGTGTGTTTTAGCATAAATTTTTGATAATCCAAAAAGATTTTCGACAACTGATGTTGAAGAGCTGATTTTCAAAATTCTATGTGCTAAACATAATGAACTGGTTTGGGAGAGTGTGTTTGAAAATATTTTCTTACAAGTGGTCATCCAAGATTATAAATGTTAAATCATTTTGAATGATATTTTTAAGTGATGGTTTGTAGTTGATTCTACAGGTGGTAAGCAGAGATTAAATTTGTCAAATTTTTAAATTTGTGAAATTTATTGTGAGGTAGAGTATGTGCAGGTTAGCCAGGTTCCGATACCTAAGGATTCTGTTGATTCAAAAAGCCAAGTTCATTCCAGCAGATTGAAAGGGGGAGTCTGAAGATGATCAAGTCAGGTTTCAGATCCTGTTGCTACGGAGAGCCAGGAGACGTTCCTGAACTTGTGAAAAGCTTAATGAATCAAGAGACCTGATCAAAAGAGGATATAGCCAGGTTGCGTTTCTGAAAGAGAAAGTGAAAGAGAAATAGAGAGAGTTAAAGATTGAGGATGTTTACACTGTCAGATACTTTGGAAGAGAGCACGTAGACTGATAAAGATTGAAGACTCGACATGCTGAAGACTAGTACTGAAGACTCGTCGACATCCGAGGGGGAGTCTGTTGGTGCATATGTCTGTCGACTTCGTCTTATTTCGAGTCTTGTAATAGTTTAGAAAGATCAGGGCACGTAATACGAGAAAATGTGAAAAATATAGGAAACATTCATTTCGCACGAAATGAAAAGTGTTCATTTCGTACGAAATAGCTATGGTCATTTCGTACGAAATGGCAAGTTCATTTCGTTTGAGTGATTTCGTGCGGAATGAGTGTGTCTATAAATACTGGTCGTGCCATTTCGTTTGGAAGGTTCTGATTCCGGTGCCGAAGTGCTGCCGAAGTGTCTCTAGCCTGTAAATTGTTGTGTTTTCAATATACGAGCCAGTTTAAAGTGAATTTTGTGCAAATCAGCTGAAACAACTTCGATACGATTGAATTCCGCCTCTCGTATTGAACAGAACTCTTCTGAACGACTTGTTTTGGGTCTGAAAACGATCCTACAGCCACCACTCCACCACCACTACACACCAACACCTACTACCATCATCCATCTTCCATCTTTTACAATGTGTGGTGAAGACAAATCTTTTATATATTACCTTTTGATATCCAATCTTTGGCTCCTTTTTGTTTGGGTATGTATTAATGACTTTAATAACTAGTTTTCTATATAGAAGGCGAATTTATTTAACTATTCTTCATGTTTTGTTGATTCACTCATTCATGTTTTTACGGTCTATATAAAGCACATTAACTGTCTGGAAGGGGGTTAGAAGAGTGGTTGGGTAATTCTTTGTCTCGTTCAGTGTATAGATCATGCGAGAACCTGGTTCAAGCCTGGTAAGACTTCACGAGTGGGCGGTACAATCTGCCTTGGCATCAAAACGTAAAGTGACTCAAATTTATCCAGTCTGATGAAAACATATTATATTTAACTTGAGTCATTTCCAAACAAAATTTACATCAAAACGTAGACCAACTAAAAACGTACATAAAAATAAGCACGAAAACGTATTATATGTGACCTGATTCATTTTCGGAAAAAATACAACAAAACGTAAATCAACTGAAAACGTACATAATAATAAGCATAAGAACATATTATATTTAACCTAACTCATTTTCGTAAAAAAATACGTCGAAATATAAATCAACTCTAATTTATATCAACATGTAAATAAATATAAACACATAAAACTCGATTACAAAGTCTTTAGAAAATTAAGAGGTTATAAGTGTCAGTGCTTAAAATTGAAGGGTAAAAGTATAAAAAACACTTAAAAAACAAAATAAAGAGACAAAATATTTAAAAAAATTATAAAAAATAAAAAACACTATTCACATAAGTTTCTAATTATATTATAGTACATGTAAATAAATATAAACACATAAAACTCGATTACAAAGTCTATAGAAAATTAAGAAGTTATAAGTGTCAGTGCTTAAAATTGAAGGGTAAAAGTATAAAAAACACTTAAAAAACAAAATAAATAGACAAAATGATTAAAAAAAATTATAAAAAATTAAAAACACTATTCACATGAGTTTCTAATTATATTATATTATAGTTAATAATTAATAATTAATTAATTATTAACTATTAATATGGTATAGATATGTATTTTAAATGCAATATTTATTTATCTTTTTCTTTTGAATTATAAATATATGGGATGGATAACATGAAAACTAGTTTAAATGATAAAACTACTAAAAAAGTCTAAAAGCCACATCAATTTTTTTCATTAGGAAAAAGCCTAACACCTAACCCACTCCCACACTGCCACCCCAAAAACCTAACCCCCACCCACTTAAAAATTTAAAACTAAACCCTAATTGTAAACTTAAAAAAAAACCTAAACCCCTATCCAAAAAACCTAAAAATATCGATCTCGGTCTAGGAAACGTTTTGCATGATTTTTTACGATATAATGCGTAAGTGTGCATACGATTGTCGGTCAAATGCACTTTTTGGCATGTATACTGTTTTTCTTGAACTCTTAATATGACAAAGTAGATTGTGGTCCATCATTGATATATATAACTTGTAAAGTTTTATGCTGCTGTTTATTTTGTAAAGTAAAATTATCCACCTTGTTCTTTAGGAAACGTTTTGCATGATTTTTTTGCGAACTAATACGTAAGTTCTGCAAACGAGTGTCGGTCAAATGCACCTTTTGGCATGTATACTGTTTTTCTCAAACTCTTAATAAGACAAAGAAGATTGTGGTCCGTCATTGATATAACTTGTAAAGTTCTATGTTGTTTTTGATTTTGTAAAGTAAGTATATTGGTAGTTGTATCTCTTTTAACTTAGTGTTACTTCTAATGTGTTCATTTAGCATTGATGTATGGCCATCTACTTCACATGTTTTTTCACAAGAGTACTATGGAGGCCGGACAGAGTTTTATCGTAGACTAATTAAGGCTATGGGGTATGGTAGAGGGTCATCCTTGGAGGATGACTCGCCACGTAGGCGTCACGTCAAAGTTCTTGGAGTATGCCCCTCCAAGGTTGAAACAATGGAAATGGAGGATGAGCCTACCCCACCAACTTTATTTATTTATTTTTTTAACTTCATCTACTTTTTTAAACATTTATTAAATAAGATATAAAAATAAATTCATTAATATTAAAAAACCAAACATTACATAAGTTAAAAAAAATAATCTAAAAAAATAAAAAGCCTAAGAACTTTCATACATAATTTACATAAGTTAAAAAAAACCTAAAAACAATGGAAATGGAGGACTAGCCTACCCCACCAAAGGGTTTGTCAAATTGTGTTTCACGGTTTCTGTCGTTCCCCAAACTTCCCCACAAACCCCGGAAAATTTGGTAACTATATTGTCAGTCCTACGGTACCATAACATACTACCGGTCGCCTTGGCCAAAGTTGATGAATGTGCTCGTGTTACGGATAACGCCCCACCAAGTTTCACACATTATTGAATAGTATATTGTTATATATATAAACCATATAACTTGGTTTGAAATCTTGAAAATAGTTTAGCAAATATGAATCACCTCAAAACATTTAGAAAACGTAAAAGAAGGGAACTATGTACTAACTTGGATTGCGTAGATGTCTTGTTTAATCGTGTATGCAACGCTCAAGTGTTTCCTAATGTATCCGATTGTTATTCGTTAGTGTATAACGTGACTTAAGAAGAAGAATAGATTGAATGAGGTTTATTAACCAAACGAGTGAAGGTTCTCGTTTAATATGGTTCATAATACCTTACATTCTGATTAGAAGATATCTAAAGGTGTTTTAACCCGTTACGACTTGTTAAAGTGGTTTACGCCACTTTAACGGGTCGTATGCATAAATACGGGTTCGGATGGTCGAATGAGTCCTATGATGAGTCCGATATGTCAAAACATTTTTACTAATGTTGTATGATAAGTTTATAAGTAAAAAACAATGATCATATATGTTTAAAACTATTTTATGAGAAAGAGGGTATTTTAGACATTTAAAAAATATTTAAAGTTGACTCGCCATTTGACTAACCAAACAACATGACCATAAGGTATAACCTTATAGAATTATTCCCTATATTACTATGGTCATATAAATGGGCTTGGTCAGATCCTAAGGTTGACTAAACGGCTCTGATTCGAAAGTCAAACCGCTCGACTTTCGATTAAGGAATAAGCGCTAAACTAGAAATGACGAGTTAGACATGTTAGAACATGTGTAATAATGTTATAAAACTGATTTGGTGTCAAAATTTTAAGTTTTAATACCCGAAAACTCATTCGTCGTAAAATGCATTTTTGTGTATTTTTTACTTTTATTTTCGTAAAAGTTTGACTCGTCATTTTGCCTACTAAACATGATGATCAGAGGATGTAATCGCAAGGGATTAACACCTTCATTATTACGATCACGTAGAAAAGTTCAAATTGAACTTTGACTTGACCAAAATAGTCATAACCGAAAGTCAAAGAAAAAGTCAATTTGCTTGACGTTCGGCTAAAAACTAGCCTAATAATGGAAAAGGATTGAAAGAGAACACTTACTTGTGTTCAAGAAAAGTTTATAACTTCAGGGAGGAGGCCTCTAATAAGAGAAGCAACTCCAAAGTGATTTAGAGATAAAGAAAAGAATGGTGCAAGTTCAAATGGTGAACTTGTTCACCTATTTATACTAATCAAAGTGCTCTAAAATCATGACAAGTGTTGCTAAGGGCTTTTAGGAGATGATTAGTGTCATCTAAGGTGTCACAAGGAGGAGCAATATTGGCAAATTCGATGCTAGGTGGCAGAAATTGAGCATAGGTGGCAATGCTTTATGAACAAGCATTTTTTTGCTTCTGGGCATTTCTTACGAACCGTATGGCTCAGGTCTTATGGTCCATAAGGTCTTCTGATAATAAGTTTCACTTTTTGGCAGTTTTGGCCCCCAAAATTGTATTTTCACTTGTTTGCCATTTTTAACCCTTCCAACTTGTTATTTAAGCTATATGAAGGGTATAAAGGCACATGTAACTTGGATTTTGTTTCGGAAATGTCGAGCATATCATTTCGCTTGATTGCACGATTACATATTTCATAAATAAAATATAAAACTTTATTAAATACGAAAACGATCGAAATTGTACAACGGTTGAAAATTTGCAAATGTTACAGAGTTGATGAGAGGTTTCACGAATTTGTTTTGCGTCTTGTTTAAAAGCTAAAATTCGCAAATTGATGGAGGACCGATTCGAGTTCTTACAGACATTAATAGTGGCTTAAATCCGAATTCATTTTATTATTAATAGGGTAATGTGAATCGATTAGGTGGTAGGCGATTGCCTTCTCCGCAAATACGAATCAAACGAGACAAGGATGATGCCATTTGGTCGTGTTTCTCGTGATATACCATCGGGTCAGTTGTCGGGTCCTATCCGGGTCGCGTTTCAAGTTGATGGGGAAGGAATATGATTGGTTTCGGGGCTCTTGGGTTGGGTTTTTATACAAAACAGGCCGGGTTCCATTACCAACTATGAGGTAGCTCAGTTGGTCAGGCGCATCGTTGGTCAGCAAGGGAACCCAGGTTCCAGTCCCGCTGGTTCCACCTTTTTTTTCCTTTTATTATTTAAGTTTCACAACTGGACATGTTCTGCCCTGATAATTATAACTTGTTATTACCTAATTTACTACCCTAGTTAGTGAAACCCTTTGCAACTACTAACTGAATTAATATAATAATGAAATATTAAAAATTATAAAATTTCCCTTCTTATTAAATTCTAAGGGTTCCGGTTTACAATATGGTCGGGTCTCCGAGATCCGTTTTTGGTGGATATTACATTAGAACTCAAACTGACCAACCTAAGGTTCCATCAATTGCACCACTGATGGCTCCCCTACTTGTTCAGCCAAACGCACAACTTAAGATCCAACCATATGTCCAACCAGATACTCCATCTATAGATCAACCGATCATACAACCTAACAACCAACTCGTTCCTTACGATCGAACATGTTTCTATTATGGGGACCCAAACCATTTCAAATACAAGTTTATCGATTCAATTTTTGTAATGTATTTTACATCCTAACGAATAGCCTATTACGATTTAAACTCAAGGGATCACCTCGCTGAACCCTACTCACTACAAGCGGTGGTCCTAAACCTCCTGAGTGTCACAACTCTAACCATTTTCGTAATCTATGCCAAGAGATTGCCAATTTGAGTCAAGGGCACTCGGGGATGTTTAATTTTCTGACCTCAAATTTGGTTATATATATATATAGTTTATTAAACGCTTAACAAAAGAAGGAAAGAAATAATAATAATAATAATAATAGTAATAATAATAATAATAATAATAATAATATATTTTTAATAAATTTTCTATTTCACACCATAAATATCTCCTAAAATTTAATGAAAAATATTTTTATCAATAAATTAGAGTATTTCTAAAATTTAATTACCATTATGTTACACTTACTGAAGTGTTAAATATAATCAAGTATACAACACTCCATAAACATGAGTCTCTATAGCAGAGTTATGGTTAATACGAGGCCATTTAAACAGATACAAGTTACTTAGTAAAACTTATGATTACCCAAAAACCATCCCATCCACTCGGGATAAATCTTCTGACTGCCATTCTGAGAACATTTAATTAGTTCCGATAATCTACTCTATGACGTCCTATGATTGTTTAGTTTGTTATCACCACTTAACTTGTAGAAGTTAAGGCTACTATTGCTATTTCATGTTTTTGCCATCTTTGCTATTGCCATTACCATCTCATGATTTGTCATTCCATGCACATTTTCAACTATTTCTATTACATATTATCGACATTTTGCACTAATGTCAACTATTACCAAATTCCATTTCATACTGTTAATAACTTGTGTTGTTGTCATGCTTCCGACGTTACCATTTTAAGCTATGATTGTTATATTGTCATTGTCATTTCATACTATAGACAATATATGCTATCATCATTCTATACTATTAGCATTTCATACTATTGTATTTTCCTATTATTGTCATTTAACATTATCTTACGGTTTGATCCACAAGGGACAAGGCCGCTATTGTTATTTCATATTATTGGCATTGCTATTACACGACTTGACCCATAAGGGACAAGGCCGCTACTGTTATTTCATATTATTGGCATTTCACGCTATAGCTATCCAACTACTTGGCCCACAAGGAAAAGGGTGCTATTGTTATATCATTTCATGCTATTGCTATTACACGACTTGACTCGTAAGGGACAAGGACATTGTCATGACTTAGCTTATATAAGTTAAGGACACAATCATTATTGTATCCTATTTTGGTTTTTTGGTGGATTTGGTTATGTTCACTTGGTGTGTGAGTTAGCATGAACTATGCGGACCATGCAAGGGATTGAGTAACTATGGGTGCACACGTAATTATAAGATTAAGTGCATGAAGGCATAGTAAGTTCCGGTCATGTTGTCTGATATTCACCAAATTACCTATGTTTTATTCCCCCATTTTACCCTTATTTTACGCGTTTTTGGCCGTAAAACCGAGAATCGGATACTGAATTGGGTGTAATTGTGTTTACAGGCCTAAAACAGCTTGCCAAACAAGAAGATGATGAAAACGAGGACTTTCCGGGCGAAACGACAAAGCTGCGAAGATTCTGTGAAGAATTCTGAACTAGGCAAGTTGCACGGTCGTGCGACTCACGCCACCACCGTGCGGTTCCGACGACAAAGCCCATCTCGGCAATGCACAGCCAGTGCGATCCGGAGTGCAACGAAATCCCGAAGTTGAATGACCGTGCGGCTGGATGCACCCCGTGCGGATCCGATGTCTAGCACCAACCCGGAAATGCACCACCAGTGCAACTGCTCGTGCCACCCTAATCCCGGAGATGCACGCTCGTGCCGCCTGTGGAACGGTCGTGCGACTACGAAGACTGGTCAAGATCTGATGATGTCACACAGTATGGTGAACAGTGATTCAGAAGTGAACGGTCGTGCACTTTAATGGCACGACCGTGCGATCTGAAAATGTTATAAAAAACAGAAGGCAACATTCTGTTCGAAACTCTGGACTTTTGGGAGCTTCACAGGCGATTTTTAGGCTCCGGAGGCTTTGTTTTTGACCCGGATTCAAGCCACATCGTGCCATTTAGCTTCGTTACTATCCGGATACTCAATCTTGTGCTTGTTTATGGTTTGATTCTTCAATCTTTCCATGTTTTTGTTATGTTTCAAGCACTTAGATTGATGATTATGTATTATTGTAAGCCTAAGGGCAAAAACACTAGTATCCCTTGCTTAATTACAACCATTAGTATGTTAATTTTGTTTGTAATGACACTTTGAAGCATTTTCTATGTTAATCCTTGATGATTAGTTTGCAACCTTGTTTATTGATGTTGGTTTCTTGATTATAGTTAATTATCTTGGATGATTAGTACATGGTTAGTTGGGATATTTGCAAGAAGATGCTTAATTAATCATTTATTAGTAGACTTTGAACTTGTTTAACTAGTTTAACTTGCTTCAAATGTGTGCACCATGATACTAGAAATGGTTAGTGGGTTAATAAGGGGTAATTATTGTTAATCAAGAAAGCTTTCCCTCACGTAAGGGCTTTAACGGGTTAAATGGTGTTGTTATGAATTCTTGCCATGAATTGTTAGCTTAGTTAGTAGTTTAGGCCAAAATTGCTATCTTGGTGAATTTATGTGCAAGATTTTTAAAATGAACTCGGTTGTGATTTAATCTAGTTTATGCTTGTCTCGGTGGTTGCATTGTGTTTATCGGTGTCACTTTCCTTGATTAAGTGAGGTTAGAAAACTCCTAACGGATGACTAACTTATCTTTAGGGGATTTTCATAGACATTTATCAATTGCACGTCAAAGAACAATTTTAGGTGGTTAAAGTGTGTTTATCGTTTTAGCTTTCCGAATGATTGTCATGTTAGGATTCCCGAAAGGGATACTAATTGTCTTGAAAATGAAGAACTGATCAAATGTTTCAAGTGACAAAACCGACTTAGTTCATATACTTTGGTTGCGCATAAAGCAGGGCTATATATTTATTTTCTTATTTGGAGTCTATTATGTTCTTTTAAATATTTGTTTATGCTTATCTTAGTTTTTAGAAAATCACACTCTTATTTTCCTACCGATAATTTAATGACAAAGGTCTAGTATTATTCCTCCGACCACGTCCTTGGATCGACACTTGGTTCTTACCGATACTTTACTACATATATGACGAGGAACACTTGCCCTTTTGTGTGTGTTTTAAAGTTGAAGTATAAATCATTTTTATAAATTTAAAACCGAATCATGTGTTAGATTCATTGTAAAAACATGTGTATACGCGCATACGTCATTGGACATAAAATCAATCATGATTCAATAACGGAGCAGATGAAATTTGATAAGGACATGATGGATACGCCGCTGGTACATCCTATATAAATGTTCTTGTCAAACTGGTCATGAGAAGTTATGTGTGAGCATTGTTTGTGTCATCAATCATGATTCAAATAATGAAGTGGATGGAAGTTTGATAAGGACATGGTGGATTCGCTGCTGGTACATCCTATATATAAGTATCTATGACAAATTATCAAAAGCAGCGTTAAACTAATCATGAGAAATTTTGTGTTAGTTTGGATTGGTTGAGTATTTGGTGATTCAAATTCTATAACGTTGTGAGTTTAATAATATCATTGTGGCGTTATGTGAGAAAACCTATTTAAAGTCTAAGTTGTGAAACAGATTTTCATTTTTATATCATGAGTATCCCTCATGATACGAATTTCATTTTGGGCATCATGAGTATATGTGAGTACAGTTATGTCTATCGCCTCCGTCAATTTAGTCCGTACCAATAAACTAAACAAAACAAGGTTTTATAGTGTAATATTTAGGAAAAAGGGTAAGGTGGCATTATTGTACATAAGGAAACTTATCTTATAGCCTTTGCCTATAAATAGAGGAGTTAGGACTTTAGTTTAGAACTTTTGCCACTTTTGCCATTTGCATCATTTGGAGAGCTTGGATTCCAGAGAGAGAAACTAGAGAGAGAAAGTGCAAAAGGTGATTCACATGATTGTACTTTGTTATATGATATTATAGAATCACAGGTTATATACGTTCTTGTGTTCGTCCACGCATGCGCACGGATTCCACACGTCACACGTGTCGTTCGTAATCGTTTCGGAGTCTTAAACGGTCCTACAACGCGATCACAAGTGGTATCAGAGCAGGAGCTCGATTGCATGGATCAAACTCACAAGAATCGACGTAAATTCAACAGATTCTGATCCAAAATCGCATCAGATTTGTCTAATTTCTTCATCTTTTCATCTCTTTCACTTTTTGTCAGAAAAAACGCAAAATTAACGAGGTTTTCACGGTTAAAATTGGTAGAAATTTTGATATAGTTTGCGAAAATCATTGTTTTAAAAGCCTACAAATTTTCAGAACTTAATTCCAAGTGGTTTAAGAGAAATCTTGATTTTTGTGACCGAAAATGACGTTTTTCGCTGCTGTTCATCCTTCAAACAGAAGGCCATCCGTTCGGATGACCATCCGTACATAGGTCCTATTGAAAAATCTGTCTTTGCAAGTCAACGAAGGGTCATCTGTTTGATACTTGTGTCCTTCGATCGGAGGAGTCATAATAGGTGATATTTGACGGAGGGTCCTTCGACCGAAGGACCATCAAATCCAAAACTAATCCGGGTGTTAACAAATAAAGTCATCCGATCAAATTTATTACTTGCAGTTTATAATTTGAATGGTGTAAAGAGTTTTCGGCCAAGTTCATTAAGTATTGATTCAGTTTACATGTGATATGTGATTAGAATTCATTATTAATTGTCGGCCATTTATAAAAAAAAATTAATCTGTTTGCATGTGTATAACAACCCTCCAAAATTTATTTCCGACACCCATAATATATGTTAGAACATCCTTATATGTCTTAAAAATACACCCCGTATATTAAAACTGAGCCCAAAATACCTTATATAATTAAAAATTAAATAAAATAAAGTTTTATGGGTCGCTCGCTGGCCGCGAAGACCTTAGTGGTCTTCTACGCGGGGCGCGACAGCTAGGAGATCAGGCGGAAACCCTAGCGTGCCACGTGTCGGCTTCGTGGCAAGGCTACCCGGTGATTGGTCAAGGCTAGGGCCTATGTACCCTACGTCGCGAGCCGCGAAGGACTTACCTTCGGCCTACATCGCGGGCCGCGAAGGACTTAACTTCTGCCCCGTTGTAAGTATTATAACCCCCGGTTACGTATTAGATACGCTGCCCGATTGATCTAGAGCTCCGTAACGGCTGTCGAGGTTCTGCCCGACGTAGTCGTTGGAGTTCTGTCTCGGGGAGGGTATTACTAATGTAAATATTGGGTTAGTATACTAACGCGTGTGCATTGTGTAATTAATAGATAATCACAATAAAATCACAAAGGAAAACCCTAAGATAGCAATGCGAGTAATCTCCTTTTTGTAAACTTGTTGTAAACTATTTTTACAAAACCTCAAATGTTTTACATTATATTAAACAGTGATTGAGTATTTGTATTCTACAATTATCGTTGGTATGTTGGGGTTTCGTATACAAAATTTGTTACTACATTGTGAGTAGTAACATGACCACAAGTCGGGTTGACAGTACCGTGGGTGGTAATTAAAGTAGAAAAGTAAACAAATGTAATTACGCGACCGCCCTCAATACTGTAAACGGTTTTACCTGTCTTGATTAAACTGGGATTCACTCACCAGTATTTCCCACTGACAAAATGTTTTTAAACGCGTTTCAGGTAACAAAATGTGAAAGCCAAATAGAAGCCCGCTGGACAACACTGAAGGTTTGGAAAAGTGGCTATAAAAGTTACCTCAATAAAGAGATGTTTTTATTTAAATAAAATAGGGTTTATCCCTATGAAAATGTGTGTACTAGAAACTTGGGAATTTCCCATGTGTTTAATATTATAAAAGCGTGGTATTTTACTCTGATAAAATATTTCCTAACTACGGTCCAGATGTAAACTCCGCTGCCCAAACTGATAAACACCAATACCACCGAAACTGGCCGCGGCCGCCCGTTCCCGGGTAGTTAGGGGACGGGGGTTGCGACAGAAGGTGGTATCAGAGCTACCACCACTGATTCAGCCACAGAAGTGTTCTGCTGACACCAAAATATTATTCAATATGTTAGGAAATAATATGTGCATATCTGTATATTATTGTTGTGTGTTATTCGACTATTTGTTAGTTTACAGTATGAGCGACCAAGGACCCTCAGACGCTTACCGTCAGTTGTCCAGCTCACCTAGGGATGAAGGCACCTCTTCACAGCCTACCCCCTTGGGGTATTCGGCTGACACCGAAGAAGGAATTTTTGTGTTCAAGGCTCAATCTGAAGAGCCATTCCCTCCAAAGAAGAGATGATGGTTCAGCAGAGGAGCTCATAAACGTAGAAAGCGGATGAGAAATCTCCAGCAGCAGCGTGCTTTAGCAGCCGCTAATAGAGAAATGAATGCACAAACACAGGATATGATCAATAGGAGACTGGCAAACTTCCATATACTAGCAACCACAACCGCCGATCCGAATCTTGAGCAAATCATAGCACCCCAGCCCTTACCATTGTTTCCCACACAACCAATGGAAATTGAAGCCAACCCAAAAAACCCAATCCCAGCACCTGATTTTAACCCAGCTGAAATCCCTAGGATACCAGCACCCCATCCCTCAAACCCAGACAATGACCCCTGGTTTGACGATCATAGGGATTACCAACAACGCTACCCAATACCAGAGGAACCCATGCCAAACCTAGCAGCCTACCCAAACTTGGACCCTCTAGACCCCTAAAATGATAATGATCAATACATTAGGTTGATGTCCTCAACCCCCGCTCCTGATCCTGTTGAGCCGCCAGATGAACCTGAACGTGATCTGAGGAGACGTCTTCACGAGAGATCTCGTGCGGTTGGGCTGCTGCTCGCAGCTGGTGAGCCGGAGCCGGTGGTACCCACTGAAGCTGAGGGCTCAGGGGACGAAAGAGACGCAATCATGGCGGACGATGAACGACCTTTGAATGAGTCGAATCAGCCCGGAGGAACGGAGCCCAGTATTATTAGACCTACTATAGATGCACCTACTTTTGAAATTAAATCTAGTATTATTAATATGGTGCAGAATTTTGGGTGGCGAGCGAATGTGGGTAATCAGATTAGAGATGTTTTGGATGATGCTGTTCGGTTGAGGTTGTTTCCATTCTCATTGCGTGACAAAGCTAGAGCTTGGCTGATGTCACTTCCAGCTGGGTCCATCAGGACCTGGAATGAGCTGGCGGAGCTATTTATGCAAAAATATTTCCGCCTGAGAAAACAACAAAGCTAAGAAACCGGATTGTGACTTTTTGCCAGGACGAGGGAGAGTCGTTGCACGTGGCCTGGGAGCGGTTTATAGATTTGTTACTTGATGTTCCACATCATGGCTTCTCCAAAAGATAGCTGGTATTGACGTTATATCAAGGGCTTAATTACGACACGCAGGAGAGATTAGATGTGAATGCAGGAGGCGATCTAGGAACAAAGACACCAAATGAAGCCTATGCAATCATAGAAAAGGCTGCATTGAAGTCTAGCTCGCGTCGGGAAGGAGAGAGAGGCCGGACATCATCATCATCATCATCTCGCCCAGGAGTTCACGCTGTGGATGATTACACGGCCATTACTGCACAAATCTCAGCCCTTTCAGCGAAGTTTGATAAGTCCCAGATAGCTGAGCAAGCTAGCTAAGGGTGTAACCAGTGCGGAGTGTCACACGAGCTTTGTGCATGCTTTCAGGGAGTCACGTATGAGGGCCAAGAAGAAGTAGATTTCGTGAGTAATCAGGTGAGGCCACATAACAACCCGTACAGCAACACATACAACTCGGGATGGAGGAATCACCCAAATTTTGGGTGGCGAGCGAATGTGGGTAATTAGAACCCACTAGGATTTGCCCAGCGCGCTCCAGCGCCACAACAGGCTCACGGTCAGCAATTCCAGCCTTTCAACCAATCTTTCCAGCCCCGTCCATACTCGTACCAAAATCTGGGCGTAGGGAGTAGCTCCCAGCAGCAAGCCCCTCAATCAGGTTCTAAGCTGGAGGATATGATGGCTCAGCTCCTTTCTAGCTCTACGAGCGCAAATCAGTTGGCTGAAAAACGATACCAACAAAGCGAAGATCGTTTTCTAGCCCATGAAGGAGAAATGCGGAGTTAAAAAGCCTCGATTCAGAATATCGAGAACCAGGTTGGTCAGCTGGCGAAGATGATGTCTGAAAGACCCCCAGGTGGTCTTCCAGGCAATACCGAGCCAAATCCGCACGGGCATGCAAATGCTGTTATAACCAGGAGTGGCAAGACTACCGGACCCACCGTATCGGGCTCACCACCGATCGATGAAGCGGTCCCGACTGATGCTCAGGACGAGGTGCATGCCAGGCGAGGCCCAACAAGTACAGCGCAAGTCCAGGAGCCAGTTAAAGAGTACACTCCTCCAGTTCCATATCCAGGCCGGCTTAAGAAGCAGAAAAACGAAGAATAATTCGGTAAGTTCCTTGAATTGTTTAAACAACTATACACAAACATACCGTTTGTTGAAGCCCTGGCCCAGATGCCAAAGTATGCGAAATTCTTTAAGGACATCCTCTCGAATAAACAGAAGCTCGAGGATATATCATGTGTGGTGATGAATGAAAGCTGGTATGCCATTCTGCAAAACCGTCTTCCCACGAAGATAGGAGATCCGGACAGTTTCACGCTCCCTTGCTTGATAGGAAACATGTCTGTTAGCCATGCATTGGCTGATTTGGGAGCGAGTATCAACCTTATGCCCTATAAGGTTTTTACTAAACTGGATCTGGGTGAGCCGTCACCCACTAGAATGAGCATCCGGCTTGCTGACTGTTCAATCAAGTATCCACGTGGATTTGTTGAAAACATGCTTGTTAAAATCGACAAATTTGTTTTTCCCGTGGATTTTGTTATTCTTGACATGGACGAAGATTCAAAAGTGCCATTGATACTTGGACGCCCGTTCCTCAATACTGCGAGGATGATTGTTGATGTGGCAGCTGGCCAAATCACGCTCCGAGTAAATGACGAGCCTGTGACATTTGATATCAAAAGATCAATGCAGCATCCGCAAAGTCATGATGACATGCTTTATTATGTCGACATTGTCGACGCATGTGTGTGCTCTCATTTCCAAGGCACTATTGAAGAGATTGATTCGGACACACGTCTGTCGTGTGGGGACCTGATTGGCATTACGTAGGAGGGCCACGATTTCGAGCAGCCAGTCTATCAGATTGGTGACGATGGTTCCCAGAGTCCGGATCGGTTTC
The DNA here is from genome assembly GCA_030545235.1 of Helianthus tuberosus. NCBI lineage: Eukaryota > Viridiplantae > Streptophyta > Magnoliopsida > Asterales > Asteraceae > Helianthus > Helianthus tuberosus. Next base: position 120,414,270 of record CM060356.1, on the reverse strand, counting down.
TAGAAATTGGCCATGTAGAAGATGAGAAATCAAAGCCTTCGATTGAAGATCCGCCGTCTTTGGAGTTAAAAGAACTCCCGCTACATCTCGAGTATACATTTCTGGATGAGGAGTGTCTCTTGCCGGTCATTATTTCAGCATCATTGGTGAAAGAGGAGAAGAAGCAGCTTCTCGAGGTTCTTAGACTTCATAAGAAAGCAATAGCGTGGAAGATTATGGATATCAAAGGCATCAATCCTTCTTTTTGTACTCACAAGATTCTGATGGAAGACGAGTACAAGCCTTGTGCACAGCCTCAGAGGCGGTTGAATCCAAACATGCAAGATGTGGTCAAGAAAGAAGTGATTAAGTTGTTGGATGCCGGGTTGATTTATCCTATATCTGACTCTGTGTGGGTGAGTCCAGTGCAGGTAGTACCCAAGAAAGGTGGTATTACTGTAGTCTCAAATGATAGGAATGAGCTAATTCCTACCCGTACCGTCACTGGGTGGCGAGTTTGCATTGACTACCGCAAACTCAACGATGCTACTCGTAAGGATCACTTCCCACTTCCATTCATCGACCATATGTTGGAACGTCTGTCAGGGAAGTCGTATTACTGTTTCCTGGACGGATTTTCTAGGTACTTTCAAATTCCAATTGCTCCTGAGGACCAGGAGAAGACTACCTTTACCTGCCCTTTCGACACATTCGCCTACTGGCGTATGCCTTTTGGGTTGTGTAATGCACCGGCAACCTTCCAGAGATGCATGGTTGCAATTTTCCATGATATGATCGAGGATTCTATGGAGGTTTTCATGGATGACGTTTCGGTATTTGGAGATTCCTTCGATCATTGTTTGGAAAATTTGAAGAAAATTTTGAAGAGGTGCGAAGAAACGAATCTAGTCCTAAACTGGGAAAAGTGCCACTTCATGGTGAAAGAGGGCATAGTTCCGGGACATAAGATTTCGCGTGCTGGTATGGAGGTCGATCCAGCTAAAGTTGACATTATTTCGCGACTTCCGCCTCCCACCTCTGTGAGAGCGATACGGAGCTTTCTTGGTCATGCGGGGTTCTACAGGTGATTCATTAAGATGTTTTCAAAAATCGCTAGGCCCATGACCTGTCTGTTGGAGAAAGACGCTCCGTTTATCTTTGGAGATGATTGCTTGAGGGTTTTGACCTTCTCAAGCAAACGTGGATTGAGGCCCCTATTTTGGTTGCACCTGACTGGAGTCTGCCATTTGAAATTATGTGCGACGCGAGCGATTTCGCTATAGGGGTCGTTTTGGGGCAAAAGAAAGAAAAGCACTTTCACCCGATCTATTATGCGAGCAAGACTCTTCATGACGCTCAGGAGAACTATACCACGACAGAAAAAGAGCTCTTGGCGGTTGTCTTCGCATTTGACAAATTTAGATCGTATTTGGTGCTTTCAAAAACAATTGTGTATACTGATCACGCAGCCATCAGATATCTTTTCAGCAAACAGGACGCAAAACCGCGTCTAATCAGATCGATCTTATTGCTGCAGGAGTTTGATATCGAAATTCAAGAAAAAAAGGGTGCGTTGAATGTAGCGGCTGACCATCTATCCCGGTTGGAGCATGGAGACATCAAGGACACGTGTTGGGATTCAATCAATGACAATTTCCCACACGAGTCATTGATGAGTGTTGAGATATGCTATGAGTCGCCTTGGTTCACCGACTTTGCGAACTATCTTGCTTGCGGGATTCTGATTAAAGGGTTGACTCACCAACAAAAGAGAAAATTCTTTTTGGACGTCAAGCACTACATTTGGGACGACCCTTTCTGATTTAGGGTTGGTGCTGATTAGGTGATCAGAAGATGCGTTTCAGGAAAGGAGGCGACCGACATTCTGCGCCACTGTCATGAGGGACCTACCGGAGGCCACCATGGAGCCAATTTCACCGCCAAGAAGGTGCTTGATTCCGGGTTTTATTGGCCGACTATATTTCGTGATGCGCAGAGTTGGGTTAGAGCGTGCGATGCCTGCCAGAGGGCAGCAAATATATCGACACGTGATGAAATGCCTCAGAACTGGATTCAGGTTTGTGAAGTCTTTGATATTTGGGGGATAGACTTCATGGGACCATTTCCCCCCTTACGAGGAAACAAATATATCCTGGTTGCGGTTGATTATGTATCGAAGTGGGCGGAGGCACAGGCCTTACCCACCAATGATGCCAGGGTGGTCGTGAGATTTTTGAAGAGTTTGTTCGCCCGGTTTGGTGCATTGAAGGCGCTTATCAGTGATAGAGGGACCCACTTTTGCAATACTCAGCTGGAGAGAGCTTTGTCCCGTTATGGTGTGCATCACCGTTTATCCACGCCCTATCATCCACAGACAAGTGGGCAAGTAGAGGTCATAAACCGGGGGCTGAAGAGAATCCTTGAGCGTTCGGTATTTACAAACCGCAAGGATTGGTCAGACAAACTAGACGAAGCGTTGTGGGCTTTCCATACGGCTTACAAGACCCCTATTGGGACTACTCCCTTTAGGCTCGTTTACGGAAAAGCGTGTCATTTACCTGTGGAGTTGGAGCACAAAGCGATGAGGGCTCTAAAAACTGCAAATCCGGATCTAAAAACTGGAGGTGAAGCCCGGTTCCTTCAGATTCATGAATTGGAAGAGCTACGACAACATGCCTATGAAAGCTCTGTGTTATACAAAGAGCGCACCAAGGGATTGCATGACAAACGCTTGAAGGACCATAAACAATTCCAAGCGGGAGATCTTGTCTTACTCTACAACTCGAGGTTGCATTTATTTCTGGGAAAATTACATTCACGCTGGACAGGACCGTACACGGTAAAAGAGGTATTTCCATATGGGACTGTTGCAATAGAGAACGCAGACGACGTTATTTTCAAGGTAAATGGGCATCGCTTGAAGCTTTATGTTGCCGGGCCGATCGAGTCGGCGATGGAGGTTATCGAACTCCACGTCCCACACACATCCTACGTGTGGGTAGGAGAGTCTACGCTACTGACTCGAGGATAAAAAATGTAGCAAGAGCGTCTTTGGCGCTTTAGGGGTAAAATTGTCCATATTTTTGTTTTTGCCGTTTTTATGTGTTTTTGGCGTGTTTGGTAGATTTCGTAGGTTTGTACAGTTTTTAAACGTGCCGAGCGAAGGTTCTATGTTAGAATGACGTTAAAACAGTTAGCGTAGTGGAAAAATGGCCAAAAAAGGTCGGAACGACAGCTGAAAATGGTTTCTGCAGCAAACTTGCTGATCTGCAAATTTGGCACGACCGTGCCTCAGGTCGCACGACCGTGCGGTTGCGGGCCGGCCAGCACATCGAGTCGCACCTCCTGCGTATTGCCGAGGTCAGCGTGCCAGGTTTGGTCAAAGTCGGCGACGCACGCCCGTGCGTCAGTCGCACGCCCGTGCGACAGGCCAAGGGCAGTTTGGTCATTTGTGCAGTATAAAAGCCCTCATCTACAGTTTATTCTCACAAGTCGCGAAACCCTACTGCACCAGCCGTTCCAGACCGAGTTTCCCCCAAAATCGCACTATTTTTGGCACAGTTTCTCAGATCCTTCCGCACGGTATGATTTTTCTCTTCGATTTTCAGTTTCATCCTTGTTCTAGGCTTAGATTCTCCGATTTCTTCAAGTTTTTTTTTAGGGTTCTCTTCATAAACAAATCGAAACCCTAGCCCTTGCAAGAATCATATGTCTCGTGAACAGCCGGTCAATTTTCTAACCTCCATCTGCCCAAAATTTGATAATTTTCGAAAAAATCTGGCAGTTCTGAATCAGGGGTTAAGAATCTGCAGGAAACGGAGTCGCACGGTCATTCCGATTTGGCACGGACCGTGCGTTTGCGGCTGTTCTCGACGAATCGCTGTGGTCTCGGTGATGCACGGGGGTGCCATCGATTGCACGCCGTGCAAGTCCGACAATTGCCGACCACCATCACTGATCATCGACGACGCACGACCATGCGTCTGGTCGCACGCCCATCCGAATTGCCCAGATCAGTAAGTCAGTAGCTTCATAACTGTGTGTTCAGCTATTCCGAATGATATTTTTTCTGCTTCTCTTGTTCTAACTGTCATCCCTCATGCAGATGAACCATCCGTTTCTCCAATTAAACGAAAACGACGCGCGAGAAAGTGTTTGCATTCCAAAACTTATGCACTATGGCAAAGGCGGAATCAGTTTGGCATCCCTAGAAGGTTGGATTGGGATGTTATGACTGAATTAAATCAACGCGACCGGCTTGAAAACATGTTAACAATTCCTCTTGCGCGTTTGGTCAACATCGACCGTCCGATTTATCTAGAGCTTATGCTAGAGTTCTTCGCTACCTACTCGTATGACAAGCCCAAAGTGAGTAGGAATCCAGTTTTCCGCCACAAGAAAAGAATAAATTTCAGGTTGGGTGGAAGGTGGCACAATTGGACCGTGAGAAGGTTAGGACGAAGACTCGGTATCTACACCGATGAAGAGATGAATTCCGAGTTCTTCACAAATCAATCAACCTTCCCCAGCGACGACGAGCGGTGTGAGTTTTGGGGGCGATTTGCAGTTGGCGGGCCATATGATCCTAGGGTTTCCAAAGCTTCAAGGTTACGAGACCCTTTGCATAGAGTCATGCATCACATCTTCAGCCATACCATAGCTGGGCGCATGGACAGTTTGGGAAACTGTCCAACACCGGATATTATATTTCTTTATGCGCTCGCGGAGGGGGTCCACATCAACCTCGCCACGCGGATGGCGGAGTACTTTGTGCATAGTTCGGGTAGAACCAACAGCAGTCAATTACATGGTGGTTAGTATGTGACCCAGATCGCTTACAACATGGGTATAATGACTGACGAGGTGGTTCAGGGTCTTACGTTGGTTACCGAGGGTATATATGTTGACATCCGCTCTTTGAAAGCCATGGGGATTATAGCAGAGACGGACCATGGGGATCGGTTGAAGGGGTTGGAAAACGAGGTCTGGGACCCGTTGCCTCCACTCCCATGGGAGAATGAGGATGAGGTTATGGAGGAGCAGCATGATCATGAGGAGCCATCGCATACGCCACCACACTCACCATAGCAGCACCACTCCCCACATTACAAGCATTGGCCTCCCGGCATCCCTTCATATCCAGAGTTCTATGACCAGTTCCAGCAGATGCAAATTAGCCAGGAGCAGCAGCGGATTAATATAGAGCAGATAAGGGCTAATCAAGATCAGCTTAGGGCCAATCAAGAGGCGATGCGGGCGAACCAGGAGGCGATTAGGGCGAACCAGGAGTTCATGCGCCAGGAGGTGCATGCTGGGTTCTCATAAATATTTGGGGGGCTTCAGAACGCCTACCCTAACTACTTTAGTGAGCCCCCACAGTTCCCATTTGGGAACCCTGGTGATTATAGCGGGGCTGGGCCATCCGGTACGGGGGGAGGTGCCGATGACGAGCAGTAGTGGGAGTGCTGAGTTGGTGGTTATATTATTTCAGTAGTATGTTTTTGGGTGTTCATTTTAGTTTTCATTTCAAACACCCATGGTTATGTATTTTATTTGTCAGACACTTTAGTTTATTTGTCTTGTCTATGTTTGGATATTTAGTACTTCTTCTATTTATGTAAATTATGGTTTGTTTGCGTTTTGATTGTCTCTGCCTTCTGTTTTGTTTTGTTTTGTTGTGCCTTGTGACATTCTTACAGATCTCGGAAGCATATCTTGTACCGGAGCACACCACAGATTCAGTTTTGAAGTCTCGTTTCGTCTAAATCATCTTCAGGGGAGTGTCATTCTCCTTTTTCTCTATATTTCGGGTTTCGCATTGGGGACAATGCGAAGTTCAAGTGTGGGGAGGGGGTTTAACATTTTGACTTTGTTTGTCCTTATATATATATATATATATACAAAAAAAAAATCAGAAAAATCAATCAAAAATATCAGTAAATTGTATATATTTTCAGTAAATAAACCGGTTGGTTGTGTTTTAGAAAGCTTCGGATATGATAAAAACCCGACAAGCCAAATAAATTTTGAAAAAGATAACTAGAAAGCGTGGCAAACAAAGAAAGACTTACATGATAATTTTCACACTTTTACCCATTCCTTCCGTTATGTGAGCATATTTGAGCCTTAAAATTGTTATGTGTTTGTTCATTTTGGAGTAGGAGTGAGCCGGATGTCACGTGTAGTTTAGAACTTGTCGCTAGCATGCTTGTTAAGACCATAAACTTGCGAAATTGTGTAGAAGTGATAGAGGCACCTAGAAAACCCCTTTGTTGTTAGCCTTGTTCTTTGTGTTATGTTTCCCTAAACCATACGTTACCCCTTAGGATTAACCATGTTGAGCCTTTCCCGTGTTTTCCCTTTGTTTACCCAACTAATTAACCCACTTAACCAAATTTAGCCTTTTTATTTTTAAACCTTTAGTGTTAAAACTCGGTTAAAATAATCGTTTAACAAGCGTTTCTTGTAGTTTGTTGTTTATTGTACAAAGCTTTTAGATTATATATCTGAAAAAAAAAATCAAAAAATCAGAAAATAAAACACCCTAAAATAGGGTGAAGTCGACAAAATTCGAGAAATTTTAAATGCTAAAATGATGAAATTTCGTTGATGAGCTCGATATCACAAAAGTCGCCTTTTTAAAGGCATTAGTATGTATAGTTCCATTGTTTTATGCTTGTTAAACGCTATTACCGAGTTTTAACCATTTAGTCACTTTAAAAATCCCTTTCCATACCCTTCACCCAAGCCTATCGTTACAACCCGTAAAGACCTCTTCATTTACACTTTTTCGCATGTTAGTTGGTGGAGATGAGATCTTGTGACAAGCTTATGATATTACACGTTTCTTTGACGAGGCATTTAGTGTTTACACATACACATTTTATGTATGTTTCAGAAATATAACTGAGTGTGTGTGAACATTGTGAGGCGTGTGAAGATTAGTGTGCTAAGTCAATCGAAAGTGAAGTCACAGCTTTTTGGTTATCTATACATATATTTGCATGTGCTTGTTTGGTTTGAATCACTTGACGTTGCGTTTTGAAAAACCGGCTAACCGTTTGTAGTTGTATTAGTAGGTAATTTGTAAATACTTGTTCTCGTTAGGTTCTAGCTTTTATTGCATTTTAGTATTAGCTTGCTTGAGGACAAGCAAGGTTCAAGTGTGGGGAGGTTTGATATTCACCAAATTACCTATGTTTTATTCCCCCATTTTACCCCTATTTTACGCGTTTTTTGCCGTAAAACCAAGAATCGGACACTGAATTGGGTGTAATTGTGTTTACAGGCCTAAAACAGCGTGCCAAACAAGAAGATGATGAAAACGAGGACTTTCCCGGAGAAACGACAAAGCTGCAAAGATTCTGTGAAGAATCCTGACTTGGGCAAGTTGCACGGTCGTGCGACTCACGGCACCACCGTGTGGTTCCGACGACCAAGCCCATCTCGGCAATGCACAACCAGTGCGATCCGGAGTGCAACGAAATCCTGAAGTTGAACGACCGTGCGGCTGGATGCACCCCGTCCGGATCCGATGTCTAGCACCAACCCGGAAATGCACCACCAGTGCAGCTGCTCGTGCCACCCTGTAGGTCCCCTTGTTCGTATGGATCTTCACAGAATAGTCAATCTAATCAAGAGTGCAGAATCCTCTTGATCAGAATATCACAGAAACGTGTAGACACAGCAAATTCACAATCAAACCGGGTTTCTATTGATTATCAATCACAAGAATTACAATAAATCAAAACCCTAACCACTCAAATTCGTCCAAGCCCTAATGCTCTCATGAATTCTCACTCTAAAACTGTTTTGGCTGATTAACCTAAACCCTAATGCAAAGCCTTGTTTATATAACACAAGGTTTGCAACTTGGGCTAAGGATTCCTACATGGGCAAGCCCAATTCGTCCCCCTAGACCCAATGTGGCTTTTGTTTAGCCCAAACTCTATTATTCCACTAATACAAAGCTAAACCCGCTAACCGTTTATCGTTTAACTAATTACAAGATATCCGAAGACCAAATCTAAGCTGTTGTCACAAATATGCACCAACAAACTCCCCCTTGACAATAGCTTCATAAAATAACTTTGTCTTCAGTCATCTTGCATTCTTCATGTAATCTTGCACTGTCTTTGGTCTTTGGATAGCTTCAGCTTTAACAGCTTCTGTTAGCAACAGACTCCCCCTAAGCTGATGCATCCAATCACCAAATCTTCAAAAACTTTAGCGTTTGAGTAAACTCCAGTTCAGCATAAGTATAGCAATCTTCAAACTCTTCAACTAGTTTCCAATGTAGAAAGGAGGTTCTACCATGCATCCAATCAAACTCCCATCTTCTCAGCAACTTCTCAGCAACATACAGCTTCAATCTGTATACTATAAAACAAACATCTCGAGAAACCATAAGAATTTTTCAACACAGTTGAATAAATTGTTATTATTCAAGAGATTATATCACAGATTAAGCATTTTCAATTTATCACCAACACGCAAAACTTTTTGTCCAACACACAAGATCCTGTATGATTTAAAATTTTGAACTCACTTTCTAACACCGTCTCCCCTATCAGTAACAATTCCTCCAAGAATAACAGTTTTCCGTACGTTAAGAATTTTAAACAGAAAAAGACACTATTTTTGGATTTTTATATTTTTGAAAGCAAGTAAATAACAAAAATAATAAACACTCTATTTTTGTGAGAATCACCGGTAAGAAGATCATATCAGCACAATCAAACTGTTTTCACACTATTATATAATTCTGTATTTAATTTTTTTCGTGAAAAGCAGTTCAAGACGATTACCAGTATGTTTGTCCACATAAACAAAATGCATGAACATTTCAAGTACCATTACCGTATGATACGTTAAGGTAATATTAATACTGATATACTAGTGTGTCCCACTTCAGGATATACCCCCGTGATCAAGGTATGCACAAAGATTCATCGTAGTAGGTGAGTATACTAAATTCATCCGTTTTGTTTTTCAACGTTTAGATAATTGGTGATCAGGTCAGTACTTCCGTACAGCAAAGAGACCAAAATATCTAACGAGGGCTAAGACAAATACCATTTTTGGTACGATTTATGCAGTTTTGCACATTTGAATGACTCTCTAGGAGAGCTTCTTCTTTTATGGGATTTGGCATTTTTTTTGCTCTTTTAAGATATCCTGGTTGTGCCTAGGTCAGCATGTATCTGGATGCAGCAGAAGGACAACCCTGATATCCCCAGATGAAATAACAGTATAAAGACCCAAAACTTCAGATTTTGGCAATCTATCAACGCAAGATTTAAGGTCATTAAACCATACACCACTAATGTGTTCCCCACTCATACACAGTTCATTTAGGTTTATATCACATTGGTAAGTTGATTATTTCATGCTTTTTGCCTACTGGTACATCATATGATGAAGCTGCTATCACACTTAAGCAATTTAATTTCAGTTTCAGTGTGACAGTCTAACTTGCTGATGTACTATCATTTCTTCTTTTTCACACAGTGATAACTCATTTTTGATTTTCTATTTTTTTTTTGTTTTTCAATTTTTCAATGTTTTTGGATTTTTGTGGTTTTCTATTTTTTTTATTTTTAAGAAAACAATAAAATATTTACAAAATTCTTATGAAAAACCAGTTATTCAGGATTCTTCATCCCGTTGAGTTCGACTAAATGTTCAAAGCGAGCCCTGTCAAAAGCTTTAGTATAAAGATCTGCCAGGTTATCTAGTGTGTCGACTCGATGTAATTCAATTAGTCTCTTTTCAGCACAATCCCGTATAAAATGATGACGAATGTCAATATGTTTTGTACGACTGTGTTTCACGGGATTATTAGTTATAGAAATTGTGGAATTATTGTCTATCATAATAGGAGTACGAGTGAAATCCAAACCGTAATCGCGCCTGAGAGCAGCAGCTACCCGCAGCAGTATATTCAGCTTCACACGTAGAGGTAGACACACAAGATTGCTTCTTGCATTGCCAAGACACAATCCTGCCTCCTAAGAACTGATAACCACCAGTTGTAGACTTTCTGTTCGACTTGCATCCCCCAAAGTCTGAGTCAGTGTAAGCGACAAAATTCAGATCACTATCAGCTGGATACCACAACCCAAGTTTAGGTTTCCCTTTCAAGTAACGAAGAATACGCTTCACTGCTTTCATGTGTAACTCTTTTGGATTAGCCTAATATCTGGCACATAGACATATTGCAAACATAATGTCAGGTCTTGAAGCAGTCAAGTACATTAGAGAACCAATCATTGCCCTGTATGGAGTAGCATCAACATCTTCAGTGCTTTCATGATCTGGGCCAAGATTGTGATTTTCGCAAATAGGTGTGTTGAAAGTAGCGCAATCCTCCATTTTGAATCAACACAAAATGTCATACACATACTTTGTTTGATGTATAAACATCCCATCCTCCTTCTGTTCAACTTGTAATCCTAGAAAGTAAGACAGCTCACCCATAGCGCTCATTTCGAATTTGCTCTTCATTACCTGCTCGAACTCTTTACACATGCTCTCATCTGATGACCCAAAGATGATGTCATCCACGTACACCTGTACTAGCAGAAAATCTTCCTTTTTCTCTTGATGAACAGTGTACTGTCAATCTGACCACTTTCAAAACCATTCTTGATCAGATGTGTAGACAGTGTCTTGTACCACGCCCTGGGAGCTTGATGTAATCCATACAAAGCCTTATCAAGTTTGTACACTCGATCTGGATAATCTGGATCAACGAACCCATCTGGTTATGAGACATACACCACTTCTTGGACTTTCCCGTAAAGAAATGCACTCTTCACGTCTAGTTGGTAAACTTTAAAGCCCTTGAATGTTGCGAAGGCTAGGAACAAACGAATTGCTTCCAACCTTGCCACTGGTGCAAACACCTCATTGTAATCTATTCCTTCTTGCTGATTGAAACCTTTTACCACCAATCGAGCCTTGTTTCGTGTCACTATCCCTCTTTCATCTTTCTTGCACCTAAATACCCATTTAGTGCCAATTTCTCTTTCACCTTTAGGAAGGTCAACTAACTCCCAAACCTTCAACTTCTCAAACTGGGCCAATTCCTCTTGCATAGCTTCAACCCATGAATTGTCTTTAAGAGCCATATGAATGTTCTTCGGCTCCTCTTAGGAAATAAAGCAACTATACAAGCATTCATTCACTATCCCAGTCTTCTCAATCGAAACAAATAACCCAGAATTTGCAGCTATGCTTCTTCTTGTCTGAACACCTACAGTAGGATCCCCAAGTATCATGTCAACTGGATGATCTCTATTTGCTCGTGTAGTAGCAACAACATCGACTTCTAGATTGTCACCCAGGTTTGATCCAACCTCCCCCTGAATAGGTTCAGAGTCACTATCGCTTGAATCAGGATCAGCAGCACCTTGGGAAGTTTCTGGAGCATCTGTCATATCAACATTCGATCCAGGCATGAACTCGCCTTCATCGTCTTCACCAATCACTGTTTGAATCAACTGAGAATCATCTGCATTTGGAAACTCAGGAATATTAAATGATTTAAAAACACTATCATAATCATATAATATAGCAGGTCCATTCGTTGATTGTTGAGGTTTGTATGAAGTAATTTCAACATTAAAGACAACCTCAATTTTACCAGTTTTTAGATTAAAAACCCTTTTATTCGGTGTGCCAGGCACGTAACCTAGAAAGTAGCCATCGTCAGCCACCTCACCGAATTTTTGTTTATCTTTATTTCACACAATGGTGCAGGGTAATCCAAATGGTTCAAAGCCTTCCAAGTTTGGTTTCTTGTTAAACATCAATTCATGAAAAGTTTTATTAAAACGTTTAACAGTCAAAACTTTGTTTAGGACGTAGCAAGTTGTATTCACAGCTTCTCCCCAGAAAAGAACTGGTAGCTTTGAATCTGAAAGCATCGTCCTAGCGGCTTCAATCAACGTCTTGTTTTTCCGCTCAGCGACTCCATTTTGTTGAGGTGTATAAGGAGCAGAATATTGATGTTCAATTCCCTTTGGAAGACAGTAGAGATCCAGAATTCGATTCTTGAACTCCGTGCCATTAGCACTCCTTATCCTCTTGATCCTTGCATCATGGACGTTTTCTAATTTCGTAAAACGATCTATCAGCATCTCCGCCGTCTCATCTTTTGTACCTAAAAAGAAAACCCATGAATATCGTGAGTAATCATCAGTAACAACAAGACAATAGTACTTTCCTCCTATACTCCTCACGTTCACTGGACCGAATAAATCCATGTGAAGTAATTCATAAGGGGCATCTATGGAATTTACTGTTTTAGACTTATGAGGTTTCTTGTGTTGTTTTCCCTTTTGACATGGAAGACATTTATCTTCCACTTGAAACCTCTGCATTGGAACCCCTTTCACTAGCTCATTTTTAACAAGGTAATTCATTTTTCGATAGTGAATATGGGCCATGCGTCTGTGCCACAACATCGATTCAGCTTCAGATGCTTTTGATAGTAAACACGCCACCACAGCAGTTGGATCCTTAGCACCCATGTCCATGACATAAGTGTCATTTCTCCTTGGCGCTCTCATCACTATCCAATCGTCCGGAATCACCAAACCTGGTTTCAACACTAATGCTTCATTCTTGGTAAAATGGACCGAGTGACCCTTGTCGCAGACTTGTGACACGCTCATCAGATTGTGTTTAAGCTGCTCAACATAGTTCACTTTGTCAAGTGTGATCTTCCCATTGGTCACTTTTCCTCGTCCTGTAATTCTACCACCTTTAGCACCCGCAAAGTTCACCTTTCCACCATCATAATCTTCAAACTCAGTTAACAATCTCGCATCCCCCGTCATGTGCCTAAAGCAGCCACTATCAACATACCATAAGTTGATAATCCTCCTTAGCAGCTCCTGCACACACCAACCAAAAGATTAGTTAGATTGGGGGACCCAAGCCTTAATGGTCTTGGGTCGTCCAAATTCACCAACTACTGGAACATCCATCCAATATCCATTACTCCTAACTGGAGTCTTGGATCTCAGACCTGTTGATGGAATTTGATTTTGATTTCCACTAGGTCTTTGGTCCTGAGGGTTCCTATATGTGTTTGGACTATTTGACCTTTGAAAATTTTGATTCCAAGAAGCTTGATTGTTATAATTTCTAAAGCCATTGTTATAAAAAGTTCGACCACCATTATTTTGGTATCGATTTTGATATTGACCTTGACTTCTGAAATTATTAGAATTATAATTGTTCATTCTTGGTGAACTGCTTCTAGGTCTCTCATATCTGCTTGGTGGAGATTTAGGCTGAAATCTTGGTTGATTTCTTTGAAAACGAGGAACTTGTGGAGTTCCTTTTTCAGCCTTATCTACACCAATAGCAACATTCTCTGGTTTCTTAGGAGCAGATTTCTTTGGAGAATTTGCAACTTTTTCCTCATCATCACCTTTCTTTTCAGGTGATTTCCCTCTCTGTTTCTCACTCACTTGTGCTTCACTCTTTTTGTTAGGACAGCAGCTAGCTACATGTCCCTTGGTGTGACACTTGAAGCACGATCTCTTTTTCGAAGACTTCTTATCTGAAGCCTTTGAACTAGATTCTGGTTTTGATGATGATGCCTTAGAAGGATTTGGTTCAGTTTGCTTAGTTTCAGAATTTTCTTTGTTCTTGTTTTTAGCAAACTCTACATTAGATTCGTTTTCAATAACAGCTGTTTCGTCTTTCATGTCACTTCCTTGAACAAAATTAACCCTTTTAACAAAAGTTGGATTTTTATTCTTAGGATGTGAAGTTTTCTTTTTCAAAACAGGTTTGCTGTTATTATCCTTCTTAGCATCATCACTCTCAGACACATTTCCTTGACTTGATGTGGAACTACTTGGTGATGTTGACACAAAGTCTATGAGCTCATTTTCATCAGGTAGGAATGAATAATCATGACTAAGAGGAGGTGGGACTTCATTAAAGCCCTTGAATCCCACACTAGTCTTGTCATTACTCTTCTTTAACCCACCCATCATGTGTTTCATAACAAAAGTAGAATCCCTGAATTGACCTAATTTCTTTTCAAGTTCAACAATTTTGAGTTGTGCATCTGACAACTCTTTGCATTTTTCAGAAATCTCTTTTGTTTTCTCAGCCATCATGTCATGAGCTAAGTCTATGATTTGAAGTTTTTCGTTTAATTTGCAGGTTACAGCCTTTATTTCACTTTCATAACCTTTTATTTTCTTCAAGTATAGAGTCTCATTTCTTTTAGCAAAAAAGTTTGATTCTTTTATGTTAGACATCTAATTTACCAGACTTTGATTTTGTTTTGACAACCTGTCAACCTCACCCTGTAATTCACGACATTTTAAACACACAGAATTAGACTTTACCTCTCGTGTTTGTTTGTCAAGGTTGGCCATGAGAGCCGCAAGCTGAGCTTTCACTCTTTTGTATTCAGCTTCCTTTTCATGGTCAGACTTTTGCTTTTCCCCTTTAGCATCTGTTGTCTGATCACTCTTCTCTTCTTCAGCTTTACTCTCTATCTTCACCTTAGCATCCACTTTTGCTTCAGCATCTCCCACAGTAGCTTCATCATCAACTGGCACTATCTCTGCCATGAATGCCTGAGTGGCATTCTCATTATCTTCTAGATGAATACTCCAATCATATGAACCTTCTCGTGCTGTAGAGATCAAAGCCTTTGAGCTAGAATTGTTTGATGCATTCCTATTGTTTGAATTCTGACTCGAAGTCTCTAGCTTTTGTTTTTGACATTCCCTAGCGAAATGACCATAACTTTGACAGTTAAAGCACCTCACTTTGGTCTTGTCGAAACCAACAGTTCTCCCTACAAACTTCCTTCCTGTTCTATTCATGAATCTCTTCACTCGTCTAGAAATCATGGCCATTTGCCATTGCAAATCCATCTCTTCAAGATCATCAGGATCAATCTGATCATAATCTTCATCTAAAGTAGCAGGATCAGATATCTTCCCCTGAATGTAGTTTTCATATGAAGCAACAAATGAGGCAAGTAGAGCAAGATGTTCTTCAACAGACTTCACACTCATAGGCATCAACTTAGCACTACTACTCTGCTTAGAAGCTGATGTTCTCTTGGCTCCTGTTGATCCTCCTGAAGTGGCTACAAAACACACATCACCATCCTCGTTCACTGTGACCTGCTCATTCTCACACGAAAGAAACGCAGTAGCAGAGTCGCTAGAAGCGTTGTGAGATGAAGAAGATGTAAGCCCATTGTAAATCCCTGGATCTTGAACCTGATCATATCCAGTGTCTTTCTTCTTCATACTTAGCTCATAAGCTCTCAGCTTGCCAACTACTTCTTCCAGCTCCTTTGTCTCATAATCTGCTTCTCCCTTGATCATGAGAGTGTAGATATCCCATTTAGTAGGTAAGGTATCGAGTAGCTTGTCATTCTTCTCTATGTCAGAATAGCAATCTATCTCATAATTTTCCATTTCCGACATCAGATGGCAGTATCGAGTGATGATGTCCTCAAGTGACTCATGTTTCATGTACTTGAAAACAGCGAACTGCTTCTTCAGTAGATCAACTTTGTTTTTCTTGACATCTGCATTTCCCACATATCGTTTTTCTAACGCATCCCACATATCCTTTGAATTAGTGTACTTCTTGAAGGTATGCTTGATGCTATCAGGTAAGGACATTTTTATTGCAGCCAAAGCTCTCTTTTCAGCCTCATACATCTTTTTATCAGCCTCTTCCATGTTCACATAGGCAGTTCTACGTGGTCTGCCCTCAAACTCGTGTGTTGGGTTTGTGTACCCATCTTCGATACATATCCACATGCGAGTGTCCTGATATTCAATGAAGGATTGAAAACGATCCTTCCATGTCAAATAATTTGCCACCTTCATCATCTTAGGCGGTTTGTTGGTAGTGCCAACCTCATGCTCCATTCTCAAAAGCTCATTCAAACTAGACATGTTCGACATTTTAAACATTGCAGACTGATAAAACCGTACAAAATATCTCCGAAAACAGTGGTTACCAAATTACACCGTTAGAATCGTCTCGAAAAGACGAATCCAATGATATATAATGTCGAAAACCGAATTCGGGATTTTCCAGAGTCCAATTTTTTTTGTCCTAAAAATACAAGGAATTTAACTGTGTAGACGGTTTTGTCAAACGAGCTACGGATCAATTTCTATTTGCAAAACTGTGAAATTTTATCGACGCTTGCCAACTAAGATTCCACCACTTTAATTAATTTCGCTGGTTTAAGTTCGCTGGTCAATTTAACTTTATTTCGCTGGACAGTTTAGGTTAATTTCGAAGGTCTAGTTCACTGAACAGGTCAATTTCGCTGCCAAGTTCGCTGATCAATTTCGCTTCCAAAGTTGCAGGTCAATTTCGCTATTGCGACGACTAGTAAAGTCGCCGAACACCGTGATAATTTCGCTGAGGAAAATTATACGGTTACCAAAGTCGCCTTTGGATTTTAAGTTCGCCGGGTCAAACAATTTCGCTGGTCAGTTAAATTCGCTGAACCAGTAAAATCGAAAACTTAATCTGTTGAACTTTTTGAAGATTCTATCTCCTCTCCAACACAAATCTGCAAAATCAAACAGCCTAATCAGCTCAAAATTTTCAAAAAATATGAAGAACTGATGGAAAACCACGAAGAACACGAAGAACAGTCTTCGAATCTTCAAGTCTTTCAGCCAAAATTCTTCAAAACAATCAACCAGAACTATCTCTAAAACCTGCAAAACAGCAAACAAACAATGCAGAAGATCAAAACAGCCAAAAAACTTCTAAATTCTGTATCAAACCAACAAAAAATTTCGAAACCCTAATTTTTTCAGGTATCAAAAATTTCGAAATCTTCCTGTTTCTGCCAAGAACAATTCTGAACCGAGCCTTCAAGAGCCTAATGCTCTGATACCAATTGTAGGTCCCCTTGTTCGTATGGATCTTCACAGAATTGTCAATCTAATCAAGAGTGCGGAATCCTCTTGATCAGAATATCACAGACAGGTGTAGCCACAGCAAATTCACAATCAAACCGGGTTTCTATTGATTATCAATCACAAGAATTACAATCAATCAAAACCCTAACCACTCAAATTCGTCCAAGCCCTAATGCTCTCACGAATTCTCACTCTAAAATTGTTTTGGCTGATTAACCTAATCCCTAATGCAAAGCCATGTTTATATAACACAAGGTTTGCAACTTGGGCTAAGGATTCCTACATGGGCAAGCCCAATTCATCCCGCTAGACCCAATGTGGGTTTTGTTTAGCCCAAACTCTATTATTCCACTAATACAAAGCTAAACCCGCTAACCGTTTATCGTTTAACTAATTACAAGATATCCAAAGACCAAATCTAAGCTGTTGTCACAAATATGCACCAACACACCCTAACCCCAGAGATGCACGCTCGTGCCGCCTGTGGAACGGTCGTGCGACTACGAAGACCGGTCAAGATATGATGATGTCACACAGTATGGTGAACAGTGATTCAAAAGTGAACGGTCGTGCACTTTAATGGCACGACCGTGCGATCTGAAAATGTTATAAAAAACAGAAGGCAACATTCTGTTTGAAACTCTGGACTTTTGGGAGCTTCACAGGCGATTTTCAGGCTCCGGAGGCTTTGCTTTTGACCCGGATTCAAGCCACATCGTGCCGTTTAGCTTCGTTACTATCCGGATACTCAATCTTGTGCTTGTTTATGGTTTGATTCTTCAATCTTTCCATGTTTTTGTTATGTTTCAAGCACTTAGATTGATGATTATGTGTTATTGTAAGCCTAAGGGCAAAAACACTAGTATCCCTTGCTTAATTACAACCATTAGTATGTTAATTTTGTTTGTAATGACACTTTGAAGCATTTTCTATGTTAATCCTTGATGATTAGTTTGCAACCTTGTTTATTGATGTTGTTTTCTTGATTATAGTTAATTATCTTGGATGATTAGTACATGGTTAGTTGGGATATTTGCAAGAAGATGCTTAATTAATCATGTATTAGTAGACTTTGAACTTGTTTAACTAACTTGCTTCAAATGTGTGCACCATGATACTAGAAATGGTTAGTGGGTTAATAAGGGGTAATTATGGTTAATCAAGAAAGCTTTCCCTCACGTAAGGGCCTTAACGGGTTAAATGGTGTTGTTATGAATTCTTGCCATGAATTGTTAGCTTAGTTAGTAGTTTAGGCCAAAATTGCTATCTTGGTGAATTTATCTACAAGATTTGTAAAATGAACTCGGTTGTGATTTAATCTAGTTTATGCTTGTCTCGGTGGTTGCATTGTGTTTATCGGTGTCACTTTCCTTGATTAAGTGAGGTTAGAAAACTCCTAACGGATGACTAACTTATCTTTAGGGGATTTTCATAGACATTTATCAATTGCACGTCAAAGAACAATTTTAGGTGGTTAAAGTGTGTTTATCGTTTTAGCTTTCCGAATGATTGTCATGTTAGGATTCCCGAAAGGGATACTAATTGTCTTGAAAATGAAGAATTGATTAAATGTTTCAAGTGACAAAACCGACTTAGTTCATATACTTTGGTTGTGCATAAAGCAAGGCTATATATTTATTTTCTTATTTGGAGTCTGTTATGTTCTTTTAAATATTTGTTTATGCTTATCTTAGTTTTTAGAAAATCACACTCTTATTTTCCTACCGGTAATTTAATGACAAAGGTCTAGTATTATTCCTCTGACCACGTCCTTGGATCGACACTTGGTTCTTACCGATACTTTACTACGTATATGACGGGGTACACTTGCCCTTTCGTGTGTGTTTTAATGTTGAAGTATAAATCATTTTTATAAATTTAAAACCGAATCGTGTGTTAGATTCATTGTAAAAACATGTATATACGCGCACACGTCATTGTCACATAAAATCAATCATGATTCAATAACGGAGCAGATGAAATTTGATAAGGACATGATGGATACGCCGCTGGTACATCCTATATAAATGTTCTTGTCAAACTGGTCATGAGAAGTTATGTGTGAGCAATGTTTGTGTCATCAATAATGATTCAAATAAAGAAGTGGATGGAAGTTTGATAGGGACATGGTGGATTCGCTGCTGGTACATCCGATATAGGTGATATTTGACGGAGGGTCATCTGTTTGATACTTGTGTCCTTCGATCAGAGGAGTCATATTAGGTGATATTTGACGGAGGGTCCTTCGATCGAAGGACCATCAGATCCAAAACTGATCCGGGTGTTAACGAATAAAGTCATCCGATCAAATTTATTACTTGCAGTTTATAATTTGAATGGTGTAAAGAGTTGTCGACCAAGTTCTTTAAGTATTGATTCAGTTTACATGTGATATGTGATTAGAATTCATTATTAATTGTCGGCCATTTATAAAAAAAATTCATCAGTTTGCATGTGTATAACAACCCTCCAAAATTTATTTCCGACACCTATAATATATGTTAGAACATCCCTATATGTCTTAAAAATACACCCCGTATATTAAAACCGAGCCCGAAATACCTTATATAATTAAAAATTAAATAAAATCAAGTTTTATGGGTCGCTCGCTGGCCGCGAAGACCTTGGTGGTCTTCAACGCAGGGCGCAACAGCTAGGAGATCAGGCGGAAACCCTAGCGTGCCACGTGTCGGCTTCGTGGCAAGGCTACCCGGTGATTGGTCAAGGCTAGGGCCTACGTACCCTACGTCTCGGGCCGCGAAGGACTGACCTTTGGCCTATGTCGCGGGCCACGAAGGACCTACCTTCTGCCCCGTTGTAAGTATTATAACCCCCGGTTATGTATTAGATACGCTGCCCGATTGATCTAGAGCTCCGTAACGGCTGTCGAGGTTCTGCCCGACGTAGTCGTTGGAGTTCTGTCTTGGGGAGGGTATTACTAATGTAAATATTGGGTTAGTATACTAACGCGTGTGCATTGTGTAATTAATAGATAATCACCAGGAAATCACAAAGGAAAACCCTAAGATAGCAATGTGAGTAATCTCCTTTTTGTAAACTTGTTGTAAACTATTTTTACAAAACCTCAAATGTTTTACATTATATTAAACAGTGATTGAGTATTTGTATTCTACAATTATCGTCGGTATGTTGGGGTTTTGTATACAAAATTTGTTACTACACTGTGAGTAGTAACATTACCACAAGTCGGGTTGACAGTACCGTGGGTGGTAATTAAAGTAGAAAAGTAAACAAATGTAATTGCGCGACCGCCCTCAATACTGTAAACGGTTTTACCTGTCTTGATTAAACTGGGATTCACTCACCAGTATTTCCCACTGACAAAATGTTTTTAAACGCGTTTCAGGTAACAAAATGTGAAAGCCAAATAGAAGCCAGCTGGACAGCACTGAAGGTTTGGAAAAGTGGCTATAAAAGTTACCTAAATAAAGAGATGTTTTTATTTAAATAAAATAGGGTTTATCCCTATGAAAATGTGTGTACTAGAAACTTGGGAATTTCCCATGTGTTTAATATTATAAAAGCGTGGTATTTTACTCTGATAAAATATTTCCTAACTACGGTCCTGATGTAAACTCCGCTGCCCAAACTGATAAACACCAATACCACCGAAATTGGCCGCGGCCGCCCGTTCCCTGGTAGTTATGGGAAGGGGGTTGCGACAGAAGGTGGTTTCAGAGCTACAGCCACTGATTCAGCCACATAAGTGTTCTGCTGACACCAAAATATTATTCAATATGTTAGGAAATAATATGTGCATATCTGTATATTATTGTTGTGTGTTATTCGACTATTTGTTAGTTTACAGTATGAGCGACCAAGGACCCTCAGACGCTTACCGTCAGTTTTCCAGCTCACCTAGGTATGAAGGCACCTCTTCACAGGCTACCCCCTCGGGGTATTCGGCTGATACCAAAGAAGGAATTTTCGTGTTCAAGGCTCAATCTGAAGAGCCATTCCCTCCTAAGAAGAGAGGATGGTTCAGTAGAGGAGCTCATGAACGTAGAAAGCGGATGAGAAAACTCCAGCAGCATCGTGCTTTAGCAGCCGCTAATAGAGAAATGAATGCATAAACACAGGATATGATCAATAGGAGACTGTCAAAGTTCCATATACTAGCAACCATAGCCGCCGATCCGAATCTTGGCCAAATCATAACACCCCAGCCCTTACCATTGTTTCCCACACAACCAATGGAAATTGAAGCCAACTCAGAAAACCCAATCCCAGCACCTGATTTTAACCCAGCTGAAATCCCTAGGATACCAGCACCCCATCCCTCAGACCCAGACTATGACCCCTGGTTTGACGATCATAGGGATTACCAACAGCGCTACCCAATACCAGAGGAACCCATGCCAAACCTAGCAGCCTTCCCAAACTTGGACCTTCTAGACCCCTATTATGATAATGATCAATACATTAGGGAAATTCTAGAAAACCCTTACCTACACGAAGAACCCATGCCCCAGTTCCCATATCCAATACCAGCACCTGCACCACCCATGAGCACTAAGAATATGCAAGAACTCCGAACCTTTGGTGAGGAGATTTTAGAAGGAAGTGAAAGGATGAGGTAGATCGGAGAACGACTCGTCTGGAAATATGACGAGCGTAATATGGAATTTTGGATGAACCCGTACCATTAATAATAATAATAATAATTACATATATATATATATACACACATATTATATATATATATATATATAATATGTGTGTATATTTGGAAAAAAAAATCTAGACCATAGCTACAGATGCCTAATAGTATTGTAATTTTATATTTCAGTTCCAATTTATATTAGATGCATAATATACAAAAAGAGTAAAGGTCGCAATAACGACGATTTTGGATCAATATGCTTGTGATATGATTGTTTGTATTAGATATTGTCTTGTGATATTAATATGTCGTAAATGTTTAAAATTCAGATGGACAACGAAGTGAACCAGGAAAACCAAAATAACGATAACCAGAATAACAATAATAATGGAAATCAAGTGGATAACAGTGCCATCCAACACATAGTGGCACAAGAGATTATAGACGCAATGCCATATATTATCAAAACGGTTAAGGAAGCGGATAATAAAAGTAATAATGGCAGTAAATGACCTACTGAACCTGAAAATAGCGTAAAAAATGGACCCATACTTCAAGTGCCCATTCCAAAAAGAAGAAGAACCATGTCTTATGGTTGTTCTTATAAGGAATTCTGGTCTTGTAAACCAATGGAATTCTTGGGCAATGAATGTGACACCTGTGTCACTTCAACCATCAAACAAATACCAAACCAATGAAATATTGTATTTCATGCTTGAGATTTGTATAAATATGTGTATCGTTTGCACATATCAATTATTGTTTGATTTCAAGCTTTAAATCGCTTTCTGGAGGTTTATACGCGCACTGATGCGTAAATATAACCAGTTTAATGCAACGAACACTCTGGAATAGTGAAATAAGCTTAACATACCTTAAATAACCTTCACATAACTTAGAAATAAGTTTCGGATGGTTTGGTGTGTTGAAATCAAGTTTGTTCGATCGCAGGGACTATTTGTGTCAAACTGTGAAACTATACCGATTTGTATAGTAACGGACATTCCGGAACTTGATCATAGGTTAAACATACCCTAAATAACCTTTACATAACTTGGAAATAGGCTTTGAGGGGTTCGGTATGCTAAAATAAACTTTATTGATCCATAGGGACTAAACGCGTCAAAAAGTGCATAAGTTTGCATTTTCGCGCATAACTTACGTTCTGAATACATCCGGACATCCAAAAATTTATGTAATCATTAAAATATTTTATTTTAGTGATTGGCATGATAAAATTTCATTCGTCACTTAATTTGGATCGTTTTTGGGTTCGTTACGACTTCCGTCGTAATTTACCGAACAACGCAACCGTACGACCAAACGAGGCGACATCCGAGATATTTTTGAGCACATTTCAAGTTCCCTATACTTTAAATTCATTTTAGAGCTTTGAAATGGGGTTAACGGGGCTTAAACGTGTCAAAAATGCATCAAAAACGAAGTTTGGGCCTTCAGGGACTAAAACTGCCATTTTTGAAACTTGCTGACCTGCACAAGGCTTACGGACCATAAGCACTAACCCATACGGTCCGTAAGGACCTCCCAGACCAGCAAAAATGCAGAAACATTGAATCTGGTCTTTCCCACCTATTCCCATGGTTTTCAACCCCTGATTTTCACTCTATGGGCTGGTTTGTGTGATGAACAAGTCCCCCAATCATTCCCCAACAAATGTATGTCCAAGATCTTTCCCTCCTTACCAAGAAATGATCATAACGGTTTTGCAAAAACTATATAAGGCCATGCTATTCACCCATTTTCTGCACATTTGGTTTGAGATTTCTCTAAGTGGTTGTGATTATTCACTACCTACCTGAGAATACTTGGAACCAAATCTATTTGGACCCTTTCTAAGTCCTCTTTCGTTCTTTTATCGCTTTCTAGCTTAAAAGTCAAACTTTGTTTGACTTTCTGCTTTGACCACGAGTTGGCCAACACGAAGTTCTTTTGAACTTCGCAACGTGAGCGTGATAACGATGGTTATAGTCCCTAGTGACTATGCCTACTGATTACCTCGTTCTTTAGGTGTAGTGACGAGTCGTAGTTTCGGCCAAAATACGTGCTTATGCGTATTTTGTAACCAAACTACTTTTAGGTATCAAAACCATTTGTTTTGATATCCAACTTGTTTTCAAACTTTTTTAAACATGTTTTAAAAATGTTTAGCTCGTCACTTTTAGATTAGTGCTTATGTAGGGTCGTAAGGTAAGCGATCTAAACAATCGCTTATACTTACGAACCCGACCCGTTTGGTCGATCATTAGGATCCGACCAAACACTTTAGGCGACCATAGTTGTATAGGGAATAACCTTCCGATGTTATACCTTATGGTCACTTCGTTTAAGTAGTTGTATGATAGGTAGTTTATATGCCTTAGGAAAATGACCAAAATGCCATTTTTATGCGTAATTGATATTTAAGCATATGTAACCCAAAATTTTGTCATTTAAATGATTATGAAACATAATTAAACATGTTAGGGCATTTAATACTTGTCGTAGGACTAGTTAGACGGGCCGAACGCGTTTTACGCGAACATCGCGTTAAAGTAGCGTATGCTACCTAAACGGGTCGTAATGGGTCGTAAGCACTTAGGTTAGGTTTCCTTTTAGTATGTAGGCCTTGTTAAACCATATCATATGAGATCCCACTCTCATTTGGTTTACGAGACCTCATCCTATCCGATCCTCCGTTTTAGGTCCGGTTTATTTATGTAGTTACCTATATTAGGTGCCGTTTGATTTTCGGGACTCCTCTAGCTTGCTTGGTAGTTGTTCAAGACTTCTAAGCACCCTCAAGTGAGTACATAGTCCCCTCTTTTACTGTTTTCAAAACTGTTTTGGGGTGAAGCATGTGTACCTATCTGTTATTTTCATGTTTTCAAAAGTATAACTGATTATACATATTTGTACTTATCTTTTTACAAACTGAATGATTATTTATGACTTAAACTCTAATTTTTCAAAGATTACAAAATAAATGTTTGGAATAGTACTTATTTTGTTCACCAGGCCGGTTGGTAGTATGATATAGCGCTATAGGATTTGACACCCCATTCCTGTTGTCATGGAATGTCTGAAACCAATTTGTTTCTCCATCCAAATAGGGATTGCCTTTGTGGTATCCCTATAGTCTCAAAGGTGTATTTTGATGCACTAGGTCTGAATGAATTCTTAAGTAACATTATTATTGTATATTAAGTTATACTCCCAAAAGTATAGTTTGATATGCTCTCATATGTGATATCGTACAAAACCAACATATATTTTGTTAAAAATCTAAAACATAGTTTAATATGTTATTTGTAATCCAAAACATAGTTTAATATGTTATTTGTAATCCAAAACATAGTTTAATATGATATTTGTAAACCAAAGCATAGTTAAATATGTTATTTATAAATCCAAAGTATACTTTTGATATACTACTGAAACTTATAATTTTTCTTATCAACTAAAGTATATTTAATATACTATTTGTTTAACGACTGGGTTTTGGTTAGTGTTTAGATAACGGGACGGGTGTGATGTGATGAAAACATGGTAGATACGCTGCTGGTACTTCTTATATATAAGTGTTTTCATCACATTACATACCGTGTTGTTATTTAGTACACTTGGGTTATCAATATTGGAACTGAAATATATTTTAATATGTTACTTATTCGACTTTCTTAAAATCCAAAGTATATTTTTATATATACTACAAACCTTTTTATCAAAATATTGTTTTTCAAACAATATATTCTATACAAACTCATTTTACTTACTTATTAAATTTTCTATGTATTATTATTTTATACCATCTGATTTCTTATAAATGATTTATAAAAGAAAACCTTTTACAAGGATCATGACTACTTTTATTAAAACTTTTTCTTTAAACTCATAAGTCATGAATCCTAATTACAATAAAACCTATGTATCCCACATGCATTTTTATGCTGACGTACCTATTTTTACACATGTTTCAGGTGTTGCTTTATGACGATTGTTGATACATACTACACTTAGGATGGACCAGTGCCTTAGCGACTTTAAAATTTGAAAGACAATATTTGTATTTATCTGATTTGTAATAGAAGAAAGATTTCAATGATTCAATAAAACAAAATTATTTGATCCATGGTTATGAAACAATGATTCTGTTACAACACTCCCCGACGTTTCCGCCACGTCTTGTTGTTTTACGTGGTCGGGGTGTGACAGAAAAGTTGGTATCAGAGCCAATGGTTATAGGGAATTAGGTTATTAGTAATGCTTTGACCTAGACTATAACCTTCCTAGGACCCTAACACAAGTTTTCTTGTGTTTAGTTTTAAAACAATACCGTCACTTATTCTTAGGTGACAACCACAATAGGAACACAAATTTCAATCCTGCTTTGAAAACTAATCATCTGTTCTAGGATGATTGATTGTAAGGTTTTGAACCCTCTAAGTTTTTGAAATCCCGTCAAAGTTTGGTCTAAATAATGTGAACACGTGCAAACTGGAAGGGTGGGTGCCTGTACCCTGAGCTTTCTGTCTAAGGCTAGAGTGTTCGTACAAATCCGCAATATCGGACCAGTCACTCTTACCTAGGAACTCTTGGGGTGAGTGTCCACTTATAGGCGAGCATGTCTTCGCGATACATTATTTTTGACCCATTTACTTTGATTAATTGCTATGTGTCGTTAGTTGCTTCGTAGTAACAAACAAATGACCACCATCTTTGCTTTCATCAAATTTTGTCTCATTTCATTCTTTTCGTCTATTCCTTTCACTTGTTTTCCTTCCTGTTTTCCCTTTTAGAATGCCTCCTCGACGCGAAAATCCGCTCCCAAATGCCGAAATGGCACATATTATGGCACAGCATATGGCTGCTATACTCCTAGATATTTTTGCTCAAATGAATCAAGCCATCAATAACCAGAATGCTCCATGCAATTTCAAAAGCTTCAATTCAGCTAACCCACTCAAGTTTAGTGGTTCTGAAGGAGCAACTGGGCTCCTACAGTGGTTCGAGGGCATTGAGAGTACGTTTCATCACGTTCAATGTCCTGAAAATCGGAAAGTCGAGTTTGCCTCCAGTGTGTTTCAGAAGAGGGCTCTTACATGGTGGAACGGAGTTATGAGGGATCGTGGTGCTGAGGTTGCATTAGCACAGACTTGGGCTGAGCTTAGGGCTCTTATGATGAAGGAGTTTTGTCCTCGTCATGAATTGAGAGCTTTAGAAAGGGAATTTGATGACTTAAAGCAAGACAGTGGTGAACATCGAGCCTATACTGACCGTTATGAAGAATTGAGCCTACTATGTCCTGCTATGGTTACGCCTGTGGATAAGGCGATTGAGAAATACATTGATGGTCTTCCTGACCTAGTTCAGGATATTGTTACTGGCAGCAACCCTACTACTGTCAGACAAGCCATTGAATTGTCTGCCACCCTAACTGAATCCCACATCAGGAAGGGTAAGATTTTTCGAAAAGGCGACCCAAGACCATCTGACAAGACTGCTCAAGCTGAGCCAAAGGAAAAACAGGCTAAGGTATCCAAGAAGAAAAAGCGCAAAGCCTCTCAAAACTGCGCCATAACTTCTCAAGACAAACAGGTTGCACCAAACCAGCCAGCACAACCTCGCAAAAGGCAAAACTATGTTGGTACCGCACCTTTGTGCAATAAATGCAACTGTCACCATCTGGAGCAAGAGCAATGTCACAAATGTACCCACTGTGGGCGGTTGGGACATTTGATCAATGTTTGCCGTTATGCAAATCAAGCTGCTGCAAACCCTGCTGCTGTTCAAGCACGGTTCCCTCCGGGTTCATGTTATAACTGTGGTGACCTTACTCACTACAGAAACAATTGCCCAAGACTTGTTAACATACCTCCAGCGCGTGGACGAGTGTTTAACATCAATGAGGCAAACGTGAACAATGATGCAGCAGTGAACAAGTAGTGTTTTGTTATTTCCTTTGGTTGTTATCTTTTGACATTTAAAGACAAGTCAGTTGTTATATAAATAAAAATTCGTCGTTTTTGTTTTTGCAAAACTGATACGATTGTGTGAATGTTTGATACAACCTTATGATGCCAACACAAAGACAAACTACTCGTATGGTTCGGTCATTTTTATGATCACTTGTGATCTCCCCAAGAATCTTAAATACTCGTTTCTTTTAAGAAACAAAGCCAAATTCCTCTTAAGATCTTTCTATCTCCATAGTTAGATTCTTGTGTTTAAAGTGCCAAATGAAATCCATGGATTGGATTCCTGGTGTGCTTTAAATACCCGTATCCAAAGATAACAAATTAGAAATCAAGTTAATTAATTATGTGATTATGTGCTTATGTGTTATCTTATATGTTTTGTGTTTATATGTGATCCATCCAAATCCTCATAGAATCTTCCATATCTCAAGATTCATAATAGGATATCCAAAGGTACTATCTTAAATCCTTAATAGACTTCAACATTGTAGTTAAGTCCCTTGGGTTATAAAGTACTATTCTACAATTGGACCTCTTGAATAGTCTGGTTAAACAAATTGATTTTGAAAATCTGGTTAGGAATATCATGAGATGATATAATTGAAAAGATCCCTTTAAAGTGGTCTACTTAAAAAGATTATACAACGGTCTAGTTAAGAAGATCATGTGTTGATCTAGTTAAAAAGCTCGTTCGTTGATCTAGTTAAAAAGACCCTTTGGTGGTCTAGTCAAGACGCTTCATGTTTATTCAATTGATTTTTTCCCTACGCATTATGAAATGAACTGTGCGGACTGTGCAAGGAATTACGTAATTATGGAGGCCTACATAATTATGGAATTCAGTGCACAGAAACCACATGAAGTTTTGTCGTGTGTTAAGACCTATAGTGACAAGAGTAATGATACGGGAGAAGTCTTGGACCTTGACCGATGTCATCTTATCTTACACTCCCCAATCCTGATTTTAAGCACACACCAAGTTTCCTATGATGAGTCTTCATAAGAAACGTTCTTCTGTCCGTAGTTCGAAACTCCATGTTTTGTTACTACAAGGACTTCACATTGATAGTTGGCAATTTCGCTAAGAATCCTAACATGGCCCGAAGTTTTACTTAGGATTCGAGGGATTCGTCCGAAAGCGAAACCATCACAGTTGTCTTCACAAGTTTCCTCTAAAATTAAGTTTCGGGATGAAATTTCCTAAAGTAGGGGAGACTGTGACACCTGTGTCACTTCAACCATCAAAAAAATACCAAACCAATGAAATATTGTATTTCATGCTTGAGATTTGTATAAATATGTGTATCGTTTGCACATATCAATTATTGTTTGATTTCAAGCTTTAAATCGCTTTCTGGAGGGTTATAAGCGCACTGATGCGTAAATATAACCAGTTTAATGCAACGAACACTCCGGAATAGTGAAATAATCTTAACATACCTTAAATAACCTTCACATAACTTAGAAATAAGTTTCGGATGGTTTGGTGTGTTGAAATCAAGTTTGTTCGATCGCAGGGACTATTTGTTTCAAACTGTGAAACTATACCGATTTGTATAGTAACGAACATTCTGGAAGTTGATCATAGGTTAAACATACCCTATATAACCTTTACATAGCTTGGAAATAGGCTTTGAGGGGTTCGGTATGCTAAAAGCGTCAAAAAGTGCACAAGTTTGCATTTTCATGCATAACTTACGTTCTGAATACATCCGGAGATCAAAAAATTTATGTAATCATTAAAATATTTTAATTTAGTGATTGGCATGATAAAATTTCATTCGTCACTTAATTTGGATCGTTTTTGCGTTCGTTACGACTTCCGTCGTAATTTACCGAACAACGCAACCGTACGACCAAACGAGCCGACATCCGAGATATTTTTGAGCACATTTCAAGTTTCCTATACTTTAACTTCATTTTAGAGCTTTGAAATGGGGTTAACAGGGCTTAAACGTGTCAAAAATGCATCAAAAACCAAGTTTGGGCCTTCAGGGACTAAAACTACCATTTTTGAAACTTGCTGACCTGCACAAGGCTTACGGACCGTAAGCACTAACCCATACGGTCCGTAAGGACCTCCCAGACCAACAAAAATCAGAAACATTGAATCTGGTCTTTCCCACCTATTCCCATGGTTTTCAACCCCTGATTTGCACTCCATGGGTTGGTTTGTGTGATGAACAAGTCCCCCAATCATTCCCCAACAAGTGTATGGCCAAGATCTTTCCCTCCTTACCAAGAAATGATCTTAACGGTTTTATAAAAACTATATAAGGCCATGCTATTCACCCATTTTCTGCACATTTGGTCTTTGATTTCTCTAAGTGGTTGTGATTATTCACTACCTACCTGAGAATACTTGGAACCAAATCTATTTGGACCCTTTCTAAGTCCTCTTTTGTTCTTTTATCACTTTCTAGCTTAAAAGTCAAACTTTGTTTGACTTTCTGCTTTGACCACGAGTTGGTCAACATGAAGTTCTTTTGAACTTCGCAACGTGAGTGTGATAACGATGGTTATAGTCCCTAGTGACTATGCCTACTGATTACCACGTTGTTTAGGTGTAGTGACGAGTCGTAGTTTCGGCCAAAATACGTGCTTATGCGTATTTTGTAACCAAACTACTCTTAGGTATCAAAACCATTTGTTTTGATATCCAACTTGTTTTCAAACTTTTTTAAACATGTTTTAAACATGTTTAGCTCGTCACTTTTAGATTAGTGCTTATGTAGGGTCGTAAGGTAAGCGATCTAAACAATCGCTTATACTTACGAACCCGACCCGTTTGGTCGATCATTAGGATCCGACCAAACACTTTAGGCGACCATAGTTGTATAGGGAATAACCTTCCGATGTTATACCTTATGGTCACTTCGTTTAAGTAGTTGTATGATAGGTAGTTTATATGCCTTAGGAAAATGACCAAAATGCCCTTTTTATGCATAATTGATATTTAAGCATATGTAACCCCAAACTTTTGTCATTTAAATGATTATGCAACATAATTAAACATGTTAGGGCATATAATACTTGTCGTAGGACTAGTTAGACGGGCCGAACGCGTTTTACGCGAACATCGCGTTAAAGTAGCGTATGCTACCTAAACGGGTCGTAATGGGTCGTAAGCACTTAGGTTAGGTTTCCTTTTAGTATGTAGGCCTTGTTAAACCATATCATATGAGATCCCACTCTCATTTGGTTTACGAGACCTCATCCTATCCGATCCTCCGTTTTAGGTCCGGTTTATTTATGTAGTTACCTATATTAGGTGCCGTTTGATTTCCGGGACTCCTCTAGCTTGCTTGGTAGTTGTTCAAGACTTCTAAGCACCCTCAAGTGAGTACATAGTCCCCTCTTTTACTGTTTTCAAAACTGTTTTGGGGTGAAGCATGTGTACCTATCTGTTATTTTCATGTTTTCAAAAGTATAACTGATTATACATATTTGTACTTATCTTTTTACAAACTGAATGATTATTTATGACTTAAACTCTATTTTTTCAAAGATTACAAAATAAATGTTTGGAATAGTACTTATTTTGTTCACCAGGCCGGTTGGTAGTATGATATAGCGCTATAGGATTTGACACCCCATTCCTGTTGTCATGGAATGTCAGAAACCAATTTGTTTCTCCATCCAAATAGGGATTGCCTTTGTGGTATCCCTATAGTCTCAAAGGTGTATTTTGATGCACTAGGTCTGAATGAATTCTTAAGTCACATTATTATTGTATATTAAGTTATACTCCCAAAAGTATAGTTTGATATGCTCTCATATGTGATATCGTACAAAACCAACATATATTTTGTTAAAAATCTAAAACATAGTTTAATATGTTATTTGTAATCCAAAACATAGTTTAATATGTTATTTGTAATCCAAAACATAGTTAAATATGTTATTTATAAATCCAAAGTATACTTTTGATATACTACTGAAAGTTATTATTTTTCTTATCAACTAAAGTATATTTAATATACTATTTGTTTAACGACTGGGTTTTGGTTAGTGTTTAGATAACGGGACGGGTGTGATGTGATGAAAACATGGTAGATACGCCACTGGTACTTCTTATATATAAGTGTTTTCATCACGTTACATACCGTGTTGTTATTTAGTACACTTGGGTTATCAATATTGGAACTGAAATATATTTTAATATATTACTTATTCAACTTTCTTAAAATCCAAGGTATATTTTTATATATATTATAAACCTTTTTATCAAAATATTGTTTTTCAAAAAATATATTCTATACAAACTCATTTTACTTACTTATTAAATTTTCTATGTATTATTATTTTATACCATCTGATTTCTTATAAATGATTTATAAAAGGAAACCTTTTACAAGGATCATGACTACTTTTATTAAAACTTTTTCTTTAAACTCATAAGTCATGAATCCTAATTACAATAAAACCTATGTATCTCACATGCATTTTTATGCTGACGTACCTATTTTTACACATGTTTCAGGTGCTGCTTTATGACGATTGTTGATACATACTACACTTAGGATGGACCAGTGCCTTAGCGACTTTAAAATTTGAAAGACAATATTTGTATTTATCTGATTTGTAATAGAACAAAGATTTCAATGATTCAATAAAACAAAATTATTTGATCCATGGTTGTGAAACAATGATTCTGTTACAACACTCCCCGATGTTTCCGCCACGTCTTGTTGTTTTACGTGGTCGGGGTATGACAATGAAGGGGCCGTTGTAGCTCTACGCTGGATAGAAAAGACTGAGGCAGTGTTAAAAATAAGCAAGTGTGTGGAAAAGGATAAGATAATGTTTGCCTCCAATCTGTTTAAGAACTCAGCCTTAGAATGGTGGAACACTGTCCTCCAGTCTAGGGGAAGTGACATGCTTTACAATATGGAATGGGAGGAATTTAAGAACATGGTAGAAAGGAAGTTCTGCCCTCCTAATGAAAAAGAACAGATAGCAAATAAGTTCTTAAACCTTAGAATGACTGGAGTGGATAGTAAGGGCTATACTACTTTATTCATCGAATATGCTAGGATAGTGCCAACCCTTGCATCACCAGAACCAGTATTAATCACCCGTTACATATGAGTGATTAGGCATGTAGTCAAGGCAGCTAGACCTCAAACTATAGAAAAAGCTGTAAAACTAGCACACAACTTGATAGATGAATTAGTGCGTACACGAGAATAGGACTAGAGGAGGAACCTAGCTCAGAAACTTACCCAATAATTTTGCTATGGGAATTCTAACCGTGGGAAAAACGTAGGTTCTACCTCTGTACCTTACTGCAAGGCCTGTAAGAAAAAACATTCAGGAAAATCTGCAATTTCTGCAAGATACCAGGACACAAGGAAGAAGATTGTAGAAAGAAACCTAGTAATGGAGTGTGCTTCAACTGTGGAGAAAAAGGTCATATCAAGCCACACTGTCCGAAACTAGCTCCGGCTACAACCAACAAGAATACTAAAAATGCTACGGCATTTGTTCTGACTGCAGAAGAAGCCAAGATGATCCCGGACGTGATTGCCGGTACGTTTTTTGTTAATGATGTTTTTGCTAAAGTATTATTTGACTCTGGTGCGAACCAAAGTTTTATTAATACTTCATTTTGCAAACTTCTTAATCAACCATTAACTAAACTCCCACAAGAATGTCTAGTATAAACAACAAATGGGGAAAGCATTAGGATTACCGAAATCTTGTAGGGAGCAAGAATAGAATTTTTAAATCAAAAGTTTATTGCAAACCTTTACCCAATGAATCTGGCAGGATTTGATGTTGTATTAGGAATGGATTGGTTAATAGCCAATAAAGCCAGTATTTTATGTGATCAAAATTCAATCCAAGTAAATTCACCAAAGGGTGAAAAGATCACAATTAAAGGAGATAAGCCGTCTAGATCCACAAATGTATTCTCTATGATGAAAACAGCCAGTTATGTAAGAAAAGGATCATTAGTGTATTTGATTTCGATAATCATTAACACTAAAGGAAAGGAATTAAAAGATATCCCTGTAGTATCTCAATTTTCAGATCTATTTCCAGAAGAATTACAAGGACTACCACCGGATAGGGAAGTCGAATTCAGAATTCATCTGCTACCAGGAACAACACCAATTGCCAAATCACCTTACCGCTTGGCTCCAGCAGAAATCCAAGAGGTAAAGAAACAATTGGACGAATTGTTGGAAAAAGGATTTATACAGCCAAGTTCATCACCATGGGGAGCACCAATATTGTTTGTCAAGAAGAAGGATGGGTCAATGCGTATGTGCATTGATTACCGTGAATTAAACAAGGTCACGATTAAAAGCCGATATCCATTACCAAGAATCAATGATCTGTTTGACCAATTGCAAGGAGCTCGATTTTTCTCGAAAATCGATTTACGCTCAGGATATCATTAATTAAAAGTAAAGGAAGAGGACATTCCTAAGACCGCATTTAGAACAAGGTATGGCCATTATAAATTTACTGTCATGCCATTTGGTTTAACCAATGCCCCAGCCGCATTTATGGACATGATGAACCGAATATGTAAATCATATTTGGATAAATTCATAATTGTCTTTATAAATGGTATTCTCATTTACTCTAAGAGTAAAGAGGAACATGCAAAGCATTTGTACGCACTTCTAAGTTTATTAAGGAAAGAAAAGCTTTTGCAAAGTTTTCGAAGTGTGAATTTTGGTTAGAAGAAGTACAGTTTCTTGGACATTTAGTAAATTATGAAGGAATTCATGTGGATCCCACAAAGATTGAGGCAATTACTAAATGGAAAACCCCTGAGTCACCAACCGAGGTTAGAAGTTTCCTAGGATTGGCCAATTATTATAGAAGATTTATCCGAGATTTTTCTAGAATAGCCATTCCCTTAACTAAGTCAACCTGTAAATCCGTTAAGTTTGAATGGGGACCAAAACAAGAAGAAGCCTTTAGAATTCTTAAGCAGAGATTAACCAACGCACCCATACTAGCATTACCAGAATGAACTGAAGATTTTGTAGTATATTGTGACGCTTCTAAGTTAGGTTATGGATGTGTATTAATGCAACATCAAAAGGTTATAGCCTATGCATCTAGACAACTTAAGAACCATGAAGAGAATTATTCAACCCATGATTTGGAATTAGGAGCTATAATTTTTATCTTAAAATTTGGAGACATTACCTTTACGGTAGTAAGTTTACTATTTTTACTGATCATAAGAGTTTAAGGTATGTTTTCGGTCAAAAGAAATTGAATATGGGACAGAGACGCTGGATGGAAACTCTTAGTGATTACGATTGCAATATCCAGTATCATGCAGGAAAGGCAAATGTAGTCGCTGATGCCTTAAGCCGAAAGTATCATGAAAAGCCAAAAAGAGTACGTTCTCTTAAATTAAATCTACAAGTAGATTTAAATGAACAGATTAGAAAAGCACAAGAATCAGTAATCAAGGATGATACTGAGAAATTGAAAGGAATGATTAAGGAATTAGAACAAGGAATAGATGGGATTTGGAGATTCCATAAGAAGAGGATGTGGATACCTAAACTAGGAAACCTACGCCACCGTATATTAGAAGAAGCCCATAATGTTGGTACACTTTATGTGGACGCGACTCGACTCGGTTCGATTCGGTTCGGCTCGACCCGGTTAGGTTCGGCTCAAGCCCGACGTCACGACATTCCTCCGTCGTGCGCCCCAGAGTTCGACACGCGAAGCACGGAGAGCCGCGAACTAATTCCCGCCTACACATCATCATGACATCATCATGATGATGTCACATGTTTGACTAATCCTTATATTATGAATTTATGCAATTCACGTACATGTGCATTTGTTTGGACCAATCCATTTCCTTGGGTTGAAACTATCAATTGGGCCGAATCCTTCATTATATCAGATTGCATGTCGATGAAACTCTTAGAGGTTTCGTCGACTTTAATGTTTCTTCATGGCCCATCCCGTTTCGTCAAAGATATAAACGAAACTCTATGAGTTTCGTCGAAGACAACCATGTTTCATCGTTGCTGTGTTGTTGAGCCTATATAAACAGAACTGAGAGAACAGAGGACACAAAACACACACAGGAGAGAACTAGAGAGAGTTTACTGAGATTATTTTGTAAACATTGTATTATAACTGTTTCAAGCATTAATACATTGTGTGTTAATCGTTGAGTCTCGTGTTTATCATTTACGTGTTCGAACTTGGTTTAACTTACCCGTTTGGATTCCGCACTTTAGGGTTTGTCGGAAAACAGGAATAGAGGTTACTCGATCATCCGGATGGACCTACAATTGGTATCAGAGCGTGTAATGCAGGATAAATTCGAGATGAGCGCTATGGGGGAGATGACATTCTTTTTGGGCTTGCAAGTAGGGCTGTTCTAAAAGCTCGCGGCTCGGAGCTCGCTCGAAGCTCGCTCGGATTTAGCTCGGAAAAAGCTCGCTCGATTTGGCTCGGTTTAAAAGTGAACCGAGCCGGCTCGGCTCGGTTAGAAAGTGAGCCTAGCTCGGTTCGGCTTGTAACGAGCCTAGCTCGGCTCGGCTCGTAACGAGCCGAGCTGGCTCGGTTCGGCTCGCTTTGTAGCTCGACTCGGTTTAGCTCGAATTATTTTACTTATAATAAGTTTTAATTTGATATACATTATAATATATTACAAAAAAACTGATTATTATTTACATGTATATAGGTTTGTAATTTGATATTTATGGCATATTTGAAGATTGATTACCATACTAATGAACTAATATTGTATTTTATTGAAATTAAAACTTATTTTGCGTTGTTAAACTTGATTTTGGTTTGAATTGTATTAGGTTGAACTTATTTTGAATATATTCTTTTAAATTATTGAATAATATTTTAGGCTATTAAATTTTAAGAGGTATATATTAGTTTTTTTTTTTTTTTTTTTTTTTTTATAAAATCGAGCCAAACCAAGCCGAGCCGAGCTAGCTCGGTTTAAAACCAAGCCGAGCCCGAGCTTAGATTTTCAGCTCGGTTTCAAATCCGAGCTGAGCCGAGCCAGCTCGGTTTATAATCGAGCCGAGCCCGAGCTTGGCCTGGCTCGGCTCGGCTCGGCTCGGCTCATGAACAGCCCTACTTGCAAGTGCAACAAACGAAGTCTGGGATTTTCATCCATCAGACTAAGTATGTTCAAGACATCTTGAGCCGATTCCAGATGTCCGACACATCGCCCATTGGTACCCCACTGCAGCAAAATTATGGAATTAATCTAGACTTGAAGGGTGAAGTTGTTAGCTCTTCATACTACCGCGCAATGATTGGATCCCTTATGTACCTCACAGCATCAAGACCAGATATAATGTATCCAACATGCCTGCTAGCCAGATATCAAGTGAACCCTAAGGCCTCACATCTTGCAGCTGTAAAGAGGATTTTTCGTTATTTGAAGGGTTTCCCAGACACCGGTCTATGGTACCCTAAGGATGATAACTTTGACTTGATCGCTTTCAGTGATTCAGATTTTGGCGGATGCAAAATCGATGGCAAATCCACAACGGCTGGATGCCAGTTTTTAGGAACTCGCCTCGTAACATGGCAGTGCAAGAAGCAGACTTGTGTCGCCACATCAACTTGTGAAGCTGAATACATTGCTGCCTCAAGTTGTTGCTCCCAAGTCCTGTGGATACAACAGCAAATGCGCGATTACGGTTTTGAATTCCTAACTACTCCTATTTTAGTCGATAATTCTGCTGCCTTATCTATCACTAGAAATCCTGTGCAGCATTCAAAGACCAAACACATCGAAATTAAGTATCACTTCATACGTGATAGCTTT
Source organism: Helianthus tuberosus (assembly GCA_030545235.1). Classification (NCBI taxonomy): domain Eukaryota; kingdom Viridiplantae; phylum Streptophyta; class Magnoliopsida; order Asterales; family Asteraceae; genus Helianthus; species Helianthus tuberosus. Next base: position 120,376,944 of record CM060356.1, on the reverse strand, counting down.
GATAAAAGGCTTATCGATGTTGTTAAAGTCCACACTGATGACCAACGTGCCGACTTATTTACCAAAGCATTTGATAAATCAAGATTTTACTTTTTATTATTGGTAAACGGCATTAAGGTCAAGCAAGAGTAATCCGCATCGGAAAATCGTTTTTGTAAATATCTTTGTGTTTTTAAAATTATTGTAAGTTTGTTGATTTTAGGGGGAGTAAATCCAAAATTTGAAAAATTCAAAAACATCGAAAAATTTCAAAAACGCAAAAACAATAGAAAAACAAAAATGAGTTTCCTGGCGAGCAAAAGAGAAAATGATAGTACATCAGTGGTCTGTCTAAACCTCTTTAAAGTGAAATGCAAAATGAAAAACGTTAAGCAGCTCTGTATTAGATGTATCGGTAGGCTCACAATCATCTTAAAGTGTGCAGGGTGATATAAACTTAAATCGACTGAAGACCAGGTGGGAACCGCTCATTGGCATATGGTCTTAGTACCGAAATTTCGTTTGAGAGATTGCCGAGGTTCTGAGATATGTGGTCTTTATGCTGTTTATCATCTGGGTATCATGGTTGTTTCTTTTACCGAAACAAACGAAAACGAAGTCTAGATCTTCCATGATACCATACATCCGTGTACATACTGCATTCGACCTCAATAAGTGATCAACAATCACATGTCCACAAAATAAGTGATAATATATCACAGATTCTTGCGGGAGTCAAGTTCGTCTCTTTGCTGTACGTGAGTACTGACCTGTTCACGGACTTGCTCCTGTGCCCTCATGCATCTGAAAATCAAGTTCCTCATCAATAAGTGATTCTCTCACATAGGGCTTGTTTTCATTCAAAATAAGTGAGTTTCTCACATTTTCATATACGGCAAAACAGATGATAAATGGTATACTCACCAGTAAGATGAATTCTCATGCATACCTTGATACGGGAATGTGTCATGTGTGGATGAACACCGGTCGGTAAGTATAAATCATACCTTAACGTATCCCCTCGCCATGATTACATCTGATAAGTTGAGCTTATGTGGACAACAATACCGATAATCGTTATAGGATGTTTATCTAAATGTTAACGAAAAGAACAACAAGAGCGTTTTGGCATGACCGTACACTGATATGATTCTCTTACCCTCGAAACTCGCAAAAAGAATGTTTGTATATATTTACTTTTCTTAGTTTCTGTAACTCTGTATATATTTATTTACTGCTTTCTGTCTTTACATTTCATGTATTCAAAAATACCAAAAAGATTTTAGGTGTGTTTTAATATAAACTTTATAAAAATCAAAAATATTTTATTTCTGCTTTAGTTTTGATTAACCGATGTTGGAACTCAAGTCTTCGTTGCTTGAAATCTGATGAAAACCAAAACGACTGAATCTTCATAACGGTCAGAGTTTGCAAGTTTTGAAAGTTAATAATCAAAATTGAAAAATCTGTTAACTTTTCAAACTAAATTGTCAGACGGTAGTTGAATGAGAATTGGTCTCATTTGTGTCATTTGTTTAATGTTAACTATATTCCAAGCGTTTGTTCTCATTACGCGTTTAGCTTTCTTGCATGTGCAGATGCTAAAGGCAAGGAGAACATGTTCGATGATAAGCTTCGGAATGAAGACACGACGTGAAGGCACTCAAATGATAAAGATGATCGAGTTGCCGCTGATCACTCATCAACACCACAAGGATCTAAAGCATTGAACATCAAAAGATTCACGAGCATACTCAAAGGGGTAGTTTATTGATACACTTCCTAGATACAAGCGGGAGTTTATTAATACACTTTCTGCTTACGACGTGTGAAGACTTTAAAGATCCTCCGACATGGAAGATATGGAAGATGAACCTTACGAGTAGCGTCCAAGGGGGAGTTTGTTGGTAGACTTTATGTGGACGCGACTCGACTCGGTTCGATTCGGTTCGGTTCGACCCGGTTAGGTTCGGCTCAAGCCCGACGTCACGACATTCCTCCGTCGTGCGCCCCAGAGTTCGACACGCGAAGCACAGAGAGCCGCGAACTAATTCCCGCCTACACATCATCATGACATCATCATGATGATGTCACATGTTTGACTAATCCTTATATTATGAATTTATGCAATTCACGTACATGTGCATTTGTTTGGACCAATCCATTTCCTTGGGCTGAAACTATCAATTGGGCCGAATCCTTCATTATATCAGATTGCATGTTGACGAAACTCTTAGAGGTTTCGTCGACTTTAATGTTTCTTCATGGCCCATCCCGTTTCGTCAAAGATATAGACGAAACTCTATGAGTTTCGTCGACTAGCTGATGTTTCGTCGAAGACAACCATGTTTCGTCGTTGCTGTGTTGCTGAGCCTATATAAACCAAACTGAGAGAACAGAGGATACAGAACACACACACGAGAGAACTAGAGAGAGTTTACAGAGATTATTTTGTAAACATTGTATTGTAACTGTTTCAAGCATTAATACATTGTGTGTTAAGCGTTGAGTCTCGTGTTTATCATTTACGTGTTCGAACTTGGTTTAACTTACCCGTTTGGATTCCGCACTTTCGGGTTTGTCGGAAAACAGGAATAGAGGTTACTCGATCCTCCGGGTGGACCTACACATAAGTCTAAGTATACGATGCATCCTGGAAGTGATAAGATGTATCAGGACTTAAGAAAGGATTTTTGGTGGATAGGAATGAAGAAAGATATAGCAGCTTATGTTTCTAAGTGTTTAGCATGTTCATAAGTTAAAGCTGAACATCAGAAACCCTCAGGCTTATTACAGCAGTTAGAAATGCCAGTATGGAAATGGGAATTGATAATAATGGATTTTGTTACCAAATTACCCAAAACAAGAAAAGGTAATGATACAATCTAGGTGATTGTAGACAGGCTAACTAAGTCAGCTCATTTTCTACCAATGAAAGAAGCTTTCAATATGGAGCAATTAGCTAAGCTGTATGTAAATGAAATAGTTTCATTACATTGAATTCCTTTATCAATTGTTTCTGACAGAGATAGCCGTTTTACCTCTCATTTTTGGACAAGTTTCCAAAAAGCAATGGGAACCAAGCTAAATCTAAGCACAACTTATCATACTCAAACGGACGGACAAAGCGAAAGGACAATTCAGACAATGGAAGATATGCTTAGAGCTTGTCTAATTGATTTCGGAGGTAATTGGGACGATCAATTACCATTAATAGATTTTTTTTACAATAACAGCTATTATACCAGTATCAATGCTGCACCATTAGAAGCACTTTACGGACGAAAGTGCCGAACTCCAGTCTGTTGGGCAGAAATTGGAGAAAAGCAACTATCTGGACCTGAGATAGTACAAGAAACAACGGACAAGATTATTCAAGTCTAGGAACGACTGAAAGCAGCACGCGATCGTCAGAAAAGCTATGCTGATAATAGGCGAAAGTCGTTGGAGTTTCAGATATGAGACAAGGTGTTATTAAAAGTCTCTCATTGGAAAGGAGTAGTAAGATTCATCAAAAGGGGAAAGCTAAGCCCCAGGTATGTTGGACCTTTTGAGATTATTAGAAGAATAGGACATGTAGCCTATCAACTACAACTGCCAGAGGAAATGGCAGGAATGCATGATGTATTTCATGTATGTAATCTCAAAAAGTGCTTAGCCGATGAATCACTAGTAGTATCTCTTAAGGATATAGAGGTAAATGAAAAGTTAAAATTTGTAGAGATACCTCTACAGATTGAAGACAGGAAAGTCAAGAATCTCAAGCACAAGAAATTGGTTCTAGTCAAAGTAAAATGGGATTCTAAGAGAGGACCAGAGTACACTTGGGAGCTTGAATCAGAGATGCAAAAGAAATACCCACACTTATTTCAGTAGACCTCGAGGACGGGTTCTAAAACAAGGTGGGGAGGATATAACAACCCTCGAAAATTTATTTCCGACACCCATAATATATGTTAGAACATCCCTATATGTCTTAAAAATACAGCCCGTATATTAAAACCGAGCCCAAAATACCTTATATAATTAAAAATTAAATAAAATCAAGTTTTATGGGTCGCTCGCGGGCCGCGAAGACCTTAGTGGTCTTCTACGCGGGGCGCGACAGCTAGGAGATCAGGCGAAAACCCTAGCATGCCACGTGTCGGCTTCGTGGCAAGGCTACCCGGTGATTGGTCAAGGCTAGGGCCTACGTACCCTATGTCGCGGGCTGCGAAGGACTTACCTTCGGCTTACGCGGGCCGCGAGGAAGTCATGATCATACACTATAAATAGACGGCATCGGCCTTCAGTCCCAAATCGCTCATAACTTTCTTTCTCTCTCGAATTTCATAAGTGTAGAAGCTATAATCGGGTATTATACCCCTTAATTAACGAAGTTATGCCCCGTTGTAAGTATTATAACCCCCGGTTACGTATTAGATACACCGTCCGATTGATCTAGAGCTCCGTAACGACTGTCGAGGTTCTGCCCGACGTAGTCGTTGGAGTTCTGTCTCGGGGAGGGTCTTACTAATGTAAATATTGGGTTATTATACTAACGCGTGTGCATTGTGTAATTAATAGATAATCACCAGGAAATCACAAAGGAAAACCCTAAGATAGCAATATGAGTAATCTCCTTTTTGTAAACTTGTTGTAAACTATTTTTACAAAACCTCAAATGTTTTACATTATATTAAACAGTGATTGAGTATTTGTATTCTACAATTATCGTCGGTATGTTGGGGTTTTGTATACAAAATTTGTTACTACACTGTGAGTAGTAACATGACCACAAGTCGGGTTGACAGTACCGTGGGTGGTAATTAAAGTAGAAAAGTAAATAAATGTAATTACGCGACCGCCCTCAATATTGTAAACGGTTTTACCCGTCTTGATTAAACTGGGATTCACTCACCGGTATTTTCCACTAAAAAAATGTTTTTAAACGTGTTTCAGGTAACAAAATGTGAAAGCCAAATAGAAGCTAGCTGGACAACACTGAAGGCTTGGAAAAGTGGCTATAAAACTTACCTAAATAAAGAGATGTTTTTATTTAAATAAAATAGGGTTTTTCCGTATGAAAATGTGTGTACTAGAAACTTGGGAATTTCCCATGTGTTTATATTATAAAAGCGTGGTATTTTACTCTGATAAAATATTTCCTAACTACGGTTCTGATGTAAACTCCGCTGCCAAGCTGATAAACCCCGATATCACAGAAACTGGCCGCGGCTGCCCGTTCCCAGGTAGTTAGGAGACGGGAGTTGCGACAATGTGCTAATGAAATGTCGGCCCAATAAAGTTCAAAAGGTCCAATCAAATTCAAGTTTGCTTGTGAAGTATCAGCCACATTTAATTCATACAACATATCGGTCCAATAAACATTGATTTGCATGTGTTGTTGAGGATTTTTTTTTTGTCAAAGATTTGAATATCTCAAGGAGTAGTGGCTCAATAAGTCAAAACTTTAATTTCTCGGTCCAATTTGAATTTTGTCTATTTGTGTTGACAGTTCACTTTGGGTAATCCATCTGTCATCCTGTGACAGCCATCAAGACCATTAATAGTGTTGTCAACTAACGAACGGTCTTCCGATTGGAGGAGTATTCATTACATTATTCCATACATAAATAAGTAAACTTTTTGTGGATAACCACTTGTAACATGTGCTTTGAGAATTTTTCAAAAAAAAAAAAAATTTGATTTTTTAATTTTAACCCAAAGGTTTTTAGATTTTGCAATTTTAATCCTACATAATTTGTTTTTTTTTTAACTTTAACCCAAACTTTTCATTACTTTTAACCCAAAGGTTTTTACCATTTGCAATTTTAACCCTACAAAATTTTTTTTTAACTTTAACCAAAAACTTTTCATTATTTGCAATTTAACTTCACAACTTTTGTCACTTATGCTTTTCATCTTTGGCAAATTTTCGGTTTACGTATAGTTCTTAATTTTTCGAGTTAATACGACGCAACGTACAAGTGTGGTTCAACTTTTTTATGTTTTGTTTCAAATTTTGCAAGTTAATACGACGCAACGTACATGTGTGGTTCAACGTTTTTACCTCTATTTTTTCATGTTTGACAGGTTTGTCGCAACACGCAGACCCTAGGTCGAGTCAGTGTTGGTGGTCAATAACGATTGTGTGACATTAGTATTATTTGACACCATTTTACACCCCGCCGCAACGCGGCGTGTGCTTTGGGGGGTTTCCAAAGAAAAAATCGTTATGCATATGGTTGTCGTAACCTTGGCTTTGGGGGTTTCCAAAAAAAAAATGATTTTTTTTACTTTTCACCCAAAAGTATTTCATAAATTACTTGTAACCCAAAACTATTTGTTTTTAACTTTTAACACAAAACTTTTTATCTTTTGTAATCTATCCACAACTTTTTTTTACTTTCAACTTTGGTCATTTATAGTTTTCATTTTCCTCAAATTTTTTGCTTTATGCTTGGTTCTAAATTTTGTGACTTAACACATCGCAACGTGCGTCTTTGGTTTAACGTTTTTACGTTTCGTTCTAAATTTTGCGACTTAACACGACGCAACATGCGTGTGTGGGTAAACGTTTTTACATCGTCTATTTTTCCCCGTTTGACAGGTTTAACATAACGTGCGGGTCCTAGATCGACAGCGTCTTTGGTTTAACATTTTTACGTTTCGTTCTAAATTTTGCGAGTTAAAACGACGCAACGTGCGTATGTGGGTGAACGTTTTTACATCGTCTATTTCTTCCCCGTTTGACAGGTTTAACATAACGTGCGGGTCCTAGATCGACTTAGTTATAACTAAAGAATCTCTGCCGCATTGTGGCGGGTCTCAATCCTAGTTACAATAAAAAGTGATCCGATCAATTTGCAATTCATTACATCTGACGGGCGGTGATCCGTGCGGATAGTGATCCGATCCAAAAGCAATTAGTTCACAAGTTATCCGATCCAAATTGAAGGCCCGTTAAAGAAGTGATCCGAACAGATCACAATATGTTCCAAAAGGTCATCCGAACCATTCTCAAAGTAACGGCCCAATAAGACATTTGACGAACGGTGATTCGTACGGATTGTCATCCGATCCAAAACATAGCCATTCGATCCAAAGTCATCCGATCCATTCAAAGTCTTTTGGTTAAAGTCATCCGATCGAATTTGTGTTGACCTCGTCTGACCGGTTACTCGTCCGATCCAACTGACTGTTTGTTTAAAACTGATCGTTCGTTTATTTGTTTGTGTGCAGGTGATTAAAGGTGATAAACGAAGCGAAAATTTCAAGAAGCTTTACGCGAAAGAGAAAAACAGGGAATCAAGCGTCATGGCTGAAGAATTCTACAACACGTTTTACAAAGCGTTCTCGTTAGAGTCTCCGAAACATCGACTGTCACACCGAAAAGCTTATCGAAAGCAATGACTGAAATCATTAATCATGATAATTTTTACGGAACCAATTCGAAACCACCAAAACTTGACAATATTGAAGATTATTGTGACAACTGTCAAAAATCCAGGTATCCGTACAATTAATTAACCATGATCAGTGCTTAATGACTGTGCTGAAATTGCAATTAACTGCTTTCTGATTACTGTCATATACATACATGTGCATCATACATTGTTTAATGTCATACCAATATTGCATGAAAGCTATATTGCCTCAAATGATGCATTAAGTACAGTTAGCACAGTTATCTGATAAATCAGGAAAATGCTGACAGAACTCAGCACATAGACAGACAGTGCATTGAGACACACAATGAGCTAGAAACCAAGTACTACACTAGAATAGTGTGTAGGAAAGTAATGATCACAAAACTGCCTTTCTAAGTGATAGTTTAAGTGCCGGAAAGTGCCTAAAACTCACCCAAAGTGCTGAATTCAGCAAAAATCAGCATTTTAACAATCTAATATCTTGCAGAAATATGGTTAAATGGTCCTGAATGTTTTCCTAAGTGTCGGGAATTAAAAGTGTCACAAAAGGGTACATAAAGTACACTAAATTGCAAGTTTAGCACCTTAACAAACCAGTAACCAACCGATCAATCGGACACTACCCGAAACACCAAATTTACACTAGAAGCACTGTTTTAACATTTCCAAGCTAGTTATGGTCCCCGAACATCATAACACCCTATAAATATCTAGTAACTAACATCACTAACTAATACTTGAATTTTTACCTTAAACTAACTAAACTAGTTAAACCTATCCTCCTACCCCCCCCCCCCCAACACACCTAGTAATCGGCCATACCCTCTACCATACTTCAAGATTTCATTCTAATATTAAATTGGATATGGTTCCCTTTTATTTGACATAAAATCCAAGGGAAAATGAGAATGCATGGGTTATATATGTAACCATAAGCACTAAACTCTCATTCTCACACACACTAAAACACACACAAGTTCTCTACACCCCTTGGAGCTCTCGGGCGAGATCACCCACAACCACACACACCTTCATTCAATCTTTCTCATATATTCTACATACACACAAAGGTGTTAGAGGTCATACAAAGAAGCTAGGAGCTTGCGGAAGTTCAAAGACCTCTCTTGTTTACTTTTATCCATCTTATTTCTTCACTTGATCATCCCTAGCCTTGTGCTAGTGGTAAGAGTCTTGATATTGCTAGTTTACTCTTATTTTTAGTGGTTAAAAAAAGAAACATAATGATAATCATCAAGAATACTAAAGATCACAAGAAGTAAACTTGAACATAAGCATGTTTAATGAAGTAATCTTGATGAATATGAGTTGTTATGCTTGTTGATCATTGATTGTTTGTAGAAATGATGTTGATCATCATAAGATCTTGCTAGATCATGATTAAAAACATAATCTAGCAAGATGTAAGAATAGAAATTGTTGTAGGATGATGGATCATCCACACATAAAGCATGAACTTGAAAGAAACATAATGTTTTCTTGAAAAATCATGATCAAGTAAGTTGTTAATCATATAGATCTACAAATTTCATGAAGAATTTCTAGAGAAACCAAGTTAAAAATAAAAATTTCATTTGATCTTGGTTCTTACATGAACAAATCTTGTTTTTAGTGGTTAAACAAGTGTAAGAACACTTGTGTAACAAGAAGATTGCATAAAGAAATATTTTTAGAAAACATGATTTGAAGTTGTAAACCTTTAACTTCTTTAAATATGAAGTTTTTAAAGAACTAATCACATTTCAAAGGGTAACAAGACTTACTAAGAACACTAGTAAGTTACTACAAATTTCTATAAATATTCAAGTTCATTAAGTAGTAGATTATTACTTGATGTTGGCAAAATTGGTAAGTGTAAGTTGTTTGTTGATGATTGTGAATTGATTATGTTGATTTTTACAAAAGAAAATGATATGCTTGAAAGCATAGAAACCTCCATTTTTAGGGGAAACTATGGCAAAATTTTCTAAAAATATAAACACTTAGAAAAATATTTTTTAAAAAAATATTTACAAGTGTATTTTAAACCATGAATTTCCTACATAAACTTTGCCATAATTTGTGTTACAAAAATATAAATATTGGAGGTTGGTTTTCATAAATAAAAGTGAATAAATATGTATTTAGGAAATATATATTTAGAAGACACCATGTGTGTGATTGATTGTATACTTTGTGTATTAGTTATATTATTTTAGGACTTGGAATAATATAACACATCAAAATACCAAGAATTACCGTCCGAAATATTACCAAAATTTCAAAGAATAAATATACACACTTACACAAAACATTGGTGAAACCGAACTATGTAATATAGGACTTACGAAATATTCCGGAAAATTTATTCACAAAGAATATTTTGGTAAATAATATTATGGACACCAAGGAAGTAAAAATATGATTTTTACAATTACTACAAGAATATATCATATTTTGACAAGAGAAAAATATATTACTTTTGACAAGTATGAAATATATATTTTTCTTGAAATTTTTGGAAGATATATTATTTTTAAGAAATATATATTTTCTTACACAAACATGAAATACAATATTCTTGGGAGAAATATATTTTTCTCAAATAAATATGAAACATATCATCTTTGGAAGAAAATGAGTTTAAATATATTTTCCAAGTTGGACTTGAAAATATATTATTTTTGAACTTATGAGAAAATACAAATATTTTTGTCAACGAAAAGTTATAAATAATTTTTCTAAGTAAAACTCCTTAAAATATATATTTTGGAAATATATATTGGATCTTCATTAAAGATAATATTCAGGAATAATTGATATGAAATTAAGTATAAGGATACTTAATGAATACAATAAAAATACGTATTCTCGTACGTATAGATACACACCGGAATACGACCCCAAAACATGGCAAAAATACACATGTATAAGATACCCCCATCCTTGGGAAGGAAATACAAGTATAAATACTTGGGAAGTATTAAGTTACAACAATATGGTTTAACAATTATTCCAAAATTTAATAAATATAATTTAAGTTAAATTACAAATTATTTTAACGAATAATTATATAACTTGGAATAATATCGAAGATACAAGGAAACGTAACTCAAAGACATTAATACTAAGTCAAGGCACGACCCGCTCGTCTAATAGACATTAGTACGTTGTAGGTAGTCGTGTACACCGGAAGAAGCTTGAGTTACTGTAACTGAAGACGCAAGACTGTGAGTTCGTGACCCCCTTTTCTTTTTACTGCTTTCAGTTTTATAACTTCGTGGGTGAAGTACATGTTACAACTGTTTACAAACGCTACTATTTGGTATGGTTAGCTAAGGAAGGGTACTGTTAGATCATGTGAGTGGTGGGTATGACGCTTAAGACCATTAATCCTCGTTGTAGGACCGAGGGACATGAGTGATAGATCTATTTGGGTGTAGCGAGCCCCGCCCATGTTGGACCAGGGTTTGGCCCATGGGTTGACTATGTCTTACAGCCGGAAGCCCGGTGAAAAGTCTGCTAGGTTTGAGCCTTCCTGCATCACGTCACACATATTAATGGCCTTGCAAACCATTAATGATCTGTTTTTCCTTGTTGCTTTCATACTGGGATTTATAAACTTACATACATACTTACAATGATTTCAAAGGTTTATTCATATACACAAACAAACACACGAACTCGCTCAGCTTTTGTTGATGTTTTCAAAATACATGTATTTCAGGGAATTAGATGTGGACCTAGCGGGCGTTCGGAAGTTCCAAGTGTGGTTTAAGAATAAAAGATGTCATCCATGGTCTTAGGGTTTGGTCAGTGTGTCTTATTCCTAGACGAGGCACATCCACCAAAGCCTGATTTTATTTAAAGTCTTTTGATGAGTCCTTCTGGAACACAAAATAGTTCGTATGGTTTGTAAGATATGAATTTGAAGTCTATGTCTAAACAATGATGTTTGTGATTTTTTTTATACTTAATTAATGGATGACCATCTATGGTTTTTATCATATAGTTGTTGTTATGTTTGAATGCATTGGTATTAAGAAAGTCACACCACAATCAAGCTTCCACAAAAGTCAGGGTGTGACAGCTTGGTATCAGAGCTTCGATTGTAGCGAACTAGGATTCCTTCTCGAGTCTAGACTACAATCATTAGGGCTCTCACGAAAATGTTTTCACAACATGTTTTCATGGCATACACGAAACGCCCAGATCCAGGAAAAACAAACAATTTTACAAACAAAAAGACTCGAAACACATTTCAAGGTTTATGTTTATGGTTCAGTCTGAGAGACTGGGTGGTTCAGTCTGAGAGACTGGGTGGTTCAGTCTGAGAGACTGGGTGGACTGGGTGGTTCAGTCTGATAGACTGGGTGGTTCAGTCTGAGAGACTGGGTGGTTCAGTCTGAGAAACTGGGAGGTTTAGTCTGAGAGACTAGGTAGTTCAGTCTGGGAGACTGGGAGGGTTAGTCTGAGAGACTAAGTGGTTTAGTCTGGGAGACTAGGAAGGGTACATGATTACATTGTTATTGATTGCATGTTTAATGTGAGTAGTTGATATATGTGCATATGTTGTGATTGTTTTGTTAGAGACACTATGTCATCTTCTGAGAGTGGATTGCCTGACACTGATGACCCCATGGCTATTGTTTCTGACGATGAGATCGTCCCCGAGCCGGAGATTTTTACTTCTGATACCGAGAGTGACCTGGAGATGATGTCCGACGACGATGACGATTCCCAGCCATTTGCGCTGCCCGATTTCGGAGATGATTTACCAATTGCTGATGGTATCCCAGACGAGGATCCTTTCGTCATTCCTATTCCTGTGCACGATCATCTTATCATCGGTCTCCTAGATGGTGAGCACATTGTGGCACCGATCCTCGCTCCCGTTCCTTTGGTGGTCATTCCTCCTGAGGATTGGCCATTCGATGATCTTTTTGACGATGATTTTGACTTATTTGTTGATGGTCCTCCCGATGACGCTCATGGTGATGGAGAGCTTGATGAAGACGTTGTTGCTAGAGCTTGAGATGATACAACGACCTTTACCATGTCCGTGTCAGCCTACTTTTGCTCCTCGATCATCACCGTCCCCGTTTTCGCATCCTCCTGTACCGCTTACTCCATTTCCTGAGTTTGACACTCGCTTTCTTACTATTGAGCAGCAGATCAGCTATCTGTTGCGTCATCTTTTATGATCTTGAGGAGGAGCTAGCGCTTGTGGGCAGCTTGCTTTTTGTTCCTCCACCTCCTCCTCCATCACCATCAGCATAGACGGTTTTTGGTTTTATATAGGTAGCTTACTTTTGATGAGAGCACCGCTATTGAGCTGAGCTAGTGAGACTTTTGGAGACCACCTTTTGACTGTGTGACTTATGGTAGATTGGTAGACATTTTTGCAACACCACGTAAAAACGTGCCCAATTATGTAAAGACACGTGTCCTAAACTCTAAACATGAAAGATTTAGTTTGAAGGACTAAAGTTGTCAAACAGTGAAACTATGTGTTCGGAGGGACTAAAAGTGTCAACATGCCAAACTTGAGCCTCTGAATGACCATACATGATGAATATATTCTTAATCGAGAGATTTATTGGATATAAGAAACCGTTTGTGAAAATAATCAGAAGATTATAAAACTACGAGGGTTAAACGTGTCAACATGTTAATTCTGACCTCTGAGTGACCTTTTAACGAACCCGAGGCTTCGAAATATTCAAATATACTCTCAAGAATAAGTGGTATAAATTTCACGCGGTTTCGAGATCGTTAAGCATGTTTTCAAGACTTTGGGCTATAAGTGTCAACTTGATGAAACTTGCATTTATAGTGATATTTAACGAAACCAAGCCTAACAAAGTTTGTTTATATATCCTTGAACCTCAACAAACTAACTACAAGGGCCTTACTTGTCAAAAAGAAGGTTAAATAGGGTTTAAAACCACCAGGGACTGATTCTGCCAGCTTTAAAACTTGTTTAACCTGTTTCCCGGTTCCAGGCGGGCCGCGTAAGCCCAAGCAGACATCTTACGTGGGCCGCGTAAGAGTCTCCAGCGCAAAAAAGGGCTGCCAGGTGCGGGTTTCAGCTTCTTAGCCGACTTACTCTCATTTGTATCGATTCTATGGGCTCTCAAACGGTTTTATAAATCAACTAGGACACCTGGGGTGATCCTAGGATGTTCCATAACAGCTGGAAGTGATCTATGATCTTGGAAACTAGTATATAAGTGGCACTAGTATTGTGTTCTTGGCACTTCATTTGCAACAATCATCAAAAGGACTTGTCTCTGGAGCTTGCAAGGATCAAGAGAGGGATTTCAAGTGTAGAAAAGATAGCAAGGACCATTAGTAAGAGTCTTATTACTTGCTTAGTCGTTTTAATTAGCTTAATTATCGAAAAGTCAAACATATCGTAATTTAGCTTTGACTTTCGAATTAATCACAAATGGTTCAGCCACTGATCAAAACGAAAGTGGTTATGGAACCATATTAATGTAGGTGATTAACCCCTAAAAGGGCACCTCCTAATTATTCCGTTTGACTAGTCAATTGTCGGGTCAAACTAATTTGACAAAAAGTCAAACTGGACATAATGTTTGAAAATGATTAAAATTAATAAAACAGAAGTTCTAAATTATATTTTAACATTCTAATGACTTGGTAATTAATATTAGAACATGTTTTATCAGTCTTAACCCGACAATTATTAGTCTAAGGTCAGTTTATAACCGAAAGTCGCAAAAGCTTGACTTTTGCTTTGACTTTCAGTTCTGACCCGTTCAAGCTTAATTATCCCATGTTTTTAGCTTCCATTAGGACAACATTACTCAGTAGTATAACCCTCTGGAGTTATAGTAGATGGTTCCTAGTGGTTTGAATTATATGCACTTGATCGTTAATATGCTTATAAATGCCATAAACGCCCTTTTGACACACAACTGAGATTTTTAGCAATGTAAATGGACAAAAACCTTTGTTACTGATATTTAGACTTGTCCCGAAAATTTGACATCAGTTTGAGGTCTAGATTACGAGTTATGCTCAATAGCGTAATTAGAAAGCTTTTTATTAATTAAATGGCGTAATTAGCATATAGTCTATTTAAACCCAAATTTTGATACCAAACTTTTTACCTACTGATATAAAATAATACTTTGGGATTTTTGAAGACTTTTATTTATTTTTAGGCTGAGCATAACATTGAGTTATAGCTTTGATTCGGTAATTGTCGGTTATACCCTTTTCATGCATAAAATGAGTTTTACATAACATTTTGATACCAAACTTTTTGCTACTGATTTTATTTGATAAATAAAATAATTTGAACTTTATAAACGGATCAAAAACTCAGATTTCCTATTTTAACCCGATAATCGCTTAAAACCGACTTTTACGCGTTTAAAGCGCATAGTATGAGTTAAAACTATTTTTGGCACATAAAACTTATTACCTACTGATGTTTTAAGTTAATTTATGTATTTAAATAGTAAACCAATGTTTTAAACTCAGAACTCAAATTTTGACCTTTAAAGCTTATGTGAAATTACCAAAATACCCCTACGGTGCATAGTTTGGTTATAAAAGATAAATTTCACATATATGTTATACCCTACTGTTATAACTTATAAAAATACATATTTGTACTGAGTACATCAGACCTGAAACTCAGATTAGTATTTAAACTCTTTTATAAGCATTAAAAAAATACCAAAATGCCCTTATGGGACTTAACTTGGTTTAAATTACTTTTTGGGCATATATGTTAACATCCTACTGATGTATTAACATATTTTAAGCATAATAACAATTAAGATCTGTATATAATTTAGTTGGTTACCCGTTACGCGGTTATGCGTTCGGATCGGTTTATGTGACTAGTTTACGTAAAATAGCCGAAACGGGCTTAACCTTATCATTAAATTCTCAAATTCCAGAATGTGTTTAGTCTACCCATATTATACAAGTATCCAAGCTTGTCGGGTCTAAACCACATTCTATTCTGGTCTCCGCTTAATCTAGCGTTTTGAACCGTAAAGTTTCTTTCTAGCTAACCGGTCTAAGTCCTTGCCTTAACTAAAGGCCCGTTAGCACCCTAATAGGTTATTAAACCTTCTATACAGATTAAGTAGCATCCAGTAGAAGGTATCTTCATACAACTTTAGGATTTACGGCTGAGTTACTTTCACCTTTGAGCTCAGGTAAATACTTTTAACTTATTTTCCCTTATACGGGCTTGGGATATGGTATTATAATAATACCACTTGGTCGGGTATGAAATCATTTAATCGGATTGTGATTAATAAATTTACATAACCCGTTTTAATCTGTCTTGTTTGATAACATAAGCATTGGGGGTTAATTCGACCGTGTCCTGGATATCCTCGGCTCATTTCATTTGAAAATGGCCACGACCTATGCACAGGGTGTAGGCATACACCTGACAGATGCAAATGCTAAAATATAAACCCACATGTTGGGGATAACTCCTTTGTGGGTTCTATAAGTGGTGAGTCGGTTAATCACGATCGGCTTCCAACCGGCCCCAATCGTGAGACAAACATGTAAAATCTGTATACAAGATTATATTTAAATAATTGTCCCAAGCTATAAAAGATTTGTGCCATGTGCACTTAAATCAATTTTAATAAATGTTTTCAAAAGAGTCAGTTAATTGTATTTACCAGTGTAAACTGACGTATTTTCTTATAAACTGATTTGACAGGTACCTCTCGTAATAGGCTGGAGCTATTAGGTGTCATAAGAGGATCTTGCAAATCCATAGATACCTGAAGTCTGTTATATTGTTTCTATGTATTTTCATGATCCGCCTGTGGATCTTATTACATTCCAGTCTGTATATTCTTTTGTCGAACACTCAGACATTATGGTTTGTAATAGTTTATTCACCAAGCCTTCCGCTGTGCTATTATATTGTGTATATTGACTATGATGATATCAACTACGTCACGATACTCCCCGCCAGGCCCACGGGTATTACGTGGAAATATCTGGGTGTGACAGGTTGGTATCAGAGCCAACATTGAGTGAATTAAACACTAACCTTTTGTGTTTAATCTCAATGACACAATAAGCACATTCCTTAGACTTCCGAGTCTAGGCTAATGACCTAGGATTTATTCTTAACTTTCCTTTTATTGTTTATATTATATCTACTTGTTTTGACAGGTTACCAATTGGAAAATGCCGCCACGAGTGAGAGGCAAAGGAAAAGGACCCATGCGAGGAGGGCCATCAGGCCACGCGGGACCCTCCCACCGACGTACCCCATCCGATTCGCTCTCTGGCTCTGACTCATGGGACCATTGGAGTCATAGCTTCGAGCCAGCAAGGCATTCTGTCTCACTAGGATCCTCACCATCCGACCCTCCATACTTTGGGTTACCCATTCCCATTGAACCCCAACATTCCTATCATTCGCAGGGATCACATCACTCGAACCAATCACACCACTCCTTTAACTCCCATCCATTTCATCACTCGGATTCTACCTACTCTCCAACTCAGTTTAATTCCAATGCTTACGTCAACGACTTTTTGGGTTTCAATCCTCTTGGACCTGAGGATCATTTCTCTCAGGAGATGGAAATGGACGACGACCCAGACCCTAAATTGCAAACCGGAACACCGGGCCACCCTATTAGCATCTCGAGTGGTTCACCATATCAAGGATCACCGTACCGAGGGCCTGATTCGTATGCTGAGAAAATGGCTCAGTATGATTGGTTCTTTAACCCTTCATACCACAACTCCCCGGCCCAACCTCCTTTGGTTGAACCACAGCTTCAAGCTGTTACCCCACCACCTTTACCAGTTGAGGAACCACCTCAACAGCCTCACGAGCCACCAAGGCGAAGGAGAAATGCTCGAATGTCTGTACGTGGGGGACCACGGTTCGCATCCCCTCATGGTTCAAGTTCTTACCCTCCTATTCCAGAGGACCCCCAAATGGGTGGACCCTCTCACACAGTGCCGGAAGTCAACCCTCCGCCAGTTTCTCATGCACCACTGCAGCTGCCGTTAGGTTTTGACAACCCGATCTCGACATACCCAGGTTCATCTGGGTATAATCCATCTGGATACCCATCAGATTATGGAAACGATGACCCATACCTTACAGCTGCTCAGTACAATGCACTTTATCCTTCTTCTTACCCTCCAGTTTACCCAACTGGATATCTGGCTCAGGGATACCAATACCCACTTTACCAGCAACCTCCTCCTCAAAAACAGGAACAAACTCAGGAGATTTTACAGAGGTTAGACCGGGTTGAACATGAAGCCAGTGAAACTAAGAAGAAGCATAATGGTTTTCTCAAAGGTCTTGCTAACCTTATTAAAGGCAAGACGAAGTAGGTAGTTGTTGTTGTTTTGTCTTGTATTGTCTTTCAATAAGTCCCTGCGAGGACATTTTCTTTATTTTCAGTACCAAGTCCCTGCGTGGACTTACTTTTATTTCTGTAGCCCTTGCGTGGGCAGTATGTTGTTTTCAAGTCCTGTTTAGGGCATCGTTGTACTAGTTTCGTGATTCAATAAAGTTATTTTTGACTTTTAAATATGTATTTTATTACATCATGCTATATCATTTTAAATTTGATTGATCTGCCAAAGAAATTCTTAGAGGTATAACCTAGCCAAAATATTAAATGGCTATGATGGTACAACCTTTTTAAGACAATAAATCTCTGTTAACATCTGAAAATATGTTAACATTCCTGGCTGTGTGGTACGAGAAACCACACAAGCTTCCAAATGTACTTGGATTCTTCCAAGTCACTTATATATAGCCTATGTGATAAATGTAAAT
Organism: Helianthus tuberosus; assembly: GCA_030545235.1. Classification (NCBI taxonomy): domain Eukaryota; kingdom Viridiplantae; phylum Streptophyta; class Magnoliopsida; order Asterales; family Asteraceae; genus Helianthus; species Helianthus tuberosus. The sequence goes on along the minus strand of CM060356.1, from coordinate 120,358,725 downwards.
CATGGCTAATAAACATCAATATGATATATACACCAAAACATCCATTTTGAAATGTATGCCTATGAGCAAAGGTGTAATAAAGACAATGAAAAGTTTTATTTATAAACTTCTTATCAGAAAGGCGATGAACTTTGTTCGACCCTTAAAAAGAGATCACTGATCCAGGAGATCAATGATTATAATTTTCCTTGTGACAAGGCTTTTGTGCCATCTAAATGTCCTTCGAGACAAGCCTCGTGCTATATAAAAATGTCTTTCATGACATTGATAGTTGTGATTCATATCCCCTGTCTAATAATTATCAAGGATTATATCATATTAATTGCTTATAATGGTTCTGTTATAACCTAGGCAAATCATGATTTAATTAATCTTTATTTTAGATGATCTATATGGCTTAATCATACCATGACCATCTAATCATCAATGTGATGATTCATTATATAATTTAAATATATCATTATTGTTTAATATAGTATTCAAAAATGGCTGGCTCGGATGAAGCAAACAGTCATCCCGCAGAAGGAAACAACACCAGGATTAATATCACTGGTGCCGAACTGCAAGCAATGATAACCGCAACAGTCGCTCAGGCTGTGGATGCTAAATTTAAAGAGCCAAGTATTGTTCGGTCTCAAACTCATTCAAGATCCCATTCTCAATCTCATACTCATAAGAAAAGTGAGTCTCAGCACTCATCTAATCAGGGTAGTGAGCCAAAGAGGCAGATTGTCCTCGAGCCGACTCCCAGGTACACCAAGGGTTATACCTATAAGTACTTTGTCTCCTATAAACCGAGGGATTTTACAGGAGAAAAGGGAGCAATCGATTGCATGAAATGGTTGGACGAGATGGAGACTATGATAGACATCAGCGGATGTGCTAAAGAGGATATAGTGAAGTTTGTATCACAATCCTTCAAGGGCGATGCCCTCACTTGGTGGGAAGCATTAGTGCAAGCCACTGGGAAGGTTCCTTTGTACAATCTTTCATGGAACAAGTTTGTTGATTTGGTTAAGGACACCTATTGTCCTCAGCACGAAGTCGAGCGGATAGAGACTGATTTCCTCACCTTAGTGATGAAGGATCTTGATTGTAGATCCTACGTGACTAGCTTCAATTCAATGTCAAGGCTTGTGCCATACCTAGTTACTCCTGAACCCAAACGAATTGCGCGTTTCATCAGTGGTTTGTCCCCCGAAGTAAAAGGGAATGTTAAGGCTTCTAAGCCAGCCACTTATAGATCTGTTGTGGATCTATCTTTATCCCTCACTCTTGATGTTGTGAGGAGTAGGGCAAAGAAAGCCACTGATGATGGGAAGAGGAAGAGAGAGGAAGACAAGTCTCCTCAGTCAAACAAGAAGAACAAGGGGAACTTTGGTTCAAAGAAAGGGCAGTTCAATGACAAGCCCAGATGCAAAACCTGCAATAAAAGGCACTTTGGAAAGTGCAACCAAGAACCACAGGCCAAACCATGTGGGATCTGTAAAAAGAAAGGGCACAAGTCTGTTGAGTGCCGAAATATAAAGGATGCAACCTGCTACGGTTGCAATGAAAAGGGGCACATTAAGACCAATTGCCCCAAGAATGTTAAGAAGCCCGAGGAGGCAAAGAAAAACAATGCGAGAGTTTTTAAGATGAACGCGAGGGAAGCGGTGAACTACGAGAATGTCATAACAGGTACCTTCCGCATCAATAATAATTATGCTAGAGTCTTATTTGATTCCGGTGCTGATAAGTCTTTTGTAGACCATAAGTTCTGTAAGTTATTAAATTTGCGTATTAAGACTCTAGTCATAAAATATGAGGTAGAGCTTGCCGATGGTACCTTAGAAACAGCTTCAACTCTTCTTGATGGATGCTCTATATCCATTAAGAATCATTTTATCCCGCGATCCCTCTTGCCAATGAAATTGGCTGGGTTTGATATAGTTTTAGGCATGGATTGGTTGTCGCATAACCAAGCCCAAATTGCTTGTGATAAAAAGCTAGTTATTATCAAAACCCCTTCTGGTGAATCTGTCACTATTCAAGGAGATACGCAATATGGGTTGCCCAGCAACGTGTCAATTCTCAAGGTATCGCAGTGTTTGAAAAGCGGATGTGTCATCTACATGTCACAAGTGACTATGAATGATCCGAAGCCTAAAATTGAAGACATCCCAATCATTTCTGAATATCCTGATGTCTTCCCTGATGAGTTACCTGGATTACCTCCTGAGAGGCAAGTAGAGTTCAGGATAGACATTCTCCCAGGATCAGCACCTATTGCACGAGCTCCTTATCATCTAGCGCCTACTAAAATGAAAGAGCTCAGAACTCAATTAGACGACTTACTGGAAAAAGGCTTCATTCAGCCCAGCTCTTCGCCTTGGGGAGCTCCAATACTATTCGTGAAGAAGAAGGACGGATCAATGCGCTTATGCATTGATTACCGTGAATTGAATAAGGTAATGATCAAGAATCGTTATCCTCTGCCCAGGATCGATGATGTATTCGATCAACTCCAAGGGGCGAGTTATTTCTCGAAGATTGATTTGAGATCTGGGTATCATCAACTCAAGGTCCGAACTGAAGATGTACCTAAGATAGCATTCGGAATGAGGTATGGACATTTCGAGTTTTTAGTGATGCCTTTTGGACTCACTAATGCGCCAGCAGCCTTCATGGACCTCATGAATAGAGTCTGAAAACCATACTTGGATAAGTTTGTCATTGTCTTTATAGATGACATACTTATCTATTCTTGTAGCCAAGTTGATCATGAGAAACACCTTCGGTGTATCTTAGGATTGCTTCGACAGGAGAAGCTGTATGCTAAATTCTCCAAATGCGAGTTCTGGCTTCGCGAAGTCCAATTCCTTGGACATGTTGTTAGTGAACGTGGAATCCAAGTTGATCCTGCCAAAATAGAAGCCATTATGAATTGGGAAGCACCCAAGACGCCTACGGAAATTCGCAGTTTTCTGGGTTTAGCTGGATATTATAGAAGATTCATTGAGAACTTCTCGAGAATAGCTGCGCCATTAACTTCCTTGACCCGTAAGAATGTGAAATTTGATTGGGGTCCAAAGCAACAAGAATCTTTCGAGATTCTTAAGCAAAAGTTGAGCAATGCTCCAGTGTTAACCTTACCCGAAGGAATTGAAGATTTTGTCGTATATTGTGATGCTTCACACACCGGCATGGGATGTGTACTTATGCAGCGTGGCAAGGTGATTGCCTATGCATCACGACAACTGAAGGTGCATGAGAAGAATTACACCACCCATGATTTGGAATTGGGTGCCGTTGTATTCGCACTTAAGTTATGGAGACATTATCTATTTGGAACAAAATGTGTGATCTATTCAGATCACAAGAGTCTCCAACACTTGTTCAATCAAAAAGAGCTCAATATGAGACAGCGTCGTTGGATGGAAACTCTAAATGACTATGATTGCGAGATTCGCTACCATCCGGGTAAAGCGAATGTGGTGCCGACGCTTTAAGCCGAAAGGAAAGAGTTAAACCAATCAGGATCAATGCCAAGAGCATTGAATTAAAGAATAGTTTGAATGAAAGACTATTAGTTGCACAGAAAGATGTTGTTTTAGAAGTTAACTTTCCAAACGAAAAGTTAGGTGTAACTGCTGAGCAGTTAGCACCTGGAAAGGATGGAATCCTCAGAATGAATGGAAGAATTTGGGTTCCCATTCATGGAGGACTTCGAAATGTAATCCTCCAGGAAGCTCACAACTCCAAATATTCAGTTCACCCTGGAGGTGACAAGATGTATCAGGATTTGAAAGATAATTATTGGTGGATAGGGTTGAAGAAATCTATTGCCACCCATGTAGCTAAATGCTTGACCTATGCTCAGATTAAAGCAGAGCATCAAAAACCATCGGGTCTGCTTCAGCAGCCAGAACTTCCTACATGGAAGTGGGAAATGGTAACTATGGACTTTATAACTAAGTTACCTAAGACAAGGCACAGAAATGATACCATATGGGTTATAGTTGATCGACTAACTAAGTCAGCACATTTCTTACCCATCAAGGAAACTCATAGCTCCGACAAGATAGCCCAGTTGTATGTGGATAAGATTGTATCCCTTCATGGAGTACCGGTGTCTATTATCTCTGATAGAGATACTAGGTACACCTCTCACTTTTGGAAAAGTTTCCAACAATCTTTGGGCACTTGTTTGAATTTCAGCACTGCTTACCATCCTCAGATAGATGGACAGAGTGAGCGTATAATTCAAACACTGGAAGACATGCTTCGTGCGTGTGTTATTGATTTAGGTGGTAATTGGGATGACCACCTACCCTTGATCGAGTTCTCCTATAACAATAGCTACCATACAAGCATTCAGGCTGTGCCTTTTGAGGCATTATATGGTAGGAAATGCAGAACGCCTGTTTGTTGGGCAGAAGTAGGAGAAGCTCAGTTATCAGGAACTGATATAGTCCTTAAAACAACTGACAAAATTGTCCAGATTCGTGATCACCTGAAAGCTGCCAGGGATAGGCAGAAAAGTTATGCTGACAAAAGGCGAAAACCTCTAAAGTTTGAGATTGGTGACAAAGTCTTACTGAAAGTATCACCATGGAAAGGTGTAATGCGCTTTGGTAAGAAGGGCAAGCTAAGCCCTAGATATATAGCACCATTCAAAATTAATGAATGTGTCGGCAGTGTAGCTTATAAGCTAAACTTGCCTGAGGAGCTGAGTGGAATCCATAATGTGTTCCACATCTGTAATCTCAAGAAGTGTCTAGCTGATGAATCACTAGCCATGTCTCATAAAGACGTACAGATTGATGAAAGCCTGAGATTTGTTGAAAGACCTATATCGATCGAGGATCGTCAGGTTAAAAAGCTTCGAAGGAAGCATGTGCCTATAGAAAAGGTCAAATGGGATGCTCGCAGAGGTCCCGAATATACGTGGGAAGTTGAGTCCACTATGCGACAGAAGTTCCCTCACTTATTCCAATAAATCTCGGGGTTGAGATTTCTTTTAAGGGGATGAGGATGTAACACCACGTAAAAACGTGCCCAATTATGTAAAGACACGTGTCCTAAACTCTAAACATGAGAAAGATTTAGTTTGAAGGACTAAAGTTGTCAAACAGTGAAACTATGTGTTTGGAGGGACTAAAAGTGTCAACATGCCAAACTTGAGCCTCTGAATGACCATACATGATGAATATATTCTTAATCGAGAGATTTATTGGATATAAGAAGCCGTTTGTGAAAATAATCTGAAGATTATAAAACTACGAGGGTTAAACCTGTCAACATGTTAATTCTGACCTCTGAGTGACCTTTTAATGAACCCGAGGCTTCGAAATATTCAAATATACTCTCAAGAATAAGTGGCATAAATTTCACGCGGTTTCGAGATCGTTAAGCATGTTTTCAAGACTTTGGGCTATAAGTGTCAACTTGATGAAACTTGCATTTATAGTGATATTTAACGAAACCAAGCCTAACAAAGTTTGTTTATATATCCTTGAACCTCAACAAACTAACTACAAGGGCCTTACTTGTCAAAAAGAAGGTTAAATAGGGTTTAAAACCACCAGGGACTGATTCTGCCAGCTTTAAAACTTGTTTAACCTGTTTCCCGGTTCCAGGCGGGCCGCGTAAGCCCAAGCAGACATCTTACGCGGGCCGCGTAAGAGTCTCCAGCGCAGAAAAGGGCTGCCAGGTGCGGGTTTCAGCTTCTTAACCGACTTACTCTCATTTGTATCGATTCTATGGGCTCTCAAACGGTTTTATAAATCAACTAGGACACCTGGGGTGATCCTAGGATGTTCCATAACAGCTGGAAGTGATCTATGATCTTGGAAACTAGTATATAAGTGGCACTAGTATTGTGTTCTTGGCACTTCATTTGCAACAATCATCAAAAGGACTTGTCTCTGGAGCTTGCAAGGATCAAGAGAGGGATTTCAAGTGTAGAAAAGATAGCAAGGACCATTAGTAAGAGTCTTATTACTTGCTTAGTCGTTTTAATTAGCTTAATTACCGAAAAGTCAAACATATCGTAATTTAGCTTTGACTTTCGAATTAATCACAAATGGTTCAGCCACTGATCAAAATGAAAGTGGTTATGGAACCATATTAATGTAGGTGATTAACCCCTAAAAGGGCACCTCCTAATTATTCCGTTTGACTAGTCAATTGTCAGGTCAAACTAGTTTGACAAAAAGTCAAACTGGACATAATGTTTGAAAATGATTAAAATTAATAAAACAGAAGTTCTAAATTATATTTTAACATTCTAATGACTTGGTAATTATTATTAGAACATGTTTTATCAGTCCTAACCCGACAATTATTAGTCTAAGATCAGTTTATAACCGAAAGTCGCAAAAGCTTGACTTTTGCTTTGACTTTCAGTTCTGACCCGTTCAAGCTTAATTCTCCCATGTTTTAAGCTTCCATTAGGACCACATTACTCAGTAGTATAACCCTCTGGAGTTATAGTACATGGTTCCTAGTGGTTTGAATTATATGCACTTGATCGTTAATATGCTTATAAATGCCATAAACGCCCTTTTGACACACAACTGAGATTTTTAGCAATGTAAATGAACAAAAACCTTTACTACTGATATTTAGACTTGTCCCGAAAATTTGACATCAGTTTGAGGTCTAGATTAAGAGTTATGCTCAATAGCGTAATTAGAAAGCTTTTTATTAATTAAATGGCGTAATTAGCATATAGCCTATTTAAACCCAAATTTTGATACCAAACTTTTTACCTACTGATATAAAATAATATTTTGGGATTTTTGAAGACTTTTATTTATTTTTAGGCTGAGCATAACATAGAGTTATAGCTTTGATTCGGTAATTGTCGGTTTTACCCTTTTCATGCATAAAATGAGTTTTACATAACATTTTGATACCAAACTTTTTGCTACTGATTTTATTTGATAAATAAAATATTTTGAACTTTATAAACTAATCAAAAACTCAGATTTCCTATTTTAACCCGATAATCGCTTAAAACCGACTTTTACGCGTTTAAAGCGCATAGTATGAGTTAAAACTATTTTTGGCACATAAAACTTATTACCTACTGATGTTTTAAGTTAATTTATGTATTTAAACAGTAAACCAATGTTTTAAACTCAGAACTCAAATTTTGACCTTTAAAGCTTATGTGAAATTACCAAAATACCCCTACGGTGCATAGTTTGATTATAAAAGATAAATTTCACATATATGTTATACCCTACTGTTATAACTTATAAAAATACATATTTTTACTGAGTACATCAGACCTGAAACTCAGATTAGTATTTAAACTCTTTTATAAGCATTAAAAAATACCAAAATGCCCTCATGGGACTTAACTTGGTTTAAATTACTTTTTGTTTAAATTACTTTTTGTTTAAATTACTTTTTGGGCATATATGTTAACATCCTACTGATGTATTAACATATTTTAAGCATAATAACAATTAAGATCTGTATATAATTTAATTGGTTACCCGTTACGCGGTTATGCGCTCGGATCGGTTTATGTGACTAGTTTACGTAAAATAGCCGAAACGGGCTTAACCTTATCATTAAATTCTCAAATTCCAGAATGTATGTTTAGTCTACCCATATTATACAAGTATCCAAGCTTGTCGGGTCTAAACCATATTCTATTCCGGTCTCCGCTTAATCTAGCGTTTAGAACCGTAAAGTTTCTTTCTAGCTAACCGGTCTAAGTCCTTGACTTAACTAAAGGCCCGTTAGCACCCTAATAGGTTATTAAACCTTCTATACAGATTAAGTAGCATCCAGTAGAAGGTATCTTCATACAGCTTTAGGATTTACGGCTGAGTTACTTTCACCTTTGAGCTTAGGTAAATACTTTTAACTTATTTTCCCTTATACGGGCTTGGGATATGGTATTATAATAATACCACTTGGTCGGGTATGAAATCATTTTATCGGATTGTGATTAATAAATTTACATAACCCATTTTAATCTGTCTTGTTTGATAACATAAGCATTGGGGGTTAATTCGACCGTGTCCTAGATATCATCGGCTCATTTCATTTGAAAATGGCTACGACCTATGCACATGGTGTAGGCATACACCTGACAGATGCAAATGCTAAAATATAAACCCACATGTTGGGGATAACTCCTTTGTGGGTTCTATAAGTGGTGAGTCGGTTAATCACGACCGGCTTCCAACCGGCCCCAATCGTGAGACAAACATGTAAAATCTGTATACAAGATTATATTTAAATAATTGTCTCAAGTTATAAAAGATTTGTGCCATGTGCACTTAAATCAATTTTCATAAATGTTTTCAAAAGAGTCAGTTAATTGTATTTACCAGTGTAAACTGACGTATTTTCTTAAAGACTGATTTGACAGGTACCTCTCGTAATAGGCTGGAGCTATTAGGTGTCATAAGAGGATCTTGCAAATCCATAGATACCTGAAGTCTGTTATATTGTTTCTTTGTATTTTCATGATCCGCCTGTGGATCTTATTACATTCCAGTCTGTATATTCTTTTGTCGAACACTCAGACATTATGGTTTGTAATAGTTTATTCACCAAGCCTTCTGTCACACCCCAACCAATGGCGGAAACATCGGGATGAGACGAAGTGTGAAGATTGCAAGAGACTTCATAACACTAGTGTCACGATAATTAAATAATTCTCATTTCATTTCATTACTTCAAATTGTCAACATTACATAAACTCAAATAACAACAAGTTCGAAAGAAATACATAACATCATAATCAAAATTGATACAACATTTAAACCTAAACGTCTATATGTGTATCTAGGCATCAATGCTACTTCATTTCATAGCATCATCATCATCAACCTGTAACATGTTAAAATAAAGTTCAATGCAAAAGCAAAGGCGAGTACACAAGGTTTAAATAGTATAGCATAAGTATAAAGCATTTTACTCGAATCCACATGGCAATTTGTATACAAGGTAACTAGCATGCATAACATTACGTCTAAACCTAAAGTGTCCACTAGTATTTAGGATCCCTCGCCACAAAAGTGACGAGACCGTATAGTATAATGACTTAACAAACCCCCGTCGGGTGGTGTGCTACTCCTATAGCGCTATAATTGTTAAGCGAGGGTATAACATAGTAATGGCATAAAGCATGTATTATCAAGCATAACAAGTAGCATGTATATCGGATTGAGTTCACAAAGTACGTTTAAGTGTGTGTAAGTGAAATTTTTGTATGGTAACATGTTACAACCCAAAAGTGGTTTGAAATGTAAATGGGTCGAGTGTACTCACGGTTTTGCAAGCTTTCCTACTTGAATCCGTGAAGAGTTGGTTGATGGAGGGAACACCAAGTTATCCTACAAGAGGAAAATCAAGGTGTATGAGTAATTTGGAAGAATGATGGGATATTCGGACTTAAGATTCAAAGAATGACAAAGTAAATATTATGAAAATATTCACTATGGTATTAGCACCTGTCTTGACACTATAGTAATCCCTAAGGATTGTATGTGATTTCATAGGTTCAAGACCTATTAGAATCGTGACAAGGAACTACACACATAGTGATAAACTTATTAACTTGGTAGAGGATTTATATAATCACTACCAAGGGTTCGGTTTTAAGGTTTATTATTGTAGTCATATCATATACATAATAATATATTTAGTCATGTAGGAGGCGGGAGGTTGAACCTTCCACTTTGGTACCTCTTGGTGTCATATAAGTCAAGTAGGAGGTGGGAGGTGAAATACTCCACTTTGGTACCTCGTGTAATGTATTATCATATAGGTCATGTAGGAGGTAGGAAGACGAATCTCCCATTTAGGAACCTCATAGATATGTACAAGAAATGATACAACTAACTAAGCAAAACATCAAGTGATGTGTGGACTTGTATGTAGGTTAGCCTAGGCTAACCAAGTAGTCACTCCATCTTCAAGTTCAAGACTTGACACCACTTATGAGTTAAGAACTCGATTAAAACAGAAAGTTTAGAGTGTTTAGACACTCACATTAATTGTAAAACAACCTTGGTTTGGCTTTACTAATCATACACTTGATTAGAAGCATAAGAACATAAGTTTGTTTGAAGTATACAAGAGTTTAAGAAAGTTTTAAAACACAACAGAAAGTTTATGGACACTTTTAGGGCATTTCCAGGTCTGATTTCTCCAAGGAGAGATCAAGGAATCAAACCTAAAGATTATCCAAGCATTTAGAAAGAAGAATCAAGTGATTTGGTTGAGTTTTGAGCAAGTTATGCTCACTTTTGTAAGGAGGTATGAATCTGTCCAAATTTCTGATTTGCAAGAGCTTTGAGAGTGATTTTGTAGAGATTAGAGAGTTGTGAAAGCGTATTTACAGGGGATGAGTTTAAGGTTGGATTGGAGGAGTAATTAATGGTAATTAGGTGATGGTTAGCAATAAAAAAAAGAAAAGCCAATTAACACAGCCTCCAAAGCTGCGGTCGTATGGCTGATTTCAGCCATTAATCTTACTCTTTTTTTTTTGTTTTAATAGTTAATTGATGTATACAAGTGGTGGCATTATAGAGTGTTATTAAAGTAACCAAACTATGATATATAATGTGAATTTAGAATGTGTAAATTAAGTTAAAACAAACCCACTAATAGCAGCCATATGCTGCGTTCGGTTATTGGCTGCCATCACTAAGTTCCTTTATTTTTTTGTTTTGGTGACAAGTTAGACATAATGTATTATATATTATGTTAGGTTTTAGTTACCCTTGTAATTAATTATTACATATCATTTGTCTAGTTGTTTAAACAAAAGAAAAAGGACACTTATTTTATTTTCATGAAATTTTACGTTAGTATACTAATAATATATTATTAGAGTTATTATTATTATAATTATTATTATTATTATTATTATTATTATTATTATTATTATTATTATTATTATTACTATTACATTATCATTATTATGATATTATTATCATAATTTAATCACGTATTTAATAGTTACTAAGCATGTATAAGTTATGAGTACCAGTATGTCGGGTATCGGTTGCGCGTATGCATGCGAGATTGGTAACATATAACCCGAGTATTGCAACACGTATAAGCATGTGTAAAAATAGAATTTCATTACGATCGAAGTCTCGGTTTTACAACGGTTACAAAGAAAGAACGATTACAAGAGTACAAGGTTTCCAAAAATGGAAGTACAAACAAGACTTGCTAAAAACGGAAAGTATAAATAAGCAGGGCGTTACAGTCTTCCCTCCTTTAGGGAATTTCGTCCCGAAATTGAGGAAGACTTAGGGAAAATATGTGGATACTTCGTCTTCATATCACTCTCGAGTTCCCAAGTAAATTCAGCGCCACGTTTTCCTTCCCATCGAACCTTGACAATAGGAATTCGATTGCGCCTCAATTGCTTGGCTCCTCGGTCCATGATTTCGACCGGTTTTTCCACAAAGTGAAGCGTTTCGTTGACTTGCAAGTCTTCGAGAGGAACGTGTAGTCCTTCGTCAGCTAGACACTTCTTCAAGTTGGATACGTGGAAGACAGGGTGTACATTGTTGAGTTCTTTAGGCAGGTCCAGTCTATATGCAACCTTGCCAATCCTTTCGAGAATTCTGAAAGGACCTACGTAGCGAGGTGCGAGTTTCCCTCTCTTGCCAAATCGAACCACGCCCTTCCAAGGGGACACCTTGAGAAGCACGTAGTCACCTATCTCGAATTCCATGGGTTTGCGACCCTTATCGGCGTAGCTCTTTTGTCGGCTCCTGGCTTTCAGTAAGTTGTCTCGAACCTGTAAAATCTTGTCCGTCGTCTCTTGTATGAGCTCGGGACCAGTGATTTAAGCTTCACCAATCTCGTGCCAACAAATAGGCGATCGGCACTTGCGACCATACAATGCTTCGAAAGGTGCCATTTGAATACTCGTGTGATAACTGTTATTGTACGAGAATTCGACCAAAGGCAAGTGTGTATCCCAGTTGCCACCAAAATCTATTACGCATGAACGAAGCATATCCTCTAAGGTTTGGATAGTACGCTCGGTTTGACCGTCTGTCTGAGGATGGAAGGCAGTGCTAAGGTTAAGTTCAGTACCCATAGCAGATTGAAAAGTTTGCCAAAGGCGAGACGTAAAACGAGCATCACGATCGGAAACGATCTCAATGGGAATACCATGATGACAGATTATCTCATTAGTGTAGACTTTAGCCAATTTCTCGACTTTGAAATCTTCACGAATGGGGAGGAAGTGAGCTGATTTGGTCAATCGATCTACGATCACCCAAATACTATCATGACCAGAAGAAGTGCGTGGAAGCTTAGTGATGAAATCCATGGCAATGCTTTCCCATTTCCAGATAGGGATTCTTGGTTGTTCGAGTAAGCCAGAGGGACGTTGATGCTCAGCTTTCACTTTTGAACACGTGAGACATTTCGAGATGAACGTGGCTATATCTTTCTTCATTCCAGGCCACCAATAGGATGTACGCATATCATGGTACATCTTGTCGGCACCAGGGTGAATAGAATACTCCGTATTATGAGCCTCCTTCATCAGGAACTTTCGAAGGTTATCACGATTAGGAATCCAGATACGGTTGAGATAGTATAAAATACCATCGGGTTTGGACACGAGGCTTTCTTCAGCACCACATTGCATCTCGTTGTAGAGGTTACCCTCGTTAACGGATGAATATTGAGCGTTGCGTATGCGATTCTGAAGATCGTGGACGAGTTGGAAGCAACGGATACTTTTGACATGAGTTTTACGACTAAGGGCGTCTGCTACTACATTCGCTTTACCTGGGTGGTATTTGATTTCGCAGTCGTAGTCGTTTAATAGTTCCACCCAACGACGTTGGCGCATGTTCAGTTCTTTTTGGTCAAAGATGTGTTGAAAGATCCTATGGTCGGTGAAGACCACAGACTTAGTACCATAAAGGTAGTGTCGCCAAATCTTCAATGCAAAAACAACTGCGCCAAGTTCAAGGTCGTGAGTAGTATAGTTTTTCTCATGTATTTTGAGTTGCCTTGACGCATAAGCGCTGACCTTGTCTCGTTGCATAAGCACACAACCAAGGCCAAGGCGGGAAGCATCGCAATATACGACGAAGTCGTCGTTTCCATCAGGAAGTGTGAGGATAGGAGCATTGCATAGCATGTCCTTGAGCGTTTGAAAGGACTTCTCTTGCTCGGGACCCCAAACAAAATGTTTCTCTTTTTGAGTCAAGGAGGTCAAAGGGACGGCGATTTTCGAAAAGTTGGAGATAAAGCGACGATAGTAACCAGCAAGACCAAGAAACGAACGAATTTCGGATGGAGATTTAGGTGTGACCCAATTCTTCACAGCTTCGATTTTAGCAGGGTCAACGTGAATACCAAGTTCGTTGACAGTATGACGAAGGAATTGAACCTCTTTTAACCAAAATTCACACTTGGAGAATTTGGCGTATAGATGTTCAGCACGAAGGAATTCAAGGATAAGACGCAAGTGTCGATTATGCTCTTCTTGTGTCTTGGAATAGATGAGAATATCGTCGATGAAAACGATCACGAAACGGTCCAAGTACGCTTTGCACACGCGGTTCATCAAATCCATGAATACAGCAGGCGCGTTGGTCAAACCAAAGGGCATGACCACGAACTCATAATGACCATAACGTGTACGGAAGGCGGTTTTAGGTACATCCTCCTCGAGGACTCAAAGTTGATGGTACCCCAAACGGAGATCGATCTTTGAGAAACAGGTCGCGCCTTGCAATTGATCAAAGAGGTCGTCGATGCGAGGAAGAGGGTATCGGTTCTTGACAGTAAGCTTATTGAGCTCACGATAGTCGACACACATACGAAATGACCCATCTTTCTTTTTGATAAACAAAACGGGAGCGCCCAAGGAGAAGTACTAGGGCGTATAAAGCCTTTATCAAGAAGCTCTTGAAGTTGACTTGAGAGCTCTTGCATCTCAGAGGGTGCTAAACGGTAAGGAGACTTAGCGACAGGCATAGCGCCAGGCACTAAATCGATGCGAAAATCGACAGAACGAGCAGGAGGCAGACCAGGAAGATCATCGGGAAAATCACGTACGACGGGAACGTCACTTATGCTTGGGCTTTTGTCCTTCTTTTCCACAATGTGGGCGAGAAAGGCGAAAGTACCCTTGCATAAGCATTTGTTCGCTTAGATACACGACATAAGCGTGAGACCTTGAGAAGGTTTCTCGCCATATACATGTAGAGAATCACCGTTTGGAAGGGGAAGGCGGATGAACTTTTCAGAACAAACAACTTCAGCACGAACTCGCCTAAGCCAGTCCATACCTACTATGACATCGAAACTACCCATTTGCATGGGTATGAGGTTAATCGAGAACGTATGGTCGTTTAGAATCAACAAACAATTGGAGAGAACAGAATCAACAGCGACGGTTTTACCATCAGCGACTTCGACAGCGAAAGATCTTGGCAATTTAGAGCGTTTACACTTGAGCAAAGACTCGAATTCTAACGACACAAAACTTTTATTGGCGCCAGTATCAAATAAGCATGAAGCATAAACATGGTTCACAAGGAACGTACCAGTAATGACGTCGTTCGTGTTTTGAGCTTGCGCAGTAGTGAGAAGAAAGGCTCGGCCTCGAGCGGGTTGCTGAGCCTGTTGTTGTTGCTGCTGTTGTTGCTGTGGTTGTTGTTGTCGCGGCTGGTTTCGTTGAGGATAGACATCTGCCATATGGTTGACATCACCACATTTATAACATGCCCGTACACGAGCGGCTTGGTTCCGAGCTTGATTGGGGGCAGGGTGTTGAGTTACCATAGCCTGATTTTGATCGGGCTTCTGGTTGTTGTGACAACGGTTGGCAAAATGCCCTAGTCTGTTACAGGTGGAGCATTTGTGACAGGGGGTGCCAGTAGGATGATGGTAAAAGCATTGGTTGCACTTGGGCCAAGACCAACGTAGTTTTCTTGTGGTCCAAGGGTTGTGGGATTAGCGGCGGGTACAGTTTGTAAAGGTTGTGGGTTTGGCGGAGTGACGACCGCACAATTTTGGCTTGAAGCCTTCCGCTTCTTGCCTTGGTTTTTCTTGGACGATTGGGAGGGAGAGGGCTCAACAGTGGCAGTGTCGGTGGTAGCTTGGTGTGCATTCTTCGCTAAAACCTTGTCATAGGTTCCATGGAGAACACAGTTGTTGTTAAGTTCGGTGGCTATACGAAAAGCATCTTCGATGGTTTGGGGACTAGCAGAAGCAAGGTGGTTTGTCAGGGATGGTGCAACACAACGAATGAATTTGGCTATGGTTTTTGGGGTGGTGTCGACTTGTCCAGGACAGAGGACACTGAGTTGTTTAAAGCGCGTGATCAGACCATCCATGTCACCCCCCTTCTGAGTAAGGTTCCAAAATTCGTTCTCCAACTTTTGGAGTTCGTGAGGAGGACAGAAGTGGTCATTCATAAGCTGCTTGAGGTCGCCCCAAGGCATAGCATGTGCAACCTCGTTTCCCCTCTTGTTGCGTTCTGTTGTCCACCATTCGAGTGCCTTTTCACGGAACACCCCAGTTGCGTTCAAGGTTCTTAGTTCATCAGGGCAACCACTTTGCAGGAAAGTAAGCTCGATCGCATCAAACCAATTCATCATGGCGGTAGCGCCATTTTTTCCAGTGAACTCTAAGGGTCTACATGCCATGAATTGCTTGAATTGGAAGGTCGATTTGGGTTTGTCTGCCTTTGAGTCGAGCGAGCCATGCGGTGAATCGGTGTTTGGCTGAATCTTGCTAAAAATGTCGGGTAGGACCTTAGCCATTTGCTTGGCCATGAATTTCATGCAATCCTTTTGTGACATGGTGTTGGAAGTCAAACCCTTCTTTGACTTGGTTTTCTTTGATGCACCGCTGGACGACATCTAAGGATGGAAAGAGAAGGAATGGATGAGACTTGATCATAAATTCAAAATAAGTTTGCAAGTTTTAAACATGTAAGTATGACGTATCATGTAAGGTTCACATAGTTAGCATGATTTCAACAACTATTCAACAAGTATAAACACGTATGAATGCATGAAAAGAGTATAAATTTAGTTTGTTCACGAGGATTATTATTGTTTTTGATTGCGCGAGACGTGCGAATTGTGTAACGGTTTTTGAAACGAACGAGGTACAAGTATAAAATCACATATAAATTGAATCACATAAAATAGAGGCTCATAAAACATAGGATTGTTTCGGGTAGAGAAACGTCGACTATTCCAAAGTGAATCGAAAGTCCTTTCAAATTAGAGAAACGTGCTTTGGCCTATAGGTAAGATACTCTCGTCGAGAAGCGATTAACGGTATCTTACCCTTCCAGTTACTACACGTCTCTAATCGATCGAAACAATCGAAACTTTGGCGAGAACGAAAATCGAGGAGTGGGACTCAATCGACAAGGTGCGGGTTTCACCCCTAACTTGACGATTTCGTACCCTAATGTGGTTAGTACTCGTCGGGTCAAAATATAATTTCGACACTTTGACGAGGGTCCACTAGAGTTTGAATTGGAAATTTCCCATTTAGATGTAGATTTCACTCCTAGCTTAATGGCGAAATTTCGTGCAAAATAAAGTGGGTTCACGCCTATTTTGGTAAACTCGTCTCTTTTGTATAAGAGTGTCTTCAAGTCTTCATGTGTATTGTGTAAAATGTCTTAGGAAAGACATCATGTAAATATTAAGACCAAAAGAAGAGAAAGAAGCAAAGTAGGGAGAATAACATTTTAAGCAAGTATCAAGAATGGTCAAAAATAAGGTTCCTACTATAGACTAGGTCGAATATGGCAATTCTACCTAATTCCCTATAGTTATGGCTCTGATACCAATCTGTCACACCCCAACCAATGGCGAAAACATCGGGATGAGATGAAGTGTGAAGATTGCAAGAGACTTCATAACACTAGTGTGACGATAATTAAATAATTCCCATTTCATTTCATAACTTCAAATTGTCAACATTACATAAACTCAAATAACAACAAGTTCGAAAGAAATACATAACAACATAATCAAAATTGATACAACATTTAAACCTAAACGTCTATATGTGTATCTAGGCATCAATGCTACTTCATTTCATAGCATCATCATCATCAACCTGTAACATGTTAAAATAAAGTTCAATGCAAAAGCAAAGGCGAGTATACAAGGTTTAAATAGTATAGCATAAGTATAAAGCATTTTACTCGAATCCACATGGAAATTTGTATACAAGGTAACTAGCATGCATAACATTATGTCTAAACCCAAAGTGTCCACTAGTATTTAGGATCCCTCGCCACAAAAGTGACAAGACCGTATAGTATAATGACTTAACAAACCCCCGTCGGGTGGTGTGCTACTCCTATAGCGCTATAATTGTTAAGCGAGGGTATAACATAGTAATGGCATAAAGCATGTATTATCAAGCATAACAAGTAGCATGTATATCGGATTGAGTTCACAAAGTACGTTTAAGTGTGTGTAAGTGAAATTTTTGTATGGTAACATGTTACAACCCAAAAGTGGTTTGAAATGTAAATGGGTCGAGTGTACTCACGGTTTTGCAAGCTTTCCTACTTGAATCCGTGAAGAGTTGGTTGATGGAGGGAACACCAAGTTATCCTACAAGAGGAAAATCAAGGTGTATGAGTAATTTGGAAGAATGATGGGATATTCGGACTTAAGATTCAAAGAATGACAAAGTAAATATTATGAAAATATTCACTATGGTATTAGCACCTGTCTTGACACTATAGTAATCCCTAAGGATTGTATGTGATTTCATAGGTTCAAGACCTATTAGAATCGTGACAAGGAACTACACACATAGTGATAAACTTATTAACTTGGTAGAGGATTTATATAATCACTACCAAGGGTTCGGTTTTAAGGTGTATTATTGTAGTCATATCATATACATAATAATATATTTAGTCATGTAGGAGGCGGGAGGTTGAACCTTCCACTTTGGTACCTCTTGGTGTCATATAAGTCAAGTAGGAGGTGGGAGGTGAAATACTCCACTTTGGTACCTCGTGTAATGTATTATCATATAGGTCATGTAGGAGGTAGGAAGACGAATCTCCCATTTAGGAACCTCATAGATATGTACAAGAAATGATACAACTAACTAAACAAAACATCAAGTGATGTGTGGACTTGTATGTAGGTTAGCCTAGGCTAACCAAGTAGTCACACCATCTTCAAGTTCAAGACTTGACACCACTTGTGAGTTAAGAACTCGATTAAAATAGAAAGTTTAGAGTGTTTAGACACTCACATTAAGTGTAAAACAACCTTGGTTTGGCTTTACTAATCATACACTTGATTAGAAGCATAAGAACACAAGTTTGTTTGAAGTATACAAGAGTTTAAGAAAGTTTTAAAACACAACAGAAAGTTTATGGACACTTTTAGGGCATTTCCAGGTCTGATGATCAAGGAATCAAACCCAAAGATTATCCAAGCATTTAGAAAGAAGAATCAAGTGATTTGGTTGAGTTTTGAGCAAGTTATGCTCACTTTTGTAAGGAGGTATGAATCTGTCCGAATTTCTGATTTGCAAGAGCTTTGAGAGTGATTTTGTAGAGATTAGAGAGTTGTGAAAGTGTATAAGGGCTTAGAGAAGGTATGTATTTATAGGGGATGAGTTTAAGGTTGGATTGGAGGAGTAATTAATGGTATTTAGGTGATGGTTAGCAATAAAAAAAAAGAAAAACAATTAACACAGCCTCCAAAGCTGCGGTCGTATGGCTGATTTCAACCATTAATCTTACTCTTTTTTTTGTTTTAATAGTTAATTGATGTATACAAGTGGTGGCATTATAGAGTGTTATTAAAGCAACCAAACTATGATAAATAATGTGAATTTAGAATGTGTAAATTAAGTTAAAACAAACCCACTAATAGCAGCCATATGCTGCGTTCGGTTATTGGCTGCCATCACTAAGTTCCTTTATTTTTTTGTTTTGGTGACAAGTTAGATATAATGTATTATATATTATGTTAGGTTTTAGTTACCCTTGTAATTAATTATTACATATCATTTGTCTAGTTGTTTAAACAAAAGAAAAAGGACACTTATTTTATTTTCATGAAATTTTACGTTAGTATACTAATAATATATTATTAGAGTTATTATTATTATAATTATAATAATAATTATTATTATTATTACTATTACATTATCATTATTATGATATTATTATCATAATTTAATCACGTATTTAATAGTTACTAAGCATGTATAAGTTATGAGTACCAGTATGTCGGGTATCGGTTGCGCGTATGCATGCGAGATTGGTAACGTATAACCCGAGTATTGCAACACGTATAAGCATGTGTAAAAATAGAATTTCATTACGATCGAAGTCTCGGTTTTACAACGGTTACAAAGAAAGAACGATTACAAGAGTACAAGGTTTCCAAAAATGGAAGTACAAACAAGACTTGCTAAAAACGGAAAGTATAAATAAGCAGGGCGTTACTCCTTCCGCTGTGCTATTATATTGTGTATATTGACTATGATGATATCAACTACGTCATGATACTCCCCGCCGGGCCCACCGGTAATACGTGGAAATATCGGGGTGTGACAATTTTGGGCAAGGGTAGTGTGACCATGTGTTCCCCTTTTTGATACGATACATTTGTAAAACATGTAACTGTATTTGTGGTCGATGATTAATGAAAGCTCAATCGTAATGTTCTCATTAAATACATGGTTGAAATTACTTGTTTATGCTATGATTGCATGCTTACTTGTTGTGATAAACACTATTATATACATACTACTTATTATGTACATAAGACCTGACCCATACAATCTTCTTTATAGAAGATGCCTAAGTTGCCCACATCAGAGGCAGAACTGCAAGAAAGTATTTCACAAGAAATCGCACAACATGAGGCCTTACGCTCTGAACACAGCGGATGTACCTCAGGAAATAACCCACCTCACGGCTGTACTTACAAGCAGTTCCTAGACTGCAAGCCTCTGAATTTTGACGGCACTGGAGGTGCTATAGCTTTCGTTAGATGGGCAAAGAAAACAGATTCCGTGCTGCGGATGAGCAAGTGTGCGCCAGAGCACCAGGCCACTTACATTTCTGGACTTTTCCTAGACGGAGCTCTATCACGGTGGAACCTTCAGGTTCAGACTCTGGGAGAGGAAGCTGCGTATGTTATGGCTTGGGATGAGATGAAAGAACTGATGCGCAAGAAGTACTGCTCGAGAGCTGAGATTCAGAAGCTGGAAACCGAGTTCTGGAATCTAAAGATGGATGGCCCGAAGATTGCTGAGTATGTACAGAGATTCCATGACCTGTCTCGCGTTGTCCCCTACATGGTAGAACTAGAGTTCAAGCGAATCTAGCGTTTCATTTGGGGATTGGCACCCCAAATCATAAGCATGGTGACGACGTCTAAGACTCCAACGATCACCGAGGACATTGATTTGAGTGTGACATTGACTGAAGAAGCGATTAGGCTGAATAAGTTTTCAATCTCTGATGGAAAGAAGAAGGAGACTCATGTTGAGTTATCAGGAGAGAACAAGAGGAAGTTCTCGAATTTCAAGAAGGGTAACCAAGGAAACAACAACGGTAGCAACAAGAAAAGAGATGCGAACCCACCAGCCGAAGCTAAGACCGGTACTGCGAGTTCGAAGAATAAGGGAAGAGGTTACATGGGCACCTTGCCTAAGTGTGGTGTGTGCCAGTTCCATCATGCTGGCCAGTGTAGGTTTAGGAAGTGTGAGAACTATGGAAAGAATGGTCATTCAAAGGAGACGTGCGGGGCTGGTAATAGTCGTGGAAATGGTGGCCAGAGAGGTAATGGAAATGGCAGTGGAAACAGTAACCGTGGTGGAAACGGCAATGGGAATCAGACTAGGAATCGTAACCAGGGAGGTTATGGAAATCGTGGTGGTTCTGGAAACCAAGCTGGTAATGGAAACCGCAACCAAAACACCAATAAGGGCGGTACTGGAAACAAGCAAGGATGCTTTAGTTGCGGAGATGTTAGGCATTTCAAGAGAGATTGCCCGAAGAACAACCAAGCCCAAGGAAGAGTCTTTAACACTGGAGCTAGGGAAGCTCGCCAGGATCCGAACGTAGTTACGGGTACGTTCCCTATCAACCAACACTTTGCATCTGTAGTGTTTGATAATGGTGCAGATTATAGCTTTGTATCCCTAGAATTTAAGAATATACTTAGGTTAGTAGCCAGTAAGCTAGATATTCCATACTCGATAGAACTAGCTAATGGAAAGCTAGTAGAAGCAAATGAAGTAATTAGAGGTTGTGTAATAGAGCTCGGAGAGCATGAGTTTACGCTTGATCTTCTGCCAGTCGAGTTGGGAAGCTTTGACGTGGTAGTTGGAATGGATTGGTTGTCGAGCAACCGAGCTGAGATCGTATGCCACGAGAAGATCATTCGCATCCCGATGGTGAATGGAGAGACGATTGTAGTGCATGGAGAGAAGCATGATACGCCTCTAAGGATTATCAGTTGTTTAAAAGCCCGGAAGTTTTTGCAGAAAGGATGTGTTGCCTTCTTGGCTCACATTGTTGATAAGGAAGCTGAAGAGCCGAAGCTAGAAAATATCCCGGTGGTGAGGGAATATCCTGAAGTCTTCCCCGAAGACTTGCCAGGATTGCCGCCCCAGCGACAAGTCGAATTCCATATTGACTTGGTTCCAGGCGCCGCACCTGTAGCCAAGGCGCCTTATCGACTTGCACCTTCCGAGATGCAGAGTTATCGACGCAACTTCACGAGCTTTTGGACAAGAGATTTATTAGACCAAACTTCTCGCCTTGGGGAGCTCCAATTCTGTTTGTTAGGATGAAGGACGGTAGTTTCCGCATGTGCATTGACTACCGAGAGTTGAATAAGTTGACTATCAAGAATCGGTACACCTTGCCGAGGATTGATGACCTCTTCGACCAACTTCAAGGTTCAAGTTACTACTCCAAGATCGATCTTCGATCAGGTTATCACCAGCTACGAATTGAAGAAGAGAGTATACCGAACACTGCTTTTAGAACTCGTTATGGATATTACAAGTTTCTAGTGATGTCGTTTGGTCTGACAAACGCGCCAGCAGTATTTATGGATTTGATGAACCAAGTTTGCAAGCCATATCTTGATAAATTCGTGATTGTATTTATCGATGAAAGGAAGAGCATGAAAAACACCTTAGAGCCATTTTAGAGCTGCTCAAGAAGGAGAAACTGTATGCAAAGTTCTCGAAGTGCGATTTCTGGTTGTGTGAGGTACAATTCCTCGGTCATGTAGTGAATAAGGATGGAATCCATGTGGATCCCACCAAGATCGAAGCACTTAAGAATTGGGACACTCCGAAGATGCCGACCGAGATCCGTCAGTTTCTAGGTTTAGCTGGGTACTACCGCAGATTCATCGAGGATTTTTCTAAAATCGCTCAACCGTTGACCTCCCTTACTCAAAAGGACAAGAAGTATGAATGGGGAGATAAACAAGAGGAAGCTTTTCAGTTGCTGAAGAACAAGCTTTGCGATGCACCTATTCTATCCCTACCCGAAGGCACCGATGACTTCGTGGTATATTATGACGCCTCGCGTCAGGGATTAGGCTGTGTGCTGATGCAGCGACAGAAGGTTATCGCTTATGCTTCGCGCCAGTTAAAAGTTCATGAGAAGAACTACACCACGCATGATTTGGAATTAGGTGCGGTGGTGTTTGCAATGAAGATTTGGCGACATTATTTGTATGGCACCCGATCCACGATCTTTACATATCACAAGAGCTTACAACACATATTCGATCAGAAAGAGCTTAATATGAGTCAGAGACGATGGGTTGAGTTATTAAACGATTATGATTGTGAAATCAAATATCACCCAGGAAAGGCGAATGTGGTGGCAGACGCCTTAAGTCAAAAAGAGAGGATTAAGCCCATAAGGGTTAGGGCTTTGGAGATGATCATTCAAACAGACCTCTCGTTGCGCATTCGTGCTGCACAGAGAGAAGCTCTCAAAAAAGGAAAACTTGAAGGATGAATATCTCCGTGGGATGGAGAACCAGTTGGTACCCAATGAGGAAGGAACATTGTGTTTCATGAGACGAATTTGGGTTCCCCTCTTTGGTGGTCTTAGAGATGTGATTTTTGATGAAGCTCACAAATCGAGGTACTCGATCCACCCAGGATCGGATAAGATGTACCAGGATTTGAAAGATTTCTACTGATGGGCAAGATTGAAAGGTGATGTTGCAACTTATGTTGGGAAATGTTTAACCTGTGCCAAAGTAAAGGCCGAGTATCAGAAGCCTTCAGGACTTTTACAGCAACCCGAGATACCCATGTGGAAGTGGGAGCAGATCTCGATGGATTTCATAACAAAGTTGCCAAAGACACCCAAAGGTCATGATACGATTTGGGTAATCGTAGACCGTCTGACAAAGTCTGCGCACTTTCTACCAATCAGGGAAAGGGATAACACAAGTAAGATAGCCGAGCTGTACCTAAGGGAGATAGTTGCACGTCATGGAGTGCCTATCTCAATCATATCTGATAGAGACGGTAGATTTGTGTCAAGGATTTGGTAATCTTTCCAAGAATCCTTTGGTTCACAGTTGAATTTGAGCACCGCATTTCACCCACAGACGGACGGCTAAAGTGAGAGAACGATTTAGACGCTTGAAGATATGTTACGAGCTTGTGTAATGGACTTGGGTGGCAGTTGGGACACTCACCTGCCCTTGGTCGAGTTCTCTTATAACAACAGCTACCATACAAGCATTCAAGCTGCACCGTTTGAAGCTCTCTAAGGACGAAAGTGTCGATCGCCGTTATGCTGGGTAGATGCAGGCGATAGACAGCTCGTTGGTCCCAAATGGGTTCAAGAGACGACAGATAAGATCATACAGATCCGAGAGCGCATTAAGGCGACTCGTGACCAACAGAAGAGCTATGCGGACCAGAGAAGGAAGCCTTTGGAATTTGAAGTGGGAGATATGGTTTTATTGAAAATCTCACCGTGGAAGGGTGTGGGACGCTTTGGGAAGCGTGGAAAGTTAAACCCATGATATATCGGACCGTTCAAAATCCTGGGGAGGATTGGTCCTGTAGCATATAAGTTGAAACTACTTGCAGAACTTAATGGTGTTCATGATACATTCCATGTATCTAATCTGAAGAAGAGTCCAACTCAAGAAACCTTGATCATACCTGTTGATAAAGTTCACATTGACGACACACTCCTGTCACTCCACTTTACCGAAGAACCTGTTGAGGTTACTGACAGGAAAGTTAACAAAACTCGGAGGATTAGTGTTAAGCTTGTTAAGGTTAGATGGAACGCACGTCATGGCCCAGAGTTTACTTGGGAGCGTGAGGACCGCATAAAAGCAAAGTATCCGCATTTGTTCCCTAACACCCCTGCAGCTAGTAGTAAAGCTTAAAATTTCGGGACGAAATTTTCTTAACAGGGGGAGAATGTGACAACTGTCAAAAATCCAGGTATCCGTACAATTAATTAACCATGATTAGTGCTTAATGACTGTGCTGAATTTGCAATTAACTGCTTTCTGATTACTGTCATATACATACATGTGCATCATACATTGTTTAATGTCATACCAATATTGCATGAAAGCTATATTGCCTCAATTGATGCATTAAGTACAGTTAGCACAATTATCTGATCAATCAGGAAAATGCTGATAGAACTCAGCACATAGACAGACAGTGCATTGAGACACACAATGAGCCAGAAACCAAGTACTACACTAGTATAGTGTGTAGGAAAGTAAGGATCACAAAACTGCCTTTCTAAGTGATAGTTAAAGTGCCGGAAAGTGCCTAAAACTCACCCAAAGTGCTGAATTCAGCAAAAATCAACATTTTAACAATCTAATATCATGCAGAAATATGGTTAAATGGTCCTGAATGCTTTCCTAAGTGTCGGTAAGTAAAGGTGTCACAAAAGGGTACATAAAGCACACTAAACTGCAAGTTTAGCACCTTAACGAACCAGTAACCAACCGAACAACCGGACACTACCCGAAACACCAAATTTACACTAGAAGCACTGTTTTAACATTTACAAGCTAGTTATGGTCCCCGAACATCATAACACCCTATAAATATCTAGTAACTAACATCACTAACTAATACTTGAATTTTTACCTTAAACTAACTAAACTAGTTAAACCTATCCTACTGCCCCCCCCCCCCCACCTAGTAATCGGCCATGCCCTCTACCATACTTCAAGATTTCATTCTAATATTAAATTGGATATGGTTCCCTTTTATTTGAAATAAAATCCAAGGGAAAATGAGAATGCATGGGTTATATATGTAACCATAAGCAATAAACTCTCATTCTCACACACACTAAAACACACACAAGTTCTCTACACCCCTTGGAGCTCTCAGGCGAGATCACCCACAACCATACACACCTTCATTCAATCTTTCTCATATATTCTACATACACACAAAGGTGTTAGAGGTCATACGAAGAAGCTAGGAGCTTGTGGAAGTTCAAGGACCTCTCTTGTTTGTTTTTATGCATCTTATTTCTTCACTTGATCATCCCTAGCCTTGTGCTAGTGGTAAGAGTCTTAATCTTGCTAGTTTACTCTTATTTTTAGTGGTTAAAAGAAGAAACATAATGATAATCATCAAGAACACTAAAGATCACAAGAAGTAAACTTGAACATAAGTATGTTTAATGAAGTAATCTTGATGAATTTGAGTTGTTATGCTTGTTGATCATTGATTGTTTGTAGAAATGATGTTGATCATCATAAGATCTTGCTAGATCATGATTAAAAACATAATCTAGCAAGATGTAAGAATAGAAATTGTTGTAGGATGAAGGATCATCCACACATAAAGCTTGAACTTGAAAGAAACATAATGTTTTCTTGAAAAATCATGATCAAGTAAGTTGTTAATCATATAGATCTAAGAATTTCATGAAGGATTTATAAAGAAACCAAGTTAAAAATAAAAGTTTCATTTGATCTTGGTTCTTACATGAACAAATCTTGTTTTTAGTGGTTAAACAAGTGTAAGAACACTTGTGTAACAAGAAGATTGCATAAAGAAATATTTTTAGAAAACATGATTTGAAGTTGTAAACCTCTAACTTCTTTAAAAATGAAGTTTTTAAAGAACTAATCACATTTCAAAGGGTAACAAGACTTACTAAGAACACTAGTAAGTTACTACAAATTTTTACAAATATTCAAGTTCATGAAGTAGTAGATTATTACTTGATGTTGGTAAAATTGGTAAGTGTAAGTTGTTTGTTGATGATTGTGAATTGATTATGTTGATTTTTACAAAATAAAATGATATGCTTGAAAGCATGGAAACCTCCATTTTTAGGGGAAACTATGGCAAAATTTTCTAAAAATATAAACACTTAGAAAAATTTTAAAAAAAAAATATTTACAAGTGTATTTTAAACCATAAATTTCCTACATAAACTTTGCCATAATTTGTGTTACAAAAATATAAATATTGGAGGTTGGTTTTCATAAATAAAAGTGACTAAATATGTATTTAGGAAATATATATTTAGAAGACACCATGTGTGTGATTGATTGTATACTTTGTGTATTAGTTATATTATTTTAGAACTTGGAATAATATAACACATCAAAATACCAAGAATTATCATCCGAAATATTACCAAAATTCCAAGGAATAAATATACACACTTACACAAAACATTGGTGAAACCGAACTATGTAATATAGGACTTACGAAATATTCCGGAAAATTTATTCACAAAGAATATTTTGGTAAATAATATTATGGACACCAAGGAAGTAAAAATATGATTTTTACAATTACTACAAGAATATATCATATTTTGACAAGAGAAAAATATATTACTTTTGGCAAGTATGAAATATATATTTTTCTTGAAATTTTTGGAAGATATATTATTTTTAAGAAATATATATTTTCTTACAAAAACATGAAATACAATATTCTTGGGAGAAATATATTTTTCTCAAATAAATATGAAACATATCATCTTTGGAAGAAAATGAGTTTAAATATATTTTCCAAGTTGGACTTGAAAATATATTATTTTTGAACTTATGAGAAAATACAAATATTTTTGTCAACGAAAAATTATAAATAATTTTTCTAAGTAAAACTCCCTAAAATATATATTTTGGAAATATATATTGGATCTTCATTAAAGATAATGTTCAGGAATAATTGATATGAAATTAAGTATAAGGATACTTAATGAATACAATAAAAATACGTATTCTCATATGTATAAATACACACCGGAATACGACCCCAAAACATGGCAAAAATACACATGTATAAGATACCCCATCCTTGGGAAGGAAATATAAGTATAAATACTTGAGTAGTATTAAGTTACAACAATATGGTTTAACAATTATTCTAAAATTTAATAAATATAATTTAAGTTAAAATACTAATTATTTTAACGAATAATTATATAACTTGGATTAATATCGAAGATACAAGGAAACGTAACTCAAAGACATTAATACTAAGTCAAGGCACGACCCGCTCGTCTAATAGACATTAGTACGTTGTAGGTAGTCGTGTACACCGGAAGAAGCTTGAGTTACTGTAACTGAAGACGCAAGACTGTGAGTTCGTGACCCCCTTTTCTTTGTACTGCTTTTAGTTTTATAACTTCGGGAGTGAAGTACATGTTACAACTGTTTACAAACGCTACTATTTGGTATGGTTAGCTAAGGAAGGGTACTGCTAGATCATGTGAGTGGTGGGTATGACGCTTAAGACCATTAATCCTCGTTGTAGGACCGAGGGACATGAGTGATAGATCTATTTGGGTGTAGCGAGCCCCGCCCATGTTGGACCAAGGTTTGGCTCATGGGTTGACTATGTCTTACAGCCGGAAGCCCGATGCAAAGTCTGCTAGGTTTGAGCCTTCCTGCATCACGTCACACATATTAATGGCCTTGCAAACCATTAATGATCTGTTTTTCCTTGTTGCTTTCATACCGAGATTTATAAACTTACATACATACTTACAATGATTTCAAAGGTTTATTCATACACACAAACAAACACACGAACTCGCTTAACTTTTGTTGATTTTTCAAAATACATGTATTTCAGGGAATTAGATGTGGATCTGGCGGGCGTTCGGAAGTTCCAAGTGTGGTTTAAGAATAAAAGATGTCATCCATGGTCTTAGGGTTTGGTCAGTGTGTCTTATTCCTGGACGAGGCACATCCACCAAAGCCTGATTTTATCTAGAGTCTTTTGGTGAGTCCTTCTGGAACTCAAAACAGTTCGTATGGTTTGTAAGATATGAATTTGAAGTCTATGTCTAAACAATGATGTTTGTGATTTTTTTTATACTTAATTAATGGATGACCATCTATGGTTTTTATCATATAGTTGTTGTTATAATTGAATGCATTGGTATTAAGAAAGTCACACCATAATCACGCTTCCGCAAAAGTCAGGGTGTGACAATTATATGTGGTGGAAAGAGCGATTCATTAACTGGGCCAAAGCTTATGTGCACGAAAGCTGGTTTTGTTTGGTTATAACAGGCCAGTCGATGATAAAAACGAAGAGATCCCACTTAAAAGCTTATCCTTGACGATAAAAAGAATTTTTCATACGAACAACGAATGATTGCTCTAATCCAACAGTCGATTAGAGATGATATCTTCGCATTGCTTAATCACGATGGCTTATCTAAATCTGTGTGGGAAGCTTTACGGGTTAAAGCTGAGGGTGGTAAACAAATAAAAAAGAACAAAATAGCTTTACTTAAAAAAGAATTTGATTTGTTTGATGGTATAAAAGGTAAATCAGTAAGGCAAATGATTGAAAGGTTCTGTCACCTTAAAATTGAACTCGATAGGTTTGGAATAACAAAAACCCGTGAAGAAATTATTGATAAAATCATTGAAGCGTTACCACGAGCTGATCAGTGGCAAACGTTTGTCTTTATTTTGAAAAATGATGTGTTGTATGATACGATTACTCTTGATGTTTTGATAGAAAATATAGAAAGTCATGAGCTTGAGCTGCAAAAGCAAAGCAAGATGAGCAGTTATTCGCATCAACAGAATGTCGGTCTTTACTACAAGGGAAGTGTACCTTCGGTGACAGTTAGTGAATCACCAAAGACTGCATACAGTGTTGAAAAGATGAAAGACTCACATAAAAGCTCATCAAGCTACAATCCAGGATATCATTCATCATCAACAACATCAAACTCTGAAGATTCTGAAGAAAATCTCTGCAACATCGCTTTAAAGCTAAAAAATTCTCCAGCAATGAGCATCAGTGCTGCTAGACAGCAAATGAGTTTTCTGGTATCGATTCTGGAATCATATGAAGGACTGGTGGCTGAGAAAATTGGAAATTCTGAGCTGACACAGGAAGATTACGACCAGATTGATCCAGAGGAGATGGAACTTATTGATCTAAGATGGTGTTTGGCAAGCTGCATTCGAAGAGCTCAGCGGTTCATGGAAATTACTGGTAGACAATCAATCGGTGGACCATCAACAAAACTGGGCTTTGACAAATCAAAAGTGACATGCTTCAAATGCAAGCAAAAGGGTCATTTTAAAAGAGAATGCAGAAATTCTGAAGTCGATGGAACCGCTAACCCATTCAAAGACGATTACTATCGTAAAGCGATCTATCACAGAAGCAGAGAGGAGCCACCAAACCTGAAACAAATTGAAAACCACTCTGAAAAGGAGAAGTCAAGAGCATGTTTAGTGATCCAAGAAGATGAGGGGTTTGACTGGAGTAACTATCTTCCAGAAGAGGATGTTGTCAGTTACACGTTCACAACACATGGCAAAACCGAATCAACTAATAAACATAGGGCATTTGTTGATGTTGTGAAAGAGAAAACGAAAGAAGAGATTCTGAAAGAGAAGACATACAAAGAGAGATGTATTGTTGGGTATCGAATTGAAGAGATGGAGAAAGAATATGAGGAAGCGAAGAGTTATGGAAGGTATGACAAGAAACAAGAATGTTATGTCAACAGCAAAGGTGAACCAGTCGTCCATCGAAAAGAAGTAGTGTTTGACGACGTTCTTGCAGTAATCCCTCTATCCGGCGGCGAGTACTATTCAAATGTTGCAAAAGATAAACATTATGAGAAAAAGCTGGATAAAATCATC
Source organism: Helianthus tuberosus (assembly GCA_030545235.1). Taxonomy (NCBI): domain Eukaryota; kingdom Viridiplantae; phylum Streptophyta; class Magnoliopsida; order Asterales; family Asteraceae; genus Helianthus; species Helianthus tuberosus. The sequence continues at coordinate 120,328,564 of CM060356.1, read as the reverse complement.
AGAGATGTCATGACGCGAGTCTAAGACAAAGAGATAAAGAGAGGATGAACAAGAATGTTGAAAGTTTGGTGGATGATTTGAAGAAGGTTGCTAAGGAAGAGAAAGAAAAAGAAGAAGAAGCAGTTGGAGAAGAAACTGTTACTGAAAAACAGCAGAACGAAGATGATATGAAGAACAAAGAAGAAGATGTTGAGAAGCTTGAAAGTTCGGTTGAAGAGATCGGTGATGATGATGGTGAGGGACAGCAAAAGAAAGAATCTGATCAAACACAGACATCAGAAAAAGCCAAGGTGCCAATCACTAAGGTAAATACTTCAACTGAATTTGAAATCTTAAATAAAACTGTTGAACAGTGCAAGAAATGCATAGAAACGTGCAGTGCTTGTACTGAAAAAGATGAAAAATTCAGAACAAGAGACATTGAATTTACTAAAATTGAAAAAAGTTTTCAAAAATAAATGCAAAGAGGTGTTAGAAAACGAAAAGATTTTGAAAGATAATGACGAAAAGCTAACACAAAAATGCAAGAGTTTAGAAAAAGAAAATGAGATTTTGAAAGAAAAGGTTTCAAAAATGACAGAAGAATGTTTGCAAAAAGAAAATGCTTTTCAAGAAATGAAAAAGGAATATGATTCAATAAAACTTGCATATCATATTACAAAAGAATCATAAGACGTGAAGAGTCAAATGAAACTTGTTCAATCAAGATTGAAATATTGTTCTGAAACATCTTATAAACTTAAGCGACAGTATGAAATAAAGCAACAAGTTGTGAATTCTTACATCGAAGATGTTGCTAAGCTAAAGCGTAAAATAACTGATTTAGAACAAGATAACAACAAGTTACATAGTTATCACGCTTCATCATATGTTCTTGAATGCATTTTCAATCTAAAACCGGATGGTAAAGATTCTGAGCAAATCAAGAAAGGAATTGGCTCAGAGTATCATCAGGTTCCACCACCGTTTGAGGAAAAATTCACATTCTATGATGACAAGAAGGTGGAAAAAGCTTTCAACTTGGTTGATCAATTGCCAGACAATATTGACGTAACCTATTCCAAATCTGATGATTCTAGTGATTCAGAGGTGGTAGGTAAGGTCGTTGAAAGTGTTTTGAAAGAAGAGTCGGTTGAACTGGTTAATCTGAATCACTGGATGAAAATGAAGGTAGTTTTCATGAAGGTTATCTGAAAAACCCAAAATCTGAGAAAAATGTGAATGATGATTCAAAGGGATTGGTTTATACCATGATTGGATCGGACAAATTATTCTCAGATCTTGAAGTCCCGATTCAGAATGTGATTTCAGAAAAAATTGACAAAGTTTTCAAGATGGTTGAAATTGAAAAATATGAGATTTCAAAGTTTGCTGGAAAGAGTCACAAAACTTTTTATAACAAACCTGGTTACAAAAAGAAAAACATGAAGGCTGGATTGGGTTATAAAAGGAAACAGAATTGGAAAAGAAATGAAACGCCAAACTATCAGAAAAAGATGAACTTTGTTCACGGAACAAGTTCCGAAGAAGAGAAAGAACTCCAATTTAGACGACAGTCTAATGAAGAGTTCTATGCTCAAAATAAAAAGCAACAAAAACAAGTGAAAGATGTTTCAAAGAGAACATGTTTCAAATGTGATCAAACAGGACATCTTGCACGCAAGTGTCCAAATCAGAAACCTGTTGGTGTTGACACGAAAAAGAAGTCTGATGTTGTGAATCAGAAGTCAACCAAGTTTGATTCAAAGCAAACTTGGAAGCCAAAAATGTCAAAGGCTGACTCACAACAAACATGGAAACCGGTGACACTCAAATTTAGAACAACACAAAGTTGGAAAACAACTGTTGATGCAACAAAACCAAACCAGTTTTGGAAACCAAAAGTTGTTGTTCAAAATCAAAATGTTCAAAGGAATCTCATTTTTATAAAAGAAGTGCTTCAAAAGGACAAAGCTAGGTAGTTAAGACACAAACTAGTTCTGAACAGAAAACTTATCCAAACAAAAAGGATGAAGTAAATGATGAAAAATTGTTTGTACCAAACGAAGAAAATTTTCCAAGATTGAATGCAGCATATTGCGTTGAAATGCCTAAGGTCAAACATACCTGGGCTAAATTGTTCAAGTAATTGAATACTTTGAATGTGCAGGTGCTCAAGAATTCTGAAAATTATCAAGATGGAGCAAAGAGCAGCCTTGCACGAGAGGAGGAGACTGCTGATCCCTGCAACTGAAACAGGGAGTTTTGTTTATTTTGAACAAACATGATTATTTTCACAAGATTGAAAAACGGTTTTCAAACTATTGAATGTCAATGTGTTGTAAATCATGGGGGAACATTATGCGTTACATGGAATATTTTCTGCAAAACAGAGCATGTGAAGCAGAAAATGGATGGCAAGATAAAGCTATCTACATCGGTTATCAAATTTTCTTTAAATGTTTTGAATTTTAGGGGGAGTAAGCGTTGTCAGAAAATCCAAAAACATTAGAAAATTTGAAAACGCCAAAATCATGATAAAATTCAAAAATGAGTTTCTGTGTAAAAAGAGGAAATGATAGTACATCAGTAGACAATCAAAGTACGCTAAAGAAATGGAAAGATAAATGTGATAAACGGTCTCACTGATGATATGCCAGTAGGTTTTTACACACTTAGTAGATTGTATTCGAGATATAAACCTAAATATCAAATAATTGCTTATCTTGTGGGGAACATCTCTCGGATTTATGGGTAACCCCCAAAATCTTGTGTGAGAGATTGCCTGATTCAGAGATACTAGGTCTTTATACTGTATGATATCTGGGGTATTATACCTGGACTTCTGATATTGCGGAAGCAATGGCCTAGACCTCGTATAATACTTTACGCGCTTTAAAAGCTTACCCTCTGCATAAAAATTGAAAAATATCGAAAGATGTAATTCAAGTGCAGTTGACTGAACGGAAGTTCATGCCTGAGCTCTCAAGGTCTTGCACTAACCCAGAATACAGATATCAAATTGGTATACTCACCTGTAAGACTGAATCTAGGGAATTTTGATACGGGAGTGAAGGGGTAAGGTCCCAAAAACCTCATATCAAGTACTTGGGACCATACCACAACCTCATCTCTTAGCCCTCTTTTGGCCTTGCGCGGCTGCGCAACTGGTTCCACAGAAGGAGCTTAGGAGAAAGATATCAGGCCACACTTGCGCGCTGAAAGGAAAATCATGAATCCTTACGCCTTCCTCCATAAACAAACAAAGGATGAAAATCCTAAGTTAAACACTTCCGCTTAAATATACCCGGACTTGGATATTATTTATTCAACTGGTACCACACGATAAGGAGTCACACCGGATTATGGCAATAACCTTCTAGAAGGCTCAATCGTGCACCACCAGACGGTTATAACCGTCTAGGACACGTGTCATCATCTCAGGCCTCCCTGAAATCACGATGATGGCATGGAATTAGAGGAAAACCTCCACTTGCCCACTTTCCACGTGGCAATTCCCCAGCCGTAGATCTGAATAGCGATCCGTGTGCACTCACGTCAGATTAAGAAGATTAACGGAAGGAAAAGTAACCGCTTACGGGGTTAGCATCTTCCATTAATATTTCATCAAAGAGTTTTCCCGCCCAAACTCCCGGTTATAAATATGAGAATAATTCAGGTATGATCTTCAAGTTACACTCACTTCACTAATAGTTCTTTTTCTTCATAAACACATACTTATTCTCACGCCGGAGTCGGGTCACGGAGAAAACCTCCATTTTCCCCGTGACGAGGCTAACGGTGTTCTGTTTTGCAGTGCTCACCGGAGAAGAGGATCAGTCCCTTCGAATCAAACGAGAGAGAACCACCCTTTTTATGCAGAACCTAACATTCTAGATAATTTGATTCCGGTCATTTATCTAGTGTTTCTTCATTGGCGCCCACCGATTTCTCTGTTTTATCAGTTTTGTCTCGTTTCGATTTGTTTTACCTTGTTCTCTGTTTTCACATGACAGAGAATTCATCACTCCACCCATCAAGTCCTCGGTTTGAATTCGAGGGTTTTGCAACCCAAGATACCCAGATCGACGGAATCATGGGAATCAACAAAAACAACAGTCATTCTATAGAAAATGACTCTCCAGATCAACTCCTAGAAAGAACCCCAGAATACTGGTTCGGCAGATTCCAGGTTGCTATAAACCAAATTTTCACACAAATTAACAGATCTGAGCCATTACACATCAGATCTGATACTCCGAAAGAAAGCAAGGATAAAATTGACACTGAAGTATTGGACCCACATATACCTGGTTAGTGGGACATCCAATCTAACAGTCATACTGAGATAATCCAAAAATCAGAGGATACCAACTATCAGACAGCCGAACCAAAGCAGATACACATGGTACAAGGAGGCCCTTCACGAAGGCCAAATAAACGAAACCATAATCAACATTGGAGGGAACAGCAAGTTATGTTTCCTGTTGTCCCTGGAGGCCCTCAGGAAGAACGACCAGTAATAATTACTGGCATCTTCGGCCACTACAGAACGAACTATATGTTTATAGATCCAGGAAGCTCGATGGATATCATATACGAGCAGTGTTTCAAACAACTCGATCCAGAGGACAAAGCACGCCTAGAGCCAGTTGATTTCCCTCTCACCGGATTTTGCAACGAAGCTGTATTTCCATTAGGGCAAATTGCATTTCCTGTGACTTTATCAGATGGTGAGCATTCACGCACAGTCACAGTAAATTTCATGGTCATGCCAGCAACATCACGCCACAATGTCTTGCTCAGAAGAAGGTCACAAAGAGAATTCAACATGATCACCTCTATTCCACATGCTGCATGCGGGTTTCCAACAGAAACTGGAGTTGCAATTTTGTACTCAAGCAAGGAGGTCATGTACGTTGACGACGAGCCACCAGCAAAAGTGGCAAAACCCTCAGCACCAAATGAGCCGGAGAAATGGGTCCTAAACGAAGAATATCCAGAACAGACCATCTTACTAGGGAGTATATTCTGAGGTGGGACACGCGAATAAGTTAGGTCCTTAAAACACTAAATCGTATCTCAAAACAGTTGAACTTTGTGTAAAAATTTAAGAGGATCAGTATACTGACAATCTAAGTGAATCGTTTAGAATTTAAATTGTTTAAAGCTCAACGGTGCTAGTGATCTGTCATAAACTGATATGATCCTCTGACACGAACTCAAACAAAAAATATTGTCTGTAAATATGTTTGTAAATATTTCTTTACAGCTTTATGTTTCAGAAACATACAAAAAGATTTTGATTCTATTTTATTTTCGACAACTGATGTCTGAAAGCTGAGTTTCAAAATCTAAGTATGCTGAACGTATTTCTGAGAATAAAACAAGTTCATTAAGTTGAAACTTGAAGGTTTTAAAAATCAAAAATTAAAAACAGTTTGTGAAGTCTCAAAGGTCCTTAATTTGGACTTGGAAGATTATCTGAGATGATTTTGGATGCTTAAATTGTTAATAACTGTTGTAAAGAGCCAGGTTACAGTTTTGGATTCTTAATATTGTCGAATCTATAAAGCAATTTGATAGGGGGAGAAAGTCAAGCTAATCCTGGATATATTCATATTATTATATTTAGAGCCAGGTTCTTGATTAAAAGTTTTTGAGAGCCAGGTCATCATTCCTGGACAACCGAAAACACTTTCATTGTCGAAATGTTTTAGCTTATGTTGAGAGAGCCAGGTTTTCAATCCTGGATGTTCAAAATGTTTTTACTTATAAACATTTGAGATTTGCAGATGAAAGTTCCAGATTACGATCCCGATAGCCGAGTCTACGGGGGAGTCTGAAGACGAGCTCGACGAAAGGGGGAGCTTGTAACCGGAAAGCCAGGTGTCGATCCCAAAAGCACGGAACCTTACAGAAAGGGGGAGCCTGAAGAAAGAGTCTACCGAAAGGGAGAGCAGAAGTTGAAGACAGATCCACGGGGAGTCTGTTTGAGCAAGAGGGAGTCTGTGATTGCTAAAGATGATAAAGCTTCAAGAAGACTCAGAGAGAGAGAAAGACTAGACGCTACGAGATTGACTGCCGCAATATCCAATGGGGAGTCTGTGAGTGCAGTTATGTCTATCGCCTCCGTCAATCCAGTCCGTAGCAAGAAACTAAACAAAACAAGGTTTTATAATGTAGTATTTAGGAAAAAGGGCAAGGTGGCATTATTGTAAATACGGAAACTTACCTTATAGCCTTTGCCTATAAATAGAGGAGTTAGGACTTTAGTTTAGAACTTTTGCCACTTTTGTCATTTGCATCATTTGGAGAGATTGGATTCTAGAGAGAGAAACTAGATAGAAAAAGTGCAAAAGGTGATTCACGTGATTATACTTTGTTATATGATTTTATAGAATCACATGTTATATACGTTCTTGTGTTTGGTCCACGCACGCGCACAGATTCCGCACGTTGCACGTGTCGTTCGCAATCGTTTCGGAGTCTTAAACGGTCCTACAACGCGACCACAGTATACATTACCCCCCAGTTTGCAAACTCTCTCGCGTTACAAGTCATCTTCGTGGCATTATCTTCTTTTAATCGCAATCAATCCCTGATACAATATTATTGGGCTTCACGATGTGATATTCCTATAATTTATGACATGTTATCTCATACATTGCTATTAATACTCTTCATTTGTGCACCTTTGGCATTAAAAGTGATTCCTCTATTTGGGTATTCAACCCCTTACTAGAAACGCTACCATCTCAACCTAACCTAAACCCTAATTTTGGTACATTATGGTTTGTGCAATTTTCACAAACTCGTGGATTCATGACTATTGCATGCAATTTGATGTTTTGTTAAAAGTACCTAGACTAAGGTTCAAATCTCTAGTATTTGTTCCACACCAAACAATCCATGCTACAACTACGATATCTTGTCTCACCACCATACTCAGCAGTTTCCTCCTAATTTCGGGATGAAATTTTCTAAAGTAAGGGATACTGTGAAATTCGTCAACTACCCGTTTTGGTAACCCGATCCTTTTTCATATTCCATAGTTTTATTTAATGTTGAAGTAATAAAATGTTTTGGATTCTATATTTTGATCATACATGTCATCATATCTGGTGATTTATAACCTTATTCATGTTTTATACAAGTTTCTAAATTCATTTCCATGTATCTTGAAGAAACCATCCATCTCTCAAGGTCTAAGACTTAAGTTTTTCCTTAAGTTGATCAAAAACTTTGGAGATTTCGTGAACACATCTAACACTCATATCTTGACCTTGTTATCTATCACAGCCCCCGACCTCACCCTGGGAGCGGGAGCCGCTAGCTAGTCAGATGGTATCGATGTTTATTAATTACGCAGAGGAAAAACTTTTTATCAGGATCGTAGTTAGGAAATAATTTCAGAGTTTATAAAACACCAACTTTTAATATTAAATAAATGGGCTAAAACCCATATTTAATTCAATTGTTTTTATAGGGATAAACCCAAATAAATAAAACATAATTTTCTTCTTTTATTCAGGTATTTATAGCCACTTTATTTAAGCCTTCAGTGCTCCATAGCTGGTGTTGTGGGTCATTTTCTGAGCATATATATCCTGACTAATATTCTGCTTTTGATTGTTTACTTGTGATCAGGATACCGGATCAGGATATTGGTAACATCCTGGTGCGATATCCTGGTATTAACTAAATTAACCACGTGCAGGTTAGAGGTTGTGGGTCACTAACGGTCGAATGGACCTCTTCTCCTTAAGACTCGGGCAAACTAGTTACATGAGAGACGTTGAACCCGAAGGACCAGGTCTACAACGTTCAAGTAGGGAATATCCGCCGGATCCCGGTTTAATAGGGTAGTTTGTTACATTTCTTTTACTATAAATAGATGGATCGGATCAGTTAAGGCACACACTTTTCATTTGCACACTTTACTCTCAAGCTACTGGCAACCACTACACACAAACACTTGTACTCGAATCACATTGTAACACTTAGTTGATCCGCATCACATCTTGCACTGTATCCTGATATTTGAAGTAATAGAAGAACAAGGCAGCTGCGATTGTCAGCTCCCGAGGTTTTGTGCCGGTGATCTAGATTGATCAAGGGCTTTCCTCGTACATCTCGTGTCACCCCTTTACGTTTTTCGCTCATCGTTTGATCATAGATGCAGCTCTATATCCTGAGCCGTATCCTGAAACGGTTTTTACAATTAATTTGATTAACATATTTTCGACACTCATTTCTATCACACTACCTCACTTAACTAATTTTATCACTTAATTGCTTCGGTAATTTTTGACCAAAACAATTTGGCGCCCACCGTGGGGCAAGTAGTGCTATTCTTACTAAAAACTTTAGTTAAATCATTACTCGGTTTTCTATTGTCAAAACTTTTTGCTACATTGTTTTCAATGGCCTCGAGATCAAACATGAGCTCTTCCACCATGTCTGCTACAACCTCTGCAACAATTGGTTCGGTGCTTCCACCTCCTCCTCCAAGAATGCAAGCTTTCTTCACACGGAACTGAGAGTCATGTGGCTCGGGATGTTATCCCCGCTCCCAGTACCCAGGGATCTGGTCCTGTTTTGGCTTCTAATGATGAAATTCTGAATTTGATTGGTAGTGTACAGGAACAGATGAGGCAGCAGCAGGAAACTAATCGGATGCTGATGAGAGAGATACAGCTCTTGAAATCCGGCCCAAGTAGACCTGCTGAAGAAACTGTCACTCCTTTGCAGCCTAGGGCTTTGAACTTCGGTTCTGCAGTTTACACTGAGGATAACCGGGGGAATATCGTGCCAAGCCATTCTCAGAATCATACTCCTGAGATACCCTCCTCGGTCAGGATGTCAACTGTGAGGAGCTCAGGATATGCTTCAGGATATGGCCAGAATCCTCAGACCGGTAACGTGTTAAATAATAATATTCTTGCTACTAACAATAATGGGTCTTTGCAGGATGCAGGTATGACGTCAACATTTACTAGGGAGCTTCAGAAATTGAAGGACATGATATCCAGTGTACCTGGAGTGGTCCAGCCAATTCCGGAAGTGTCCCAAGACAGCCACAGGATATCCCGCTTTGCATATCCTATCTGTGATGCTGAAATCCCAAAGAGATTTCAAACCCCCAACATGAAACTGTATGATGGGACTACGGATCCTGAAGAGCATATTGCCCAGTATAGGGAAAGAATGGAGATTAACCCTATCCCTCCAGAGCTCAAAGAAGCATGCTTGTGCAAGGGTTTCGGTTCTACCTTGACAGGATCAGCCTTAAAATGGCTGTTAAATGTTCCTCCTCACTCAATTACTTCGTTTGCTCATTTGGTTAATTTATTTAATAGTCAGTTTTCTTGCAGCCGAAGTTTTGAGAAACTAACCAGTGATCTTTACAGGATAACTCAAGGACCTCAGGAATCCTTGAGGGATTATGTGAACAAGTTTAGTCGGGAATCCTTGGATATCCCACATCTTGATGTTGCAACAGCTGTGCAGGCTTTTAAGATGGGATTACAAAAAGATTCTCAATTTTATCAGGATCTTGTAATGAATCCCTGCAGGAATCTCGATGAAGCTCGTAACAGGGCCTTGAGATATATTCGCTTGGAAGACGACAAAAAGATGCAAGAGAGGATGAATTCTACCTCAACCTACGAATCAACCAACAAGAAATCAGAATCATCGTATAAACCGTATCGCTCCAAGCCATATGGCAGGAATGACAACAAGAAAGTGAATGCTGTTGAAGACGAAGATCCTGAAGAATATCTTGAATTATCTGAATATTGCTTTTCTGTTAATATACCTGAGTTAATGTATGCTATGCAGGGTTTAGGAGACAAAGCTAGGTGGCCTCGAAAGAATCAACAAAAAGCTGATTGGAAGGATAAATCCAAATGGTGTGCCTTCCATGAAGATTTCGGACATGTGACTGAGGATTGCATTGCTCTAAGGAAAGAAATAAGCTACCTATTGAGCAAGGGATATCTGAAGGATTTGCTGGGAAGAAAGAAAAATAAAGGGCAGGATCCTGAGAAGGATCCTGAACGAGCAGCATCACCCCTAGCAGATGCCAAAATAATTAACTTTATTTCAGGAGGATCCGACATTTGTGGGACTTCGTATTCTGCGGCCAAGAGACATGCAAAGGAGGCTAAGACTGAAAGGGGAGACAGACCATCCAGAATGACTACCCTCACAACTGACAAAGTGATCACTTTCGACAGTGATGACAGGGATACTGTCCAGGATCCTCACCATGATGCCCTCGTAATAACATTTTATGTTGCTAACCATTTTGTACGCAGGATATTGGTGGATAATGGCAGCTCTGTTAACATAATTCAGCTGGAAACATTGAAGAGGATGAATGTATCTCCGATGGACATTACTTCGAAGTCCACTGTGCTCGTTGGTTTCAGTGGAGAAGCTAGGAATACCGTAGGGGAGATAAAGTTACCAGTATATGTTGAAGGGGTCAACTCGATACAACGTTTCTGTGTGATGGACTCCCTATCCTGCTATAACATCATACTAGGTAGGCCATGGATCCATGATATGAAGGCTGTGCCATCGACTTATCATCAGTGCATCAAGATCCCTACCCCTTGGGGGATTATCAAGGTTGATAGTGATCAACAGGAGGCGAAGGAATGCTACTCATCCTCAATGAAATCCTCAACCAAGCCTAATGCAGCATAGCAATTAAAGATGCGGGCCCAGGATATCATGGAAGCTTCGGAGCTGGATGTAAAGAAAGTTATCCTGGATCAGGATAATCCAGATATCTCGGTGCTCGTAGGAACCAATATCCCTCAGGATATTGAAAATCAATTGACTAATTTTTTGAAATGCAGGATGTCAACATTCGCATGGAAGCACGAGGATATGACAGGTATTTCCAAGGATATTATAACACATAAGCTCAGTATTGACAGGTCATTCAAGCCGGTCCAACAAAAGAGAAGGAAATTTGCTCCGGGGCGAAATGTGATCATCCAAGAGGAAGTTGAAAGACTACTAAGGAGCAAGATGATTAGAGAAGTAAAGTTTGCTAAATGGCTTGCGAATGTAGTCGTGGTACAAAAGAAAAATGGGAAATGGAGAGTTTGTGTAGACTACACAGACTTAAACAAAGCCTGTCCGAAAGACCCGTTTCCTCTACCTCATATTGATTCAATGGTAGATGCTACCACCGGCCACGAGATGTTAACCTTCATGGATGCCTCTTCAGGATTTCAGCAAATCCAAATGGAACCCTCTGATCAGGAGGATACTGCTTTCATGACACCCACAGGTATTTATTATTATACTGCTATGCCCTTTGGTTTGAAAAATGCAGGTGCAACATACCAGAGGTTGGTAAACATGATGTTTAAAGACAAGCTGGGGGACACCATGGAGGTATATATTGACGATATAGTGGTGAAATCTAAAAAGGCTGAGGATCACCTCCAGGATATTAAGGGAGCGTTTGATATCCTGGATCAATATAAAATGAAACTGAATCCTGCTAAGTGCCATTTCGGAGTGGGGGCAGGAAAGTTTCTAGGATATATGGTGACCAAAAGGGGGATAGAGGCAAGCCCGGAGCAGATTAAAGCTATCCTAGATATAAAATCACCTTCGAATATGAAGGATGTTCAACTGTTAACAGGCTAAGTAGCAGCATTGAACAGATTTATTTCAAGATCCTCGGAAAAGTGCAAGGAATTTTACGATATCCTCAAGAAGAATAAGAAGTTCGAATGGGGTGCAAAGCATGAAGCAGCCTTGCAGGATTTGAAGCAGTATCTTTCAACCGCACCCTTATTGATGAAGCCTGAGGATGGCGAACCATTATCCCTGTATCTCGTAGTGTCAGGGAATGCAGTAAGTGCTGTCCTTATAAAGGATCATGAAGGTCAGCAGTATCCTGTCTATTATGTTAGTAAAAGTTTATTAGATGCTGAAACTAGATATTCTCATCTAGAAAAATTGATATTAGCCCTAGTTATGGCGTCAACAAAACTTAGACATTATTTTGAGACACATAGGATTCATGTTAAAACTAATTATCCTGTTAAGAACGTGCTTAGGAAACCCGAGATGTCGGGAAGGATGGCTAAGTGGTCAGTAAAATTAAGTGCCTATGATTTAGTTTATGAGCCTAGAAATGCCATAAAGTCTCAGGCTTTAGCTGACTTTGTGGCTGATTTCAGTAGTGACATTCAAAATGAAGTAGACCTAGAAGTACAGCAGCTAGGAGAAAACTTAGAATGCTGGACATTGTATACTGATGGTGCATCTAATGTAAGAGGTGTCGGTCTAGGTATACTACTAAAATCGCCACAGGGGGACATATTACCCCAGGCTATTAGGTGTGAATTTCCTGCTACTAATAATGAGGCAGAATATGAAGCTTTGATTGCAGGATTAGAGTTGGCTAAAAATATGAGTATCAAGAATTTGCAAGTATATGTTGATTCTTTGTTAATCACTAATCATTTTAATGGAACCTATGCAGTTAAAGGAGAGAAGTTAATCGAGTATCTCGAAATTCTCAAAAAATTAGCAGGATATTTCGATATTTTTACACTTGAACAGGTACCAAGAGAGGATAATGCTGAAGCTGATGCCTTGGGAAATCTGGGATCCTCGGTCAGGATACCGGAAGGAACCCGAATACCAATATTACATATCCTATATCCTGTGACGAATCCTTAGGATAAGGAAGTAATAAGTATTCAGGATCCTGATGACGAGTATCCCGAGGAGGATCCTAAGTCCTGGACGGCTCCAATCATGAGATATCTCAAGGAAGGACACATTCCAAAGAATGAGAATCCTAAGGCCTTTAGAATGAAGGTATCACGATTCACTATTATAAATAATGTTTTGTATAAGAAATCTCTTGCAGGACCATATCTGAGGTGCTTGGAGGATCCCGAAACTAAAGACGTGCTTTAGGATATACACGAAGGGGATTGTGGTAACCATACTGGGGGCAGGTCGTTATTCTCAAAAATATTAAGGACAGGATATTATTGGCCGACGATGAGAAAAGATGCTGCAGAATATGCTCGAAGATGTGACGCATGTCAAAGACATAGTAATATATTACATCAGCCTGCTGAACCACTGTATCCTATTGTTTCCCCTTGGCCGTTTATGAAATGGGGGATGGATATAGTGGGAAAGCTTCCAAAGGCTCCAGGAGGAAAGGTTTTCATGTTGGCAATGACGGATTATTTCTCCAAGTGGGTTGAAGCAGAAGCATTTGTTCAGGTTAGAGATCAAGAAGTGGTATCCTTCATAAAAAGGAATATCCTGACTAGGTTTGGAGTACGAGCTGAGATAATTTGTGACAATGGATCTCAATTTATAAGTAAAAGGACTACTGACTTTTGCAAGAGTTGGGGAATTAAAATGATCACGTCTACTCCGGTACATCCTCAAGCAAATGGACAAGCAGAATCCTCGAACAAGATAATTGTCAACAACTTAAAAAAGAGACTAGGGGCTAAGAAAGGAAGATGGGCAGAAGAATTACCCTTTGTTTTGTGGGCTGATAGGACAACGGTGAAGAGTGCAACTGGCCAAACCCCGTTTTCCTTAGTGTTTGGAGCAGAAGCGGTGATCCCGACAGAAATGGTGATACCTACAGCGAGATCCTACCTCAGGGATCCTGAGCAAAATCCTGAAATCCTATGCCAGGAACTGGATACTATCGATGAGACAAGAGACGCTGCAAGGCTAAGGATGGCAGCATATCAACAGAGGATATCTAAAGCATATAACAAGAATATAAGGACTAGAAGATTTCAGGTTGGAGATTGGGTATTGAGAAAGGCTTTTCAGAATACTACTAATCCTGCTGATGGAAAGTTGGCTCCAAAATGGGAAGGACCCTATGAGGTTGAATCAGAATTAGGAAAAGGAGCATACCGACTCAAGAATATGGAGGGGGATATGCTACCGAGATCCTGGAATGCTATACATCTAAAACTCTATTTTAAGTGAGTATGGAATTTAAATTCTAACTCAGGATGGTATGGATTCTGTCTCTTTTATTAAATTTTGATATTACTTACTGTATTAAACCCATTACTGACTTAAGCATCGGAGGGGTGTTAGCCAGGATAACACCCACCCACCTTAGCTTACGATTGTTTTGCAGTATATGCTTCGGGATGTAGTACCAGGATACACATTCAGGATACTTCGGAAGATTAGAGGATTGGCCCCCTCTCTCACGTCTAAGGGATCCTGATCCCTTCACAGGTTTAAAGGTATTCACCTTTCTTCCGAGTTGGGTTTAAACACCCCGCCTGGAGCGCAAGTTATTCGGGAATAGTTCAAGGTGACGGGACCAGTTCATGTAAAAGTGGCTGACAATTTCGTTACTATTGGCTATATCCTGAATCCTAAAGGTATATGAGGATTGATCACCCTCTCTCACGAAAGGGTATTTTCATACTCTCTAAGGTTTAAAGGTTTTCACCTTTCTAAGTCTTGGAGTTTATACACTCCCGCCTGTAGCGCATGAAAATTCGGGATTTTCCCCAGGATACTAAGGATTTATCTCCAGTGTATTTTGGGTTTTACCCCTGTAACACAGGAATCGTCTATACAGTTGGAACTAATGTTCAAAAATTTTCTAAGTGTTTGAGGACATTATGCACAGGGGACATTCCTTCTAAAGCAATTATGTGAAGCTCAAAAGATCAAAATTGGGCTAAGTGTCTCAGACTGGGGACATCTTAGTGGGAGAAGTTGCAAAAGGGGTTGGAGTTTGATACTAGGGTTACACTCAATTCCTGGTATGATCTTTCCTTTGTGAATCTTACATGAATTATTTTACTCTGATTAAGGCTCAAAATATCCTGAAAACGACATATCTTTAGGATATGTCTTCAGAATGTGTTTTTGGGATATGTTTCGGGATATTTGATTGAAATATTTGGGAAAGTGATACTTGATTGAAAATAAAAACTCTGATCAAACAAGTATTATCAAAACAGGTTTTAGAAAATGGACTATCTTTTATTCTTTAGAAGTTTTGTCTAAAGTTGATTGAATTTTTAGAAATTCTATTTAATAAATTCGGGATATTTGATTGAAATATTTGGGAAAGTGATACTTGATTGAAAATAAAAACTCTGATCAAACAAGTATTATCAAAACAGGTTTTAGAAAATGGACTATCTTTTATTCTTTAGAAGTTTTGTCTAAAGTTGATTGAATTTTTAGAAATTCTATTTAATAAAAGTTTTCGTAATATACCTCTGAGTATATTGATCAGGATATTTTGCAAAATCTACACTAAGAAATGCATGACAGAAATTAGGAGGCAACAACAAATAAGTCAAGAGGTAGTTATATTATTAACAAGTCAAAAGTTGTGCTTTTGGTTTCACCTCAAACCGAGGCCCATCCGCCAAAAGCACGATTGGTCTTAGCCATATTTGCGCAACGGTTGAAGGTTTCATCTCAAAACGAGACCCCTCCGCCTCCAACCATTGCATTATCCAAAACAACTTATACTAACCGATGACCAAGGGCTTCATCCTGAAACACAGGACCCATCCACCTTTGGCCATCACATTGTTCTAGTGCAGAAAATGTAAATTGTTCAAAGACAGGAAATGTAAAGTGTTTAAAAGAACCACAACAACCAAATCTAAAAAAGAAGTGGGCTCCGACCTTGGCACATACATCCATCATCGCCCACTTCGCTGCCTAAGGGGCAGCACCTTCTTGACCAGCAACCTCTTTCCCAGCATCTGCACCGGCATCCCCCTCAGGATTATTCTCAGCATCATCACCAGCATTGGCGACCTCCTCTGCCGCCTTAGAAGGATCTTCACCAGCATGGTTTGCGGGATGTGCAACAGGTTGGCCTCCAAGATCCTGTAATTTCGCTTCCCAAGCCTTGACATTCTAAGAGGGGCATTCGAAGCCCAAGGCTTTGGCCTCATAAGCCATCCTTAACCTGGCTTGGAGAAGGGAAATAACAACGGATCCTTTAAGGCCATCCCGATAGGAACTCATATCCAACTGGTATTGAAGAAGGGCGGCATCTAGCTTGGCTTGAGCATCCTCGTTAGCTTTGTGAAGGGTAGCTTGGTGCTCCTGGGTCATCGCCTTGAGTTTATCTTCATAATGCTGGGACTTGGCGGCCGCAATCGCTCCTTGATTAGCTATAGTGGCTACAGCTTTTTCGAGCTTGATCTCCAGCATCTTATTAAGCCTGCAGGCATCTTCATACAAGTGCATGTGACGTTCCAAACCCTGCAGTTAAAGACACAGGTATCGATATAAAATGTGCAGGATAATGGTTAACATACATGCATAGGATATCGGATGGGAATTCATACCTGCTTGAGGAATGAAGTGGCTTCATTAAATCCATGGCTCTCAAGAGAAAAAGTCTCGGAGGTAGCTGGAGAATCCGTTTCCTTTCTCTTCCGGGCACTGGCAGCACGAGTCCTGGAGGCTGGAGGGAGCTTGGGAATAGCAATAGCCTTTGAGCCGCTGGACTTGGAGGACATGGTGACTTGGGGGCTTGATTCCTTGTTTACCGAAAGGGGAGCGGAGTAGCTGTCTAGTTCATCGAGATCAAAGATCTCTGGAGTTTTAACTGGTGCTGTATAAAGGGAAGAAATATTTGATCCATGAGTATTTTTAAGCTAATGCATACATTTCGTACTAACATACTTACCAGACATCTCGGAGCTGGATCTCTGGCTTGAGCTTGCAGATAATAGGGAGAAAGTTCTTTCACTCTTTGGAAGCTGGTAAATGCTTTTGATCCTCTGTTCAGACTCAGCGCTTGGAGGGGCAAGTTCCTTGAGATTTGCTGCACAAAAGATAAAGCTGTCAATTCAAGATATAACTTCAGGATACGATTGGGGATATTCCTAAAACCCTAAATCCTACCGGAAGTTAGCCACTTCACCGGAAGGTCAAAACCTCCAGTAATAGAATCCCTTTTTACAAAAAAGAACTTCTGTTTCCATTTCTCCTCATTCTTCGTGGCTTTAAGAACAAGAGGATTTTTGGAGGTAGAGAAAAGGAGAAAATGACTGTTGCCGTGAGAACGAAGGCGATAGGCTATCGAGAGATCTTCAATGCAAAGATCAGGGGTAAAACGGGATCTGATTTGGTCTAAGGTCACCAGTACTCGCCAAACCATAGGCATGGTTTGGGCATAACTGAGACCGGTAAGCTCAAAAAAGCGGGATATAAAGGTCGGAAACGGATATCGGAGTCCAATAGAAAAAGGGTAAGCCATGAAGCAGACCCATTCGGTGGAAGAGAAATCCGACCGGACTTCCCTATCGAAAGCACGAATGATTGTTCCAACGGGGAAGGCACCGGAAGCTTGCAGAGAGGCTATGTCAGCATTGTCAAACGAGCAGATTTCTTTTTCGGGTTTTTTAAGAAGGTTTTGGGCTTCAAAGGATGGAATCGGGTCGCCTGTATGAGATCTCGTTTCGCTAGCCATGAAGAATTTTGATAAAGGAAAACAGAGGAAAAGAAAGGAGGAGAAAAGTACCTGAGAAATCGCCTGGGATATGGTGATGATGATATGTGATAAGTCGGTCAAATAAAAGTTCAGTTTGGAGGGGGGTAAAGAGTAAATGTAGCATTGAAAATTGCACAATGTCACCTCAATCGTCGTTTCGATTTAATAACCTCGATTTGTGAGACAGGATTTTTAAATATATCCGTTGGATTTGTATACCAACAGATATATTTGGGGATAATTGTTATGGGTCATTTTCTGAGCATATATATTCTGACTAATATTCTGCTTTTGATTGTTTACTTGTGATCAGGATACCGGATCAGGATATTGGTAACATCCTGGTGCGATATCCTGGTATTAACTAAATTAACCACGTGCAGGTTAGAGGCTGTGGGTCACTAACGGTCGAATGGACCTCTTCTCCTTAAGACTCGGGCAAACTAGTTACATGAGAGACGTTGAACCCGAAGGACCAGGTCTACAACGTTCAAGTAGGGAATATCCGCCAGATCCCGGTTTAATAGGGTAGTTTGTTACATTTCTTTTACCATAAATAGATGGATCGGATCAGTTAAGGCACACACTTTTCATTCGCACACTTTACTCTCAAGCTACTGGCAACCACTACACACAAACACTTGTACTCGAATCACATTGTAACACTTAGTTGATCCGCATCACATCTTGCACTGTATCCTGATATTTGAAGTAATAGAAGAACAAGGCAGCTGCGATTGTCAGCTCCCGAGGTTTTGTGCCGGCGATCTAGATTGATCAAGGGCTTTCCTCGTACATCTCGTGTCACCCCTTTACGTTTTTCGCTAATCGTTTGATCATAGATACAACTCTATATCCTGAGCCGTATCCTGAAACTGTTTTTACAATTAATTTGATTAACATATTTTCGACACTCATTTCTAGCACACTACCTCACTTAACTAATTTGATCACTTAATTGCTTCTGTAATTTTTGGCCAAAACAGCTGGCTTCTACTATCTTTATAGCAAGTTACCTTAAACATGTTTTGAAAACATTTTATCAGTAATAAATACTGGCGAGTTCATTCCATTTTTATAAAAATATATTCTTATGCATTAAAGGTTTTTATATTTGTTTATATTTACTCAAAAACTCAAAGAGTATTTGTCACATGGTGGCAGTTCCGATGTGACGGTGGTCATATCACTCATTGGCTAACTTTTGTCCAATAGTGCAGTTTATCAAGTAATAAATATATCGTATATCTTATTATTATTCAAAGGTATCTGTTACTAGGCGATTCCCGTGACGGTGGTCATATCACTGTTTATCATTCTTTCAACTAGTGACTCTGGTCATATCACTGTTGATTATTCTTTCAACTAGTAACTCTGGTCATAACACTGTTGATCATTCTCTCAACTAGTGCCTTCGGTCATGTCACTGTTGATCATTCTCTCAACTAGTGACTCTGAACTTAGTAGTGTCACATGACATTACTTTGTCAAATATATTTTCTATGACATAAAACCAATTAGCCCAGAAAATGAAATATATCATTTTCTGTCAAATTAATAGCTATAACTTTATCAAATAAAATATATTAATTAAATGACCAGTGATATGTATATATATAACTTTATCAAATCACGTATTATTGGTATCACCGTAAATGCTTTAAACAGATAAGCATATGGGTAACATATGTGTTACCCAAACACTTATATGTATAAACACATATGTCTCATTGAGGCGTTTTAACATAAATTCACAAAATTTATATAATACAGGTAAGTTGTTATAGTTCTAGTTAAAATAAAGAATTCATTAATATTTATTGAAATTTATGTTTAATATGGACCACTTAAACGGTGCCACCTTTTGGCTAATGCATATAAATATAAGGGGTCATTCTTTACTATGGCTGTAAAGTACAACATATGATATAAACATATATTTATCACAACTTAAACGGTTATAGTAATTTTTAACTATATTTATGAAATCTCAAATATAGTAACATATACTTTGACAAACTCACTGTTTAAGTATAACTGTTTAACAATTCCCCTATTCAGGTTAAATAAATTCCACTTGCAGTTACATGAAATATATTAAAATATTTTTGGGTTTTGAAAAACATTTTTAAATATAACTGTATCACAAAAGGTAAAAAAAAGGAATGACTCGAAAACTGTGAGAAAAGAGAATGGACTCACTTTGTAACTTTAGGGTTCAACTATAAAGCCTCCAGGTATAATCTTGGGTATAACTCCTGAGCTATTTAATAAAATATATAATGCACTCGCGTTAAGTATAGTAACCCAATTCAACTTTATCCCTACGTCACGAGACAGAACCCCAATGACTTAGTCGGCCAGACCAATTGGACAGGGTATCAGTGATCAGGGGTTAAAACAATTAAAATGGGGCAGGGCTTTGGAGTATAATACTAAAGAAAAATATAGAATTAAGAGATAGGGAGAGGAGGTCGAGAGGCAGAGAGTGTGAGAAAGAAAAGAATGAATATTGCTTTCTTATTTATACGAAATGGTGGACTTGGGGTGCAAGTTTTAACCTCCACGCATGCATTCACCATTTAATACAAAAGACACGTAAACTTTGAATAATCCATGCAATTGTTTAGTTTGTTATTATTTTATTATTTATATATTATAATTAATTCAGCTGCTTCACTTATTTGGCGCTTATAATTTCTAAAATATGACGTTTTATAAAACAATGAATATGTCATTAGAATGAGAATAATCTTATCTACATTTTGAACCAAGTTTTATTAAAAACGGAGTAAGTCCAAATACAATTTATTTTTATAATTTAATTATTAGACGGTCACTAGGCCCGTCTAGATACTTCATATTTCTAACAGTCATCTTACCCGTAATCTACCCGTTTAATAATATAAGTTTTATATACTTTATTTTAATATAGAAAATAGAAATGTCACACATATATAAGCCAATTAATTAGTCTAACATTCCAACCAAATATATATAAAATAGTTTTTAAAACTATATAGGTTGAATAATTGTTTTAAAAAAATAAAACTAGTTACTAGTGGTTAATAAATTTAAACAACCTATAACTCTTATATGATAAAAAAATGGATATGTTACATCCTCCCTACCTTGTTTTAAATCTCGTCCTCGAGATTTGGGCTATGATGTCTCCTTTAGAGTTATGTTATGTCTTAGTCATTAACAACATTATTAAGGTAAATGATATAGAATCAAAACATCAAATTTTGTGAATACGAGTTGTACAATAAATATGACTCAATGGTTCAACTGAATTAGTTCAAGAAATCGATGTCAAATGAATAAGATGAAATGGTATAATTTCCAAGGTGACTAGGTTCAAGCCAAAAGAGATATATGATCACTAGATGTCTAAATTGAATGTTTACAAGTTGTGAATGACTTTTAGAATCAAAAGAATTCATTGTCAAAGGAAAAATTACTTTAGTTGTCAATTAAGGAAGACTCAGAATCAACAAGCTAAAATAGAAGCACGAAAATGATTTGTCAACTATCAAACCATGATATGAGAAAAATCAATGTGTTGACATTTATTGAATTGCAAGGATACACCGAAATACAACAGAGTTTAGTGTATCATTGTCTTAATACATAATTGCGTTCAGACTATTTTCAATGATGAGTCAAACGAAACACATACGTGGTTTTGAATGACTCGTATGATTATGATTAGCCCAGGCTACAAGTTTATATCGACGCCACAAGGTGTCGTAATGATTGAAATAGTTCAATAATTACGGTGACCGAACAAATTCACCGTGTTCGTATTCAACTGAAAGTTTTAATGAAATAAATTTGGATAATCATTTCTAATAAAAATTATAGGATTTTCAATTGATGATGAAAGGCCCAATGAATATTATAGAATTTTCGATCAATAATGAAAGAATCTTTAGATGTACACTTGAATATAATATGAATTTGTGTACTCTTATCTTAACACATAATTATATTAAGACTGTTTAGGATAATGAATCAACATAAATTAAATAAATAAATTCGTATATCAGGTGTGAAAATAAGATTAGCTCAAACTTCAAATTAAAGAAAACGCCACCACAAGGTGTTGTAACCAATTAAATGATTCAATGAAAGTGAAGACCAAACAAGTATGTTATGGTTTTGAATTGATGAAGTACTTGACAGAATGCATTTATTTATAAACCTTTATTTGTACTAGGGTTAAATAATAACTTAACTTAGATATTATATATCAGCGATTATGTCTGGAATCGTTTCTTCTTCTTGCATAGTTAGTACGAATGCTCGCATGTTCTTCTTAGCTCCGTCTGTTGTTTTTGCCTTGTTGTCGGGTGCTTTAGTCAGTTTCGGGAAATATGGTTTGATGTGTCCCGTTTCTCCGCAATTGAAACAAATATTAGTTTTCCTTCTACACTCTTCCTCTATATGCCCGGTCATTTTGCAGAAGTCATAGTAGGGTGTTTTCCTAAAACGGCATTTTCCTGAATGCTTTCTGTTACAGTTTCTGCAGGTAGGTTGCTCCAATGACGGTTCAGTTCCTTTCTTCTTGAATTCTTGGGAAATTTTATGGGCTAACTCTTTCTTCTTGTTTTCTTCTCTTGTGCGAGGATTAGTCCATCTGTCAGAATGTTAGCTAGTTCAACTGTTTCTTCAATAGTCTGTGGTCTGGCAGCCTTGACCATGTCTTGGATTTCACTCACTAATCCCCAAATATAACGAGAAATTAGTACGGGTTCTGGCGAAGCCAGAGTTGGTACCATTCTTGCGTATTCGAAGAACGTTGACGTATATTCACGACAATTCACATCTATCATTTTATGATTTAGGAACTCGTTTGCCATTCGTTCCTTTTCATACGGATGACAAAATTTCCTTTCTGCTATTTCCTTGAATTTTTCCAAGTTCATGGCATAAGCCATGTCACTTCCTTTTTCCTGAAGAATTGTGTTCCAGCATTCTAAGGCTTCTTCCTTAAAGAGGTTGGACGCATACATCACCTTATCTTCTTCGACACACTTGCTGATTTTAAGAACAGCTTCCGTCTTTTCCAACCATCGCAGAGCAGCCGTGGCTCCTTCACTGCCTGCGAACTCAGTTGGTTTACAAGCTAGAAATTCTTTGTAGGTACACCCGAGAGTCATCGCCTTCATTTTCTTGGGAAATGGGGTTTTGATAATATCATCATTGTCTCCATTGACACTATGACTAAAACTGTCATTACGAGTATGCTTGCTACTCATGGCTTTGGTGTGTTCTACGGAGTTTTTAACAGCTTTAATTATTAAAGGTATAACATTAGCTATTTCTTGGGCTATTATATTTTCTATAGCGTTTTTATCCAAAAGATTTTCATTGTTAGCATGAACTTCTGGATTATGTGATACTTCATTCGACATCTGAATTGCAAAGAGTTACAATTATTAATATCACAGAATAATTAAAACAAAACAATACTTTCAAGAATCATATGTGCATATATACATATATATACTTATATTTCAATTTACAAAAATAACACATAGGTTACTTTGCATTAATTTCCTAACTTTATTGTTTAAGTTTAGGTATTAAAAGAAACACCTAAATAGCTTAAACAAGTGGCTCTGATACCACCTTCTGTCACAGCCCCCGACCCCACCCTGGGAGCGGGAGTCGCGAGCCAATCAGATGGTATCGGTGTTTATTAATTACGCAGCGAAAAAACTTTTTATTAGGATCGTAGTTAGGATAATTTCAGAGTTTATAAAACACCAACTTTTAATATTAAATAAACGGGCTAAAACCCATATTTAATTCAATTGTTTTTATAGGAATAAACCCAAATAAATAAAACATAATTTTCTTCTTTTATTCAGGTATTTATAGCCACTTTATTTAAGCCTTCAGTGCTCCATAGCTGGCTTCTACTATCTTTATAGCAAGTTACCTGAAACGTGTTTTGAAAACATTTATCAGTAATAAATACTGGCGAGTTCATTCCATTTTTATAAAAATATATTGTTATACTTTACAGCATTAAGGGTTTTTATATTTGTTTATATTTACTCAAAACTCAAACAGTATTTGTCACATGGTGGCAGTTCCGATGTGACGGTGGTCATATCACTCATTGGCTAACTTTTGTCCAATAGTGCAGTTTATCAAGTAATAAATATATCGTATATCTTATTATTCGAAGATATATGTTACTAGGCGATTCCCGTGATGGTTGTCATATCACTGTTGATCATTCTTTCAACTAGTGACTTTGGTCATATCACTGTTGATCATTCTTTCAACTAGTGACTCTGGTCATAACACTGTTGATCATTCTCTCAACTAGTGACTCTGGTCATAACACTGTTGATCATTCTCTCAACTAGTGCCTGTGGTCATAACACTGTTGATCATTCTCTCAACTAGTGCCTTCGGTCATGTCACTGTTGATCATTCTCTCAACTAGTGACTCTGAACTTAGTAGTGTCACGTGACATTACTTTGTCAAATATATTTTCTATGGCATAAAACCAATTAGCCCAGAAAATGAAATATATCATTTTCTGTCAAATTAATAGCTATAACTTTATCAAATAAAATATATTAATTAAATGACCAGTTATATGTCTATATATAACTTTATCAAATCACGTATTATTGGTATCACCGTAAATGCTTTAAACAGATAAGCATATGGGTAACATATGTGTTACCCAAACACTTATATGTGTAAACACATATGTCTCATTGAGGCGTTTTAACATAAATTCACAAAATTAATATAATACACGTAAGTTGTTATAGTTCTAGTTAAAATAAAGAATTCATTAATATTTATTGAAATTTATTTTTAATATGGACCACTTAAACGGTGCCACCTCTTGGCTAATGCATATAAATAGAAGGGGTTATTCTTTACTATGGCCGTAAAGTACAACATATGATATAAACATATATTTTTCATAACTTAAACGGTTATAGTAATTTTTAACTATATTTATGAAATCTCAAATATAGTAACATATATTTGACAAACTCACTGTTTAAGAATAACTGTTTCACAATTCCCCTACTCAGGTTAAATAAATTCCACTTGCAGTTACATGAAATATATTAAAATATTTTTGGGTTTTGGAAAGCACTTTTAAATATACCTGTATCACAAAAGGTAAAAAAAAGAGGAATGACTCACAAACTGTGAGAAAAGAGAATTGACTCACTTTGTAACTTTAGGGTTCAACTAGAAAGCCTCCTGGCATAATCTTGGGTATAACTCCCGAGCTATTTAATAAAATATATAATGCATTCGCGTTAAGTATAGTAACCCAATTCAACCTTATCCCTACGTTACGAGACAGAACCCCAACGACTTAGTCGGGCAGAGCCTTGACATGCGTTACGGGGCTCCAGATCAATCGGACAGGGTATCAGTGATCAGGGGTTAAAACACTTAAAATGGGGCAGGGCTTTGGAGTATAATACTAAAGAAAAAAAAAAGAATTAAGAGATAGGGAGAGGAGGTCGAGAGGCAAAGAGTGTGAGAAAGAAAAGAATGAATGTTGCTTTCTTATTTATACGAAATGGTGGACTTGGGGTGCAAGTTTTAGCCTCCACGCATGCATTCACCATTTAATACAAAAGACACGTAAACTTTGAACATTCCATGCAATTGTTTAGTTTATTATTATTTTATTATTTATATATTATAATTAATTCAGCTGTTTCACTTTTTTGGCGCTTATAACTTCTAAAATATGACGTTTTATAAAACAATGAATATGTCATTAGAACGAGAATAATCTTATCTACATTTTGAACCAAGTTGTATTAAAAACGGAGTAAGTCCAAATACAATGTATTTTTATAATTTAATTATTAGACGGTCACTAGGCCCGTCTAGGTAATTCATATTTCTAACAGTCAACTTACCCGTAATCTACCCGTTTCTTTATTTTAATATAGAAAATAGAAATGTCACACATATATAAGCCAATTAATTAGTCTAACATTCCAACCAAATATATATAAAATAGTTTTTAAAACTATATGGGTTGAATAATTGTTTTAAAAAAATAAAACTAGTTACTAGTGGTTAATAAATTTAAACAACCTATAACTCTTATATGATAAAAAATGGATATGTTACATTATCATCCAAACTTCATTATATGCATGCCTTATGTTTTGGAGGGTTTAGATGTAAATGATAGCAAGTAAGAAGCTCTATATGTTGCTTTCTTAGTTTTCGGATAAGATGACTTTCAGATGACTTTCTTGCCAAATTTACTCCATCCTTGGGCTATCATTCCAGACTATTCAAAGGCCCAAGATATAGTTGATATACTAAGGATAAAGTAGCTTCAAATGGTGCAAAAAACTAAGCCTAAGCTTCAAATGGTGCAAAAAACTGAGCCTAAGTCTAGTGGGAATCACAAACACAAGTTTGAGAGGGTAACCCTCGACCCACATCAAGATCCAAGGTTTAAATAGAATTCTCGACACCATGAATGGGATTACTCTCTTCCATATGATAGTACTCTGAAAATAGTGAATGTAAGCAAAAACCGTGTGCGAAACGGAGCTATAACGAAGCGGGAATCGCGAAAACAAGTCTGGTGTTTGTTGTTGATTTGCAAGACGCATGAACCCCCTTTTGAACTCGTCTCACATCGCCCAGAATACAATTTTGTGCTCCCTTTCACACCTATAAATATCCTTGCTTGGTTCCTTATAGCTTGCACACCTAGTTTGAGTATAAACAAGTAGAATAACCAAATTTGGTGGTTCCACAAGTGCAATACCTCTTTGGGTGTTGTGCATAGTAGTTTTTTTATGCTCTCAACGAGGAGGTACTACCCTTCAAGCTCTTCTTGTTTTCTAAAGCTTTTATTGAGGTAATTTTCTTTCTTTTTATTATTCGTTTATTTATCGCTTTCTTAGTTTAATTAGTTTACTTTAGGTTCTTAATTAGGGAACATTGAGCCTTGCGTAGGCTCGCCTTTAAGCTTGGCGTAGCCTTGTAGAGGCTCAATAAGCCCAACAAGTCCAACCTATCATGTCTGTTCATTTAGGTTCATTTAAGTTATACCTAGCATAACGTATACCCTTCCCTTGCTGCATTCGTTTGTCAAGGTTGAATCAAGCTTGTTATTTGGATTGTTCACTTATTCATTTGAGCTGATGTCTGATTACATATGTTCAAACCCAGGGCATCTAGCTTAATACAGTTGTTGGTCTTGATTCTTTTCCATCATACTAGTTTGCTCGAGCAGCATTGAGGTAAGTAAATCTTAGCCCCATTTTACTTTATCTTTGGGGTGTATCATGATGCCTATATTTACAAACTTATTTATACAATTAAACATGAAAAATTAATCACTCATTTAAGCATAGAGAATTCATTTGTTTATTTTGTAGTGTTGTGTTGTGTTGTGTTGTGTTGTGGTTGTTGTTGTTGTGTTGTGCAGTGAAATTAAGTCAATCAGAGTCAAGCATAATCATTAGCTTATTCAATCAAAATGCTAATGATAATAGATCTATTGGTTGACCACCCACCCATGGATATAGATGATTGGAATCGTAGTTAGTTAGTCTAACTCTTCAGAGTTAGGGACACAATCATAGTCTAACCCTGTGGGGTTAGGGACACAAGTAGGTCATCAAGGCTTGATTATACATAGATTAACCTGAAAGGGTTAAGGACACAAGCAAGCCAGAAAACATTGGTTTATTTTGTTCGTTATTTTCATTGTTTGGATTATTCAATTTACACATGATTTGCAATATATTTTTCAAACAATTTACAATAAATCAAAAGTTAAGTTTACTCACCAACTACTTGTAGTTGACCCTTTATTTTGCACATGATACAAGTGACAATGTTTGATGAAGCCAGGAAGATATGAAGTAACATATGATCACTATGGACTTAGCCTGACAAGTGAAATCAATATCAAATGTTTATTATTGATGTAATGCAAATTACAACCGTGTCCGTGTATAGTTTGTATTTTTAATCGAGTTGTTTTGTGCCGTTTTACCATTAGTTTTGTATATTATCATGTCTTGTGTGTTTTGTAGGGTTCTAGGGGAGAAAAGTGCTAAAAACGAGCTAATGTGTGATAAACTGAGCCTCCGGACGGATCACACGTGATCAGGAGGATCACGAGAACGAAAATTGAGAAAGCATACCCTATCGCAATATGCGACAAGGAGAGAAAAGTCTGTCGCGTGGCGCGATGGCCTCAAATCAAAGGGCGGTCAAAGTTGAAGCTCGCATGTAACACCTCGAAAATTTATAACGAATAATATGACAACATGTATCCAATCAACTCTGATATATGCCAAATTATTTGGACGATAGGGACTATGTATGTAAAATTATGGAAGATTGGATGTGGAGGGGTCATATGTGACAAAATGCCAAAGTTTGGCTCCTGAAGGATCCTTACGGACCGTAAGGCATTTACTATCTTAATTCTAATAGTCCCTTACGGACCGCAAGGCTTATACCTTACAGACAATAAGGTAATTTAAAATGTGGGCGCGTTGAGGTACTTACGGATCATAAGCCACCACCCCTTACGGTTCGTAAGAGGTGCAGCTGGCACTTTGTGCTTGCTGCCCATGACAGCCTGCCATTTTGTCACTTTGGTCGCGATTTTAGCCATTTCTCCTCTCCATAATACACCCGGGGTACCACTAAGCATGTCCATAACACCTCAGGGGACACTTGTCTTGATTTGGAGTATCAGACTCAACTATAAATAGCATAGTTCATGCTTATGTTGAACTTGCACCTTTCATTATCATTTTCTCTTCTCTTTGGAGATTGCTTCTGCTTATAGAGGCCTCCTACCTGAAGTTCTAAACTTCCTTGAACACTTGTAAGTGTTCTCCTTAGTCTCTTTTCAGCTTATAGGCCAGATAATGGCCGAAAGTCAAGCAAATTGACTTTTTATTTGACTTTTGGTTATGACCATTTCAGTCAAGCCAATTCTCGAATCGAACATGGCTATGTGATCGTAATAATATAGATGTTAATTTTTTATGAGGGAACCTCTTAAAGATCACGTTAAGTTGGTCAAATGACGGGTCAAATTTTTATCAAATAAAAGTCAAAACGCAGATTTTCATAAATTATGTTAAATGAACTTCTAAGTATCGAAACATCAATTTTTGACATTATATCTATTGGTATACATATTAGGACATGTTAGATCATGTCCAACCCGTCATTTTCTCCTTATAGCTCGGTTCGCAACCAAAAGTCAAACAGTTTGACTTCTTCTTTGACTTTCGATTCTGACCCGTTTAAGCTAAGTTAGATACTGATTTGATGTTGTATTATGATCATATTAATATATGGAATAACCCTCTGAGATTATACCATTTGATTATATTGCTTGTAGGGTTTTTATGCTAGTCCATGTAATATGCCTAATTAATTACTAAAATGCGGTTTTTGTGCATATAATGATTTTGAAACATATTGAACATATAATCTGAGTTTGAAACTGATATAACATCACATTAAACATGTTTTGTCATAATGGACTTGACATTGACCCATCCGATCACCAGATGCCGTCTATGCGTGTACAGTTGACTTATATAGCTTAGTTTATATAAGTTAGCCACATCTGGTCAAAACCTATGCGTGTACGGTTGACTTATATAGCACGTACGATTGATTTATATAGCTTAGTTTATATAAGTTTGACCCATATTATACGAGTCATAGTACTCGTGAGGGTATAAACCACATTGTATCCGGTCTCCGCTTAATCTAGCGAACCGTACCAATTTTGTTATAAGTGAACCGGTCCAAGTCATATGACTTGAATAAGACCTGTTAATTCTAACGGATTATAATTCCATTCATTCCAGACTAAGGGCCTCCAGTAAATTGCAACCATGTTTGTTATTTTGATTTAACGGTTGTGCTTAAATATATCTTTGGATTGTAAAGATAAAGCTCAGGTAAATACTCTTAATATGTTTTCCCCATACGAGCTTGGGATACGGTAAATTATTACCGCTTGGTTGGGTATGGGATTAATGACCAATGTGTCCAAAATCCAAATAACCCTTTTTAATCCGTTATGCTTGATAACTTAAACATTGGGAGTTAATGCGATCGTGTCCTGGATATCCACGGCTCACTTAATTGCATGGGGCCACTACTTAAGCACGGGGTGTAGGCATACACCTGACATATGCTAATGCTATAATGAACTATTTTCTTACCTAATATGTGGATAAAAGTGGTGTGTTGGTTAATCATGTATCGGAGTTTAGTTCCAGGCCCCATATGTATTGACAAGCATGTAATACTGGTAACAAGAGACAGTTTGTCCCAAGTTATTTATGAAAATGATATACCAAATGGTATATAAAATGGTTTTGAAAATATTTTCAAAACGTGTCGGTTAATTGTATTTACTAGTGAAAACTGACATATTTTCAAAAGACTAAGCGCAGGTTAGCAAGTACGGAATAGGCTTAAGCTTCTCTGTAATTGCTCATTGGAATTTGCGACTCTAGGCAAAAAGCCTAGTAGTCTTTATGTAATCATTTGTTATTTGTCACGGCCCCACCCCCGGTTTGACCCGGTCTGGAGCCGCGGGACAGGAACCCTTGGTATTTATTAATTGAGTTGACAGCGGAAGATTTACAGGATCTTTTAAAACTTGAAAATGCCCGATTATTTTATTTAGATAATCTGGGACAAGCCACGTAATTTACAATAGAGGAATTTCACGAGGAAATTCCCTGATTTACAAAACATGTTTATTCATTTTAACTGAGCCACCTCTTCAAGCTTGTTAGTGCTCCGTAGCACGTTTTCCTTGATTCACAGCAGGTCGCCTGAAACATGTTTTAAAAATATTTTATCAGCGGGGAAATACTGGCGAGTCATTCAAGTATATAAAACGACACATTAGTTATCAATTACAGCATAAGAGCGATTACAATGGCTTCTATCTTATTTTTATCTGGCGCCGTGTCACCTGGTGACGATGGTCATACCACTATTGGGTCTTTTTCCCCAAGTAGTGATGATTATCACTGTTAGGATTTATTAGCCTAACCGTGAGAAATTAGTAATGTGCACAATACCCCCAATTAGCCAGTGATTCAAGATAACCATGACTTAATCCCTGTAGTTATAACTTTTAAAAATGCTTGGAGTATTGTAAAATAATGTTGATAAAAGGAGAATGACTCACATTGCAGATTTAAACGGGCAGAGTTTAGCCTACTGATTAGCCTTGTAACCTAATTTAAATAATAATGCACATGAACTAGGTCAGTAACTAATACAGCATTTACGATAACTCACGAGATTAAAACCCTCACAACGAATGACAAAGTGCTATACTTAAACATCCGTCGAATTCACGACTAATGACAAAGTATGGCCCTAATGTGGGCAGCACTTAAACATCCATCGGATAGTTTCAATCGATCGGACATTGAATCGTAGCAGCGATCGAGTTAATACCCTGTATCATAGCAGCGTTTCACTACTGTGAAGTGTAATTTCGACTTTTGAGCAGTATACTTCGTGTTTTGGATTGAAATTTCGACACCAGTGAACTGCTCGTAACCCATTCTATTTATAGCAGAATTTTGTGGTTTACGCGGCCCACGTAATCCCCTTCTTAATCTTTACGAGGCCCGCGAGATGCCCTAGTCGTAGACTAGGGCTAGCGTGTCATCAGTAGTGCTGCCACATGTATTCCACGTGGCCTGGGAACGCTTATCCGGTCAACTTAGGTTTGACGCGGCCCGCATGAGGTCCTTCTGATGTTTTACGCGGCCCGCGAGAGGACCAAAAATCTGTTTTTCTTATTTTTGATGTGGATTAGGGTTTTAGGGGTCCGGGTTCGCACTTATGGGTCAATTTGGGACATTTTTGAAGGTCCTTACATCCTCCCTGTTGGTGCATCTAGTTTCTGTTAACTTCGTCTTAATCGAGTCTTATGTCTAGATAGGATAAACGAGCACACAACAGGGTCGAAATTAGGGTTTTACATGTTAAAGTGGGTGATTCCGCTTGAAAGTGTCAATGTGCAGTTCAAGCGAAATCAACACATGTGATTTCGCTTGAAACGACATGTGACATGTTCAAGCGAAATCAACAACAGTATAAATATGTGTGTGCTGGTATCATTTGGAGCGGAATTAGATCATATGCTCTGAGCCGAGGTGCTGTCCGTTTGTCATTTGAACGTGTAAAAGCTCAGGATTGATCAATAAAAGGATAATCAGAAAAGAACAAGCTGTGTTGACATCTTTTACATTGATTCCGCCTTTGTACTTGATGATGAACTACTCATACTGACTATTTAGGGTCATACGACGATCCAACAAGTGGTATCAGAGCTAAGGACGAGGAGTTCATACGAATTCAGCTTGATTTTACCGGATTCTCACACTTCTACTCCTTCTTTTCTGATTTGAACAAGTTTTAACGGTTGAAATGGCCTGATTTTGACATATATCAAGCAAAACATAGTGTTAACTAATCCTTGAAAGTATTGAACTAAAATTCGATCAAAATTGAACAAAAACTTGTAATTCCGCTTGAAAAGTTGTTCGAACATGCTGACATCATCCTGATTCCGCTTGAATTTTTGTTAATTTCGCTTCAAAACTTGATTTCGCTTGAGTGGGTATCTCGCTTGAAATAAGTGATTTCACTTCAAAAACTGATTCCGCTTGAAATTGATGTTTTCAAAAATTCAAAAATATTTCTAAGTGTTTGTTAATTAACTGTTTCAGGTACGTGAAAGATGGATGATTTATTCATGAATCCATTCTGTGACGTGTTTGCCTTTGCTGGAAATGGTGGTGATGATACTTCAAATGACACATCGAACAACACAAATGAGAAAGCTCCGAATGCGAGGAAGACTATTTCAGATACATTAAGTGTTGAAAGTGCCTATGGAACATACAACAAACCTCCAAAACTGTTGGCCATTGAAGATTACAATAGGTGGGCTACAAGATTTGACGAATGGCTTCAAGCGTTTGCATATCAAAGCTGGAAAAGTTTAAAGAATGGTTACATTAGAGGAGAACGGTTTGGTGAAAGTTTGACAGATACTGATGATATTGAAAGATATATTGATGAACAAAAGTGCATCGCGTTGATTCATCAGTCTGTGAGAGATGATATAATCTCATTGATTGAATATGAAAATTCAAAAGATCTTTGGGAGAAACTGAGGGTAAAATGTGTAGGTAGTGCTGAGATAGTCAAAAACAAAAAGAAACTGTTAAGAAAAGAGTTTGATTTATTTGGTTGTTTAAAGAACGAGTCTGTTTCCAAGATGATTGAGAGATTTGGGCATCTGAAATTGGAGCTGGCAAGACACAAAATTGTATATACTCAAGAAGAGTTGGTTGACAAATTGTTCGATTCGCTGCCGAATGAACAAGATTGGCAGTACTTTGCATTAATGCTGAAGAATACAATCAAGTCTGAAGATTTGACAGTGGATCTGCTTATCGAAAGACTGGAGAGTCACGAGTTGGAGATCAAGAAATCTAGCAAAGTCAACAACACATCTTATCAGCAGAATGTGGAGTTGTACTACAGAGGAAATCTACCAAAAACTGGTTCTTCAAGAACAGCATTTTCTGCAGAGAGTTCAAATACTGTGAATCAAGAAACTCCTCACAGTGGTTTTCATAGTGGATCTTCTTCAACAAATCCAAATCAATCTGCATCAAAGAATCTGTTCCAATGTAACATTGCTGTGGATCTGAAGAACGCTCAAAATTTCAGTGAAGAGTCAGCAAAACAACAGATGGTGTTCTTAGCATCGGTGTTAGAATCGTACGAGAGCCTTGTGGCGGGCAAGATTGGAAACACTAACCTGACTAAAGAGGACTATGATCAAATAGATCCTGAAGAGATGAAACTGATCGATATCAGGTGGTGTATGGCCAGTGCAGTCCGAAGAGCCCAAAGGTTCATGGAGATTACGGGCAGACATTCAATTGGCGGACCGTCCACAAAACTTAGCTTTGACAAATCAAAAGTCACATGCTTCAGGTGTAAACAAAAAGGACATTTCAAACGTGAATGTCGAAATGCTCCTGCTGATGATACTGCAAATCCATTCCGTGAAGATTACTACAAAAGAGGGATTTATCATCAGAATAAATCAGAACCGCCCAGAATGAAGCAGCTTGAGGATGTTCCCAAAGAAAAATCAAGAGCTCTTGCTGTTATTCATGATGATGAAGGTTTTTATTGGAGTGAACTGCTACCAGAGGAAGATGCAGTAGGATATGCTTTCGTAGCAGAAAAGATTACTCATGTCAAAGACACCAGAACTGAAGAACAAAAATACCTCGCAAGAAAGCAGAAAGCAGAATTCAAGATGATGAGATTATCTAAGGTGTACAGTGATGCCAAGAAAGCAAAGAGATGGGATGCTGATAGAGAATGTTACCTTGATCCTCAAGGAAACATTGCTATTGATATGAAAACTCTTAGTATAGAAACTTTCATTGAGGAATATGCTGCAGAAGAAGATGCCTTACAGAGATTATGGTGGGGAGGTGGAGAAGAGAAAGGAAAAAGAAAAAGAGAAAGAGAAAGAGTCTCAGTCAAAGAAGATTGATGGTGGGATTATCGATACTTCACAAGAATTCACCGCTGAAAACTTGGGGAAGATGGCTGACAAAGTGCTTGCTGCAAAGGAACTTGAGGTATACTCTAAGTCTGAAACTGAGTCTAAAAGCAAGGTTAGTTCAAACGTTTCAACAAGCGAGACAGGTAAGAAGGTCAAAGGTGATAGTGAATGCAAAAGTTGCATGAAAAACTGCAAGTTTTGTAGTACACTTACTTACCTTAGTGATGCAAAGGTTGAAGAACTGACAAAAAGAGTTAGAAAGGTGGAAGATCAGATTCTAGACCGTGATAAAATGTTAAAAGCTTCAAATGATCTAGTTAAAAAGTTAACTGATAAAATTGAAAATGATAAAATTGAAGTAGAAAGAATTAAGAAAGAAAATGAAAAATTGGTTCTTGAAAATCGTAAAATTTCAGAAAATTTTGACAAACTAAAACGAACGGTAAAAGATTTTGATGAAAGAAACGGTAAAACCAATAAAGAAAATGAGCATTTAACTGTAGTTCTTAGACACAAAGAAGTGCAAATCAACCAACAACTGGATGAGATTGCTAAATTGAAACTTCAGTTTGAAGAAGCTAAGATTGAGAATGAGCGTATCAATCTGAAATTAACCAGTTACAGCTCCGCAAGTTTTGTTTTACAACGCATTTTTCCTAAACCCATTGGGAAAAACAAAGCAGGCGAAGATGTTTACTCGGATGGAACTGGGGTTGGGTTTCATCAGGTTCCACCGCCAGTGTTAAACAATTACTCAAAGAAAAAGTCCGGGTTGGTTAATAATGAAGATGAAACGAATGAAATAAAACTTCCAGAGTCAACTAATGTTACATTTTCTTCATCTGATGATAGTGTTCAAACTGATATTGTTAAAGGCATGGCTGAAAGTGTTTTGAAGTCTGATAGTGATTCAGTTGAGGATGAAGAATGTTTTCTGAACAATTATATTCCAAAACCAAAATCCAAAAACAACTTAAATGAAGAACCTACTCTTGTCATGTACAAAATGTTGGGATCGGATAAGTTGTATTCGGATTCTGAGTTTCCTCTGGAGAATGTTAATATGGACAAGTTGAAAAATGTTTTCAAACTGGTTGAAATTGATTTGTCTGAAGTAGAAGGTTTGAATCAGACGAAGAGGCAAATGAATTTTGAAAAAGATAAAGCTTACTACAAGAAACCTGTTGTTCCACCGCGTTTTTATAACAACAATCGAAACAGATGGTCGGGTGGTTATCAGGGTGGTAAGAATTATCAAAGGAAAAATGTTCAAAACAAGAAGTTTGCTGAGAAAAAGGTGTTTATGAACGGTTCAAGTTCACTTTCTGATGAAGAATCTGAGATTTTTTCAAAATCAAACAAAGAGTTCTTTGAGAAGAAAGCATCTCAACCTCAGTCTGAAGGTACAAGTCGGGTAGTTGACACTCGAACATGCTTCAAATGTAATCAAGTTGGACATATTGCACGAAAGTGTACCAATTTGAAGCCTAAGACTGAAGTTGTGATGAATTCAAGAAAGAAAGATGATGTGAAGGGAAAAGCTCCATTGGTTGTTGAGAAAAAGGTTTTGAAAAATGACAACACCAAGATCAAAACTGAACCTGTTAAGAATATGGTAACTAAAAATGACAAGTTTTACAAACGGGTTGCTTCATCTCAACAAACATGGAAACTAAAATCAGAGAAACAAGTTTCAACTACACAAGAGAAGAAAGTTGTTCCTAAAAAGATTCTTCAAAATGAAAACAGAAAAGAAAATATGTCAATTTCTTATGAAGATTTTGCTAAAAAGAATGTTTCATTGGAAAAAGAGGAGAAAGTTGACATAAAAGAGGTTATTGATAATAAACTGGAAATGAATGATAAAAACTTTCCACCTCTTAAATCGGTTGTAAAGTGTATAGATGAGATTAAGTTACCTGAGTCTGATGAGGCTTGGGCAGCTTATTTCAGCTAATCATATTTCTATCTGGTGCAGGAGCTTCCAAGATCCGTTTCACGTTGGATTATGGATAGTGGAGCTTCTCGGCACATGACGGGGAAAACAGCCCTGCTGTACGATGTTAGAAATTTCAATGGTGGTTATGTTGGATTCGCAGGAAATCAAGGTGGTAGAATAGTTGGTGAAGGAACATTATCCAATGGGATTGTTACATTTGAAAGAGTTAACTACATTGCCGAGCTTGAAAACAATCTTCGGAGCATATCTTAGATCTGTGATCGCATGTATACGACGCATTTTACAGACGAAGAATGTTTGATCTTGAAACCAGGATTTGTTATTCCTGAAGAGTGGATTATCATGAGGGCACCTAGAGTGAATGATCTGTACGTGTTGGACATGAGTGTAGCAACTACAACCACGGGTCAAGCACATTGTTTTGTGTCCAGAGCAACTGAGAAGGAATCGCAATTATGGCACCGGAAGATGGGTCATATACATCTTAGAAAAATGAATCACTTGGTGCACAATGATTTGGTTATTGGTGTTCATGTCAAAGGTTTTCATCTTGAAGGAGAGTGCATTAGCTGCATCAAAGGCAAGCAGAAAAAGAAATCACATCCTAAAAAGAAAGTCAATTCAGTCTCAAGACCGTTAGAGAGACTCCATATGGATCTGTTTGGTCCAGTAAATGTCAAAAGTATTACAGGGGATCTCTACTGTCTAGTGGTAACTGATGATTTTTCAAGGTTTTCATGGGTTTCATTTCTGAAGATGAAAGATGAGACGTTTGATAGTTTGATGGCGTTGTTCAAGAAAATTGAAAACTTGTACCAAAGGCGTATCAAAAGAATCAGAAGTGATAATGGTACTGAGTTCAAGAACAACAAGATGGAAGAATATTGTAATGAAAGAGGTATATTGCATGAATTTAGCGCGCCTTACACTCCGTAGCAGAATGGTGTAGCTGAAAGAAAGAACAGGACGCTAATCAAAACGGCTAGGACGATGCTTGCTGATTCAAAGCTACCAGTCAATTTTTGGGCAGAAGCAGTATCCGCCGCATGCTATACACTCAATCGGGTTCTCACTGTCAAGAAATTCAATAAGACGTGTTTCGAGCTGATTAATAATCGCAAACCGAACCTGAAGTATTTAGAACCGTTTGGGTCTCCCTGCACAGTTCTAGAGCCTTTTGGTAAATTTTGTCCAAAGAGCATAGAAGGAATTTTCGTGGGTTACACAAGTCCATTGAAACGAGTCTTTGTTCCAAGCTTGAAGCGGATTATTGAAGCACACAATGTAGAGTGTCAAGGTTACACAATGCCACCGCAGAATCCTGGAGATTCATGGCATTTTCATTATGATACTTTGTGGGATTCGTTTGACATGGAAGAAGAAAAGGAAGAAGAAGAAGATTTCTTTGACGAGTTGGATATTCTAAGAGAGTATGAGTCATCGCAGGAAAGGTTCCCAGCTGAGTATTCAAGTCGACCACGACAAACTTCAAATGATCATGAAGCAGGTCCGAGCAATGCTGGAGAACATGATGATATTAGTCAAAATGAAGTCGCTCCTGATAATCAGACGGCAGTCAATGATAATCAAGAGTCTGATAACTTGCCAGTATTTGATCATGGTGATTCAGATTCTGAGGGGGAGCAAATCCAGATTTCAAGTCAAACAAACCCAGTCAGTGAACAAGGTGCAAATCAGAATGTTACTAATCTGGAAGGCGAGGTAGATGTTTCAGGCGAAGTGATGCCAAGAACTCTTTCATACCATCCAGAGGAGCTGATCATTGGAGAATTACAATCAGGCGTTTGCACTAGACGTCAAATTGACCAAGGCCTTACTTGTTTTTATTCTACAGTAGCACCTTTACAAACTGAGTTTTCACTAAGTTGTTTTATTTCGCAGATCGAACCGCGATCTTATAAAGAGGCGCTAACTGAAGATTCTTGGGTCAATGCTATGCAAGAAGAGTTGAGTCAGTTTGAGAAGTTAGGAGTGTGGAAGTTAGTAGACTTGCCTGATGGTCAGAGGAAGATAAACACCAAGTGGATGTTCAAGTGCAAGAGAGACGATAGAGGGGTTATTATTCGTAACAAAGCTCGACTCGTAGTTCAGGGTTTCAGTCAGCAAGAGGGTATAGATTTCACTGAAGTATATGCTCCGGTTGCTAGACTAGAAGCGATCAGAATCTTCCTAGCATTTGCATCTTGGAAAAATTTCAAAGTATATCAGTTAGATGTTAAATCGGCGTTTCTCTACGGGAAGGTAAAAGAGGAGGTATATGTCGGACAGCCACCGGGCTTCACCGATCCAATCCACAAAGACAAGGTCTATTTGCTAGACAAAGCGCTGTATGGTTTACACCAGGCACCGAGAGCTTGGTACGAGACATTGTCTCAACACCTGCTAGCCAACAGCTTTATTCGTGGAAAAGTGGATGCCACTCTCTTCACCAAAGAGGTCGACAGACATCTTCTGATAGTTCAGATATATGTGGACGACATCATATTTGGGTCTACAAATGAGAATCTGTGCAAAGATTTCGAAAGAGTTATGAAGCAGAAATTTGAAATGTCATCGATGGGTGAGATGAAATTCTTCTTGGGACTGCAGGTTGATCAACTACCCAAAGGAATATTCATACATCAAACGAAGTACGTTCATGATATTTTGGAGAAATTCAGGATGTCAGGTTGTACTCCAGCTTCCACCCCATTAGCAACGAACCATGGGATAAATCCTGATCTTTCCGGAGAAAAGGTAGATGAAACATTGTATCGTTCCATGATCGGTTCGCTGATGTATTTGACAGCTTCAAGACCCGATATTATGTATCCAACCTACCTCGCAGCAAGATTTCAATCTAATCCGAGAGCTTCGCACATGGTTATTGTTAAAAGGATATTACGCTACCTTAAAGGAACTCCAACGTTGGGGTTGTGGTATCCAAAAGATGGCGAATTTATGCCCGAAGGTTATTCCGATTCAGATTTCGGATGCTGCAAAGTTAACGCTAAATCAACAACAGCAGGGTGCCAGTTCTTTGGATCACGATTGGTTACCTGGCAATGCAAAAAGCAGACCTCTGTGGCTTTATCCACATGTGAAGCAGAGTATGTATCTGCTAGTAGCTGCTGCTCTCAGATCTTGTGGATCCAGCAACAGATGCGCGACTACGGTTTGCAATTTCTAAACACCCCTATCTTTGTTGATAATGAGGCAGCGATTAACATTACAAAAAATCCTGTTCATCACGCTAAAACGAAACATATTGAAATTCGTCATCACTTCATCCGAGATTGTTTCGAGAAGAAGTTGATACGAACTGAGAAAATCCACACTGATGAACAAAAAGCTGATTTACATACGAAAGCGTTTGATAAAACACGTTTTCAATACTTGTTAAAATTGAACGGTATGAAGCTTTTATCGGTGTTGGAGGATATTCTTGGCGTTGATGAAGGTACTACTGTAGATGATGATGTTGAGAAGTAATTTGCAATGGTTTGTCGATTTTTTACTTGTTTTGGTATTTAGGGGGAGAGTAGGGTAATATTTTCAGAAAATACAAAAACCAGTAAAAATTTTCAAAAATCCAAAAATATGAGATATTTTCAAAATCCAAAAACAATAGAAAACCAGAAAAAAGCTTGTGTAAAAAGGGAAAATGATAGTACATCAGCTTGACAGTTACGGTATGCTAAAGATATGTAATGTTTAAATGCGTTAAACAGTCTCCCTGATGATGTGCCGATAGGTTTTTACACAATTAGTAGGTTTGTTCGGGATATAAACCTAAATCTTTACTTACTTATTTCGTGGGGAACACTACTTGGATATATAGGTAACCCCTGAAATCTTGTTTGAAAGATCCCTCTTTCTGAGATACTAGGTCTTTATACTCAATGATATCTGGGGTATTATTCCGGGACTTCTGATAATGCGGAAGCAATGGCCTAGTCCCCGAATAATACTTTCTGCATTGCTTGAAATATAGCATCGCCCTAAGCTAAAAAATGATAAAACATTGAAAAATGCTAATCATGGTTGTTGTAAAAAAAGATCCTCTAAAGGGGACACACCAAAAGTCGAAGCCGTCATCTCTCTGCTGAACGGAAGTTCTGACCTGAGCCCTCATGGTTCTTCGCAATTTAACCCCTTACAGATATCATCTGTGGTATACTCACCTGTAAGACTGAATATTGGGATTTGGATACGGGAGTATATTCAAGAGGTGGGACACATGAATAAGTTTAAGTCTCTAAAACACCTAATTCGTATCCTGGACAGATTGAAATTTGTGTGAGAATTTAAGTGGATCAGTATATCGACAATCTAAGTGAATTGTTTAATTCTGAGTATGAAATAAAAGCTTAACGGTACCTGTGACTTGTCGAATAGCTGATATGATTCCCTAACACGCTCATCAAAAATATGTTTGTAAATAGTTTACATTTACTGCATTTTATTTGTGTTATTCATTTCTAGTTTAGAAACTTTATTAAAAATTCAAAAAGATTTTACATTTCTGCTTTATTTTTTGACAAACCAAAGTGGAAAGTTGATCTTCAGATTCGAATTTGAAGCAGATGCAGGAAGTTGTCTGAACTGGAAGATGAGTCGTGAGCTTAACATGATAAGTTTGTGAAAGTTGAAAAGTTAAAGCAAGTTCATTAATTTGAAACTTGTAAATTTCAGAAAATGTTTGAACTAGTTTGTTTTCAAATGTCAGTGTGATTTATCTCAGGTCAACACCAGGGTCATTAAATTGGACTTGGTAGACAAATTGAGTAATCACGGTCATTAACTTGGAACTGAATACTTAAGTGGATTTCTAAATTCTGACAAGATTATTAAATGAATTTGAATGGTAAATTTGGATTGAAATTATTATTGTCATATATCTTATATTTAGGTAGAGATTGTGCAGGAAACAGGAATCCCCATGGCAAAGAAAATGTCAAAGTTTGAATCAGAATTCGAGCCCTAGCTTATCGTGAGGGAGAGTCTTCGAAAGGGGGAGTCAGAATTCTGGATCAACATTCAAAGGGGAGATTGTAGATTTAAGTTTGAAGATAGAAGATTGGAAGGAGCTTTTCAATGTCAAGACAATTTGGATAGAGAGACAAAGACTAAAGACTCGACTCTGAAGACTTCGTCAACATCCAAGGGGGAGTCTGTTGGTGCATCTAGTGTCTGTTAACTTCGTCTTAATCGAGTCTTATGTCTAGATAGGATAAACGAGCACACAACAGGGTCGAAATTAGGGTTTTACATGTTAAAGTGGGTGATTCCGCTTGAAAGTGTCAATGTGCAGTTCAAGCGAAATCAACACATGTGATTTCGCTTGAAACGACATGTGACATGTTCAAGCGAAATCAGCAACAATATAAATATGTGTGTGCTGGTATCATTTGGAGCGGAATTAGATCATATGCTCTGAGCCGAGGTGCTGTCCGTTTGTCATTTGAACGTGTAAAAGCTCAGGATTGATCAATAAAAGGATAATTAGAAAGGAACAAGCTGTGTTGACATCTTTTACATTGATTCCGCCTTTGTACTTGATGATGAACTACTCATACTGACTATTTAGGGTCATACGACGATCCAACACTCCCCACCTTATTTAAAATCTCGTCCTCGAGATTTACTGAAATAAGTTAGGATAGTTTCGCTTCATCTCAGATTCCAGCTCCCAAGTGTACTCAGGTCCTCTCTTCGAATCCCATTTGACTTTGACCAGTACTAGTCTTTTATGTTTGAGAAACTTGATCTTTCTGTCTTCTATTTCCAGTGGCTTATCTACAAATTTTAACTTTTCATTTACCTTTACATCTTGAAGAGGTACTACCAGTGATTCGTCAGATAGACATTTCTTGAGGTTGGATACATGAAATACGTCATGTACCCCAGCTAACTCTTCTGGTAGATGTAAGCGATAAGCAACTGGTCCTATACGTTGGATTACTGGAAATGG
Source organism: Helianthus tuberosus (assembly GCA_030545235.1). Classification (NCBI taxonomy): domain Eukaryota; kingdom Viridiplantae; phylum Streptophyta; class Magnoliopsida; order Asterales; family Asteraceae; genus Helianthus; species Helianthus tuberosus. The sequence goes on along the minus strand of CM060356.1, from coordinate 120,286,466 downwards.
TCCTACGTATCTTGGACTTAACTTTCCTTTCTTACTGAACCGAACTACTCCTTTCCAAGGAGATACCTTCAAGAGTACCTTGTCTCCAACTTGAAACTCTAGTGGCTTGCGTCGATTATCGGCATAACTCTTCTGGCGATCTCGAGCTGTCTTTAATCTTTCCTTGATTTGAGTGATCTTGTCGGTAGTTTCTTGCACTATCTCGGGACCTGATAATTGACTTTCTCCTATTTCTGCCCAACAAACTGGAGTTCTACACTTACGTCCGTACAGTGCTTCGAATGGGGCAGCTTCAATGCTTGAATGATAACTATTGTTATAGGAGAATTCAATTAAGGGTAGGTGGTCATCCCAATTTCCACCAAAATCTATCACACATGCCCTAAGCATGTCCTCCAGGGTTTGGATTGTCCTTTCACTTTGTCCGTCCGTCTGAGGATGGTATGCAGTGCTTAAATTTAGTCGAGTTCCCATTGCTTCCTGGAAACTTGTCCAGAAATGGGAAGTAAAACGACTATCCCTATCCGATACAATGGAGAGTGGGACTCCATGTAAGGATACTACTTCATCTACATACAACTTTGCCAACCTTTCCATGCTAAAGGTTTCTTTCATGGGTAGAAAATGAGCTGATTTGGTTAATCGATCCACAATTACCCAAATCGCATCATTACCCTTTTTGGTTTTGGGTAACTTAGTAACAAAATCCATTGTTATGAGTTCCCATTTCCATACAGACATTTCTAATTATTGTAGTAAACCTGAAGGTTTCTGGTGTTCTGCCTTAACTTGTGAACAAGTAAGACACTTAGAAACATATCTAGCTATGTCCTTTTTCATTCCTATCCACCATAAGTTATTCCTTAAATCTTGGTATATTTTATTGTTACCAGGATGCATGGTATACCTAGATTTATGGGCTTCCTCTAAAATCTTATTTCTTAATTCTCCCTGTTTAGGTACCCAAATTCGTTTCTTATGGAATCTCCAAATCCCATCATTTCCTTGCTCTAATTCCTTTATTCGTCCTTTCATTCCTTCAGCATCATCCTTAATTGTTGTTTCCTGAAAATTTTTCAGTTGTCCCATTAAGTCTACTTGTAAACTTAATCTAAGAGCACTAACTCGTCGTTGTTTCTCATGATACTTACGACTTAAGGCATCAGCAACTACGTTTGCTTTTCCTTCGTGATATTGAATATCACAGTCGTAGTCACTTAGGATTTCCATCCATCTCCTTTGCCTCATGTTTAATTCTTTTTGTCCAAATATATATCTTAAGCTTTTATGGTCTGTGTAGATAGTAAACTTACTTCCATACAAATAATGTCTCCAAATCTTAAGGGCAAAAATTATGGCTCCTAACTCTAAGTCATGAGTCATATAGTTTTCTTCGTGCTTTTTCAATTATCTTGAAGCATACGCAATTACCTTTTTGCATTGCATTAGCACACATCCTAATCCTAGCTTTGAAGCATCACTGTATACTTCAAAATCTTCGGTTCCTTCTGGTAAGACTAAAATTGGAGTATTTGTTAACTTTTGCTTCAAAATCCTAAAGGCCTCTTCTTGCCTAGGTCCCCATTCAAACTTAGCTGCTTTACAGGTTAGCTTAGTTAATGGTACATCTATTTTGGAAAATCCTTAATAAACCGTCTATAATATCCGGCTAATCCTATAAAACTTCTAATTTCCATAGCTGACTGCGAGACCTTCCATTTGGTGATCGCTTCTATCTTAGAGGGATCTACGTGAATACCTTCGTGATTCACCATGTGTCCTAAAAATTGTACCTCTTGTAGTCAAAATTCACACTTAGAGAATTTGGCATAAAGCTTCTCTTTTCTTAACAAAGTTAAGAGTACATGCAGGTGCTCACAATGTTCCTCCTGACTTTTGGAATAAATAAGTATATCGTCAATGAAAACAATTACAAATTTATCCAAGTATGGTTTACAGATCCTATTCATCATGTCCATAAATGCTGCCGGGGCATTTGTTAACCCAAAGGGCATGACTGTAAACTCGTAATGACCATACCTAGTTCTGAAAGCAGTTTTAAGTATGTCTTCTTCTTATACTTTCAACTGATGATATCCGGAGCGTAAATCTATCTTAGAAAAATATCTAGCTCCCTGAAGTTGATCAAAAAGATCATCAATCCTAGGTAATGGGTATCGATTCTTAATTGTAACCTTATTCAATTCCCTATAATCGATACACATTCGCATCGAACCATCTTTCTTCTTCACAAACAACACTGGCGCTCCCCACGGGGATGAACTAGGTTGTATAAATCCTTTGCTCAGTAATTCATCTAACTGCTTTTTCAATTCTAACATTTCTGTGGGTGCTAACCGATAAGGTGCCTTGGCTATCGGTGTAGTTCCAGGAATTAGATGAATTCTAAATTCGACTTCCCTATTGGGTGGTAATCCAGGTAGCTCTTCTGGGAATACCTCTGGGTATTCTGATACTACTGGAATTTCCTTAAGTTCCTTACTTTTAGTGTTAATGATTGCTGAGATCATATAAACTATTCCTTGCTTTCGTTCATAACTAGCAACTTTCATTACTGAAATGAACTTCATTGGCTTACGTGGCTTATCTCCTGTAATCACCACTAATTCTCCTGTGGGTGTATGAATTTCTATGGAATTCTTATCACAAAGAATTCGAGCATGGTTGGCTACTAACCAATCCATTCCTAACACAATATCGAATCCGGCTAAATTCATAGGTAACAGGTTTGCCGAAAATTTATGGCCTACAAGTTCTATCTTTCCTTCCCTCAAAACCTTATCTATGTTAACAGAATTCCCATCTGCCATTTCTACCGTGAAAATCTGCCTAAGGTTGGTTAAGGGTAAGTTAAGAGCTTGGTAGAATGAAGTATTTATAATACTTTGGTTTGCACCAGAGTCAAATAATACTTTTGCATAAACGTCGTGAACTAGGAACGTACCAGCTATCATGTCAGGGATTAGCTCTGCTTCCTGGGTAGTTAACTGGAAGGCTCTTGCATTTTTCTTGGTAGTTCCTTCTGCAGGTTTGGCTTTGTTGTCAGCTGGTTTGACCAATTTCGGGCAGTCTGGCCTAAAGTGTCCAGCTTCTCCATAGTTGTAGCAGACTGTTGCTTTCTTCTTCCTGCAATCTTCTTCTTGATGCCCCGGAATTTTGCAGAAATTGCAATACCCTTTGCATCTTCCAAAATGCTTCCTTTTGCAGGCATTGCAAAATGGAATAGTGGACGATTGCCCAGTTCCCTTTCTCTTAAAATTTCTACGGTTACCCATACGGAATCCCTGGGTAATCTTTTGGGCCACTTCCTTTTTACGGGTTTCTTCTCTTGTACGTACTAGTCCGTCAGTTAGGGTGTTAGCTAATTCCACAGCATCGTCAATAGTGCGAGGTCTCGCAGCTTTGACGATATCTCGAATTTCGCCAATCAATCCCCAAATATAACGGGAAATAAGTACCGGTTCTGGCGAAGCCAGGGTTGGTACCACTCTCGCATACTCGAAGAATGTAGAAGTATACCCTCGACAGTCTACATCCACCATCCGGTGGTTCAGGAACTTATTGGTCATTTGTTCCTTTTCATATTCGGGACATAATTTTCTTTCCACTAGCTGCTTAAATTCTTCCCAACTCATGGCATAGGCCATATTTCTTCCTTTGGCTTGAAGTACCGTATTCCACCATTCTAGCGCCCCTTCTTTAAAAAGATGCGACGCATACATGACATTGTCTTCCTCGACACATTTACTTATCATAATTACTGCTTCGGTTTTCTCCAACCATCGCAGTGCAGCAGTCGCCCCCTCATTGCCTGCAAATTCAGCTGGTTTACAGGCAAGAAATTCCTTGTAAGTGCAACCAGGCGTTGCAGCTTTCATTCTTTTGAGAATTGGGACCTGTAGTACTTCATTGTTATTGTTATTATTGTTGTTGCCGCCTCCGTTTACACTATTACTGAAATTGTCCTCATGAGTACGTTTGCTAGGAATAATTTGAGGTTCAATTGGATTTCGAGCAGCAGCAAGTATTGCTGGAATAGCATTGGCTATTCCCTGAGCAACGATATTCTCGATATCTTCCCTATTCAGAAATTGATCTTCATTGTTTTGTTCAGATTGATTCACTTCATTAACGGGTTCATTACCAGCGTTTGCCATCTGGTAATTAATTTATATAAGTGATTAGCATAAAATAATTAATAACCGAACATAACAAAACAATTGCACATAATCATGTCAACACGTATAGCCAAAATTGTCGATTTTTCGACGTTCGATATTTTATATATTATAATAGGCATCCGTACAAACTGGTTATCTTACAAAAGTTTTATTTTTAAGTATTACACATAATTATATTTTTATGATTATATTATTATTATTATTAAACACATATTCTTACAACCACATACTATCCCGTCAGCTGGCTTTTTAGAAACGACACTCCCTCTCGTCGTATTTCCAGGTAATTCGTTCTCCCACATCCCTAATCCTGTTTCCTGCATCAATCAACTCCTCGCCATAGTGGCGGAGTTCAGCCAAATTTTCAGAGCTCATAGGTGGGTGCAGTGGAGGCTCTGGGTCAAACTGAGGGAAAAAGGTATCAGGGTTATTTAGGAGATTCTGGAACTGCCAGTCGATGGTCCACCATTCTTCTAGTTCTGCTGGTAGAGGTTGGGTGTGGATAATAGGATCTGGGATCTCAGGCTCTAGGTCAACTGGAAGTTGTGCTTCCACTGGGTAACTAAAGTGGTTTTCATCGGCAGGTCCGATGAGGTCACTAAGAGCTAGTTTATGATCCAGCTCCTCCCAGGGTGGCATTTCCTGGTCTTGTCTGGAACTTTCCCCAATTTCTATTTCCTTGCCTTTACCTTTGGAATCCTCTGTCTTGGTAACTTTTAGTGTCGCTAGTTTCTTTCTGCTCACACGCCTCCAGCCCACAATTCTTCTTCTCTTCTTTGGTTTAGGTTTTCCAGTGGCTGGGTTTGAAATTCCATAGGTTCTTCCACGTCGGCACAATAACCGGTAAAGTCTCTGGAAACTTCCACATTCACAGAATAGAGATTGAGATTTTGAACAGCTTCAGATAATTCATTCATGTTGTTTAGCAAATTTGATTAAACACAAAAATCTAGGTTAAAAGTTTGTAATTTGAATTTTCACATAATCACAAAATGGTAATCATAAAATTTAATATTAATTACAAATATCTAATAAACTATTTTATTGAAACAAAATATTTATTTTTAGTACAACTAAAATTTAGAATATACTAGTGGTTATTTATTATATTAAAGTTTCTGGCTTGTAGGTGACATAGGTGTTGGTATTGGTTTGGCGGTTAAACTATAAGTTAGCATTTACTGCTATAGTGGCTAACATATAAAGATTTGCCCATTGTTCGTCTAATTCATCTTCCCATGGTGGGTTTGTGCCTATTACCGGAGTTTCCTTATCACTTGTTATTCCTTTCTGTTGTGACTTCTTTATTTTCTCTTGACTTTTTCTAATAATCCAACTTCTTTTATTAGGGGTAAGTGGTTTCTCAAACTGTGCCTTACGAACAAATATTCATTCCTCAGTATCTGCTGAGTATCTTGAGGAACTTGATTGGAATGAAGTTCCCTTATTTTTCGGTGAACTATCTAATTTATGATAGATGTCCGAAATTCTTTGCTTACCCATACTGTAAATTAACAGATAGTCAAGATAGAATCACATAATCACAGGATGGCAATTAGAAAAATTAAGTATTCTTAAATACTTAATTGGCTTAAATCAGTGGCTCTGATACCACCTTTTCCTGTCACGGCCCCAGCCCCGGTTTGACCCGGTCTGGAGCCGCGGGACAGGAACCCGTGGTATTTATTAATTGAGTTGACAGCGGAAGATTTACAGGATCTTTTTAAACTTGAAAATGCCCGATTATTTTATTTAGATAATCTGGGACAAGCCCCATAATTTACAATAGAGGAATTTCACGAGGAAATTCCCTGATTTACAAAACATGTTTATTCATTTTAACTGAGCCACCTCTTTAAGCTTGTTAGTGCTCCGTAGCACGTTTTCCTTGATTTACAGCAGGTCGCCTGAAACATGTTTTAAAAATATTTTATCAGCGGGGAAATACTGGCGAGTCATTCAAGTATATAAAACGACACATTAGTTATCAATTACAGCAAGAGCGATTACAATGGCTTCTATCTTATTTTTATCTTGCGCCGTGTCACCTGGTGACGATGGTCATACCACTATTGGGTCTTTTTTCCCCAAGTAGTGATGATTATCACTGTTAGGATTTATTAGCCTAACCGTGATAAATTAGTAATGTGCACAATACCCCAATTAGCCAGTGATTCAAGATAACCATGACTTAATCCCTGTAATTATAACTTTTGAAAATGCTTGGAGTATTGTAAAATAATGCTGATAAAAAGAGAATGACTCACATTGCAGATTTAAACGGGCAGAGTTTAGCCTACTCATTAGCCTTGTAACCTAATTTAAATAACAATGCACACGAACTAGGTCAGTAACTAATACAGCATTTATGATAACTCACGAGATTAAAACCCTCACAACGAATGACAAAGTGCTATACTTAAACATCCGTAGAATTCACGACTAATGACAAAGTATGGCCCTAATGTGGGCAGCACTTAAACATCCATCGGATAGTTTCAATCGATTGGACATTGAATCGTAGCAGCGATCGAGTTAATACCCTGTATCGTAGCAGCGTTTCACTACTGTGAATTGTAATTTCGACTTTTGTGCAGTATACTTCGTGTTTTGGATTGAAATTTCGACACCAGTGAACTGCTCGTAACCCATTCTATTTATTGCAGAATTTTGGGGTTTACGCGGCCCGCGTAAGCCCCTTCTTAATCTTTACGCGGCCCGCGAGAGGCCTTAGTCGTAGACTAGGGCTAGCGTGTCATCAGTAGTGCTACCACGTGTATGTCACATGGCCTGGGAATGCTTATCCGGTCAACTTAGGTTTGACGCAGCCCGCGTGAGGTCCTTCTGATGTTTTACGCGGCCCGTGAGAGGACCAAAAATCTGTTTTTCTTATTTTTGATATGGATTAGGGTTTTAGGGGTCCGGGTTCACACTTATGGGTCAATTTGGGACATTTTTGAAGGTCCTTACATTATTCCAATCCGCCTGTGGATCTTTTAGTACATGTTCGGTCTGTGTATTATTTTGAACTTTCGAACATTTGTACTTTGTAATAATTATTTTATACTCCCAAGACTTCCACTTTGTCAAATGTGAATTTCTATATCAATCGTCACGCATAAACCCCAATTCCGGGCCCACTGGGAAATCAGGGTGTGACATCGCGCTACGTGGAGAGTAATGGTTAACACGTCGTGTGGTATGGCGGGGTCAAATTTCGCGCTGAAACAGATTAGGTTGCGGGTTTGATAGAATATAATATAAAAAATGAATTTTGATCATCCAAAATGGGAGAGACCAAAAACCCTAGACGAAATGAATTGTAGAGAAGGTTATTTTGAAGGTTAATACACATAAAGTTGAAGACTTTAAGTGGTTGGATCGAAGACCTTTGGATTTCAATTCGTGTTTCTTCGTTCCTAAGTTTATTTGACTTCCATCATGTTTGTTACTAGTGAATTGAACCTTGTTTATCTTTTTTAAAGCTATGCTAGGCTAAACTTCTTATGCACTACTTAGGTTAAAGATGTTACACTTGTTTAATTTTGTTCTTCAGGTTCTTGGACATGTTTGTGGATTTAATTATGAAGTAATAACAATGGTTTTTCATGATCTTATGTCTTTGCATGCATAGACTTGTTCATTGATTGTAAACTACTCCACATAATCCTTGCTGAATGTGGATTTGACTAGGTTTAAGTGTTCTGCAAATTTTAATAGCTCTGAGGTGAGAGGTTGTCGGTTAGTCTCGAGTGATTAGGTTTCTTGGTTAGATAGATTCCCTAGTTCACAGTCTCTGTCTGCTAGCTGAGTTTGATCATAAACATTAGTTTCCCTAGACTTTCATAATGTGAGGTAGAGTGTCTAAGGGTATTTCATTAATAGACTAGGATAGCTGATGAGGGAGTTCTATAAACCAGAAAATCATCACCTTATTAGATTGCCATAGGTTTATTCTCGAGAAGGGTTGAGGGTCTATAGGTAAATTTGTAAGTTTAGCATCTTAAGATCCCGGTTTCCACATTAGTTCCAAAATTGTTAGAACATGTCAACCATGTGTAGGATTCAGACCTAGGTAGTGTGTTTTCCATCATCTGACTGTTAATTCGTGTCTTTATCGGTTTTAGTCAATTTAGTTAATTTTAGTAATTTGTTAGAAACCCCCCAAACAACAAAACAATTAGTCGAGTCAGTCTAGTAATTAATTAGTCGAGTCTATTAATCGTAGTTGTAGAGTCACGTGGGTTTGATACTCGGAGTTACATTAGCTGTACTGCATTGATCGGTACATTTTCCGGTTGGGTGGTCTAGGTTTTAAAGAGTCTTAGTTTATAAATTTAAAATTAGTGTGTCTAGTTTAGGTTTAATCTTAGTTAGTTTAATTAGACCACTTTGAGCACGTCAATTGTATTATATTTTTTCTTGAAACTACTTGTATGTGTGACATTGAAACTTTAATTTGGATTAATAAATTATTACAACATTAATAGTGTCATGAGCTTTGAACGATCTAGGTGTCCCAATCAATAATCCGCCATGGTTAGGGTGTTACATGCACCGCCAACACTGCCAGCTCAGTAGTCATGTATTAGTGGATGTTTTGAAGAAAATACCATCTTTTGAAGAAAGACAACTTTTGATGAAGACCCTTTTGAAGACTCGACGACAGCTTGTACCCAAGAAGATTCAATGTGGAAGAAAATTTTACCTTTTGTGTATTTTCTAGACTTATACGGCCAGGGGGATATATCCCTGATCCCTTTTTGTTTCTTTCACAAAAACTTACGTAACAAGTTGCGAATGATATATATAAAAATCATGGTATTTTCTTTGTGACACGTTGTTCTTATATCTCGTTGTGGTTGTCTTGATATTGTGGTTATTATGTGGTTGTTGTTATTATTATTTGTCATGGCTTGGTGATTGATTATGTGAATAAGTTGGCATGCTTATTATATTGATTCATTTATTCTTATGCTCATGGTTGTGTGGTTATGTTATTGGTTTGTGATTCTATGATCGATGTGTTTATATTTAGTGCATGGTTGACAATATTTCTTTTTGAATATATGTCAATCTCTTTTGATATTATGTATTAGAAGATCAAGGCACCTAAGCGGAGAAACACATGACAGAACCCACCGAACCCTTTGCCCACAACGCATGCAGAGCTAGAGGCCTTGCAAGGACCCACCAGAAATGGTTGGTTACATACAAAAATACAAGGGAATTCTCATTAATATTTATTTTTTATAATATTTTTTTGATAATACGTGAAAACAAATATTTCAGGTTGCTCCTATAAGCAATTTCTCGATTACAAGGCACTAAATTATGATGGAATCGGAGGTGCAGTGGCTTTCGTGCGTTGGACTGAAAAGACAGACTCGATTATCCATTTGAGCAAGTATTCCCCCAAATAAAGGGTTGTGTAAACTACTAGCCTCTTCGTCGATGAAGCGCTCACGTGGTGGAACATACAAATGAAAATTCTAGATGACAAGGCGTCCTACGCTTTGTAATGGGAAGAGTTAAAGGAGTTGACGAGAGAAACGTATTGTTTGAGAGCTGAGATTCAAAAGCTAGACACTGAGTTTTGGAAATTTTCTATGATTTGAACCGATATTTTGGGATACACCCGACGTTTCCATGATTTATATCGCGTGGTCCGTTATTTGGTATCACCGGAGTTCAAACGAATTAAACGCTACATTTGGGATTTAGCCCCCGAGATCCAAAGCATGGTCACGTTTTCTCACCCCACTATGATTCCTCAAGCAGCGAGCCTAGTTGTTAGTCTCACCGAAGACGCGGTGAGAATGGGAAAGTTGTCAATGAAAGGCGCGGAAAAGAAAGAGTCTCATGTGGAAACGACTAGTGCAGGGAAGAGGAAATTTTCAAACTTCAAGAAAGGGATGAGGGAGAATAACAAATGCAAGGAGACCGGTGAAGCAAGGGAAGCGAAGGCGTATGTGACTACGAATGATACGAGCGCAAAAAGGTATGTCGGACTGTTACCTAAATGTGATAAGTGTAGTTACCATCATCATGGCGTATGTGGATGTCCCAAGTACAAGAAGTGTGGGAAGATGAGACACAAAACTGAACGACCAAGGTTGTTTTGGATGCAGAGACAAGGGCCACTTTAAGAAAGATTGCCCCAAGGAGAACCAAGCTAGGGAAAAGATTTTGTCATTGGAGACCGCGATGCACACCAAGACCCTAATGTGGTCACCGGTACATTTCCTATCAATAACCATTACGCATCCACTCTTTTGATACCGGTGCCGATTTTAGCTTTATTTCCATGGAATTTAAAAATATACTTGGTTTAGAGTCAAGTAAGTTAGACATTCCATATTCTATAAAGTTAGCAAACAAGAAGTTAATCGAGACGGGAGAAATTATTAAAGGGTGCACATTAGAACTTGGGGAACGAAAATTTAGTATCGATCTCCTACCCATCCAATTAGGTAGTTTTGATGTAGTCGTCGGCATGGATTGGTTGTCTGATAACCTAGCCAAGTAAGTTTGTCACGATAAAATAATTCGCATTCCCCTGCCTAACGAAGAAACCATTTTCGTCCACGGAGAGAAGCATGAAACGCTGTAGCAGGTCATCAATTGTATGAAGGTACAAAAATGCTTACGTAAGGGTTGCATAGCTTTTCTGGCACACGTGGTGGATAAGAAGGCCAATGAGCCTAAGCTTGAGGAGATCCCCGTTGTGAAGGAATTCCCCGAAGTCTTTCCTGAGGACTTGCTAGGATTACCGCCATAACGACAAGTCAAGTTTCACATCTAATTAGTCCGTGGAGCCGCACTCGTGGCAAAGTCTCCTGATCGTTTAGCTCCATCGGAGATGCAAGAATTATCCACCCAACTTCAAGAATTATTACATAAAGGTTTCATAAGGCCGAGCTTCTCGCCATGGGGAGCTCCGATGTTATTTGTAAAGAAGAAGGACGAAAGTTTCCGGATGTGTATCGATTATAGAGAGTTGAACAAACTCACCAAAAAGAATAGGTACCCCTTACCGACGATTGACGACTTGTTTGACCAATTGCAAGGTACTAGTTTCTACTCAAAATTTGATTTAAGATTTGGATATCATCAACTATGAATTCAAGAAGAAAGCATTAAAAAGATGGCGTTCCGAACTCGTTATGGACATTACGAGTTTTTTGTTATGCCTTCTGGTTTAACAAATGCACCGGAAGTATTTATAGACTTGATTAATCGCATGTGCAAACCGTATATAGACAAGTTTGTAATCGTATTTATTGATGATATATTAATATATTCGCGAACCAAGAAGGAGCACAAGCAACATTTGAGGACCATTCTTGATTTGTTAAAGAAGGAGAAACTATATGCAAAATTTTTAAATTGTGAGTATTGGATTCGCGAGGTTCAATTTCTCGGAGACGTGGTGAACGAGAAAGGTATACACGTCAACCCATCAAAGATTGAAGTGACTAAAAACTAGGAAGCACTAAAGACTCCGACCGAGGTGCGGCAATTTCTAGGATTAGCGGGATACAAAGTTCGATTGGGGAGAAAAGCAAAAAGCGGAATTACAAATATTCAATGATAAATTATGTGACGCCTCGATCTTTTCACTTCCCGAAATTACGGATGACTTTGTGGTGTATTGTGATGGATCACATTAAGGGCTAGGTTGCGTGTTAATGCACTGAGAAAAGGTCATCGCGTACGTGTCACGCTAATTAAAAATCAACGAAAAGAATTATACCACCCACGAATTGGAGCTAGGCGCGGTGGTGGTATTTGCATAAAAAATTTGGCGTCATTATCTTTATGATACCCGATGTACCATTTTCACGGATCACAAGAGTCTTCAACATATATTTAATAAAAAAGAATTAAATATGTGCCAACGACATTGGGTAGAATTGTTGAACGACTATGATTGTGAAATTAAATATCATCCGGGCAAGGCGAATGTGGTTGCGGGCGCCTTGAGCCAGAAAGATCGAGTCAAGACATTACGTGTGCGTACACTGGAATTAACCATTCAAACGAACCTCTCTACTCAAATTCATGACGCTCGATGTGAAGCTCTGAAGCCGGAATCTGTACAAGGAGAATCTCTACGTGGCATGGAAAACCACATGGAGTCAAAGAAGATGGAACATTATACTCTATGGGTCGAATTTTGGTTCCCCTTTTTGGCGGTCTAAAAGAGTTGGTTTTAGATGAAGCTCATAAGTCTAAGTACTCATTTAATCCAGGTGCGGATAAGATGTACCATGAGTTAAAAGAATTTTATTGGTGTCCAAACCTTAAGGGTGATATTGCAACTTATGTTGGGAAATGTTTGACATGCACGAAGGTTAAGGCTGAATACCAAAAGCCGTCTGGCTTGTTACAACAACCAGAAATTCCCGTATGGAAATGGGAATAAATATCAATGGATTTTATTACAAAATTACTCCGGAATTTTAAAGGTCATGACATGATATGGGTAATTGTCGATCGACTAGCAAAGTCCGCACATTTCATACCAATTCGCGAAAAGAATAGCATAGAGAAACTAGCCGAATTATATCTTAAGGATATAGTGGCACGTCATGGAGTGTCTGTTTCAATCATCTCTAATCATGATGGTCGTTTCGTATCAATAATTTGGCAATCCTTTCAAAAGGCCTCTGGATCTCGTTTGGATCCATGCACGAACTTTCATCCGCAAATTGATGGCCAAAGTGAGCGAACCATCCAAACTTTGGAGGATATTTCATGCTTGTGTGATGGATTTAGGTTGGAAATTGGTATACTCACTTAACCCTAGTGGAGTTCTCGTACAATAATAGTTATCACACTAACATAAAATCCGCTCCATTCAAGGCTTTATATGGAAGAAAATGTCGATCTCCGTTGTGTTGGGCGGAAGTCGGTGACAAGCAATTAATTGGTCTGGAGTTAGTAAAGGTTTATTTAATCACTAAATACAAATATATATATATATATATATATATATATATATATATGGGAGGGTTTAAATGAGAACGCTAAATATTGTGAGAACCGTGAGAACAAATGAAAAAACCGCGAGAACTTGGTCAAAAACGAATCAAATTCAAAATTTTTTCTACACTTATCATTATTATTCGAATATAATGTTAAAAATTTAATTTACACGTTTAAATTTACGTGAATTCGTAAATAAAGAAAATTTACACATGTGTAACTTTGCCATTTACACATGTGTAAATCTGCTATATTTACACATGTGTAAAAAATCTAAAAATAGTGATTTTGAAAGGAGAAATGAATTATTTGATTTTGTAAATTCTTTTTTTTTTGATGTTGTATCTTAATTACAATGAGGTTTGTATTAAAAAAAATTGGTTTTGATTCGTTCTCACGGTTCTTGCAATATTTAGCATTCTCAAGATAACCCTCCCCTATATATATATATATATATATATATATATAGAGAGAGAGAGAGAGAGAGGCCGGTTATCATACAATATTCCTAATCCTACATTACGTACGCTATAACCATGGCCGTCGGATCATCTCAAATCACCCCCCGTGTTTACCTATTAAATTAATCAAATAAAGATATATATATCATATATGTAACCGCCAAGGTTAAAATCGTCAATTACGAAATAAAAAACCTTGATAATCAGCAAACAAAACCTCGAAATCAAAACGTAAGAATCTTGATCAAAACGGTAATCGAAAAAATAACAATTACTCAAAAATCTATCGATTCCTATTCACCATATCCTGCTGCGAATTGAACTTCTGATGAATTTGGAAATTCAGACCTGAAACAAATTGATAGACCGACAATCGAAGAAGATGATGCAGTGTGAAAATCAAATAAGAATATACGAAATACATAACAAAACATGCGAAAAAGACAATTCAGACAAAAAGAAAGGGTCTGTTTTTTTTAAAGTATGCGAATTCATGTAACATATATGCGAAAACACTTAGGGTTTAATATAATATGCGAATTCATATCAATACACATGCGATTTCGATAAGAGTTAACAATCTTTGAAATTTCATATAATGTGCGAATTCATGCTTTAAATACATGCGATTTCACATGTTTTTCATGACAGGCGAAAATTGTTATGTTACACATCCGATTATGAATAAAACACTAACAAAAACTTTCAAATTACTGTCATAAAAATGCAAAAAAAAAAAATAATAATTCGAATCTTAAAAACTAAAATAGTAGTATTTTATATAAAAAAAACTTAATTTATTACCGATGTGACTGTAAATTGACATGTAATGATCAATTTTACAATAATTACTACTGAAACTTACCACCCTACCTAGATAATAAATTAACTATATTAATATAAAACACCTAGATATAACTACCTTCCATATTAAGTAATACGTAGAAGAAGAAAAAAAACACACACAAAACAGACAAACAAAAATGGCATCTGATGATTCAGAACAAATAAAAAACATTGCAATCAAAGAGCTATTGTCAACTCGCACGTTGACAGAACTAAGCACTGATGTCAACTCTTCTCATCTGGTTCTTGATGTGCAGGGTAAAATTCTTGAACAAATCAAGAAAAATCAAGATTTAAGGGAACGCCTACTTCAAGAACCACCATCAAGCTTCAAGGACAGAGCTTTGGAGCACATAAAGGAGCAATCTAGAGCTGATGACTTAGCCTTCTCTTTCCTGACAGATGCTCTAAACACTGTGAAGGAGAAGATGGAGTTCAGCTCTTCTGAACGTGATAAAATCTTTTCTTCAAGTAACTAAATTATCTTTTTAATCCTTTTGTGGTTGTGGCAGTGTTAGACAATAACAATTATTTTATATTTTGGGTATGTATTTAGGTATGAATTTAGAACAAACACATATTATGCTTGCTTATAAAAATATTAAATCGCATGAATGATATTGCCCTGTTTGTCACAGAAAAAACAATATAACTCAAAAAATCGCATGTAATAAAACAGAAATCGCATGTAAGAATTCCTATAAAATGAATCATATAAAATCGCATGTGTATACACTAAAAATCGCATGTGAAAAAGATATAAACAGAAGAATATAAATTGCATGTGTTACGTATAATTCGCATGTCTATATATAAAAAACTACTCATCCTCATCATCTTCTGAAACCTCCTCCCACTGATCTTCTTCTTCAGATCCATCATCACTACTGTAATCTTCAAACTCATCTTCCTCTTCTTTATCTTCAACCTCATTCTCTTTGTCTCTGGGGACATTTTCAATCTGGACGCCCTTCATCTTCTTTTTTTGCTGTTTACCTTGTAGTTTGGCTTTAAGAATCTCGCAAGTCCGAATGTGATGACCTTTAACGTTGCATACGCTACATGTCCTTGACCTTTTCCCTATCCGGCTGATCATTTGTTCCTTCTTAGATTTAATCCTTTTATGCGATTTGCGACCTTTGTTTCTTATACCAGCCGGCACACGCATAGTAGGAGGAGCATTAGTTACCGGTTGTTGATAACCAATCAACTTTGAAAATCGGTCAAATTTTGGATCAAGTTGCTTGGTTATACGACTCTGATCCACTTTCTCTTTGAGCTGCATCATTTGATCCCTCACTAAAACAAGTTGATCGAGGTCGGAAATCAGATTGCTAACCAAATACTCCCCTGTGTGGATGATTTCAGGAGCAATCCGTTTAGCCTTGTGTTGCATATCCTTGCCACCCACATTTAAATTGTACTTCACATTTAACTCATTCGGCACCACATCCTTCGTCCATCTCTTCATAACATACTTGTTTGGTATTTCTTTAACACCAAACATCTTAAAAAGGAAATAGATGTGTTTGCAAAGCAGCCCATACTGCTCAAAACGCAAACAGCTACATTGTGCAGTTACACCATTTTCAAGGTTCTTGAACCACACCTAGGAAAAACCAACAAAAAAAATATATATATATTAAAAATTAAAATATCATGTGTAAGATATCAATTTCGCACGACTTAAAAAACATGTAAATGAATAACTATTAAAATCGCATGTGTAAAATAACAAATTCGCATGTATTAAAAACATGTTAGAAATAAATATGCTATAATACCTCCAGTAAGCCATTTCCATGGGCTTTAAAGTCCTTCAACAATATCCTGATCTGTGGACCCTCTATTTTGGTGTCCATCGGCAGACATTCAGAAATTGTACCATAAATCTCTATTTGCTGGTCAAAGAATATAGACCTGGTGAATCTCTTAGCAGCATCTTTTTCCAAAGAAGTTTCGCTCCAATCAGCAGGCTCAGTATATCTTGAAATATGATCATTCTTTCTATGATTAAACCTTTGGATATCCATTGCACCATCAAAATGATTCATAAACTCTACGAGGGTGAGTTGTGAATTAGCCACCTGGCAGAAAAAATGGTTCTCACTCTCAGATCTTGAAGTTGTTCTCATAAGTCCTGACATTGGCTCGTGCCGGTAAAAAGCCGGAATCCACATGGATCTCATCACAAACATATCATCAATCCATTTGTTTTCTGTGAGACCGAACTCAATCATCACCAACTTCCACTGTCTCTCAAATTCTTCGGGCTCAATTGAATCAGTCCATACAATGTCGCACATCCTCCTTTTAAACTCATCGTTATTGCACAACTCATGTCCAACCTATAACAATAAATGTTTTTTAAATCTATAATATAAAAAACATAACGCTAATGAAAGAGAATATATCATGCTATACCTTTTCTGCCACTTTTTTCATTATGTGCCACATGCACAATCTGTGTCTGCTGGTATGGAAAACCTCCTCAATAGCCTGTTTCATAGCAGGGTCTTGATCAGTCACTACAACCTTTGGCTGCCGGCCAAATGACTTTAAGAATGAATTCAGAAGCCATTTATATGATTCAATGCTCTCCGATGCCAACAACCCAGCTCCAAGGGTTACATTTTGACAGTGGTTGTCAATGCCAGTGAACGGAACAAACACCATCTTGTACCTGAACAAACATATGCAAATTACACATTGAAAACATGCGAAATAGACAGATATCACATGCGAAAACAAAAAGTATAATATGCGATATACTCAACATCACTTCTTCCACATGTCTGCACATGCGATATTACAAAGCTCATGAAGACATATAACATGCGAAAATTAGTAAAAAAACATTACCTGTTTGTCTTGAAAGTTGCATCGAACGATATCACATCCCCAAATTCCATATAGTTAAGCTTGCATAAACCATCAGCCCAGAACAAACCAGTTAACCGTTTGTCATCATCAACAGAATATTCAAAAGAATAATCAGCTAAATACTGTTTTTTGTCAGTCATCCTATTAATCACCATGTCAGCATCATATTCTCCTATATAGCTGTTAATTCGCTTCCTAAAATTTTGCAATCATCAACCGTGGCACCAACGTTCTCGAAACCACCATAACGTTTCCTCATTATATGGAAAGCTTTGACGGGACCAAGGTTTAAAGTACCTAGTTCCCAAACCAACTCCTCCTGGACATCTGACAACTGTCTGTAAGCTGGCAACATGTGAATATCATATTGACGTACAAACTTATGATTATGGCCATCAACAAATCTCTTTACTGTATATAATCCACCATCCACAGTGCAAATCATAAGTTGGGCTTTGCATCCAGTTCTAATAGTCCCCCTGTTCCTTGTTTTGAATTGCTTTTTTGACTTCGAACGATCATCAATACACAGTGGCTTATGTCCCTCTTTAGAGCAAACAAAATACTTAGTTTTGATTATACCACCACTGTGTACTTCACCACCTTTACGAGTAGAAAACCCCGCTAACTTAGCATATGATTGGTAAAACACATATGCTTGTTCGATAGAGATAAATCGCATTCCAACAACAGGTGTAGCTGATACTTGAACCTCCAGAGTGTAAACCCTTTCATCTACATAATGAGAAAACAAAAAACGTGCGAATTATGGGACTAGTTACATGCGAAATCTTAATAACAGCATAATTTCATCATAAACTATCAAATGCGAATTGTATAAACAATCACATGCGAAAATGATAATTTTGATTAATTTGTTTTTACATATGCGATTTATAATGCTATAACATGCGAAAATGCGTAAAGAAAAAAATCAAATGCGAATGGTAATAGTAGTAACATGCGAATTCGTGCATTTTGCTTTCATATCAAAAATTTAATCAACATTCAAACTTCAAAAAAACAGGCTATAACAATATAAAATCATTGCTACGATTAAACAAAAAACAAGTATATGAATAATTTATAGATATGAATTAACATAATTACCATTAAACAACTCGTTTACAGCACTTGTACTTGCAATTGGATTTGGATTTTCAGGTGGCGGATTTAATACATCCTCAATCGAAACTCTCTGATATGCAGATAATTAAGCATGATCACCGATCGGTCGAGTTTCTTCAATATCAACCTCTGTTCGTCCAGTGCTGCTCTGTGGATCCATCGAAAAAAAACAATTGAATGAAAACCCTAACACAGATGAACGAAAACTGCAATTTGAGAATTATGAAAAATTTGTAACTGATTCGAATGATAATTACCGGGATATTAGTGTAACGAACATCTCGCTGATTGAATGAAGAGACGAATTTGCCCTCAGATGATTGAATTAATTGTCTGATTTAACCTTATTAAAGAAAAACTGAATCAGGACACGTGTATGGCTCAAAAACTCGCGTATGTAATGTACGATAACCATATTTGTACTATACTCTTTACCTATATATATATATATATATACTATATATATAATAGATATCCAAAGGGGAATTTTGGTCATTTGGCCCCCCATGTACTTAAAATCTGGTTAATGCATAGTGTACAACATTTAAAGCACCAAAAAGCACAAACAATTTACCCTTCAATTGATTCATCTTCAGCCGTCCATTTCTCTCACTTTTTGACACGGATCACGATCTAATGGCTGATATTAAGTTCACACGGATCAACAAACCCTTTCCCTTCTCTCTCACACCTCACACATTCACAAAATTCTTCAGGCCTTCTCTCTCTCGGCGACTCAAGAACTTCACCAATGTCGTTTCATGACCAGATCTATGAGGATTTCACCAGATCGATGAAGGTAACCTGCAACCCTTGTTCTAGGAATCTTGAAAATCTTTCATCATTCAGGTCTTGCTCCTTTTCTCTCTTTCTCTCTCTCTCAAATTCATCAAGAACGTTGAACCACGAGGTTAGATGTAGAGCATCTGCCATCATCTTCCCTTTGCTACGTTGTGCAGGTTGTCTCATTTAGGGCTTTTGATTTTTGTTTCTATCTATTGATTTATTTAATCACAGACATAATGGCATAATGGAAGGATTGTTCATTGTTTTAACATCCATGAATAGCAGGTCCTGATCTCTTTCCCTTCATGTGTTCTCTCCCAACGCTAATACAATTACTCGACATTGCTGAAACCAACTAATTCAACCAGTTGTTTGTAAGGATGGTTCTTCGGATAATGCGCACACGGTGTTTATAAAGATAAATTGTTGATAGAAACTTAATTTTTGATATTACGTTGTCTTGCCTCTTATTATTTAACATTTTATTGGAAAAATTACAAGTTTTGTCCTTTATCTTTATACCACTTTTCAGGCGTTGTCCTTTTTAACGAATGTTGATAGGCGGTGTCCTTTACTAGGTATTTTGTTGCAAGTTTAGTCCTTTACACCTAACCCAGTTAAAAAACCCTGTTAATTGATGACAGACGGTGTCCTTTACTAGGTATTTTGTTGCAAGTTTAGTCCTTTACCTAGGTATTTTGTTGCAAGTTTAGCCCTTTACACCCAACAATTAACAAGGTTTTTTAACTGGGTTGGGTGTAAAGGACTAAACTTGCAACAAAATACCTAGTAAAGGACACCGCCTGTTAACATTCGTTAAAAAGGACACCGCCTGAAAAGTGGTATAAAGATAAAGGACAAAACTTGTAATTTTCCCTATTTTTTTATGTTCTCTGAATGATTTTTGGTGATTTATGGATTGTGTGGAAAGTATTTGCCTCTGGTCTGGTCATCAAGCTTCATTGTTCATATACCAGGAAGCATGGGTAGTAGAGTGAAACCCTAATTACGTCGACGAAGCTGAATGGTATATGAAGTCTAAATCTGTATTTTCATACGTTTTTTGTTTGTTATTTGAGTCTGATATGTTTAATACTTCTACATATGTGATTGGATCTGGTGGCTGATGGGTCGTGGAGCGAAACCCTAACAACGTCGACGAAGCTGAACGGTATATGAAGTCTAAATCTGTATTTTCATACGTTTTTTGTTTGTTATTTGAGTCTGATCTGTTTAATTTCTCTACATATTTGTTTGGATAGGGTTTCAATGACACCGAATCGATGATTTTCTCTCTATTCGACACAAGATCCACTGGGGTTGATCTCTAGGTACCGTTATAAACCACATCTAATGTTTTTTGTTTGTTATTTGAGTCTGATTTGTTTAATACTTCCACATATGTGTTTGGATCTTGTTAAAATTATGTTTGCGACAAGAGTTATGTTTAGTGCCTTGAGCAACAACGTCCTAAAGGATGGTAAGTAATTTCTTAAAAGTTAAAGCTGATTTGGTTCTTAACTTTTTATTTTTGTTCCAGCAAACTTTTTTATTTTTGTTCCAGCAAACATTCTTATATTTGTAAATTAGAGGATGAAAACCCAATTCATGGAGATGTACGATAGAGCACGGGTCGGCGGTTGTAGGCGGAACATATCCAGAAATCGGAGTGGATACAACCTGGTTAAGAAACAGAGCTCGAAGGTAGTGGTTTTGTTCTGGACTTTGTGTTTTACAAATTGATTTTGATATTGTTTGAGGTTTTATTTCTAGCTTTCTGAACACTATACGAACTTTTCTGTTAATTTTTTTGATTGATTGATTTTGTGTGTGTGTAATTTGGGGAATGTATGTAGATTCCATGAGGTTGTTGGGGCTGTGGGGTGTAACAGGAGGAAAGTCTTATTTGGAGTGACCGGGAATGACGGATGAGAACTGGGACATGTGGATATGGTAGCAAATGCATATATAATCACCCTCTTGATCGTACTATACGACAACTATGAATTCTGATGCATTTGTTTGGTTTTTGTCTATAGGATGTTGCATTTATATCAAATTTGTGGTTAATTTTGATAGTTTTTATGCAAAAGTTGTCTCTATGTGGAAAGGATAAGAGCAAAGACCAAGAGCCATACTTTTTTGGTTTGGATTCGCTCTGCATGCTAGATTTTTAGGCAAACTGGGGTTTGGTAAGTGGAAATACTGGCGGTCTAGGGCTTAAACAGGCTTTCTCTAGCAACAAGGTAAAAACCAACACCCATAGAATTGTTTCATTTTTTTTCCGATTTCATGCATTCTTGGATCAGTATGGTGAATTATGTTGTTTGACGATGGTTGCTGGTTGTTTTTCAGGACGTAGAAGAGGGAGGTGCCACTGCCATGGCTCCGGCAGGGGTAGTGTAGGCCCCAACTGCTCTGTAGCTGTGGCGGCATGTTGTAATTCTGTTTACGACTTTTAATATCATTTCTTTTTCCACTCGAGCCACGTAAGGCGGCATATGGGAATCAGATGGCCCTATTAAAGATTATATTAGTGGTAAGCATCTTCAACTTAAAGAACCTACTGTTCTTATGGTTCCAAATTCAAAATTATAGTATATTTACCCACAATTAAATATTTATGGATATGCATGCGGTTAATAGCTGAGAGATCCTAAATACACCTGTTAAAAGTCATTCTAACAATACATAGGTGTACTTAAACAGATTAGCCTTCAGCCCTGCCCAATGTTAGAATATATATAAACAAATTTAAAATTTTTGGCCCTGGGTAAAGTGGGCTGTGGGCGGCCCCCACTTTGCTCCTCCCATGGGCCAACCTTGTTTTTGTGCTATGATAATTTGATTATGCTGACCTGCTTGAGTGGTTCTCTAAATTTGGAAAATGATGCTTTATTTCTAAAATTTCTGCTAATTATTTGAATTATTTTGACTTGCGTGTGTCGACCTTGTGTAGAGCTGATACCTTTAAGAGTCATGCTCCATCCTTAGGACACGGCGAACTTATGGAAAAAGCTGTGAGTTTTGAAAAGTCGAATTACATTGCTGCCACAAGCCAGGTATGCTGTGTTTCTGTATTATATTAATAGTTTTGTAGTTTTTGCTTGTTTTGAATAAAGATATTGCAAGTCTTCATGTGTAGTTGAGCCAAGGTACTTCGAAATAGGAAAAGAAAGTGATATTATATATGCTTGCTACAGAGCCCATAAAATCAAAATCTGATGCCAACAGTGTAAACCTGTGGGTATCGTTAGATTCGATAGCTCAGACTGACAACCTGAATTGTGGAGACTGGAAAGAAGAAGTGTATCAAAAGGTGCTGTATGCTATCTTGCATTTTTTAAAGCATTAAAAGAACCTCACATCTCAATTTGCATTTGGTTGACGAAATTCATCAACATTACTCTAAACCAAAGTTTACTTCTTTTTTCGCAAGCATCTTTTAATATGAAATATCGATCGAATGTCAAGAGTGTATACAAGTTTGTGCAGTTATTACTGTTCCAATTGAATAGCATGAAGAAACTATAAAGGGGGGCGGGGGTATTTTTTACGTATTTTTTTTTTTTTTGATAAACCATGAGTGGTAATATCAATATTTTTCCAACTATAGGCGCTATATGACCTGGATCTTTTTGTCTTCTTGTTACAGATAAAAGCTATGGACCTGTATCTACTAGATTCGAATGTCATGCACCAGAAATCTCTTTCCAAATTGCTACAGGTAAGTTAATGTCTCGTATAAAAAATGGAAATTATTTTGGTTCAAAAACATGTAGTTTAAAGGATAACATGTTGATTTACAAAAGCATACATAAAAGTCATTTGATGATAGCCTTTCGTTGTCCAGCATGATTCTTGTCAGCAGCCAGATAACGAGCGGCTTGAGACACTGCTAAAATTTACGCATATATTGGAGCGTTGCATGGAATTCTTACAAACCCCTAAACATGGTATACTAGCCATTCATAAAGACAAGCTGGATGCTTATGAAAAGGCTATTATTAATGTCATCAATTCAAATTGGAGGAACCCTCAACAGCAAGATCAAGTACTTCCTCCACCACATATGCAATCTTTACAGCAATCCGAACCAACACATTCTCAATCGACGCAGGTTCATTCACATGAAATGAGCATATACATTCTTAATTCCATGCAGCCGAGTTCTAATCTTGATCCGGGTCAGAATAGCTTTATGAAATTCTTACAGCAGGTCTCTATTGGTTCTCTGCAACAAAATTCATTGAGTGGGCCCCATGCCCCCAACAACTAAACTTGCATATTGTATGATATCTCATTATCTTGGGATATTAGCTATAATTATATAGACAAGTTGGGTACTTATGAGAGTTGTATAGGTGTTGATTTTACATTTCTATATTTAAACGAAAACCTATCAATCCCTTATCTTAACTTTCATGAAAATTACTTCTTTTTTTTTTCGTGTGGATCTATTTGCATTCTTTATCGTGACATCCATTACAAAATTTGGAGCTTGATTCAAAAGCTAGGCTCATTAATTTATGGAATGACCACTCGGGTTTTACGTTCAAATTCTTGATTGTTTATTAAGTGCGCAACACTTAGCAAGATACTTGCCTTTTTATAAGGATGGTATGAAATTTGTTGCGTTAAATGGTAAAATATAACAAATAGGTCTTTATGCTGTATGCATTACAAAGGTGAAGGTTTTAAGCATATTACTATCATGCCCAAAAGACACCCATGTATAAGTTTCAGCTCTAAATATGGTACCTGGCCAAATTGCTTAAATGGTGCTTAATTTGGTATCTTACTTGGAATCCTGGCAACAAATATAGTTGTTAACTTCCATGCTTTTACATTTTTTACTAAAAAAACTTATCTTAATATGAATGTTATGTGGTAAAAATGTCGATTATGTTTATAAACTTTAGTCATTAAAGTTCCTTTTTTGAGTCAGGAATTTAGTTTTGCATCTTTAATGGATGTCCTGTCATGAAAATTCGATAATTATGTGATGTTTAAGTAGGAGGTTTTTCGTAGTTTTTTTAAAAGATTTCATGGTAAGATTGTTTTATGTAGTCTGTTGAATGTTTGTTCAAATTTGACTTGACCCTTTAACATACAACCAAGTTTTGTATACGATTCCCAAAATTTTCATGTCTAGAACTTATTTAATAACACAAACACCACTAACATGAAGTTAGAGGTGTTTATGCACCATTCCATCAAGAACTTGACAAATAACCTAAACAACACTCTCCTTTATTGATACCTTAGAAGATTTGAGAATGATGGAAAAGACGAGAATTAGAATGGTTTATTTGGATTTTAAAAGGGTAAAACGGCACTTTATATGGATTTAATACTTTTTAACATTTGTTACACATAATTTCAAACAACTTAACGTTTAGCAAACAACAAAATCATATCCATAAGGATACCCTACTTCCTTGACCGTGGTGTTGACGCAGGTATAGTTAACTCACTTCCAAATGGGTCATAGAAAGAGTTGACTATTATATAAGCTCGACTTCCGATGATGAACATATGGTGTTTGTCTTGCAGGGTCGTTAAGCAACATTCTATTCATGGAACTTCTATATAGGCGCAAGTTTGTCGAAGTTTTAACCGTTTGATATGTTTATAAGTTGTACACAAAATGTTAAGAAACACAAGTTGGGTTGAACATTTTAGCTTGTTAGGAAAAACAATCCAAGGCGGATTGGTTTGATTAGTTTTGAGCTTATGGTTGTGCTTTTGTTTACATCCAAGGCGCAGTTCGGTTTGTTTACATCCTTTTAAAACTCTTTAAATTCCCATGACCGGTTTTCAAGTACCTTAACCGAAAATTTAGATTTTAGTTATGACCCAACTGAACTTAAACCTTCTCATGCACAACCTTAGAATTACTAACAAGTGTCGTGTTTTCCATTGCATCACGAATTTGGTTTCGTTATGGCTCAAAGCCGAACCGCCCCGTACATAGCCCTAAACTCACTAACCTAAGTGATATGTTTCCCGCCGCATCGCGCGGGTAAACGACTAGTATATATATATATATATATATACTTATACGTACAAATATATGCCTACGTATACACTTAGTGAAAATACAAGGTTGCAAGTATTAAACGTGTATGTACGTATACGAACAAATAAGACACAAGTACCTAATTTAAAACTATATAAGTAAGTATATACACATGGGAACACGCATACGCACAAAATACATAACAACTACATAGATTGAACAGGTATACAAACAAGTATATATACATGTATACTTATACAAGAACAATGTTAAAAATATTATTTTTAACAAGGTATTGGAATTGAAACATATATTTATATTTAAGGATAAATATATATACTTGGACTTAGTTAAAGCTCTATGACAACAAGAATATATTTTAGATAATAAAATATATTGTTTATATTAAATAAAAACAATCATATGGGACACGGTGACATACAAGGGGGCAAGGCCCGGACGTTACACGCACAAGTATGAGGCAATCATGTGGGACACGAAGATACACAAGGGGCTAGGCCCCGTTCACATGCAAACAAGGATACAAATATATATAGATAATATATAAATAAACATTTATAAGGATAATCAAACTACCAACGTGTCTAAACCAACCAAGAGTTTCAAACAAACAAAACAAGGTTAATGATGAGAAACTTGTACATGATCAAACAACGAGACCTGGATTAGGACACTTGTAGGTCGAGTATAAATCAAAGGAATGTTTGATTTCTAACGGAGCACGGAATGCGAACTATAGTTCATGTCCCCTCTTTTAAATATATTTTGTTTTCAAAATTACAGGGAGATACATGTTACACAAAAATGGTATGATAGTTATGGAATGAAATCCCCTTAGATCATGCGCATAAGGAGAGAAACTTGAGTAACCATTAGTCACAATACAAGACCGAGTAACAAAAGTGATAGATCTACTAAGGGTGGGCGAGCTCCACTCTTAGTCCGTGAGACCCTGAAATGTGTTTTTTTTGTCCAGCTTAGTCGCGCATTACTAGGTTTTAGTGATTCGGTCGGCAGAATACATTGTCAAGGTTTGGTTGCTTACTTATGTCGGCACCTACATTACTGTCCTAGCTAAACATCAATTGATCCATGAATTTCATTGACACTATGCATACCGGTTTTACATACAAGGTTTATCCAATGTTTTAAAGATTCATTTGTGACAAAACAAAACACGTGAACTCACCAACATTATTGTTAACTTTTTAAACTTAACATGTATTATAGGAAAGTAAGAATTGCATGATGGAAAGCCAAGGAAACAAGGATACGATGTCTCTTTTGAATGATTTGCCTTTTATATACCGCCCTCGTGCGGGAATATAGGAGTCAAAACCTTGAATTTTTTTAAAAAGAAGAAAAACTATATTTTGATTTAAAGTCGTGTTGTTAACTCGAAATACTTTGGAATGTTATGTACAAACACTTTTATCTTGTTTTTTTAGTTTTAAAGAATATCTTGATTTACGAGACTTCATTTTTAAAATAAAATAAAATAACTTATTATGTGATAGAGAGATGTGCGTATATATAAAGGTTATCGTCCAAGTGGTACATGGATTCTTTGTGAAAGAAGCAGAATTTTTTTTCTAGTTGAGATGTACGAATCATGTGTTAGATCTTTCATTATTACTTCATCGATTATAAAATATACTTTTCACAAATTTTGAATAAAAAAGGTAAACAAATGAATACACAAAATAAAAAATAAAAAATTGGGCCGATGATAATTACATCTGGTGTAAATGAACAATGTAAAAATGTTCCTTACGGTATTAGTTTAGTTTTGTTTTGTTTTGTGAGTGTCTAAGTTTACGTTTGTTGTAGATGATACTTACATTTGGTGTAAATGGACAATGTAAAAATGTTTCTTACATTATTTGTTTTGTTTTGTGGGTTTGTGTAAGTTTACGTTTGGTGTAGATGATACTTACATTTAGTGTAAATGAACAATTTAAAAATGTTCCTTACAGTATTTGTTTATTTTTGTGGGTTTGTCTAAGTTTACGTTTGGTGTAGATGATACTTACATTTAGTGTAAATGAGTAATCTAAAAATGTTCCTTACAGTATTTGTTTATTTTTGTGGGTTTGTCTAAGTTTACGTTTAGTGTAGATCGTACTTACATTTGGTGTAAATGAACAATGTAAAAATGTTCCTTATGGTATTTGTTTATTTTCGTAGGTTTGTCTAAGTTTATGTTTGGTGTAAATGCTAGTTATGTTGTTTGTAGAATGATAGTTCGTGATTTTTTTAGGGGGTTGGGTGGTGTTTTTACATTGCCGTAAATGATACTTACCTAACATAAGTGTCGGTGGAGGACTTGACGTTGAAGGTGCAAACTATCATTTACATGAAATAAAGGATGACCTAGTGTTATTTGTTTTTGTTACATATGTATATGTTTCTTACATTGTCAGAGTAAATATTTACGTCAATGTAAATATATTGTTACATGGAATGTTAATTAAATTAAAGACTCATTTGCAATTGCTTCAAGGGTTATTTGATTAAATTGATGGTTTTTATGCAACTACAGAAATGATAAAGCGTACACCAGTGCCTTTTTTTTACAGTGAAGTTTTTTTTTTACCCCACCGTAAATGTTTCAAAACACACAACTTTAAAAAATAAAATAAAAGTTCCAAGTAAAAAATACCCATCCGTGTAAAAAAAATAGTTACCTTTTATGTAAATAGTTACCCATTATGTACAAAAATTTACATTCATGTGCCCAAAAAACTTTCCTCTGGTAAATTTTCAAGCTCCGAAAACACACACAAAATAGATTTCACACTGAGGAGAGAAGGTGAAAATTGATTTTGATGGTATGTGCATTTGGCAGAAAAAGGATAAGGATGGGGGTATGAAAATTACCTTAATATGCCTTTTGTACCCATAGTTATTATTCTATTCAAAAGTAAATGACATACAACTCAAAACATTCAGATTTGTGTTTGATCAAGGGCTTTCATTCATATATATCAAGTGAGATATCAATGTAGGGGAGATATTAGGTGTAGAATGCTAAATATTGCAAGAACTCATGAACAAAATGAATTATTCATTTTTTCAATCTTAAAGTTTTAGAATAAAAGGAAATGACAGAAATAAATTTTTTATAATGTACTCATATATATGTATTTGTTTTTAAGAACATAAACATATGCATTTGTACTTAGTATAGGCATATGCCTCTTAGTGGTGAGGTCCTAGATTCAAATATGGGCAAACAGGAATAGTTTAGGATTATTGGTGTAATAGAGTAAGCACAACAATTGTTTTATTTTTAAAAATTATCAACCACTAATCAAAAAACGAAATAATTTAGGTATGTTATTGTTGTTCACACAAAAAAATAGTTTCTAGTAATAATCTTCACCAT
Organism: Helianthus tuberosus; assembly: GCA_030545235.1. NCBI lineage: Eukaryota > Viridiplantae > Streptophyta > Magnoliopsida > Asterales > Asteraceae > Helianthus > Helianthus tuberosus. Next base: position 120,257,738 of record CM060356.1, on the reverse strand, counting down.
GAATATTTGTGTGCTCTAAGCCGATTAGAATACCCATATATAACGCACGGTGAAGAGCTATAGAAAAAGCCATGTAGCTAGGGTATTGGAAGTTGAGCAGTCTATGACCACTCATTGCGCAACCACATCCTTACACTTTTGTGAAACTAGTAATTAGACCTGCGTGAGTTGTGGCGCGGGTATATTGCAAATCTCGGTAACCTACCTCTAAAATCTTATGCTTAACACTTATTAGATTCAAAATGTCAATATACCTGAGATAATGAGGATAAGTAGCTGCATAACTCTAACTTGAAACAAAGATAATATCGTTCAACTTACATGTGTTTTGAAAGAACGTTGATGGTAATTAAAAACTTCAGGCAATATCCATGAAAATTGATATCATTACCCTTAGACCCCTACCCACCACCACTACCACCTACCTCACAAATAAACAAAGATTAGATGAATATAGGCTTTTCTAACCAACCTCGTACCAACAATCGATCATGATACAAGAACAAAAAAGGATAATTAAGCACAACAACAAGACCATCATAGTTAAAGACGTGTTAGGTTTAAAGTTTTAAAATTAGAATATTAATGGAATAAGATTGTTATTTGATCGGGTGTCGCGGTCCGGTCAAAGAGATAGTTAAAGTTTTCCTAATTATCACAAACTATGTAGCTAGTGGCAATAAGGGTGTTGAATCCACGAAAAGTCTGTGGTCCGTGCTAAAAACTAAGTTGATTATGAAATATGTTTATGAAGCTTGTTCTTTTTTAGTCTTTTGTTTGTTTGTTGAAAGAGTGTACGTTGGAATATCCAATGAGTTGTGTTTAATACTAGATTATGAAATTTAACTAACAATTGGAATACTTGGATTTTGATTAAAACAATACTTGGTAAAAAAGATCACACCGGGTTTGAAATTATAAGATCTAAGGTTCTCTATCAAAACTAGGTTTAGAATCACGATTACAATTTGGTATTAATTAACGGGCTTAGTGCTTCTAGGCTTAGGCGTTAATAAGTATCGACATCAAACGATGGACAAGAATAGGCTTCTTTACTCTAGAACATACAAACCCTAACATCATGTTAAAGCAAAATTAACCGAATTCATTTCACAAAGTCAATGGTGCGAGTATATATCGACAACTTGTGAATTCAAAACAAGTTTAATACAGTTAACACGAGTGTTCTAATAATAAAACGCAAACACAATGATTCACAACTAAAAGTATTGTTTCAAGAACCCTAGAATCTTACAAGCCTACACCTGGTGAAATCCTAGGAGCATAACCGCTCATGGTATGTGGAACTTGAAATCCGGATGAGATTGTTGAAGAAACTAGCATTCAATCTTGATTTTCGGTCTTGGATGGTGATTGAGAGTGTTTAGAATATGGGATAATGATAAAAGATGATCCCCCATTGATATGTAACTCTCCTAATTTCAAAAATTACCATTAATTGACCTATAATCTGGTTTGATTGCGAAATATCACCAAAGCAGTGTTGACCACCCAGCTAACGGCGTCGGCGAGGACCGACACAGGCGTCGTCGACGCGCTGAGAAAGCCAAAATGAGTTTTGACTGGTTACGGGTCCTTCGACACAGCACCTACGTCGTCGGCGACGACTAGAAGGCCCATCACCGACGCGATACACAACAACATTTTCCAATTTCGTCGTTTTACTCGGGTCTTCCTAGATCCAATCCAAAGTCTTGTTTAGCTCCCGAAATGCCCCATAAACTTATCTAGACACGCAAAATGCTAATCGTATCAAAGTAGAGCATTTGCTTTACAAAAAAAAAAGCTTTACAAAAAAAATCAAAGTAGAGCATTCGAGAAATTAAACACAAACTTAAACATAAGAAACTAAGGACTTTTTGAATGAAATAACATATATAGAAGAGATCTCTGACCTTTTGTTTTAATTTTGATAGCTTCTAAGTAAAAATAAATTAATAACCACAATGTATGCCAACATTGCATACACGTGCTGACGTGCATAATATTAAAATATAAGTGACATATAACAAACTATTTAATCAAATATAAAATTTGATAACACATCATTATTTTTCAATAACCATCCATTTATAAAAAGTCAAAATGGGGTAACACGAGTTTACACTGTTTGAAACAACGGCCACTAAACATATGAAATTAGGTCTGGATTTGTATGCTATTACAAGAATATATACTAATTGAATAATAATGAAATAACTGTAGCGTAATAGCTACCCGATGAACATGAATCATGATAACACAATACCCTAAACTTGCAAATGCATATTACGACCTGTTGATGCAACAAATACAAGACCAACGGTAGTAGCTGGGCTGGTTAGGCAAAAGGGTTAAAGGGTTAAAGGGTTCAACTTTGCCTAACGCAGGTCGTGGGGTCCCCCCACGTTTGCAAAACGCGGAAGGAGGTTCACTAGCTTGTTTTTGTTATTTGCTGGAGATCCTTCTCTGAATTGTATCCAGATTCGGATGTGGGAGCAAATAGAATGTGTGTGGTATGTGTGAAAAGGAGTGACTTGCTTGTAAGCAAGTACTCAATGTGAATGACCAGAGATTAGAGAATCAGAGCTGGCCAGGAGATGTTTCTTGAAGTAAATGAAGTGTCAATTTATAGGAGAAGACATTTCCCGAAGTAGAATTCATTTGACTAGTGTTCCTTCTTGCAGTGAGGGGCTTACCCTTTCGGGGGTCGAAGCCTTTTGTCCCCCGGATAATAGCGTGCATTCCTGCAGACCTGCATTGCTTTTGCGGCTGTGGGTTGGTGAAGCAATCCCTGGATGTGACTGGCTACTGTTCCCGTGTTGCTTTTCCCTTCCTCACAGCTTTTTAAGCCTTGAACCCTTTAACCCTTTAAGCATTTACGCAATTAGCCATTTTATTCCATCTTGGGCTACCCCCGTCATCAGCCCCCCAAGTCAGAGGTTTTTGGGGGATGAGCTCAAAGACGTCTGACTTTTATACGCGTGTTTTACTGCCTAAAAGTTTCAAGGGTTCGATGCTTGAAGGCTTGAAGGGTTGTGATCAGTTAATATTTGAATTTTAAATAACTGACAGTTGATGTGATTGATGTATGGCGGTTCGTAGGGCGGCAGTTACTATTTGCCATTATTACCCCTATTGTAGGTTATTTTATATTTTCATATTTCATTTATTTACACAATTTGCTTTGGATAAACATCACTTTCCTTCCCTTTTTCTCTCAAGTTTCCTTTTCATTCGAAAATCAGGTCAGTTCCATTTCTCTTATTCTCTCTTTAATTGTTCATAGTTATGGGTGCTCGGAAGGATATGGCAAAATCCTTCTCTCGACTGACCCAAGAGGAAGTCGATTTATTTTGTGTGGAATGGGGGATAGGGACAAAGTATAGACCGGTTGCACCGGCTTGCGATAAATCTGTCAATGCTTGTCCTTCTGGTATGATTGCCTTGTATTGTCGTCATTTTGAGTTCTCAAATCTCCGTTATCCGTTTTCAAACTTTGTGTTGAATGTATTGGAATATTATCGAGTGTCTTTTGGTCAAGTTCATCCCCTAGGTATGGCTAGGGTTTTGCATTTCGAAATTCTCTGCCGGGCTTGTGGGTATGATCCCACTCTTTTAGCATTCCGTCGTTTTTTCCGACTTGCTAAAAATGGTGATTGGTTCACATTCGAAACCAGTCAAGTTGATACTTGTTTGATTTCGTCCATGGTTTCTACACTTGGGCTTTGGAAAGATCGGTTTTTCTGGGTGTCGGGGGAAATTGTTCCTTTCAAACTTGTTTGGAGACACCCGGATGCTGTTCTGAACGAGCCGGAGCCCTCTGATTCCGAGATAAATACCCGTTTTTTAGAAATTCTTAGGGAGTGCCCTTCGAGGCTTCGTCCCTTCCCTGAGCATCTGTTGGTGTTATTGGGTATAAGTAAACTGTGGGAAAATGCTAACCGGGACCCGGTGCTTATTAGAGATGGGAAGGGTATGCCTTTATTCCTTTCTTGCTTTTTATTTCTTTTTATTTGTCTGCTTATGTCCTTTTATATTTTGTATTGTAGTTATGTCTGCCTTGGATTTTATTAAGAGTGATGATACCTCTGACGTTGTTTTTGATGATGCTGCTGCTACCCCTGGTGAGAATGCGGTTGTTAAGGGTGCTAACTATAGGTTTGAGGGTTCTGGTTATGTCAATGTTCCAAATGTCAAAGGGTTCACCAAGGTTACTGTGTCCAAAGGTTCTACTCGTCGTTCTCAACGTCATCTGAAGGGTGTTGAGCAGCCTTCTGGCTCAGAGCCTATTGACGTTAGTGATGATATCGAGGCATCAGAGGATCAAGCTGTGGATGTTGGTAAAGGCAAGGAAAAGGATTTGATTGTTTCGAGCAAGAAGAAGAAATTGGTTAAGAGGGGTACTATTTCTGCTATTGAGGGTTCGTCGGCCAAAAGTGTTGAAAGCTTCGAGGGTTCAGAGGACATTTATGTGCCCAATTGGAAGGTTAAGGTTGGTGACAATTTTAAGGATCCTACTGTGTGTGCTGAGGCTTTGGCTCATTTTGCTCCTCCCGGTGTTCGAGATGCCATATCTGAGATGGAGGGTGATCATCTTATCTCTAGGATGATGCTCAGTTCCTGCAACCTTTCTGCCCTTTTGGCTGAAGGTGTCACCCGCTTTGCTAAAGGGATGCGGGAATATGAAGAAACTTCCAAGAAGAAGGAGAAAATGAAGGCTTCCATTGCTGCCATGAAGAAAGAAATTGAGAGCTTTTCTGAGAAGGAGTTGGCTTGGAACAAGAAGATTGAGGAGTTAACTAAGAGGCACGATATTGAGATGGGTGATCTTAGGAAAAGCTTTGAAGCTAACTTATTGAAACTGAAGGCTGACCGGGAGACCTTGGCTGTGCAAAAGAAAGCCTTTGATAAGGAGAAGGATGGTTTGAAAGCTTTGGTTGCTCAAGCTACCGGGGATAACCAATGGCTCATTGAACATGGTTTTCATCAGGTGGTTACCTATCTCTTGCACTCTAAGGAATTTAACTCCGCTCTTGGTGATGTCTACACTAAGCTGCTCAATCTGGGAAAACACCAAGGCCTTATTGCGGGTTATAAGCTTCACGAGTCTGGCAACCCTTTGGAGAAATCTCCTCTGTACCGTCCCGAAGCTTCTGACGTCTTTAAGAGTTCCGTGGAGCAAATGGAGAGGTTATCCTACCCGTATGTAAGTCAAGTTGCCTCTTGTTATGGTAAGCCTCTCTCTGCTTTACAGGAACTGAAGCCAGATGGTTTGAATGAAAAGTTATGTGCTGAACTGCTTGGCTCCCCTTCGAGGAAACGTTCCTTTTCGGGGGATAGTGAGGATACTTTTCCTGGGGAGGCCGATGCTCCGAAGGATGCTAGTTTGGAAGTTTCGGCCGTTGATGGTCAAGGTCCGAAGGCTAAGAAGGTTAAGAAGACTAAGAAGGCCAAGGGTAGCATTTCTGGGGCTACTAAGCCTTCTGTTGATGCCTAAAATTCGTAGCTTTCTTAGCACTTTGTTAAAACAATTCATGGTTTGTAACCCTTAAACAATATTAGGTTTTCAGGGACCCTTAAGGTTCCTTTTGGTTATGTTGAAGGCCTGTACGGCCGTTTGGACAATGATTAGACTTGCAAGTTACTAGGACTTGCCTTAACTTATGTTTGGAAGTCTTTTAGGACTTACTTTGACATGGTACGATGTTTTAACTTTCTACTTTATGTTATGTTTTTAGACTTGTGCCTGCTTTTGTTAAGGTAGTCTGTTTGGCTTTAACCTTCCAAGCCCTTTGGCTGTTTGTTAATAGGTTGAAGCCTTTAGGGTTTCGAGTTGTTATTCGGGTGGCTTGAAGCCTTGAAGGCTTCTTGGTCTTGTGCCCTGACTTGGTTTGTATCTTTGTGATTTTTGTCCAAGTGACCTTGTTCTTTTAGATTTGCTTTGTTCTTTTGTAACTTTGTCTTTGTTGGGTTTGTGCTGCCTTTATGTTTTTTATACCTAAAAGGGTTCAGTGCTGCAGACACTTTGCCTTGGCATTTTTAACAAGAAGAGATAGCACCTATCCTTTTTATTATTTCTTTGGTTTTCACTTGACTTTTTCAAGCCTGTTTGCGGATTATATTTTTAAGGCTTAGGGAACATTTGGTGTGGGCTGTTCACACCCGTCTATGAGACAATTTTATGTTTTCTTAACAAGTCTCATGGAGTTGTATTGATTTAGGAACTCACCCCTTATATAGGTTCTTTTTAACCCTTGAACCTATTGAGCGATGTGGCCTGGGAGCTCATCCCCTTACATGGCTCTTGCCATGGAGTTTTTTGCTAGGTTCTCAGCCTGATCTTAGGATAGAAAGACAAGTTTTAATAAAACAACTTCATTCATTTAAGCAATACTTGCTTTTTACAAAAGGTACTCATAATCCTGTTTGAAATACATTTTGATACAAACCGAGCTTTCCTGTTTAAACATGGAACCTTTTCAGGGTTTTGCCGTTCCAATGTCTTGGAAGCCTTTTGCCTTCTGAGTCAGCCAGCTTGTAGGATCCACCTTTGTGTGCTTCAAGGATGGTGTATGGGCCTTCCCATTTTGGGCCAAGCTTTCCTTGATTTTCTTTCTTGCTGGCTTCGTTGTTTCTGAGGACCAGGTCCCCTGGCTTGAAACGTTCGTTCTTGACTTTTTTGTTGTAGTAAGCTTCCATCTGTTGCTTGTATTTAGCCTCTTGAATTGCGGCTTGATCTCTTGCTTCCTCTAGGAGTTGTAAATTCAACATGGTCTCTTTTTGGTTTGTTTCGGGATCCATGTTGACAATTCTTTGGGTTACAACTCCTATTTCGGCAGGGATCACAGCTTCGGATCCGAATACCAAGCTGTAAGGTGTTTTCTTATGGCTTGTTTTTTCGGTTGTTCTAATTGCCCATAGGACACTAGGCAATTCTTCAAGCCAGTTGCTTTCGTATCTTCCCAATCTTGTCTTGATGCCTTCCACTATGCTTCTATTTGTTCTTTCGACCTGACCGTTTGATTGCGGATAAGCCACTGAGCTAAAAACCTGATCGATTTTGTATTCTTTGCACCAAACGCTGAAAGGCTTCTCAGCAAATTGCCTTCCGTTGTCGGTAACAAGTACTCCCGGCAATCCATAACGGCAAATGACGTTCTCCCAGACAAAGTCAATGACTTGCTTTCCTGTGATCTTAGCAAGTGGTTTGACCTCAGGCCACTTGGTGAAATAATCTACTGCCACCAACAAGAATTTTACCCCTCCTTTGCTTGGGGGAAATGGACCAACAATGTCCATTCCCCATTTATGGAATGGCCATGCCGAGGTTATCGGGACTAAATCATGCTTGGGACTTTTTGGGATCGGTGCATGGATCTGGCAAGCATCACATTTCTTCAATTCTCCGGCTGTATCGCGATGCATTGAAGGCCAGAAATATCCGAGGTTCATGAGCTTTGCAACTACCGACCTAGCTCCAAAGTGAGCTCCACATACACCTTCATGAATTTCCTTGATCAAATATTTACTTTGCTCGGGACCGACACATCTTAGCAAGGGAGCAAGGTAACCCTTTTTGTAAAGGGTTTCTCCTTGTAGTATGTATTGCCTTGCCTTGATTTCAACCCTTTTAGCTTCCATTTGATCATTGGGTAATTCACCATTTTTGAGGAACTTTTTTATGGGAGTCATCCAGTTTGGATCTTCTTCGGTGACCACGTCTTGAACCTCCAATTCATTAATGGATGGGGCTTTCAACACTTCTACCAGTACCTTCTTGGTGAGGTGGGCAAAAGTTAGAGATGCAAGCTTGCTTAGGGCATCGGCCTTTTTGTTTTGAGATCGGGGGATCTGTTTGATGTTACACGCTTGGAAGGTACTTATCAGTTCCTTGGATTTTTCTCTGTATTTTTTCATGTTGGGCTCTTTAGCTATGTAGCTGTCATTCACTTGGCTTGAGACCAGCAACGAATCTGTGAACACTTCAAGCTTTTCAACCTTCATTTCTTTGGCCAGCCTTAGGCCGGCTATTAGTGCTTCGTATTCAGCCTCGTTATTGGTGGTCTGAAAATCAAAGCGGAGAGCATATGTGAATTCCAAACCTTTTGGGTTGATCAAAATTAACCCAGCCCCTGACCCTTCAACGCTTGAAGCCCCGTCGGTAAAAAGCTTCCAGGCTTCAGGGTTGGAAGGTTCAGTGGTGGTAGTGTTTACTTCAGTGGCTGTTTGGTTTGGGACTTCCACAATGAAATCAGCCAAGACTTGGGCCTTGATAGCTTTTCTTGGGACATAGGTGATGTTATGTTCACCCAGTTCTATGGCCCATTTGGCTAATCGCCCCGAGTTTTCAGGTTTTTCAAGCACACTCTTAATAGGTTGTTCGGTGACCACTTGTATGGGGTGTGCTTGGAAGTACCTTCGAAGCCTCCTAGCTGTTTGAACTAGGGCTAGGGCAAGTTTTTCAAGGGGAGGATATTTCGTTTCAGCTAATTTTAAAGTTTTGCTGAAAAAATAAACGGGTACCTGGGCCTTGTCTCGCTCAATGGTGAGGACTGCACTGATGGCCTCGTTCGTGATTGAGAGGTACACCGATATTAACTCCCCGGTTTTTGGTGCCGCAATGTCTGGTAGGGAAGCTAGATGTTGCTTCATCTGGTTGAAAGCTTCTTCAGCTTCTTCAGTCCATTTGAAATCCTTCTTATCTGAGCAGTTCTTGAGCGTTTTGTAGAAGGGCAGGGATCTTTCGGCCAACTTTGAGGTAAAACGCTTCAAGGCTGCAAGCTTCCCGTTCAAGCTTTCAACCTCCTTCTTGGTCTTCGGTGGCTTGGTTTCAAGGACGGCTTTCACTTTGTTAGGGTTGGCCTTGATGCTTTGTTTTCCAACAATGTGACCCAAGAATTTTCCCTCCTCGAATCCAAATGAACACTTTTCCGGATTAAGCTTCATGTTAACCTTTCTGAGGTTCTTGAAAGTTTCTTGAATATCATCGAGGATTTGATATTCCGTCTTGCTTTTAATAACCAAGTCATCGACATATGCTTCCATGTTTTTGCCAATTTGGCTTTCGAAGGCTTTGTCAACGAGCCGTTGATAGGTTGCTCCGGCATTTTTGAGGCCGAAAGGCATCTTTTGATAACAAAAGATCCCCTTGTCCGTGTGAAAGGCTGTCTTTTCCTCGTCCTCTTTCTTCATGAGGATTTGGTGATAACCTTTGTATGCATCAAGAAAACATTTGAACGAGTAACCTGTGAGGGAGTCAACCTTGAGATCAATTTCCGGTAGCGGATAGCAATCCTTAGGACAAGCCTTGTTAAGATCCTTAAAGTCTATGCACATCCTCCAAGAGTTGTCTGGCTTCTTGACCATAACCGGGTTTGCAACCCATGACTGGTACTTGACTTCTCGGAGAATACCAGCCGACACAAGCTTTTCAACCTCTTGGCAGGCTGCCAGACTTCTCTCAGGTGCCAAGCTTCTTTTCTTTTGGACCACAGGCTTGACATCCGGTGGTATTCTCAACTCATGCTCGGCAATGTCCCTAGGGATCCCGGTCATATCTTCTGGACACCAAGCGAATACATCGCTGTAGTGCATTAGCAATTTTTCAAGGTATGAAAGGGTCTCTTGAGAAAGGTCTGGATTGACCCTTATTCTTTGTTCAGGGTACTTAGGGTTTATGACCAACCTTTGCCTGTCTTCTTCACTGTTTGAGCTTTCACCTTCAACCATGTAGGCTTCCTGAGAGGGTTGAAGGGTTGCTATGCCCCTTTCGGTAGGAAATTTGACTGTGCCATGGCCAACAGACACGGCCATGTAAAACGCACACTGTCCTGGTCTTCCAATGATCACATCATAGCTTGAGGGGATGTTGATAACCACAAAGGTGAGTGGTTGGGTTCTTTCTTTTAAACCTTCACTGAAACGAACATTAAGTGTCAGTTGCCCTAAAGGCTTGAGAGGTATGTCGGCGATACCTTTTATGGAGGTTCCAAAGGGTTGAAGCCTTGAACGTTCTTCATTGCTCAAACGGTTGAAGAATTTTTCGAACATGATTTCAGTGGCTGCCCCCGTGTCTATGTATGCCCTATATGTTTGCAATGTTCCCACGGTAGCTTCTACCACAAGAGGGTTAGAGAGGGGGTCTTTCTCCGTTGGGGGGAAGCAAACACACTGAAGCTCCCAAGTTTCTAACCGCTGTCTTTTATGAGGAACCCTTCCATCGAAATCCACCATATTGACTTCCTTACCCTTTCCTTCAGCCATTTTGTCCCGGACTCCTTTTACCAAATGAGCGAGTTCTCCGGACTTAATAGCCTCTTCTATTCTTTTCTTGAGTTGGAAGCAATCATTGGTGTGGTGACCTTTTTCTTCTATTGGGTGGAGTTCTCGTTCTTCCTGCTCTTGGGGAGAGGCCTAGGAGGCCGAAAGTTTTGTTTAACTTCTTCTGTTGCAAGGATTTCATGAGGGGTCTTTGTGAGGGGTGTGAAACTTATGCCTTTTTCCCTGCTTGAAGGGTTCCGACCTTCAGACCTTCGAGGGTCTGAACCCTTTGACCGCCTGTCATAGGAGTTGAAGTTCCCCCTTTTTCTAGCTGGGCTGCTGCTTCGCCAGCCGGATCCCCTTTTTCTTTGTTCTTTAATGTCTACTGCCTCCTCTCCCCGGATGTGAGCTTCAGCCCTTTCGAGAGCCTCTTCCAGGGTCTTGGGCAGGGATTTGTTGAAATCTCTTGTGAGATATTTGGAGGTGATGGCGTTCATGAAACCGGCCACTCTCATTTTCTCGTCTGCCCCTACATAAGTCAGACCTTCCTTTTTGTATCGTTCAATGAACGCACGGAGGCTTTCATCATCACGTTGTTTTATTTGGAAAATCACTGTTGCGTCCTTGACATATTGCCTTTGTTGGGAGAAGTTGGCCAGGAAACCCTTGCTAAGGTCGTCAAAGCTTCGAACGCTTTGAGCAGGCAAGTCGTTGAACCAGATCCTGGCGGATCCAACAAGAGTTTGCATGAACATTAGACAACATTCAGCGTTTGACCATTTCTCTATCCGGGCTGCACCGGTGAAGATCTGAAGATGGTCCTCAGGATCTTCGGTCCCATCATACGTCCTGATGTGGGACGACATCTTAATCTTTGATTGGAAATCATAATCGGCGATCTGTCTTGAAAAGCACGAAAGGTTACTGGGCTTGTATGGTTTAGCCAAGTCTTCTTCAGCCCTTGCATCCATATTGTTGCCATTGTCGCCATTTCCCTGGGTGGCTAACACTTGATTAATGAAGTGTTGCCACGGGAAGTTGACCATCATCTGGGTCATCATATTGGGCATGGGGTTGAAACCTTGGAGGCTTCCTGGGCCAACTGAGCAGTTTATTCCAAGGGGAGCGCTCATAACAGCACTTCGTGCTAAAGGGAGCACGGACAGAGCTTGCTCCCACGTGGTTGTTATAGATGCCGGATAGCTTGTTACTGGGGACTGTAGGAGCTGGTCAAGGGTTAGCTCATGTCCCAAAGGAGCACCACTAGTAATTGGTTGGGAAGAGAAGATAGGATGCACCGTAGGATTTGTCATAGTGGACAGATAAGGGTGAGGGTTTGAAGGATTACTGGGACCAGCCTCACTTCTTGTCGTAAAAGGAGGGGGAGGTGGTCCGGGAGACAACGTCGGTTCAGGTTCATCATAGTCTAAACGAATCCTCACTCCTTTTTCTCTTTCTCTACTCAGGTGTTGGTTGAGAAGGGACCTCAACTCAAGGAAGTTGTTAGCAACTCCTTCGGGGGTGAGCTCAACACGTGCTGGGGCGTCAGAGACACCGATATTGGGAGAAGGAACCCCGGATCTGGACGGGGTTGGTGTGTTGAAGGTGAGGAACTCGGGTGTGCTCCCCGGAGTTGAGAAAGAAGTTGGTATAGCCACGTGAGCTTGGCTACTACCCGGAGTAGAAGTGTTTGGAATCTGATTTACTTCTTCCGGGGATCCACTTTCAGACATGGTGGTTTTAAGTGAAGAGAGCTACACTACTAGGTCTTTTTGAGAAGAAATAGCGGCGTAGCCCCACGGTGGGTGCCAACTTGTTGATGCAACAAATACAAGACCAACGGTAGTAGCTGGGCTGGTTAGGCAAAAGGGTTTAAGGGTTCAACTTTGCCTAACGCAGGTCGTGGGGTCCCCCCACGTTTGCAAAACGTGGAAGGAGGTTCACTAGCTTGTTTTTGTTATTTGCTGGAGATCCTTCTCTGAATTGTATCCAGATTCGGATGTGGGAGCAAATAGAATGTGTGTGGTATGTGTGAAAAGGAGTGACTTGCTTGTAAGCAAGTACTCAATGTGAATGACCAGAGATTAGAGAATCAGAGCTGGCCAGGAGATGTTTCTTGAAGTAAATGAAGTGTCAATTTATAGGAGAAGACATTTCCCGAAGTAGAATTCATTTGACTAGTGTTCCTTCTTGCAGTGAGGGGCTTACCCTTTCGGGGGTCGAAGCCTTTTGTCCCCCGGATAATAGCGTGCATTCCTGCAGACCTGCATTGCTTTTGCGGCTGTGGGTTGGTGAAGCAATCCCTGGATGTGACTGGCTACTGTTCCCGTGTTGCTTTTCCCTTCCTCACAACTTTTTAAGCCTTGAACCCTTTAAGCATTTACGCAATTAGCCATTTTATTCCATCTTGGGCTACCCCCGTCATCACGACCCATACAAACACGGATGAACAAAACCCTAACTTATTGGCAACGAATACAACAGAGAAGACTAAATTCCAACATGAAAACAACAAACCCTGACGGGCACTAAAATAGGCAGAAAACGAAAAAGAGGAGAAGATAAGATATACACGTGTCATAATGAGAACAGAAGATTAAGGAGCATGACATTGCCATCAACGCAGAGAGAAGGCACCGAGATAGAAAACCACTGGAGAAGGAAAAAATTATAAACATGGCATATAAGCAAGGCAGAAGAGACCTAGGCAAACAAATAAACGAAAGCATAGGGTCAACAGGGGAGGAGTTTAGTGAGAAACGGGGTGCACCCGCCACCTCCAATGTAAAATTTCTAATTTTTCGTCTGGAAATTTTAAAATTATATATATCTATGGAACCCATTAAGTCTAACCACCATCCAAGTCAATATCTACTGTTGGATCATGCTAACATTAACTCTCAGCCATTTAAACTCCATTTTTAACTGCTATCATGGCAGTTCTCAGCGGGTTTTTTAGTGGCAGTTAGCTCCACTTTTTTTTGTCCATCTTCCTCACATGTCACGACTCCTATAAAATAGGGTTGTGGGTTCAATTCTGTTGCCGAGTGGTTTTATAAAATGTAGACGCCTACTTCCAAAAATTCGCACCTACAGTTGAAGTAGAGTTGTCGAAGCATTCGATCATTGGTTGAACAGAAGATTTTCTCACACATTGAGAACCCTAAAGTGCAGACATAAACAGATTCTCCGTCAAGCCTCATCTGCTGGTAGTTCAGTCCCCCATTTGCAGATACAGGTATGTCTTTTAAAACATTCTTCTTTGCAGTTATCCTTCATTAACTCTTCATCTGCTGGTTGTTCCTTGTACGTTAACCTTCCCCAGGTGTTAAATAGTATGTATTTTAATGCAGCTCCCCACGAAATTATAAGGAGAGACAAATAAAACCTATAACTGGCATGCCGGGTGATTGGATCAGTGTTCCTTTCTCATATGATGCTGTGAAGATTCCTGAAGGTCATTGTTGGGTTGAAGGAGATAATCCAACTGACAGCTTGGACTCCAGATCCTTTGGCCCGGTATGTCAACTTCATGATAACTTTTGATTTTTGTTGGACCGTCTTTTTTTAACTAAAGGTGGGAATTTTGACCCATTTGCTTATTATTGGATTGATGTGAGTTATGTTTGTCTCTAACGGGTCAAACTACAAGGATTTAACTACAAAGAAGTTCTAACATGTTAATATTTGTCTGAAGTCTGTATTCAAATGCATCAAAACCTTCTTTTAAATTTTAATTAACAATAGTTAGATTACTATTGTAATTATATCTTTTTTGTTATCATATTTAACACCTATCTATAATTTTAATAAGTGCTCAACCTGCACTCCAAATGTACCCGTTTGACCAAACCCATTTTGACCCATTACCTGCCCTGTTCATGTGCCATCTCTACCTTTAAACAAAGACACTTGGTTAATATTTGATTTGAAAATGTTAATAAATTGTTAACTTTTAGCAGATTCCGCTGGGGTTGATTCGTGGAAGGGTTACACACATTCTCTGGCCGCCTTAAAGAGTCCAGAAAATTGATAAAAAGCTTCCTCGGAGTGGACTTTCCTTCTAAGGTGAGTTTAAATACTCAATTAACAGTGCTGACGAAGATCTATGAAGATATGAGTACAATGACCAGAATTTTCTATAGGTTTATGATTTGTTTCTTTAAATTTTTTATTCTGAAGTTTTTTTAGGGGGTATTATTTTGTTTTACTGATCATTCTGCAAGTGTCTAGATACATTATTTGATAGAGGTTATGCATCATGAGGGTGTTCTTTACAAATATATACTAAAGCCCTATTTCTGGCCCCGGAAGACGAGACATAACACAACATCTTCGTTGAGATCAATTCGAACTAGAATGGTATCCCTCAATAAGATGGCCTTTGTAGCAAAAGTGATGTATAACTTCTAAACGTTTGCTTATCATCTTATACAAAATTTCATAACACTAAATACTTTTGCGAGAACAATTCTTCATATTTTTCTAAATTTTGTGGTGTTTATATACACATACGTAGGTTATTCACATAAAAAAAAACTAACAGACTAATCAATTCATTTTATTTTTAAAAAACTGTACTGTTTATTTACACATGTACAAGTTATATGCGACCAATCAAACTAATTTGTTCACATTTTTTTAGTTTTGCATCACTTTCCTATTCATGTATAGGTTATACAGTGTATAATGACCATTACATTTACATGGTTTTCTTTTATTTTTAGTTGATTTAAAATTATCATCATGGGGGGCTAAGATTTATTCAGCGTGTTCTTGCAATATATAGTGTCTTGAATTGTTCCTCTCCTGTATGATGTTTATCTTTAAGTACAACTGAAGGGACGACGTTAACGTAAGTTGGTTCTCAAACTTATATGATGAAACCGATGTTGAACCATAGTCTAGAAGTCTTAAGAACATGAGGATCGTCATCGTTGTCATTAATCATCATCACAAGCTATTTCTATGATAAAGAGAATTTCATTGCAAAATGAGTTCTTGATTTAGACAAGTTTGGATTATGTAAAGAAAAGTAGAAAAAGACGTATTTAATATGTATTTTAAACAAAAAAGTAGTATTTATTAATCATGCTCTTGTATTATTATATAAAAATCATATATTCTTAAAGATGATAAGATGACGAGTGAAAAGCAATGATTATTTTCTTTTATCAGAAGGTAAAAACCTTAATTGTGATTGAAAAGCAATCATATATTCTTAAAGATGATAAGATGACGAGTGAAAAGCAATGAGATATGTTGTTCATTACTTTCACATACACATGCTAGCTTTTGTTATTAATATGTTCATATAACGGATTTTATCTTATTCAAAACCACATATTTTCAATGATTTTTAAGGCAAGGAAAGGATTCATACGATTGAGCAATGTCATGCTTACAAGCTTGAACTTCAGGTAAATATAGAGCGGCTATAGGATTCATGCTCTTATTAGTGAGTCGATATGGATTGTGTTGCATCTTAAAAGCATAGAACTGGTCATACAGGTGAAAGTCACCATTTATTTATGCATATAACCTTCCTAAATCTTTTTCATTCAAAGATTCAGATTGTTCTTGTAATTTTTTTTTTTTTTTTTTGAAATCCTCATGAACTAACTTATTATTTATAAATAACTGCAATAATCAACTTAACTAAATTCGTTTCAATGCCTACCAAAGAATGACCAGTTCCAACACAAACCCGTTTTGACCCATTGCCAATCTCGCCCATCTTGCCATCTCTAAGTAATTATTAATATATAGTTCGTGGCTCACTCTTTTATTTTCAATGAATTCTGAATTGTTATACTCTTCTTTGCATTGTGATACTACTTTTGGGATGTGCATTTTCATTTACTTTGATCTGTATTGCTTGAATTTTTGATGTTATCTGTTTTGTATATACATATTGAATTTTGAAAGCCTTAAGTGATCAAGAGAATGAAACTGGGTGGGCTTTGGGGACATTTAGAGGTGAAAAAAGGGGCAATTCCATTCTATAGTTTTCTAATTTGTGTGTCCGAGGGCAGTGCAAGAGGCGAATAAAATTCTACAGTCACTTTTTGGTTAAGAGTCTTTCTAATTTGTGCAAAGAAAAATTATTGTTCGTAGCTATTTAGTTGTTCTATGTTATTGCTTTTGGAATAATTTGGGATTTTGCATTTTTGTTGACACTCGGATGTTTTATATTAAAATGAGGTGTGATTATTTTTGAGAATGAGTGCAAAGTATTGCTAATTTCAAATGTGGTTTGTAAAAAAGGTTAAGTCAATTGGTTCATATGCAATTGTAGTTGACATATCTATTGCGTTTTGATAGCATTGATAACTAGCTGATGCTTTATGAGATTTTGTGAGGAAGCTATTGAAACTTTAAGAATATTGAAGGGTAGCTTTTATGGTGTTGATATGTTTAAGCCTTTTCCGTATTGTGTTATTGAGTAATTTAACATTTGGTAAGTCATTTGGTGATGGCAGTAAATTGTGTCTATAAAACCAAATTACCTACAAGTCATTAAGTTTGTTTTAATCTGTATTAGAGTGTAAAATTATACCTTTTATGATCTTGATTGGTTTCCTCCTTTTCTATGCACTAGAGAATCCTCCATGCCACCTATGATGAACTTGAAGGTCGAACAAAGCTGCCCAAACTACTTACAGTTACAAATAACCTACCTTCCGTATATATAAAGCTGGTAATGATATGGCTTATAAATTATAATCTAACACCAATACTCACATATTGCATTGGTCGAGTCGGAGTCGAAAAGAACTCACAAATGACTACAAGAACGGGCAAAAGGCCAAGGGAGATCCACATAAAGGATGACAGGTTCAAACGTACACTACTAGAAAATAGGGCTTTTGCTACCACACTTTCGGTCGCAAAACGGTGGCAATTGCCCTTTTGCAACAATTGCCACCGTTTTGCCACCAAAATTTCGGTAAAAAAATCACACGTAGCAATTGCCCTATTGCCACCTATTTGTTACCGTTTATTTTTTTGCTACAATTTTGCTACCGTTAGTTTGTCACGGTTTTGCTACCGCTTTTTGTCATCGTTTTGCTACCATTTTTGTTGCTACGGTTTTGCTACCGTTTTTCTCACCACTTTGCCACCGCTTTTTGTCACCCCTATTGCTACCGCTTTTTGTTGTCACCATTTTGCTACCGCTTTTGTGATATTTTTTTGCCCTTTATTCCTATTTTTGTGCTACCATTTATATTCTTTGCAAGACTAAAAAAAAACGTAAATTCATAAAATTTCAAGATCGTAACAAACATCGCATAATCCTCATGATAAACATCCAAATCAAAATATCAAACAATCCCAATTAAAACATCCTAAACCAAACATTAAAGCTAAAAATGTTTATACTTATTTGCGGACCGAAGTTGTTAGCATAGCTTCAATCTTCGTCATCCTAACGAGCATAGCTTCTTTCTCTTTTTCCATTTGAGCCATCAACCCTCCTATAATTCCATTGAACCTTTCTTTATCTTCTTCCTTCTCTTTAACGAGCTCCTTTATAATTCCGTTTAACTTCTCAATCTACAAAAAAAACCAAGGAAACTTAAGAAATTCAATCAAAGATTCATCCACATCAATAAAGATAGATGGCTCTGGCTGAACTTGAACACACTTGCACCACCAAATTAATCAGAGGGCTACGGCTACAGTCCCTAACCAACCCAAAGATACAGTAGTCTCAGTACTTTGGATCACAAAAACCAGTGCTAAGATCACCACCCACTGTTGAGCTAGCATAGAATTCATTTAAACCCACCCAACTGATGAGATAAACTGACCCATTATATATGATCATGAGCTAGAGTAGACTTCTTACTGGAATTAAACAACTGACACTAAAAACACATGCAGAAATAAAGCTACTGGAGGAACCAAAGTAAACAACTAACCCGAAATACTGGAACTAAACAACTGACCCAAAATGCTGGAAATAAACAACTGACACAATATAAGACACTAGGTAGGTGCATGGAACTATACTTGCGTGCTGCAAGTGGTTGTCGAGGGTCACAGAATAACTGCTCATTATAAAAATGATAAATAAATATATTAGGTTAAACTTCCGTTTCAAAATTCCAAACCGTTACCACCAAAATCACCCCGTATGCGAACACCTGGGTTTAGTCATATGAATAGCCATATAGTCTATACTCCACAGATTACGTGCCAAAATCAATGCCAACACTAAATAGTGTTTAGGATTTCATTGTGAGAGGCGTTATCAAACTCTTATTTTCGTGCATATATTTTGTCTTCTTAATATGTTTCCCACCAATTTGCTACCATCAATTATGTCAAATTTGCTACGGTTCTTTTTGGTAGCAAATTTTAGTGGCAATTGCCTAATTTTATAGTAGTGTACTATAGCATTCATGATAGCTTTTACACAAAGTCAAATTAATAATTAATAATACTTTCATTTGGCTCATTCTATTCCCACCCCCCCTATTTACTAATTACACCCCCCTATCAAAAACATCACATCCATCAATCATTTATTTTTTTGTTTTTAGTCTTTTTTTGTCTTTTTTTTGTCTTTTTTTTATTCTTTTATTTAATTATTAGTTATTTAGTATTTGTTTATTATTTAATTAGTTAGTATTATTATTATTATTATTATTATATTTATTATTATTAGTAGTAGTAGTAATGATATATTATTTATTTTAGTCACAATAGCGTAACCAAGACTACGTCCGGTGTTTCTAACCCAGTCCATCAACTCTTCACGAGACTTGAACACCTAAAAGTGAACTAATATTAGTTACAAAATATTAGGTGAACAAGCTTGAGTAGTTACAAAATATATATTATCTAAAACAAGACCCTTAACCTAGCTAGATTATATAACTAAGTTGAAACTTGAAACATGGGAATTAAAAACTATACCTGATCCATTGAAAATCCAGACATCTCTTTAACTTTTCTGAATACTATGATGAAGCATAAGTAGATCACTCTTTGAACAAGTAAATTTATGCAGCTCTTTGAATAGCTTTCTCGAGTATATCTTAAAGAAACAGAAGTGAATGCACCGATAATATGAGAATTATGAAACTGAAGTGAATGCACCGAAGAAAGTGATGGACGGAAAGAGGGAAAGATAGTTCATCGGAAATTTCCAGAGAAGACCAGTGGGCAGGGCAAGCTTGATTGTTTGTGCGTGGAAACTAGGGAAAGGATTTATTTTATTTGGTAGTTAGTCTCGAATAAGCAGCTACTTTTCTTCATAGGCCATATGCCTAGTCTAAGTTGTAGTGTAAGTTGTCAACAAAAACAAACTGGTAAAGGAAAAGGAAATTTCAGGAAGGTATGGTTATGGCATGTGTAAACATTACCATATCTTCTTTTGACTTTCAAAGCTTGTGGCAATATTTTAAATAAGACTCCAAAACTGTCAAATTATCGTACTATATTTGTTATTATATAAATTATATATTGGCATTCGGTTCGTAAATCCGGTTCAACCGGTCCGACCAATAAACCAGTACAACGACCGGTTCGTTGTCTAGCATAAAAAAACTAAAAAGGTAAAAAAATAAAAAGATGTCTAGCATAAAAAAACTAAAAAGGTAAAAAAAAAAAAAGTTTAAGGCTTAAGTAATAAGCTTAATAATAATAATAATAATAATAATAATAATAATAATAATAATAATAATAATAATTCATTACTAATATTAAATAATAATAATAATAACAAAAAGATAAAAAAGACAATAAAATATAATAAAAAAAAGACAACAAAAAGACAAAAAAGACTAAAAACAAAAAGCAAATGATTGATGGATGTGATGTTTTTGATAGGGGGGTGTAATTAGTAAATAGGGGGGTGGGAATAGTATCACCCCTTTCATTTATGAACAGAGAAAATACGCTTCAAATTAGGGTGATACTATTTACACCCCCCTATTTACTAATTACACCCCCTCTATCAGAAACATCACATCAATCAATCATTTGCTTTTTTTTAGGCTTTTTTGTCTTTTTGTTGTCTTTTTTTTTATTATATTTTATTGTCTTTTTGTTATTAGTAATGAATTATTATTATTATTATTATTATTATTATTATTATTATTATTATTATTATTATTAAGCTTATTACTTAAGCCTTAAACTTTTTATTTTGTTTTACCTTTTTAGTTTTTTTATGCTAGACATCTTTTTATTTTTTTACCTTTTTAGGTAAAAAGGAGAGCATCCAATTGCCGGCACAAACAATGAGTTAGGCCGTTTTTTTAATGAAGTTAATCTTTCAAAAAAAAAAAAATTTAATTCCTAGATTTTTTTTAAAATAAATATACTATCACTTTGTGATTCACCATTTATCACCAAGATCTCACATTAACTACCACTTAAATAATTAATTACTACACAAATCACATCACAATTATATTTATTTCAACAGATCAGGTATAGTTTTTAATTCCCATGTTTCAAGTTTCAACTTAGTTATATAATCTAGCTAGGTTAAGGGTCTTGTTTTAGTTTAAATGAGTTTGTTTGGAAAATAATTATGTTGTATAGTTTAAATGCGCCATTTGGATAATATATATTTTGTAACTACTCAAGCTTGTTCACCTAATATTTTGTAACTAATATTAGTTCACTTTTAGGTGTTCAAGTCTCGTGAAGAGTTGATGGAATGGGTTAGAAACACCGGACGTAGTCTTGGTTACGCTATTGTGACTAAAAGATCGAAAGTGAAAAATGGCTACGTGTCTAAAGTTGTACTTATGTGTGATCGTGGTGGTGTGTATAAATCAGTTAAAGATTCAAGTAGAGAGACCGGCACTAGAAAGATAAATTGTCCTTTGAAATTGTTGATGTGCTTGGTAATATTTAAAAGCTGACAACTTATGCTTTAATGCAGGTCAATCTATTCCTTTAGATTCGGTCGATGAATTTTGGAGGAAACTCGAGTTATCAGTATATTGTGAGGATATTACTTGTGACGTCGAGTTGGAAAGTTTTAAAAAAGCC
This sequence comes from Helianthus tuberosus, assembly GCA_030545235.1. Lineage (NCBI taxonomy): Eukaryota > Viridiplantae > Streptophyta > Magnoliopsida > Asterales > Asteraceae > Helianthus > Helianthus tuberosus. The sequence goes on along the minus strand of CM060356.1, from coordinate 120,236,459 downwards.
TTCGATAATCGATCCAAGCCTGGAAAGAAAAGTTTACTACAAAAGTTAAAAGCATTAACCAATCCAAGTATACCTTTTGTTGAAGAACCTGATGTTAAAAAAAATACTCGTGGACGACCAGCTACAAAATCCAAACAAAAAAAAATACCGAACCCTGCAATTGCTAAACCGCCCCTTCAACGAAGCTACTCTCAGAAGCCTCCAAGGCACAGTCCGTTTGGGAACTCCCAAGATCATGATTACACTCAAGAGCCTGCAAGGCACAGTTCATTTACGAACTATCAAGAGCAGGATTACACTCAAGAACCTGCAAGGCATAGTTCATTTGTGAACTCCCAAGATCATGATTACACTCAAGAGCCTTGGAGACATAGTTCATTCGGGTATCTAGAGGCTGCTACAGAAAGTTCATTAAGGGACCATAATGATTATGTTGGTTACATCAGTCCAGACGTGAACTATCAAGTGCCTGGTGAAACAAGTCCGTTCATAAATCAAGATATTTACGGAAAAAAACCATTCAAGGACTATGATGATAATATGGGCTACTACGCCAGTCCATTTGTAAACTGCCAAGTTCCTGGTGAACCAAGTCCGTTCATGACACAAGATACGGACGGACAAGGTTTTTTTGCCAACCTTTTAAACACACCGGGATATGATTTCATGGGGTTGAACCAAGATATTGTCGGACAAAGTTCTTTCGCCAACTCTACAATTGCGCCAGGCTATGACTTCATGGGGTTGAACCAAGATCAAGCATCACAGGTGATACACAACTATATTCATCTAATTCCAAAAATCTTCCATGCGTATGTTACACGCATACATAACGTGTTAGGTGATGGAAATTGTGGGTTTCGGGCGACAACTTCTGCTCTCGGGTACGGTGAAGATGAATGGTTATTGATCCGGAGGTCACTGATGGAAGAGCTACTCGAGTTTAGAAATAAGTACACTAAGGCTTTCTTAGGCTCATTTGAAGATGTGTTAACGTCCTTGGATTGGTCAGGATCGGGGGTTGCACCAGAAAAACACTGGATGATTATGCCAGAGACAAGATTCTTGATTGCGAACAAATTTAATGTAATCGTTCATTTTTTATCTCAAGAAAAAAGAAACAGTTCGACTTGTTTTTTGCTTTGGAGAGGCCCTCACCGGTTCCTAGAAAAAAAAATAATTACAATTGCACACGTGAATGGTAACCATTTTATAATGGTAGAATTGCAAGGAGAACATCCAATTGCCGGCACAACCAACCTATGGAAATTATCGAGAGAAAATGATGCAGCTGGCTGGGAGAATATACTTGAATCACGTCAAAATATGTATAATTCTTGGATAGCCCAACCTGCTACATTTGGGGGTGTATAGATTAAACCTCGGTATGTAAATTATTAATTGATAATAATTTTGTAAAAAAACACTTATTTTTATATAGCTTCTGTTACAGCTATAAATATAATTTGATAAATTATAACAATAAAAACTAATAATAAATAATATATCATTACTAATAATAATAATAATAATAATACTAACTAAATAAATAATAAATAACTAATAATTAAATAAAAGAATTAAAAAAAGACAACAAAAAGACAAAAAAGACTAAAAACAAAAGCAAGTGATTGATGGATGTGATGTTTTTATAGAGGGGGGTGTAATTAGTAAAAAGGGGGGGTGTAAATAGAATGAGCCTTCAAATTACTTTGTGGCTAGAAAAAAGTTGATCTCATGGGAGCCGCAACAGGTACCAGAGATATCATTGCAATCACATCAACACCGGTCACCAAGTACAAAGGTCGGTAAATTAGATTTAAAAAAAACAATTCTAATATGCGTTAGTTAGGCTACGTGTTTATTGCTTAAACCATGTTTGAATGTTATTACACTTTTTGTCCATGTTTCTACCAATGCATATGTTTTGCCTACCATTTACTTTTGCATTAATATGGCATCATTTCATGTTTCAGTATTAGTTTTATTTTCTACGATTTTGTGGTTGTAAACTGTTGATGTTCGTTTTCTTTTTATAAATTAAAGAATCGTGCTTTTGTTTATAATGTTGTTTAAATTTGTGTATACTTAATATAGATTAGCTTTGTTTATTATGTTGTTCAACGTAACCCGTCCACCGGACGGGTATTAAACTAGTTATATAGGATCTCCCCCCCCCCCCCCCCCCACACACACACACCAATTATTTTGCCTAAATATTTATACAATATATAAATTAGGTCCCATGACTTTCCACACTTCCAAAACTTTTGGTCAACGTATAAAAAGCAAAAGGAGCTACCAAAATAGTAAATGTCACCGACATTAGTTTTTAAGATAGATAGATAATTATAGTTCTTAAGAGTAAAATGTCAAAATCGACCATGAGATTTGATCATAAGATAGATAGATAATTATAGTTCTTAAGAGTAAAATGTCAAAATCGTCCATGAGATTTGATCATATTTAAATAACCCGATGGTATATGAAGAAGAATAATAAACAACCTATGGCCGTTGTGTTTGAGTTTGAATTGCAATTGGATTAACACTTGAGTGAAGGATTGAACTACCGATAATAGCATAGGTTGTTAGGGAAAAGGTGAAGATGATAGGTGGGAAGTATCAAATATCAAAATAGAAAAAATGGGTAAAATGTTTAAATTGCCCCCGAGTTAACGCTAAATTTAAACAACGTTAACAAATTGGATGGAAATAACAACAAAACGCAAACTCGAAGGATTCAAATGTACAAAAAAATCATTTGGATGTACCAAGCAAATATGATCAAATATGAGGAACGATTTTGATATCGTAAATCAATGAATATGAAAACAAAAAGTCTTTTATTTTAAATAATTTAATTACTTATAAGAAAATGTATACGGTTGTGATAATGTTTAAAATATGTAAGAAATATTTAGGATGTATTGAGTTGCTTAAGAATAATTTATACTATTAATTTTTTTGTCATTCCTAATTGGTCAAATGACAAGAAATGTTTTTTTTTTTATTTTACGGTAAATCTTATTTCTTTTTTTAACAACAATTTTTTTAATCCATATCGTCTATGTGATTTTAACCTAAGGCTTTCCCATTTCAAACCTAGGTATTTAAAGATTTTACCTTTGCTAATGAACCAACACCCAATTACTATAAATCTTACTTTCTTAGAATTGTAGTTTTTGGTAGGTTGAAAGTTATCCTGGCAATGATATTGGTATCGAATAGCATGGCATAAAGAGAAAGAAACAATTGTCTAGAACGACTTTAATATGTAAAAAAAACATGTTACCAATATGGCATTATCCACAACTGACCAAAATTTTTGGTCAAACACATGTCACAAATCCATCGACACATCAACATTTAATATCACGTCACCATGAATAAAACGTTCTTATATAAACCCAATCAATAACGCAAACACAACACAGTTACGGTTCAACCTAAAACACTAAAATGGCCCATTACACAAACAATGAGCTCCCAATGTCTCCCGCAGCCGTAGTTATGGTCCCCCTACCATTACAAGGTCACCTCAACCAGCTCCTCCACCTCTCACGCCTCGTCTCCGACCGCAACATCCCCGTCCACTTCATCAGCACCACCACCCACTGCCGCCAAGCTAAACTCCGGGTACAAGGGTGGAACCCACTCGCGTTTGCCACCATCCATTTCCATGAACTCCAAACACCTAATTATGTGTCTCCAACACCAAACCCTAATTCCAAAACCAGATTCCCTTCCCATCTACAACCTTTATGTGAAGCCACTACCCAACTCCGCCACCCCGTGGCCTCGCTCCTCCGTAAACTCTCCACCACCACCCATCGCCTTGTTATCATCCATGATTCGCTCATGGGCTCCGTCATCCAAGACTTTGTGTCCCTTCCCAACGCGGAGTCATACACTTTTCATAGTGTGTCCGCTTTTACCATTTTCTTGTACACTTTAAGAACCATTAGTAAGGAGTTTCAAAACATAACTGATCCAGAAGTATTAACTAACGACCACTTGTCGTTTGAGGATTGCTTCACCGCGGAGTTCAAGAAGTTCACTAGTATGCAACATGATTTCGCAAAACTGAACTCCGGTCGCATCTACAACTCTTGTAGGATCATTGAGCAGCCGATGTTAGACCTACTAGAAAATGAAGAGAGAAATCGAAACAAAAAGTTGTGGGCTCTTGGTCCTTTTAATCCCGTAGACATAAAAAGGACCACAAAAAGAGAGAAAGGTAAGTAATTATATTGACGTATGATCACATATATAATTTTCTTTTCTAAATTCCATGTGTTCTTGAGATTGATTAGCGTTTTTAGAAGTTTTTGAATCCATAAGTGTTTCTAGGCAGTTCACAACCTTAGGTAGCGCTCAATAAAAGCATATATTTAGATTTGCTGGCATGGCAAGCGAACTTGCCTACTCTGCTACGTAACAAGCATAGCGTACTTGTTTGTTTTTCTAGGCAAGGGTACTCGAGAAAAATTTGGTTTGTTTTATGGATTCAAAAACTTTTTAGAAACACTTAGGAAATCTCTAGAACGCTTAGAGATCTAAATATTCTCATATAATATGATGTAAAAATATTGAGTGTGTGCACAGATTCATTATTTTTAAGTGTCTATGTTTTTGTCTGTGCATAAAGGTACTAAAATTATCATATCACAGATTCATTATCTTTAAGTATGAGTAGAGTCTATAAATGTTTCTTTGCTCATAAGGAGGGATTGGGTGGTTATCACTTGCAAAAATTCCATCACTCATAACATTCAATCAAATTCTGCCCATGTCATCAACCATTATTCTATCACTCACAACTTTTTTTAGTGGCAATGGTCATCACTCACAACACCCAACAATAAACCCTCACACCCCCTCACATGTTCCATCACTCACAACCTTATCACGCGTTAAGTTTATCACTCACAACCTCACATGTTCCATCACTCACAAAGCGGCGGTGGTTTGTTTCCATTTATCACTCGTGGAAAACTTTTATCACGGAGAAAATATTCCCCACCCCGCCTCCCCTAATGGTACTAAGATGATTAGAAGGCCCGTTAGGGTTTCTTGTTCACCATGCCTAAAACCCTAGATAAGGCTCTATATATATTCATCATCGGTATTACGGTGCGCCACTTGAGACCTAACAAAAAGTACTAGCATTTTTTATTTCCTTACATGATTATATCATGTTCAAAACTCCTAACATTATTTTGTATGCTTAATTACATGATTATACCATGTTCAAGAGTACTAACATTTTTTATATGCTTACATGATTATATCATGTTTGCTAGTACAAATATGTCACAATAATGTCAAGTTGATAGAATTTGTATGTTTGGTGTAGGGTACAGGTGTCTTCAATGGCTTGATAAGCAAGAACCAAATACGGTTATATTCGTTTCTTTCGGGACAACTACCTCATTCACCAAAGAACAGATAATAGAGATTGCAATCGGGTTGGAAAAGAGCGAGCAAAAGTTTATATGGGTGTTAAGGGAGGCCGATAAAGGTGATGCTTCTAACGATTATGTTACACTCGAATTACCAAAAGGATATGAAGATCGACTTAAAGGGAGAGGGTTGGTGGTTCGAGAATGGGCACCCCAGCTAGAAATCTTGGCGCACCAGGCTACGGGCGGGTTCATGAGTCACTGTGGGTGGAACTCATGTATGGAGAGCATATCAATGGGTGTGCCGATTGTGGCTTGGCCAATGCATTCTGATCAGCCCACGAACTCGGTACTTATTACCAATATTTTGAAAGTTGGAGTGACGGTTAAAGATTGGAAGTGGAGAGATCAGATTGTGGTGGCTGAAGATGTGGAGTATGCGGTGAGGACATTGATGGCTACGAAGGAAGGGACGGAGATGCGAATGAAGGCTGTGGAGATGGGCGGCGGTGTAAGAGAATCAGTGAAAGAAGATGGAGTTTCTTGGTTGCAACTACAGTCGTTTATTGCTCACATCACAAGATAAAAATGGCAAACCTGATGCACGAGGCTCTCGTGTGTACACATTGTTACACTGCATTTCTACAATAGACTGGTTCCACTACTCAAACCCTTAACCTCATAAGGGTCCATCATTATATATGATCAATGTATTAAAAACACAAAGATATTCTTTTTCCTGTATTCATGTCAGCTTAAACATATCTTGTTTGTTTTCTCTACTATCGGAAATGGGAATTCCTTTTATTGCACAAGATGTTTTAAGTACGAAATCATTGAAACAAGTCATTATGGTATCTTTTCAAGAACTTTATATAATAATTGTTATGTGTATATTATAAACTTACGTCGTCAAAGTTGCTTTCATGTCCACAAGTCGTGTTGCCGCACACCTGGCTTAAATCTTGGAAACGTATTCTCATTCAGTTATATTTCAAACTTACTAGTTTGAGAATCAACAACTTGTTTAACTGAGCTACGTTTTAGTGTACACACATATTAGTTTGCTATAAAACTCTGATAAGAACGAGGGGGTTTGGTGATCATTTGGAAAATTAATGTGCAATCTACTACGTAGGCGTGGAGTTTTTTTGGCCTTTTGGTTGGGTGGACTAAAAAAAAGTGTTTGCGGGGAACAATTTGTGCTTTTAGGGAATTTGTTATCTGAGATAGCAAATCATTGTGATGTGGAATGGTTGTCTAGTAACGTGGAGGATGAAGTGAACTCCCTAGTAACATGTAATGCTGAATGGGCCAAACTATCTGTACACTTTGGTTGGCTATCTGCACACTTAGGGTTTACCTACGCTGCGTATAGGTCTATACACAGCGTATATGGTTAACTCTATACGCTGCGTATAGAGCTATACTCAGCGTATATAAACCATGGGTTTCAGAGCCTTATCAGCAATCATTGCACAGAAAACAACGGTTTATGTACGCTGCGTATAGATCTATACGCAGCGTATATAAAGCTCCATTTTTGTATTATTTTTGTGTATTCCTTTGTTTATTTATAAAAAAAGAAAATTGTTTATAAAAAACAATATTATTGCAAAATAATACAAATATAAATTATAAAAATTAAAAATAATACATATATTATGAATTATAAAAATTAAAAATAATACATATATTATGAATTTTAAAAATTAAAAATAATACAAATATTATGAATTACAAGACCTACAGGGAACCTATACGAGACTTATACTATACACTATCTGATACGATACGATATAACACCCGTATAGGCCTATAGGTGTGGTTTAGGTCCCGTATTGCGTATAAGCCTATAAGTGTGATACCGTATCGTATAGGTGTGGTTTAGGTCCCGTATTGACCTCGTATAAGCCTATAAGTGTGATATCGTATCGTATAGGTGTAGTATAGGTCACGTATTGACCTTGTATAAGCCTATAAGTGTGATATCGTATCTGTTGGTGCATATTTTGTGTTTGTAACTTGTTCTTACTTAGCGTTGTAATTTTACGGTCTTTTACTTTATCGAATCTGTAAGTTCCGTCAGTCGACCAAGTTGGATATCCTCCTATCTTACTTTGGTCTGACAGTTTGTCTCTTTGGTATGTAATATGAAACTAATGCATGTTGCATGTAGTTGGTAGATTATGTCTTGTGTGTGTTTATTCAAGTCTGCTGCAAACTGTCAAACAGTTTGCAGCTTATCTGTTTTGCAGCCCTCGACGAAAGACCATCTTTCATCGAACACATGAGTGACGAAAAACCTCTTTATTGGTCACACTATGTTTCGTCGTGAACAGTGACGAATAACCTGGTTATTCGTCGACCATGGTTTTTCGTCAGGCCCTTTATGTCTTTCGTCGACATTGGGCTGGACTGCCTATATAAACAACACTTGGACTTCTGTGTGAACTTATGAGAGCATACCCTACTGTGAGTTTACCTTCAAGCATTGTGTGTATATGTTTGATGATTGTTCTCATCCGTTTAATCAATAGACTGTGAATCGTTGGTTACTTCGTGTTCTTGATATTTCTGTGTTTGGTTTGCATCGTCACGGGGATTCCGCACTCGTGACCGTGTTTGTTATAAACAAGGATTTGGTTTCGTAATGGATCCTCCGAAAACGGACCTACAAGTGGTATCAGAGCATTGGCTCTTATCCTTGTTTAAAACCAAACATATTAGTTTTGTTTTCAACAAGTGTTATTTGTGATTTTTCAGATTTGTGTTCTTGAAAAACTTTCATAACTTTCTGAAAAGACCTTAAAATCTGTCAAAATCTTGAAATTTGCTAAAAGTTTTATCAAAAACCATGTTAGATTGCATGTTTACATGGTAAAACTGGGTTTTCTTTGAAAGTTTAAGCAAATTTGTGTTTCGGAAAATTTCTCCGGTGAAAAACCTTGGCCGGAATCTTCATATCTTCAAGTGTTCTTAAATTTTAAAATTAAAAGTGTTGGGATTGAACCCTACCAGAGGAACAGATAATTAAAGCCAAAACCAGATCACAACAGTGGATTCACAATAAGCAGCTGTTTACATTAGGCTTTCCCCTTGAAAGTGATTATAACAACTGATGGTTCTATATCCACTGTCCGTATACAAATGCTGCTACCCTTTAAACTGCTGATATAGTCCTGAAGAAGTAAACACTGCTGGTTCAATCTACTGATGACAAAGCACTGCCCACTCAAGGACTGGTCAACTTTGAGGAAAACACTGATAGAAGAAGATAGCAGTAGTTTAGTGTATTACTTGTCTTATGTAGAATCAGTGGTTAAGATTAGCAGTGTTTGTATAGGAACAGTTGTTACAGGTTGTTAGGCTGTTAGACGTCGCTTTCATGGTGACGTCAGCTGAGATGCCTCAGTGGTTTGGTTTGCCTATAAATGGAGCAGTACTCTGTACTGTTACATTTGATTGACTGAGTGAGTTCTTCTCCTCTAGTCCAACCCTTTCATCTTGTGTGAAATCAACCTTGGAGCATTAGGCTGAGGGGGAGTTTTATTTGTAAGCATGCTTTGTAATCTTTTGATTTACTTTGTAATCTTTCGACTGATGCAATTCATGTGTTTAATCAAATCCACTTCTCTTTATGATTGTGTTTACAAAGTTTGTTGTTCATTTCCGCTACACTTAAACTCTGTTCATCTCTATTGATTTGTTTAAATTATACAAACAAACACAAACATGAGAGCTTCCGATCCTAACAATTGGTATCAGAGCTCGGACAGTCAAATTCGATCTAACAATCAATTTGACATAACAGTTCAGCTCAAAATTCATTGATACTAAGGTTGATTGTATTCTGTTGAAAAACAGAGTAACCTATGTTCATAAAAACATTAGTGTTTTTGCTAACGAAAAAAAAAAGGAGGGAAATTAAAACTTTAGTCATTAGATCTTATGTATTGAAAGACAGATTGAGATTCCTTCAAAAGGACCAAAATCAATTGTGTTAAGAATACATTAAGAAAATCAGATGCCAAAAATGACCAGATCATGGTAATGTGAAATTTGGCATAAGTATAAGCAGAAATGACCAAATCTCTCAAAACATTGCTGCAAAATGATTCTGGAATAAGGTTTTATCAAAAAAAAAAAAAAACCTCCCAGTAAGTATTTCATTGCTTATGGATGGGATGGGTAAAAAGGGAAAACGAAAATTCAACACCCATACCCTCACCAATCACATTACCACAATCCATAATACCCTTGTTGCATGCAGTTGCTATAGCTCAGACACAAACCAGTTCCTCTCTATCACCTATCACTGAGAGTACACTCCCACAAGTGACTGGGTCTGATACTACTACCCCTGCTATCCCAGCAATAAATGAGGAGGTTACACCCCTTGAGTTACAAGTAACTCTTGGTGGTAGTTCAAGTGGAGCAGCAACTACAAGTGTTGGATCAACAGATCTACATTTGGACAGTTGTTTCATTAGTAAGACTCCCTTGAAGGCAATTTCTTCTATAGCACCTCTGGTAACCACCAGTGAGTTTGTTTTAACCACTGGTACCCTCAAAAGGTTATCAAGTGTTGAAGAGAGAAGACCCCAGAACCAAGAACAAGGGGCATCAATGGGTGATTTTTTGGACTCAGTTCCTAAGTCACACATTGGTACAACCACTGCTGGTGGGGAATCAGATGATCCCATTAACTTGGGTGATGATTTAAAATATCAGAAATTGACGGACAGAGTTAAAAAACTTGAAACATCAGTTGCTGAAATAAAAGATATGGTGCAGCAGTTATTAAAAGCTCAAAAAGCACAATCCACTGCTGTTCCAGCTCAAGCACCTGCACAACCTGCACCTGCTGCAAATGAGCTATGGAATGTATTTCAACCCCTGCTTGAAAAACAAAAACAAATGGCTGATCAGCAGCATGCAATACATGTACAAATGCTGACAAACATGGTGGAGTCAAGATTTAAAGATACTCAAGCAGACATCAAAGCTATCAAGGCTCATATACAAAGAACCACTGGAAAAGTTCCTCCCACTATCCTCTTCATGGATAACCCCCTTCCAGATAATGCCCAAAAGGGGGAGAAAATCAAGCAGTTGAAGAAGAAGGGAATTTAGGATGGTGTTTATATTGAACCGGAAAAAGAAAACCAGACATCTAAACCACCTCCCAAAGCCTCCAAACCTCAAACCACAAAATCTCAAACTTCCATCCAAACAGTTGATATGTCAGTGGTTTCAAAAACTGCTATCCAAACAGCTGCCATCTCTTCAACACACACCACTACAACCACTGCCCTATCATCACAACCTAAAACTACATCACCACCCACCAAATTACCACCTGCTCAAAAGCAGAAGACATCTACTGACACATCAGTAGTTGTAATGACAACAGAGGTTGAAACGCCAGTTGTTTCAACAGCTGTTTGCCAGCCTTCCACCACTACTCTCATCAAAGTCACATCACCACCTTCACCTCCTGCTAAAAAGCAGAAGACATCAGATGTTACAACATCTGTTGTAATAACAACAGTGATTCAAACACCGGTTGTCCCAACACCTGTCAGTCCAAAATTTTACTCCAGAAAAAGAAAAACAACTCAGGCAGGTGATGACAAATATGATCCTATGGCTGCAAAATATCCACTGGAACCTGAAGCTGTACAAAATGAGATGAGACAATTCTACACTGAGGATGAACCTTCAAAAAGAAGATTTCCTTCTCTCATAGGCTTCATAGTTCCAGAAAATATGGATGAATATCTCGAGCTCAAAGCAAGGCAAGCTAAGATAAGAGCAAAACTTGAGTGCAAAGACCAAGGTGACGAAGCCATTTCAGAAAAAATGGAACTCACTAAAGTCAAACAGATGGAAGATTATGCAAGAGATCTGAGAAAGAAATGTCAAATTTACCACCCAAAGCAGATCTACGAAATGAAATGAGAAAAGAATATCTTGCATACATCATGAAAGAAAAATTTTATCCAGCTGAAGAAAAACAATTCGAAGAATGGCCAATCATTGCATTAAAGCATGAGGCAAACAGAATTGAAAGGATCAAGAATGATTCAAGAAAGAAGAAAACAGCTCCAAACTGGAATAAATACAAGAAGCTCATTGCTGATCTGACTTCTGAATACAAAAGAAAGAAGCAAGAGCTAGTGGATGCAAAGGTGGATACTGCTAAAGCCATAGCAAAATGGACAAAACAGTATACCGATGAGGCTTATGAAAGGCTGAAGAAAAGAAGGATGACAGATTCTGACACTCCAAAGAAGCCTGACTACAAAAAGCCAGAACAGCAGATTAGTGCTCCTAAACCACTGATCACATCAGCAGATACCCCTATCCTCGTGATAAACCAAGAAAAAGGAAAACTGTTGACCAGTGAAGAAGAAAAAGAAAAGGAAGCTGAGTACTTTACAGAAGCCATCAAGAAAATGGATCTAAAAGAAGATAGCTCAGTGAAACTTCAAAACCTTGTCAAAAAGGTATTAACCACACCTGCATCACCAAACACTTCAGCAGACATAACAGCCATTGAGCTAGATCAAAAGAAGAGACAAGAGCAGATTGAAAAAGAGACTGCAGAAGATATAGCTGCAGCAAATGATGTCATCAAAATGGCCTTCAAACAAATGTCTGCTGAAAGTTCACAAATATTTACAAGGCCAAAATCTCCCAACTCATCAGTAAATAAACCTCTCCCAAGAAACCCATTGGGTTCAAAAATACTAAAGTGGATGTCTGATCAAAAGACCCATGTATTGACCCTGTTCAGATCCAATGGAGAAGTGAAGTACATATCAAGGAAACAAGCACTAAGCCTTGGTGTTGAAGATCTACAAGATCTCCTTGAACTTACACTGTGCAGGGATGAGGAGGACTCAAGTTCCAAGGACTTTGAAGCAGAATTTAAAAGACAAGCTAAGGAACTTCTGATGAGAAAATAAAGATCCAGAATAATGAAGGGTTTTGGCATTATCTGTTCTAGGGGGAGATTGTTGGGATTGAACCCTACCAGAGGAATAGATAATTAAAGCCAAAAGCGGATCACAACAGTGGATTCACAATAAGCAGCTGTTTACATTAGGCTTTCCCCTTGAAAGTGATTATAACAACTGATGGTTCTCTATCCACTGTCCGTATACAACTGTTGCTACCCTTTAAACTGCTGATATAGTCCTGAAGAAGTAAACACTGCTGGTTCAATCTACTGATGACAAAGCACTGCCCACTCAAGGACTGATCAACTTTGAGGAAAGCACTGATAGAAGAAAATAGCAGTAGTTTAGTGTATTACTTGTCTTATGTAGAATCAGTGGTTAAGATTAGCAGTGTTTGTATAGGAACAGTTGTTACAGGTTGTTAGGCTGTTAGACGTCGCTTTCATGGTGACGTCAGCTGAGATGCCTCAGTGGTTTGGTTTGCCTATAAATGGAGCAGTACTCTGTACTGTTACATTTGATTGACTGAGTGAGTTCTTTTCCTCTAGTCCAATCCTTTCATCTTGTGTGCAATCAACCTTGGAGCATCAGGCTGAGGGGGAGTTTTATTTGTAAGCATGCTTTGTAATCTTTTGATTTACTTTGTAATCTTTCGACTGATACAATTCATGTGTTAATCAAATCCATTTCTCTTTATGATTGTGTTTACAAAGTTTGTTGTTCATTTCCGCTAAACTTAAAATATGTTCATCTCTATTGATTTGTTTAAATTATACAAACAAGCACAATCATGAGAGCCTCCGATCCTAACAATTTGTATCAGAGCTCGGACAGTCAAATTCGATCTAACATTCAATTTGACATAACAGTTCAGCTCAAAATTCATTGATACTAAGGTTGATTGTATTCTGTTGAAAAACAGAGTAACGAGTAATTACGTTCTAAATTTCTATTCAAAAACTCTGTAAAACAACCAAGATGTCATAAGATACACAAATTTCACACAACAAGTGATGTCATGCACAAGTCACCCATATTTTTCAAATCTGAAAAACATGTGTGGTAACTATGGTATGATCATTTCTTTTCAAAATTGATATCAACTGTTATGAAATTTTGTGATGGTTTCATCATGTTTGATACTAAAGTATGAACCTCAGATTAACAAAAACCTATGTTCATAAAAACATTAGTGTTTTTGCTAACGAAAAATAAAGGTGGGAAATTAAAACTTTAGTCGTTAGATCTTATGTATTGAAAGACAGATTGAGATTCCTTCAAAAGGACCAAAATCAATTGTGTTAAGAATACATTAAGAAAATCAGATGTCAAAAATGACCAGATCATGGGTAATGTGAAATTTGGCATAAGTATATGCAGAAATGACCAAATCTCTCAAAACATTGCTGCAAAATGATTCTGGAATAAGGTTTTATCAAAAAAAAAAAAAAAAAAAAAACCTCCCAGTAAGTATTTCAATGCTTATGGATGGGATGGGTAAAAAGGGAAAACGAAAATTCACAAGTACTCAATAAGTGTGTTTATCTCAAAAAAAAAAAAAAAAAAAAAAAAACTTTTGATGTCAAAAGAAAAGAGCATAAATGTAAAACACTTAAGAGTCAAAATTGGGGGTAACAATGGTCATCAAGCACAAGCAACTGTGAGCATTCATTGGTTCAGGGAAGTTCAGGTAACAATGGTATTCCCAGTAAGTAAACTTACAAGAGGACTAGACAAGCTATCAGTATCATCACATGGTAACAAAATCTGTAACAGGGTTTTCAAAACTTATGTGTATCTGTGTCCTCATATTTGCAATCAACTGACAAGAAAATGGTACCAAACAGTGGTCGAAATGTATTTACAATTTCGTACCACTGTTGTCAAACCACTGACCATTTTCATAAACTTGAGATTGATATGATTATGAGTTTTATTGAATTATACCAGATCCTCTTGGTGCTGTTTTCAGAAAATCCTTTAATTATTTTTCTGGAAAAGGATTTTCTCAATAAAGCAGGATATATCATTCTTTATTTTTTTTCTTTAAGAATAATATATTTTGTACTTTTTACTGTTTTTTTTATAGTAAAAGTTTCAATCTCCTGTCAGGATATAGAACCTTTATTTTTGTTGGTTATATTATCCTCAAAACAGATCAAAAGGAAATGGTTCATGTATCAAGGTCATGTCAAACTCAAATTTGTTTTAACACAGTTCAAATATTAATTGCTAACAGACCTTAAAATACTTGGATACTCATGTCATAATTAAAAATTATGACTCAAAATGAGTAGCCATTGTAAAAGAGTTTTAATCATCTGGGATACTAAACCACTGTCAGGAATCTATAAAAGCTTCAAAATGTGTAATTGACATGTGGCAAAACCTTGAATGCAAATTCTCATAAAAGCTGCTGACATGTTGAACTTGACAATTTGCATCTAAAATGTATTTTGTTGAACTTAGCAATCTTGCAGACATTTCAGAATCAACATCAACAGATGTTAGAGATGATATTGTGATTTCACAAGATAAAATCATTCCTTTCATCAGAACAGCAGAAGCTCAAAATACTTGTCAAAAGCTTTTCCACTGATGCACTAACAGTTGCTGATATACTAGTCTTTCAAATCTTTACCATTACCCCTAACCACTGCTTTGCTCAAACGTCTGTTTCCTAAATATTGTCAACTGCTGAAAGTCAACCCCTGTTCTATCATTCTCTTGATTCAAAAATCAGTGTTGTATCCACTGATGTGCTATCTACTGATAGTGAAAATCATCCACTGTTATCACATTATTACCGTTGTAACCACTGATGCCAGCTTCATCAGTGGCTCTCAAAACAACTGTCCTCCATAAAACATCTCTTCATCAGCGGTTGACACGTGGTCAGTTTTTAGCCTTCTGATCTTTGTAACCGCTGCCACGTCAGCACTTGTTGTTTCCTAAATAAAACCCTGATCAAAACCCCCAAACAGGGTTTTACACTGTCGAATTGAATTCCAAAATTCTCTTCTCAAAGCAGTTTCCCACTCTCTATCTCAAATCATTCTTCGTCTCATCCTCATCGAAATGACGAAATCAAAATCAAAATCATCCTCATCTTCATCTCCCAAAGAAGCCACACAAATGGCCGCTGAACCTATTGAAATTCCATACAAATCTCCTCACAACTATTTGGGTCTACTCACAAAACCCACCAACAATCACACCTTCGATTCCATCATTGACATTATGTCTGCGTCAAAGTACAAAACTTTGCTTACAGCAGATGCTCCAATATACCAACAAACCCAGAGAGAGTTTTGGAAAACTACCACCCTTAACAAACAAGGCGAGAAAGTCATAGCCATCAACTCCTCAATACAGGGTAAAGCGATTCAAATTACTCCACAATCCATTTCGGAAGTCTTTAAACTCGATGATCAGAAAGGTAAAACATCTTTTCCCAAAAACGAGTTGAAAACTGATTTTCTGAACAGAGGGTATGCAGAACAAACAAAAAGGGATACCTTACAAAAAGGTTATTTTCCTTCTGCACCTAGATTTTTATTTCATACACTTTTGATGTGTGTTTCAAATAAAACAACTGCTTTTAACGAAATACCATTGAAGATCCAATGTTTGGGTTATGCTATTTTAAATAATGAAAATTATAACTATTCCCAGGAGATCTTTGTTGATTTGGTGAAAAATGTTGATAGCAAAGCATTTCTACTTCTTCCAAGGTTTCTAAGCTACTATTTTAAACAAAAATTTGGAAAAGAAAATGAAAATTTGCTCAAACAAGGTGTTTATTTTCAAATAAAAGGTTTAACACCTGAAACATTCACTAGAATGTTAACACCTATAAAAACAAAAGCAGAGGTGCCTGAGCAGAATTTAGCAGTTACCACTGCTCCTCAGGTATCAGCTGCTGAGCCCACTGCTCCAGGTGATCATAGCAGCACAACCACTGCTTTGAAACCCACACCTGCCATTACCAAAAAGACCAAAAAGAAATCATACAAAAAACCCACCAAACCCAAAACAAAGGCAACTCTGGAAGATGAGATCCCAGAGCCACTGCCAGTGACAACACAAATGTCACTTACAACCACTGCTGCTACTTCCTCACAGTAGTTGGAAGAAAGATCTCCACCATTGCCTCAAACTCCTCCTGCATCCTCACAAAAAGATCAGGTTGTAAGCACTGGGAACCCACAATATGAAGCTCTGGACCCAATCGGTTCCATCTTCCTCAGTCCTGATCCCAAGGACATGTCTCTTTCAACACCCATACCCTCACAAATCACATTACCACAATCCATAATACCCTTGTTGCATGCAGTTGCTATAGCTCAGACACAAACCAGTTCCTCTCTATCACCTATCACGAAGAGTACACCCCCACAAGTGACTGGGTCTGATGCTAGTACCCCTGCTATCCCAGCAATAAATGAGGAGGTTACACCCCATGAGTTACAAGTAACTCTTGGTGGTAGTACAAGTGGAGCAGCAACTACAAGTGTTGGATCAACATATCTACATTTGGACATATGTTTCATTAGTAAGACTCCCTTGAAGGCAATTTCTTCTATAGCACCTCTGGTAACCACCAGTGAGTTTGTTTTAACCACTGGTACCCTCAAAAGGTTATCAAGTGTTGAAGAGAGAAGACCCCAGAACCAAGAACAAGGGGCATCAATCGGTGATTTTTGGGACTCAGTTCCTAAGTCACACATTGGTACAACCACTGCTGGTGGGGAATCAGATGATCCCATTAACTTGGGTGATGATTTAAAATATCAGAAATTGACGGACAGAGTCGAAAAACTTGAAACATCAGGTGCTGAAATAAAAGATATGGTGCAGCAGTTATTAAAAGCTCAAAAAGCACAATCCACTGCTGTTCCAGCTCAAGCACCTGCACAACCTGCACCTGCTGCAAATGAGCTATGGAATGTATTTCAACCCCTGCTTGAAAAACAAAAACAAATGGCTGATCAGCAGCATGCAATACATGTACAAATTCTGACAAACATGGTGGAGTCAAGATTTAAAGATACTCAAGCAGACATCAAAGCTATCAAGGCTCATATACAAAGCACCACTGTAAAAGTTCCTCCCACTATCCTCTTCATGGATAACCCCCTTCCAGATAATGCCCAAAAGGGGGAGAAAATCAAGCAGTTGAAGAAGAAGGGAATTGAGGATGGTGTTTATATTGAACCGGAAAAAGAAAACCAGACATCTAAACCACCTCCCAAAGCCTCCAAACCTCAAACCACAAAATCTCAAACTTCCATCCAAACAGTTGATATGTCAGTGGTTTCAAAAACTGCTAGCCAAACAGCTGCCATCTCTTCAACACACACCACTACAACCACTGCCCTATCATCACAACCTAAAACTACATCACCACCCACCAAATTACCACCTGCTCAAAAGCAGAAGACATCTACTGACACATCAGTAGTTGTAATGACAACAGAGGTTGAAACACCAGTTGTTTCAACAGCTGTTTGCCAGCCTTCCACCACTACTCTCATCAAAGTCACATCACCACCTTCACCTCCTGCTAAAAAGCAGAAGACATCAGATGTTACAACATCTGTTGTAATAACAACAGTGATTCAAACACCGGTTGTCCCAACACCTGTCAGTCCAAAATTTTACTCCAGAAAAAAAAAACAACTCAGGCAGGTGATGACAAATATGATCCTATGGCTGCAAAATATCCACTGGAACCTGAATAGAGACTGCAGAAGATATAGTTGCAGCAAATGATGTCATCAAAATGGCCTTCAAACAAATGTCTGCTGAAAGTTCACAAATATTTACAAGGCCAAAATCTCCCAACTCATCAGTAAATAAACCTCTCCCAAGAAACCCATTGGGTTCAAAAATACTAAAGTTGATGTCTGATCAAAAGACCCATGTATTGACCCTATTCAGATCCAATGGAGAAGTGAAGTACATATCAAGGAAACAAGCACTAAGCCTTGGTGTTGAAGATCTACAAGATCTCCTTGAACTTACACTGTGCAGGGATGAGGAGGACTCAAGTTCCAAGGACTTTGAAGCAGAATTTAAAAGACAAGCTAAGGAACTTCTGATGAGAAAATAAAGATCTAGAATAATGAAGGGTTTTGGCATTATCTGTTCTAGGGGGAGATTGTTGGGATTGAACCCTACCAGAGGAACAGATAATTAAAGCCAAAACCAGATCACAACAGTGGATTCACAATAAGCAGCTGTTTACATTAGGCTTTCCCCTTGAAAGTGATTATAACAACTGATGGTTCTCTATCCACTGTCCGTATACAACTGCTGCTACCCTTTAAACTGCTGATATAGTCCTGAAGAAGTAAACACTGCTGGTTCAATCTACTGATGACAAAGCACTGCCCACTCAAGGACTGATCAACTTTGAGGAAAGCACTGATAGAAGAAGATAGCAGTAGTTTAGTGTATTACTTGTATTATGTATAATCAGTGGTTAAGATTAGCAGTGTTTGTATAGGAACAGTTGTTACAGGTTGTTAGGCTGTTAGACGTCGCTTTCATGGTGACGTCAGCTGAGATGCCTCAGTGGTTTGGTTTGCTTATAAATGGAGCAGTACTCTGTACTGTTACATTTGATTGACTGAGTGAGTTCTTCTCCTCTAGTCCAATCCTTTCATCTTGTGTGCAATCAACCTTGGAGCATCAGGCTGAGGGGGAGTTTTATTTGTAAGCATGCTTTGTAATCTTTTGATTTACTTTGTAATCTTTTGACTGATGCAATTCATGTGTTTAATCAAATCCATTTCTCTTTATGATTGTGTTTACAAAGTTTGTTGTTCATTTTCGCTGCACTTAAACTCTGTTCATCTCTATTGATTTGTTTAAATTATACAATCAAACACAATCATGAGAGCCTCCGATCCTAACAAAAAGAAAATTCATAATTGATTATAATATGGTACACCATCATGGTTGGTAAGATGGGTGTATTGTTAGGTTGAATCGAGTGTCCTTGTCAGAGAAAAAGATTAGATTTGCTTTTTGAAAAATCTCACTAACTCTCTGTGTCTGTGACCGTCTCTTGACGAAAAACCCAAGCGACGAATTACCTAGTATTTTGTCAAAAGAACTTCGACGAAAAACCCTGTTTTTCGTAAAAGGGCTGTTGACGAAAAACCTGTTTTTCGTGGCAAGTGTTTTTGACGAAAAACAATTTTTCATCTAACTTGGTTTTTCGCCAAAAATCTAGTTTTTCGTGGGGTCACTTGTCAAATTTCAACAGAAGGTTTGCAAAAGTATCTTAACAGTTTCTTTTCAAGTGTGTGACTAGGTATTCTCATTCATACATCAATCATGAGCACTAGTCCATGGGATTGGAGTACGGGCCCAAGCCCAGGTCAAGATCAGACCTCCGCAGTGGCTTGGTTAAGGAATGTTACGCCACAACAATCGATTAGTGCAAGTCAATGGGCATATGTGACAAATCAAAATCAAAGCATTCGGAATCTGGTATTAAGTGAGAGTGAAACGGGTAGCAACAATCGCCCGCCAAAGCTGAATCATATGAACGACTATCCGTCTTGGAAAGGTCGTTTTCACACTTATGTTCTAGGGCAAAACACCGAGTTATGGACGTGTTTCACTACGCTATACAACACAGCTCTTGAAGAAGTAGGATCAAATGCAGCGACCTTGGCAAATATGCTAGAAAATGACAAGAAGGCATATGATCTGGAAAAGAAGGCGTTTGCTATTCTTACACAAGCACTCCACAAAGACATTTATCATCAATTTGGTTATTGTACTAGCACAAAAGCCTTATGGGATGCCTTGGTAGCAAGAGGAGAAGGGAATGCGGCTACTAGAAAGACACGCCACGATCTGTTGAAGAAGGAATTTGAAGCATTTCAATTCATGGAGAACGAAACTTTAAATGATATGACAACTCGTTTTTATCATTTGATTAATGAAATGTATTCTTATAATGTTACTGCAACTCAACAGGAAATGGTGGCAAGGTTTGCTGATGCTCTACCCCCAAAGTGGAGTCCTTTCATTGAACTGTTAATGCATACGGGTGTTTTAGATACTGTCAGTATCTATGAATTCGTTCAGACGCTGGAACACAAGAATGAAGAAGAAATCCGGAAGGCTAAACGGATTGCAATTCCTCAAAATACTGAAATGTACCTTGGAGGGTTCAATCCTGCATCCAGTTCCAGTCAACAACCAAAGCTACAAACGGCGTTTGTGTCCAATACAAGCTCTTTTCCCTTTCCCCAGTCAGCTCCTCCTCGGGTTTTCGATCCAAGTGCCTATCTTCCACCAGCGCATGTTATTGCTCAAGCTCACGCTCTTTCAAAACCGCAACTCGATCTGAGTGCCTAGCTCCCTAAACCCCAACCTCCACCTCAAGTTTCCACTACTCAACCTCAATTTGATCCAAGTGCCTATCTTCCTCCCTCACCACAACAAGCCCAACCACAACAACAGCAAGCATGTTACAGTAACAACCCTCAACCCCAAAACCCCAACACAGTCAGAGTTGATACTTCCAACCTTTCGAAAGTCAGCATAGAAGTGGCAAAGGAACATATGGAACTAATCCATACAATGGTCAGTGCCTACTGCGGATTGGTCGCAGGTCAAATTGGAAACATCAATTTGACCAATGAAGATTATCAACAGATAGACCGTGATGAAATGGAGCTGATGGATATTAAGTGGGCATCCTCAAGTGCTGTTAGATGGGCCAAAGATTATACGAGTCGAACTGGAAGAACTACCTTGGAAAGCAAGAAGGATACGAAGTACAGTTTCGATAAGGATGTAGTTACGTGCTTCAATTGCGGCGAAAAGGGTCACTTCAAACGTGAGTGCACTCGACCAAGCAAACAAGGCAATTAAAATCCCTTCCGAAATCAGACAAGTACTTCCAACGCAAATCAAGATAACCGTGAAAGAAGGATAGTAGCTGTGAACAACACAACCAACCAAAACCAGTCTGGACCTTCAAACACCGACCGAGCATTAGTCGTTCAAGCTGATGAAGGGTGTAACTGGTCAGTACAGTTTGGAGATGGTGATCAAGAAGGAGGAGGAACTGCATGTTATGCAAAAATCATCAATCACATCAAGCATGTTCACAAAGAAGAATTCTCTGAAAGTGATGATAGTTCCGGTTATAGCAGTAGTTCGGATGAAGAAAGCTCGAATGCGGGAGGTTATAATTCAGAATCAGATGTGAAAGAGGAGATAAATTCTGATGTTGATGACTTGTTAAAGGATGCTGAGGAGTTAAAGTGTCAGAAATCTATTCTGATAAAGAAGGCTGCTGTCGCATCAAAGGAAATGGAGAAGTTCTTCTTTGAAGATGGATCTTTTTCTTATCAGAATGCCTTTATGGCAAATGTCTCAACCTCGACAAGTCAGGTAAATTCCGACACTCCTACTCCTAGTGTATGTAATTTGTGTGCAGATCTGAAACTTGAATCAGAAAAGATTCATAGTCACAATCAGAGTTTGGTTATTGAGCTGTCTAAATGCAAAGAGGCAAACATGGCTTTAGCTCGAAATGAAAACGATTTTAAGTCAGTAATCGAAACTTTAAAGAAAAGTGTTTCCGAATTGACAAAAACTATTTTCAACAAACAAATTGGTATTAATAACTACATTAATATCATTGAGGAAACAAAGAATGAGCTAGCCATTGCAAAATGCGAGCATGATGCAATCAAGCTCAAATTGGAGAATTATTCTAACTCCCGATATGTGCTTGATCACATTATAGACGCTCAACAGCTGAAAGGGAACAAGAAAGGCGTTGGGTATAAGTCGTGTTCGCCTCCTTTGAGACACAACTATACTAGAATGCCCGATGAAGAGGAAATGCCTCGTTTTGAACCAAGTGTGCCTCTAGATTATGAGGAAGTTACTATAGGATTAGGGTTCAAATCGGACAGTTCCTCGAGTACCTCATCTGAAGAAACAGAAACTTCAACATCGACGCATCAAAGTGCTCCAATTATTGAGGACTATGATTCGTCTGATGATGAATCAGATGTGAGTGATCAGGATAAATCACTTGATAAGATGAAAGGAGTAGAAATTCCAATTGAGAATCATATTTTTTGTGATCCACCTACTCCTGTTGTGCAACCTGTTGCCAAACAAGTGATAGATCCTGTCAAGGAAGTCAAAGAATCTGTGTCTGCCGTTAAGAGTAATAATGTGTTGTATACTTTGGTCGGTGATGCTAAAATCTATTCAGACAAAGATTTTCCAATTAAAAACGTCAATCCATCCTTGATTGATAAAGTGTTTGAAGATAATACAAGTAAGTTTTTGGGAAAGACGATCCCGGGAGTTGTTGTAACTCAGTGTGATCCTATTCCAAAATCTGAAGTTAGAAAACAATTTGGAAATCAAAGATTACCGACAAAGCAACAACCTATTGCTTCTAAGGGTAAACAGCAAGAACAGTGAGCTCAAAAGCCTAAAGTTTCTCAATCAAAGTTTGAAACAAAAGGAGCTCGTTACAAGCAGAAAAGCAGTGATGTCAAATTTGTAGCATCAAAGGGTACTGATAAAATTGAGACTTTTTTAAAATAAATCTAATACCGATTTTTCCAACAAGTCAAAATTTTAAAACGTAACAGTCAAAACAACTACACCAACACATAAATGGGTGTGATGAAGGAACTAGTACCTCTGGTTCTACAAGTTCGACATCTGTTCGTCAATCGGAATCTCCTAAGTTTGTTGAAAGGAGAACTTGTTTTAAATGTGGGGAGTTTGGACATATCATCAAAAATTGTACAAATACTCCTAAAGAAAAGTTTGTTGAGAGAGCCCCTCCTGAAAAAGGTCACCAATAACGTCATTCTGTTTCACCAAAACATGATAAGCGAATTGTTAAAGAACAAGAAACAAAACAACGACGTCAAAATGTCAAGACAATAGAAAAGGCTTTAAAATCGGAAGTCAAATCTGTTAAAAGGGAACCAAGTTCATCACAACCGTTAAAACCAGAAATTTCAAAATCTTTTCATAAAAATCAAACTGGTAAACAAAATCAGACTTGGAAACCTAAAACGAGTGAATGTTCAGGGTAAGGTACTATGTTTCAAAATCATCAAGAAATAGAGATCACATTTCGTGATGCTCAGGGACGACCCAAGACCACTAAGGCTTGGGACCTCATCCTCAACTAATCGTTGAATGAAATGTGAAGAATGTTCCAGGAGGAACTGTTAATAGTCATTGGATTGTTGACAGTCGAGCATCTAGGCACATGATGGGCCACTTACGACTTCTTTATAATGTGAAAAACATTAGAGGAGGTTATGTCGCATTTGCTGGAGACAAAGGCGGATATGTCACTGGAGAAGGAATGATCTCCAATGGTGTTGTGTGTTTCGATAAGATCAATTATGTACGTCAAATTGATCACAATCTTCTGAGTGTTTCGCAGATCTGCGATAAGAAATTCACCGTGCATTTTGATGATCCCGATTGTTATGTGCTGAAGCCTGGTTTTAAAATTCCAAAAGAATGGATTCTCTTATCGGCTCCAAGGGTTAATGATCTTTATATCCTTGATATGAGCCAAGCGATTACGACATCTGCACAAGTCACATGTTTTGTCTCAAAAGCCACAGAAAAGGAGTCTATATCTTGGCACAGACGAATGGGGCACATTCACTTAAGAAAAATGAACCATTTGGTGAAAAACAATCTTGTAAATGGTGTGCCTGTGAAGAATTTTCATCTACAAGATGTCTGTGTTTCGTGCCAGAAGGGAAAGCAAACGAAGAAGTCTCACCCGATTAAGAAAGTCAACACTGTTAGCATGCCTCTTGAACGTCTTGATATGGACCTCTTTGGACCTATGAAACACAAGACAAACTTTGGGGATGCTTATTGTCTGGTGGTTACTGATGACTACTCTAGATTTTCTTGGGTATCTTTTATGGCGCACAAGAGTGAAACTCCTGAAATCCTCAAGAATCTTCTTACTTTGCTAGAAAATTTGTACTCGTTGAAAGTGAAGAGGATCCGAAGCGACAATGGCACTAAGTTCAAAAATCGCATGATGGATGAGTTCTGTACTTCAAAGGGTATTCTTCATGAATACAGTTCTCGCTACATTCCACAACAAAACGGTGTCGCTGAGAGGAAGAATCGGACGATAATAGAGACTCAAGAACGATGTTGATAGAGTCGGAGCTTCCTGTTTAGTTCTGGGGGGAGGCTGTGTCTACTGCTTGCTACACTTTAAACAGGGTTCTCACAGTTAAAAGGCATGACAAAACTTGTTTCGAACTGTTACACAAAAGGAAACCGGACATTTCTCATCTAGAACCTTTTGGGCCTCCATGCACTATGATTGAGCCGCACGGAAAGTTTGGCCCCAAAGCTATCGAGGGCTTCTTCCTTGGATATGCTACTCCGAATTTTCGTGTATGGAATTTGGCAACCAAAAAGATTGAGTTATGGAATGAAGTAAAGGTTCAAAGGTATATTGATTCAGTTAGAGCTCTGGGTGATCCTTGGATGTTCGATTATGATGGACTATTCGACTCATTTAATCTGCCAACCTTTGACGAAGCATCTACAGCTACTCAAATGATACTTGAAAGTGACAACGCGGCTGACTCGCCATTGGTGAGACCAATTATTGTTATCCCTCAAGCTTCTAATTCGGTTAACAACACGGTTCAAAATGAGAAATTTGAAGATGCTGCTGATTACAATGAGTCATTGGAAGATGATGAATACCATGATGCAAATGAAGGCACTTCAGCTCCGGTTGCTCCTGTTCAAGGTGCTTCTGAAGCAATTCCTCATATGCAGAATGTTGACACTGCTGAAGGAAATGCATCCACCTCTACGCCTATGCCCGGTGTTGATTTGGTTATTGATCTTAATCTTAACAATTTGGGTATTAATACTCGTGTTCCTGATGTTCCTAAAACGAGAATTCATGATACTCATCCGCAGCAGAATATTATTGGAGATGTCCAAAGCGGTGTGCAAACGTGTAATCAGCTGAGAAACAACCAGAATGATGGTTTGTATTCAGCCATCAGAGAATCTGGTTTACAAAATGATTGGTCCTTCGCGTGTTATGTTTCACAAGAAGAACCAAATTCTTGGAAAGAAGCTCTAAAGGATAATTCTTGGGTGGAAGCCATGCAGGATAAACTGCAACAGTTTCAAAAGCTGGGAGTCTGGAAGCTTATTGAAAGGCCTGAAAATTAAAAGAGAATTGGCACACGTTGGGTTTTCAAATGCAAAAAGGACGATCATGGAGTAGTCATTCGAAACAAGGCGAGATTGGTTGTTCAAGGATTTTGTCAAATCAAAGGCATTGACTACAACGACGTTTATGCACCGGTTGCACGTCTTGAGGCTATTCGGATCTTTCTAGCTTATGCTTCATTTAAAGGATTCAAGGTCTACCAGATGGACGTGAAAAGTGCTTTCTTACATGGTGTGGTTCAAGAAGAGGTGCACGTCGAACAACCTCTGGGTTTTGAAGATCTATTCACCCTGATCGGGTTTGGTTGCTCAACAAAGCTCTTTATGGTTTACATCAAGCACCGAGAGCTTGGTATGCAACCTTATCTAACTATCTGCTGGAGAATGGTTTTCGGCGAGGTTCTATTGATTGCACTCTCTTTATCAAAGAACAAGATGGAGATCTTCTGTTGGTTCAGGTATACGTTGATGATATCATATTTGGTTCAACTAATGATTCTTTGTGCAGGAACTTCAAGCGTGTGATGCAAGAAAAATTCGAGATGAGCGTAATGGGGGAAATGAATTTCTTCTTGGCCCTATAAGTTCAACAAACAGAGTCTGGGATATTCATCCATCAGACTAAATATGTTGGTGACATCTTGAGCCGGTTCCAGATGTCTGACGCAACGCCCATTGGTACCCCACTTCCGCAGAATCACGGGATTACTCCGGATCTGAAGGGTGAAAGCATTAACTCTTCATACTATCGTGCAATGACCGGATCTTTAATGTATCTCACAACCTCGAGGCCCGACATCATGTATCCTACGTGCGTGCTTGCAAGATATCAAGCCAACCCGAAGGCCTCGCATCTGGGAGCTATTAAAAGGATTTTCCGCTATTTGAAGGGTTGCCCTGACACTGGTCTCTGGTACCCTAGGGATGATAGCTTCGACTTGATCGCGTACAGTGATTCTGATTTTGGTGGCTGCAAAATCGACGGCAAATCAACAACAGTTGGATGTCAATTCTTAGGAAATCACCTGGTCACATGGCAGTGCAAGAAGCAGACCTATGTTGCTACATCAACTTGTGAAGCTGAATACATTGCTGCCTCTAGTTGTTGCTCCCAAGTTTTGTGGATCCAACAACAAATGCGCGACTACGGTTTTGAATTCCTATCTACTCCTATTTTTGTTGATAACAATGCTGCCTTACAGATCACTAGAAATCCTGTGCAGCATTCTAAGACCAAACACATCGAAATTAAATATCACTTCATATGTGATTGTTTTGACAAAAGTCTCATCGATGTTGTTAAAGTCCACACCGATCACCAACGTGCCGACCTGTTCACTAAAGCTTTTGATAAATCACGTTTTGATTATCTTCTTTTGGTCAATGGCATTAAGGTGATACCCGAGTAAAACTTCTTTGGCTAATCGTTTTTGTAAATATTTTCTTTAAAAACTCTAAAAATACAAAAAGATTTTCATTTTCGTAACCTTTTCACATTTTAGGGGGAGAAAATTCAAGAAAATACAAAAACATTTGAAAAAGTCAAAAATCCAAAAATATGTCTTTACGTTTGAAAAATTCAAAAATTCAAAAAAAAATAGAAAATCAAAAATGAGTTTCTTGGATAAAGGAAAATGATGAGATTCACTGGTGTGGTCGGTTAACGTGTTCAAAAATGTAAAACAAAAAATTGAGAAATGATAAGTATCTCTACTAATGATGTATCGGTGGGCTCACAATCAGATTAAAATGTGCAGGATGATACAAACCTAACAGACTTCAAGTCAGGTGGGAACCATTCATTGGCATATGGTCTTGGTACCGAAATTTCGTTTAATTGATTGCCGAGGTTCTGAGATATACAGTCTTTATGCTGTCTTATCATCTGGGTATCATGGTTGTTTCTTTTACCAAAAAATAACGGAGACGAAGTCTAGATCTTCCATGATACTATACATACGTGTACATATTGCATTCGACCTCAATAAGTGATCAACAATCACATGTCCAAACAAAATAAGTGATAAAATATCACATTTATCCGGGAGTCAAGTTCCTCTCTTTGTCTGTACGATGGTACTAACCTGTTCACGGACTTACTCATGTGCCCTCATGCATCTGAAAATCAAGTTCCTCATCAATAAGTGATTCTATCACATAGGGATTGATTTCAATAAAAAAAAGTGAGTATCTCACATCTTTTTATACGGTCAAACAGATGATAAGCGGTATACTCACTGGTAAGATGAACTCTCGTGCATACCTTGATACGGGAATCTGTCATGAGTGGATGAACACCGACTTGTAAGTATAACTCTTACCGTAAATCGTATCTCCTAATTATGATTACAGCTGATTAGTTTGAGCTTATGTGGACAACAATATTGATAATCGTGGTAGTATACTTATCCAAAGCTTTAAACCAAAACAAAAACCATGTTGACGAAGACCGTAAGCTGGTATGATTCTTTTTCCTTGGAACTCGCAAAAAGTTTGACTTTGTACAGTCGTTTACTGCTTTTTATTGCTTGTCGTTAGTTTACCGCACTTTAAATTCTAGTCTAGTGTAATTTGTAAAGTTCGTGTTTTGATTAGCCGAAGTTGAAACTTGGAGTTTTCTGCCAAAAGCCTGAAACCGACTTCATAAAATGTCCTTTGCATTTGGTAAACTTGATCACAAGGAAAATTCTGTTCAAATCAGTAAAATCTGTTCAAATTGTGCAAAATTCAAGACTTGGTAATTTTGGGTAAAAATGTGTCATGAAAAACCTATAGGTCCACGAAAGACCTAAAGGTCAACGAAAAACCTTTCAAAGTCAACGGGGATGCAGTCTTGGTCAAAATCAATCTTGTTCACGACGAAATACCTGTTTTTCATCGAGGTCACGACGAAAAACCTTGGGCCTTATGGACTTTCGTCATGGGCTTACTGTACAAGCCCATCAAGGTTTTTCGTCGAGCCCACAATGTTTTTCGTCGAGGATGGTTTTTCGTCGGAGGGTCAGAATTATATAAAGGGTCCCAGTGCTTTACCAACTACACTTTTTCAAAACCCTCTCAACTGTTTATCTTCTTCCACACTCAAACCCCCATACCTCTTCACCGACTTCAAACCCACTTTATTTTCTCCAAAATTCTCATCAAATCAAGGTATACAAGTGGGTTATTTTCATGTATCGATTCTTAGGACCTCTCTGTTTTTGCTCGAATGCTTTAGAAACCCTCGGACACCCTTATTATTTGATTTCTTCTTATTATACTTTGTTGTTTCTCTTGGTTTTTCATGAAATCTGATAAACATAAGGTGTATATGTAGTTCTGTACATTGTTTGGGTTTGTGTTTCGGGTACTTAAACAGGGGATGGGTTATTAGTTGATGTTTAAATAGGGTTGGGCAATTTTTTATCGAAAACGTGTCGGTTTTACATCTGGGGTTGTTTCCTTCATGTTTGGGTTTAAACAAAGTGTTCATTGTGTGTGATTTTGTGAATCATTCATCGATTAACCGTCTGTCGGAGAAAAGCCCTTTGTTTCGAAAAACCCCAAATTGCTGTTCATCAAAAAACCCTAACTGTCGACGAAATACCTTTTACGACAAAATACATCTTTCTTCATACTACCTGCGACGAAATACCTATTTAACAAAGGAACATTTTTCGTCGAAAGCCTGTCGACGAAAAACCAGTGGTCAAGGGTCAATGTTGACTTTGTTTGACCAAGGGTTTTTCACCATGAAAGTATGTTTTTCGTCGCAGTGTTAGTTTTTCGTTGTCCAACACTTAGAAATTTTTCAGTTGTGTGCACTTTCACAGAAGATATGTACATACATGTTCCCTGTTCATTTTATACATGAACATGTATACACATATGTCTATTGTACATGTTATGACATTATAACTTACTGTGGATGTTTTCGAATACAAAATGGCACCAAAAGAAAAGAAACGTAAGCCCGCGACCAAGAAAACCGACAAACCGGAAGAACAAGTCATGTCCGAGAAACGTCACAATATGGTTGCATACCTTGATCCTGAAGGGAAGATCACGGAACTGAAGGAGATCATGCAATGGATAAGGGAATCTCGGATAAACAAGGCCGTTACTTTTTCAACACCGGTTTACAAGTCGCTCATCAAAGATTTCTGGAATTCAGCGAGCGTTATCGAAGTTGACGAACTGAGTTTATACAAAGGCGAGTGAATGAAGTGAATGTGAATGTCTCTCCGGATATCTTAAACACCGTACTAGAACTTCAAGACGATCCGAATGCACCGTATTCTATTCCAATTATGTGCACACGCGGTTGTTTACTAAGGATGAAGTGTACAGGTGATATTTTCAGCAGTCAAATCAACAAAGGAGATTTTCCAATGCGCTACAAGTTTCTACTACATGTCCTCATTCAATGTATTAGCAACAGACGAGCTGGATACGACATGGCAGGCAATGATCTCGTGGGACTCATGGTGGCTTTAGTGCTAAACAAATTTTTAGCATTTCGAAGTTCATTTTTGCCACCATGAAGGAAAACATGAAAAGAACCGGTGGTCGAACGACAGGGAATAAGTTGTGGACGTATCCTCGCATTCTGCAAATGATCATGAATGTCCAGCATCCCGATCTTCTGAAAGCCGATGATGACATTCTGAAGATAGATACTATGATCGAGCATTCACTGAAGATATTCAGAGGCGTTGCAATGAATAGATACAAAGAAAGCAAACCGCCTGGGAAATTGTTTGGTGCTCTTGAGAAAACAGACTACGTCGCTCCAGAAAATGACAAATAGCGTCACAATGACAGCCAATCTGACGATGAGGAGCCGAAGTTGAAGAAGATGATGGAAGACAAGTTTGGGCGAAAGGATTCGGATTCTTCCGAGAGTGACGATGATGGTGATGATGAAGGTGGTGATGTTGGAGATGCTGGTGCTGTTGGTGCTGTTGGTGCATCTACTACTGGTGCATCTGTTGCTGGTACAGCTGGTGCTAGTTCAGCTGGTGATGATGAAGAGGATACTGAATCGGAAGAGAATCAATCTGAGCCTGGGTACGAGTTCTATTTCGATGAACGTGGTGTGAGAAACGTCAGGAAGATTAGACAAGAGGATGATGCAGATTACGTTCCTTCGGAAACCGAAGCTGAACAGTTAAAGAGGAAGCAAACTGCTGCCCGCCAAAAGAAGAAGGCAAGAAAGTACATTGGTTCTTCGTCTGTGCAGAAATCTGTTCCACAACAAGAACCTACTCAAGAAGCATAAATGAATCTAAACCTTTGATTCACAGCCGATGAAGGTGCTACCTTTATCTCTTCTCCTCCAAGGTAATCCAAACCAACTCCTGTAGTGACTTCAGCTCCTGAAACTCCTACAGTGACACCACAAGAACCAGCACGCTCAATTGCATCGACTATTCGAGCAACGACTTCTCAGCCGACCTCAAAGCGCAGACAAAGTAGATTCTCTCAGATGCAGCAAGATGAAAAGATAGACTTCCTATTTTCTCAGTTGCAAGCTGCAGCAGGTCAAATCGATAGGCAATCGGCAGTGATCAACGTTACAAGAAGCGACATGATCAAACAACAGTTGGAGATAAACACGTTGAATTCCATTGTTGGGCGTCAGCAAGCAGAGATCACTCGCCAACAAGCAGAGATTGAGCAATTGAAGGCTGAGAATGCACGCTTAAAAGCTGCTGATGAAGAAAGAGAACGTCAGTTGCAACAAATGCGAGCTGCAGATAATGTTCGTGGTATTGATATGAACCGCTTGAAAGAAAGAAGCATTCAGGTTCAGAGGTTGGCCGATACTCTAAAAGAAAATCATGACGACATGAGAGAGTGGTACAATTCTCGCAATACCACGATAACAGATGGGGTCAAGAAAATCACGGATGGCTTTGAGTTTGTAAGAAAGCATGTCAACATTTTGTGGGGCGATCGGTGCAAACAACAGGAAGTCCTAAAGAAAAGGGATCATGATTATGAGGATCCGGGGAACCCTGACCCTTCTGCCACATCGGAGCAACCGCCAGCCACTGCCTCTACTCAAATTGTTGTCTTCAA
Organism: Helianthus tuberosus; assembly: GCA_030545235.1. NCBI lineage: Eukaryota > Viridiplantae > Streptophyta > Magnoliopsida > Asterales > Asteraceae > Helianthus > Helianthus tuberosus. The sequence goes on along the minus strand of CM060356.1, from coordinate 120,204,767 downwards.
GCCTTCGCAGCTTGGATCTACACAAGGAACCTCTGGAGGAGCCGTAGAAGAGAAACAACAACTAGAGATCAGTTCTTACATTGAAAGCTCTATGGCTGGTACATCCTCTGTTCCTAGCACTGCTAATTTTTCTTTACAAGCTGTGCATCCTATTACTGGAGAAGTTCTTGAAGAGGGAGAGTTTGTTGCGGATCTTTCACATGAGCAGTTACTTGCTTTGAATGAGATGAAAGAAATTGATGATGCTGAAATTGATGATATTCCGAGTGAGCCGGAAACAGCGGATTAAGAAAATGTGGAAGAGATTGTCTTTGAAGGAAATGATAAGAAGTCCTCCTATGTGCGAGAAGACGAGACTGAGTTCACTCCCTTTAATGAAGAATGGTTGAAGGAAAACGTGGACGTGATTGATGAACAACTTAAAAATTGAGATACTTCTGATAATGCCTCGGATGCGTTCACAGAGTGGCGAAAGCAGTTCCTATCCAAAGTTTCCAAGCCTTTGCCAGCGGAAGTTCAAGTTGACTACCTGCAATACGAGAAAGAGAACCTGCATGGAAAGATTCTTTGCTGGATGTTTCTCAAGGAAATCTACTGCATGGCCATCAAACGTGAATACGGTATTCAATATTTCAGGTCACTGTTGAGCATTTTGTCCTTACTATTTTATGACGTTGCAGCTTTGACGAAGCTTGAGCTCATTAATCGCTCAAACTTCGAAGGAGCAACGTTGTTTGCTCGCAAGATAAAGATGAAGAAGAGGACAGGCTGGAAAGACGAGTTGTACAAGCCTTAATTTCCCATCTATCAACAAATCAAGTTCACCTTGGATCCATCGACCAACACGGCGCGATACAAGCTTGTTTATCAGCCCGCGAAGGTTATGGACAAGATCCCTTTGATGCCGATGAAACAAAACTTTTTTGAAGACATGGCTATATGGTGTTATGACTCGGATACGCACGAGGCTGTTATAGTGTTCAAAGATGATCGAGAAAACTTCCGCATGCTTGACCCGATGTGGATAGTGAATATGTCCGCGGCCGACATCAAAAAGTTGTACCGACATGATATATTTTACGAAGACAATGACGTGCATCAAGCGTTACGATTTCAGCGCATCGCTTGCTTTTGTTACTATCATGGGATCCACGCTGGCAGTTCCTGGTCTGAGAAACACTGAAGATTGAAGATTGAAGACCGAAGACAAAGTAACAGACAAGGGGGAGTTTGTTGGTGCATATTTTGTGTCTGTAACTTGTTCTTACTTAGCGTTGTAATTTTACGGTCTTTTACTTTATCGAGTCTGTAAGTTCTGTCAGTCGACCAAGTCGGATATCCTCCTATCTTACTTTGGTCCGACAGTTTGTCTCTTCGGTATGTAATATGAAACTAATGCATGTTGCATGTAGTTGGTAGATTATGTCTTGTGTGTGTTTATTCAAGTCTGCTGCAAACTGTCAAATAGTTTGCAGCTTATCTGTTTTGCAGCCCTCGACGAAAAACCATATTTCGTCGAACAAAGGAGTGATGAAAAACCTCTTTATCGGTCACACTATGTTTCGTCGTGAACAGTGACGAATAACCTGGTTATTCGTCGACCATGGTTTTTCGTCAGGCCCTTTATATCTTTCGTCGACATTAGGCTGGGCTGCCTATATAAACAACACTTGGACTTCTGTGTGAAGTTATGAGAGCATACCCTACTGTGAGTTTACCTTCAAGCATTGTGTGTATATGTTTGATGATTGTTCTCGTCCGTTTAATCAATAGACTGTGAATCGTTGGTTACTTCGTGTTCTTGATATTTCTGTGTTTGGTTTGCATCGTCACGGGGATTCCGCACTCGTGACCGTGTTTATTATAAACAGGGATTTGGTTTCGTAATCGATCCTCCGAAAACGGACCTACAGTATCGTATAGGTGTAGTATAGGTCACGTATTGACCTCGTATAAGCCTATAATTGTGATATCGTAACGTAACTTATAACGTAGTATAGGTCCCGTATTGACCTCGTATATGCCTATAAGTGTGATATCGTATCGTATAGGTGTAGTATAGGTCGTGTATTGACCTCGTATAAGCCTATACGTGTGATGTCGTATCGTATAGGTGTGGTTTAGGTGCCGTATTGACCTCGTATAAGCCTATAAGTGTACATCGTATCGTATAGGTGTAGTATAGGTCACGTATTGACCTCGTATAAGCCTATAAGTGTGATATCGTATCGTATAGGTGTACTATAGGTCACGTATTGACCACGTATAAGCCTATAAGTGTGATATCGTATCGTATAACATAGTATAGGTCCCGTATTGACATCGTATATGCCTATAAGTGTGATATCGTATCGTGTAGGTGTAGTATAGGTCATGGATTGACCTCGTATAAGCCTATACGATACGCTATCACACTTATAGGCTTATACGAGGTCAATACGTGACCTATACTACACCTATACGATACGATATCACACTTATAGGCTTATACGAGGTCAATACGTGACGTATACTACACTTATACCATACGATATCACACTTATAGGCTTATACGAGGTCAATGCGTGACCTATACTACGCTATACGATACGATATCACACTTATACGCTTATACGAGGTCAATACGTGACCTATACTACCCTATACGATACGATATCACACTTATAGGCTTATACGAGGTCAATACGTGACCTATACCACACCTATACGATACGATATCACACTTATAGGCTTATACGAGGTCAATACGGGACCTAAACCACACCTATACGATACGATATCACACTTATAGGCTTATACGAGGTCAATACGGGACCTAAACCACAAATATAGGCCTATACGGGTGTTATATCGTATCGTATAGTATCGTATCGTATAGTATAAGTCTCGTATAGGTTCCCTGTAGGTCTTGTAATTAATAATATTTTTATTATTTTTAATTTTTATATTTCATAATATTTGTATTATTTTTAATTTTTATAATTTATATTTGTATTATTTACCAATAATATTGTTTTTTTATAAATAAACATGGAAATACCCCCAAAATACACACAATTAATTTTTTTTTTTATAAATAAACAAAGGAATACATAAAAAAAATATAAAAATGGAGCTTTATATACGCTGCGTATGGATCCCTACGCAGCGTATGAGACAAAAATGACACAACTACCCTTGTATTTGGCTTCGTATAGCCTCAACACAAGGGTATAAAGGACATTTTCAGACCTTTATATACACTGCGTATAGTTATATACACAACGTATATACACTATAAGGGTTAAAAATATAATTTTACCACAGGTTTGGGGTTAAAAATAAAAACTACCCTTTATATACGCTGTGTATAGACCTATACGCAGCATATATAAAGGTCAGAAAATGTTCTTTATACCCTTGTGTTGAGGTTATACGAAGCCAAATACAAGGGTAGTTGTGTCATTTTTGTTTCATACGCTGCGTAGGGATCTATACGCAGCGTATATAAAGCTCCTTTTTTGTATTTTTTTTGTGTATTCCTTTGTATATTTATAAAAAAAAAAAGAAAATTATTTATAAAAAACAATATTATTGGTAAATAATACAAATATAAATTATAAAAATATTATAGGTGTGGTTTAGGTCCCGTATTGACCTCGTATAAAGCTCCATTTTTGATATCACACTTATAGGCTTATACGAGGTCAATACGTGACCTATACTACACCTATACGATACGATATCACACTTATAGGCTTATACAAGGTCAATACGTGACATATATGTCACGGCCCCCGCCCCGGTTTTACCCGGTCCAGGAGCCGCGGGACAGAAACCCGTGGTATTTATTAATTGAGTTGACAGCGGAAGATTTACATGATCTTTTAAGCTTGAAAATGCCCGATTATTTATTATGTAATTTGGGACAAACCCCGTAATTTACAATAGAGGAATTTCACGAGGAAATTCCCTTATTTACAAAACATATTTATTTATTTTAACTAAGCCACCACTTCAAGCTGGTTAGTGCTCCGTAGCACGTTTTTCTTGATTCAAAGCAGGTCGCCTGAAACATGTTTTAAAAATATTTTATCAGCGGGGAAATACTGGCGAGTCACTCAAGTTTAATAAAACGACACATAATTATAAATTACAGCATAAAAGCGATTACAATGGCTACTATCTTATTTTTATCTGGCGCCGTGTCACCTCCTGGTGACGATGGTCATACCACTATTGGGTCCTTTGACCCAAGTAGTGATGATTATCACTGTTAGGTCAATGAACCTAACCGTGAGAAATTAGTAATGTGCACAATACCCCACTAGCCAGTGATTCAAGATAACCACGACTTAATCCCTGTAATTATAAGTTTTGAAAATGATTGGAATATTGTAAAACATTATTGATAAAAAGAGAATGACTCACATTGCAGATTTAAACGGGCAGAGTTTTAGCCTACTGATAAGCCCTGTAACCTAATTTAAACAACAATGCACACGAACTAGGTCAGTAACTAATACAGCATTTACGATAACTCACGAGATTAAAACCCTCACAACGAATGACAAAGTGCAATACTTAAACATCCATCGAATTCACGACGAATGACAAAGTATAGCCCTAATGTGGGCAGCACTTAAACATCCATCGGATTGGTTTCAATCGATCGGACATTGAATCGTAGCAGCGATCCAGTTAATACCCTGTATCGTAGCAGCGTTTCACTACCGTGAATGTAATTTTCGACTTTTGAGTAGTATTCTTCGTTTTTTGATTGAAATTTTGACACAGATGAACAGGCCATGATCAGATCAATTTATAGCTGAAATATGGGTTTTACGTGGCCCGCGTAAACCCACACTTAACACTTACGCGGCCCGCGAGGGCCATCTATTCGTAGACTAGGGCTACGGTGTCACACATAGGTCTCCCACGTGTGCGACACGTGGCCTGGGACGCTTATCCGGTCAACACCACTTTGACGCGGCCCGCGTAAGCCTATGCTTACTCTTACGAGGCCCGCGTGAAACCCAGAAATCTTGATTTCTTTGTTTTTCATGCTCATTAGGGTTTCAGGGGTCCGGGTTTTCACTTACGGGTCGTTTTGGGATATTTTTGCAGGTCCTTACACTATACTACACCTATACGAAACGATATCACACTGATAGGCTTATACGAGGTCAATACGTGACTTATGCTACGTTATACGATACAATATCACACTTATAGGCTTATACGAGATCAATACGTGACCTATACTACGCTATACGATACGATACGATACGATATCACACTTATAGGCTTATACGAGGTCAATACGTGACCTATACTACGCTATACGATACGATATCACACTTATAGGCTTATACGAGGTCAATACGTGACTTATACTACACCTATACGATACGATATCACACTTATAGGCTTGTACGAGGTCAATACGTGACCTATACTACACCTATATGATACGATATCACACTTATAGGCTTATACGAGGTCAATACATGACCTATACTACGCTATACGATACGATATCACACTTATAGGCTTATACGAGGTCAATACGTGACCGATACTACGCTATACTATAAGATATCACACTTATAGGCTTATACGAGTTTAATACGTGACCTATACTACGCTATACGATACGATATCACACTTATAGGCTTATACGAGGTCAATACGTGACCTATACTACGCTATAAGATACGATATCACACTTATACGCTTATACGAGGTCAATACGTGACCTATACTATACCTATACGATATGATATCACACTTATTGTCACACCCCAACCGATGGCGGAAACATCGGGGTGCGGCACTAAGCGTTCAGATTGCTCATGAGTTTCCATAACACTAATAATTTCGATATAGATTAATCAAGTTTCATGATAACATAGTCTAAAATCAAACACCAACCGAAACACAACTATCAAATACAAATTCACCCAAATTGTTTCAAGTTTCTAAAATTAACTAAGATGGGTTTCTAGCAGCAATCCTAGCATGTTTCTTGATCGTAGCATCCTATCAACCTGCAACATGTATTAAAGTAAAGTCAGTACAAAAATGTACTAGCGAGTATACAAGTTTGAGTATATAGCATGATAGTTTAAAAAGTCTCATATCCATCATGTAAACGATAAAATAGTTTCAGCCATGCTAGTTTTTGCAGTCCAAGTGATAGCCCAAGTGTCCCCATGCTTTAACAACTTTCCCAAGAATCAAGGAAAGCAAATAGAATCCTCCGAACTATACCCCCGAGAATAATGGGGAGGTGCATCATCCTATAGTTCTACTATTGTTAAAGCGGAACTACACACAAGGATTAAACGTCCACATAGCATAAAGAATCAAAAATCAAGAATCACAGGTATCAAGTTTCACATTCACAGAGGATAGAGTTTAGATTCAAGGTTTCAAGTTTCATAGAATACATGTTGCATCCCAAAAGTTTAAAACGAAAAGGGATCGAGTATACTCACAGTGATTGCTTTACAGTAACACTGTTATTGGATCAAAGGTAGCTCTTAGGATTAGCCTGATTAGAGTACAATAGATAAGTGTCGGACGGAGTAACGAGAATTGTGCAAGTGTCGGATCAGTCACCTGATCGGATGGCCATCCGAACGGATGGTCATCTAGTCAGATGACATATGTGGTTAGGACGGGTCGCCATCCAATCGGATGGTCATCCGTACGGATGGCCATTCGATCGAATGGTCACTCGAACCATAATAAGTTTCCAAAATGATCGGATGGTCGTTCGATCGAATGACCCTTCGTGTGTAAGTTTCCAAAGTTCAAAGTTTCTGATTCAAAATAGTTTCAAGTGTTGAAGGTTATAAGTCACTAATCCCTTGATTGGATGGCCGTTCGATCGGACGGCAGTCCGATTAGATCGCCATTCGACTGATATGGGTTTGTTCCTTTTTGCAACCTCGTAAAAGTTTCTAAGTTTCTGGTTTAACGGTGACGACATGGTATGTTTTGAGACAATGGAAAACACCTCAAGGCTCGACTTGTCTGATCGGATGAGAGTCACCTCGTCCGTTCAGGTTTCTATTATTGATGGAGTTTGTGTCGGAATCCGTACCTCGATCATCTTCTCCGGCGATAATCCATTTCCAAGCCGACTCTAGACTAATCATCAAGTCTACAGCCTGTTTGGATCCTGATTCCACCGTCTTTAAGTAAAAGTTTAAGAAAAGATGAAGGAAACATAAGTTTTAGCTGAAAAAGTCTAGATTTAGTAAAGATTCGGTGTAAAAACTCATGAAATTTCTTAGATCTGAGCTAGTTCTTGACTGGAGTGACATCACACAACTGTTTGTGCAAACCGCCATGATGACGTCATCCTCAAGAGCTCAAATCTTAGAGATTTCATGGTGAAAAGCGTGATTTCAAAGGGAAATCACGTAGAGAATAGTACATAGATCGGAGATGTACAAGAATCAAGTGTAAAACATACCGAAATCGTCGAGGAATGGAAGAAAAGTGAAAGGGCGTGCGTCTGGTCGAAGGAGGCTGTCACATCAGTAAAGAATGATGTGATAGGTCTTATTTATAGAGCAAGTGAGGAGTTAAGGCGGTGTGGCACGGATCAGATGGCAGCTCGATCGAATGGTCCTCCGATCGGATGGTCATCGATCGGATGGTCATCCGATCGGATTGCCATTCGGTCAATCCCATCCTTTCCACCTTCCCGTCTTTGGTTCGTTTTGCGAGTTAGATTAAGCGTTGCGTTGCGTATTATTGTGTAATAGTACCACATACTAGATTATATTATTAACACAAAGTTTCCAAGTTTTCGAGTTTACACAAGTGTCAAGTCTCTAGTCCCTCGTTCAACCAAGTCTCAAGTTTTACGAGCTTCAAGAGTCAAGCACCAAGTATCAAGAATCAAGTATCTTGATTTAAGCATCAAGTCTTATAGTATTAAGTATCAAGAATCAAGGGTCTAGAGCTAAGCATCAAGAATCTAGTATTAAGAATCAAGTTTCAAGAATCTAGTTTCATAGAATTAAGTATCAAGTATCAATAAGATTCAAGTTTCATTGCATAAAGATTCACAAGTCTCATAAGTGTCAAGAGTCACCTAGTATAGGGCTAAAAAAATTGACAACAGCTAAAAGTTTAGGGACGAAGAGCCTCACACTTATAGGCTTATACCAGGTCAATACGGGACCTAAACCACACCTATACGATATGATATCACACTTATAGGCTTATACGAGGTCAATACTAGACCTATACTACGTTATACGATACTGTATCACACTTATAGGCTTATACGAGGTCAATATGGGACCTAAACCACACCTATACGATACGATATCCCACTTATAGGTTTATACGAGGTCAATACGGGACCTAAACCACACCTATAGGCATATACGGGTGTTATATCGTATCGTATCGTATCGTTTAGTGTATAGTAAAAGTCTCGTATAGGTTCCCTGTAGGTCTTGTAATTCATAATATATGTATTATTTTTAATTTTTATAATTCATAATATTTGTATTATTTTTAATTTTTATAATTTATATTTGTATTATTTACCAATAATATTGTTTTTTTATAAATAAACATGGAAATACCCCCAAAATACACACAATTATTTTTTTTTTTTTATAAATAAACAAAGGAAAACACAAAAAAAAATACAAAAATTGAACTTTATATACGTTGCGTATAGATCTCTACACAGCGTATGAGACAAAAATGACACAACTACTCTTGTATTTGGCTTCGTATAGCCTCAACACAAGGGTATAAAGGACATTTTCAGACCTTTATATACGCTGCGTAGAGGTCTATAAGAAGCGTATATAAACCTTGTGAAAAACTGATGCTTCAAACCCACCAAAATGAACCCAAAAGTTCAGATGGTTTATATACGCTGGGTATAGAGCTATACGCAGCGTATATAAACCCTTGTTTTATGTGCAATGATTGTTGATCAGGCACTGAGATCCATGCTTTACCTACGCTACGTATAGGTCTATACGCAGCGTATAGGTAACCCTATACGCTGCGTATAGACCTATATGCAGCGTAGGTAAACCCTGATTCAATTAGGGTTTGGTGTGCCAATAGGTACACCCATGCTGAATGGACGATGTACCTGTATGTGACTTGGTGAGATTTGCTATTTGAGATAGTGTATCTCAAATGACATGGCAAGATTTGCTATTCGATATAGCGGATCAGACAATGCATTTTTTTTCCTCCGCCATATTATATTCTTCTGCTAACTTAATTCACTCATATGGACAGGAAATGTGACATATTACATTGATATGCAAGCTTTAGTAACGGCGTTCCTTAACAGATACTAAAATTCTACACCAAGATAACACACTATAGATTTACATTCAATAATTTTTATACCATAATACAATGCACTAAAATTTCTAAAAAAAATATAAAATACAGTACAGTATATTACTTTAGAAAGCATGCAATCCGTATTTGTCACTTGGCCAAAGCTATAGTCTTTAAAAATACTTGAATAAATTTTATTTACCATGCTTGAAGCCCGATAAAGCGAAGAAAGAGGCTAGCCATGGTGAACAACCTCAAATTTGAGTTCCATCCATAGAACCCAACCATTGAGCATCCTAAACTAAAGCTTAGAAAAGTGTCAAAGTTCCAATAAACCTTCTCCAATATATTAGCGTTGAGTGTATCAACGACCTAACAAAAACAAAACATTATCATTAAAGCAAATAAACAAATTAATTGGCCATGATCATAAAAAAATACAAAGAGTAATTACATATAATATTCTACCTTGATGTAGAATTCTAGTATTTGCATATTCATCAAAATCGTAAATTAATGTTAACTAAAGCCTACATATCATTGTAATATGTCTACCTTCCTTGTCCACATGAATAAAGTAGTTACTATACATATAACAGAAGAATATAATATGGCAGAGGAAAACAAAAATGTATTGTCAGATCTCCTATCTCAAATAGCGAATCATTCCATGTCAATGTCAATTGAGATTCACTGTCACAAATAGCAAATCTTGCCATGTCATGTGAGATCCCATATCTTAGATAGCAAATCTTGCCAAGTCACATGTACATCGTCCACTCAGCATTACTCGTCACTACTGAGTCCACGTCATCCTCCACCTTACAAGACAACCATGCCACATCGCAATGAATTGCTATCTTAGATAGCAAATTCCCTAAAAGCACAAAGTGTTCCCTTAACACACACCAAAAACACTTTTTTAGTCCATCCCCCAAAAAGCCAAAAGCCTCTACGTAGGCGTCACATCATTCCCATCGGATGCAAATTTACGTTGATGACATGATTTTTGGTTCTTCAAATGAAGAATTGTGTCGTGAGTTCGAGGCGGTGATGAAGTCAAAATTTGAAATGAGCGCGATGGGCGAGTTATCGTTCTTTCTAGGTCTTCAAGTGAGTCAAGAAAAAACCGGGACGTATATGCATCAGACGAAGTATGTCCACGAGATTCTCAAAAAATTTGGATTCCAAGATAGCTTACCTTATGACACGCCTCTACCGACAAATCATAAGCTTTCACCTGATAAGGAGAAAGATCCTGAAGTGCATCCGACTCTATATCGAGCAATGATAGGTTCGCTAATGTATCTTACTGCTTCACGACCAGATATTATGTTTTCTATTTGTTTGTGTGTCAGGTTCCAATCAACTCCGAAAGAGTCTCACATGAAAGTGGTCAAGCGTATCTTCAGATATCTGAAAGGGACACCTAAGCTTGGATTGTGGTATCCAGCTGAAGGTGGTCTGATTTTCTGGCGTATGCTGATGCAGACTTCGAAGGGTGCCCGGTGAACAGAAAGTCAACCTCTGGCGGCGCACAACTTCTTGGAAACCGTCTTGTCTCTTGGCAATGCAAAAAGCAAGTTGCCGTTTCTTTATCCACGTGCGAAGCCGAGTACATTGCTGCATCAAGCTGTTGTGCTCAGGTCTGGTGGATTCAGCAGCAAATGAGGGACTACGGTTTGAATTTTACTCGAACACCTATTCTTGTCGATAACAACTCTGCCATTTCCATAACTAGCAATCCAGTTAATCACTCACGCCCTAAGCACATAGATGTTAGGCATCATTTCAATCGCGACTGTGCTGAGAAGGGTTTAATAGAAGTGGTTAGGGTAGACACCTTGGATAATCTTGCCGACCTGTTTACAAAGACATTCGATCGAGCTAGATTTGAAAATCTGGTCCGAATGATCGGCATGATCAACCCCGAGTAAAATGCTTTTCAAAACTCGCATAGAAACATTATTTTATGTTTTATGTACAGTTCTTACCGCTTTTCAAAAAAAATTGAAAACTCCAAAAATATTTTACTTAGTTGTAGGATAAATTTTAAGAAAAATACAAAAACATTTGAAAAATATAAAATGAAGTCGTGTTGAGATATAAGGGAAATGATAGTACATCGATTAGTCGTATCTGGTGCAGGATTATAGTAATATATAAAATTAACCGTTAACTATAAAAGCTTCATTATACGTTGCTTCGGTAGGTTTTACGCGTAAATAAGAACCTGTTTTTGGTATATAAACATAATGAACTGCGTAACTTGTGTGTTACATCTCTCGGATATATGGTCTTGGTACCGTAATTTCGTTTGATAAATTGCCAAACTTCTGAGATACTAGGTCTTTATGTTTGTTAAATCTCTGGGGTATTATACTTGGTCTTCTGATATTGCGTGAGTAATGGCCTAGACCTCGTATAATGCTTTGCTAAGCGCTTCGTTTGTGCGCAAACCCTCTTGGTGGATTTCTTTTCTGCCACAACAATCATCACCGAATCGATGACGAACATCAACATTGCACTTGATTCAAGACGCGAAACATCAAAAAATGAATAAGATAGAAATATGTAGAAGATGAATCTCTTTATTATTGAATCAGTCATCACATATTACAAACCAAAAGAGTATACATCATATACAAGCTGGTTTAGATCACTAAGATCTAAACCAAACTTTCTCTCACTAACACATAGTATCCCTCTCTCTCTCTAGAATGTGCACACTGATGGAGGATAGATGGGATCTTGTGAAAGGTGCACCAAGCTTTCTCAAGGGTTGCCCTAATCTACCCTATACAACATATATATATATATATATAGACTAGGGACTAAACCCGGACAAAGCATATTGTCGGGATGCAAAACAAATAATTAGTACAACAATAATAATCAACATATTCCGAGTTTAACATCATAAACTCGGAACTGATAAAGTTTCTGAATTCTTGACTTGGCTTTAACTTTGTTGACTGTAGACCAGAACTGATAAAGCACAGTTACTCGGCAGAAACTGCACTTACAGACTCCCCCTTAACTGTTGCTATCAGTTCGGTCTGACACTGATATCTTCAGTCACCGGATACTGCGCTTACAGACTCCTCCTTGACTGATGATATTATGTCTGCTTTCTATGTTGGCTGAGACTTGATCTTTCCGGCAAAGCACAGTGATCTTCAACCATTCTAATTAAAGACTTGCTGACGATCACTTGAATGGCCGCTTTGTGAAATCTGAAGCATCCAACATCAAAGACTGTAGATCCTCCCTCTCAAACTACTCCCGAATCAAGTTGACGCGAACCAGCCTACAACCAAATGTAAGAATATCGCTCGAAACCATAATCTTCAAACCTAACTGGCAGTAGAAATAGACATTGGATTTCCAATCCCAAATCTTGAACACTTAAATCTTCACTAAGACATGAAGTTCTGTTCGATAAGTTAATAACATACTGAACTTTGTAAAAGTACATCCACCATCTTGATCAAAAGTCTTCAACTCTTTATGTTTGATCTCATCTCGTCACATATCTTCATGAATCAATCTCCTATATTCAAGAATCCGATGAATCCCCGATGACTTTCATCTCCGATCTTCCGCTCAAATCAAGAAGCACCACGTTATTTCGAGAACCGACTAGCAACCGTCTTGGAAGAGGGAACAAAAAACCAGTCTTCTCTACTCTAAACAGCAACTAATAAGGCTGAAGTTTTAACTAGTCGTCAAACGAGAATCCAACTTCATCATGTCAAAACTTGATTAACAACCTAAACATACGTGACAAAACTCCATCACACACGAGCCTTTTTACGCACAAGCTTTAGCTTTACGAAGAAAATAGGATTTTTTTTTTCTCCCCCAATGCACGATATTAGTCCCAACTTCATCAAAGTCCAACCAAGTTATTATTATCTTCACCTCCAATGCACGATATTAGTCCTAACTTGTCACACGAATCTCTAGTAAGAACCACATTCCAACACCGAGAATCTTGTAAATAACCATGGACCGCCATTACCGAACAAAAATTCACGCAATTTTTTGTTATCACCAACATTTTCCCAATCACTTTACTTATCAAACTTATCAAAGCCCATCATTTACGAAAAATGGAACTTTACAATAAACCAAAACCGACTTCAAGTTTCCGAGCTACACAAAATTCTGACTCTTAGCTAATTATCTGGTACCCCAGGTAACCCAAAATAACTAGAAAAACTCGGAACATGCGAAACTCGGAACTTTCGAACTACACAAACTTCTAAACTTAGCTAAAAATCCGGTACCCCAGGTAACCCGGAATTCTAGAAAATTCAGAACTCGTAAAACCCGGAAGCTTTTGAAACCTCGGATCAGATTATCTAAGCAGTACTTCTTGATGAAGATTAAGTTGAAATCACCAAGAAATCAAGAAATCTTTAATCAAAAGAGAACACAGGTAATGGATGGACGCAAGTGTGACGTTTTGGATTTGTTTACCGATAAAATTTTAATTGGGTATTGAAAGAGTGAAAGAAGAATAATCTGGATCCCCTTTTCCTTTTATACTCAATAAACTTGGAGAGTCACACTAAGATAAACTCGGAGTAAAGGAAACTCAAGACAAAACCCCGGACTCGAATATGTGCGAAGGAGTAACCTCGGACGAAGAATCTTTTGTTTTCAAACAAACCCGGATAACAGTTTGTTAATTAAACCCGGATTGTCTTGTTGTTTCAAACACGGCTTCAAAAGCACCGAGCAACAGCTTGTTCTAATACAGAAAGCCTGACTATCATACACACAAAAGAATCCCAGAACATACCTATAGATAAAACCAGAACATAAAGAAACTCGGAACCAGTGTGCTTTCAAAGAAAAAACCTGAACGCTAACTCAGAACTTATGAAGAATTACTGAAATCAGAATTATAAAGAAATTAGCGGACCTTTTAAAAACATAAATAAAGAAACCCTGACCGGAAGATCAAAACCCTGAACAAAATGAAACAAAAAACCTGGACGGGACAAGATAAAACAGAAACTCTGACCCTGATTAAATGGATACCCGGACCTCCAAGGAAACTCGGAAACACAAAGTTTTTAAAAGTCTGAACGAAGTCAAATGCATAAACCTATAGTAAACCCGGAACAAGGATGATTTTGAAAACTCTGAACTTTATGAACCCTGAAAACTAAAACCCTGAAACTGATTAAACCTGAAACGAGATAAAAAAATCATAAACACCATACAAAACTCGGACCGTAAATTTAATTCCTTTGGAAACTCTAAACTATATTTTCTTAGAAATTTAAACTGGACACACCAATTTAATTAAAAAGCAAACTCGGACAATGATCAAGAACTAGAACAACTTTAAAACTCTGACACAGTCAATAAACTCTGAATAGAACTCATATCGGACCAGATGATTTATTGAAAATAAACTTGGACTAATAGTTTGAACCTCGGAAAGCCTGAATAAACTTAAACTCTAAATTATGTTAATCAGAAAAGAAAACTCAGATAAAGTCCAAAAGCATAACTCTGAATGCACATAAGCTTGTAAACCCTGAACTCTTAAAAACTAAACCCTGAAGATGTAAACTCTGACCTCTTAAAATGTAATCCCTGACCACTAAGTTAATCCGGACAAGAGGAAACCTGCTTCAGGATATCTCACAAGTGTGACTTCACACAAGTTCAACAATAATACGGAAGCACAAACATTGAAGGAAAACTCTGACTTGATTTTGATAGACTAACTCGGACAGGTATAACACTTACATAAATCCGGACATTGCCTTTTCCAGATCAAAACCCTAGAACTGCAACACTTAGAGAACAAGAAAAACCATCACAGCTGACGAACAGCTTCATTTTCTTTAAGTTTTATGCAGAATCTTCACGTCTTCAAGATGTTTGGCGGAAACAAACATCAAATCAAGAGCAATGGTGATTCGGAAGGCGGTTAGACCATTCCGAATCAGTAACCATGCTCTGATACTACTGTTAAGACACTGGATCGATGACGAACATCAACATTGCACTTGATTCAAGACGCGAAACATCAAAATATGAACAAAATAGAAATATGTAGAAGATGAATCTCTTTATTATTGAATCAGTCATCACAGATTACAAACCAAAAGAGTATACATCATCTACAAGCTGGTTTAGATCACTAAGATCTAAACCAAGCTTTCTCTCACTAACTCATAGTATCCCTCTCTCTCTCTCTCTCTCTCTCTCTAGAATGTGCACACTGATGGAGGATAGATGGGATCTTGTGAGAGGTGCACCAAGCTTTCTCAAGGGTTGCCCTAATCTACCCTATACAACACACATATATATAGACTAGGGACTAAACCAAGACAAAGCATATTGTCGGGATGCAAAACAAAAAATAGGACAACAATAATAATCAACATATTCCGAGTTTAACATCATAAACTGAGAACTGATAAAGTTTCCGAATTCTTGACTTGGCTTTGACTTTGTTGACTATAGAACAGAACTGATAAAGCACAGTTACCCGGCAGAAACTGCACTTACAGGTTTCACTTTTCACACTAAGGAAATTGTAATAATAACTGTTTATTAAATAATAAAAAATTAAAATGTTTCTTTTATTGGTAAAAAAAAGAAAAAAAATATTTCCACCCAATCCATACCAATGGAGATGTCCAGAGTCCACACCTTCTCCATGCCCTGACCACGCTAGGGCAACGTTGTGTTCCACGTGAGACCACGACCCATCTCCAAGAGGGTATACCCAATGTTCTAAGTCCAATTTCGGCGTAGAGTTGGACAAGTGCACGGCTGGCTAGGGGGAAATCATTAAATAAGTAGGCAAGTTGACCAGTAAGTATTAAAAATGATAAAATTATAGAATAGGCCGTTGACTAAAACCACTTTCAGATTCGACCACCTCCAGCGTCTTTGGAGCGACGCATCACAGTACCCAATGCACGGGTTGCGTCGGCGAATGCTGAAATGATTGAAGCGTCGGCCTTGGAGACGACGGCAGACGCATGGGAGACGGTTCAGACACTCCAGTTGGCTCCAAAACGGCTAGTTCACCTAGTTTGTTTTTTCTACTTTGTTTTTTCTCGGATTCATATACATTTCAGGTCGTTTTTGTTTTTTATTCAGTTTATCAAGATCGATTTGGACTATGGTCTAAGTTCTTTGAGATTATCTGGTTTTACCATATATACACAAACAGTTATCAAATCTACTCAATTCCTTTAAAACAATCACGCACAAAACTAAAATAACGTTTTAACTCTAAACTTCTAATATTTAACTTGGACTAGTTTAGAAAATTCATAAGGAACATCAAATGTAAAGCTTATTTGTCCCATTTCCTGTGAAGTAAAACAACTTAACATCATAAAATCTGAGTAAAAGCAAAACAAAACCATAAAATAATTCTTTGACAAAGTGACAAACGAAAAAGCTATGTAAATTAAGTGCAAAATAAAAATAATAATAATAATAATAATAAATAAGTAAAACTAGGCTATTATGAAAAGTGAATTTTTTTCCTAATACTCAAAAGTCAAAATTAGCTGAGTAACGAGTTAACTAAACGAGTTGGGGTTGGGTGATCTAATTAGCAAACTAATTTAAGTTAAAGGTGTTGTTTCTCTTAAAGTCAAAGGTTCAAGCCATGTCAAAAGTAGATTTGATGTTATTTAAGACATTTTAAAAGAACAACTAGTTAACTAAAAGAGTAAGCTGCCATTTTGGTCTACGAGGTTTGGTCAGTTTTGCTACTTTAGTCCAAATCTCAAACCTTTTGTATATGAGTTTTTGTGGTTTCAGTTTTGTTGTCATTTTGGTCCAAATATGAAATCAGATTATATTTGTCTTATAAAATCCTGCTAGTTTGTCTTTTCCTCAAGGGCAAAATGGTCATTTATATCCTGAACAAAAACCCCTTTTCACTTCATTCGTTTCCAAATCCTCAAAATCCTCATCCTCATAGTTAACCCTGTACAATCTCGTATCATACGAAACAATCTTCCCTAGAAACTCACCACTCTCCTCAAACTCCTTCTTAACCACCTCTGGCTCCATTTCGCCCAACCGATTCAGATCTGAATCTCACTAATTCAATCAAACCTGATTCAATCAACAATGAGGTAACTTATGACACAAACTTTTAAAAAATTCATAGATCTCATTCGCGATAACAGATTAATCGAATGTTATAACCTAAATCGCTGCATAAATCAGATAAATCACATAAATCACCATACTTTATACAACTTTATACAAATTTCTGCTCTCTCTCTCTCTCTCTCTCTCTCTCTAACACTACCGGAAGACAAGAGACCCATAGGAATCACCGGTGGTTGTGGCTTCAAAGAGAGAGAGAGTGTGTGTGACGGTGACGTTGTGGTGAGAAGAAGGAGATGGTGGCTGTGGTGAGAAGGAGTTGGTGGTAGCGGTTGTGGTGAGGAAGTAGTGGTGGCGG
The DNA here is from genome assembly GCA_030545235.1 of Helianthus tuberosus. NCBI lineage: Eukaryota > Viridiplantae > Streptophyta > Magnoliopsida > Asterales > Asteraceae > Helianthus > Helianthus tuberosus. Next base: position 120,186,976 of record CM060356.1, on the reverse strand, counting down.
TGGTGAGAAGGGAGGAGGAGGTGGCGTGGTGGAGTTGGAGGTGGTTGTGGAATTAGGGTTTGGGTTAGAGTTTTTGCTCTGCATTTTGGGAAGATGACAAGCTGATTTATTTAGTTTTATTGTTTTTAATTAATAATGAGTTATAATAAAACTATAATGACTAAAATACCCCTGAGGAAAATGACAAAACATCAGGGTTTAATTTGGAAAATCGACCTGATTTCAATTTTGGACCAAAATGGCAACAAAACTGAAACCACAGGGACCTAGATACAAAAGGTTTGGAATTTGAACTAAAGTGGTAAAATTGGCCAAACCTCAGGGACCAAAATGGCAGTTTACTCTAACTAAAATCCCATATTATATATATATATGAAACCCATTAAGTCTAACCAACTCTTAAATCAATATCCACCATTGGATTTGGCTGAAATTAAATCTCAGCCACTTAAACTCTAAAATATAACTGCTATGGTGGTAGTTCAGAGCAGTTCAGGGCAGTTTTCTATGCTCCACCTTTTCCTGGCCATGTTCTTCACAACCACAAATCACGTTTCAAGAAGGGGAGGTTAGAGTGCGGTTTTCTTTTTCCTTCAATTTCTCTCGGGTCATCAGTTATCAATGGTCCTCGCCATTCTTTATCACCCTCTCTTCATCCCTTTTTCGGCTTAGAGAAGAAGCTAGGTCATACGGAAGACGACGTGACCACTTCACCTGCACCCCTTTCTGGCAAATCTTGGTGGTTTTCTTCACGAATCCAACCCTTTGATTTAGCCCTCCTCCCCCTAATCTTTAATCTAATGGTTTATGACAGATGGTTGGAGGTTTGCAGGTTTGCTTTTACTGTTCTCCCGATTCTTTTACAGTGATTATGAAATAAAACTGTTGCCGGAGTCAATTTTGTAATTTTTATCATCTAAGATTCTTTTCTATGTTTGCAGTTTTGGTGCTTTTTGATTTTCTTTATGCAACGAGAGGTAAATTAAAAGGTGTAAATGGAGAAATCAGAGACCGTGGCTGCAATAACAAGAAGGAAGCATATAATTTCGGCTTAATTGAAGAGGCTTGAACAACAAACTCATCATTTAGAGGTTTGATTGGATATCTTTTTTTTTTTTTTGGGATTAATTGCTCATATATTTAGTTTCGTTCATGGTCGATGGCTACTAGAACAGTAATATAGACATGAATACGGTTATGGTTTCTAATGAGGTTTAGTTACTAATTTTGTCTTTCAAGATGGGGGCTTTGAATGTCTCTGGGACCTTAAGCTTAAGGTCTCCATGATAATGTGGCTCTTGAAAATATGCGGTTACTTATTGTCTTTGATGATGTGGATGGTTGTTTTGGTTGATTAAGTAATTGGGTTAGGGCTGTAGAGTACATTTCACTGGTGTTCTGTGCTAATTTTGTTGTTGAATGAAGAAAAATCGTAAGCGGTTAGGCATGAAAAGAACAGTTGCGACCAAATTGGGAGTTTTGTAAGCATTAAGGATTTATATAAACACCTTTTTAATCTTTAATTTTTGTAAGCATTAAGGATCAATACAAACATCTTTCTAATTCATCTTTGATGGTGAATCCGATTTTGATTGTTGTAGTGATGTTTATTGTAACAATATACCCCTAAATGGCCCCTTTCACAAGCTTCCCAATCAAAAGAAATATAGCACACTATACTCTATGAAAGTTTGATCTATTCTGTTTCACATGACCAGGTAACAATCGAACCCTCTCTTCAATTTTTCTAATTATGGCTTTGTCAATTTTTATTTGGTTTATCATCACGACGACTTAAACATAGAATCTAATTTCTCACAGTGATGGATAGATTCTATGGTGGCGGTATGAATGGTTTAAGAGGTGAGAGAACTCCACTGCTTAACAAAAGGTAAGCTTAAAAAAACTCTCACATAGAACCGAAATTGGACTTCTTCGTTAAATTTTTTGAAATCTGGCTGAAAATGAAATTGTTGAGTTGTAATATGTGTTTTCATCATGTTTTTGCTACTTAATTCGTAGATTTTAGCTCTATGTCTGTTTGTCAAAATAAATCTTTTAGAGCACAATAATTACACATGTTTGATTCTGTTTTGAATTGGAAGAGCATCAAATTGGTACCCTGCAGTTTTATAATCTACTGAACTTTGGTTTCATAGGTTATTTACAGGGTTTGGGGAGAAATGATGAGCACAGGGGGAGACTAAGTAAATTATACGTATACAACCTGATCTCTGTAATCCAAGGTTCTGAAGACGGGGAGGCTAAGTAAATTATACGTATTCATCATCCTGATCTTTTTTACTTATCTCAATCGAATCAATTTCATTCCAAAATCTTTAATCACTTTGTAGTTCTTACTTGCAGTTCCGTCACTCTACTTTTTTGTTGAAATTTCTAAATTTTCAACTTAAAAGTGCTCAACAGATTGAAGCTTTTCTGGTAATTCTTATCAACTTTTATCACAAGCCTTTTTCATCTTCATCTTTAACATCATATCTTTTTCATTGGATTTGAATTTGATTTTGAACGAAATTGAATACACCGACTATTATTCTCTAATCTCTTCCACAACTTGTGATTGCTGAATTTTAAGTTGTCAGATTGTGAGGTCTAATGTAGTGACTGTGTTCATTATTCCCAGAGCTCTAGAAAATTAACTATTTTGAAAGATGTGATCCAACTGATAATAATTGCAGTGTCATTTGTTTGTTCTGTTTTCCATTAATTAGATTTGAAGTTACAATTGTTTTCTATGCTTGATGGATTTGGAGGCAAATTATAAGTTTATAGATGATTGTATGTGACAAGTTGACATGCATATTAGGTGTTTGATTAAACGAATCAATGATTTTCGTCCCCTAAACTTCGTTGATTTCATCTAATTGTTAAAGATTTGAAGTTTCACAATTCCTTGCAGACTAAGCATTTGATGAAATGCAAAAGTTCTATAATTCTCTTGTGAGTTTTCCTCCTTGAAGCAAAGATCATGCTCAGATTTGGTGAAGAAGATGTGCATGCAGTAGCAGTTGTTAATTCGCACCCTAGGTACTGACTAGCGAGTCATCAAGGTAAGATATAACCTCATTTCAGTTACTAAGCATCAGTTTAAAAACATCCCAAGTTTACTAATAGAAAGTTTAAAACTTGTGTTTCTATGATTTTTGAAGGTTTAAGTTGCGTGTAACAAAATCATTATGAAATAAACGGCTAATACAACGGTTTAAGGACCGCTCTTGCAACACAGATCTGGTATAGGGAGTGTTTTGTGGTGATTCATCATGGGAAAGGTTAAAGTTATTCATGCTAAGTCTTATTCAAGATTTCAAGTGTTAAGATGTTGAAAATCACTGATATATGAGTTCTGACCGTAGGATTTCTCTTTGTTCTTTTTTCTTTTATTTTCTAATGCCATCGAATCTCAGTTTCCATATACTCATGGAATCTCTTCACTGGGAAGTGTGAAAAGGATGCTTGGAGATCTCTTCAAGATGGGCTATGGATTTAGGCATGGACTTTTATAACATCGGTCAGTAAGTAGACTGTCAAAAAGTACAAAAAGATAAGCAGGAAATGAAAGGTCGGTGCTAAGCGCTTCATTATTATATCCAAGATTTGTTCTTAAATAACCTTATATATCATTTTCAGGGATGTAACAAGTTGAGCCATTTATAAGCTACTAAAGATTGATTTGTTAAAACTCGAATTGAGTCGAGATTAAAAGAGCCCGAGCAAAAACTTTTTTTATATTAAATGAGCTGAGCTCAGGCTCGGTTTGGCTCATTTATTATTTCTTATTTTTGATTTTTTATTATTATTTATCAATAGTTAATCAGGTAAATTAAGATGTTTAATCAACATGCTGCCAAACAATTGCCAACATCAGGGTTGTGCCGAGTGTAAGCTAAAAGCAACCGCCTTAAGGAGTTCCTACCTTCTTCATTTATTGTAGGATGACCAGGAAATGTCCGTGGTAAATCCTGCCTTAGTAAAAGAGATTAGTTCACTAACAAGAAATGGGACCACAATATATATAGAGTTACAAAGGGTGGAACAAAAGGTAAATGTGTGATTTTGTCTTCTATTCAGAGAACGTTATGGAAATTTGTCTTTGCTTCGGGCTAGCTATACTATTCGGTTCTCAATTCTCATATTCATTATGTATTTTGTTTTCAGATACATAAAGATGAAATTTTTGGTTATGATAGTGAGCTCTTTGGTGGGAAAATATGTGGTGTTGCTGCAATAAATGCACTTTGAGTTGGGGATTGATGTTGGGCATGTTGATGTCAAACTACAACTAGTGTTTCCTGGCCGTATAGCTAGGTATGCAACTTGATTCTGTTTATTTTTTATATTGTTCCTTTTTAATCATTCCATTCTTTTATTTGTTCTCGCCAATACCATTTTTTCAATTTATTAGCTTATGGAAGCAAGCTGGCTGGGAGGACTCGAATAAGGCAACAACCATCACATGCTATATATGTTCTATTCGAAGGAACTTTATATCAATGTTTTATGAAATAACGTCATAAATTCTTGGAACAAAGCAAGCAGTTCCCATTGACTAAACCAAAAGGAAGAGGAGCTACTAACACCTGGACAACTTCAACAAAAACACATTGCCCAAGTGAATGTTGCCACGTGGATGCTAACAACCCGCAGGTGCTTGAACAACACTTGATCTGTGCATCTCTTGAATACCCAACAAGTGTGGTTCATGATAAAAAAATACTTTGGTCATGCACTAGAAATTTCTATACTGCAACTCAAAAGTAAGGAATGCGTTGATACATATCCATCTAGGGGTCTCACTGCTGAATGTGATCTACATTGGGCATGATATACAATATTGGAATTTAATTTTGTTGATTAAATATTTAAATTACTTTCTTGCTATAACTTATAGTTTTTTTATTTTACCTACTAGAAAATGTCTTCTAATATTGGTTAGCATTCGTGCGATAGAGTCTCAATAATATATGGTACAACTTAGTGTTGAAACTCACCTTTCGTTGTTAACTTAGACAGCTTACATTTATTTGACAATTTTTTTATTTTTTTTATAATTCAGAGAAAGAATTTGTCTTTTTTTATATTATTACTATAAAGTATTTTGATGACATTTATTTCTCCATGTTTTTATTTTTATTGGAGTTTTTTTTTACGCTTATATACCAAACTCCAAAATTTGACAGACTTGTAATTTCCTAATCAAGTTGGATCGCTTGTATTTGCCATCGTTCAACTTCTTGGTGTCAATTGCATTAACTCCATGACAACATCCTCAAATTGAAGGCGTGTCTATATAGTAGGAAAAGTCATTTTATCTTTACTTAAACATCCTCTTCAACCATTGCTAAGTTTGCTAAATCGTAATGGTGAGCCACGGTCATCAGTTTTTAGAGAGCATATCAAAGTCGTTAATTCAATTTTTTGATGACGTCAATGGGTGGGAGAATATGTTTGGAATTAAATGATGGTCGTGGTCCATATATATTTTGCTTGAATGGACACAACTATCATAGAATTGGTACTCACTTCCAACCCATGACGATGGTCGGCTAAGATTTTTCCCAATTATATATTTATGACACGGCAAATGAAATTGAAATTGATAATCTCCTTTCATTCGTTTTCCTTTTATAAATTAAAGTCGGTGCTTTTGTTTGTAATGTTGTTTAAATTTGTGTACACTTAATATCATTTTCATCGAACGGGTCAAATGGTTTGAAATTGATACATGATTGATGCTTTTAGGGAGAATTTAGTATTTTGTTTTATATAGTTGAACTAGGGATGAGCGTGGTATCGGTACCGTACCAAAATTCGTCAAAACTGGGTACCGGTACCGAAATATTATTCGGTACGGTACGGGACCAGTTCGGTACCAGTATATGAAGGTAAAAATCAGTATTTTACCGGTACCGCACCAAACGGTACCGATACCGAAAGTATCGATATCGAAAATGCCAAAAAGTGGGTACCGCTACTGAAAAATTCGGTACGGGAAATTCGGTACCGGTACCAGTACGGGAGCGGTACCCAGTACCCAGTACCAATTGCTCATTCCTAGGTTGAACGTAATTAGCATTCATAATACACCCCTAAATTTGCATTTTCTAGAACTATACAGTTTTATGGATTCCCTTGGTCAAGCTATTTGAGTCGAACCTTTATATGTTAGTATTGATTCTTTTGACCTGTTTGGTTTGGTGGTGAAATATACGGGTTGATATCTTGATAATAATGGTGATGACAAACTACAGTTTTGGGATAGATTATTGATGAAGTTACAAAAGATAGTCAAACTCAATAGATAGTCAAAGACACATTCTACAAGAAACTGTCATGCATAGAATATGTATGAAAGGGCATTTGCATATGGAAAAGATTTTAAAAAGGAAAAAGTTGGTGGTTAAAGAGGTAAAATGTGGAAGAAGCATCGTATGTAAGATAATAGTGGCTTTAAAACAATTAGGATGATGTTTGTTGTTTATTTATGTTTTTGTGTTTATTTTTTTCATTTTTTAAGCAACATGATTTCTGTAGCCAGTATCATTTGATGTAGTGCTTACATTATGACGTCAATATTCTCGTCCACCGGACTGGTAAAGTACAATTTGATGTAGCACTTACATGTTTGAATGTTATAAAATTTTCCCCCAATGTTGCCTATCGTTTGCTTTTGCATTAAAATGATACCATTTCATATTTTACCACTCTATCAGTTTTATTTTATATTGTTTTGTGATTCTACACTATTCATATTCGTTTTCCTTTTATAAATTAAAGAATAATGCTTTTGTTTGTAATTTTGTTTAGATTTGAGTCCACTTACTTAATGTGGGTGTTTGGGATTGCTTATTTTGAGCTACTTTTAACCTTTTGACTTCTTATAAGTTAATAAGTCATTTTTGTTGTGTTTGGATAATGTGCTAAGGAGTTTTTATGGTTTGAAAAGAAAAAAAGGAAAAGTTAGATGGTTATGATTTTTTTTTAAAAAGTAGATGAAAAAGGAGAAAAGAAGAAAAAGAGAAGCAATCCCAAAGACCCTCAGTATAGATTATTTTTGTTTGTTACGCTGTTAGCGTAACCCGTCCACCGGACGGGTATTAAACTAGTTAACTAATGGGATAACTAGTGACCAATTCCATGAATTGAACATCAATATAGTAACTAATTACTGGACGATTGAAAATAAAAAAACAAGTATAGCTTAAAAATTCAATATTTAATATTTGGGCAACTAGTTACTAACGTTAGAAAGCAAAAGAGATATGGTGTGACTAAATATATTGCTTTATGTGACGATGATTGGACGAAGGAGAGACGGTGCAAACTTCTATTTGAGGCCAAGGCTTTTGGAATTAAACCTAGAATAAAAACTCATGCATTCAATTTGATTCCAAAGATCAAATAATCAGAATTGAGAAACATTTAATTCAGAAGGGCTTGTGGAACAGTTGTCGAAAGTCAAAGGATGAACAGAATTTTTAATAATTTTTATTATTGATTTGTTTGTTGATAAATCAAAAAGAAATTTTTTATTATTAATTTTTGTTGATAAATCAATAAGAATCATCATATATCATATATAGTGACTGTACAAATATATAGAACAGTATGAATCTAGCTGTTCCAATAAAGGCCCATATAAAAGACAAATTAGCATTCTGACTAACATTCTCAATCGGCTTCAACAAATGGAAGTTGCTTTCACATAGGAATTGACTCACTTATGATCTTAATAAATATTCAAGAATTAATATATTATCTCAAACTTAGCTTCTAGCCTATTTACAACCTCAGATATTCAACTCAAGTGAATGGGCTACATGTTGCTTTCATATTCAACTCAACTGATAACTATACAACAAGAATCATACTCAGTAAATCTTACCTCATCTTATGGACTATATGAAGATCTAATCTCTTCACATCCTTAAGTTCGAAAGTTGTTATGTAATTAGTAAGTAATTAGTTTATATTGTAATTAGATTAGTTAAATAAGTGCAAGGTCTGGAAGCGACAAGATGAAAGATTGTAACCTACATCATAAGGGAATCGACACATCCCTAAGGACGCATCGATTTAGAAGCACGGTAATACATCAGACATCTTCAACAGACACGTCGATCAAGGAAAAGAAGTGATGGTTCAGACGCACCTCTTCGATTAGTATAAATAATTTCATTTGTAGTTCAATTTCATGTACTCAAAAACATTCAAAATTATATAGAAATCATGTTTTATTTCATTCTTGTTCATTCGTTCTAGAGATTAAAGATTAAATCAGGGCAACACTATATAGGTGATCAGCTTGGGATATATATAATTCCTGTTCATTGGAATATTCTATTATACATAAGGAACTAAGACCGTGGGATATGGTGAGGCGAGGGTTGGGGGTATGAGTTGACACATGGAGTTCGAGCCCCCCGCCAGTGAGTGACGTGTCCGTAGGGTATGGCGGGGCGTGGCTAGCCCGCGTGGCTTGGCAGGTTTATTAAAATAAAAATTAAAAAAAAAACAAAAATGAAAAAATACACACAACATTAAAAAAAGCCTAAAATTTTATTAAAATCCTAAAAATTACAAAATTCATAAAAAAAAACCTAAAAAAGATTACAAAAAAAAAAACCCCTAGAGCGTTAGGTAAATTTCGAAAAGGGCGAGCTTGTCGAACGGCTTCCGCTCCTTGCCCCGGAACTCGATGTTCGCCACCGCCACCCGGTCTTCGTGGCTTATCTCACCGCTCGGGACGATGTCGTAGTAGGCTTTGAAACGATCGAACTTCGGTCGTAGCTCGCGCCATTTATGTTGGCACACGTTTAAATTGTGCCGGTCGTTTCCCATGTTATGTCGGTAGCTAGCAAAAGCTTCCGGCCAGTAACGGGTCTCACCGGGTTGGCGGCCCTTCATTGCGTTAACGACGCTCGTGACAAGAGCTAGCTCTTCCTCCTGTGTCCAAGAGGCCATCGATCAAGTGTGTGTGGGTAGCAGGTTCGATCAAGTGTGTTTGTGAAGAATATTATGGCTCAATTGATTATTCTCATTGATTGATACCTCAATATATACAAAATACAATCCCATAATTTAGGGAAGAATTAATTACATAATCCTATCTATATTTACATAAGGTATATTTATTACACCCCCGCAGTCGAAGCAAGAGGTGGACGAATGTTGAGACTGGAGCGGAAGTCGTCAAATAAAACCCGAGGTAATCCTTTGGTGAAGATGTCAGCAATCTGAAGTCGAGTAGGGGTGTGAATTATCCGTATCGTGCCACGTTGAACTTGCTCACGCACAAAATGAATGTCAAGCTCTATGTGTTTTGTGCGTTGATGCTGAACAGGATTACTCGACAGATAGATAGCACTGATATTGTCACAATACACTAAGGTGGCCTTGGAGAGAGGTCTGCGCAATTCAAGAAGAAGGTTGCGAAGCCAGCAAATTTCAGCAACAACATTAGCAACTGCACGGTATTCGGCTTCAGCACTAGATCGCGAGATGGTCGATTGCCGCTTAGAAGACCAAGATAAAAGATTTTGCCCCATATAAACGCAATATCCAGATGTAGAGCAACGGGTGTCGGGACACCCTGCCCAATCAGCGTCTGTATACGTCCGGAGAGAAATATCCGAACACGATGATAGAGTGAGCCCATAGTCCGCTGTGCCTTGAATATAACGAATAATGCGTTTCAACGCCTGCCAGTGATCAATGCTAGGATGATGCATGTGAATGCATATTTGTTGAACAGCATAACTAATATCGGGTCGAGTAAACGTGAGATATTGAAGAGCACCCGCGAGGCTTCGGTATAACGTGGGGTCTTCAAACGGTGTACCAGATGTAGCGGCAAGCTTAGGCTTTGTATCAACAGGCGTACCGACCGGATTGCATGAGGACATACCCGCACGATTAACAATATCCAAGGCATAAGATTTTTGTGACAGAAACATAGTCTGACCGATGCGAGAGACCGTAATACCCAAGAAGTAACTAAGAGGTCCAAGATCTTTCATTGCGAATTCAGCCGTGAGGCTGCCCATTAGTTTCACTCGTAGTGAATCGGTGGAAGTGGTGAGAATAATATCATCGACATAGATCAATAAGTACGCAATATCACCCCCGTAATGATATATGAAAAGGGAGTTATCACATCTACTTTGCAAGAAACCCATTGAAGTAACAAAATCCGTAAATCGTTGGTACCACGCCCTGGGTGCCTGTTTAAGCCCGTAAAGAGACTTCTTAAGACGACACACGTGGTCTGGATAGTCTCGATGTCGAAACCCCATAGGTTGATACATATACACAGTCTCAGTAATATTTCCATGAAGGAAAGCGTTAGTAACATCTAGCTGATGAATAGGCCAGGACTGTGACAACGCCAATGTTAAGACTGTCCGAATAGTGGCCGGTTTAACAACTGGACTAAAAGTTTCCCTGCAATCAATACCCACTTCCTGATTTCGACCATCACACACAAGCCGTGCCTTGTATCGATCTAACATGCCATCGGACCTGTATTTATGGCGAAAAAGCCACATGCTACGAATAATATGCATATCAGGGTGTCTCGGGACAAGTTCCCAAGTCTTATTTTTAATTAAGGCATTAAATTCGGTTTGCATGGCATTGAACCATTCCGGGTTAGATAAGGCAACAGTGGGGTTTTTAGGTATAGGTGCAATGTAGGTCGAGGAGAGGTTGAAGATTTGTTTGGGTTTGGAAATACCAGACATGGCACGGGTTTGTATTGTGCGAAGTGGTGGAACGGGTGGTGGTGGGTGCGGTATTGGGCTAGGTGATGAAGGTAGTGGGCTGGGAGACGACACATCAGGGAATGAGTGGGCCGAGGATGATGGGTCGAGGGGGTTGGTTTGGGCCGAAGGGGTGGTGGTATGTGAGGGGCTGGTGTGGGCCGTGGGGGTGGGTGTGGGTTGTGGAACGGTGTGGGCCAAGGGAGTAGTGGGCGGTGAAGTGGGTGGGTCGGTTGGGTGGGTAGTATTATTAGATGGAGCGGTGGGTTGGAGGGTTGGAAGTAGGCGAAGGTAAGGATGTATAGGGTTATCAAGGAATTGGTAGGAATGAGTTCTGTGGTTGTGAGATTTGGAAAAGGGAAATATGGTCTCGTCAAAAAGAACATGACGGTTGATGGTAATGGTTCGGGACTTAAGATCAAGACATTTATACCCTCTGTGGTTCGAAGGATAGTCGAGGAACACGCATGGGTAAGAACGATAGGCAAGTTTGTGTATGGTCGTGTGAGGTATAAGGGGGTAGCAAATACACCCGAACACACGTAAGTGGTCATAAGATGGCAAGCAATGGTATAGGCGTTGGGTAGGGGTTTGAAAGTTAAGTATTTTGCTTGGGATAATATTTAATAAATATGTTGCGGTTTCAAGTGCATGATGCCAATAAGTGTTTGGGGTTGAGGAGTGGGCCAAAATGGTACGCATTAGATTATTGATGGTGCGTATTTTTCGTTCGGCTTTACCATTTTGTGAGGAGGTATGCGGGCAAGAAAAACGGAAGTGCATGCCATGTGTGTTGCAAAACGTATGAAATTGGTTATTGGCGTATTCGCGTCCGTTGTCACATTGAAATTGTTTAATTTTGGTGCCAAATTGGGTTTGAATAAAAGTAGTAAATTTAGTGAACATGGCATAGACATCGGATTTGTGGGCTATAGGGTATGTCCATAAAAAATTGGTATAATGGTCTAAAAATAAGACATAGTAACGGTGTCCCCCATTGGAAATAATGGGAGAAGTCCAAACATCACTGTGAACAAGATCAAATGGCAAACAAGTACTTGTATTAGATGCAACAAAAGGAAGTCTAGTATGTTTCCCAAAAATACAAGCAGTGCAAACTTTATTATTTAAAGAACCACAAGAAATTGAAGAAGAAGTTTTTAAAGTTTGTAAAATAGTTGGGCCTGGATGGCTGAGCCTTTGATGCCAGATGTCTTGAGAGATAGCTGCATAAGTGGACGCAGTGGTGAGGTTAGTGATGTTGGACGGGTTGAGAGTGTAAAGATCCCCCGAGCTATTGCACCGTAGGATAGGTTTCTTGGTCTTGAGATCCTTCACAGTAAAACCATATGGGTCAAATTCAACAGATAATTGGTTATCAGTAGTAAAACGACGTACCGAAATAAGGTTTTTAACAAGATTAGGAGCGTATAAAACGTTGTTTAATTTAAAGGGAGGGAAAGGTGGGGGAAGGGTTATGTTGCCTTATCCTAGTACCGGAATGGTTTTGCCATTGCCAACAATAATGTTGCGAATAATGCCAGAATTAAAAAGAGACGGAAACTTATCAGATTGAGGAGACATTGTACCTGACGCACCTGTGTCCATAGTCCATGAAGAGTCGTTGTGATGGAGAGCCAAGTTGTATAGTGCTTGTGCTATGTCAGTTGGAGCATATCCAGTAGCATACGATTGGGCCGAAGATGGAGTGTTTGGTTTTGGGCCAAGTATACCTTGGGCCGATTGATGTTGGGCCGGTTGAGTAGGGGGTGGGTTGGATGGATAGGGGCATGGGGGAGGAGACCATTGGGCCCAAGGAGATGTCGACTGTGGTGGGTAGTAGCCGGCCCAGGGAGGTGGCGGCCAGTAGTGTTGTTGGTAAGGAGGGTAGCGGCCACGTCCGTTACATGAGCGACCACGTCCACGGCCTCGGCCGCGTCCGCTATCAGAGCCGGCATGGTTTCGGGTTTCGGAGGTGGGGCGGCGGGGCGATTCGGTGGTGGTGTGAAGTGCAGTGCCAGCGGTTTGAGCCGATATCTTTGCTTGAGCGGTCTTGCGTTCTTCAAGTTGGCATAGACGAGAGCGTGTGTTGTAGATGTCCGGGAGAGGTTGGGTTTGCTGAAGAATTAGAGAGATGCTCTCATATTGATCTGTAAGCCCGGTGAGGATCTGAAGAACAAGCTGATTTTCGGATATGGTGGAACCAAGACTGATAAGTTGATCGTGAAGAAGCTTCATATGTTGACAATACTCGGTCATGCTAGAGAAATTTTCGAGCCGTGAGTTGAAGAACTTGTTTTGTATAGTAATTGTGCGAGCAGCTTGGTTGTCAAGGAAGAGGTTTTTGAGACGGCACCATGCGTCATGGGCGGTGGTGTTGGTGATCATGATTGTGTGCATGAGATCTTGAGAGATGGTACCGTAGATCCATTGGAGAACAATGGAATCGATCCGTTCCCATGACTCAAGATAGGTGGGTTTGGCGGCCGGAGCTTTTTCTTTATCTTTGTCGACTGTTTCTTTGGCTGTAGAGGAGGATGCGGCGTCTTCACGAGGTTGTAAGTGGTCGAAGACCTCGTATGCTTTGCAGTGGAGGACAAAGAGTTCGGCCCAAGTATTATAATGTTCGGTTTGACTATCAAGGATCAAGGGGATAAAGTTTTTGATGTTGTTTACGGTGACAGCGGGGTGAATGGGAGAGGACGCCATGGCCGGCCGAGAAGAAGAAGGTGGCGGACGGCGGTAGAAGGGGAAGAAAAAGAATGTAGGTTTAGGGTTAGGCTCTTGATACCATGAAGAATATTATGGCTCAATTGATTATTCTCATTGATTGATACCTCAATATATACAAAATACAATCCCATAATTTAGGGAAGAATTAATTACATAATCATATCTATATTTACATAAGGTATATCTATTAGTTTGGGTTGTGGTAGCGATGGACAGCCGGTGAGGTTGGGGTTATATATATAGGGATGTTGACTGTTGGGTGGGTGAACCGCTTAGCTTGGCCAAACGGTTATAATATGAATTTTAAATGCCCCCCGCTATGACCTAGCCAACAAGCGAATAGGAGCCGGCCACATAGGATCGCTAGCCCCGCCCCACGCCCGGCTTTAAACTCCCGCCCCTCGGGCCACGCCCAAACCCAAGCCCACCCGGGGTAGTGGCTTGGGCGTTTACAGCCAACCCACGCCCCAACCCCCGCCCCATACCCTATAGTCTAATAATATCAAGCTGGAATGAGGGGCAGGCCCATCCTTTCAGTATAGGGTAAAGTAACCCATAATTTTTATATATTTATATTAACTATGTTATTTAACTTAAGAGTTAATTACTCTTTTCGTCCCGGTGGTTTGTCAAAAATCATTGTTTCAGTCCATTAGTTTAAAAATTGTGATTTCAGTCCATGTGGTTTCACTTTCGTAACCATTTCAGTCCACCTCGTAACCATTTCAAACCCTGTACTAACAGAATAAATGGATTGAATGGTTACGAAAGTGAAACCACATGGATTGAAATGGTTACGAAAGTGAAACCACAAGGACTAAAATCACAAATTTTAAACTAATGGACTAAAAGAGTGATTTTTGACAAACCACAGGGACGAAAACAATAATTAACCCTTTAACTTAATTACCTTCTAGTTTTTCAGAATATTAAAATGAACTAAATTGGGGGTCTCAATGGTTGGATTTACACATTGTAACATACTCATTACACTGAATAAGTTCCATTTAACACGCAACAGAAACATTACCCTCTTATACAATTTGCAACTTCGATTCCCTTTCAACGTGCCGTTTCACTTTCACACAATTATAAGTTCCGTCTAACCGTCGTATCCATTAACCAAATACCCGCTCTCACTGGCTCCTAACATTTTCATCTCCATATAATTCCTCCAGTAATCGTCAACAACATTCTCTCGCCGTTCTCTCTTGCCTTCAATTTCCACTTTTGCCGATCTTCATATCACTTCCAATGCCGTTCATCCCTGATTTTGCGTAGTGTCTTTTCATTTTTTCATCTCACGCTTCAATTCTGGTATGTTATCACTAGCAACGTTTTATGTTTTCAAGTTTTCGCTGTAGATTAATTCATATCTTTGTTTGCATGGTATGAACAAATTGTGTTTCATGTTTACAATTATTTGTGGATCTTTGTTTGTTGAGTCTGAAAACAAAAATAGCATCACTTGATTTCATAAAAAACACCATGAAGACCGAAGATTTGAAGATAAACAAAAAAATGAAGAAGGCAGCGACCATTTTCGTTCTCCTCGAAAAAACAGTATTTTTTTATGGAATTTATCATTTATGTTATGATGCATTCAAAAAACATGAAAACAGAGTATGATTTGGGTAAAGGAAAATAATAACCAAAATTGTGTAATGTGAATGTTTGAATCGTGATCTAAAAGATTTGTGTTTCCCGTTTTGCCCTTGCGGTGTTGTATGGATTAAAGTGTGGAATGGCTGCGAATAAAGAAGAATGGGTTAATACACAACCGTCCTCATAACAAATTAGCCGAGGACGACGTAACACAAAGCGTATTCAACACCATTGCGAAAAGTTGGTTACGATTTTACACGAGTTAATTCAACCACCTCCACAGATACTGATTCTGTTGAATTCAGCCCTGGCTTGTCGCCCCTTTGACGATGATGATGATGATGATGATGATACATATTTGAACTTTCATTTCATCCCCTATAATATTATATAACTTACATAATAGAGCTTTAAATTTAGTTTGCATTATAATATTAATATCTACACTTTTTTAAACCAATTAACTAAATTCGTCTATAATATATAATAAATATTGCTACTATTATATATTATAGCACATAGCATTTGCATTATTTAATAAAGTCACCTCAAGTTTTTTTTTTTTTTTTTGTGTAATTATTTTTATTTACAATTCATTATAAATTTTTACTTAAGACCAAGTTGTAAAAACCTGTGTAAAAAAATGGAATAATGGATTTTTATAATCCCAACTATTGTCTGTTAGCCGGCAACGATCTCAACTTTAAAAATTACCATTGGTGGTATCATCTTTTCACATATTGGCCTTCAATGGATCCTGACTAACAGAACCTTAACGCCGTTGTTGAAAAAACGTTTATGGTCAGAAAAAGGTTCCTAAAGGTTCGATCTACGGTTACAAACAGGTTTGGATGAAAACTTTGAGTTTTCCGGCCAAAAATAAGTTTTCCAGCGAAAAATGAGTTTTTCCGGCGACCATAATAATTGAGGCTTTTTACTAGAAAAGGCTCTTAAAGGTGCGTAATAAGGTTACAAAGAGGTTTGAGACAAAAAGGTTGAGTTTTCTTGCTAAAATGGAGTTTTCCGTTCAAAAACGTTTTTTTTCCAACGACCGGAGACTAACGGCGTTAGAATTCTGTTAGTTAGGGTCCATTGAAGGCCAAAATGTGAAAATATGGGACCGCCAGTGGGAATTTTTGAAGTTGGGACCATTATTCCCAACGGGCATTAATTGAGATTATTAAAATCCATTATTTCTAAAAAAGTAGACAACTTTCTTTATTTTTTACTAAACATTTGAGTATAAATATGTATTCAAAATAGAAGATTCTTTCAATAGCGTAAGCTATATAAGTGTTGGTATTGTGATGACCGCACTAATACTAACCGATTTACCCCGCAATTCGTTGTTGTTTCAAATCTCTTTGTTTTTAGTTGATTTGATTAGGTTTTGCAGCTATTGTATCGACATGTTAATTTTGTATCAAAAAAATTTTACTCTTCAATTGATAATTTGGAGGATATTGAATGTTAGGGGAAGGTTCTATGCAGGACACTAAATATTGCGAGAACACGAAGAACAAAATGAATCACTCATTTTTTCAATCCAAAAAACCTAAAAAGTAAATGAAAATATTATAAATGTAAGATTTATTGTTTCTCACATTAGAATTTAAAACAAAATATGAAAAATCTTCATTTTTTAAATAACCTACACACATGTAGGTTATGTGTATGCTAAATTACATACATGTATGTAGACTATGTGTAAGGAAAAATATATGATTTTTTTATGTATATATAATACACATATGAATGTAAGAAACATAAAATTTAAGAAATATGAGCCTTAAATCCTAAAATTTAGTGATTTAGAGTTGTTCTTTTTGTTCTCGCAATAATTAATGTTCTGTAATGATCGTTATCCTTGAATGTTATTATGAGGTTATGTTGAAACATGCAACAAACATAATCTGTATGTTGTGTTTTCCATGCTTACTTTTTTTTCTTTTACATGGATGAGGACGGATTGAATATGCAAGATTGTGTTTATTATGAACCTTCATGCGACAAACGCGTCTCATAGTGATACTAAACACATTAGTAAACAACACTATGTCGCAACGCACAAGTTGGCATTAACTCACATCTATATGCAATATAAATTCGGTTTTTCGTTTTTTTTAATTTCGGTTTTCGTTTTTGAATACCACGTTCAATCGCTACAATTTCAATTTCGCATCTGTATGCAATAATTAAAATTTAACTAGGTTAGGTCAAAAGGGCACCACCTGTAATCATGTGTAAACGTAAAGGACAACCACTGGAATTTTTAAAGTTAAAAGACAACACCTGCAGAAACTTTGAAACATAAAGAAGGAAAAACTGCAATTTTCCCTTTTTAATTCTAAAATATTTGTTGACAAATAGTCACTACTTTATTTAAGTTTTAATGACTAATTAATTGAAACTAAAGAAACACTAATATAGATATTTTGTTGTATACATTTTATATATATATATATATATATATATATATTAAACCCATTAAGTCTAACCAACTCTTAAATCATTCTTAACCCTTAGATCTTGCTGAGATTAAATCCTGTCCGTTTAAACTCCATTTTTTAACCGCTATTGTAGCAGTTCTCAGCAGTTTCTTTGGCTGGCGGTTAGCTCCACATTTTCCTGTCCATCTGGTGAAACAAATAACTGCTATGGTAGCAGTTCTTAGCAGTTTTGTTGCATGTTAATAATTCCCCCCTTTCCGGACCAGTTACAACTTACAAGCAGTTATGGTGCCCTTTTTACCACCCACGTCGCTGGTAACCTCCATCCAATATAAACTCCCCACATCTCACTTTTTGTGGATGCGTTGATGAAGAATAAAGGGGAGAGAGGAAGAGAAGGAACTTCGACGACACCATCACCGCCCCATCCGCTCTCTGCCCTGTGCTTCTACCGCCTTTTCTCTCACAGTGAAATTGGGAGGAGAACAAGAGTATGATCGGACGATTATGAGGTGGACACAACCATATGACAGATTTATAGGGTTTCTAAACAAGAACAAGAGGAATGACCGGAACATCAAAAATCGATCATCATGAATGTGTATGTACCAGTACATCGTTTCCTTATCTTTTCTCAATATTTTCTTCTCAAAAAGCATTAATTCTTCACTTTTCTATTTGGTACCTAAAGTGACTTGCAACCGGAATATAAACCGCAGAAAGGTATGCGTTTTGATTGATTTTAAGATATTTGTTAATCTGATTGATTTCAAGATGGGTTTGTTTGGTGTATTAATGTATGCACACCAAGTGTTTGATAAAAAAAAGTCTATTTGTATCTGATTGATTTGAAAAGATATTGTTGTTTCTTTGACCCAGGTTATACCATAGCGTTTGTGTCAAACTCTCAATTTCTGGGGCATATGTCTGGTACATGTTTAAAGTTTGTGTTATCGTTATATTGCTTTCTGTTAATTACAAGAATCAGAAAGCAATTCTTCAACATGTTCATTATGGTTTGCTTCTCTTTAAATCATTTTTTAACCATTGTGATTTGACTTTTTTAGGTTGCAAATTCGAAAGACCTATTAGCTGAAAGAGGGGCATGTGGGGTGTTTATCGCTTATTTGGTGTAACAACTCTCATCAAAAGTCCTATTTATTATTTTAATTGTCCAATAGGAAACCCTAATTGAGAAACCCAAGTGATTCTGCATAAACCCTAAAATTTTCAGAACAATCGGAATCAGGATCAGGGCCCCTAAAACTTAGGGGGGGGGGGGGGGGTAAAACCCTAGTTGGTAATATCTAAACAGTTTTACGTGTATAACGAATTTGCATGCGAGACCAACTCAGCTAAGCTACCTGGACACGAACCTACCCTACCCTAAAAATGCATGCCCCGCGCCACGCGACAGGTGCAGGTGTCCCTGTCGCGACACGCGGGAGGGACCATTTTTCATGTATAAATAGTGGAGTCTGGTACATGCAATTGTGCGTTAGTTCGACGTTCAAATTCAATATATATGCTGAGTTATAGTATAATCACTACAAAACACACACAAATCACGAAGTGCTGCCGCAATACAGGGTAATAACTCGATCGCTACTACGATTCAATGTCCGATCGATTAAACTATCCAATGGATGTTTAAGTGCTGCCCACATTAGGGTTTATGCTTTGTCATTCGTCGTTAAATCGATGGATGTTTAAGTATCGCACTTTGTCATTCGTTGTGAAGGTTTAATCTTGTGAGTTATCGTAAATGCTGTATTAGTTACTAACCTAGTTTGTGTGCATTATTATTTAAACTAGGTTAAAAGGCTAATCAGTAGGCTAAGCTCTGCTCAAATAAATCTGCAATGTGAGTCATTCTCTTTTTATCAAATTACTTTCAAAAGCATGTTTATTTTCAAAGGTTATAATTACAGGGATTAAGTCTTTGTAATCACCAAATTACAGCCGGTATGTGGGGTTTTGTATACACTACTTGATAATCTTCACCATTGGACAACGGGGTAGCCAATGGGTGATATGACCATAGTCATAGAAACGAATCGAGTGACAAATACTGTGGGTAGTTGGTTGATATCTGGAAACATTGTAATCGCTCTTAATACTGTAAATTATAACAAAAGTGTCATTTTAGTAAATAGAACGATTCACCAGTATTTCCCGCTGACAAAACCTTTTTCAAACATGTTTCAGGTGATCTGTTGTGATCCAGGAAAAGGGTCGTGAAGCACTACAAGCTTAAGGAAGTGGCTCAATATAAAATAAAGAAATATGTTTAGTAAAATAAAGATTTCTCAGTGAAATCATATGATTGTAAATTACCAGGGTTTTATCCTGAGTTGTGAAATAAAATAATCGGGAAATTTCAGCTTTGAAAAGATCCTGAAGAAAACTTCCGCTGTTAACTCAATTAAATAAATACCACGGGATTTTCTGTCCCGCGGCTCCTGAAACGGGTCAAACCGGGTCGGGGGTCGTGACAGAAAAAGGTAGTATCAGAGCCACTGATTTAAGCCTATTAGGTATTTAAAATACTTAATTTTTCCTGATTACTATTTTGTGATTATGTGTTTATTAACTGATTATTTGTTAATTACAGTATGGGTAAGAAAAAGCTTTCGAACATCTATCTTAAATTAGATAGTTCACCAAAAGAGAAGGGAAGTTCATCCCAAACAAAATCCTCAAGATACTCAGTAGATACTGAGGAGGGAATATTTGTTCGAAAGGCACAATATGAGGAACCACTTTCTCCTAATAAAAGAAGTTTGATTATTAGGAAAAGTTAGGAGAAATCACAACCAAAAGAGAAGAGAGTTAATCAGAAAACCCAAGAACTAGATAGTAACCCACCATGGGAAGACAAGTTAGATGAAAAATGGGCAGATCTCTATATGCTAGCCACTGTAGCAGTAAATGCAAATCTTTAAATACCTTGTTTCAGCTTTAGCACCCTTATCACCTACAAGCCAGAAACCTTATCCAGTAAATAAATAAATTTACCATAAACCCTAAATATGTTTTAATGATCAATTGTCCCTTTATATTAAATGAGTCACATGCTATGCAATAATATTTAAAGATTATCTCTTAAATTTTGATATACAGTTTTAAATTAGAAAAAAAAATTATTTTATTTTGCATATATGCTAAACAGCATGAATGACCTGTCTGAAGCCTTCAAAATTTAAATCTCTATCTGGTGAAAAAAGAGGTTTCCAGAGATTTCAATAGGTATATCCCTGATATAGAAGAACCTATGGAATTCAACGCTCCACCTCTGGAAAAGTCAAAACCTAAGAAAAGAAAAAGATTTGTATGGGGAAGGCGTGTACGTAAGAGAAAGCCAGCCAAGAGACTTCCTAAAATAGAAAATCCCTTAGATAAAGGAAAGGGGATTGAAGTCAGGGAAGGTTCTAGGAAAATGGAAATGGAATTCGGAGAAATTTCTAGGCAAATGGAAATGGAGTTTGGGGAAGGTTCTAGGCAAAACCCAGCTAGAAATTGGGGAAAGCTCTAGACAAATTGAGGAGTTACCATTTCAGGAAGAATTAGATCGTGCATTGGTAAGCTGTGATATAGTCAGGCCGGTCAATAATAATTTTTACCCTTATCCTGCTGAAAATCAACTCCCAATAAACTTAGAACCAGTAATTCCAGAACCTATAATCCAAACCCAACCTCTAGGAATGGACGAGTGGTGGACTAATGATTGGCAGCTCCAAAACCTGCTCAACAGTCCTTATTCCTTTCTTCCTCAGTTCGACCCGGAACCAATACCAAATCCGCCAATGAGCAATGAAAATCTAGCTGAACTCTGCCACTTTGGCGAAGAGCTGATGGATGCGGGGAATAGGATCCGGGAAGTGGGAGAACAGATCTCCTGGAAATACGATGAGAGGGAACGCCGTTTCTAAAATACCAACTGACGAGGGATGATGTGGTGTGAGAATGTGAAACTGTGGTTGTAAAATAAATAAGTAGAATATAGTCTGTAAAATAACTATAAAATAAAACTTTGTAAGATAAAGGTGTGTAATGACGCATATTATAAAATATAAAAATGGGAATCGATAAATCGATAATTTTGACTATATGTGTGTTGTGAAATTTATATGATTATTTGTGTATGATTGTTATTTATTCGATACTAATAATTTATATATTAATTATCAGATGGAAAACGCTAATAATGAACCAGTAAATGAGGTTAACCATTCTGAACAACACCCGGAGGATCAATTTATGACTAGGCAAGATATAGAAAATATCGTTGCTCAAGGGATAGCCAATGCTATTCCAGCAATACTTGCTGCTGCTCAGAAACCTGTTGAACCTCAACAAATCATTCCTAGTAAACGTATTTCTGAAGATAACTTCAGTAATAGTGTAAATGAAGGCGGTAATCATACTAATCACGATAATGAACCACGGCAGGCTCCACTCCCTAAGAAAATGAAAACTGCAACGCCTGGTTGCACTTTCAAAGAATTTCTTGCTTGTAAACCCGCAGAATTTGCAGGTAATGAAGGAGCAACAGCGGCACTGCGTTGGTTAGAGAAAACCGAAGTAGTGATTACAATTAGTAAATGTAACAATGACGATAAGGTCATGTACTCATCAAATCTTTTCAAAGAAGGGGCACTAGAATGGTGGAATACAGTACTGCAAGCCAAAGGAAGAAATAGGGCCTATGCCATGAACTGGGAAGAATTTAAGAGTCTTGTAGAAAGAAAAATTTGTCCCGAATATGAAAAAGATCAAATGGCCAATAAATTCCTAAATCATCGAATGATGGGTGTAGATTGTCACGGCTATACTTCAACATTCTTTGAATAGGCTAGAGTGGTACCAACACTGGCTTCGCCAGAACCGGTACTCATTTCTCACTATATTTGGGGATTGATTAGCGAAATCCGCAATATCGTTAAAGCTGCGAGACCTCGCACTATTGACGATGCGGTGGAACTAGCTAACACCCTAACTGACGAACTGGTACGCACAAGAGATGAAAATAGGAAAAAGGAACTGGCTCAGAAAATTACCCAAGGATTTCGGGTGGGTAATAATAGCAACTTCAAGAAAAGAGGAATAGGGCAATCTTCAACTCCTCAGTTCTGCAGGAATTGCAGAAAGAAACATTATGGAAAATGTAATGTAACCTGCAACTTTTGCAAAGCTGTAGGACATCGGGAAGAAAACTGCAGAAAGATAACCATAATCTGCTTTAACTGTGGAGAAGCGGGGCATTTTAAAACAGAATGTCCTAAATTGGCCAAACCAGCAGATAACAAAGCTAAAACGGCCGACGGAGCTACCAAGAAGAATGTTCGTGCATTCCAATTAACTACTCAAGAGGCAGAACTCATTCCAGATGTGATAGCTGGTACGTTCTTAGTTCACAACGTATACGCAAAAGTATTATTTGACTCTGGTGCAAACCAAAGTTTTATAAATACTTCATTCTGCCAAGCTCTTAACTTACCTTTAATCAACCTTAGGCAGCTTTTTACAGTCGAAACCGCAGAGGGGAATTCAGTTAACATAAATAAGGTTTTGCAAAAAGAAAACATAGAACTTTCATGTCATAAATTTCATGCAAACCTATTACCAATGAATTTAGCTGAATTCGATGTTGTGTTAGGAATGGATTGGTTAGTAGCCAACCATGCTCGAATCCTTTGTGATAAAAACTCTATAGAAATTCAGGCACCTACCGGAGAAGTAATCGTGATTACAGGAGATAAACCACGTAAACCCATGAAGTTCATATCAGTAATGAAAGTTGCTAGTTATGAACGAAAGAAAGGAATAGTATATATGATTTCGGTAATCATTAGTACTAAGGGTAAAGAACTTAAGGAGATTCCTGTAGTCTCAGAATACCCAGATGTATTCCCAGAAGAATTACCAGGATTACCCCCAGATAGAAAAGTAGAATTTAGGATTCATCTAATTCCAGGAACTACACCGATAGCCAAGGCACCTTATCGGTTAGCACCCACAAAAATGTTAGAACTGAAAAAGCAATTAGATGAATTACTAAGTAAAGGTTTCATACAACCTAGCTCATCCCCTTGAGGAGCGCCAGTGTTATTTGTAAAGAAGAAGGATGGTTCGATGAGAATGTGTATTGATTATAGAGAATTGAATAAGGTTACAATTAAGAATCGATACCCATTACCTAGGATTGATGATCTTTTCGATCAACTTCAAGGAGCTAGATACTTTTCTAAGATCGACTTACGTTCCGGATATCATCAATTGAAGGTACAAGAAGAAGACATACCTAAGACTGCTTTCAGAACTAGGTATGGTCATCATGAGTTTACAGTCATGCCCTTTGGGTTAACGAATGCACCTGCCGCATTCATGGACATGATGAATCGGATCTGTAAACCGTATTTGGATAAATTTGTGATTGTCTTCATAGACGATATACTATTTATTCCAAAAGTCAGGAAAAACATTGTCAGCACCTGCATGCACTCTTAACTTTGTTAAGAAAAGAGAAACTTTATGCCAAATTCTCAAAATGTGAATTTTTGCTAAAGGAAGTGCAATTCCTAGGACACATGGTAACTCATGAAGGTATTCATGTAGATCCTGCTAAGATAGAGGCAATTACTAAATGGAAGGTTCCCCAATCAGCAATGGAAATTAGAAGTTTTATAGGTTTAGCCGGATATTATAGACGGTTTATTAAGGATTTTTCAAAAATAGCTGTACCATTAACTAAGCTAACCTGTAAAGCAATTAAGTTTGAATGGGGACCTAAGCAAGAAGAAGCTTTTAAGATTCTAAAGCATAAGTTAACAAATGCCCCAATCTTAGCATTACCAGAAGGGACTGAAGATTTTGAAGTATATTGTGATGCTTCAAAACTAGGATTTGGATGTGTACTAATGCAACGCAAGAAGGTAATTGCGTATGCATCAAGACAATTGAAAAAGCATGAGGAGAACTATACGACTCATGATTTAGAACTAGGAGCCATAATTTTTGCCCTTAAAATTTGGAGACATTATCTGTACGGGAGTAAATTTACTGTCTATACGGATCATAAAAGTTTAAGATATATATTTGGGCAAAAAGAATTAAACATGAGGCAAAGGAGATGGATGGAAATCCTAAGTGACTACGACTGTGATATTCAGTATCACGAAGGAAAGGCAAATGTAGTTACAGATGCCTTAAGTCGTAAATACCATGAGAAACAACGACGAGTTCGTGCTCTCAGATTAAATCTACAGTTAGATTTAATGGAACAACTGAAACATTTTCAAGAAACAGCAATCAAGGATACTGCTGAAGGAATGAAAGGGCGAATAAAAGAATTAGAACAAGGAGCTGATAGAATTTGGAGATTCCACAAAAGAAGAATTTGGGTACCTAAGCAGGGAGAATTAAGAAATAAGATTTTAGAAGAAGCTCATAAATATAGGTATACCATACACCCTGGAAACAATAAAATGTACCAAGACTTAAGAAATAACTTTTGGTGGATAGGAATGAAAAAGGACATAGCTCGATATATTTCTAAGTGTCTAACTTGTTCACAAGTTAAGTCAGAACACCAGAAACCCTCCGGTCTACTACAACAACTAGAAATGCCTGTATGGAAATGGGAACTCATAACAATGGATTTTGTTTCTAATTTACCCAAAACCAGAAAAGGTAATGATGCGATTTGGGTAATTGTGGATCGATTAACCAAATCAGCTCACTTTCTACCTATGAAAGAAACCTTTAGTATGGAAAGGTTAGCCAAATTGTACGTAGACGAAGTAGTATCTTTACATGGAGTTCCACTCTCCATTGTTTCAGATAGGGATAGTCGTTTCACTTCTCATTTTTGGACAAGTTTCCAAAAAGCAAAGGGAACTCGACTAAATTTAAGTACGACATATCATCCTCAGACAGATGGACAAAGTGAAAGGACAATCCAAACTCTGGAAGACATGCTCAGAGCATGTGTAATAGATTTTGGTGGAAACTGGGATGATCACTTACCATTAATTGAATTCTCCTATAACAATAGTTATCATGCAAGCATTGAAACTGCCCCATTTGAAGCACTCTATGGAAGAAAGTGTAGAACTCCAGTTTGTTGGGCAGAAATAGCAGAAAGTCAATTATCAGGTCCGGAGATAGTGCAAGAGACGACTGATAAGATCACACAAATCAAGGAAAGACTAAAGACGGCTCGAGATCGTCAAAAGAGCTATGCTGATAATCGACGCAAGCCACTTGAGTTTCAAGTTGGAGACAAAGTACTATTGAAAGTTTCTCCTTGGAAAGGAGTAGTTCGATTCGGTAAGAAAGGCAAATTAAGTTCAAGATACGTAGGACCATTTTCAGTGATCCAACGTATAGGACCAGTTGCTTATCGTTTACAACTACCCGAGGAGTTAGCTGGAGTACATGATGTATTTCATGTATCTAACCTCAAGAAATGCTTATCAGACGAATCTTTGATAGTACCTCTCCAAGATATAAAAGTGAATGAGAAATTAAAATTTGTTGAAAAACCTCTTCAAATCAAGGATCAAAAGATTAAGTTTCTCAAGCACAAGCGACTAGTTTTAGTCAAAGTTAAGTGGGATTCAAAGAGAGGACTTGAATACACTTAGGAGCTGGAATCGGAAATAAAGCGGAAATACCCCTACTTGTTCCGGTAAATCTCGGGGACGAGATTTTTTTAAGGTGGGGAGAATGTAACAACTCTCATCAAAAGTCCTATTTATTATTTTAATTGTCCAATAGGAAACCCTAATTGAGAAACCCAAGTGATTCTGCATAAACCCTAAAATTTTCAGAACAATCGGAATCAGGATCAGGGCCCCTAAAACTTAGGGGGGGTAAAACCCTAGTTGGTAATATCTAAACAGTTTTACATGTATAACGAATTTGCATGCGAGACCAACTCAGCTAAGCTACCTGGACACGAACCTACCCTACCCTAAAAATGCATGCCCCGCGCCACGCGACAGGTGCAGGTGTCCCTGTCGTGACACGCGGGAGGGACCATTTTTCATGTATAAATAGTGGAGTCTGGTACATGCAATTGTGCGTTAGTTCGACGTTCAAATTCAATATATACGCTGAGTAATAGTATAATCACTACAAAACACACACAAATCATGAAGTGCTGCCGCAATACAGGGTAATAACTCGATCGCTACTACGATTCAATGTCCGATCGATTAAACTATCCAATGGATGTTTAAGTGCTGCCCACATTAGGGTTTATGCTTTGTCATTCGTTGTTAAATTGATGGATGTTTAAGTATCGCACTTTGTCATTCGTTGTGAAGGTTTAATCTCGTGAGTTATCGTAAATGTTGTATTAGTTACTAACCCAGTTTGTGTGCATTATTATTTAAACTAGGTTAAAAGGCTAATCAGTAGGCTAAGCTCTGCTCAAATAAATCTGCAATGTGAGTCATTCTCTTTTTATCAAATTACTTTCAAAAGCATGTTTATTTTCAAATGTTATAATTACAGGGATTAAGTCTTTGTAATCACCAAAATACAGCCGGTATGTGAGGTTTTGTATACACTACTTGATAATCTTCACCATTGGACAACGGGTAGCCAATGGGTGATATGACCATAGTCACAGAAACGAATCGAGTGACAAATACTGTGGGTAGTTGGTTGATATCTGGAAACATTGTAATCGCTCTTAATACTGTAAATTATAACAAAAGTGTCATTTTAGTAAATAGAATGATTCACCAGTATTTTCCGCTGACAAAACCTTTTTCAAACATGTTTCAGGTGATCTGTTGTGATCCAGGAAAAGTGCCGTGAAGCACTACAAGCTTAAGGAAGTGGCTCAATATAAAATAAAGAAATATGTTTAGTAAAATAAAGATTTCTCAGTGAAATCATATGATTGTAAATTACCAGGGTTTTATCCTGAGTTGTGAAATAAAATAATCGGGAAATTTCAGCTTTGAAAAGATCCTGAAGAAAACTTCCGCTGTTAACTCAATTAAATAAATACCAAGGGATTTTCTGTCCCGCGGCTCCTGAAACGGGTCAAACCGGGTCGGGGGTCGTGACATTTGGACAACAAGGGGTCTGACCAAACAGTTCAAGATGCACTTACGGCTCTTGGATGTAGGGAACATATGGGTAGGTGGGGGCCTGATAATGGTTCGGGTGATAGGTCGGGTGTGATGACTTCAATTCCATGGGAATTTTTCAATAACTGGGCTGGAAAGGAAACCACCGAAGGAGAGTAAAACGTTTCATCTCATCTAATCTTCGTTCAGAACTTCAGGTAAATAAGCTGCATGCTTAATAAAAGGATTTGATATTTCAATTTTGGGATGTGCAATTATTCGTTTGTTAACCGTGTCTTAGTTATTCTTTCAATTTGTTGCGTTTTCCCTTTTGTCTGAGTTTAGTTTTCGGTTTTCGACGAGCAAGCACCACCCCGTTAGGAATCCTAAAGTTTCCTTGATACTGATACTCGATCAGTGGGAGAAAAAGGTAAATCCGTGTCAGATCTCTCATTCCGATAATCAAAAGCCTCCCAGAGTTCAATCGCTACACCCACGCCCTCAAGGTCTGTGTACTGTTACTTCCTCAAGTTCATATTCTGGTGATGTACATTTTTTTTTCGAATATTGAAATTTATAGATTATTGCCTCATTGAAGCTTTGTGATTGTGATGGTTGAATATGTATGGGGCATATATAATAGTAAGTTATTTAAAAAAAATATTTATGGCGTGCGACCTATTGGTAGCAACAATGAAAGTTGTATAATGTATTTTGATCTATTACCTTACAGCTTAAACTCTTACCTTTCTTAATAGGAGGCATTGAGAGTTTGTCTTTCGGTTTGAAAATAGGGCAAAGTTTATCTAATACCAAATGTGACTTTTGTTTCATGTTTATTTTGTCTAAAAGGACTCTAACCGTGTGACAGATAACATTTTGTCCATCGGCCTCAAATCAATAGATAAGTGTTTAATTCTACTTTTAGAGTGTAATTTATGCTTCTGTAGCTTTATTTGATAGTGTGTTCCCAGCTGTGCCATTTCTTTCTTAAGATATGTGTAAATTACTTGAGAAATATGTCCGACGGAGTGGCGAGGAGGTGTTTGTTTGCATGACCTTAAAGATTGATGTCAATCGAGTGACAAAACAGAATTGAAAGTGATAAATGCTTAGAGGCATACGGTCTTGCCAGTATTGTTCTCACAATCTCATCTGATTCCCTTCCCGGCTCCCCGTTCATACAGAATCTATGCTCGACTCAGTGTTACAATGGTTGTCCCAACATTTTTTATCTCTACTTCAGTCTCACTGCTGGTGAAGGTAATGACAAATTTTGACTTTATTAACATATGTTTGACTCTACTTAACCTTCATATCTGTTATATGAAAAACTATATATGTTCTGATCCTATGTAAAACACAAGGAGATAGTAAAAGAGAGGGATGAGAGAAATCAGGAGCTTGCTCTACATAGCACTTGAACCCACAATCTCTGCAAAACTTATGGTTAATGGTTCCCCGATCGAGGCTCCATCTCCCACTGGCTCCTATTAGTTACTAAATCTTCTAGAAGGGGAGGTTGGCAGCAGTTAGGCACTCTCTCATCTAGCTCTTTTTTCTCCGGACAAGTTATGTAGTTACGTGGTTTCATCTCCCCATTCTCCTCATTATTCCATCCGGCCTTCAATGAATTTTGCAATCGGTGAATCGATATCTGTAACAACCCTCGGTAAAACCAACACTCTCATAATATTTCCGACACCCTATTATATCTTAAAATATCCTTATATGTTTGTAAATACACCCCGTATGTGAAAACCAAGCCCGGAATACGTTATAGTATTTAATTAAAATATAAAAGTTTAAATTTAGGGCTGAGGCGGGCCGCGTGAACCCACCCCAAACCCTTACGCCGGCGGTATGAAGGCTAGAATCAGAAATCGTTGATTTATTTAGTTCAAGCGGGCCGCGTAAGACCCCGTTTAAGTTAACGCGGGCCGCGAGAGATCGAATTAGTGGCGCAGCCCGGTGCTGACACGTGTCGACATCGTGGCGGGTCTAGATCATGAGCCGGACAAGCTACAGGGTTGACCAGGGTTGACGCGGGCCGCGTAACCCTTGTCTGTTCTTTATGCGGGCCGCGTGGAGACCGAATTCTGCAACTATAAATAGAACGCATCAGTTTTCGTTTTCCGTCGCTCATTCTCAATTCTCAAATCACAATTTCTGTAGAAGAGTTATTATACGCGGGTATTATATCCCCTAATTAGCGAGGTTCTGCTCCGTTGTAAGTATTATAACCCCAGTTTCATAATAGTTACGCTGCCCGATTGATTTAGGGTTCCGTAACAACTATCGTGGTTCTGCCCGACGTAGTTGTTGGAATGCCGTCTCGGGGAGGGTATCATTAATAATTTCAAAGGGTTATGGTACTAACCAATGTACATTTGTATAAATTATAGATTATATCCAGGAAACCCTTACAAGAAGTCTAAGATAGCAATGTGAGTTTATCCTCTTTTTGTTAAACTTTTTGGTAATGTTTTACCAAACCTTAAATGTTTTACTATGAAATTTAGCAGTGATTGAGTCTTTGTAGTTCTTCAATTACTGCCAGTATGTTGGGGTTTTGTATACAAAATGTACTACACTGTGAGTAGTAAGTCGGGGATGACAATACGTTACCATTGGACAATGAGTTAGCCAATGTGTAATATGACCCACAAGTCAGTGGATTGACAGTACTAAATGGAGTAATTGTGTAGACATAAATAATGTGATCGCTCTCAATACTGTTCACTGTGACTTTTTATTTAAACTTTTTAAATTGGGATTCACTCACCAGTATTTTCCGCTGACAAATATTTTTAAAACATGTTTCAGGTAACAAAATGTGACAGCCAATTAGTGAAAAGCCAGCTGGAGAGCACTGAAGGCTTGGGAAAAATGTGGCTATAAAAGTTACCTAATAAACGATGTTTTAAATTCAATAAAATAGGGTTTATCCCTATAATGTATTGTAATAAGAAACTTGGGTTTTGCCCATGTGTTTATTAATATTAATTATGGTGGTTTTACTCTGATTAACATTTCCTAACTACGGTCCTGATGAAAAATTTCCGCTGCAAGATTAAATAACCTGATACCACCGAAACTCTGAGCTCGCGTCAGCCCATTCCCGGGAATCAGGGATC
This sequence comes from Helianthus tuberosus, assembly GCA_030545235.1. Lineage (NCBI taxonomy): Eukaryota > Viridiplantae > Streptophyta > Magnoliopsida > Asterales > Asteraceae > Helianthus > Helianthus tuberosus. Next base: position 120,156,185 of record CM060356.1, on the reverse strand, counting down.
GGGGGTTGCGACAGAAGGTGGTATCAGAGCCTAGCCACTGGTCTGAGCCAAAGAAGTGTTTTGCTGACACTTACATTCTAAATTTTGTGTTAGGAAATAATGGAAATATATGCATAACTGTAATTATTTGTTATGTGTTATTTGACTATTTGTTAGTTTACAGTATGAGTGATCAAGGACCCTCAGACATGAGTCGTCAGTTGTCTGATTCCCCTAGGAGTGAAGGTACCTCATCACAGCCTGCCCTTTCTGGGTATTCTGCTGATCAGGAAGAAGGAGTATTTGCTTTTAGAGCCCAGTCAGAAGAGCCATTCCCTCATAAGAAACGAGGATGGTTCAGTAAGGAAGCTTTTGCTCGTAGGAAGAGAATGCGAAAGTTGCAACAGCAAAGAGTTTTAGCAGCCACTAAGCGAAAGACAGATGCCCATACACAGGATATGCTTAATAGAAGCCTAGCTAATTTCCATATCCTAGCTACAACTGCTGCTGACCCAAGTCTGGAACAATTAGTAGCCCCACAACCACAAAACCCAGATCAACCCATGGAGATAGAAAATTCGGAAAACCAAGTGGAGATGCATGACTTTAACCCAGAAGAAATCCCTAGGGTACCTGCACCAAACCCTCTAGACCCAAATTACGACCCCTGGTGGGACGAAAATAGGGACTTTGTGCAACGTTACCCTATCCATGAAGACACACCCATACAGAACATAGGAGCCTACCAAGGTATGGACCCTTTAGATCCCTAATACCATGATGAATATATTAGGGAGATCTTAGAAGATCCTTACCGATTTCAGGCACTTTTACCCCCATATCAGGAACCCGCACCCCAGATTCCAAACCCAGTCCGAGAACCTGCACCCCCAATGAGTGCAGAAAACGTCCAAGAACTTAGGACTTTTGGGGAGGAAATTTTAGAAAGCAGTGAGAGAATGCGTCAGGTGGGAGAGCGTCTCGTATGGAAATATGATGAGCGCAATATGGATTTTTGGATAAATCCATATCCGTGAATGAGATGGTGAAACGATGGTAGTAATAATAATATAATAAAATAAAATAAAATATGTGTGTACGGATGCATATTACTATTAGTGTGATTCTATTTCTGTTGGTATTGTAATTTTTAATTCAGTACTAGTATGTAATAGATGCATAATAGTATATGAATAGAGTAAAAGTAGCAATGATCTACGTTTTTGGCTAGATTGCGTGTCATGTGAATAACTACATTAAATATTATTTTGTGACATTAATATGGGATAAGTGTTTAAAATTCAGATGGCCGACGAAGGAATTCAAGGAAATCTGAATAACGATAACCAGAGTAACATTAACGTGGTTAATGAAAATCCGAGCATCAATAACAATGGAAACCAAGTGGATAATAGTGCTATCCAACACATAGTAGCACAGGGAATTATAGATGCAATGCCATTTATTCTTCAAACTGTTAAAGATGCTGATAATAAAAGTAAGCATAGCAGTAAGCGACCAGTTGAACCAGAAAACAGTGTAAACAATGGACATGTACTTCAATTGCCTATTCCCAAAAGAAGAAGAACCGTGTCTTACGGTTGTTCATATAAAGAATTCTGGTCTTGTAAACCAATGGAATTCTCGGGCAATGAAGGGGCCATTGCAACCTTACGCTGGATAGAGAAGACTGAGGCAGTCTTAAGGATAAGCAAGTGTGCTGAAGAAGATAAGATACTGTTTGCTTCTAATCTGTTTAAGAATGCAGCACTAGAATGGTGGAACACTATCCTCCAATTAAGAGGAAGTGATAAAACCTACAATATGGAATGGGAAGAATTTAAGAACAAGGTAGAAAGGAAATTTTGCCCACCCAATGAAAAGGAACAGATAGCAAACAAATTCCTAAACCTTAGGATGACTGGTGTGGATAGTAAGGGATACACTAAAATATTCTTCGAATATGCTAGAATAGTGCCAACTCTTGCTTCACCAGAACCAGTGTTAATTTCCCGTTATATTTGGGGATTAATTGGAGAGATTAGACACATAGTCAAGGCAGCTAGACCTCAAACTATAGAAGAAGCTGTAGAATTAACAAATACCTTGACTGATGAATTAGTCCGTACTAGAGAAGAAGATCAGAGGAGAAACTTAACCCAAAGGCTTACGCAAGAATTTCGTTCTGGAAATTACAATCGTAGGAATATGGGTTCTACCTCTGCACCATACTGCAAGGTCTGCAAGAAAAAGCATTCGGGAAAATGCTCCACTCTCTGCAATTATTGCAAGATGCCAGGACACAAGGAAGAAAATTGCAGGAGGAAATCCAGTAATGGGTTATGCTACAACTGTGGAGAAAAAGGTCATATCAGGCCAAACTACCCAAAATTAGCTCCAGCCACAGACAACAAGAATACTAAAAATGCTAGAGCATTTGTTCTGACTGCAGATGAAGCCAAGATGATCCCAGATGTTATAGCTGGTACGTTTTTAGTTTATGATGTCTTTGCTAAAGTATTATTTGACTCTGGTGCAAACCAAAGTTTTATTAATACATCATTTTGCAAAATTCTAAATCAGTCATTAACTAAACTACCACTAGAATGTCTAGTAGAGACAGCCAATGGAGAAACTGTTAGGATTTCTGAAATCTTGCAGGGAGCAAGCATAGAAATTTATAGCAAACCTATATCCTTTGAATCTGGTAGGATTCGATGTTATTTTAGGAATGGATTGGTTAATAGCCAATAAAGCCAGTATTTTATGTGATCAAAAGTTAATTCAAGTAAATTCACCAAAAGGTAAAACGATCACAATTAAAGGAGATAAACATTCTAGGTCTACTAAATTTATCTCTGTGATGAAAACTGCAAGTTGTATAAGAAAAGGTTCTATAGTGTATTTGATTTCCATAATCACTAACACTAAAGGAAAGAATTTAAAAGATATTCCAGTAGTATCTCAGTTTTCAGACGTCTTTCCAGAAGAATTACCAGGACTACCTCCGGATAGAGAAGTTGAATTCAGAATTCACCTGATACCAGGAATGGCACCGATTGCCAAAGCACCTTACCGTTTGGCACCTACAGAAATGCAAGAATTAAAGAAACAATTAGATGAATTGTTGGAAAAAGGATTCATACAACCGAGTTCGTCGCCATGGGGAGCGCCGATATTGTTTGTTAAAAAGAAGGACGGATCAATGCGTATGTACATTGATTACCGTGAATTAAACCAAGTCACGATTAAGAATCGGTATCCATTACCAAGAATCGATGATCTGTTTGATCAACTGCAAGGAGCTCGATTTTCTCTAAAATCGATTTAAGGTCAGGATATCATCAATTAAAGGTACAGGAAGAGGACATTCCTAAGACCGCTTTCAGAACAAGGTATGGCCATTATGAATTTACTTTCATGCCATTTGGTTTAACCAATGCCCCAGATGCATTTATGGACATGATGAACCGAATATGTAAGCCATATTTGGATAAATTCATAATTGTTTTCATAGATGATATTCTAATTTACTCTAAGAGTAAAGAGGATCATGCAAAGCATTTGCACGCACTTTTAAGTTTGTTAAGAAAGGAAAAGCTTTATGCTAAGTTTTCAAAGTGTGAATTTTGGTTAGAACAGGTACAATTCCTTGGACACCTAGTCAATCGTGAAGGAATTCATGTAGATCCAACCAAGATTGAGGCAATTACTAAATGGAAAACCCCTGAGTCACCAACCGAGGTTAGAAGTTTCTTAGGATTGGCCGGTTATTATAGAAGATTTATTCGAGATTTCTCTAGAATAGCCATTCCCTTAACTAAGCTAACCTGTAAATCTGTTAAGTTTGAATGAGGATTAAAACAAGAAGAAGCTTTTAGAATTCTTAAGCAAAGATTGACCCATACACCCATATTAGCATTACCAGAAGGAACTGAAGACTTTGTAGTCTATTGTGATGCTTCTAGATTAGGTTATGGATGTGTATTGATGCAATGACAAAAGGTTATAGCTTACGCATCTAGACAACTTAAGAATCATGAAGAGAATTATTCAACCCATGATTTAGAATTAGGAGCTATAATTTTTGCTCTTAAGATTTGGAGACATTACCTTTATGTTAGTAAGTTTACTGTATTCACCGATCATAAGAGTTTAAGGTATGTTTTCAAGCAAAAAGAGTTGAATATGAGGCAAAGACACTGGATGGAATTGCTTAGTGATTATGATTGTGATATCCAGTATCATGAAGGAAAAGCAAATATAGTGGCAGATGCTTTAAGCCGAAAATATCATGAAAAGCCAAAAAGGGTACGTTCTCTTAAAATAAATCTGCAAGTAGATTTAAATGATCAAATAAGAGAAACACAAGAATCAGTAATCAAGGAAGATACTGAAAAGCTAAAAGGTATGCTAAAAGAATTGGAACAAGGAATAGATGGAATTTGGAGATTCCATGAAAAGAGAATGTGGATACCTAAATTAGGAAATCTACGTCATCGTATATTAGAAGAGGCCCATAAGTCTAAATATACGATGCATCCAGGGAGTGATAAAATGTACCAGGATTTAAGGAAAAATTTCTGGTGGATAGGAATGAAAAAGTACATAGCAGCCTATGTTTCTAAATGTTTAACTTGTTCACAAGTTAAAGCTGAACACCAAAAACCCTCAGGTTTGTTACAGCAATTAGAAATGCCGGTGTGGAAATGGGAATTGATAACAATGGATTTAATTACTAAATTACCCAAAACAAGGAAAGGTAATGATACAATCTGGGTGATTGTAGATAGGTTAACCAAGTCAGCTCATTTCCTACCAATGAAGGAAACAATTAGTATGGAACAATTATCTAAATTGTAGGTAAATGAAATTGTTTCTTTACATGGTATTCCTTTATCAATTATTTCTGATAGGGATAGCCGCTTTACATCTCATTTTTGGTCAAGTTTCCAAAAGGCAATGGGAACCAAGTTAAAGCTAAGTACGGCTTATCATCCACAAACGGACAGACAAAGTGAAAGAACAATTCAGACAATGGAGGACATGCTTAGAGCTTGTGTAATTGATTTTGGAGGTAATTGGGACGATCACTTACCTTTAATAGAATTTTCTTATAATAATAGTTATCACACAAGTATCAATGCTGCACCATTCGAAGCACTTTATGGACGAAAGTGCCGAACCCCAGTCTGTTGGGCAGAAATTGGGGAAAAGCAACTATCTGGACCTGAGATAGTACAAGAAACAACCGACAAGATTATTCAAGTCAAGGAATGACTAAAAGCAGCACGTGATAGACAGAAAAGTTATGCTGATAACAGGCGAAAACCATTGGAGTTTCAAGTAGGAGATAAAGTATTGTTGAAAGTCTCTCCTTGGAAAGGAGTGGTAAGATTCATCAAACGGGGAAAGCTAAGTCCCAGGTATGTTGGACCTTTTTAGATTATTAGAAGAATATGACCTATAGCCTATCAGCTACAACTGCCAGAGGAGATGGCAGGAATACATGATGTGTTTCATGTATCAAATCTCAAAAAGTGTTTAGCTGATGAATCCCTGATAGTACCTCTTAAGGATATAGAGGTAAATGAACAACTCAAGTTTGTAGAAAGGCCTCTACAGATTGAAGACAGGAAAATCAAGAATCTCAAGCATAAGAGACTAGTTCTAGTTAAAGTAAAGTGGGACTCCAAAAGAGGACCTGAGTATACATGGGAGCTTGAATCTGAAATGCAAAGGAAATATCTGCACTTGTTCTAGTAGATCTCGAGGACGAGTTCTAAAACAAGGTGGGGAGAATGTAACAACCCTCGGTAAAACCAACACTCTCATAATATTTCCGACACCCTATTATATCTTAAAATATCCTTATATGTCTGTAAATACACCCCGTGTGTGAAAACCAAGCCCGGAATACGTTATAGTATTTAATTAAAATATAAAGGTAAATCCGTGTCAGCTCGCTCATTCCGATAATCAAAAGCCTCCCGGAGTTCAATCGCTACACCCACGCCCTCAAGGTCTGTGTACTGTTACTTCCTCAAGTTCATATTTTGGTGATGTACATTTTTTTTTCAAATATTGAAATTTATAGATTATTGCCTCATTGAAGCTTTGTGATTGTGATGGTTGAATATGTATGGGGCATATATAATAGTAAGTTATTTAAAAAAATATGTATGGCGTGCGACCTATTGGTAGCAACAATGAAAGTTGTATAATGTATTTTGATCTATTACCTTACAGCTTAAACTCTTACCTTTCTTAATAGGAGGCATTGAGAGTTTGTCTTTCGGTTTGAAAATAGGGCAAAGTTTATCTAATACCAAATGTGACTTTTGTTTCATGTTTATTTTGTCTAAAAGGACTCTAACAGTGTGACAGATAACATTTTGTCCATCGGCCTCAAATCAATAGATAAGTGTTTGATTCTACTTTTAGAGTGTAATTTATGCTTCTGTAGCTTTATTTGATAGTGTGTTCCCAGCTGTGCCATTTCTTTCTTAAGATATGTGTAAATTACTTGAGAAATATATCCGACGGAGTGGCGAGGAGGTGTTTGTTTGCATGACCTTAAAGATTGATGTCAATCGAGTGACAAAACAGAATTGAAAGTGATAAATGCTTAGAGGCGTGCGGTCTTGCCAGTATTGTTCTCGCAATCTCATCTGATTCCCTTCCCGTCTCCCCGTTCATACAGAATCTATGCTCGACTCAGTGTTACAATGGTTGTCCCAACATTTTTTATCTCTACTTCAGTCTCACTGCTGGTGAAGGTAATGACAAATTTTGACTTTATTAACATATGTTTGACTCTACTTAACCTTCATATCTGTTATATGAAAAACCATATATGTTCCGATCCTATGTAAAACACAAGGAGATAGTAAAAGAGAGGGATGAGAGAAATCAGGAGCTTGCTCTACATAGCACTTGAACCCACAATCTCAGCAAAACTTATGGTTAATGGTTCCCCGGTCGAGGCTCCATCTCCCACTGGCTCCTATTAGTTACTAAATCTTCTAGAAGGGGAGGTTGGCAGCAGTTAGGCACTCTCTCATCTAGCTCTTTTTTCTCCGGACAAGTTATGTAGTTACGTGGTTTCATCTCCCCACTCTCCTCATTATTCCACCCGGCCTTCAATGAATTTTGCAATCGGTGAATCGATATCTGTAACAACCCTCGGTAAAACCAACACTCTCATAATATTTCCGACACCCTATTATATTTTAAAATATCCTTATATGTCTGTAAATACACCCCGTATGTGAAAACCAAGCCCGAAATACGTTATAGTATTTAATTAAAATATAAAAGTTTAAATTTAGGGCTGAGGCAGGCCGCGTGAACCCACCCCAAACCCTTACCCGGGCGGTATGAAGGCTAGAATCAGAAATCGTTGATTTCTTTAGTTCAAGCGGGCCGCGTAAGACCCCATTTAAGTTAACGCGAGCCGCGAGAGATCGAATTAGTGGCGCAGCCCGGTGCTGACACGTGTCAACATCGTGGCGGGTCTAGATCATGAGCCGGACAAGCTACAGGGTTGACCAGGGTTGACGCGGGCCGCGTAACCCTTGTCTGTTCTTTACGCGGGCCGCGTGGAGACCGAATTCTGCAACTATAAATAGAACGCATCAGTTTTCGTTTTCCGTCGCTCATTCTCAATTCTCAAATCACAATTTCTGTAGAAGAGTTATTATACGCGGGTATTATATCCCCTAATTAGCGAGGTTCTGCTCCGTTGTAAGTATTATAACCCCAGTTTCATAATAGTTACGCTGCCCGATTGATTTAGGGTTCCGTAACAACTGTCGTGGTTATGCCCGACGTAGTTGTTGGAATGCCGTCTCGGGGAGGGTATCATTAATAATTTCAAAGGGTTATGGTACTAACCAATGTACATTTGTATAAATTATAGATTATATCCAGGAAACCCTTACAAGAAGTCTAAGATAGCAATGTGAGTTTATCCTCTTTTTGTTAAACTTTTTGTTAATGTTTTACCAAACCTTAAATGTTTTACTATGAAATTTAGCAGTGATTGAGTCTTTGTAGTTCTTCAATTACTGCCAGTATGTTGGGGTTTTGTATACAAAATGTACTACACTGTGAGTAGTAAGTCGGGGATGACAATACGTTACCATTGGACAATGAGTTAGCCAATGTGTAATATGACCCACAAGTCAGTGGATTGACAGTACTAAATGGAGTAATTGTGTAGACATAAACAATGTGATCACTCTCAATACTGTTCACTGTGACTTTTTATTTAAACTTTTTAAACTGGGATTCACTCACCAGTATTTCCCGCTGACAAATATTTTTAAAACATGTTTCAGGTAACAAAATGTGACAGCCAATTAGTGAAAAGCCAGCTGGAGAGCACTGAAGGCTTGGGAAAAATGTGGCTATAAAAGTTACCTAATAAACGATGTTTTAAATTCAATAAAATAGGGTTTATCCCTATAATGTATTGTAATAAGAAACTTGGGTTTTGCCCATGTGTTTATTAATATTAATTATGGTGGTTTTACTCTGATAAACATTTCCTAACTACGGTCCTGATGAAAAATTTCCGCTGCAAGATTAAATAACCTGATACCACCGAAACTCTGAGCTCGCGTCAGCCCGTTCCCGGGAATCAGGGATCGGGGGTTGCGATAATATCTGATCGCTGATTGAAGATTGAAGATTTTTTTTAACTCCAGCAAAGAAAAAGTTAAACCAAACTATTCGAAATCCAAGTTTTCATGTCCGATTGAGGTTATGAAGAGGGCGAAACCCCAATTGATTGAAATTTTGGGGCTGCATCTAAAGGAATTTGTTTCTTTTCTTCGTCTTCACCTGTCCACCTTTCTTCGTCGTCATATAATCTGATCCTCCCTCTTCTCTCTCCTTTCTTCAGGTATGTTTTGCTTTTCGTTGTTTCAAAGGCTTTTTTCTCGTAGATTGATATGTTTGGCTTATGTATTCATCGTAGTTATTGGCGAGTTTTTATTGATCCATTTTGTGTTTATGATTTTGCATCTCTGTTTTTTAATTTTTGAGTTAAGTGAATCCCAGGTAAGAAGATAGAGCTTCGAACATCTGAGAAGGTGCAGGACGAAATGCAAGTCCATTTAAATCCGGTCAAGCTGAGGTAGCATCAAATTTATCATATTGCATAAAACTGCAACTTTTGAAATAAAAATAGTTGCAATTTTGATGGGAATTACTTACAGATCATTGGCATGGTTTGTACAGGAGCAGGAGCAGGAACAAATGCACTGACTGCATTTAAATCTGATGAAGCTAGGTACTATCAGATTGCATATTATAAGTTTGGTGTCTGATTCTTTTCTAAGTGTCTTTATTACACTTGAAATCTTAATTTTTTGTTTAATTTCAAAAAGACAGTGCTAGTGTGGAGATCTTATCATATGGGCCCCAACTTTAGTCCCTATAAATCGCATTTTCACCGTAAACTCAGTGAGGAGGTAATTGGCTTATGAAGCATGAAATTAATTGATAAAATCTTGTAAAAAGGATGTCAGTTTCTGCTTCTTCATGTGCTTTTAGAATCTATTTAATCAATATTTATTAAATTTCATCAAAAATATATTTATAGTCGCTCTACCTCAAGTTAAAACTTTTGCCACAATGATTTGAATTTCATGTTAAAGTATTTAAAAACTATATGCATGTAACACCCTGAGTATTCAGGTCAGACAATTTAGGTGTAATACCCCAAACTTTCAAAGATAAGCGACCCCTGATTCGACTATTCAGTGTTCGAATTGGAATCCGGGATCAAAGATGGAAAATTTGGATTTTGAGGGTCATAACGGACCGTCACTATTGATATAACGACTTTTATGAGATTTTGAGCGGCCGCGTACCATGTGGAAAAGGCTTGGTAACGGACTGTTACCAAAACCATAATGGTCCGTTACGGAATGGCTAAGGGCATAGCCAAGAGGTGACATGTGTCTGGATGACTAATCATCGGTAACGTACCATCACTGTCACTGTCCATTTCGTGTCCACAGGTAACTAACTCAACTCAACTCGTGATGATGTGGCTTTTGTGTTTATTAATCTATTTTATCAATGCTTTTGCTGAAAGTATATCAATAGTTTGCTATTTTAAAATAGTGCATATATTAGTCCACAAGACTCCACCCTTTTGTATGATGTCGTGGAAGTCCGGTATGCCACGCCATACTCAAGAAGATGCGGAAACTCAATATCATTGTTAGAATCACATGGTGATGTGTGATTCTTAGTCGTAGTCAACTAGGCTACAATGACATTGATTAGAATATTTAGCTATATTGAATAAGTCTAATGAACCTAGAACAATGTACTTAATATATTACTTGAATTTTTTGTTGTTATTTTAGATGAAAAGCCCTCGCAAGGGGTTGATGTTATAGGTTCAACATTTGTATTTTTTAAAGTTTCATATAATTTTTAAGCTAGAGATCGAGGCAAGAAGTTCATAGCAAGCTTGAGAAAGTGGATAGTTAACCATCAACCCGAAACAAGTATTCATGTAAAGACTTTTGTATAAACTTAGAAGAAATTTTTACAATTTAAGCTTCCGAGTAAAATAACTTCAGTAACATACATGTAGAAAGCAATTGTGTTGTCATTATAACTAACTACACAGTGAGGAATCAATGCATCTCTTATTTAATTATATGTATTTATAGTTTAGTTCTATTACCTAAATAAGTCACTGGTGTATTTCATTTGATGTTAGTTTCTCAAAAAATAATGTTTTTGTTTGGAATGCAAAGAAAAAAATAGTTATATCATTATAACAAACATGTTTACATAAAAATTTAGGTCACGAGACAGCGTTACATAACCACAGGGTTAAAATTTCCAAGCCACCTCCTGGACCAAGAATGCCAGACGATACATGTGGATTCACAATCGGACATGGACGGCTCATGACTATTGACGCTTAGAACCTGCCTTTATGCAAGTTTTTTTATGCACCAAGTATGCTATCAAACTCTATGGTCTTAAAAATATGTAGTTTATCTGCAAAAGTTTTAATAGCGAATCGTGTGTATAGCTAGGTTTTTGTTTACAATATGTCTTTAATGGAAAGATTTAATAAGTTTTGACTGTTTTGCTTAATTTGTAGGCATATGAGAGTTGTTTTATATGGTAAATGTGCATGTCACCAAGAGAATTTTTTTTGGCACTACATGTATAATTTTGTGTCGTAATGACGTTAAAGTACCCGGCCAACGAGCGGGTACTAAACTAGTTATCAATTGTTAAATTTATTTAAGTTTTAATGGCTAATTAATTGAACCTAAATAAATATTAATATAGATAGTATGTTGTATACATATAATCAATTGTTATATTGTATGTTACACAAAAACATAAAGTTTGAAAACCTATTATTTCTTTATCTTTTTTGCAAAATATAAATTGTCTTTGAACCAAATTTATGTAAAACTTTATTTTTTTTATCATTGTGTTGATCAAATTAATCATTTTCTTGATAAAATGATATATTGTGGTGATGTATGCTCTAAATAAAGCAACCATAATAGAATATTTCGCATAAACTAAAAATTTTCTGCATCTTATAATATGGTGAGACTAAAGACTTTCATAATCAACATCCAGCCGCAACGCGCGGGATAATGTCAACTCGTTACATACATTTCATAATTGTTTCAAACATCACAAAACAAAGTCTTAACTAGAGGTGTTCATCGAATCGAATATCGAATTTTCGAATTATTCGAATCGAATTATTCGAATAATTTTTATTTTTCCTTGAATTCGTATTCGATTCGAATTCGATTAAAACTTATCGAATTCGATTCGAATTCGTATTCGAATAAAAAACCCAATTCGTATTCGATTAAAAATTCGAATTCGAATTGAATTCGAATAAATTCAATTTAATTCAGATTCTTTAAAAACATATAAAACCTATCAAAATGAAACATAAATTTTAAAGCAGCCATAAAGCACGATATCACATTAAAAAGTTCTAAATAAAATACCATAAGTCTAAAATTCAAAACGAGAAGTCGGGAATAACCACACCACATTAAAAGTTAATATTTATAGGGTTATAAATCTATCGATAGATTTGTTACTTAGGTTTTAGTTATGGGTCATGTAGTGGGTTTGGTAATAGGTAATTTTAATACTTTGAAACAAATTTGAAAATAATTTATATTATAGCTTAATAAAAGTTATATATGCATTATATATAAAAATAATAAATAAAAATGTATAATTTTTATTCGAATTTCGAATCGAATCGAATTTGAAATTATAAATTCGTATTCGATTCGTATTCGATTTATATGACTCAAATTGAATCGAATTCGAATTCTTTTAATCGAAACGAATTCTTGATAATCGAATCGAATTTAAACGAATTTCGAATTTTTCGAATTCGAAACGAATTCTGAACACCCCTAGTCTTAACAAAACATAACAATTGTGTTAATAAAGCACAATTGTTTGCCAATGGAGACTAAAACCAATGGGGAGTATCTTAGAATATCTTTTAAAGCTTATGGAGATGGCTTGCTATAGGTAATACAGGATGCGTCATTATTATACACAACATGTGTTATTTAAAACTATATAATGTGTTATGTTATTCTGAGTAACATGCATGATTAAATTATTGTGTTTGTTTTATAGGTGGTATTCAAGAAAGGTGAAGATGTGATTGGATCGTGTAGTTGTAGGAGGTTCGAATAATATGGTTTGCTATGTCAGCACATTTCCTAAGTTATTAAGATGTTCAAAGTGAAGCAATTCCCTGAGAAGTACATCATGAAGCGATGGAGGAAAGACGTTGTGTCAAATGAACTAAATGGGACATTTGATATAAATGTTGATACTAATGGTGAGCATCACAAGATGACTTATCAGAGCTTGTACGGATTTTTTAATATATTTTTGGTAATTTTTTACCCTTTAATCAAGCTTTAAATTTATAAAACACGACATAAACTATCACTCTCTGAAGGGGTAAGGTCCCAAAAATCCCATGATAAGTGCTTGGGACCATACCACAACCTCATCTATAAGTTCTCTTTTTTACCTTGCGCGGCCGCGCACTGGTTTTAAAGAAAGGCTTAAGACAAATAGCAGATAACACTTGCGCGCCAAAAGGAAATCATAAATCCTTGCGCCAGCTTCCATAAATAAAGGATAAAAATCCTAAACGCTTCCGCTTAATATCCAGACTTGGATATTATTGCCCAGACTTGGGATTTATCTAGCTGATTCCACACGATAAGGAGTCACACCAGATTGCAATAGTGATCTTCTAGAAGGAGTTCAATCGTGCACCACTAAGACGGTTATAACCGTCTGGACACGTGTTGGCTCCCCAGACGTCCCTGAAATCACAATGATAGCATGCAATTGGAGAGTAATCTCCACTTGATCACTATACACGTGGCAAATCCTCAGCCATCGATCTAAACCACGATCCGTGTGCTCTCACGTCGGATCAAGGAGCTGGACGGAAGGAAATGCAACCACTTACGGGGTTAGCATCTTCCGTCAACTTTTCATTAACGGGTTTTCCCGCCCAAAGACTCCCGGCTATAAATATGAGAACTATTCAGGTATGAAATTCAAGTCACACACACTTCTCAAATACATCTTCTTCTTCAGAACCCATACTTATTCTCACACCGGAGTCGGGTCAAGGAGAGAACCCCTTTCTCCCCTTGGCGAGGCTAACGGTGCTTCTTTTTTGCAGAGTTATCGGAGAAGGAGATCAATTGTAACCGAATCAAACGAGAGGAAACCCACCTTTTTATGCGGATTCAAACCCCCTAGATAATTGATTCCGATCGATTTGTCTAGTGTTTCTTCATTGGCGCCCACCGATTCCTCAGTCTTATCAGTTTTTGTCTCGTTTCGATTCAGTTCTTTTCATTCTCTGTTTTAAACATGGCAGAAAATTCATCGTCTCATCGGCAAACCGGTCCTCGACCGAACGCCGGAAACAATTTTCAAGTAGAAGGAATCCCAGAGGATACCTCGGATGACAACGAAGTCCAATCCAATCGAGCAAACGACCCTGTCACTCCAGGAGTGTTACTAGCAAACCCTGCTCAATCAATTCTGCCACCAGGAGAAACTCCAATTTCCTGGTACGTCAGGTCTCAAGGGGCACGTGCTAACGCCTCCCAACGGGAGGATTCAACTTACGAGAATACAGAAGTTTATGCCAGATCCACATCAAAACATGAGTATACTCAGTCAGGAAGTCACCTGAGAGAATATCATTGTGAACCACACCCTCACCGAAGACAATCGGTTCACGATAGGTTGGGTTCCCAACGGAACACCCACACCGATGAGTCTGATCCAACATACCGTCTAAGTGCAAATACCAGTGTGTTCAATCGATTGCATCCAAATTATAACAAATGCAGGCCTCGTGCGGTTTATAACCCTGAGGCAGAACACAACTATGATTTGATTTACCGCCCTGCGGAAGCAGCGGAAAATTCAAAGTTCATCATGGAAATAGCTTTGGCTCCGCTTGAGAAAGCTAAACTACCATCCAACGTGGGTAAGTTTAATGGGCTAACAGACCCCGATGACCACTTAAGAGTGTTTACCAGCACAGGTCTGGTTGGGGGTTGGACCCTCCCGCTATGGTGCCATCTGTTCGTACAGACCCTAACCGGCGCAGCGAGAATCTGGTTCGATAACTTACCAATCGGACAGATCGAATCATGGAAAGACCTGCGCGAAAAATTTCTGACACATTTTAGTCAACAACGGCGTTCCATTCGCGATACGTCTGACGTCATGAACATTTGGCTCCATGATGACGAAAATCTGGAGGATTTCATCACCAGATACAATAAAGAGGTATTAGAGATTGGTGGGGTTCATGAGCAACTAATCCGCGCTCAATTCAAATACGCGGTTAGGTGTGATGACATGATTAAGGTCTTATCCGGTACAGAAGGCCTTCCAAAAAGCTGGGAGAAGGTAATGGCAGCAGCAAAAGTTTATGCTCAAACTGAAAAAAACCTTACCACAAATAGGCCGCCACCACCACATAACAGACCCGCGGACTTAGGCTCCACTGGCGGGAGAAAGTTTAAGAAGCCATGGCGTGATTCTGGCTCGTCTGAAGATGTTCGCGCAATGATCAACAAACTCACCGCGCAGAGGGAGACCAAACAGGAGAATAGGGAGAGGCAGTGGACTCCCCTAACTAAGACCCTCGCGGAAGTTTTGAGTACTGAAGACTATCAATTCAAACCTCCGATCCCCATGAAAAATAAGCGTGGACAAGACCCGGCCCAATACTGCGAGTATCACAAAGACAACGGGCATACCACTAACAACTGCATTTCTCTACGCACAGAAATAGAGAAACCCCTCAAAAGCGGCGAACTCACACATTTGCTCCAAAATGTGCGCAAAGAGATAAAACAGATAACTCGGGGTGAGGAGGGCCCAAGCAAACCGGCGAAAACTTAAAAGACAACTCTATGAATTTCCCGCGGAAAAACATGATCCATCAAAGCGGAAATATTAGAGAGTAAGTTAAGTTTCACATAATTATTTTAGCAAACTTTGTCAAAGCCTCTGTGCTCTATCCCTAAATAAAATAGCAAAGTTTCTATTATTCCTGTGTTTATTTTTACAAAGTGCATGCAATTTCTTTTAGTAAGCGCAAAAACATTATGGTAGTTATAAAACAAGCTTCATGAAAGGTCGGTGATCACGTCACAAACGACCATAAGTTCACACATGAGCTTTATACCAACTTCATTCGCCTTACTCAATAAAAGTAATCGTACTCATGCAAAATATTGTAAAATGAAAAACATAGTATGCTACCAAACACGACAGTGTTTTAGTTACTTGCGCAACAGCGCACCAACGAAAAGAGGGATATACATCCCAAATATTACAAGGAAAGTGTTCAATACATTTTCAACCTACGCAAAATCTTCACCCTCATCCGGAAAGATTTCCTTTAGTTGCGCTACGTGATCGTCAGATTGCAGCGCAACATTTATCAGATCCATAACTGGAAGTTGCAAGTTGTTGAATTCTGTCTTTAAACCAGCAAGCGTAGCACCAGTATTCACGCCATAAGTTGCAGATCTACTGACATCCCAGTCAACCTTTAAAGCACTATTTACATGATGAGAGCATTCAGCATATCCTTAGGCATACCCATCTTTTCGCGCAGCAACAACTAACCGCGCAACAATTTTATCCAACTCTTCAAAGTTCAGCACCGATTCAGCAACCTGTGAAAGCAGGTAAGGGTAAATAACAAGAAAGCGCATAAACAGTTCCACAACAGAAAAAGCAACTTACACAAGCAATTCCACGATCTTTTAACCACGCCATATCACTCTTTAAAGGTTCAAGCTCGCTCTCCGCCGTGGCTCGCGCCGTTTCAGAGTTTTCCAATTTTTCTTCAATTTCGGTCAAACGGTGAGAGGTTTCAGCCTTTTCAGAATGCGCAAGCTCCAGATCCTTTTTAAGTTGTTCCTGGCCAGAAAGATAAGCAGTAAGTTCTTCTAACTCTTTATCTCTAAGGGCAAGAGTGGCGCAAGCTCGTACCTCTCGTTGTTCACTTCGCTCCCTCTGAGAACGCGCTTCTGCTAAAGCAGCTTCTGCATCAGCTTTCTCCTTTTTCAACTTTTCTACCTCCGCATCCTGATTTTTCAGTTTTTCAACCTCAGCCTTGAGGTTATTTATGACATTACGGAGGTTTACCTTCTCAGCATTGTCTTTTTCGCAAATTCTCCTCCAGTTTTTGCGTTCTTCGGAAAGGAGAGCAGCTTCAGCTTCCGCTTTCCTCTTCCAACCTGCAACAGACCACTCCTCGGTTTTACGATCAGCCTCAAACTTGGCCTGATCAGCTTCCAATTTAGCTTTTAGCTGGGCAAAACGTTTCTCATCACTAGCAAACTTCTTCTGGGATACCCTAAGAGTTTCCCAATCTTTATGCATACTATATCACTCACGCACTATGCGATGAGTAGTAGAAGCATGAGAAGCAGTCTCCTCAAGATAAGTTTGTTCAAAAGACCGGCTTTCTTGAAACTTGATTTCACCAGGCGGAAATATTCCCTGCAACCAGTCTCGGCACACACGCCAATCCGAGAAAGTGTCACCTTTTCTTAAGTTCCAGACAGGGGCATGAGGCTCGGAAGCATCTTTTTCTGAATAAGTTCTATAATAATAATCCCCTTGAGTTTCCTCTGGGCGGATTGGAGAACTCGGACCCGCATCAGAAAACGCGTTTTGCTCCTCAGCAGCAACCTTCTCTACATGCTCAGGCATAGCATCAGAAGGTTTAAGGGAAGGAGTTGAAGTTTTTTCAGCAGATTTTTCTTTCCCTAGATCTTGAGCAACAGTTTCAGGGGTTTGTGGATTACCAGCACCATCCACAACCCCTGGATCAACGACTTTCTCAGTTTCTGCAGCAATATCAACAGGCTTCTCCGCCTCAACAGTCTTATCTACACCACCATCAGCAACCCCCGTAGGCTCTAACTGGTCAACAACAGAAGCACGCGGAGGGGTGGGTGGAATCTCTTCATTAACCACAGGTTGTGGCTCTGTGGGAACAGGGGAAACAGGAACCTCTGAAAAAACAACAAAATCTGTAAAGATTTAACGCGCATAAAGAAAAGAAGTAAAAGAAAACACTTACCAGGAACAGATTCCGAAATAAAAGTATCAAGATTTCCTTTTCTGGTAATTTTCTTCCTCTGAATCTTCTTAGAGGGCTGACCCTCAACATCAGTATCAGCTTGTTTCCTTTTACCAGCCTTCCTGTGCACCAAGTGTTCAGGGCTAGAATCCAAGTCAATAGGATCACTTGGGTTGGATGGAGGAATATCAGCAGTGTCTCTCAGTTCTGGTTTTGGCCTCCTAACAGTAACTGCAGGCGTAAGACCTTCCACAGAGTCAGAAACCACCACATAATCACACCAGGAGTCAGAGGAACGGCGCATACCTTTCTTCTCTCCTCCAATATTTTTTGCCTTCAAAGATTGAGCTTTATCGGTTTCGTTCTTCTTCGGCGCAGAAGCAGAAGTCACCGTGCGCTTTTTCCTCTCAGGGCCTATGCCCAAATTCGACAAATCACCTACGAAAGCACAAAGAACAATTTACTCAAAAGCGCCAAAAGAAAAACAAAAAACCAATATAGCTTACCAGCACCAGCAGCAGGCTGAGTAAACAGATCCGCGTCCCGCGGAAGAAAGAAGTTTCTCACAATCCGGTGGTACCAAAGCTCCTCATCAGGTTTCTTCTTAATGGTACCCATTCTTCCGCCTTCTCTCTTGAACGCGACAACATACAGCGACACAACTGCAAGGGAAGAAAGGCAAGTTCAAAAAAAAAATGGGGGGGGGGGGGGGGAAGAAAAAACCCCCAAACTTACCATGACCATCCTCCGTATATACTGGCTTATCGTCACGATCCATTTTCCAATTCAAGCTCATGCCAGCCCCAACAAGAGCTTTCTCCGGCAAAGCAATGTTCGGAACGTCCTTCAGATCCCGGTACCAGTTCTCGTCAACAGGGGTCTGAATCGTTTCAATCGGAACATCTTCCTTCCCCCTTAAAACCATCCTCACCAGAGTCACTCCGGCCTTGATAAAGAAAAATTTTTGCTTCCAATCATGGAAGGATTTCGGAGGCTACTGCAAAATCTTCTTTGAAGACGCTCTCTGAACGAACGAGTAAAACCCTTGGGTACAGTGCATCTGGTGGAAAACCCTAAATCCAGGAACGGTCGGCTCAATATGCATTGTCCGACACACAAATTCAAAATGTCGAACCCTAACCATGCCAATAGGATGAAGTTGAGAGATATGCAGCTTGTAAAACTCAAGGATTTCAAGAAAAAATTTAGTGACAGGCAAACGAAAGTTGCCTTCACAGAAAAAATCCCAAAAGAGGGTAATATACCCAGCCGGAGCATCCGCTGCAGTCTGCCCCTCTTCAGGGTACAGAGCACCCCAGTTCTCCGGAAATTTGAGATTCCGAACCAAACCATCGAAGGTCTCTCTAGGCCACTTCAACGGTGGAAGTTCAGTCGACATTTCTTCAGAAAGGTCTTCTTGGTGTTCTCCGGTTGACATAAGACGAAGAAATGATAAATTTTTTTCTTAGAAGAAAGGAACAAGAAAGTTTTCAACAAAACAATGATTACACAGAAAGGGAGCTACTCAAATGTTATATATACTCACCGCAATAAATAGCATCGGTAACTGCCACAACACCTTTTTCGGATATCACAGTTCTCCAAGCAGCAGAGAAAGTGAAAACCAACACAAATGCGCTTACACGCGCGTGTGCGAGACACGGACAGTAAAAAACAACTGACAGTGACAGACCTGTCACTCAGTTTTACTGTACCAGTCTCAAATAAAGTCAAAGATTTTCAAAATCTCCACAAAGTAGACATAAGCAATCGTCTCATAGAAAATTCCACATTTTCGCGCCCAAAAGCATTTCCCTCTCATAAGTCCAGTGCTTCACTTACTTGCATAAGTGCAACACTAGACTGGGGGGAGTTAAAGGGGTAAGGTCCCAAAAATCCCATGATAAGTGCTTGGGACCATACCACAACCTCATCTATAAGTTCTCTTTTTTACCTTGCGCGGCCGCGCACTGGTTTTAAAGAAAGGCTTAAGACAAATAGCAGATAACACTTGCGCGCCAAAAGGAAATCATAAATCCTTGCGCCAGCTTCCATAAATAAAGGATAAAAATCCTAAACGCTTCCGCTTAATATCCAGACTTGGATATTATTACCCAGACTTGGGATTTATCTAGCTGATTCCACACGATAAGGAGTCACACCAGATTGCAACAGTGATCTTCTAGAAGGAGTTCAATCGTGCACCACTAAGACGGTTATAACCGTCTGGACACGTGTTGGCTCCACAGACGTCCCTGAAATCACAATGATAGCATGCAATTGGAGAGTAATCTCCATTTGATCACTTTACACGTGGCAAATCCCCAGCCATCGATCTAAACCACGATCCGTGTGCTCTCACGTCGGATCAAGGAGCTGGACGGAAGGAAATGCAACCACTTACGGGGTTAGCATCTTCCGTCAACTTTTCATTAACGGGTTTTCCCGCCCAAAGACTCCCGGCTATAAATATGAGAACTATTCAGGTATGAAATTCAAGTCACACACACTTCTCAAATACATCTTCTTCTTCAGAACCCATACTTATTCTCACACCGGAGTCGGGTCAAGGAGAGAACCCCTTTCTCCCCTTGGCGAGGCTAACGGTGCTTCTTTTTTGCAGAGTTATCGGAGAAGGAGATCAATTGTAACCGAATCAAACGAGAGGAAACCCACCTTTTTATGCGGATTCAAACCCCCTAGATAATTGATTCCGATCGATTTGTCTAGTGTTTCTTCACTCTCTATAACGTTGATGTCTGTCATGAAGAAAATGCAAAAACCGAGCTAAACTATGTAGATAGAATAAGTAGGGTATCGAACCAGAGGAGCACGGTGGAAAGTAATGCAATGTCAAGCATTGGTGATCTATTACAGAAAAATAAAAGGAAAGTTGGTGTAGTGGTAAACCCCCTTCTTTAACAACAAGAGGTCATGGGTTCAATCCTTGTATAACTTGTTTTATCTTTTTTTTAAATGTAGTTCAAACCTTGCTCTGACCCGACCCGAACGAGGACCGACACAAAAATTTTAACGTTTTGTTATGAAAATTTTGAACAACGAAAAAATGGACCCCGTTGGAAAAAAAATCTTTGGTCCGCCATTGCTTTTATATGCACACACATCGTATGTATGAGATTTTAATGTTTTTAGGTTTGAATTATGTTCTTGGCATGAAACTCCTGAACTCTATGCTCAAGTTTATAGTGAGAATGGATCCATTATATGTGGATCAGCACGAATGTTAACAAAGAGTGGAGAAACGAGTACACTTCTAACATACAAACTGTAAAGCATACTACACAAAAACCATAACGGACATTATATATGGATCGTTGAGACCCTTATGTCCAAAACCAATTCTTTACAAGTAAAGCATACTATTACAAATAACCAATTATATATATATTGTTTGTGATGGACGATGAATAGTAATTTTAATTTTATAATAATAAATAGCTTTTTATTATTTTTTATTTTTAGTAACATATTTTTAATTTTTTTCTATTTTTAGAACTATATATTTCCTATACCATTTTTTTGAGAATTTTTTTTTTCTTTTTTTAGAACATATATTATCGATTAAGTTGATACTTCTTTAATAATTTACGTTTATAACTTTTTCTAAAAACTTAAGTACATAGTTATGATTGATTTTTTCCCAGACATTCTATTATAAGTTTTGTTAAAAACGAAATTGTACTAATAATAAAGTATTTACTTGGTATCATAAAACAATACGATGATAAACTAAACTGTTCTAATGGTTTGACTTTCTAAACAACATGTTTTATTTTCATATCACGTTTGTTTTACATTATCATTTGCTCGGTTTCGCCGCAACGCGCGACAACAAAAAAACTAGTTAACATAATGTGTGGCATAAAACAAAACATAGTAATTTTCTTAAATATATTTAATACAGTTTATTTCAAAAACAATGCCAAGTCAACTAGAAATGGAGAAACTAGTGTATAATATTAAACTTTTTTTAATAATTTGTACCAAAACTAATCTTACAACATATTTAACCTAAAATGCGCAGGAAACAATGAAGAGGTGACACATATTTATGTTTGAGTTCTTACAGATACCTACTACTTATCGTTTCCGGGTTGCAGTTAAACATATTTTAAAGTTTCTCCGAGGCACGATTTCTCATGGATGGATTGTGTATTCGACGACGTGATAGTCTTGATTGGGTTGTATGCCCTGATGATCGTGGTTCAACTAATGAATATTGTGATTTTCTTGGGCTCAACCTCATCAGTTGGAGCTCTAAGAAACAACTTACAGTTGCACGTTCTAGTACAGATGCTGAGTATCGTGCTTTAACTCATACTGTTGCTGAGATTCGATGGATTATGTCACTTTTATATGAGCTTCATATTACTACATATTGTCCACTAACCCTTTGACGTGACAATATTGGTGCCACCTATCTTGTCGCCAATCAAATGTTTCATCAGCGTACAAAACATTTTGAGAATAAGTTTCACTTTATCGAGGACATGGTATTGGCTCAGACTATGTGTGTTCGCTATGTGGCCATGACTGTTCAGCTTACCAGTCTGCTGATAGTAGGTTGCCATCATCTTGTTTTGGTCCAAGCGTTATGTTGTTGTGCCACGTTTAGCTTGGCTTGAGGGAGTATATTAGTGTATATTTATGTATTGAGTCTAAGAGTTAGTTAATATAGTTGAGTTTAGCTTACGGGGGCATATTAGTGTATATTTGTATGTATTGAGTCTAAGAGTTGGTTGATCTTGTTGAGTTAGTTAGTGGTTAGCTCATCCCTTCTCATGTCTATATATATAGGAGACTGAGGTGCTGTTTGTTTTTCCTAAGAAGAGCTTCCTGGCCTCTTTTGTCTGCGCGGCGCAGACCACCGGCAGACCTTTTGTTTTGCAGATTGTTTGTTTTTCAGAAGAGATTTCATTTAAAAAGATCTGCGCGTCCTCTTCCCCAAACAGATGTGGACCTCCCACTTCTAACCACTTCAAACCTCTTCTCACAAAAACACAAAACAAAACCCCAACACCTCTCCTCCACCCCTCTCCTCCTCCTCCCACCGCCGCCGCCGTCTTCTTCCCCCACAGCCGTCGACGCCGTCTTCAACACTGGTGGTGGTTTCACGGCGGGCAGATCCGGAAAATGCCGCCAGAAGTTCTCATCAGAAAGAAGGCCAGGATGCTTCCGTCGTCACTCCGGTTGCTCAAGGTAGTGTTGAGAACTTTTCGAAAACGAGTAACGAATGACTGATGTTAGAGAGAGCGGTTGGGGGAGAAGTGACGGATCTAGTGGTGTGTTCGCCGGAGGATGGTGGTCCGACGGTAGGTTGTGGCGTATTGGGGTGGTGGTGCGATGGTGTATTGGGTGGTTGTGCGACGTTCGTTGGTGGAGTATTGGGGTGTTATTATAGAGAAAGATAGATCTAGAAGATGGTAGGGTTCTTTAGATGGTGGAAGATGAATGACGAGAATATTGAATTTGATCTGTTTTATTTCTTTTATCAACAAATTTAATTATTTTATTAGTTAAGTTACCATGTTTAGAAAAAAAAAACTAAATAAATGAAAGATAAGATAGTTTACCTTTACATAGATCCGAAAGTTCTCATCTGAATTTTGATGTTAATTTTCGGTTTATGATGTCTATTATGTTATTTGGTGTTGTTTCAGCAGTTTGCAGAAGTTAAAAAACAAACAGTCTTCTTCTTGCAGACTGCAGAGATTTGGTCCACCTCTTCTGCTACAGATGTCTGCAGATCTGGTCCGCAGACTGCAGACATTTTACCTTTGAAAAAACAAACAACACCTGATTGTATCGTACTTACCATTTTCCTTTCTACTAATCATACTGAGTTGAGCTCTTACCTGATTTTCATAAACTTTTAATAAATACCTTGACAATTTATCTAGAAAATATATCACCCAAAGGGTGTTTAACGATTTTTTTTGAATGGTCAACGAATCTTTCAAATAGGCTACTGGTGAAATTCAATACATCGAGATACACTCGCCTTCCGAATCGAGGAAAACCCTCACCTAGGGCCGAAGCCCGTGAACACTCGTCCGAAGTCACGACATTGCGGTGAGGTAAACCCCGCTCAGTTCAAGGATCGAACTAGCGATCGCCGCCTACTTGTCTAGTCTCCCATAATCACCAGGTGCCGCAGAAACTAAATACTGAGGGCAGGAATTGAACCTGGGTCACTTGAAACACTATGTCTCTCCCTTACCACTCCACCACTAGCTCATTGGCAATTGTTCAACGATTTGTTATTTTGTAAACTAAATAAATGGCTGTTAAAGCATGTTAACTGTGAAGATACAGAGAAAATGACCAAAGTTAACTTGTGGGTTGCGTGATACTTTTAAGTCAACTTATATGTGATGATGTTATGGTTTTATAAAGGAAAATCACAAGAATGACTATTGACTAAGTCAATTCATGAAAATGAACGTCTGATACTTCTAGGTTAGAAGCTAATGTACTATGGCTTTTCGTGTAGCGGCTAAGCTGTAAAATGTAGAGAAAGCATCTATAAATGTAGAGGAGACGTCTAAATATGTAGAGGAGGTGTCTAAAAATGGAGGTAGTGTCTAAAATGTAGAGGAGGCGTCTAAAAAGGAAGAGGAGCCGCTGAGGAGTTAGGCGTCTAAAATGAACATCTAATGCGTCTAGGTTAGAAGCTACACTACCATGGGCTTATTTTTCTATTTACCCTTAATAAGATTTTCAATAAAGTAAATTGACATCACCATCGAGCCTCTGGTTGAGTGGTTGCTAATGACTTCACAAATAGGAGGTCATGGTTTAGAGTCTCGTGGCAAATTTTGTGCTAGGTTGAGTTAGGGGATATTTTCTGTTGTAAGTTTTCTCTTGAGAGGGTCGGTTGGGTCACCACCATCCGTTCTTTAGACGGAAAGGTGATTTATTTGCTAGAGTGATCTTGGATGTCCGAACCTTTGTTGTTAAAAAAAAAAGTAAATTGACATCTTAAATGGCTTGGAGTCAAATTGGGATTCTCCTAATTGAAGTTATATTAAAGTTACTCGCATCTTAAATCGTATATTTTTTTGTAGTATTTGCATAACTTTAATCTTAAATTTATACTAACATAAAACTAAAACTAAATGTGATTTGTGGAAAGGAAAAAAAAGGGGACATATGATGCATATATGTTTTGCAAATCGGTTTTATTCTAATTAATGTTAATTAGATAAACTTGGAAACCAAATATCAATTAATGTTAATTAGATAAACTTGGAAACAAAATATCAAAATATCTACGTCAATTTTAATAAAATTGACGTAACCATCATTTAGATTCATTATATTTATTTCAAATTCAAATGTTTATACTAAAACAATTCTACTATATCATCAGTAAATCCGTAATCACCAAATTATTAGGGGCTATTCTGTCACATAGAGAGACGTTCAGGGGTTAATGTGAACTTGCTACAACTTAAATATCTATTAGTATCTTCATACCCTAAAAAACCTAATTGTATCCCAAGAGCCATAATTTAACCCATCATCAATTCCATCTCTTTGAATCTTCATCTTCGATCTCCATCTTCAATGGAGTATGTGAAATACCAACCAGAACACAACCCAGAAGCCATAATCAGTTACTGTTCACATGGGGTTAAACCAGGCAGAAGCAAGAATCCAGATGTTAAAGATTTGATATTAAAGGCGAAAAAACATCTATCTTCAATCGGTTGGTTGTTCTTCTACACTTATAAGATTAATCCGGACCGTCGAGAACTGCGGTACCGATCTCCTGCTGGTAGATCATATTGTTCCCTCCGAGCAGCCTGTCAGTCTGTTGTTGACCACCAAGGACAGTACATTCATGTTCTTGAAAACCCTAAAGAACCAGATACAAAACTGGAGAAAAAAGATGATTCTTGGACTGATAATCGACCAGGGAAGAAGATTCGAATGGAAGATGTTGAAAGTTTATATCTTCAACAAGAAAGAGACCCATCAGTTTTGAATAACGTTGTTGAAAACATAAAGATTGATGGTGCTAGGGTTCAAGATTTGGATAGATTAAAGGAATCTGGTTGTTCGAATGTCGAAAAACCTAAAGAAGGAGAAGGCAAACCAGAGAAAAGCGATGATGATTCGATGAGTAGTAATCGACCGAAGAAAAAGATTCGAATGGAAGATGTTGAAACTTCATATCTTCAACAACAAAGAGACCAATATCTTGTTGGAAAGAAGAGAATTGCGGGTACTAGGGTTCAATATTTGAAAAGATTAATGAAAGCCAGTGAGAAAAAGAATGATTTGAAGCCCAAGAAACTTATTCGAAAGGTGAAGAGTTCATCATCTACCCGTAGTAGGAGGTGTGTGCTTTCTTTGCTAATCGAGTATAACATTGTGTCGAGGGGCGCAAGAGTGTCGTATTGTAAAAAGGATGGTCGAATTTTGGCGAAAGGGCGGGTTTATGATGAGGGGATTCAATGTGATTGTTGTGATCAGTTGTTTTTGTTAAGTAAATTTGAGGCTCATGCTGGAAGTACATATCATAGACCAGCAGCCAACATATTTCTCGAAGATGGAAGGTCGATTGTCGATTGCCAAACTCAATTACAACGCAAAAACAAAGTGTTTATCAAGACTCAATCGAAAAAAGCGACTGATAGTGTATCATGTAACGACGATTTCTGCTCGGTTTGCAACGATGGTGGAGAGTTGGTGTTATGTGATTCTTGTACATCTTCTTTCCATTCAACCTGCATTGGGTTGAGCCGAATCCCGGATTCGGCTTACTGGTTTTGCCCTTGCTGTTGTAGAATTTGTCATGAAGGTCAAATTAGTAATTTCACAACGGAAGGTAGCCATGATGGACAACTTAAGTGTGGACAATGTGAGCGTCAATTCCACATTGATTGCGTTAAAAGATTAGGGTTTTCAGTGTCTAACACCAATGCTGATCAAAATGAATGGTTATGTTCGGAGAATTGTGAACGAATATATTCTACACTTAAAAGTTTTTCAAAAACGGTCATGTTAGCCGCGGACAACCTAAGTTGGAAATTGTTGAAGCTCGACGATAACAACAAGTACGAATTCGCAAAAACTTCCAGCAAGTTAAACGTCGCGTTGGACGTGATGCACGAGTGTTTTCAACCCGTAAAACATCGTTGGTCGGATAATGATTTGATTGAAGATTTGATCTTTAGTAGATCTTCTAAACGGTCGAATTTCAAAGGGTTCTTCACCACGGTTCTTGAGAGAGGTGATGAGATGATTACGGTAGCTACATTGCGAGTTCACGGTTGTAAACTGGCTGAGATTCCCCTTGTTGCAACAAGATTTCGGTACCGGAGATTAGGGATGTGCCGGGTATTAATCGATGAGATCGAAAGGAAAATGAAAGAGTTAGGGGTCGAGAGGCTTGTTTTGCCAGCGGTGCCGGAGATGGTTGGTACTTGGACTGAGTCGTTTGGGTTCAAAGTGATGACGGAACTTGAAAGAATGAATCTTGTTGAATATAAGTTAGTTGATTTTCCGGGAACCATATTATGTCATAAAATCTTGAAGTAAATGTGGATAAGTTGTTTTTATAGCTGTTTACTTTGGATTATTGTAAGTTGTAGAGATATTTTATGATTCCACAAATTCTTATGACACTTATATTGATGTAGTCTAAATTTGTGTGATTACGGATCGTGTTTATAGTGACACAACTCATATATTTATGGGTTGACAAGTACATATGTTTAGCCTAGAATTCTATTTTCATGCTACTAAAATTTTTAGGTGTATCCTCATGGAACATCCAGTGCTCATTAATCTCACTTTATTTTCAAGACCTTCGGCCTCTTCCTTGTGCATTAATGGATAATTTAAGAACTTTGCAAGGCGCTTAAATGTTATTAAATATCAGTTTTCAATATCTTTATATAAAACTTTTTTTTTAAACGGCAAGGAACGACGTGCCAACCACCGTGACATCGGGCGCTGTGGTCAAGGTCGACCACTCGACCGCCGCCAGCCCCTTGGCTCTCTCCATATGGTGAAAACCCGATCTCCACCCGCCCGAAGGCACGACAGTGGAATAATCGGTAAAACCTCGTCTCTCATCTAAGTCGAATCGCGCCACCCGTATTCGCTCTTCACCTTGATGCCGCAGAAAATAATGCGGAGAGTGGGAATCAAACCTAGGTTACAAGAAACATCAAATATTTCCTCAACCACTCCACCACTACATCATTGGCTATATAAAACATTTACTAAACGTCTCTCTTAATGAGATTTGCCTCTAAACTATTTTAAAGTGAACAAAGAGTGCATATTTAGGGTTTATACACTTTTAAACCATAAGACAACCATAATCAAGAATAGCCGAATTAAAGGTAACAATGGGTAGCGAAGAGACGTGTTGAAAATGCATCAACACAAGCATACTATTTCTAAACGGTTAAAAATAAGTAATGGTAAATAATTGGTGTGCTTTACTTTAGATATCAATCTCCGTTTGGGTTTTACTTTCACAACCAAAACAATTCCTCCATGCTCCTTGTGGATACAATAATCATGAACGATTGAGTTTGTTTGCAATGACATCGCGACAATCATCAATATATTAGGGAAGAGGGTGACACTCAAGTTCCAATTAATATGTAGTTTGTGTGTTTGTGTGCCCTCAAGACGTACATTCATGTAAATCTTTTGGCAACGATTATGTATTAATTTTATATTTTGTTGCTAAACCGGGGACAACCTATGACTTTTTTTGTCAATCGAAATGCTAGATTAATAGCGGCATTTTATTCTGTTGCTAAACCGGGGACAACCTATGACTTTTTTTGTCAATCGAAGTGCTAGATTAATAGCGGCATTTTATTCACTTGGGTGTCACATTAATTAGTGACAACCTTTTTCGTCAGTGTTAGATTAGTGACGGCCTTTTTTTTATGAATGGGGTGTGTGACATCTCTTATGTTAGTTTTGGTGTTAAACAAGCGACGACTTTCATTCCTAGTGAAAAGATCTAGTGACGAGAGGGGTCATACCCACAATGATAAGCTATGTCATGAACATGAATAAAATGAGGACAAAGAATCTAAACCTACTGCAACATAATAAGACTTCAATTCAGTGTATATAACATTAGTATCATCGAACTACACGATTAGTAAACAATCTAACGAGTGTTAGAATATTAGTCATAGCATTTAGTAAACAATCTAGCGAATACGAGTGAGAGAAAATCCTAGATCACACCATTTACAAAAATGCTTAGGGATATCCAAAAAAGTGTATCCAAAGCAGTAAATAATCTAGCGAATACGAGTGAGAAAATCCTAGATCACAGTATTTACAAATATGTTTAGGGATATCCAAAAAAAAGTGTATCCAAAGTAGAGATCAGATGACGATATGTGAAAGCAATGGAACTATCCATACTATACTAGTAGAAAGATTAGGACCTATATACAAGGCACCTTTTTTTTGAACGGCAAAGAATTTCACGTGTAAACTCACTTTGCTCGGGGCAATGTCCAAGGTCAACTCCTCGACCGCCGTGAGATTGTACCCCCTTGATGCGCGAAAACCGGATAAAATCCGTAAACACTTTCCCCTCGAAAGGTTCGAACCCTGGATTAAAGCCTAGATTCCTCCTTTCACCCAGATGTCCATCGAAAATGGTACAAACGAGAATTGAACTTGCACCTCCACTAGAGAGGACAAGCTGCTTTACCACTAGAACAAGTCACCTTCTAAATTCCCTTAACTTCCAATCTCTTTATTTTCTTTGGTTGTGGTTTACATACATATCAACCAGGGTTCGTTCAAAGATTTTACCATTAAGTTCGTTATCACTTAAGAAAGAAAAAAAAAACATTTTTATAAACTTATTTTATTATATTCTAAATCTGTTAATATAGTTAACGTTACTACTTAATTATTCATTCCCAAGATAAACTTAATTGATCCATAACCTTATTCAACCAAAAGCTGAAGCATGTCCCTTTGATAAAATGGATCCGTTTTGTTCTAATAAGGATTTGTGATTCTGGCCCAAAGGTTACAAAACCAAAACAAAAACAAAAACATCACATAAGTGG
This sequence comes from Helianthus tuberosus, assembly GCA_030545235.1. Lineage (NCBI taxonomy): Eukaryota > Viridiplantae > Streptophyta > Magnoliopsida > Asterales > Asteraceae > Helianthus > Helianthus tuberosus. Next base: position 120,126,407 of record CM060356.1, on the reverse strand, counting down.
GCTCGGATGGCAAATAGATTGGGCTGTGAACATGGTCTAAGACCTTTTAAGTTTTATCTCTAGTTACACGTTTAATGTTGCAACACCATCTTTTTCAATTGAGAAATATCTCAGTCGTCAGATTTATAGGGTTTTAGATTTTTTTTACCATTCATGGAACAGTTGTATTAGAAATTTGGTCAAGTCCCCATATTACTCCTGATCCCTCCTAAACAAAGAGACTAACACATCTTTAGGATTTCTACACATATAAACTATGTGACAACGAGAATCAAGAATGGATTAGGGCAATGAAGTGTAAAGCATATGGGTAGCAAAGAGACGAGGTAAATATGCATCGACATAAGTAGGGCTAGTTCTTAAAACTTCACACTCAACAAAAAGCAAACAATTATGAGGGTTAGAAGTTTGTAGCGGGTGGGCTGATAGAGGCTTGTTTTTGTACATGTTTCTGTTCACAGTAGCAAACACAAGGGCTTTTAGCCATGTTGTGCCTGATTTCGGCAGTGTGGCTAAGTAGATGTCCGTTGAAAGAGCTTGGAACGTGTCTTGCGTAGCCATCACAGTTTCAACTGAGACAACGTTCTTCGATTGGTGCCAAAAGCCTTGATACTTGTATAGCTCTTCGGTCATCCAACCTTTCTCTGTTGGGAAAGTTGTGAATTTATCCTTGTATTTCTCAAAGATAAGGGCCAGATTGGCCTCTTCTTGATAGTCTTCTAAACCAGGTGTAGTTACAAATGACATTAGCAAGATTTTCTTTATAAAAGGATTGTTGTTCTTTGCATCCACGCTAACTACACATAACACATATATATAGGAAAAACAATTTCTGTATTAAGCTGGAAAATTGGTCCATATGGTAAATGTTTACACTAATATATATCGTATCTTTTGAACAAAATTATGGTAAATGTTTACACTAATATATCTCGTATCATTTGAACAAAATTTAACAAATTGATCACAAATCTATAATCCATTGAAGATATCTTATTTTATAATCTCGTGTCTTTTGAACAAAATTAACAAATTGATCACAAATCTGTAATCCATTGAAGATATCTTATTTTATAATACCTTAAATTGACCACACCACAACCACACGTTGTTTATTTTAACAGTAAACTTCTGTTTTGCTTTCTGTGGTTTGGTCACTTTAACGGTTTTGCTCCAAACATTTAAAAATAGTCATTTTCCTCCAATAGTTTGCTATGGTTTTTCCATTTTGCTCCCCGCCTCTAACTCCATCCAAATTGTTTGTTTTTCCATTTTGCTCCCCGCATGAAGCAAAATGGAAAAACCATAGCAAACTATTGGAGGAAAATGGTTATTTTTAAAAGTTTGGGGCAAAACCATTAAAGTGACCAAACCATAAGGAGCAAAACGGAGGTTTACTCTTATTTTGAAGTAATTGTTTCCATGTATGTTTTCAGTATGTTATATTTTCATTATAAGGGGAGGCGGGGTGGAGTTGTTTTCCACCGTGATGGGCATTTTTCACGAGTTATACACCACCGCCACTAACTTTAATAGCGCGTGAATTTAATAACGTGTGGAACTTTTCACGAGTGATGGGGTATTGGGTGGTGAGGGAAATTGTTGGTTGTGGGGGAAATTGTTGGGTGTGGTGGTGAGTGATGACCACTTCCGCTAAAAAAGGTTGTGAGTGATGGAATAATGGTTGATGACATGGCTTTAGACCCCGACTTTTAAATCGAATTGAGACTACTTTACACTTAGCCCGGTTGTTTAGCCCAAAACTACAACAAATAACCAGATTATTGACCGAATAGCATAGAGCAATAGACAAACAAGATATTTTAACTTGATGTGATGAACTTTTACCAAAAAAAAAAAAAAAAAAAAAAAAAAAAAGATCGCATGATCATTGAAGCCTACATCAAGCTATTAACTTTACTTGGTTGCGTATGACATAACCGTCTCCATTTAACCACATAACAAATCGGGTTGTTCCAAGTAATATCCAACCCCACTACAAGAAAGGGACACCTTTAGCGGCGACACCTTTAGCGGCGACAGGTCAAATGTCGCCGCTATTGGTCGATCCGCGTCCCGGGATCTGAAACCAAACCCCATCCGCTGATCAAAATCATGATCTGACGGTTGGGGATTTAAAAGTCAATAGCGGCGACAGGGACAGGGTAATAGCGACGACAGGTTGTCTCCGCTAAAAGTAAATGTCAGAACTTTAATCCCTAGCCACACAAATCTTATCTCTGGTCAACCTCATTAAAGGCATTACCGGCGACAGAGGGCAATACCGGCGACATCTTGTCTCCGCTAAAGGTTAAGCGTACCAAACCCCTATACAGCGCCAATTTCTCCCTCCTCCTTCACTTTTCCCCCAAAAAAAGCTCCGAACACCACTGGTAAATCGCGAAATTTGTCCAAATTGGTTAGTTTCACTTTGTTTTAGTTAGATTTCTTCTCTATTTTGTTATATAAATGATATAGGCTTTAATTTTTGTGTATTTTTGTGTGTTTTTGTGCTTATGGTAGAGAAATCCGATCACCACCATCACTTCTCCGGTCACCACCATCACTTCTCCGGTCACCAACTCGTCTCCGCAGTCTACATCTCTTGGAAACTTGAAAATACGGTTAGTTTTATATGTTTTTTTTTTCAAAGTTTAGAAATTGTATAATGTTTGGTTTAGGTGTGTAAATGTGTGTGTAAGGATGTATGTTTGTATGTCAAATGTATAATGTAGGTGTATTTGGTGAAAATATGTATATGGAAATCTATGTATTTGTGTATGTAGGTGTATGTAAGCATGTATGTGTGTATGTAAGTCTATGAATGTATGTATGTTGGTGCATGTTAGTATGTCAAATGTATAATGTAGGTGTATTTGGTGAAAATGTGTAAATGAAAATTTATGTATTTGTGTATGTAGGTGTATGTAAGCATGTATATGTGTATGTAAGTCTCTGAATGTATGTATGTAGGTGTATGTTAGTATGTAGGTGTATGTAAATGATGAACAATTGGTGAAAGTAAATGTTTGCAATTGGTGAAAAATGTGTATGTTAGTATGTATGTTTGTATAAATTATGCAAATGTGTATGTAAGTATGTATAAATTTTGTGGTTTTGATCAAAATGTGTGTTTGTAAGTAAGTATGTTTATGTGTAGGTTTGAAAAAAAAAAGTTTAAGATTGATAATTAGTATGTTTGTGTTTAGGTTTGAAAACATTTATATTTAACTTTGAAAGATATATATTAGTTAGGAAATACCCTCCTTGAATTTAAATTATCATTTAAAACATAACGAACATAGAAAATACCCGCCAAAATTGAAATCACCATTTAAAACAAAAGGAGCTAACAAAATGAAGAACATTACATATTTAAAAAACTGTGCATGATATTGAATTCATCATTTCAAACATAACGAGCTAAGAAAACACCCAATCGAAATTGAAATCATGATTTAAAACATAACGTTCCGCCCAAAATTTAAAACAATCATTAAGAACATAACAAGCTTAAAAAACTGTGCCCGTGTTTGAATTAATCATTTTAAACATAACGAGCTTAGAAATACCCGCCCGAAATTGATTTAGAAATTAATTTCGGGTTGTCCCCGTTTATCTTGGGACTGCTTTTTGAATACTTTATCTCATTTAGGATGTGAATGTGTATTACATGATTGTTTGTTTAAGAAGGATTCGGTTATCATTTTCTCTTTGCTCCTCGGGTATATATATCGTTACATATATACTTGGGAGCTAAGAGGAAATGCTGCCGAATTTTTCTTAAACAAACAATCATGTAACACATATTCACATATGAGATAAAGTGTTCAAAAAGTGGGTTTAGCAGCCTACCCTTGTCTTGTTAATCCTAAATTAGATTTTCTTTCAGTTGCATAATGCCTATCGATAAAAGTTGGATTGATTCCCCACGTCATTCACCTCACTACAAGCAAGGACTCAAGTCATTTATCGAGATGTGTGAAAGAGTGATAAAAAACCACGATGAAGTTAGATGTCCGTGTACCCAATGTAAAAATTCCGGCTTAAAAACTATGGTAGAAATGAAATACCATTTGCGTATTAACAGTTTTTGGAAGGAATACACGAAGTGGACCTATCACAGGGACACGACTCCAATTGCAGAAGTAAACGATGTTGCGCCACAAGACGGTATGGTAAACGTTATTGAAGACATTAGGGGGGAGCGTATGGAAGAAGATACATACCTTAACCAAGAGAACTCGAATGGAGATAGTAGCGGTGTTGTTGATGATTTTGAAGACCTGGTAAAGGAAGTTGAAACAGAATTATATCCTGGTTGTACCAAGTTTTCTTCTATCGACTTTTTAGCAAAGCTTTTGAATATAAAGGATACGTACCATTTGCAAAATGAAGCAGTAGATCGACTCCTCTCGTTGTTGCGAGAGTCAATGCCAGAAGGCAACAAGATTCCCCCTTCGTATTATGTAGCTAAGAAGACATTTAAGAAGATTGGTTTGGCATATGAGATGATAGATGTGTGCACAAATGATTGTGCTCTCTTTTGGAAAGAAAACGAGTCCTTGCAAAATTGTCCCGTTTGTAATGAGAGTCGATGGGTCGATAAAGACACAAAAGGCACGAAGGTGGCTCGTAAGGTGTTACGATACTTTCCTTTGACGCCTAGAGTACGACGTTTGTATTGTTCAAGGCACACAGCGAAAGATATGATATGACATAGTACCGGACGATCGAAAGATGGGACTATGCGTCATCCAGTTGATGGATCTGCATGGCAAGACTTTGATAAAAAGTACCCAAACTTCGCGATGGAGCCACAAAATGTTTGCTTAGGGCTTGCAGCTGACGGTTTTAATCCCTTTAACAACGGTAGTGGATCCTCGACTCATAGCACGTGGCCGGTTATACTCACCACATATAATCTGCCTGCCTGGATATGCATGCGAGAGTCCACATTCATGTTGACCTTGTTGATTCCTGGCCCTAAATCACCAGGGAAAGACATGGGCGTTTTCCTTAGACCGTTAGTGGATGAGCTTAAGCAATTGTGGCAGACAGGTGTACGTACTAAAGACGCAGCAACAAACACATACTTCACAATGAAGGCGGCGTTGTTTTGGACCATAAATGACTTTCCAGCCCGTAGTAGTCTATCAGGTTGGAGCGGACAAGGCTACATGGCATGCCCAACTTGTAACCAAGACACTCCTTCAATACGTGTAACTGGTAAATGTGCTTATGTTGGTCATCGCCGATTCTTAGATGCCAACCATCCTTGGAGAACAAGTCTCGACTTTAACGGGAGACCCGAGACACGAGACCCTCCGAGACAGTTTAGCCCAGCTGACGTAGAAGCTCAACTCGGTCGTTTAATTAATCATCTACCAGGCAAGCATCCAGATTTTGGAGGTGGGAGGATAACCCGGTCAGATTTCGAGTTGAACAGGTCCAAAAGAAGCATATTTTTTGACCTTGAGTATTGGTCTTCTCTGCAGCTGAAACATAACTTAGATGTAATGCATATAGAGAAAAATGTGTGCGACAGCTTGCTCGGTACTCTTCTAATGAACGATAAGAGCAAAGACACGCCAAATGCGCGGTCCGACTTGGAAAAACTAAACATTCGGCCGTCACAATGGCTGAAACAATCGGGTGGCAAGTTCTTAAGTCCCCACCCAAAGTACTCATTCAAGTCCGATGATCGAAAACTTTTTTGTCAATTTATAAAAAATGTTAAATTACCAGATGGGTTTGGATCTAATATCAGTAAGAGGGTGACAGATAACAATGCTAACATTACCGGGTTGAAATCTCATGACTGTCATATCCTCATGCAACGTTTGATACCGATTGGGGTTAGAGGGCTTTTGACTAAAGATACATCTACACCAATAGTAGACCTTTGTATCTTTTTTAAGAAACTTTGCTCTAGAACACTATCGGTGGATGATATGAAGAAAGCAAAGGATGACATTGTTACCATCTTATGCAAGTTAGAGATGATCTATCCACCTGCGTTTTTTGACATTATGGTTCATTTACTTGTGCATTTACCTGATGAAGCGATTGCGGGAGGTCCAGTAGCTTTTAGATGGATGTATCCATTTGAAAGGTACATGAAAAAACTAAAGAACTATGTCAAAAACCCGGCAAGGCCTGAAGGTTGTATAGCTGAAGGTTATGTGTTTGAAGAAGCTCTAACATTTTGTTCAATGTACCTTAAAGATGTTCAGACTAAGTTCAATCGCCCAGATAGAAACGATGATGTCGTTGTTGAAAAAAGAAAGTTATGGGTGTTTGAGTCCAAATGTCGTCCTGTTGGCGCAAGAAAGGACAAATATCTATCATTCATCGAAAAAAGCAAGATGGAATGGTTTGTCCTCGAAAACTGCGCAGAAGTTAGGGAGTACATGAAGTGAGTGCTTCTATCTTTAACATTTCATAATCTGTTAATTGGTATTTTTCATTCCTTTCTTATATTTGTCATCAATGTAGTGAATTCAAACATACACATCCCCAAGATGATCTTAAAACCAAATTTCCGGGATGGTTTCTCCATAAGGTATAATACATATATAACACTCATTACTCTACACTTGCTAGGTAATACATACATATATAACAAACATTATTACTCTATATTTGTTAGGTCCATTCGATGAAAACACAAAATTCTCCAGAATTCCACCCGGAATTGTATGCTCTTTCAATTTGTGCGAAAATGACTGCTTACACTTACACTGCTTGCATAGTCAACGGTGTTAGGTTTAAGACACTTGAACGTGATGCAAAATGCGCAACGCAAAACTCTGGGGTGGAAGTGGTTGGAGAGAACGGTGTGAAATTTTATGGCCAATTAGAAGAAATTATTGAGTTGCGTTATACAAATGATTATTCCACTGTCCTATTTCGGTGCAAGTGGTTTGATACTCAAAGGGTCGTCGCTAAAGATTGAAGATCAATACCGGCGACATGTACCTTTAGCGGCGACAACAAGGCAATAGCGTCCGAGCAATACCGGCGACTCAATACCGGTGACACGTTGTCGCTAAAAGTCAATAGCGGTGACAAATGTCATCAATACCGGCGACAGATGTCACCGCTAAAGGTGCCCCGTTCTTGTAGTGCCCATGAAGCTTTTCCTTAGTGATTTCATCTAAAATACAACTCATTTCATCGGTTAGATGGTTAGTCCAATCTCCAACTTTACCTTCCCTAAAGAACACATCATTCGGTATATCCTCGCGTAAGTTTCCATGCTTATTAACCTCGCATAATTTCTCGAAACTACAAAGTCTAACAATTCCTTGAACTACGCCTTCGGCCTCTTCCTCTTCTGTGAAGGGGTAGCCCAGGTACCTCGCAAGTCGCTTCACAGTGATCATGGTGTCTATTTTCATATCCTCGTATGTTAGGAACACAACATTTTCTGGGTGTTCTAAACTAGCCTTATGGTACCCTTTCAAATGGTCCCAATAAGGTCCGGCCGGCATGATACCTTTACTAAATAACTCAAACGTCTCTTCAAATGTTAGTAGACCACACGATTTGTCTCTCAACTTATTTGCAAAATGAAACATAGAGACCAAAACATCTTTAGGGTTTCTACATAAGTAAACTAAACGACAACCAGAATCAAGAATGGATTGAGGCAATGAAGTGTAAGGTATGTGGGTAGCAAAGAGGTGTGGCGAATGTGAATCTACATACGTAGGCGTGTTTCTAAAAAGTTCGGTTTCAATGAAAGGTAAACAGTTATGGCCGGGGGCTAGAGACAAGTAAAGGGTGAGTTGAAAAACAATCATCTTTATAGCGGTTTCTATTTACCAAAGCAAACACAAGCGCCTTGAGCCATGTTATGCCAGATTTTGGCAGTGTGGCCAAGTAGATATCTGTTGGATGAGCTTTGAAAGTGTCTTGTAAGGCCATCATGGTTTCAACTGATATTCTACGACTCGACTGATGCCAAAAGCCTTGGTACATGTATAGGTTTTCGGTTATCCAGCCTTTCTCCTTCGGAAGCGTTGCAAGCCTATCTTTGTATCGATCGAAAATGAGGGCCATATTTGTTGTTTCGTGGTTACCCTCATTGCTAAATTTAGGTACAGAAGGAAGAGAGATAGCATGAGAAGCTATAGGCATCGACATTGTAGGTTATTTGCAATTTTGCATGGAATCATACGACTTTTTCATATTTGTACACCGAAAATATTTTATTTTACTTTACTTTTCTAAATATAATAGTGTTTATAAATGGATGACATATGCGTTTAAGGAATATTAAATCTTATAAAATCAAGGAGATCGAATGATTATATGTGATTAGAATACATGTAACAAGAAATCAAGAATTTGATCACAAGTTTCGTTTAGACTATACGGAGTGCGGGGCATGAAAGAATAGCGTTATTCGTCATATGACTGTCACGTCAGCACGCATTAGAAAAGTGACATGGTGTAAAAAAGAGAGGAATGGAAGCGGCATGGTTAGTTGCGTTTTTATATAATAATAATAACAACAACAACAACAACAATAATAATAATAAACAAGAACCAATCAAAACCAACCAAAATCCATCAACGAATGAAAAGCCTCCACATCACCAAACTAAGCACCCCACGCCGGTGGAGAATATCCCGCCCTTACTATCACGACACCCTCCACGCCATATCCAAGGTGGTGTTCCTAGTTAAGATTTGAAAACAAGATGCAGGCTTTCTACCTAGTTAAGCTAGCGATGGATCTAGTAATTTTCGTACGCATTTCTAAAACAAGTTCGGTAAAACGATTGCTAAATATAAGATTAAACAAAAATTGTGATACAGATACATAAGAGCATTCACAATGAAGACCTTAAAAATATGTGAGTGGGTTTAGTTATATTATATGAAATGGTTGTTAGTGTTTTTGAGGTTGTTAGTGTTTTTGAGTGGTTGTGAGTGAAGGATAGAGAAAATGTCCATCTGTAAATATATGGGGAAAAAATATCTGGAGAGAGAAAACCTTATAATTTTTTTAATATTTTTATAAATGGTTGTGAGCGAAGGAGAGAGAAAAGATAATGACAAAGGTATAGAAAATATTATTTAATTGAAAATGAGAGAGAAAAATAGTTATTTTTAGTGTAAGCATATAGATACGACAAAAATTTTATTGTGAATACTCTAATTACATAAATCTGTAACGTATTATAGCAAAATTTCAAATTTTATTTTTCTAAGTTAAACTGGCTCAAATTCTTAGAATAAAATCCCAAAGAGCCATAAAGTTTGGTTCTTTAGTGTCTCCAAGATTCTTGGGATGGAAGATTTGTGATTCCCTATAATATATACATGGGTTTTTTTAAATAAGAAGAATGTAAATATATATTAAATAAGGGTAAAGTGAATATGTGGCTGTTTCACATCTAAGCTTAGATGTGAAACCATCCAAAACTATGTAGTTTTGTTAAAAATCCTTTCAAATTTTAATTCCTAAATTAACTCAATTTAAATTTATCTAAATCTTTTTACTTTGGAAAACAACTATCGTTCCCACAAATACATGAAATTTTGTTCAGCAAGATCCAAGAAATTCACCCAGACTTCTTCAACAGTCATCGTCTTCAACAATTCCAGTTAAAAATTTTGTTCAGCAACATCATAGAATTCATCCAGACTTGTTCAGCAATCATCGTCTTCAACAATTCCAATCCTATTAGCATCGACCTCAAACTACTCGCATTCTATCATGGAGGTAAAATTGTTGTTATTCTAAATTTCTACATACAATTACTTTCGAGTAATATCAATTGATTAATTTTTAATAGAAATCAATCTATGTATGTCGCAACCCCCGTCCCCTAACAACCCGGGAATGGGCGGCCGCGGCCAGTTTCAGTGGTATCGGTGTTTATCATTTTGGCAGCGGAAATTACATCAGGACCGTAGTTAGGAAATATTTTATCAGAGTAAAATACCACACATTTATAATATTAAACACGTGGGAAAAATCTCAAGTTTTCAGTACACACATTTTCATAGGGATAAACCCTATTTTATTTAATAAAAACATCTCTTTATTTTAGGTAACTCTATAGCCACTTTTCCAAGCCTTCAGTGCTGTCCAGCTGGCTTCTATTTGGCTTTCACATTTTGTTACCTGAAACGCGTTTAAAAACATTTTGTCAGTGGGAAATACTGGTGAGTGAATCTCAGTTTAATCAAGTTAAGTAAAACCATTGTACAGTATTGAGGGCGGTCGCGCAATTACATTTGTTTCCATCTACTTTAATTACCACCCTCGGTACTGTCAACCCGACTTGTGGTCATGTTACTACTCACAATGTAGTAACACATTTTGTATCCAAAACCCTAACATACCGACGATAATTGTAGAATACAAATACTCAATCACTGTTTAATATAAAATTAATTGTGTGAGGTTTTGTAAAAACAGTTTGCAAAAAAGGAGATTACTCACATTGCTGTCTTAGGGTTTTCCTTAAGGATTTCCTGGTGATTATCTATTAAATACACAAATGCACACGCGTTAGTATAATAACCCAATATTTACATTAGTAATACCCTCCCCGAGATGGCATTCCAACGACTACGTCAGGCAGAACCTCGACAGCCGTTACGGAACCCTGGATCAATCGGGCAGCGTATCTAATACGTAACCGGGGTTATGATACTTACAACGAGGCAGAACTTCGTTATTTATGGGGGTATTATGCCTGAGAATAGCTTTAATTATACATAAATTCGAGAGAGAGAAAGGAAATGAGCGACTGGAACTGAAGGCCGATGCCCTCAATTTATAGGGCCTGATTTTAGGTACCTCGCGGCCCGCAAAGACTCAAGGGTCTTCTTACGCGGCCCGCGACATAGGGGGTAGGGGCTATCTATGACCAGTCAGCACTCGTAGCCTCGACACACCACCCGACACGTGGCGGCACCGGGTGCAGCCTAATCGCCTATCTGTCGCGCCCCGCGTAGGCCGAAGGCAAAGCCTTCGCGGCCCGCGAGCGCCATTAAAACTTGATTTTTATTTTATTTTTAATTATGTAAGGTATTTTGGGCTCGGTTTTCGCATATAGGGACATTCTAAATATTTTAGAGGTGTCGAGAATTATTTAGGAGGGTTGTTATATCCTCCCCACCTTGTTTTAGAGCTCGTCCTCGAGATCTACTGGAACAAGTGTGGATATTTCCTTTGCATTTCTGATTCAAGCTCCCAAGTGTATTCTGGTCCTCTCTTGGAGTTCCATTTCACCTTGACCAGAACTAATCTCTTGTGTTTGAGATTCTTGACCTTTCTGTCTTCAATCTGTAGAGGTCTTTCCACAAACTTGAGCTTTTCATTTACCTCTATGTCCTTAAGAGGTACTACCAGTGACTCATCAGCTAAGCATTTCTTGAGATTACATACATGAAATACATCATGTATTCCTGCCATTTCCTCTGGCAGTTGTAGCTGATAAGCTACAGGTCCCATTCTTCTAATAATCTCAAAAGGTCCAACATACCTGGTGCTTAGCTTTCCCCGTTTGATGAATCTTACCACTCCTTTCCAAGGAGAGACTTTTAATAATACTTTGTCTCCTACCTGAAATTCCAATGGCTTGCACATGTTGTCAGCATAACTCTTTTGTCGATCACGTGCTGCTTTTAGTCTTTCCTTGACTTGAACAATCTTGTCGGTCGTTTCTTGTACTATCTCTGGTCCAGATAGTTGTTTTTCTCCAATTTCTGCCCAACAGACTGGCGTTCGGCACTTTCGTTCATAAAGTGCTTCGAATGGTGCAGCATTGATATTGGTATGATAGCTGTTATTGTAAGAAAATTCTATTAATGGTAAGTGATCGTCCCAATTACCTCCGAAATCAATTACACAAGCTCTAAGCATATCTTCCATTATCTGTATTGTCTTTTCGCTTTGCCGGTCTGTTTGAGGATGATAAGCGGTGCTTAGATTTAACTTGGTTCCCATTGCCTTTTGGAAACTTGCCCAAAAATGAGAGGTAAAACGGCTATCCCTATCAGAAACAATTGACAAGGGAATTCCATGTAATGAAACTACTTCATTTACATTGGTATGATAGTTGTTATTGTAAGAAAATTCTATTAATGGTAAGTGATCGTCCCAATTACCTCCGAAATCAATTACACAAGCTCTAAGCATATCTTCCATTGTCTGTATTGTCCTTTCGCTTTGCCGGTCCATTTGAGGATGATAAGCGGTGCTTAGATTTAACTTGGTTCGCATTGCCTTTTGGAAACTTGCCCAAAAATGAGAGGTAAAATGGCTATCCCTATCAGAAACAATTGACAAGGGAATTCCATGTAATGAAACTACTTCATTTACATACAACTTAGCTAGTTGTTCCATACTGAAAGTTTCTTTCATTGGTAGAAAATGAGCTGATTTAGTTAGCCTGTCTACAATCACCCAGATTGTATCATTACCTTTTCTGGTCTTGGGTAATTTAGTAACAAAATCCATTGTTATTAATTCCCATTTCAAAACTGGCATTTCTAACTGTTGCAACAATCCTGAGGGTTTCTAATGTTCAGCTTTGAATTGTGAACAGGTTAAACACTTAGAAACATAAGCTGCTATATCCTTTTTCATTCCTATCCACCAAAAATTCTTCCTTAAGTCCTGGTACATCTTATCATTTCCAGGATGCATCGTATACTTAGACTTATGGGCTTCTTCTAATATACGATGGCGTAGGTTTCCTAATTTAGGTATCCACATTCTTTTCTTATGGAATCTCCAAATTACATCGGTTCCTTGCTCTAATTCCTTAATCATTCCTTTTAATTTCTCAGTATCATCCTTGATTACTGATTCTTATGCTTCTCTAATCTGTTCATTTAAATCTACCTGTAGGTTTAATTTAAGAGAACGTACTCTTTTTGGCTTTTCATGATACTTTCGACTTAAAGCTTCAGCTACCACATTTGCCTTTCCTGCATGATACTGGATATTGCAATCATAATCACTAAGAATTTCCATCCAGCGTCTTTGTCTCATATTCAACTCCTTTTGCCCGAAGACATACCTTAAACTTTTATGATCGGTGAAAATGGTAAACTTACTACCATAAAGGTAATGTCTCCAAATCTTAAGGGCAAAAATTATGGCTATCATCGGTTGAATAATTCTCTTCGTGATTCTTAAGTTGTCTAGACGCATAGGCTATAACCTTTTGACGTTGCATCAACACACATCCATAACCTAACTTAGAAGCGTCACAATAGACTACAAAGTCTTCAGTTCCTTCTGGTAACGCTAGTATGGGTGCATGGGTTAATCTTTACTTAAGAATTCTAAAGGCTTCTTCTTGTTTTGGTCCTCATTCAAACTTAACAGATTTACAGGTTAGCTTAGTCAAGGGAATGGCTATTCTAGAAAAATCTCGAATAAATCTTCTATAGTAACCGGCCAATCCTAAGAAACTTCTAACCTCGGTTGGTGATTCAGGGGTTTTCCATTTGGTAATCGCCTCGATCTTGGTGGGATCTACATGAATTCCTTCATGATTGACTAAATGTCCAAGAAATTGCACTTCTTCTAACCAAAACTCGCACTTTGAAAACTTTGCATAAAGCTTTTCCTTTCTCAATAAACTTAGAAGTGCGTGTAAATGATTTGCATGTTCCTCCTTACTTTTAGAGTAAATGAGAATATCATCTAAAAAGACAATTATGAATTTATCCAAATATGGCTTACATATTCGGTTCATCATGTCCATAAATGTGGCTGGGGCATTGGTTAAACCAAATGGCATGACAGTAAATTCATAATGGTCATACCTTGTTCTAAATGCGGTCTTAGGAATGTCCTCTTCCTGTACTTTTAATTGATGATATCCTGAGCGTAAATCGATTTTCGAGAAAAATCGAGCTACTTGTAACTGATCAAATAAATCATCGATTCTCGGTAATGGGTACCGATTCTTAATCGTGACTTTGTTCAATTCACGGTAATCAATGCACATTCGCATTGACCCGTCCTTCTTTTTGACGAACAGTATTGGTGTTCCCCATGGCGATGAACTCGGCTGTATGAATTATTTCTCAAACAATTCGTCCAATTGTTTCTTTAACTCTTGCATTTCTGCTGGTGCCAAATGGTAGGGTGCTTTGGCAATTGCCAATTGGTGATGTTCCTAGTAGCAGATGGATTCGAAATTCAACTTCTCTGTCTGGCGGTAGTCCTGGTAGTTCTTCCGGAAACACATCTGGAAACTGGGATACTACTGGAATATCCTTCAGTTCTTTTCCTTTAGTGTTAGTGATTATAGAAATCAAATACACTAAGGATCCCTTTCTTATATAACTAGCTGTTTTTATTACAGAGATGAATTTCGTGGATCTAGATGGTTTGTCTCCTTTAATTGTGATCTTTTCACCCTTGGGTGAATTTACTTGGATTAACTTTTGATCACATAAAATACTGGCTTTATTGGCTAATAACCAATCCATTTCTAATACAACATCAAATCCTGTCAGATTCATTAGGTAAAGGTTTGCAATAAACTTTTGATTTAAAAATTCTATTCTTGCTCCCCGCAAGATTTCGGAAATCTTAATGGTTTCCCCATTTGTTGTCTCTACTAGACATTCTTGTGGAAGTTTAGTTAATGGTTGGTTGAGAAGTTTGCAAAATGAAGTATTAATAAAACTTTGGTTTGCACCAGAGTCAAATAATACTTTAGCAAAAACATCATTAACTAAAAACGTACCGGCGATCACGTCCGGAATCATCTTTGCTTCTTCCGCAGTCAGAACAAATGCCCTAGCATTTTTAGTAGTCTTGTTGTTCATGGCTGGAGCTAGTTTCGGACAGTTTGGCTTGATATGACCTTGTTCTCCACAGTTGTAGCATATCCTATTGTTGGGTTTCTTCCTGCAGTCTTCTTCCTTGTGTCCAGATATTTTGCAGAAGTTGCAGTATATGGAGCATCTTCCAGAATGCTTCCTTTTGCAATACTTGCAATAAGGTGCAGAAGTAGAACGTACATCTTTCCCACGGTTGGAAATTCCAGAACGGAATTCCTGGGTAAGCCTTTGAGCTAGGTTTCTCCTCTGGTCTTCTTCTCGTGTACGCACTAATTCATCAGTTAAGGTATTTGCTAGTTCTACAGCTTCCTCTATGGTTTGGGGTCTAGCTGCCTTGACTACATGTCTAATCTCCCCGATTAATCCCCAGATGTAACGGGAGATCAATACTGGTTCTGGTGATACAAGGGTTGGCACTATTCTAGCATATTCAAAGAAAGTAGTAGTGTAACCCTTACTATCCACTCCAGTCATTCTAAGGTTTAGGAATTTATTTGCTATCTGTTTGGGAGGGCAGAATTTCTTTTCCACCATATTCTTAAATTCTTCCCATTCCATATTGTAAACCCTGTCACTTCCCCTAGACTGGAGGATAGTGTTCCACCATTCTAAGGCTGAGTTCTTAAACAGATTGGAAGCAAACATTATCTTATCCTTTTCTGCGCATTTGCTTATTTTCAAGACTGCCTCAGTCTTTTCTATCCAGCGTAAAGTTGCAATGGGTCCTTCATTGCCCAAGAATTCTATTGGTTTGCAGGACCAGAATTCCTTGTAAGAACAACCATAAGACATGGTTCTTCTTCTTTTTGGAACGGCACTTGAAGTATGGGTCCATTTTTTACGCTGTGATCTGGTTCAGTTGGTCGCTTACTGCCGTTATTACTTTTATTATCAGCTTCCTTAACCGTTTGAATAATATATGGCATTGCGTCTATAATCCCTTGTGCCACTATGTGTTGGATAGCACTATTATCCACTTAATTTCCATTGTTATTGTTGTTCGAGTTATCGTTATTCTGGTTTTCATTGTTCTGGTTTTCCTGGTTCATCTCATTATCCATCTAAGTTTTAAACATTTGCCAGTTATTAATATCACAAGACGATATTTAATGCAAACAATCACATAACACACATATTGATCAAAATCGTCGAACATTGCGACTTACTCTTTCTTATATAGTATGCATCCATATATATTACAATACAGCTGGAATTAAAATTACAATACTATTAGGCATCCATATCTATTGTCTATAATTTTTTTTCAAACATACACACATATTATATATATATTTATTAATATTATATTATTACTATTATTATTAAGGGTAGGGGTTCATCTAAAAGTCCATATTACGCTCGTCATATTTCTAGACGAGTCGTTCCCCTATTTGTCTCATCCTTTCACTACCTTCTAAAATCTCCTCACCAAAGGTTCAGAGTTCTTGTACATTTTCTGTACTCATTGGGGGTGCAGGTGTTGGTACTGGGTTTGGGAACTGGGGCATGGGTTCTTGGTAAGGGTAAGGGTTTTCTAGAATTTCCCTGATGAATTGATCATTATCATAATAGGGATCTAGAGGGTCTAAATTTGGGTAAGCTGCTAGGTTGGGCATAGGTTCTTCGGGTATTGGGTAGTGTTGCTGGTATTCCTTATGGTCGTCAAACCACGGGTCGTAATTTGGGTCTAAGGGATTGGGTGCTCGCACTCTAGGTATCTCTGCTAGGTCAAAATCATGCATTTGGATTTGGTTTTCTGGGTTGGCTTCAATCTCCATTGGTTGTGTGGGAAACGAGGGTAAGGGCTGGGGTGCTATGAGTTGCTCCAGGTTAGGGTATGCGGCTGTGGTTGCTAATATATGAAAGTTTGCTAGACTCCTATTAAGCATATCCTGGTCATGAGCATCTGTTTCTCTCTTAGCGGCTGCTAAAACACGTTGCTGTTGTAACTTTTTCATCCTTTTCCTACGTTCATGCGCTCCTCTACTGAACCATCCTCTCTTTTTAGTAGGGAATGGCTCTTCAGACTGTGCCTTAAACACGAACATCCCATCTTCATTGTCAGCTGAATACCCTGAGAGGGTATGCTGTGAAGAGGTGCCTTCGCTCCTAGGTGAGCTGGACAACTGACGGTAAGCGTCTGAAGGTCCTTGGTCGCTCATACTGTAAACTAACAAATAGTCAAATAACACATAACAATAAAATACAGATATGCACGTAGTTCCGTAGATAATTTCCTAACATTTTGAATAATATCTTGGTGTCAGCAGAACACTTCTGTGGCTGAATCAGTGGCTTAGCTCTGATACCACCTTCTGTCGCAACCTCCGTCCCCTAAAAACCCGGGAACGGACGGCCGCGGCCAGTTTCAGTGGTATCGGTGTTTATCATTTTGGCAGCGGAAATTACATCAGGACCGTAGTTAGGAAATATTTTATCAGAGTAAAATACCATACATTTATAATATTAAAAACGTGGGAAAAATCCCAAGTTTTCAGTACACACATTTTCATTGGGATAAACCCTATTTTATTTAATAAAAACATCTCTTTATTTTATGTAACTTTATAGCCACTTTTCCAAGCCTCCAGTACTGTCTAGCTGGCTTCTATTTGGCTTTCACATTTTGTTACCTGAAACGCGTTTAAAAACATTTTGTCAGTGGGAAATACTAGTGAGTGAATCTCAGTTTAATCAAGTTAAGTAAAACCATTGTACAGTATTGAGGGCGGTCGCACAATTACATTTGTTTCCATCTACTTTAATTACCACCCACGGTACTGTCAACCCGACTTGTGGTCATGTTACTACTCAAAATGTAGTAACAAATTTTGTATCCAAAACTCCAACATACCAACGATAATTGTAGAATACAAATACTCAATCACGGTTTAATATAATATTAATTGTGTGAGGTTTTGTAAAAACAGCTTGCAAAAAAGGAGATTACTCACATTACTGTCTTAGGGTTTTCCTTAAGGATTTCCCGGTGATTATCTATTAAATACACAAATGCACACGCGTTAGTATAATAACCCAATATTTACATTAGTAATACCCTCCCCCAGACGGCATTCCAACGACTACGTCGAGCAGAACCTCGACAGCCGTTACGGAACCCTGGATCAATCGGGCAGCATATCTAATACATAACCGAGGTTATGATACTTACAACGAGGCAGAACTTCTTTATTTAGGGGGTATTATGCCCGAGAAAAGCTTTAATTATACATAAATTCGAGAGAGAGAAAGGAAATGAACGACTGGAACTGAAGGCCGATGCCCTCAATTTATAGGGCCTGATTTTAGGTCCCTCGCGGCCCGCGAAGACTCAAGGGTCTTCTTACGCGGGCCGCGACATAGGGGGTAGGGCATAGCTATGACCAGTCAGCACTCGTATCCTTGACACACCACCCGACACGTGGCGGCACCGGGAGCAGCCTAATCGCCTATCTGTCGCGCCCCGCGTAGGCCGAAGGCAAAGCCTTCGCGGCCCTCGAGCACCATTAAAACTTGAGTTTTATTTTATTTTTAATTATGTAAGGTTTTGGGCTCGGTTTTCGCATATAGGGACATTCTAAATATTTTAGAGGTGTCAAAAATTATTTAGGAGGGTTGTTATAATGTACTAAGTCGAACCATTAATTTGATTTCTAACTGGTCGATCATGGAGGTAAACTGATATGATGTTAAAGTGAGTGTTGTTATTCAGAATTTCTACATACAATTACTTTCCAACAATTTCAATTGATTAGTTAAAAATTCAAAGTTTTTACTTTTGTGTATACAGGAAATGCATAATACAATGAATTTCAAATCACATCTGATTGAAGATATTAATGCGAACGGGTATTTGGTTATTAGTAATGGCCCAGACGTTGAAACAGAGAAAATAAACGAAGTACACACAGATTCTGGGTTTGAGAAAGAAGAAGCTAATGATGTAATGGGAATGGTTTTCGATTCTCCCGATGATGCATATGCTTTCTACAATCGCTATGCGTTTTTACATGGATTTAGAATGCGTATATCTTCAGCTTATAATAATAAGACCACAAACGAGCCTTATCGAAGGATATATGTGTGTAACAAAGAGGGGTTTAAAGACATGAAGTGTAATAGTTCTAGTGGAGATGTTAAGAAACGTCGTCTAAATTTAAGGACAGGGTGTGAAGCATACATTCGGATCTCAAAAAATAAAGAAGGGAAATGGTTCATGGATAGATTTAACGACTCACATAATCATGAGCTAACTGCTACTCCTACCAAAGTAATGAAACATCGGTCTCATGGGAAGTTTCACCGCTCAATGGCATGCAAAGCCCTAGTGTCGAACCTTGGTCAAGCCGGGTTGAAACCTTGTCAAATTAAGAAGGTCGTAAATACTATGAAAGATTCAAATGAAAATAATGTTTCATCAAAGCAATGTGCAGATATCTTGGCAGATCAGCGAAAACAATATAAAGGTAAGGAATTTTACGGGCTTATTAAACATTTCCAAGATAAACTAATAGAAACCCTAATCTTTCTTTTGTTGTGGATTTTTTTTTACGACGGGTCTCCAAGAAATATGTTTTGGGCTGACAGGAGATCAAGAGACTCATATGTAAAATTTGGGGACGTTGTTGTGTTCGATGTCACATATATGACAAACAAATTTAAGATGCCATTTGCTCCTTTTGTCGGAGTGAATCATCATGGTCAGTCCATACTTTTTGGCGGTGCACTATTAGAAAATGAGAAACAAGATACTTTTGAATGGTTATTTCAAAATTTCTTAAAATGCATGTTTGACATGTATCCATCAGCAATAATTACGGATCAAGATAAAGCTATTGGCAATGCAATTAAAAGCGTTTTTCCAAAAACTCGACATCGATATTGTTCATGGCATATTAAGAAACATGAAACTGAACATCTTCGAGCACTTAAAGCTCACTGTAGTGACTTTCAAGAATTACACAAACAATGGGTAAAGAGTAATACGGTTGAGGAATTTGAAACTCGAATGGAACTATTACGTGAAAAATATAATTTTGAAAGTGGCGATTGGATAACAGAGATGTATAACCAACGTAAATATTGGGCTAAAGCCTTCTTAAGGATTGTTTTTTTTTTATTGGCATGACATCAAGCGGAAGAAGCGAGAGTATTCATTCATTTTTTGATGGATATGTGAACTTAAAGACCATGTTGAATGAGTTCGTAAGCCGGTATGATAAAGCTGTTGAGACTCGAAGGGTTGCCGAAGAAGATGAAGACTTCAAGACTATGAACTCCAAGCCAGATCTTTCTTCTATTAATTTAGTAGATGCAAAAGCAAGTTCAAGTTACACTAGGAAGCTCTTTGACGTATTCAAAAAAGAATGGACCGAAGCTACCTTGAACTTAACTCATGAGAAAATAAGCAAGAATTCAGAAGAAATCATATATAAGGTTGGACAATTGGATGTTGATAAAACATATTGGAGAAATGTTAACTTTCGTCTCTCTGAGAAGATAAATGTCACATGTTCATGTGCTAAGTTTGAAACATACGGGATATTATGCCAACATATCTTATATATCCTGAAGAAGAGACACGTTGAAACCCTTCCTGATCATTATATTTTACCTAGGTGGACACCTGATGCTAGGTATAAGTCGGATAATTGCACTATTGGGCTTGAAGACATACATAATGGAAATGAAGTCAGCGCGTTATCTTTATGGTGTGTTCAATCAAATTTTAGAAACGCGATCGAACAAGCAATGGACTCCCCATCTGAGATAAAGAAACTAGATACCATCTTATTAAAGTTTCTAAAAGAGCAAAGTATTCGAACAAAGCCGAAACAGTTTGATACTAATCCACAAGATTCTAACGTGGGAAGTTCGCAAGTAAACTTGATGCCTCAAATTTCTATTCGTGATCCAGTAGTTCATACTAATACTAAAGGCCGCCCTAGAAGTGCAACTAGAATCAAATCTTCTCTAGAAGCACCAAAAAGAAGAAATTGTTCTCATTGCAAGAAACCTGGTCATTACATCAGTGGATGTCAAAAAAAGAAGGTATGTTTTTATATTTATTGATAATTATTGGTTGTCAGTGTAATACTTTTTTAACAGCTAGAAATTGTGCTATAGCAGGTAGATGAGGCAGCATTACAAGAAAAGGAAGGATGACATGAGATTGTGTAGGTCGTAGCTTGTCCAATGTATTCAAACAGTAGAGATTTTCTTATTTAGATTGTTAGATTTGAAGACGTTACAACGTTTAGATACACTAATGAAAATGAGATATGTTGCTGTCTTTTGATCAATTTTGGGTTAATTATATGTTGTGATGTGCCAAAATATATGGCGAATTAAAGTTAAACGGGTCAAACGTGCGAAAGTGTGGCGAATTAAAGTTAACCGGATCAAAAAATAGCATTGTAAAAAGAAACAGGTCAAACGTGCGAAAGTGTGGCGAACTAAAGTTAAACGGGTCAAAATATAGCGTCGTAAAAAGAAACGGGTCAAACGTGCTAAAGTGTGGCGAATTATAGTTAACCGGGTCAAAAGATAGCATCGTAAAAATAAACGCGTCAAATGTGCGAAAGTGTGGTGAATTAAAGTTAACTGGATCAAAAAATAGCATCGTAAAAAGAAACGGGTCAAACGTGCGAAAAATCAACCCACATGTGTCTCAACAGCAACTACAAGAAAAATCAACCAACTTTAGTTTTTTGAATGAAATAAGGGAGCATTTTATTATTCCAAACAACACCCAAGCTCCCAAGCAAGGTGCTTTAGGGGGCTGGGCTACAACAGCAAAACAGTAACATACATAAATAAAGCTAAGTTACATTGCAAGCCTTAGGACTACATTCAATCTAAACATTGACATAATCTAGGGTAACGGTGCTTTAGGATGCTCCAGCTGTTGTGCGATACTTTAGGCATTCTCGTGATACTTCTTTAACCTCTTCTACCATCTTAAAGACTGAATGAACCACACCTTTGAAAACCTTTTTGCTCCGAGCTTTCCACAATACCCAGCATGTCAATATAAAGCCTGCATGAATCATTCTTTCTCTAAAGAGAGCAGCCAAAACCATTCGCCAACTGGCTAATCTATGTTTTTTTCTACACTCTCCTGTGTAAGTTGTATATGTAGACAACATAAAATACAAAGAATAATTAATAGCCTACATACCTAACATAAAATATGAAAAGTATTTTTAACAACCTGGTTATACCGTAACAACTATGCCGAAAAGTACCAGGACATTTTTGGATGTTTCAGACCAGTTTTAGGCTGGTTCGATGATGTTTTCCCTGAGCACGCCAGGTTGCACCGTGACAACTATGCCAAAAAGTACCAAAATTATATCCGGATATTATTAGTATTTATACTTCAAATACCTAAAATGAGCAACAACCAAAGAAGAGTCTTTAACTTTGAATTGATTCTTGGCAACTAGAGTTTTTTTCCGGATGTAAGCTATGTTTTATCTCAAACGGGTCATTTTAAAAAGTTAAGCAAATAAATGACACTTTCCCTTAAAAACATAAACACTTGAGCTGGAGCAAACGAATGTTATAACAAAAATAAAAAAAATGACAGCCTATGGTGTGTGCGAGGTGTAATATGATTTTATTGATATTTTTAGCCCATTTTACGCATTAGTCAAGTTTTAAATTTATAAAACACGATATTCTACTAACACTAAACACACACATGGGCAAGTGCACCCATCGTGAGCGTAGTATAGCGTTGGTAAAATACCGAGGTCGTCCAAGGACACAAGAGCTTTTAGTACCGGTTTATCCTCAACGTCTAATCAATCTAAAATTTTTGAGAAAAGATTTTAAAACATGAAAATAAAAACTAAAAATGCAGAAATAAAAATAAAGTAAAAACAGATAGACAAGATGAATCACTTGGATCCGACTCGCCTTTAATGTATCCTTTGATGATTTTCGCACTTTTGCACTTTTTTAGAGATTATCTTAATTATAGTGGTAGGCCCCTCTTTTGAAGGTGATGTTACCCTGAACCCAGTGGTTTGAGTCAGCAAGGATACAATCCCAAAGGGTCGGAATATTGAAAGATAATTAATTAAGTTATTAATGCGAAAAGTGGTAGGCCCCTCTTTTGAAGGTGACGTTACCCTCGTCTAAGTGGTTTGAGTCAGCAGGGATACAATCCCAAGTAGCCGGTTTAATGTATTAATAGTAGTTTACATATGAGGGGATCAAGCTATTCGCACCCCCGCCATCCAATACCAGTGGGTATTGAAGGAGGTCCTAGTAAGCGTGACCCAGGTCCTTGCAGGATCTATACACTGAACAAGGCAAGAACCTTACTAAACCATTCCTTTAACCCCCGACCAGGTAGCCAACATATCTCTATATAGACCGTAGAGATATGAATGGTGTAAATCTTTTACTTTATATAGACAGTAAAGTAAAGTAATGCCAAGACACCACGGACAAATGATAAAGAAGTTTCACCTTCAACATAAGAAACTAGTTATTAAAGTCATTAATACAAAACCAAATAAAAAGTGCGAAAAGATTAAAAATCAAAAGTAATACATTAAAGAGTTGTCTCCACCAAGTGATGTAAGAGACTTAGCCAAACATGCCCTTTGATTGACAAGAACTCTTACTATCAATCTTGGATCCCGAGACTACTACACACACTCTAAGGTGGATGATGGATGATGGTGGTGGATGTGGGAGTTGTAGTGGTGGTGGATGTGAGTGTTGTAGTGGTGGTGGAGTGGTGGCAAAGTGAGAGAATGGTGGTTTGCCAAGGGATGCCTTTGAAGTGGGCCAAGCACCTCTATTTATAGCCTGAACAGAAGCCAGGCCACGACCCCGTGTCCAGCGGACACGCCCCCATGGCCATCCTTTTCTCTTCCTTCATTATTTGCATTTGTCAGTATAGGGTTCAACACGGCCCGTGTCCAGCGGGCACAACCCCGTGTGAAGAAGCGTATCTGTACTACCAAGATTTTGCAAGATTCTGCGTATCTTAGCGTTGATCACGCCCCGTGCTGAGCTGGGCACGCCCCCGTGGTGGGCGTAGAAGCTTCCACAGCTTTGTCTTTTCTGCAGGTAGCTGACCACGCCCCCGTGTCCAGTGGGCACGGCCCCGTGGTCAGTCTTCTGTTTCTTGTTTTTGCCTTTGGGGATGCTGCTGAGGGGGTCGGGCATGTCACTTTTATCCCTTTTCTTTGTATTTATGTTGGTTTTTGCTGTATATTTGTTCCGTTTGCTCGTTTAAGCTCATTTGGTCCTGTAAATTCAAAAGGAAGACTAAAACACACTTTTTCCAACATTAGTGCTAAAAAAGGGTTATTTTTATGCATCATTTGATGTAATTTATATGTTACATTTTGCACACATCAGCCTAGCAGTGCATGTGCAAGTGAAAAAATAACAAAAGTCTGCCCCTGCTTAGATGATCTATGTTCGATGGTCTTAATATTAAGTAGAATATTTGGTTGACCTCCACTTAGTATCCCCAAATGTCAAGGTATGCACTATGCACACTCGACATAACCCTAGAATCCGAATAAAATAATCAAACATATGCTCATACCTCAAAGAAAAGGACCCCAAGTCGATCACAAGCAAAATAACCTGCCAAGCCTGCAGCTTCCTTACAGTTTGTCCAATACAAAATCTCTACCTGGTTGATTCTATCGAGATACTGGATAGGATCACTAGATTAGGAGAAATACGAACGAACCTGCACCACTTTTGAATCCTATCCGCTAGATTAGGAGAAATATGAACCCTAGAGTTAGGGTTTCGATCGCGCCATGTTAGGGAAAATGAACCTGCACCACTTTTAAATCCTATCCGCTTTCAACTTGCAACACATCAGATCGACTTAGGAGAAGAAAATGAATTTTAAGATGAACATGATGGAGATCGATTGGGCATAGCTTTAGAATGAGAGCGGGAACCAATTTTGACATAACTGATGGAGCCATATGAAGTTTGGAAAGGATTTTTAACAAAACTACTACTGGATGGTTTCACATCTAAGCTTAGATGTGAAATAGCCACATATTCACAATTTGATGCCCAAATAGAAAACAGGAGTTTGTAGATGCAAAATTGCAAATATGTATCACGAAAACTAAAATGACAATTTGATGCCACAAAACCCCGTTCATTTAAGGGGGATGGGGCACTCCGTGGTGAAGGAAGGATCATTCGTGGAAGGCCGTGATACACCACGGCCGCTGAATTCCATAACGCGTGAAAAGTTGTAGAATGTGAGGTAAATTGTTGGGTATGGTGAGTGATGGGTATTTCCATTAAAATCCATCACTAGTGATGGAATAATGCTTGGCGGAACTTGATTGAATGTTGTGAGTGATGGAACTCCATCACTAGTGGAGCGCCCCTACCCCCCCCCCCCCCCCCCGCCTAATATCCTTTTGTTTTTAGGTTCCAAACAACCCGCCTAACATTCCCAAAACAGCACGCCCATTTGTTGCATAAATGATTTTGAGTAATCTAATAATTTTGCTAATGCGGTTTGGTTACTTTCGTTACTTCTATCCAAAATCTTTCTTTTTTTGTTTTTTTTCTTTCTTTAACCAAGTCTTCACGTTATATTACCATTGAATCGTTGTATGTGTTTTTTAACTGGAGCTTTGACTACAAGGTTTAGTATCTGGGTTCTGCTTTTACAATCCATTTTGGTTTTATGCAAGTTTTTATTTTCTTTTTGTTTTCAATTATATGCCTCTATTTCCGTAGTGTTCACTCTTACGAGATTTGTTGTTAAAAATATGCATACACTTATAGCCTAAAAATTAATGGGCTATTGGATTGAAATAACCTCCATTTTCAACTTACTTTCCTCTGGCACTTCCAAACTAACTGAACCCTAATCTAGATAATTTTTTTATTGATGTGTCGCTTGTTTAGTGACGTAGCAGATGTGTGGCACATATATAGTGATGTGGCATGTGACATGGCTTTTTTAATAACATGGAATTTGATGTTAGCTAACTGGGTTAGAGTTCAATTAGTTTAGGATTAGCAGAAGAAAATAAGTTGAAAGTTTGGAGTGGCGTGGTACATTTTGTAAGTTGGAAGTTCTTGTAACGCCCTACTTTTTCATACTTTCCATAATTAGAAAGCTCGCCTTGTAATGCTATTTTTGGAAATCTTGTATTCTTTTAATCGTCTTTTCGTTGTAATCATTGTAAAATCCAAGACTTGGATCATAAATAAAATTCGTATTTCTTTAAATTCACATTCTACATATTCATACATGCTCATACGTTCGAATTCATTGTACATCGAATCCTTATTCGTAATTCATACGCATACGATACTTATTTACGATACATGTCCATGCTTTCCCTTAAATTGTTGATATTTAAAACCCCTAATAATATGCTTATTTACACAACGATTAATCATCTAATATGTGACATATACTTGTCACTTACAAACATATTACATACTTGTACATCACCCTTTTTACCTAATTAAATCATGTTTTATTCCATGTTATACCTTATTACAAGTTAAGGAAAACATTGTTATATATTATTGCATAACTCAAACAACAAAATGGCACATTATAATGTTTAAAAAAATATAAAAAATATATATGGCAGCCCCTATTAGCGCAAATCAGCCCTTATTGGGTTGGTTTTGTGGGCTTGTTTCAAGGTTTAACCCATTCTAAACAATTCCAAAGCCCAACCCATTGAAACCCTAATCTCTTCCCTATATAATAAGCACTTCCCCACTCCTTATTCCACTTTTACAAGCCTCCAAACACTTCAAAAACCCTCCCAAACTCAGCTGAGTTTCAGCCACATTTTTGAAAGTTCCAGCCAGAAAAAGTGAGTTTTAACTCACTTACACTTCAATTATCTTCATGTTTTGGAAGAAAACTCATGTTTTCTTCATACATTCCTATGTCCTTATGCCACTAATCAAGATTATGATTATGTGTGCTTAAACATAAAGTTGTAACATGTAAATCCAGAGGTTTAATCATCAAAAACTTTCTGTTTTAATAAGGTTTTAATATCACACCCCCAAAATACCACCTAGGGAATATCCCTGTTAGGCGTGTGACGTACCAATAACGAGCCACTAATTACATTGAACGCATACAAGTTTCAAAATAAAATCCTAAGTTATTAATGTAAAATACCATAAGCGGGTTTAAATGAAAACCACCATGTTCAGCGGAAGCAAATAGTAAACCAAAGTTAAAATGTTCAAAACCAACGTATACTGTCAATAATCAATCAACTGAATCCTTCCAGTCGACCCATGACCTCTCCAACTACTCCAAACAGCAAGTCCCCATCAAAATACCTAACGACCTACGAGCATGTAACAAGTGTGTCAGACAACGCTGGTGAGTTCATAGTTTTAAGAAAACGTTGGTTACCAAGTGTTTAGTTAATCCATTGAATTTAATTCCGAAAGTAATGTTGATAATATCTCGATACTGAACAAGACGGCTCCTGATGTATGTTTTGCCCGTTCCCCAGTGCTCCTATCAAAACACTATGCATGATTGGGTCATTAGTTCACAACCGTCCTCCCTGGTACGGTGTGAGGGTGCCAAACCTAAGTAGCGCTACCAACTAATACCCCGCTACCTCTCCGGTAACAAAAGATGGGACTTAAGAGTGATAGGGTGAGAGTATTATCCAACATTCCAGTTTTTACCCAAAAGACTTATCCCTCCCCGGGATACCCACTGACAGTCCCAACCACCGGGACGCATGCTCAAGAGATGAACTCACCTTAGATTGCTCGGTAAGACTAATTACTTGTTTTATCGTTGGACACCCCAAACCCTAATATGGTTCCAATGATAGTCAGTTTCGCTTACATAGAATCTACTTATTCATTGTATATATTCCACATGTGGCAGACAAGTATGGCACATATTATCACACAGGTTATAACAAGTATTCATACCAACACATATTCACATTGCAAGTTAGGACCGTACACGCATGTTTCATTTTATCACTTGTAGCTAACTGTTAATCATAAGAGAATAAGGCCCAAACAATTAACACGCAATCCAAGTGTCAATCACTCATCCTACCCGGCCCAACCACCCCCAAGCACAAATAAAGAGTGTGATATGTTCCTCTAAAGTCTAGGGTGCAGCCCAATGACTTAAACAGGGCCCGTTACAAGTGTTATATGGCCCATTACTTGTGCAAAGCCCAACCGAAGTCATACCCTAAACTGGCCTACGTGACTGGGCTTCTGCGGAGAAAACTGGACTCATGGCCCAGACACACGGCCTGTTTACATGTGGCAGCCCAGTTTATGAAGGAAAGGGACCCAAGCCATGTGCCCTTGAACTGTTTCCGGCAGCCCAATGTAACCAGAATGTGTGCGGCCCAGAATGACTATCTAGTGGACTGATTTGGCAGTCCACCCCGCACACCCGATTCCCACAACAACCCACCTAATCAGATTTCTTTTTGGCGTTCTAAAACACATCATGTGATGTTTATAAGAAACGTGACCTCTAGCCGATTCACTTAATCAACAGTGTTTGATTCAAAACCATTTACACAACAATTAAAAATTAGTTCATCGAGTAATACTAAGCTGTCAATATCGATTCTGATTTAAAGATTCATCGAGTCTGTTTATCAATTTATAACACATACAAATCCTAGATCAATGATTCACATCATCCACATATAATCACAATCATGTGTAACAATTCTAATCATCAGCATATTAATTGATCATTAACCTATTCATCATATAAACGTCCGTATCATGTACCGACGATATAATCAAACAACAATCATGTTTCATGACCGATTTTATTCAAGACTTGCTAGCAACCCCTAATCAATGTACGGATAACAACCCAGCTGATTACCACATATTAAAGAGTCATTTATGTTTGAACCGCTTGTAAGTGATACCCTAATTCAAGCCTAAGTCATCGAACCCCATGACTATTCTAATAACCAGTTCATAATTACATACCTAATCACCAAGAAACTCATTATCTTGAAATTAATTAACACACATGACATCAAATACAACACAATCAGACATAACCATCTATACAATTATGCATGCATGACAAAAGAACTCGATTCAGAATATAAGGAGGTTACACTAACCGAACGAGTCAAGGTACAAGATGAACACAACGTACAGCTTCACGAGAGAGGGGGGTCTCCTGTTACCGTGCGTAGACTTATGGAGGAGAATAGGGTTTTGTTTTGTTTATTATTCAAGTTATATTTAACCCTATTTCATGATATATAAATAAGCATACCATAGTTTAACTCCAATATTACGGGTCCAAATAGGAGGGTGGGTCGAAACCCAATATAATCCGAATATAGGGTGTGTGCAAGTGCATAACAATATCAAACTAACCCCAACCTAGTCGGCCCATTATTAACCTTAATCAGCCCACACTAAACTTGGTTGGTTCTCTAAAGTAAGTAATGACCCATAACAGCGTTTAACGGTTTTCTTGTAGTTAATCAGGCCACACATGAAAGCATACTCAATCACATTACATTTAACAAATATATTACAGTTACAAGTGTCTGTAAGGGACGTGAAAGAGGAATAATAATGAAATAGGATCACGTGACTAAGAGACACTGACCTTGAAAGTTCGGGTTGTCACATCATCCCCAACTTGAAAGAAATTTCGTCCCGAAATTTGACAAGTAAGCACAAAAGGTGAAGTGATAAATCAAGACTGTTGTGGATTTTCCTCAGGTACCACATCATCCCCAACTTGAAACGGAATTTCGTCCCGAAATTCACCAGCAGTACCAAAATTAGATTGATCATCAGGGAAAAAGTTGAGGATACTTGAGTTTCGTCTGATCCTCGCACTCCCACGTGAACTCCGGTCCACGCCTTAAGTTCCAACGAACTCTTACAATCGGGATTCGACCACGCTAACGAATCTTGATATTCTAATCCATGCTTTCAGTAGATCCCTCAACAACTGCAACCTGTCATTAACCTCAGACTTTACTAAGGGTAGCACGAGTGTTTCATCGGACAAACACTGCCTTAGATTCGAGACATAAATGATATTATACACGTTATCCAATTCGTCAGGTAACTCGAGTTTGTAGGCGACGTGACCAATTCTTTCCAGAATTCTGAGTAACTCACCGTAACGTAAATTAAGCTTGCCACGCTTCCCAAGCATACCACACCCTCCCAGGGTGAGGTTTTTAACATGGTACGACCATCTACAACGAACTCCCTGTGTTTCTTATGCTTATCACCTTTCCTGACGGTCACTCGATGCCGCCAAACAATTTCCAATCCAAGCAATCTTCCCAAGAGTTTCGAGTACAAGTCCTGGACCCGTGTTTAGGTGGTCATCCACCTCACTCCACAAAGAGATAGGCATTATCATCCAAGCAATGCCCCAAACAGAGTTGTCTGAATATTAGAATGATAACTGCTATAGTAGGACTCAGCCAAAGGTATGTGTCCTTCAAATTTCCACTAAGTCAATCACACACATACTCGTAGCATGTCTTCGTGTGTCAGGAGGTGCGTTTACTCTGACCCTTTGCCCTAGGGCGATAAGTAATACTCATGTCTAGATGTGAGTCACAGGATATGTGTGTTGTCCGCCGGAACTTGGGTGTAAACACAGATCACAACTAGTGGTAATAGAAGTTGGCACCTCGTGCCTAGAAACCGCCTCTCTTAGAGGAATACTCACACGTTGTGACGACTCGTCAGTTTCCGTGATTACAAGAAAGTGTGCTGGTTACGTGAGACAATCAACGATCACCCAGGTGATATTGTTTCCGTTTCGGGTTGTAAGTAAACTAGTGACATGATCCATGGCAGTCTGTTCTCATTTCTATATGGGTGTTTCTGGTTGCTAATACTTTACCTTGACTTTCCCACAGGTCAAACATCATTCGTATACATGGCTAGGTGAGCCTTCATGCCCGATCACCAGTACAAGACTTATAGATCCAAACATCTCCCATCAAAACCCTGATGACTAGAATTTCGAAGCCGGTGTGCTTTGCTCAACACAAGTTCCCTACAGTTGCCGTATAATGAGGCCCACATTCATTCCAAGAGGTAGCGAATATCGTCCGACTTGTCAAAAGTTGCTCTTCCATGCCCCGCATGGACCCAGTTGCAAACTCTTACGCGTTTAGGCTCCGTAGCCGAAGTCACTCAAAGGTTCCATCCAGCGATGCCATCACATGATTAGCTCCTTTCAAAACCAGGATACACGGGAGGCCCTTGTGATCGGTCTAAGTAGTGCATTCGGTACCATCCAAGTAATGCCTCCAACTTAAATCCAAAGGCCACGGTTTCCACCCTGGTTGTGACTCGTGCAATTCTTCTCGTATATCCACTACGTAAATCATCACTTCCTCGTGTTGCAGTAACGTGTAACTAGAACTCCGATTCGTACCATCATGGTATACCACTTTATCACCCGTATCCTTAGGTAAAGACGACGCTCAGCGCATTGCAGAGTTGGGATTTGAAAGCTGAAAAGACGTCCTCCTGTTTTGTCTCCCACAAATACACAGCACCCTGCTGTGCTACATAGATTAGAGCGGCGCGATCTTTGAAAATCCCTGGATGAATCTGCGATAGTATCTAGCGAGACCAAGAAATCGCTGCATCCCCGAAGGAATCCTTGGTGTCGATCAGTTTCTAGCAAAATAGATCCAGCAAGATTCACGTGTATTCCCACTTCGTTGGTTACATGATCAAATGCATCCCTCGAATCTAGATGTTACACTAAACAAGACTTCGCACGCAATGGCTCCTCCCTTAGGAGCCCTAAAAGAAGATACAGATGTCGTCTATGATGTTCCTTCCTCCTGGAAATGATTCAACACGTTGTCAATAAGCATATTCGATTCATATGATCCATGCAGCTGCCGGTGTGATGATTAGCCCAGAGGTTTTGGAATACAACTTCGCAATGGCTACCCTGCGTCTGATATGCCGTTGTAGGAACATTCTCCCCTCTGGACTCCCATCTGATGATAGTTCATTCGCTAGTCATTCCTCGAATGGAAGCTTGACCCTCGCACTAGTAGACAGGTTGCCAATACATGATCGAGGCAAACGGTTCTTAACTGTCTCCTTGTTAAGTTTTGGATATCAGTACATATACGAAAAGGCTTTTCTTCACGGATATAACTGGGGATCCCCAAAGCGAAAAGCTAGGTCCGACAAACTCCTGTCCAGTATTTCCTGTAGTTGATTAAATAGTTCTTGCAACCCTCCTGTGCAAAATGGTACAATGTACGAGTATTCAAAGTTGCCTCTGTCGTGAGATCAACTGAGATTCCGACTAACAGTTGTGCAAGTAAACCTGAAAGTTCTTCGAGTAGCACGCCGAGAGGAGTCACGAACAATTGGTGGATCCCCGATCCTATTTTCCTTAGCCTGACAATCAAAAACGGTTGCTAACATAGCAGGGTAATCCCTCCATAAACACTTCTGGGCCTTCATTGCTGAAATGATGCTAATCTTTACACTAACACCCTAGGTCAGGCGACGATTCCCCACTAGGGAGAGGGATACACAAAATTTTCTCCTTACCGGGTGTATCTGCGTGATATCTGGATAACCAATCCACACTAACTACTGCGTCGATGTTGGTGCATACGTCTGTCGACTTCGTCTTGTATCGAGTCTTGCATTGTTCAGGGCACGAAGTTCAAGAAAACTTGTCAAATGGCTAATTCCGCTTGAACTGCTAATTCCGCTTGAAAGGAGCATCAAGTAATTCCGCTTGAAGACAGTGATTCCGTTTGAACCTTTAATTTCGTTTGTAATATGATTCTGCTTGAGTCATGTTCAAGCGGAATTAGAAGTCTATAAATAGGATTAGATCAGGTTCATTTGAAACGGAATTAGGAAGATTGTTTCCGACGGCGAAGCTCTGTCGAAGTGTCTACAGACTTGTAATTGTTACCAGATCAATAGAAAGACAGTTAAAAGTGATATTCTAGCTGAATCACACACAATATGTCTGTTTCCGCCTTTCATATTGTGTAGAACGCCTCTGATCGACTCGTTTCGGGTCCGTACACGATCCTACATGTGGTATCAGAGCTCAGGAGGAGGAGTTCTGCAGATTTCAGCTTGATTTCATTGTGTTTTCTTACTTCTACACCTTCTTTTCTAAATTGAACAAGTTTTAACGGATAAAATGGCCTGAATTTTTCACAACATAAGCGAAATACTGTTTTAACAAACCCTTGAGAAAATCAGATCAAAATTCAAAGTAAAAGTGACAAAAATGGGCCAAACAGTTAATTCCGTTTGAACGAGTACCATAATTCCGCTTGAAAATTTGAAACGGAATCAGTAGTTCCGCTTGAAAACCTATTTCCGTTTGGTGATTCCGCTTCAAATTGGTAATTCCGCTTGAAAGTTTCAAGCGAAATTAGTTATTTTGTTTCAAATTTGCGATTCCGTTTGAAAGAGTAGTGTTTTCAAGCGAAAATAGATATTCCGCTTCAGAGAGTAATTTCGCTTGAAATTTCAAACGGAATTAGTGATTCCGCTTAAAGGTATACCGTTTGAGTTGGTGATTTCGCTTGAGTTTTAATTCCGTTTAATGATTGATTGTGCAGGTAATCTCGCTTGAAGGTGATTTCGCTTGGAGGGTAATTTCGTTTGAAGGACCTTATTCCGTTTGAAAGTGTCTGTTTGTGAAACTTTTTACCGAATCATGGCAGAAGAGTTCTACAACGCGTTTGCTACATCCTCGACTAGTCCAGCTACCATTGTTCAAAACATGAACGTGGAAAACAAAACTGGAACGTTGCAAAAACCCCCCGAAACTTATGGGAATTGAAGAGTATCATGGTTGGAAAAATCGTTTTGAGAATTGGGTTCAGGTAAATCATCTGAGAGCTTGGGAAAGCATTGAAACAAAATATATTAGACCACAGACTGCTTTGAATGTTGATAAAATTATCTCAGAATTTTCAGACAAAGAGAGAGATAGTTATAAAGGAGAAAAATGATGATTAGTCTTCTACAACAAGCTGTCAAAGAGGATATATTTGTGTTGCTTCAGCATGATGGTAGTGCTTTTTCAATATGGGAGGCACTTAAAAAGAAATTTGAAGGCAGTACGGAAATGATCAATAGCAAAAAATCATTATTGAAGAAAGAATTTGAGTTGTTTACAAGTATGCCAGGTGAATCTACAAAGACTCTCATTGAGAGATATTGTCATCTTGTGCGTACCATGTCTCAGTTGAAAATTACTAAAACTCCAGCAGAATGGGTTGAAAAGTTAGCTGATGCTTTACCTCAGAAAGAATGGGGTACATATCTCATGATTTTAAAGAATACATGAGAGTTGAGTAGATTGTCAATTGGACAGTTCATTGAAAAGCTTGAGGGACAGGATCTTGAACAGCAAAAGATTGCCAGAATGAACAGCTCGACCAATCAACAAGACATCAAATTGTACTATAAAGGAAATGTTCAAACTGTTGAAGCAAGTCCAAAGATCCAAACCGCTTTTAGTGCAGGAAATTCATCTGGATCAGTCAGTCAAAGTTCAATCAACACTAGTGGATTTTCAAATGTTAATCCTCCAAATGTTCAAAGTGCAAATGTTGGTAATGGACATATGATTCAGTGCAATGTTGCGTTACATCTTCAAAATGGACAGAATTTTTCTGAAGAAGTTGTTAAAAGTCATATGGCATTACTGGTTAGTGCTTTGGAATCTTATGAAGGATTGATTGCTGGAAGAATTGGTAATCCTATACTAACCAAGGAAGATTATGACCAGATTGATGCAGAGGAATTGGAGCTTATGGATATTAAATGGTGTTTAGCAAGTGTTCTGAGGAGAGCTGAGAAATTCAAAATGATTACAGGAAGAAATGATTTCTTGGATGCACATGTTTCTACTTTGGGTTTTGATAAATCTAAAGTTACTTGTTTTCGATGCAGGGAGAAAGGTCATTTCAAAAGAGAATGCAAAAATCAAGAAGCAAATGGAGCAAAGAATCCGTTTGGTGGTCATGATTACTATCGAAAAGCCATATATCAACAAGTTGCTCATCAACCGCATCAACAAAAAGATTCACAAACTGCTCATGGGAAAATGATCGAAGATGCAAACAAGAAAGCTTATTATGGTATCATTGATCAAGACGATGAGAACATGGCTCCAGGATTTAGCTGGGATAAGTTTGTGGATGAAAATGGGGAGTTTAAAGCTTTCATTGCTCAAATTGTTCAAAAGCCAGAATTGATGAAAGAATGGATAGCAGTGTTATCTGATGAAGAGAAAAGTCAAGATGAAGAATCTGTTTCTTCTGAAAACAGTTCAACAGATTCTAGTGATGATGATGAAGATATTGAACAGATAAACATTGGAAAAACTCATTTATCTTCTGATAGTTTTGAATTTTATTT
The DNA here is from genome assembly GCA_030545235.1 of Helianthus tuberosus. NCBI lineage: Eukaryota > Viridiplantae > Streptophyta > Magnoliopsida > Asterales > Asteraceae > Helianthus > Helianthus tuberosus. The sequence continues at coordinate 120,091,127 of CM060356.1, read as the reverse complement.
TGCAGACAAATTGAAGAAACTTAAAGAGAGAAAAGCTGCAAAAGAAATGAAAGAAGTTAAGGTTGTTGAGAAGATAGTTGAAGTGGAAAAAGTAGTTGAAGTCGAGAAGATTGTGGAGATTGAAAAGATTGTTGAAGTCACAAAACCTTGTCTTACATGTTTGGAACCTTGCAAACAATGTGAAGATAAAGATGAAAGGTTTAGTGAGCTTGAAAAGTTGAAAGAGAAGTTGCTGTTTGATGTCAAGGATGTGAAAGAGTCGTACGATGTATTGAACAAAACTGTGAATAGTTTGCAGAAGACAAACTCTGAAAGAGAAGATGCTTTGACAATGATGAATGCAACAATGATGTCCAAGCAAAAAGAGATCAATTACTACATTGAAGAGTGTGCTAAGTTGAAGCAGGAGTTGGAAATTGAAAAAGTTGAAAATGAAAGAATCAGACGATTATTGAAAAGTTATTCAAGTTCTGATTATTTAATTGACAGAATTTATCCAACTGTTGCAGGTTTTGAAGTGTTTGAAGACAAGAAGACGAAGAAAAAGGATACTGGTAAGAAACAGAGTGTCAGTTATAACAAGTGTCCGCCTCCAATTTGGGAAGGGTATTCGTCTAGAAAACCAAATGAGGAACAAGTAAAAAAGGCAGTCAATATAAAGTTGGAGTCCGAGATAACCGATGTATTACCAGACAATATTGACATCACATTCACAGCGTCCGACATAGATCATGAGTCTGAGTTAATAAAAAGGATGGTCGATCAGGTGTTAGATAAGGATGAGGAGTCCGAGTCAATGTCTGAGTCCAGGAGTTTGAGTTCGTCTGTCAGAAGTTCAAAATCGTCAGGAAAACGGGTGTATAGTAAAGAATTTTTGTTGTCAAAATCTGATTTGAATGACGAAACATTTGAAGTTGCATATACTTTGAATGGTTCTGACAAATTATATTTTGATAAACAATTTCCAATAAGAGGTGTTAAAACTGAAATGATCAAAAAGGTTTTCAAACTGACAGAAATTAATATTTCTGAAATAAAAGATGAAAATTTTTCTATAAAACCTAGACCTTACACCTCAAGAATAAAACAAAAATTAAACAAGAAAATGGGTTACAGTTCTGGTTCTGGTTTTCAAAAGAAACCAAACCATAACGGTAATTTCAAAAAGAAAGGTCTTGGATTTATTCCACCAGAAAATTATAAACATGAAAAAACTTCTAAAACAAATTCAAAATTTGTTTCAGGGACAAGCTGTGAAGAGGAATCAAAGAGCTCTTTCTGGAGACAATCAAACAAAGAGTTTTTGGCTGAAAAACAGAAGATTGTAATGAACGAAGTTCATCAGAGAAAAGAGACTAGAGCTCTCATGATGAAACATTGAAAAAATGCAAATCATGTGCTGTTGTAAAAAAAGATCCTCTAAAGGGGACCCACTAAAAGTTGAGCCGTCATCTCTCTGCTGAACGGAAGTTCTGACCTGAGCTCTCACGGTTTCGCATTTAACCCCTTACAGATATCATCTGTGGTATACTCACCTGTAAGACTGAATATTGGGATCTGGATACGGGAGTATATTCAAGAGGTGGGACACATGAATGAGTTTAAGTTCTTAATACACCTAACTCATATCCTGAATCAGTTGAACTTTGTGTGAAAATTTAAGTGGATCAGTATATCGGCAATCTAAGTGAATTGTTTAATTCTTAATGTGTAACTAAGCTCAACGGTACTTGTGACTTGTCAAAAACTGATATGATCCTCTTACACAAACTCACAAAAATACTGTATGTAAATATTTCTTTACTGCATTTCATTTCATTTAAAAATCCAAAAAGATTTTAGTGTGTTTTAGCATAAATTTTGAAAAATCCAAAAAGATTTTCGACAACTGGTGTTGAAGAACTGAATTTCAAAATTCCAAGTGCTAAACATGATGAGCATTTCGTGAGGGGGAGTGTGTGTTTAATCTAAAAAGTTTAAATTTTTACTTTCAAGTGGTTCATCAGTTATTAACATTGTTAAATCATTCTGGATAAATTTGAGGGGGAGTTTGGATATATAAATTTGTCAAATGTTAAATTTGTGAAATTTATTGTGAGGTAGAGGATGTGCAGGATAGCCTGGATTCTGAGTTTGAATATAAAGCCAGGTCACAATCCTGATCCTGTGAAAGGCAGATTGCAATCAACATCCGAGGAAAGATTATTCGAGGGGAGTCTATTGATGCTGAAGAGGAGAAAGAGATAAAGTTTGAGGTTGCTTACACTTAAAAGAGAACAGTCAGACTGATAAAGACTGAAGACGTTGAAGACTCGACACTTAAGACTCGTCAACATCCGAGGGGGAGTCTGTTGGTGCATACGTCTGTCGACTTCGTCTTGTATTGAGTCTTGCATTGTTCAGGGCACGAAGTTCAAGAAAACTTGTCAAATGGCTAATTCCGCTTGAACTGCTAATTCCGCTTGAAAGGAGCATCAAGTAATTCCGCTTGGAATTACAATGTAATTCCGCTTGAAGACAGTGATTCCGTTTGAACCTTTAATTTCGTTTGTAATGTGATTCCGCTTGAGTCATGTTCAAGCGGAATTAGAAGTCTATAAATAGGATTAGATCAGGTTCATTTGAAACGGAATTAGGAAGATTGTTTCCGACGGCGAAGCTCTGTCGAAGTGTCTACAGACTTGTAATTGTTACCAGATCAATAGAAAGACTGTTAAAAGTGATATTCTAGCTGAATCACACACAATATGTCTGTTTCCGCCTTTCATATTGTGTAGAACGCCTCTGATCAACTCGTTTCGGGTCCGTACACGATCCTACATGTGGTATCAGAGCTCAGGAGGAGGAGTTCTGCAGATTCCAGCTTGATTTCATTGTCTTTTCTTACTTCTACACCTTCTTTTCTAAATTGAACAAGTTTTAACGGATAAAATGGCCTGAACTGGGCTGACCAAAACTGCCACCACAAGTTCGGTCTCAGGAAGCATCAGGGTTGACCAAAACTGGGCTACTTATACAAGTTACCAAGCTGCTAATTATGCCTGGCGTCACCTACGCCAATCCTAAATGCCCTTCCGTAAGCATCATTTCCAGTGTTGTTGTTTTCGTTGCGGGAATTCCTAGTACCATCTTTGTTCCCTTGGATGTTGGCACTTTGACTTAAGACAGTCAATCCTTGTCGAAGTCAACTTTGTTTCCATACTGTAAGCTATGATTACGAGTTCCTTGATGTTGCCGTGACCGTTGCCTCTACTGTCGTTGCTTAAAACGGGGCCCTACGATCTTTCAAAGACAGGGTCCACCTCTTCACATTCCATGGTACGTGCTAAGGCACTACTCACTGTGCGGGGAGTTTCACATTCCATTCTACAGTCAGTTGTCATTGCTTATGTCCTGATTGGTTCGTAACGGTTGACTCCCATCAGTCGCTGACTAGGGTTGGAGATTCGATTGCAGTCACTTTGCTGGTGTTCGTTGCCGGAAATCAGGGTTGTCCAATTATTGAGGTCGGTAAAATACTACACTCACCCTTTTGTCCATCGATCTAGCAAGTCGTTTGAGTAATACGTGGTATGCTGCGAGAGTGTTGCAGAAGTGATCACACTTCGGAGTCTAAGACGTCAATACATAGAGTTCCATCAAACGAAGAGAAGCAAGAAACGTATAAACCAACTCAAGGACGTTCGTGCAAGCACCTAACATTCTACACGTTTCGCTAGGCGTTCAGATGTGTGTTCAAGTAATACTCGATAGCATCAAGATTCGTAAGGGTTCAGAAAGGAGTGAAAAGATCATGTTCGAGTAAGAGACAATCACTGCTATGACTCCTATAGACTGTTATGTTTCACATCGATCAAATAACGGAACGGAACCCCTTTTTCACTTGTTAAGCCTCACTGGGACTCGCATGCACCCCACATTATTATTATGTGTGCACCCATAATAATATTGTGATTTGCCTGCTCATCTCAGCTCCTCCTAACTCATGTCAAATGGTTCCTCAAACTCAAGTAGCAAACAAAGAGCATCCCGAAACGTAAGTCATGAATGTTTAGGGAAATACCACCCTATCAGTCACATAACACATGCAAGTAATACATGAATTCATACTGTTATGCTATATGTGCAATCACATGCAATATCATATGTAAGTGTTCACTAGTTACGCAGTACAATGAGTATACGAGAGACGAACCTTGCAGTCTGGAGCCGAGTGTCATGGTTGATTTAGGATCTGTTCGCTTATAGTCTGGTTTTATAAAGGCGTTTTAAAACCAAGTTCACTATAACCAGTGGCTCTGATACCAAACTGTCACACCCCCAAAATACCACCAAGGGAATATCCCTGTTAGGCGTGTGACGTACCAATAACGAGCCACTAATTACATTGAACGCATATAAGTTTCAAAATAAAATCCTTAGTTATTAATGTAAAATACCATAAGCGGGTTTAAATGAAAACCAACATGTTCAGCGGAAGCAAATAGTAAACCAAAGTTAAAATGTTCAAAACCAATGTATACTGTCAATAATCAATCAACTGAATCCTTCCAGTCGACCCATGACCTCTCCAACTACTCCAAACAGCAAGTCCCCATCAAAATACCTAACGACCTGCGAGCATGTAACAAGTGTGTCAGACAACGCTGGTGAGTTCATAGTTTTAAGAAAACGTTGGTTACCAAGTGTTTAGTTAATCCATTGAATTTAATTCCAAAAGTAATGTTGATAATATCTCAATACTGAACAAAACAGCTCCTGATGTATGTTTTGCCCGTTCCCCAGTGCTCCTATCAAAACACTATGCATGACTGGGTCATTAGTTCACAACCGTCCTCCCCGGTACGGTGTGAGGGTGCCAAACCTAAGTAGCGCTACCAACTAATACCCCGCTACCTCTCCGGTAACAAAAGATGGGACTTAAGAGTGATAGGGTGAGAGTATTATCCAACATTCCAGTTTTTACCCAAAAGACTTATCCCTCCCCGGGATACCCACTGACTGTCCCAACCACCGGGACGCATGCTCAAGAGATGAACTCACCTTAGATTGCTCGGTAAGACTAATTACTTGTTTTATCGTTGGACACCCCAAACCCTAATATGGTTCCAATGATAGTCAGTTTCGCTTACATAGAATCCACTTATTCATTGTATATATTCCACATGTGGCAGACAAGTATGGAACATATTATCACACAGGTTATAACAAGTCTTCATACCAACACATATTCACATTGCAAGTTAGGACCGTACACGCATGTTTCATTTTATCACTTGTAGCTAACTGTTAATCATAAGAGAATAAGGCCAAACAATTAACACGCAATCCAAGTGTCAATCACTCATCCTACCCGGCCCAACCACCCCTAAGCCCAAATAATGAGTGTGATATGTTCCTCTAAAGTCTAGGGTGCGGCCCAATGACTTAAACAGGGCCCGTTACAAGTGTTATATGGCCCATTACTTGTGCAAAGCCCAACCGAAGTCATCCCCTAAACTGGCCTACGTGACTGGGCTTCTGCGGAGAAAACTGGACTCATGGCCCAGACACACGGCCTGTTTACATGTGGCAGCCCAGTTTGTGAAGGAAAGGGACCCAAGCCATGTGCCCTTGAACTGTTTCCGGCAGCCCAATGTAACCAGAATGTGTGCGGCCCAGAATGACTATCTAGTGGACTGATTTGGCAGTCCACCCCGCACACCCGATTCCCATAACAACCCACCTAATCATATTTCTTTTTGGTGTTCTAAAACACATTATATGATGTTTATAAGAAACGTGACCTCTAGCCGATTCACTTAATCAACAATGTTTGATTCAAAACCATTTACACAACAATTAAAAATTAGTTCATCGAGTAATACTAAGCCATCAATATCGATTCTGATTTAAAGATTCATCGAGCCTGTTTATCAATTTATAACACATACAAATCCTAGATCAATGATTCACATCATCCACATATAATCACAATCATGTGTAACAATTCTAATCATCAGCATATTAATTGATCATCAACCTATTCATCATATATACGTCCGTATCATGTACCGACGATATAATCAAACAACAATCATGTTTTGTGACCGATTTTATTCAAGACTTGCTAGCAACCCCTAATCAATGTACGGATAACAATCCAGCCGATTACCACATATTAAAGAGTCGTTTATGTTTGAACCGCTTGTAAGTGATACCCTAATTCAAGCCTAAGTCATCGAACCCCATGACTATTCTCATAACCAGTTCGTAATTACATACCTAATCACCAAGAAACTCATTATCTTGAAATTAATTAACACACATGACATCAAATACAACACAATCAGACATAACCATCTATACAATTATGCATGCATGAAAAAAGAACTCGATTCAGAATATAAGGAGGTTACACTAACCGAGCGAGTCAAGGTACAAGATGAACATAACGTACAGCTTCACGAGAGGGGGGGTCTCCTGTTGTCGTGCGTAGACTTATGGAGGAGAATAGGGTTTTGTTTTGTTTATTATTCAAGTTATATTTAACCCTATTTCATAATTTATAAATAAGCATACCATAGTTTAACTCCAATATTACGGGTCCAAATATGAGGGTGGGCCGAAACCCAATATAATCTGAATATAGGGTGTGTGCAAGTGCATAACAATCTCAAACTAACCCCAACCTAGCCGGCCCATTATTAACCTTAATCAGCCTACACTAAACTTGGTTGGTTTTCTAAATTAACTAATGACCCATAACAGCGTTTAACGGTTTTCTTGTAGTTAATCAGGCCACACACGAAAGCATACTCAATAGCATTACATTTAACAAAGATATTACAGTTACGAGTGTCTGTAAGGGACGTGAAAGAGGAATAATAATGAAATAGGATCACGTGACTAAGAGACACTGACCTTGAAAGTTCGGGTTGTCACATTTAACCTACAAGTGATGAACAAGTCCTATACTTGAAGTTGTGTGATTATTTGGATAGCTTGGGCTCTCCTACCAACAAATCCACACATCACTTGATGTTTTCTTAGTTAGATAGTATGTATTTCAATTCCTTAATGTAATTTCATGACCATCCTTGTTGTCCTATGACAACTTGTGTATTGGTGAAACACAAGAGGTTCCTAAATGGAAGATTTATCTTCCTACCCCATGTATGACTTCTATGACATTCTTGTATGATAACGGACTAGAACTTATAAATATATATTATATAGAATATATATAATACTTATAGTAACCAAACTTTTGATGATAACCTAATGGTTACTTGTCAAAATGATAGGTTACACCGTCTAAGAATATAGTACTCGTTACGATTCTAATGGGTACTTTAACCCATGAAAACATTCAAACCCACATGGGTTTCATAGTGTCAAAAACGAGTGTTATGTGCTAGATGGTTATTTTCTCATATATTTACTTTCCATATACTTTTAAATTCCGAATTCCAACTCTATACATACCTTGAACTCTAAACCGTATACATTCAACCTCCTAAACTCATTCACTCGTCAACACTTGGATAATCGGAAGAATTAGCAATTTTGTGAGTATACTTGAACCACCTTTTCGTTTACCACCTTTTTGGGGTGTAACATGTTAATCTATAAAACTTACACTTAAACTTGATTCTTAAATGCACAAACATTCCTTATACATGCATGCCTACTTAATTACTTGATACTTTAAACTTGGGGTTATACGTTTTGTGTTAGACTTATCATTAACTTCGTACGAGCCTATCCTTGACATATATAGCGCTACATGATTAACGCACCGCCTGTAAAATTTGGGTTATGTTATGAGCTTATTGCGTTTCATCATTGGTTTAATTAGTTAAACACATTCCGATTTTATTATTTATCTTGTTTCAGTAGCTTGCCATGTGGAATTGTTTAAAACTTATCTTTTTATGCTATGTATGAAAACCTGTATACTCGCCAATACATATTTGTATTGAACTATACTTTTTAACATGTTACAGGTTGATGATGACGATGCTATGAAACTGAAGTAGTGATGATACCTAGATACACATATAGACGTTTTAGGCTTTAATATGTTGTATAAATTTTTGTACTTGTGTGTTGTATTGTTTTTCTTGTATTGAACATGTTGTATTTCAAGTTCCATGTATTGTAACATTTTGTTATGAATGAAATCAATCTATTTTTAATTCTATTGTCACAATTAGCGTTATGTGTGATGAGCAATCTTTCTTCGTCTCACTCCGATATTTCCGCCATCGGTTGGGGTGTGACTGATTGGTATCAGAGCCATAACTATAGGGAATTAAGAAAATTGCCATGCTTTTGACCTAGTCTATAGTTAAGTACCAAATTCGACCATACTTGATTCATATGCTAATCTCTTGAAACGCCTCTTATGTGTTAATATCTTGAAATGCTTTATGTGCTTATACTTGTTTTAATATTTCAAACATACGCCTTCCTAAGGCATTTTACTCGTTTATACTAAACTCGAAACCACTCGTAATAAACAAACGAGACGACTTCACCAAAATAGGCGTGAAACCCACAATTTGATGAACGACTCTCAATCCATCTATTCTTTTTACACGAAATTCACTACCAAGTTAGGAGTGAAATCCTCACCTTGATGGAGAATTTCCATTTCAAATTCTAGTGGACCCTCTCAAAGTGTCGAAATTAAATTTTGACCCGACGAGTACCAACCACACTTAGGGTACGAAATCGTCAGGTTAGGGGTGAAACCCGCACCTTGTCGACTAGTCCCGCTCCTTGATTTTCAAAAATCCTGCCAAGTCTCGAATTTTTGATTGATTTGGAACATGTAATAACTGGAAGGGTGAATACCGTTAACCGAAATATAGGCGAGAGTATTCCACCTATTAGGCCAAAGCATGTTTCTCATGTTCAATTGAATTTCCGACCACTTTTGTTTAGTCAAAGTTCCCTTTTGGAACAATCCAAGTTTTAATCAAACCTATGTTTTACTAGTCTCAATCTCATATGATGCAATTCTCCCTTTTCAAATTCAAATTTCTTTCGGGACTGTTTTCTTATATACCCATCATGCTAAATCTTTCTTACATCCATACATCATTCACATGCATGATTTCAAAAAAAAAGTCACGCGCTTTGATTTACATTCCTTGTAGCCCCAAAATTGAGACATATCATCGAGATATGAGTGATTTCCTTACCTTGACGATTAACTCCACCCCTTATTTTCTTAAAACGACCTCACCGACGAGTTAGGGGTGATTTCCTTACCTAGGTGATCGCTACCAAAAGTTTCTTTCAAAAGAGACTTCACTATACAACACGATCAAGTTTTATATCTAAGTCGTTTTTTCATTTGTCAAAATCCCTACTTATGCAAATTTCAAAATTCATTGTTTTATTAAACGTATATCTTACCCCCATAATCTACTTCACATAAACCGCATACACGAAATACTTAGTCATACCATAAACGTTTTGTTTCCCGATTTTCAAAAATTTGACGAAATGCTACCCATCAACTTAATCGGTCTACTGAATATCTTGCCCACAAATTTCATGCTTAACGCAATCACTAAAACACGCTCACATTATATCATTGTACTAAGGAGGGTAATCGATGCAAGCTTTTCCGCATGCAAAATTACCATATGCGTTATGTTTCAACCATCAGTAAGGAAAGGTAGGTGGCTTGATCGCGTGATTCAAACTACGATGCTGAAGGTTCCTCATCTAATCTTGTCTTTTACATAGGTCGTCAAATCATGCTTAACGTAATCACTAAAAATGCTCACATTATATCATTGTACTAAGGAGGGTAATCAATGCTAGCTTTTCCGCATGCAAAATTACCATATGCGTTATGTTTCAACCATCAGTAAGGAAAGGTAGGTGGCTTGATCGCGTTATTCAAACTACGATGCTGAAGGTTCCTCATCTAATCTTGTCTTTTACATAGGTTGTCAAATAGTTGCTCAATCGACATATCGCTCATCACATCTTCAGTCAACGACGCATCTATTTGTTATTGCATGCGGGACAGTAAGGGAGACAGGGGCTATAGCATCTATTTTAGGAGACTTTTAAGTTCATTCTCAAAAAAAAAAATCGTGCGTGGGTTGGCTAATTGCGTAAAGGGTAGTTTTAGACACGGGTCAAAAAAGGTGAGTCAAGTCAGTTGACTCGCCAATATTTTGTTTTTTGATCCAGTGCTTTAATAAGTAGTTAATCTCTTAAATATAGTTAGAGTAGCTCGACTATAAAAAACAATACACCATTTTTAGCTTTTCTTCCATTACTCCTTATGAGGCGAGGATTGGCATCGGATGACTTCACTTGAGACATAAACTTTTTGTAGGTCCATGGCCGGTCCTGAGAATTTAGGTGCCCTGTCTGAGGCTGGAAAAATGTGTCGCTTAGGCCTTAAAGAAATAGATAATGTAAACTTTTTTTTTTGCTGCTCGTTGTTATTATTTCTTTAAACTAAAATCAGTATTAGGCTAATACCTAAGGGGCTTAAGTTTTAAATTTTGAGATTGATAGTTTTCGATAAGCCTTAGATATAATTTATTGTTTTATATGGGGTTTCTATTTAAAAAAATATATGTATAACCTAGGTTGTCAAAAACGCAAGGAGTATAGGCCTCGCCCAGAGCCTAGGCACGAAGTGCTTGCCTAAGAAAAAAATGGTACACATAAAAGAAAAATAATTGAAAAATATATTATGCTATGGAAATTAATATTGTTCTAAAAATTAATAAAGCTAACAACATTAGAAATTTAACCATGTAACCAATATCAAAAGTTTTGGAAACCTTTTAAAGCAATAAGATTGAACTTTAACATAGTAAGATGTATATCTTTTAAAAACATTTTAAAAAGATTCATTTTAGCCACCTAACAAAAAGAAATTTCTAAAACAAAATAAAGAAAGCCTGCAAAATTTGATGAGAAAGACAAAAACGGGAGGAATGTAGTGAAGCGTTTCTATAGCCTTTTCATCAACATGTGTTGTCACTATTGTTGAAAGCTTTATTGACTCTTAAGTTGTCTTAACCCTATCATGTTTATTAAGGGTACGAAAGTCTCATTTTCTTTCTAGCTACTTTCTCTCAAGTTTTTTTTTTCTTTTCTGCATCTATCTCTCTTTGCAAAAATGCATAACAACTTCATATACTTTCAAACTTTAGCTTCATCTTCTTTCTATCTTCAACATATATGTATATATAGGATTTATTAAATGTGCTCCCGGATAAAATGTGCCTTAGCAGGTGGTCCTCCCCTCCCACCCTAGGGCCGGCTCAAGTCCATGGAGATGTTAACATCCTGGTTTCCTCAAAAGGGTCGAGACCGAGGCATTGTGAGTTGGGGAGCTATAGTCGGGGTTGTTACGAATTTTTTAATCTCTTTGATCACCCTTGCATTGGGTAGAATGCCTTATCTACTCAAAACTGGCCTGTTTTCTAGTATATTTAAAATTGATTTGTCATACTTATTTTTAATTTTATTCATATGTATACGTATTTTTTATTTTATTCAAGTAAAAGAGTTAAGTAAAAAATAATTTAGTTATATTAATGTGAAGCTTAAGAGCGAGTCAATATTGTTAGGTTTTATTTCTTCAAATTGTGTGGGAAATAAAAACTTTCATCACATGGGCAAGACTGTTTATTTATTATAATATATATGTTACCGCAATAAGGTAAGATTCAATTTTTATTTATAATAACCAAACTGAATGAACATTTTTCAAAAACGTGCATGTTGTTCGTTGATTGATAGAGAAGGTTTATAATGTGGGTGGTGATAAAGGCGGTTAGGCCACGCGTCCCACTTTAGTGTCTTTCATCTGAGACAACGACATTAGGACATTTGCGTTTCCCTGTCCATTATTTTCCTCCTAATTCATCATTCATCAATTGATGAATCCACGTATCAGTAGCAGTAGCGATTAAGGTAACCTAATTAATGATTTACCAATTTCCAACCATCTTCTTCACCCATTCTACATTCTTATTCTTGTACAACTAGCACGGACCAGAAAAAAAGTTTCCGGTAAACCCTTCTACTTTTCTTCTTCATCTTACATTATCTTATACAATACTCTTGTCTCTTCCACTTATAATCTTGAGGGTCAAGCTATAAAAATCAACCAGATGATAGATCTGCTTGATAAGAAGACTGTGGTGGTCGGAGGTCGCAGATGTTGCCGGAGGAGGTTGCAGATGTCGCCGGCCCGACCCTTATGTGACGACCCGCCGGCCCGACCGCCCGGCTCCCGGCCCGACCTCCGGGTCAATGTTGAAACGGGTTAAAGGGCTGAACCGGCCCGGTGGTGTTTTCGGATCCCGGCCGGACCGGTCCGACCGGCCGGCCCGGTCCAGTTTTAAAAACATTGCCACAAACGCATATCCTGGGATATGTGTGTGTCGCCCAGAAGCCAGAAGGAAGGGGGAAACCCCTTGTCATCATAGAATCAGCAAATTGGAGCCATTAATCTTCTGCATGTCCCTGAATTCCTAATAATCTAAGCACACTAAAACACAAGGTCAGTAGAATTTTATGTTTTGATGGATTTGTATGAAGTGGGTTTCAAGATATCCATGAAATTATGTGAAATTAGTATGCTTGTGGGTTAGGAGCACCACTTAAAACACGATTTATGCTTGAATTCGGCTGAATTGGTAATTAAAAGTGAAAACCCACTTGAAGTAGGAGTTTTGTGAGATGGAATGTTGAATTAGATGCAATTAAGTATAATGATTATGTAGGAAGATGTTCATAATGAGAAATTGTTAGATGGAATTGGTTTAGGATGAAGATTTTATAAAAATTGATTGAGTTTGATGATCTTGACATAAATTAGTAAGGCTATGCATAGGATACTTGTACACCATGCCTTGTTAATTGTACGCACACAAAGTGTTTGTTAAAATGCTTGAATGAAGAAGTTTAAATGACAAAAATGATCTCTTGAGGATGTTATGATAAATGCTAAATGTTAACTTGATTATAATAAGAATGGAATGGGAATGAAAACATGAAATTAAAGTATGTCGGTTATGAATTGTAGGAGTAAAAGAAGAAGAAACGAGCCAATCCGGAACGCACGCGAAAAACAATAGAGGTAAGTCCTTATGCTTACAGTTCTAGTGATGTATAACGTTTATGCTACATTGATTTGCCACGCGTATAAATTATTATCTTGTTATATGATAATATCTTGAAGATCGATTCAAGTAAACGGGTCGAACGAGTAAAAGTGATATGTAAGAATTGGGAATTAATGTCAAACCTGATAAAGAAAATAGAAGGAAATTGACATTGATACTCGTTAGAAAGTATGATCAAATGAATGTTAAAGAAAGAACTATCATCATACTTGACGGAAGGTTGTAGTTTATGTTAGTTGATTATGAAATAACTAATTTGTTTGATGTGGTTGTAGGTAAATCGATGAGTTAGGTGATGCCAAGCTTGGAACGAACACACCATCTCATATGCTTCCGCTATGATACTTGACTAAACGAGTCAAAAGCTTTTGTACAAAAATTTCATGCTATGTCTAGTTATGTAAATGCTTAAACTTCAAAAAATTTCGCAAACTTTTGTTGTACAATCGTATGATGGACATCCTTGAATTAGGAAATGAACTTTTTATATCGTTGATATAGTTTATTTAATTCGAAGGTTTTGTGATCAACTTTGTAAGCTTTTATGTATTGACCCGTTTCATTGTCATGATTAAACTCATAATGTTTTGATTAAGATCAAGGCCTCACATAAGATATGGGTTAGGGTATTAATACATTGTTTAAAAAATAGCTTTTTATTATATTACATAAAAATAAATTCGTTTAAAAGTTAAATTTGGTTTATAATTTGTAAAAATGTATTACAATAACATAAATTAACTCCGGTACAAATTTTTTGCTTTATAATATGCATTTTTAAAAAACGTAAATATAAAAGTTGTAAAGTAAACATAAAAATATACTTTAAAATTTTGGGTATTCTATCGGGTATTAAAAAAACCAGTATCGTGTATAGGGTATAACCGGGTTCGGCTAAAGGGTATGACCGGTTCTGGGTATTTTCGGGTATAAATCGGATACGCTTTTGAGTATGGGTATTGATCTCAAAATGTATACCTATCCATATCCAACGGGTAGGGTTGGGTTTCGGTTAGGGGTATAAAATACCCGGGTATAATAATAATAATAATAATAATAATAATAATAATAATAATAATAATAATAATAATCGGTACCGGCTGTTTTTCCCGGGTCCGGCTTCGTGTACGTTTTTTTGGGCACCTCTAGTTTGAATGGAAAATAACCACCTCATATTTCTATCTCTTGAAGTTATGACTTACGATATATTTAGTAACTTAATCCAGGACCGCATTCGATGAGCCACGCTTTGTGATGTTGTGGATGGACACTCTCATACACCATCACAACTTCAATATGGAGATACAGCTACAAGTGCCATCAAGCAGGTAAAGCGAATAGTCTTTTCTTTATTTTTTTGTTTGGACTGAAATTACGAATGTTGTATTGAGTGTAGATATTTTTCTAATTCGATTTGGTACAAAAAGGAAATGACAAATAAGTCGAAATAAGGCCATGCTAGTCGCTTCATGCACTACTGTCTTGTATCTCAAGTGGCAAACAAAAATAAAAATTAGAAACTATATTGAAAGTTGTAACATATGTCTAGTTATGAGATTCTTATGATCTAAGATCACATAGTACAAAACTTAATGGGTTATACATTATAGTATTATTATTGATAATCGATACGAAAGTTATGATATTTCTTAACTCTTGTATTATTGATTTTGATGTTTGATCAATTATAATTTTTTGTTACACTCATCTTTGAGACCTGATGTACGCAAAATGCAACATATAAATTCATCAACTTTTTATCAGGTATTCGAAATCTCATAGTTCTGTTTATGATTGTTTTGTAAACCCTAACCTCCATCTTTAACCCCAAAATTGATGTTTCTTTGTTGAAGATTGAAGATCGTTCTTTGTTTTTCAAAGGATTATGAAGAATGACGACATTGGTGGTTCTGATTGGGTTTTTGTTGACAACTTTGATGTTCAATGTTTGTACAACGTTATCTACTTCGTGAATTAACAGGTATTGTTCATATTTGTTCATCTTCATCTTTTTCTAACCGTATAACTAACTACTTTGATTCAATCTGTTGAATCCTTTGTTTGTTTTTACTTGATTATAGTTTTATGACTTAAGTTGTCACAATTGTTGCAAGCAAGTTATTTTTTACCCGTTTCAATTAAAGGTTTCAGAATTATTTGTTGGTTGATTTGGGTTTTTTGATTCATGTTGTTTGTATCCAAATGCTTTGGGTGGTTATTGAACTCTTTAACCAAATTACATTTTTTTATTAATTTGTTAAGGGAGCTTTGAATAAACTGGTGGAGACTTTGATACGCTTATTATTGTATAAAATCTATCAATTGGCATTTAGAATGTTAATACGGATTTCAAGGAAACAAGATTTGGAATTTTGATATTTGGTGTTAAAATGTAAAAGGTAACTCACGAAGCTAAATCTGATTATGTAGTGTTTGAACTCACAGAGACTGATCTTCATCAAGTCATAAAGGCCATTGATGACCTGACATGCGAACATCACTGTTTTTCTTTCCATCAAATGCTACGAGCGTTGAGGTATATGCTCACAAGTAACTTATCAATATCAGTTCGTTGATGTTAATATGTTATGTACAATTGAAAATCTGAGTTTGTTGTTTGTTATTGTTATTTTAACAATACCCTTTTAATTAATGTTAAGTTATTTTGTTTACCTGTGAATGTCTAAAACAAAGGCTACAAGGGGGGCTTGATACCTCTATTTAATTAGTTTGTTCATGTTTGACTGTAGATACGCTATATATTTGGACTTAAAGAAGCTTCTAAAGGTTTACTCGCTACACTCATGGATAAAGCATTGAAGGTTTGTTTACCTTTATTTGTATGTGATTTACTATTTAATTTGAATGCAAACGTTAATGGTACATGAGATTTTTTTTTAATATTTGCATATATATAGCATTGTTGAATAATATGTTGTAGATGCATTCTTATTTTGGGTGTATTGATTCTTTTGTCTCAACTTCCAATTTGGTTTGAATCGGGGACAACAATGCTGATGGTGGTGATAATTTTATAAAGATTACAAGTTTCATATGATATTTGTTATGTTTCAAAAACTTTAGACCAATTGAAATTCTTTTGAAATATGCTACAGGTTGATTCATTTGGATAATTGCTTTTTTTATGTGGATGGCAATATAACTGCACCATTGAGGTACACCTTAATTTTAAACGCTATGGTCCAATATGCTATTTTAATTATGATTTTCTTTCTGAAAGTATGGTAGAACATTATGATCCTTTTTACTAAATACAGTTTACTACAATATAATTGAATTTTGATGTGGAAATTGGGGACACCATCTTATTGAAATAAAAAATCTCAAAAGGAAGTCAGATCTTGGAGAATGGTTTAAAGAAAGATAATACTCTACCTAAAGAATAAAACACATAAATGTCAAAAATTGGAAAATCTTACTGGAAAAAACACTATAGAAAGTGACTTTTTTCAAAGAAGAGACTCGGAAAGAAAGGTCCAAAACCATCTTTGTTAGTAGTGGGGCCCGTGGGCCCAGGCCTGCCTAGAATGGAAAATGGTGGGCCTGTTTTGATACAACTGCAATAGTGAGTGAAGATAGGCTTTGTTGTGATAGATGTGAGAAATGGACGCTTCTGATGCCTGGTGTAAATCCTGGCAGGCTTCTTGAGAAGTGGCGTTGAAGCATGCTTGATTGGCTGTAAATTCTTTTTTACAATCGTAAATTCATACCCTTTTTTTAAGAAAGGTTATTGATATCTCAAACCACCATACTTTGTTATTTTGTTTCAATATTGGGTTTCTCATGGCTCACCATACTGTGTTTAGAAATTTGTGTCTGTTGTGTTAATAACATGATTAGTGTGTTTTTCCATGGTATGTGTGGAAATCGGTGATAAGATTCTGTTATTTCGGTTAGAGATTGAATGAATTTGTTAGTTTAGGTTTATCAAGGGTTTCATGTGTTTTTGTTCTTGATAGGAATTTGATTTTTGGTTTACGTGAGGTTTAAAGAATCTAAACATTTTTTCAGTTTTTGTTTAGGTTTTGTTGATGATAACCTTAGTCTCTCTTCACCTGCTCACTCCAATTCTCTCATATATGATCTTATTGAATTTGACATAGATAGTGTGGTTGCAGGTGCATATCTTGATATCGGAGTTGGAACCACCGAATTTGAGTTGACGCGCGTAAAAGGATTGGTGACACTCGGCTATTAGACCACGAACCGAGAAGGTAAACAACTTATTAATTATATTAATAAAATGGCTATTTATTCAATAATTTGTTTGGTTATGATTATAAACCGGTCAACCCGTCGTGGTTTCTGAACAAGTTGACCAGATTCCGAAAAGTGTCTACTGATATGGTAAGCAAGTATGTTTTCGAACTAAGGTGTTAACTGATATTATTTTATTTAAGATAATGATTTAGTACCATTGTTAGAGTTCGCATTTTACGTTTTAACCTCTTTCTTTTACTCTTTCAATCATTCTTGCTTTACAGTGAGGTTAATTGTTAGAGTCCGCTATCGACACTGAAGTTTAATTTATATATTTAAACACTAATAACGTTTGAAAACTTGTGTTTTTATTTTATTTAATGACACAATTCAATTAATATATATTAATTTTTTCTACCCGGGTTATAACCTAGTAATAAGATATAGTTAATGAAATCTTTATCATCATTCGTGGAGGTTTTTTTATTAATATAATAATAAAATAATATATAGTTAATGAAATCTTTATCATCATCCGTATATATATATATATAGTTTTCATTAAAGGCGATTTTTTTTAAAAAAAAGAGTTAAATGCCATTTTAGTCCCTGTGGTTTGGACCATTTTGCCAGTTTAGTCAAAATGTTTCATTTTTAACCTGTGGGTCCAAAAAGGTTTCACCGTTGCCATTTTAGTCCACTGGGTTAACTCCATCCATTTTTTCTGTTAACGAAAAGACCAAATTGGTCATTTTATATGGCTGACTTGCCCTTTTAGTTAACAGAATTACATACAAAATTACCGAATCGGCCTTCTCGTTAACAGAAAAAATGGATGAAGTTAACCCAGTGGACTAAAACGGCAACTGTGAAACCTTTTTGGACCCCACAAGTTAAAAATGAAACATTTGGACTAAACTGGCAAAATAGCCCAAACCACAGGGACTAAAATGGCATTTAACTCTTAAAAAAAATTGTTAAGGAAATCTTATAATCATAAGCACAAAACCAGGCCCAATTAGTAGGCCCATTTGGCTTTCTCTATAAACAAAAGAAGTACACAAACTAGTTGTTTCTCTTTTTTTGCTTTGGTTTATAACTAGTCAATAGCCAACCCCCCCCCCCCCCCTTCCCCGGGCGTTGTGGGGATGTGGTGTAAAATCATCGTAGAGAGACGGTGTAAAACAATTGTAAGTAGAAATTGAACGATGATCAACATAATATAAAAATAAGAATTCTAACACTAAGTGACTCACGTAACGTGACACATAGACGAAGTAGAATTTATACGACACATATTAGAAAATCGAGAGGGTAAAAACACCTGACGGATCAAATGTGACCACTAAACACCGTACTAAGTAGCCACCAAACGACGATCATATCCGAGAAAAAACCTAAAGAAAAACTAATAAAAAAACTTAACTCATTTTAACTTTTGTGGAAAAGTAAATCTAAAGTTTTATAATGAAAAACATTAAAGTTCACAAAAAAAAAATAATAATAACAAACCCATAAAAGACAAAAAAAGACACTATTCCTCATATATGTTATGAATTAATACATATATATGAATTTGTAAAAATGTATTAGAATAACATAAATTCACTCCGGTATAAATTTTTTCTTTATAATATGCATTTAAAAAAACAGAAATATAAAAGTTGTAAAGTAAACATAAAAATATACTTTAAAGATTCGGGTATTCTATCGGGTATTAAAAAACCGGTATCCGGTATAGGCCATAGGGTATAACCGGGTTCGGGTAAAGGGTATGACCGATTCTGGGTATTTTCGGGTACGCTTTTGAGTATGGGTATTGATCTCAAAATGTATACCCTATCCATACCCTACGGGTTGGGTTGGGTTCGGTTCGGTTATGGGTATAAAATACCCGGGTAATAATAATCGGTACCGGCTGTTTTTCCCGGGTCCGGCTTCAGGTACGTTTTTTTTGGCACCTCTCGAAAATAACCACCTCATATTTTTATCTTTTGAAGTTATGACTTACGATATATTTAGTAACTTAATCCAGGGCCGCATTCGATGAACCGCGCTTTGTGATGTTGTGGATGGGCACTCTCCTCCACCGTCACGTCTTCAATATGGAGATACAGGTACAAGTGCCATCAAGCAGGTAAAGCGAATAATCTTTTCTTTATTTTTTTTGTTTGGACTGAAATTTCGAATGTTGTATCGAGTGTAGATATTTTTCTAATTCGATTTGATACAAAAAGGAAATGACAAGTAAGTCAAAATAAGGCCATGTTAGTCGCTCTCAAGTGGCAAATGCAAATAAAAATTAGAAACTATATTGAAAGTTGAAACATATGTCTAATTATGAGATTCATATGATCTAAGATCACATAGCGCAAAACTTAATGGGTTATACATTATAGTATTATTATTGATAATAGATACGAAAGTTATGATGTTTCTTAACTCTTGTATTATTGGTTTTGATGTTTGATCAATTATATATTCTTTTTGTTACACTCAGCTATGAGACCTATATAGATACTTGTAAACATTAATTGTTGTTGGTGTGTTATTCGCAATACATTTCATCTTGCCCAAGTAACATAGAGCTTAATTGTTGATAAGGTTTTAGATTGTTGAAGGTATGGCCGGAATGTATACGTATAGGAAATATGCGACCAAGGACACAAGTGCGATGAGCGGAGTTAATAAGGTGATTAGTGTTCAAAGGGATTGTAGTTTCGTGTTGGTCATTCCATTTAATTAGTTAATGTTAATTACCATTTTCCATTTGTTTTCCAAATTTCTCATCGTGATGTAATCTTATCAGCCTTATTCTCACTGCTCTATTCCTTTATCAACATTAATCACGTCACAATATCTTTATCATCAACATGATGTCGAGACTTTTATTATTATATAAGTTATTATTATTATTACTAGATTAGAGCATTATATATTAGGTTAGATTTTTTTTTTTTTTTTTTTTTTTTGAAAAGCTATATATTAGGTTAGATAATAGATAGTTAATGAAATCTTATCATCATCAACGGTAAAAAATATATAACAACAACAACAATAATAATAATAATAATAATAATAATATATTTTACTCTTTTGCAATTTAGATCGTTTGTCTTTTACTTTTAACCTAAAACTTTTTTATTTTTTTGTAATTTAACCCCAACTCTTTTTTATTTTTCAATTTTGGTCAATCATACTTTTCATCATTCTCAAGTTTTTCGTTTCGTTCTAAATTTAATGAGTCAACGCACCACAACGTACGTGTAGGGTTCAATATTTTTCGTGTAGTTAATGAAATCTTATCATCATCATCGGTAAAAAAATATACAACAACAACAATAATAATAATAATAATAATAAAACAAAAGTATAACTAAGGCACCTCTCCCCAGCCCAGTTGGTCCCATGTGGTTGGGATTGTGTCTTCCTTTGGGAGGTCACAGGTTCGAAACCCGGCTGCGGCAATTCGGGGGGAGGATGTCCCAATGATGGATCGTACCTACCGAGGCATGGTGCGGTCTTGAGGGCAACCCGGTTTTACCCAGCAGTTACCCCAGCGAGTCTCTCGTGTGGGGGCAGTATGGTTTCCGGGCAAAGGTCAGCTTGCGCAACGGCCGGGGCCCGATCGAACATCGCGTCCGGAAGAGCGGGGCTGACGGGGGATTGTCATCGACATGAACCCGGTGACCAATAGGTCCATTAAAGTCACCCTTTAAAAAAAAAAGTAAGGCACACAAGTACACCACAAGTTAAGACCGTGGGGTATGGTGGGGCGGGGGTTGGGCGTTGGTTGGGGCATTTGGTGACACGTGGAATGGGAGGCCCCCCACCTCCTGGTTACGTGTCCGCGGGGTATGGTGGGGCGTGGGTTGGGTGCACCGCGTGGCAGAGCAATTAAAAAAAAATACAAAAAAATTTATAAAAAATCACACAACAATTATAAAAAAAAACCTACAACTTCATTAAAATTTAAAACATTACATAATCCTAAAAATTACAAAATAACACACCTAAAGCGTTAAAAAAATTTCAAAAAGGTCGATCTTGTCGAACGCCTTTTTTTCCTTGCCTCGAAACTCTATGTTAGCCACCGCCACCCGGTCCTCGTGGCTTAACTCGCCACCGGGAACGGCTTCGTAGTAAGCCTTGAAACGCGCGAGCTTGGGCCGTAGATCGCGCCATTTATGTTGGCACGCGTTGAGGTTGTGGCGGTCGTTACCGACGTTATGTCGGTAGGTGTGACACCCTGACCGGAGGCGGAAACGTCGAGGGCATCACGAAACTTGGTAGAATGCAAATAAGCACTTGGTGATTTAATTTAAGTTGAAATATCATTAAGTTGTTTAAAGGATTGCATTCACATCCAAGTTTCGTGATGCCCTCGACGTTTCCGCCTCCGGTCAGGGTGTCACAGGTTGGTATCAGAGCCATGGTTATAGGGAATTAGGTTATTAGAAATTTCTTTTGACCTAGACTATAACTTACCTAGGACCCCTATCCACTAGATACTCTGTCCGCTTCTTTGTCTCTACCTCTATTCTTACTCTTGAAACCCTAGCCTCGTCACGGTGGATTTCTCTCGTTTAACTTTTAGGCTATACAAATTACTCATCATCTGTCCTCAGGTGATTTAAAAATTTTTCAAAACCTCCTCTAATTTTTACTCTCGTCAAAGTCTTGGGCTCTAATAACGAACTCGTGCAATCTGAAGGGTGGATGCCTGTATTCTGAGTTTTCTGTCTAAGGCTAGCACTTCGTATATATCTCATCAGACGCGAGACCAGTTGTGCTTACCTGGGAATTCTCGGGATGAGTGTCCACTTATAGGCTAAAGCATGACTTCATTAAGTTATAAGGACCCAACTACTTTGATTAGTCACTGATATTGTTTATTCGTGGAATAAACGATGTCCATCTTGTTGTGTAATTTCTTTCGCCTTCATTGATTTTAAATTGATTTAATTGTATCCCGTTCTGATCAGATGTTTTCCTTCTTATAGATGCCTCCACATCCTCAGCCTCAGAATAATAATCAAAATGCTGAGTTGGCTGCCCTGATTGCTCAGCAGTTTGCTGCACAACTACCCAATGTCTTTGCCCAGTTCAACCAGGCTACCCAAAACAACAATCCCAATCCTCCCTGCACGTTCAAGTAGTTTAATTCCTGTAATCCTGCTAAGTACTCTGGCAGTGAAGGTGCCACTGCTCTTCTGCAATGGTTTGAAAGCATTGAGAACACTTTCCGACACAGTTAGTGTACTGAAGCCCGCAAGGTGGAATTTGCAACCAGCTGTTTTCTGAAACGGGCTTTGACATGGTGGAACGGTATTATGAGGGACAGAGGTGCTGCAAATGCCCTAGCCTTAACTTGGGAAGAATTGAGGGCTCTTATGATGAGAGAGTTTTGTCCTCGCAATGAAATGCGAGCACTTGAGGAAGAATTTCATAACCTGAAACAAGTTAGTGGAGAGAACCGAGCCTATATTGACCGTTTCGAAGAATTGTGCATTCTCTGCCCCTACCTCTTGACGACTCCTGAGCGTACTATTGAGAAGTTCATTGATGGTTTACCTAGCTGCATCAAACACATTATGACTGGGAGCAAACCAGCCACGATCCGTGATGCATACGAACTCTCTGCTACTCTTACCGATGCTATGGTCAAGGATAAAGTCTTAACTCGTAAGGGTGATGGTAACACGTCGTCGAAGGGTTCAACCAGCTCAACCGAAGCGGCTAACGCCAAGGCTCAATCGTCAAGGGATGCTAAAAAGCGAAAGGAAGCTCAAAATTTCGCTATTGCTACACCTGCCCCTGCTGGCCCAGCTCCCCCTCTTCCGCCAGCAAAACGGTCCTACATTGGCAAGGCACCCCTTTGCAATCTCTGCAATTATCATCATGAAGCCCGTTATCCATGCCCGAAATGTACGAAATGTGGAAAACTGGGTCATTTAGCAACTATTTGCCGTTCACCTCCTGCACCGAACCAAGTTGCTCCTCCCCCAGCACCTGTTGCAGCTCCTCGTTTCCCCGTGGGTACAAGTTTCAACTGTGGGGACCCTAATCACTTCAAAAGGGAATGCCCCAAGCTTGCCAACGTACCCCCAGCCAGAGGTCGAGTTTTTAACGTCAATGTCAACGAAGCGCAATGATGTGTGCCTACCCATGTTTCCTGCAGAATATTAGGAGTGGAGTTTTCTACTTCTTCATGTTTCCCGTAATGTTTAGTTTGTGGTTGTAGTTTGTTGTATTACCTACTTTGTTGCTCTTGTAAAGCCTTAAATGGCATCTATCCTTATGAATGAAATGTTAAGTCGAATCTCTTCCAAAAGCCTAACAATTCTCTCAAGTCCTTATCTAATTTCTTTGGACCATTTGAGTTTAAATCCTTACCTGCTATACCACGTACGAAGATTAGTTAACTATTCGAAGTTAATGCTACTCCTGGTGACCACTCAATGTTATATTAATTGCAACTCGATCATCTTGACCATGCCTTTCCTATCGACCTCATCCTCATGTAGTTGGGGTAGATTGTCGTTTTCCTCGTTGTCTCCGTTATTAACTTCTTACACACTCTAATACCGATACTGATCGTGAGAACCACTCACGTTTGATCCTTGAACTCCTAAAACAAGAACAACTTTATGCCTAGTTCTCGAAATGGGAATTTTTGCTGCATGTTCAATACGTGACTTACAAATACATCTTGTTGCATATATTGATCTATCACGTTTAGTACACGCGTTACAAATACAATTTTGTTCCATGTAGTGACTTACACGAATTCGCTTAGTAATTTGACCTAACTCATGATTTCGAAACATTTTCATGATAAATTTACATTACGTGCGTAATGCACACTATCGGTTTGGCTAATTGTGAAATTAATATTAACCTCTCACTTGAACAAAACACCTGTCAATAATTCCGTTATATGCAAAACAAACGTATTATCATTGCTAGTATGAAGCATGTTCTGATTATTGTTGTGACAGTGCCTTTTTGATTTAAATGTGTTTTGACCTTATTTGTTTCCCCTTACGTACTTAACTAGAAGGGCTATGTGGACCATGCAATGAAACGCGTAATTATGGGTGCACACTTAATTACGGGGTTCAACGCATGAGAATCATAGTAAATCTTGTTAAGTATGGTGGCATAAAATTTAGGGTGATCAGGTAACGAGACAAGTATAGCGCAATAAGAACATGGTGGATACGCCGCTGGTACTTCCTATATATAAGTGTTCTTATTATGTTATACTTCGAACGTTACCAGAATCACTTGAAGATTTTATGTTACCCTGAACCGTTATGTTGTTATCTGATACCTGTTGTTTGCACTTATACCCTATGTCTGCGTGTAAGATATTGCCCAACAAGAATCAAAACTATCTTCATTTCCGTTTCTGATGAAGCAACCACTGGAAAATGAATTACCCATTCATTTTCGCTTCTGAAGAAATATCCACTAAGAAATGAATTTTTCCATTATTTGCCTATTTGTACACACATTTGTTTGCATAACATTTACATTACAATTACATTTTTACGGTCTCTTTCGAATAAATTTCGGAACGAAATTTTCTAAAGTGGGGGAGACTGTAACAACCTTGATTTTCAAACATGTACTTGTTTGATACACACATCGTATTTGAAATGAAATCTGTTTGATTCATGCTTTGTTTTATGCCCTTACATGATTTACCGGCCCAAACACGTGAACATTTGCAATTTTGATTGAGTTTTATACTTATAAACAGGGCAATATTAATTACAAGGGCTTAACATGTCATTATGTGAAAGTATAAGTTAAGGGACCTAATTGTCATTCTTTGAAACTTGCTCGAAAACTTCGATTTTTAAGACCGAGGACTAAAACCGTCATTTTAGAAAATACAAAAGTTCGGGGACTAAATTGTTATTTTTAGAAATCTTATAAGTTCGGGTTAAAAGTGTAATTTTTGAAAACTATAAAGTTTAGGGTCTTTTATGACATTTGTTGCTTAACGCATACATTCATTAACTCCGTACAAGCCCAGCGGTACATTATAGCGCTATAGGGGTGACGCCTCACCCTACTTCACACTCGTTGTTGTTGTTGTTAACATTTGTTGCAAATTTTGGAAGTTTGGGTGATCAATGCCGTGTTTACGTCTACAAGGTTTGAATGTTACACACAGCATACTTGTATCGTTCTTTTGCTAAGTTACATCAAGTACCACATTGTTGAACTTTTATTATCACATTATTTGTTTATTACCAAACTAACCAAAACCTATGAACTCACTCAACCGTTTGTTGACCCGTTTATTTTTAACATGTGTTTCAGGTGATGATGCTTAGAGTCATGTTTTGCAAGGGATCACATAGGATTGCTCAAGACAAGTGCCTTAGTTTAAATAAAATCAAAGACTTTTATGTGAACAACGTGTTGTACCTGTTTTATTTTTGGATGTGAATGCAATCCTTTAAACAACTTAATGATATTTCAACTTAAATTAAATCACCAAGTGCTTATTTGCATTCTACCAAGTTTTGTGATGCCCTCGACGTTTCCGCCTCCGGTCAGGGTGTCACAGGTGTTTAAAATGATATTTTTGAAACTTATATTAAAAATAAAATAAATAAACATATATTTTTGAATTAAAAGTCCAAGGACCATTGGGTCATTTTATCAAACTAGTAGTCTAGGGACTATTCTTGCCACTTTTAAAACTGTTTTCAGTTAAAAACCCTAACTGGGTTAAATAATATAAAAGGAATTCTATTAAAGAAACTAACTCAGTTAGCTTGTTCAGTTAACAAGTCCAGGGACCATTCTTGTCGATTTTCAAAGTTGTTTAACCGGATAAATTAACCCAGTCAGCTTTTATATAAAGGAAACTTGTTTTAAAACTAACCTAGTTAGACTTTTTGGTTAACTGTTGAGGGACCATTTCGTATTAATTCAGAAACTCAGGGACCTGTTTGCAAAATCTGAAAATTCAAATAAACAAAAAAAAAAAAAAACCCGGTTAACTGCTGTTGCCGGAATCAATCTGAATGCACGTGTATAGTGGATTACCTGCCCAACAAATACTTGCACGCTGATTCTCTGATGTTGAACGAACTTTACACGCGTTTATTTCGCTCGTTAACACGCTTAACATCGAGTGTATCGGACATTTATTTTAATCGGAAGTGGAGTTTAATTCCACTACTTAACGTCATTTTCAGTTAAATTAAAATACGTTATAAGCATCCCTACGTCTCCACGAACCTGCAACACCTTTCAAAATACATTAACACTCCGTAAATCGTCTCCTGTTCATCTCTGTGTTTACTCGCCGGAATCGATCGCCGGACTTAGCCGGAAGCACGCTCTGAAAGATACCGGAGACATCTTCTTCGACTATTCGGTATAATTTCACCTGTTCAATGTTCCAGTAACTTTAATTTAGTTTTGGTTCATGTTTGATAGGCTAATTGTACGTGTTGACTTTTGTTGACCTGTAATTTGGGGAAGATGATGAACCAATTTTCTTTAATTTATTTTTATTTTTAAGCAGTTAATCATTTATTTATATTAAATCGATGTTAATGTTATAAAATCCGAAATTTTTATCATACATTCTTTACATATTGGTGCATTTATTAAAAATATAAAAGTTTGTAAAATTTTTATAAATCTATTTTATTTTAATTAAAAACTGTTCTGACTTTAAATATATATATTAATTCGAATTTTTCGAATTTATTTATGAAATTTTTATGTTAAATATTTTGAACAGTATAATTTGAGAAAATAAATTTTTATAAAATATTTGAGACTGTTTTGATATTTATATAATTAAAACAGTTAAATCTCTTGTTTTATAAAGTTTAATTGTAATAATTTAATTGTTCTGAGTTGTAAATTATATCCAAAATTATTTTTATAATTTTATGCATGTTATATTGAGATTATTAAAAATCAGAAACCATGTCTAATTATTTTGCATGTTATTTTTAGATAATAAACTCTATAAAATCAATTATGTGCAATTATTCTTTTTTTTTCCAGAATATTATATAAAATTTATTAAAGGCCATAATATTTATTTTAAATCTGTATTATTGCATGTCAATATTTAAAAATATTATTTCTAATTTTTCTGTTAAATATAATTATTTAGATAATTAGTTGCACAATTATCCAGTTATTTCATTTTAACAAATAATTAAACTGTTTATTTAAAACATATTTATTTTCTGCCATGATAATTATTTTTAATCTGATTTATACTTGTTATATAATTAAAATGTTATTTTTAATTATTCTGCCCTAATTTAATTATTAGATAATTAATTTGTATAATTATCATATTATTCTGAAATTACATATGTTTTGATAATACAGAAAATAATTTATAAATTCTGTAATTAAACTTGGACTTTTGAATTATATTGTTAACTTTTAAATTTATACAAACTGTTTACATAATTATATATATATATATATATATATAGACTTAAAGTATAATTATTTATTTATATATATTAGTTTGTTTAAATATACAAATAATAATATTTTACTTATTATTTGTATAACTTAGTATAATCACTTCTCAATATTATCAAATTTCCAAAGTGTTCCCCAAACAGATTGTCAAACAGTACAACACAAAACCTTGTCACCCGTTTATACAAAATCACAAGTGTTGCCCTTGTTAATGCTATGTTCCATATGTGTTTGTTTCATGCATGTTTATAGAGTAGCGTGGAAAGACTTGTTCCTGCAAAACTCTTATCTATATACTTGTTTGGAATTTGATTCACAAGCAAGGTGAGTTCATAGTCCCCACTTTTTGTTTTACAATATTTTCGGGGTGAAACATATGTAATAATGTGATACAAACTCAATTGCATTTTTGTGGTTATCTTGATTGTTTACTTGCATGATACTTGTTGCTTAACGCATACATTCATTAACTCCGTACAAGCCCAGCGGTACATTATAGCGCTATAGGGGTGACGCCCCACCCTACTTCACACTCATTGTTGTTGTTGTTCACATTTGTTGCAAATTTTGGAAGTTTGGGTGATCAATGCCGTGTTTACGTCTACAAGGTTTGAATGTTACACACAGCATACTTGTATCGTTCTTTTGCTAAGTTACATCAAGTACCACATTGTTGAACTTTTATTATCACATTATTTGTTTATTACCAAACTAACCAAAACCTATGAACTCACTCAACCGTTTGTTGACCCGTTTATTTTTAACATATGTTTCAGGTGATGATGCTTAAAGTCATGTTTTGCAAGGGATCACATAGGATTGCTCAAGACAAGTGCCTTAGTTTAAATAAAATCAAAGTGTCACACCCCGACTTTCCACGTGTCACCGGTGGGCCCGGTGGGGAGTATCGTGACGTGGTTGGCAACATAATAGTCAAACAACACAATATATATGAATGCACAGCGGAAGCAAAAGATAAATTATATATTACAAATCCGAATTTAAAGTAATATCCAGTATTACAACGGAAAGTAAAGGATCCACAGGCTGATCTTAAAACATTTCATTTGTTCAACAGACTTTAGACGCCTAGAACTTGCAAGATTCCTTATTAGCGCCCTGAGCTTCCAGCCAATTTCGTTCAGTACCTGTCACTTAACCTTTTTGGAAAATACGTCAGTTTTCACTGGTAAATACACTCAACCGACTCATTTGAAAAGAGTTTAAAAAAATTGATTTGAATGCACGTGGCACAAAATATCTTTTATAATTTGATTAAAATGCACAGAGGAAAAATTAACCTTTTTAACTTGGGAAAATTATTTGTATATAATCTTGTATACAGTTTTACTTATTTGTCGTCCGTTAGGGCCGGTTTGTAGGGCCGGACTAGATTAACTGACACGCCACAGGTATAATGCCCACAGGCTATCATCCTCTAAGTGGATTACCAGTTCCGGTATAATGCCCACAAGGATGATACCTCTGAGTGGATTACCAGTTTTTACATAATGCAGCTGTCAGGTGTATGCCTACACCCCGTGCTTAAGTCGTGGCCATTACTTCGAATGATGCCAAGGATATCCGGGACATGGTCATTAACCCCCAAGGCCATACACCAAATAATACATATTAAACGGGTTGTAAGTACATCAATCACAATACGATTTAAATAACTACACACCCGACCAAGCGGTACTTTTATAGTGTCGTATCCCAAGCCCGTATAGGGAAAATAAGTTAAGAGTATTTACCTGAGCTAGCTCCTGTCTTAAATAGCAAGAATCTGATAACTCAGCCGTATTCACTTAAGTAAGCGTAGGTACCATTTACCGAAATGCTCTAGTCTGGAATGATGGTATAAATAACCAATTAGAATGCTAACGGGTCTTTAATTTAGCCTAAGCTTAGACCGGTTAGTCTTAAGGGAATATACGGTTCAGACGCATGATTAAGCGAAGACCGGAATAGAATGTGGTTTAGACCCGACAAGTTTGAAGACTTGTCTTAAATGGGTATTTCATACACATTCTGGATTTTGAGATAAAACCAATAAGGTTTGACCCGTTTTGGCTAATTTATGTAAACTTGTTACATAAACCGAACCGTACGCGTAATAAGCGTGACGGCTATTCATGAGAGCCATATACAGGTTTTCTAAGTTAATTATGCCTCAAATATGTTGTGACATCAGTAAGATGTCTTTCATTATGCCCGAAACGAATTTAAACACAAACTATGCCCCGTAGGGGTAGTTTGGTCATTTTATAGGTTGTAAAAGAGTTTAAATATTTACCTGAGTTACAGGTCTGATATAATCAGAAAAAATACTTATTTTTATAAGTTATAACAGTAGGATAAAGTATATGTGTGAAATCTATCATTTATAACCAACTATGCACCGCTGGGGCATTTTGGTAATTTCACATAAGCCGAAAAGCTCAAAACCGAAGTCTGAGTTAATCAGCCTTTGTTTACTGTTAAAACATTCTAATTTGCCTAAAATATCAGTAGGTATCAACCCGGGTATGTTCAATATAATTTTAATACTTACTATGCGTTAAAAACGCTTAATAAGGCGATTAAAGGCCATTTCCGGGTTCGATACTTAAGTCTGATATTTTTATATTTCCAGAAGGTTTAAAATAATTTATTTATCATATGTGATCAGTAGCAAAAGGTTTGGAGTCATTTAGATATGTAAAACTCATTTTATGGCCCGTAAGGGCAAAACCGACAATTACCGGATTAAGCCTACGACCATGAGTTATGCTCAGCCTAAAATTAATTAAAAATCTTCAAAAATCCCAAAATAATATATTACATCAGTGGGTATTAAGTTTGATACCAAAAAGTAGGCTTAACTAGGCTATACGCTAATTTCGCCGTTTTATTAACATAAAGCGTTCATTTTACGCTAACGAGCATAACTCTTAATCTACACCTCAAACTGATGTCAAACTTTGCATACAAGTATATATATCAGTAATTAAAGTTTCTACTCTTTTACATTTCCAAAAATCACGTTTTAAGATAATAAGGGCACAATGGTCAACATATGAGCAATTAATGGAAACGCGTAAACGAATGGGTCAATCAATGAACCAACCACAGAGGGTTGTGCTAACATGTAGCCTGGTCCTAAAGAAGCTCTAAGACATTTTCAAATCATACTAAAGCGGGTCAGAACTGAAAGTCAAAGTGAAAGTCAAACTATGTGACTTTCGGTTCCGAACCGGGTCTAAACAGGAAATTGTCGGGTTGAGCATGTTTAGACATGTTCTTACACTTATTACTAAGTTATAACAATGATCCAACAGGTTGTATATGATCTACAATGTTAATTATGCATAAATGGCATTTTAGACTTCCTGTTGACTTTTATAAGTTTGACCCGACTTTTGACCTGGTTAGAGTGGTGATCAGGGGAAACCCTTTTGAGGTTTTATTACCCACATAAATACCAACATATAACTACTTTTAATTCGAGATATGACTGAGCCATTATTGACTAATCTCGAAGTCAAACCGTAATTACGACGGTTTGACTTTTAGCTAAAATACTAAGCTAAACTCAATTAAAGAAGGACTAGCAGACTTACAAGAGTCCTATGCACGAGATATGATCAGTTGGACCTGCTTGAGAGCTCCAGAATCGATCAGATAAGGCAGAGAATGGTGTGAAGAACAACATTGCACATAATGGCCTTTTATAGTGAAATTATCACCACAACATGTTGACACCAAGGTCTAGCACACACCACAACTGATAAACACTTGTTCCTAGTGCTTAGGGGGTGCCTAGGGGTCGTCCACAAGTGAGAAATACCGGCCAGATTGGTTAAAATCGCGCATAACAGGCTGCTGCCTGTTTTTCTGCTTCTGGGCGTCCCAGGCGGCCCGCCTACGATTTTGTTAAATGCCACGCGGGCCGCGTGGACCTTGAATTCAGGTTTTACATTTTCTATTTGTTGCATATTCGACTCTTGGCCCTTCCGAAAGGTCAACTAACCTTTATATTGCAATTTGAACCCTCTAATTTGATACATAAGGGCTTCAAGATATATACCCACTTTGTTTAGTCCTCGGTTAACTTTATTGTCACCCGAAAAGTCCAAACTTTCAACGTTGACGCTTTAACCCCTTGTACACGAATTTGATCATAACTTTCTCATACGATTACGAAACTTTATGAAATTTATATCATGCATTCTAGTGAGCATAATTTACCGTTACAAAGCTTCGGGTTTGTCAAAAGGTCACTCAGAGGTATAACTTAAACATGTTGACACATTTAACCCCTGTAGTTTGTAATCTCTCACTTTTAGTTTCGTATGATCCATGATTTATTCGTTTGAAGGTATGAGCATCATATAGTGTTAATATACTATATATTTATTCACTGTTGACATCTAGAACTCGTATATTATCATACTTTCCATGTTTGTCAACTTTAGTCCTTTCAGATCATTCTTTCACACGTTCAAACATATGACACGTGTCAACACATTATAGGACGTGAATTTTCGAGGTGTTACATCCTCACCCCCTTAAAATAAATCTCGACCCGAGATTTACTGAAATAAATAAGGGTACTTTTCTTTCATCGTGGATTCAACCTCCCACGTGAATTCGGGTCCTTTACGGGCATCCCACTTGACCTTTACTATAGGCACATGCTTCCTTCGAAGCTTCTTAACCTGTCGACCTTCAATCGACAAAGGTTTTTTCCACAAATTTTAAGCTCTCATCTATATGCACATCCGTATGTGGTATAACCAGTGATTCATCAGCGAAACATTTCTTCAGATTGCAGATGTGGAACAC
Organism: Helianthus tuberosus; assembly: GCA_030545235.1. Classification (NCBI taxonomy): domain Eukaryota; kingdom Viridiplantae; phylum Streptophyta; class Magnoliopsida; order Asterales; family Asteraceae; genus Helianthus; species Helianthus tuberosus. The sequence continues at coordinate 120,058,428 of CM060356.1, read as the reverse complement.
ATTGTGAATTCCACTGAGCTCTTCAGGTAAGTTTAGCTTATAGGCAACTGAACCGACACGTTCGATAACCTCGAAAGGTCCTATGTATCTCGGGCTTAGCTTGCCTTTCTTACCAAACCGCATCACTCCTTTCCAGGGTGATACCTATTGTTGAACCTTATTTCTTAACAAGAATTTAGGAGGTTTGCTATTTTCATTAATCCTTGATTTTCTGCCGGATATTGGCATCTTACAAATAATTAGGGATTTGTGTGATCTGCTTTGTTGTTTCCACTGCAACTTTCAGATCCTGATAATTGAACTTACCTATCTATTGTCCTAACAATAGATGTTTAACATGCCATTTATACAAGGTCTCCAAGGAGCCACCTTGATACTTATATAGCAGTTATTATAGAAAAGCTTATCTTAAGGTGAGATGGTTATTCCAACCATTGCTCAAAATTAATCTTAAGAAATAGCTAATCTTTACAGTTAGTCGAGCAAATCAACGATCCTGGGTAGTTGATGGCAATTTCTTAATTGTTGCCCAATTAGGGTTGCGGTAACTAATGCATAAGCAAAATGAACCGTCTTTCTTATTCAACAATATCAAACTTTCGGAATATCGAGTTAGGCTATATGAACCCTCTATTTTAAAACTTAGTAAATCAGGGTTTCGATTCTTCCAATGATGGTACTAGCCGTCTTGGCGATTTCATAATAATACAGCCTTAAATGGGATATGAAACTTAACCCTACCTGCCTCCCAGGGGTAAACAGGGTAATCTTAGGAGAAGATAATCAAGGTACAGGGAGGTTACAGAGATTTCCTTATCTCAGGCTCCAGTTCGCTCATCAACGCTTGTGTCTAATAAGTGACACATTCATGTTATGAGTCCACATATTCCGTTACCAGGGAATATTTATTTGGACAATTCTATTCTGGATATCTCCTTTGAATACTACTAGTCGACATTAGTACAATATGACCATTGGGATATCTCAGGGGTTCCATGTATTAAACCTCCATACTGATCAGGCATGGAAGTAATCTACGGGACACACTAGGATACGCCAATCCTCATATGGCACTTTTATCAAACATAGTTTTGGCATTCGCAGGCGATGGAAAATAATGAGAAAAATAATTAAAATAACATATGTTGTCGTACTCTATGCAAAGAAAGAGTACTCTTAGTTTTTCAGAAGGATTCCTTGCCGATACTATAAGAATTGGTTACTATGGTTTCCTTGGTAAGTTATACCTTGTGGATAATATAAAAGTTTGCTAAGCTTATGGTTTATGAAGATTTATTGTACATGTGCTTATATTTAATCAAAATGGAAATTTCACAAACTAGGCACCTAGCTCGGTTGGCTAGGCGCGCGAAAGGGTGCGGCCTAGACCCAGGTTCGATTCCGGGGACGGCCAATTCCACCATTTTTTATGTTTAATATTAATTAATCATACGGATACATGTAATTATGAGGGTTGTCTCATAAGGAGTCTTGATAATTAATTGCTTCTTATCACTCACAATATGGGCTTGATTTTTGAGGCAACCAATCGATTTTTATCACTATATTGAGTCCTTATGTATGCAACCAAAAGTTTGCTATAAGGGTATTAGAAAAGAGTGATTTCTAATAGATATTAAATATCAATATAGGATTTGTCGGAGCATTTTCTAAAGTATCATCGGTCAATTTCTACCTCGCATTAAATGACCGGAGTCTTAATCAGACGGAGACAACAGTTCTCAACATTTATTATTTATTATAGAATCATATGTGCCAGTATCAAATAAAATTCATGCATAAACTGTTTGATATGAAAAGGTATCTGCTATATAGTTATCATTCTGCATCATCTTCTTGGCGTTCGTATGGAAGACTCATGCGTTTGCTTTCTTGGCCTCTTCAGGCTTTTTCGCGTACTTAGGGCAGTTGGTCTTTATGTGCCCCTTCTCATTGCAATTGTAGCAGGTGGCATCTTTAATTTTCCTGCATTCAACAGTCTTGTGCTCCTTAGACTTGCATAACCCACATGCAGGTGATTCAGACTTAGAATTGGATTCAGATCTGCACTTTCCAAAGTGGCGTCTTTGACAAGTCGTGCACTTTGGCTTCTCCTCTGTTCGCTGACTGTTCCTTCCAAACCCAGACTTCTTAGAATCAGTGTTTCCCTTGTGCTTCTTCTCTGACCCTCGTGAGTTATCATCCTCACGATTCCTCTTACTTTCTTCAGATTTCTTTAGCGATCTCAATCTGACCGCATCTAAAGTAAGGGATAAGGAAATGTCAGCTACTGATCTAAAAGTCGCTGGCCGAGAAGCTTTTACGCTTGCCTTGATCTCGGGGGCTAAACCACCGATAAAACGAGCTATCCGTTTTGGTTCCGGGGTTACCAGGTATGGAACCAACCGAGACATAGTGTTGAAGCTAGTTAGGTAAGCTTGACAGTCGAGGTTTGTCATCACCAAGGATAGAAAATCGGACTCTATCTTCTCCACCTCATGCTGAGGGCAGAAATTTTCCCTGATAAGGGAAACAAATTGATCCCACGACATATTGTACAGTGGAATTTTCCCGGTGGCTTGAATCAGAGATCTCCACCATGCTAAAGCTTCACCCTTGAAAGACTGCGACACAAACTTGACCACGTCTCGCTCAGCGCATCCGCTGATATCAACAACCGTATCCATCTCATCCAGCCATGTCATACAATCGATGGCTCCCTTCTCCCTAGTGAAATCCCGGGGTTTGCAGGAAACGAAATATTTATAGGAGCAACCCTTAGCAAGGGGTCCTTTATTCAGTATGACCTGCTGAGATGGAGCACTGTGATTTGAGGAGTGTCGGTCATCATTTTTCTTCGGGTCGTCGTTATTGGATGGTGGCTTTGAAGGCTGTGTAGATAGGGTCCTACTACGAGTTCCACTATACTCCTCGTACTGCCTTTCCAAAGCTTGTGTAACTGCGCCGTCTATGATCGCTTTTAATTCCGCACCCGTTAGATTAATTCGGGCGTCATTATTAACCTCCGCTGGATGACTATTACCCTCGTCTGAGTTAGCCATTACAATTGAACTGTTGCAGAAAACAAGGACAATAGTTTATTTGGGAGTTTATTATGGAATTGCCCCTTAGGGTAATTCATTAACCATGGTAAACAGAGACCATATTTGGTTAATTTATTAATCAAATTTATTTAGGATTTTTATAATAATTTCTCCTAATTATAAAACAATAACAGTTTTATTTGTGGCACCTAAGGCCTAGTCACATGGACAATTATAAATTATATGCTAGGATTTCAGAGAATCAAAGCATTTGAGGTTTGAACCTAGTTTATTACTTTTATTTGACAGGGAGTCATAGCTACCACTGTCTTTTTGGCTTATGTAGAAATGAGCAAGGCCCGTAGGCACTATTTTACCACGTATGGTTAAGATATGATCATCTTAATTGATGATGTAAACCCAAGATTCAGAGATCATTAAACTGGGTTAGGAATCTTCTAAAGAATTCCTTTATAAAAATGACGTATGTGATTTTTTTTTTAATAAATTACGTCTGCCAGGAGTGTTAACATGACTTTCAGATGTTAACAGGGATTTGAATCCTTTGAACAGGTCTTACCATCTTGGCCCGGTCTTATAATGACACTCAGGCTAGGTTTCACTCATAAGATTCTTATTAATAATTAACGCAGAACAATTTCTAAATTGAACTGTTAACAAGGATCCGAATCTAATTGTGGAACTACCATCTTGGCCCTGTCTTAATGTGACGTGTGGCTAGGTCTCGTCCTTTTTAGATTTTTCCATTTTTATTATAATGGTAGATCTTATAATATAGGAATGATATTTTAAATACAATCGTTCCTTTAAAATTTAACAAGTATATGGTTGCCCTAAACGGGACTTCTAATAAAAATGACTTGCCCATACAAAGGCTAATCAGAAAATAATCAAGGAAGTAGTTAAAAGACAATGAAATTGGAATTTGTCCTATGTTCTTGTCTAGACTCAAGAATGTGCAATTGTGTAACTGAGATTAAACACAAAAGGCTAGTGTTTAATTCACTCAGTGTTGGCTCTGATACCAACCTGTCACATCCCGACTTTCCACGTGTCACCGGTGGGCCCGGTGGGGAGTATCGTGATGTGGTTGGCAACATAATAGTCAAACAACACAATATATATGAATGCACAGCGGAAGCAAAAGATAAATTATATATTACAAATCCGAATTTAAAGTAATATCCAGTATTACAACGGAAAGTAAAGGATCCACAGGCTGATCTTAAAACATATCATTTGTTCAACAGACTTTAGACGCCTAGAACTTGCAAGATTCCTTATTAGCGCCCTGAGCTTCCAGCCAATTTCGTTCAGTACCTGTCACTTAACCTTTTTGGAAAATACGTCAGTTTTCACTGGTAAATACACTCAACCGACTCATTTGAAAAGAGTTTAAAAAAATTGGTTTGAATGCACGTGGCACAAAATATCTTTTATAATTTGATTAAAATGCACAGAGGCAAAATTAACCTTTTTAACTTGGGAAAATTATTTGTATATAATCTTGTATACAGTTTTACTTATTTGTCGTCCGTTAGGGCCGGTTTGTAGGGCCGGACTAGATTAACTGACACGCCACAGGTATAATGCCCACACGCTATCATCCTCTAAGTGGATTACCAGTTCCGGTATAATGCCCACAAGGATGATACCTCGGAGTGGATTACCAGTTTTTACATAATGCAGCTGTCAGGTGTATGCCTACACCCCGTGCTTAAGTCGTGGCCATTACTTCGAATGATGCCAAGGATATCCGGGACATGGTCATTAACCCCCAAGGCCATACACCAAATAATACATATTAAACGGGTTGTAAGTACATCAATCACAATACGATTTAAATAACTACACACCCGACCAAGCGGTACTTTTATAGTGTCGTATCCCAAGCCCGTATAGGGAAAATAAGTTAAGAGTATTTACCTGAGCTAGCTCCTGTCTTAAATAGCAAGAATCTGATAACTCAGCCGTATTCACTTAAGTAAGCGTAGGTACCATTTACCGAAATGCTCTAGTCTGGAATGATGGTATAAATAACCAATTAGAATGCTAACGGGTCTTTAATTTAGCCTAAGCTTAGACCGGTTAGTCTTAAGGGAATATACGGTTCAGACGCATGATTAAGCGAAGACCGGAATAGAATGTGGTTTAGACCCGACAAGTTTGAAGACTTGTCTTAAATGGGTATTTCATACACATTCTGGATTTTGAGATAAAACCAATAAGGTTTGACCCGTTTTGGCTAATTTATGTAAACTTGTTACATAAACCGAACCGTACGCGTAATAAGCGTGACGGGTATTCATGAGAGCCATATACAGGTTTCCCAAGTTAATTATGCCTCAAATATGTTGTGACATCAGTAAGATGTCTTTCATTATGCCCGAAACGAATTTAAACACAAACTATGCCCCGTAGGGGTAGTTTGGTCATTTTATAGGTTGTAAAAGAGTTTAAATATTTACCTAAGTTACAGGTCTGATATAATCAGCAAAAATACTTATTTTTATAAGTTATAACAGTAGGATAAAGTATATGTGTGAAATCTATCATTTATAACCAACTATGCACCGCTGGGGCATTTTGGTAATTTCACATAAGCCGAAAAGCTCAAAACCGAAGTCTGAGTTAATCAGCCTTTGTTTACTGTTAAAACATTCTAATTTGCCTAAAATATCAGTAGGTATCAACCCGGGTATGTTCAATATAATTTTAATACTTACTATGCGTTAAAAACGCTTAATAAGGCGATTAAAGGCCATTTCCGGGTTCGATACTTAAGTCTGATATTTTTATATTTCCAGAAGGTTTAAAATAATTTATTTATCATATGTGATCAGTAGCAAAAGGTTTGGAGTCGTTTAGATATGTAAAACTCATTTTATGGGCCGTAAGGGCAAAACCGACAATTACCGGATTAAGCCTACGACCTTGAGTTATGCTCAGCCTAAAATTAATTAAAAATCTTCAAAAATCCCAAAATAATATATTACATCAGTGGGTATTAAGTTTGATACCAAAAAGTAGGCTTAACTAGGCTATACGCTAATTTCTCCGTTTTATTAACATAAAGCGTTCATTTTACGCTAACGAGCATAACTCTTAATCTACACCTCAAACTGATGTCAAACGTTGCATACAAGTATATATATCAGTAATTAAAGTTTCTACTCTTTTACATTTCCAAAAATCACGTTTTAAGATAATAAGGGCATAATGGTCAACATATGAGCAATTAATGGAAACGCGTAAACGAATGGGTCAATCAATGAACCAACCACAGAGGGTTGTGCTAACATGTAGCCTGGTCCTAAAGAAGCTCTAAGACATTTTCAAATCATACTAAAGCGGGTCAGAACTGAAAGTCAAAGTGAAAGTCAAACTATGTGACTTTCGGTTCCGAACCGGGTCTAAACAGGAAATTGTCGGGTTGAACATGTTTAGACATGTTCTTACACTTATTACTAAGTTATAACAATGATCCAACAGGTTGTATATGATCTACAATGTTAATTATGCATAAATGGCATTTTAGACTTCCTGTTGACTTTTATAAGTTTGACCCGACTTTTGACCTGGTTAGAGTGGTGATCAGGGGAAACCCTTTTGAGGTTTTATTACCCACATAAATACCAACATATAACTACTTTTAATTCGAGATATGACTGAGCCATTATTGACTAATCTCGAAGTCAAACCGTAATTACGACGGTTTGACTTTTAGCTAAAATACTAAGCTAAACTCAATTAAAGAAGGACTAGCAGACTTACAAGAGTCCTATGCACGAGATATGATCAGTTGGACCTGCTTGAGAGCTCCAGAATCGATCAGATAAGGCAGAGAATGGTGTGAAGAACAACATTGCACATAATGGCCTTTTATAGTGAAATTATCACCACAACATGTTGACACCAAGGTCTAGCACACACCACAACTGATAAACACTTGTTCCTAGTGCTTAGGGGGTGCCTAGGGGTCGTCCACAAGTGAGAAATACCGGCCAGATTGGTTAAAATCGCGCATAACAGGCTGCTGCCTGTTTTTCTGCTTCTGGGCGTCCCAGGCGGCCCGCCTACGATTTTGTTAAATGCCACGCGGGCCGCGTGGACCTTGAATTCAGGTTTTACATTTTCTATTTGTTGCATATTCGACTCTTGGCCCTTCCGAAAGGTCAACTAACCTTTATATTGCAATTTGAACCCTCTAATTTGATACATAAGGGCTTCAAGATATATACCCACTTTGTTTAGTCCTCGGTTAACTTTATTGTCACCCGAAAAGTCCAAACTTTCAACGTTGACGCTTTAACCCCTTGTACACGAATTTGATCATAACTTTCTCATACGATTACGAAACTTTATGAAATTTATATCATGCATTCTAGTGAGCATAATTTACCGTTACAAAGCTTCGGGTTTGTCAAAAGGTCACTCAGAGGTATAACTTAAACATGTTGACACATTTAACCCCTGTAGTTTGTAATCTCTCACTTTTAGTTTCGTATGATCCATGATTTATTCGTTTGAAGGTATGAGCATCATATAGTGTTAATATACTATATATTTATTCACTGTTGACATCTAGAACTCGTATATTATCATACTTTCCATGTTTGTCAACTTTAGTCCTTTCAGATCATTCTTTCACACGTTCAAACATATGACACGTGTCAACACATTATAGGACGTGAATTTTTGAGGTGTTACACAAAGACTTTTATGTGAACAACGTGTTGTACCTGTTTTATTTTTGGATGTGAATGCAATCCTTTAAACAACTTAATAATATTTCAACTTAAATTAAATCACCAAGTGCTTATTTGCATTCTACCAAGTTTCGTGATGCCCTCGACGTTTCCGCCTCCGGTCAGGGTGTCACAGGTTGGTATCAGAGCCAAGGTTTATAGGGAATTAGGTTATTAGAAATTTCTTTTGACCTAGACTATAACTTACCTAGGACCCCTATCCACTAGATACTCTGTCCGCTTCTTTGTCTCTACCTCTATTCTTACTCTTGAAACCCTAGCCTCGTCACGGTGGATTTCTCTCGTTTAACTTTTAGGCTATACAAATTACTCATCATCTGTCCTCAGGTGATTTAAAAATTTTTCAAAACCTCCTCTGATTTTTACTCTCGTCAAAGTCTTGGGCTCTAATAACGAACTCGTGCAATCTGGAAGGGTGGATGCCTGTATTCTGAGTTTTCTGTCTAAGGCTAGCACTTCGTATATATCTCATCAGACGCGAGACCAGTTGTGCTTACCTGGGAATTCTCGGGATGAGTGTCCACTTATAGGCTAAAGCATGACTTCATTAAGTTATAAGGACCCAACTACTTTGATTAGTCACTGATATTGTTTATTCGTGGAATAAACGATGTCCATCTTGTTGTGTAATTTCTTTCGCCTTCATTGATTTTAAATTGATTTAAATGTATCCCGTTCTGATCAGATGTTTTCCTTCTTATAGATGCCTCCACGTCCTCAGCCTCAGAATAATAATCAAAATGCTGAGTTGGCTGCCCTGATTGCTCAGCAGTTTGCTGCACAACTACCCAATGTCTTTGCCCAGTTCAACCAGGCTGCACAAAACAACAATCCCAATCCTCCCTGCACGTTCAAGCAGTTTAATTCCTGTAATCCTGCTAAGTACTCTGGCAGTGAAGGTGCCACTGCTCTTCTGCAATGGTTTGAAAGCATTGAGAACACTTTCCGACACAGTCAGTGTACTGAAGCCCGCAAGGTGGAATTTGCAACCAGCTGTTTTCTGAAACGGGCTTTGACATGGTGGAACGGTATTATGAGGGACAGAGGTGCTGCAAATGCCCTAGCCTTAACTTGGGAAGAATTGAGGGCTCTTATGATGAGAGAGTTTTGTCCTCGCAATGAAATGCGAGCACTTGAGGAAGAATTTCATAACCTGAAACAAGTTAGTGGAGAGAACCGAGCCTATATTGACCGTTTCGAAGAATTATGCATTCTCTGCCCCTACCTCTTGACGACTCCTGAGCGTACTATTGAGAAGTTCATTGATGGTTTACCTAGTTGCATCAAACACATTATGACTGGGAGCAAACTAGCCACGATCCGTGATGCATACGAACTCTCTGCTACTCTTACCGATGCTATGGTCAAGGATAAAGTCTTAACTCGTAAGGGTGATGGTAACACGTCGTCGAAGGGTTCAACCAGCTCAACCGAAGCGGCTAACGCCAAGGCTCAATTCTCAAGGGATGCTAAAAAGAGAAAGGAAGCTCAAAATTTCGCTATTACTACACCTGCCCCTGCTGGCCCAGCTCCTCCTCTTCTGCCAGCAAAACGGTCCTACATTGGCAAGGCACCCCTTTGCAATCTCTGCAATTATCATCATGAAGCCCGTTATCCATGCCCGAAATGTACGAAATGTGGAAAACTGGGTCATTTAGCAACTATTTGCCGTTCACCTCCTGCACCGAACCAAGTTGCTCCTCCCCAGCACCTGTTGCAGCTCCTCGTTTCCCCGTGGGTACATGTTTCAACTGTGGGGACCCTAATCACTTCAAAAGGGAATGCCCCAAGCTTGCCAACGTACCCCCAACCAGAGGTCGAGTTTTTAACGTCAATGTCAACGAAACGCAATGATGTGTGCCTACCCATGTTTCCTGCAGAATATTAGGAGTGGAGTTTTCTACTTCTTCGTGTTTCCCGTAATGTTTAGTTTGTGGTTGTAGTTTGTTGTATTACCTACTTTGTTGCTCTTGTAAAGCCTTAAATCGCATCTATCCTTATGAATGAAAATGTTAAGTCGAATCTCTTCCAAAAGCCTAACAATTCTCTCAAGTCCTTATCTAATTTCTTTGGACCATTTGAGTTTAAATCCTTACCTGCTATACCACGTACGAAGATTAGTTAACTATTCGAAGTTAATGCTACTCCTGGTGACCACTCAATGTTATATTAATTGCAACTCGATCATCTTGACCATGCCTTTCCTATCGACCTCATCCTCATGTAGTTGGGGTAGATTTTCGTTTTCCTCGTTGTCTCCGTTATTAACTTCTTACACACTCTAATACCGATACTGATCGTGAGAACCACTCACGTTTGATCCTTGAACTCCTAAAACAAGAACAACTTTATGCCTAGTTCTCGAAATGGGAATTTTTGCTGCATGTTCAATACGTGACTTACAAATACATCTTGTTGCATATATTGATCTATCACGTTTAGTACACGCGTTACAAATACAATTTGTTCCATGTAGTGACTTACACGAATTCGCTTAGTAATTTGACCTAACTCATGATTTCGAAACATTTTCATGATAAATTTACATTACGTGCGTAATGCACACTATCGGTTTGGCTAATTGTGAAATTTATATTAACCTCTCACTTGAACAAAACACCTGTCAATAATTCCGTTATATGCAAAACAAACGTATTATCATTGCTAGTATGAAGCATGTTCTGGTTATTGTTGTGACAGTGCCTTTTTGATTTAAATGTGTTTTGACCTTATTTGTTTCCCCTTACGTACTTAACTAGAAGGGCTATGTGGACCATGCAATGAAACGCGTAATTATGGGTGCACACTTAATTACGGGGTTCAACGCATGAGAATCATAGTAAATCTTGTTAAGTATGGTGGCATAAAATTTAGGGTGATCAGGTAACGAGACAAGTATAGCGCAATAAGAACATGGTGGATACGCCGCTGGTACTTCCTATATATAAGTGTTCTTATTATGTTATACTTCGAACGTTACCAGAATCACTTGAAGATTTTATGTTACCCTGAACCGTTATGTTGTTATCTGATACCTGTTGTTTGCACTTATACCCTATGTCTGCGTGTAAGATATTGCCCAACAAGAATCAAAACTATCTTCATTTCCGTTTCTGATGAAGCAACCACTGGAAAATGAATTACCCATTCATTTTCGCTTCTGAAGAAATATCCACTAAGAAATGAATTTTTCCATTATTTGCCTATTTGTACACACATTTGTTTGCATAACATTTACATTACAATTACATTTTTACGGTCTCTTTCGAATAAATTTCGGAACGAAATTTTCTAAAGTGGGGGAGACTGTAACAACCTTGATTTTCAAACATGTACTTGTTTAATACACACATCGTATTTGAAATGAAATCTGTTTGATTCATGCTTTGTTTTATGCCCTTACATGATTTACCGGCCCAAACACGTGAACATTTGCAATTTTGATTGAGTTTTATACTTATAAACAGGGCAATATTAATTACAAGGGCTTAACATGTCATTATGTGAAAGTATAAGTTAAGGGACCTAATTGTCATTCTTTGAAACTTGCTCGAAAACTTCAATTTTTAAGACCGAGGACTAAAACCATCATTTTAGAAAATACAAAAGTTCGGGGACTAAATTGTTATTTTTAGAAATCTTATAAGTTCGGGTTAAAAGTGTAATTTTTGAAAACTATAAGTCCAGGGACCATTCTTGTCGATTTTCAAAGTTGTTTAACCGGATAAATTAACCCAGTCAGCTTTTATATAAAGGAAACTTGTTTTAAAACTAACCTAGTTAGACTTTTTGGTTAACTGTTGAGGGACCATTTCGTATTAATTCAGAAACTCAGGGACCTGTTTGCAAAATCTGAGAATTCAAATAAAAAAAAAAAAAAAAAAAAACCCGGTTAACTGATGTTGCCGGAATCAATCTGAATGCACGTGTATAGTGGATTACCTGCCCAACAAATACTTGCACGCTGATTCTCTGATGTTGAACGAACTTTACACGCGTTTATTTCGCTCGTTAACACGCTTAACATCGAGTGTATCGGACATTTATTTTAATCGGAAGTGGAGTTTAATTCCACTACTTAATGTAATTTTCAGTTAAATTAATATACGTTATAAGCATCCCTACGTCTCCACGAACCTGCAACACCTTTCAAAATACATTAACACTCCGTAAATCGTCTCCTGTTCATCTCTGTGTTTGCTCGCCGGAATCGATCGCCGGACTTAGCCGGAAGCACGCTCTGAACGATACCGGAGACATCTTCTTCGACTATTCGGTATAATTTCACCTGTTCAATGTTCCAGTAACTTTAATTTAGTTTTGGTTCATGGTTGATAGGCTAATTGTACGTGTTGACTTTTGTTGACCTGTAATTTGGGGAAGATGATGAACCAATTTTCTTTAATTTATTTTTATTTTTAAGCAGTTAATCATTTATTTATATTAAATCGATGTTAATGTTATAAAATCCGAAATTTTTATCATACATTCTTTACATATTGGTGCATTTATTAAAAATATAAAAGTTTGTAAAATTTTTATAAATCTATTTTATTTTAATTAAAAACTGTTCTGACTTTAAATATATATATTAATTCAAATTTTTAGAATTTATTTATGAAATTTTTATGTTAAATATTTTGAACAGTATACTTTGAGAAAATAAATTTTTATAAAATATTTGAGACTGTTTTGATATTTATATAATTAAAACAGTTAAATCTCTTGTTTTATAAAGTTTAATTGTAATAATTTAATTGTTCTGAGTTGTAAATTATATCCAAAATTATTTTTATAATTTTATGCATGTTATATTGAGATTATTAAAAATCAGAAACCATGTTTAATTATTTTGCATGTTATTTTTAGATAATAAACTCTATAAAATCAATTATGTGCAATTATTCTTTTTTTTTTCCAGAATATTATATAAAATTTATTAAAGGCCATAATATTTATTTTAAATCTGTATTATTGCATGTCAATATTTAAAAATATTATTTCTAATTTTTCTGTTAAATATAATTATTTAGATAATTAGTTGCACAATTATCCAGTTATTTCATTTTAACAAATAATTAAACTGTTTATTTAAAACATATTTATTTTCTGCCATGATAATTATTTTTAATCTGATTTATATTTTTTATATAATTAAAATGTTATTTTTAATTATTCTGCCCTAATTTAATTATTAGATAATTAATTTGTATAATTATCATATTATTCTGAAATTACATATGTTTTGATAATATAGAAAATAATTTATAAATTCTGTAATTAAACTTGGACTTTTGAATTATATTGTTAACTTTTAAATTTATACAAACTGTCTACATAATTATATATATATATATATATATATATATAGACTTAAAGTATAATTATTTATTTATATATATATTAGTTTGTTTAAATATACAAATAATAATATTTTACTTATTATTTGTATAACTTAGTATAATCACTTCTCAATATTATCAAATTTCCAAAGTGTTCCCCAAACAGATTGTCAAACAGTACAACACAAAACCTTGTCACCCGTTTATACAAAATCACAAGTGTTGCCCTTGTTAATGCTATGTTCCATATGTGTTTGTTTCATGCATGTTTATAGAGTAGCGTGGAAAGACTTGTTCCTGCGAAACTCTTATCTATATACTTGTTTGGAATTTGATTCACAAGCAAGGTGAGTTCATAGTCCCCACTTTTTGTTTTACAATATTTTCGGGGTGAAACATAAGTAATAATGTGATACAAACTCAATTGCATTTTTGTGGTTATCTTGATTGTTTACTTGCATGATACTTGTTGCTTAACGCATACATTCATTAACTCCGTACAAGCCCAGCGGTACATTATAGCGCTATAGGGGTGACGCCCCACCCTACTTCACACTCATTGTTGTTGTTGTTGTTCACATTTGTTGCAAATTTTGGAAGTTTGGGTGATCAATGCCGTGTTTACGTCTACAAGGTTTGAATGTTACACACAGCATACTTGTATCATTCTTTTGCTAAGTTACATCAAGTACCACATTGTTGAACTTTTATTATCACATTATTTGTTTATTACCAAACTAACCAAAACCTATGAACTCACTCAACCGTTTGTTGACCCGTTTATTTTTAACATGTGTTTCAGGTGATGATGCTTAGAGTCATGTTTTGCAAGGGATCACATAGGATTGCTCAAGACAAGTGCCTTAGTTTAAATAAAATCAAAGACTTTTATGTGAACAACGTGTTGTACCTGTTTTATTTTTGGATGTGAATGCAATCCTTTAAACAACTTAATGATATTTCAACTTAAATTAAATCACCAAGTGCTTATTTGCATTCTACCAAGTTTTGTGATGCCCTCGACGTTTCCGCCTCCGGTCAGGGTGTCACAGGTGTTTAAAATGATATTTTTGAAACTTATATTAAAAATAAAATAAATAAACATATATTTTTGAATTAAAAGTCCAAGGACCATTGGGTCATTTTATCAAACTAGTAGTCTAGGGACTATTCTTGCCACTTTTAAAACTGTTTTCAGTTAAAAACCCTAACTGGGTTAAATAATATAAAAGGAATTCTATTAAAGAAACTAACTCAGTTAGCTTGTTCAGTTAACAAGTCCAGGGACCATTCTTGTCGATTTTCAAAGTTGTTTAACCGGATAAATTAACCCAGTCAGCTTTTATATAAAGGAAACTTGTTTTAAAACTAACCTAGTTAGACTTTTTGGTTAACTGTTGAGGGACCATTTCGTATTAATTCAGAAAATCAGGGACCTGTTTGCAAAATCTGAAAATTCAAATAAACAAAAAAAAAAAAAAAAACCCGGTTAACTGCTGTTGCCGGAATCAATCTGAATGCACGTGTATAGTGGATTACCTGCCCAACAAATACTTGCACGCTGATTCTCTGATGTTGAACGAACTTTACACGCGTTTATTTCGCTCGTTAACACGCTTAACATCGAGTGTATCGGACATTTATTTTAATCGGAAGTGGAGTTTAATTCCACTACTTAACGTCATTTTCAGTTAAATTAAAATACGTTATAAGCATCCCTACGTCTCGACGAACCTGCAACACCTTTCAAAATACATTAACACTCCGTAAATCGTCTCCTGTTCATCTCTGTGTTTGCTCGCCGGAATCGATCGCCGGACTTAGCCGGAAGCACGCTCTGAACGATACCGGAGACATCTTCTTCGACTATTCGGTATAATTTCACCTGTTCAATGTTCCAGTAACTTTAATTTAGTTTTGGTTCATGTTTGATAGGCTAATTGTACGTGTTGACTTTTGTTGACCTGTAATTTGGGGAAGATGATGAACCAATTTTCTTTAATTTATTTTTATTTTTAAGCAGTTAATCATTTATTTATATTAAATCGATGTTAATGTTATAAAATCCGAAATTTTTATCATACATTCTTTACATATTGGTGCATTTATTAAAAATATAAAATTTTGTAAAATTTTTATAAATCTATTTTATTTTAATTAAAAACTGTTCTGACTTTAAATATATATATTAATTCGAATTTTTAGAATTTATTTATGAAATTTTTATGTTAAATATTTTGAACAGTATACTTTGAGAAAATAAATTTTTATAAAATATTTGAGACTGTTTTGATATTTATATAATTAAAACAGTTAAATCTCTTGTTTTATAAAGTTTAATTGTAATAATTTAATTGTTCTGAGTTGTAAATTATATCCAAAATTATTTTTATAATTTTATGCATGTTATATTGAGATTATTAAAAATCAGAAACCATGTCTAATTATTTTGCATGTTATTTTTAGATAATAAACTCTATAAAATCAATTATGTGCAATTATTCTTTTTTTTTTTCCAGAATATTATATAAAATTTATTAAAGGCCATAATATTTATTTTAAATCTGTATTATTGCATGTCAATATTTAAAAATATTATTTCTAATTTTTCTGTTAAATATAATTATTTAGATAATTAGTTGCACAATTATCCAGTTATTTCATTTTAACAAATAATTAAACTGTTTATTTAAAACATATTTATTTTCTGCCATGATAATTATTTTTAATCTGATTTATACTTGTTATATAATTAAAATGTTATTTTTAATTATTCTGCCCTAATTTAATTATTAGATAATTAATTTGTATAATTATCATATTATTCTGAAATTACATATGTTTTGATAATACAGAAAATAATTTATAAATTCTGTAATTAAACTTGGACTTTTGAATTATATTGTTAACTTTTAAATTTATACAAACTGTTTACATAATTATATATATATATATATAGACTTAAAGTATAATTATTTATTTATATATATTAGTTTGTTTAAATATACAAATAATAATATTTTACTTATTATTTGTATAACTTAGTATAATCACTTCTCAATATTATCAAATTTCCAAAGTGTTCCCCAAACAGATTGTCAAACAGTACAACACAAAACCTTGTCACCCGTTTATACAAAATCACAAGTGTTGCCCTTGTTAATGCTATGTTCCATATGTGTTTGTTTCATGCATGTTTATAGAGTAGCGTGGAAAGACTTGTTCCTGCAAAACTCTTATCTATATACTTGTTTGGAATTTGATTCACAAGCAAGGTGAGTTCATAGTCCCCACTTTTTGTTTTACAATATTTTCAGGGTGAAACATATGTAATAATGTGATACAAACTCAATTGCATTTTTGTGGTTATCTTGATTGTTTACTTGCATGATACTTGTTGCTTAACGCATACATTCATTAACTCCGTACAAGCCCAGCGGTACATTATAGCGCTATAGGGGTGACGCCCCACCCTACTTCACACTCATTGTTGTTGTTGTTGTTGTTCACATTTGTTGCAAATTTTGGAAGTTTGGGTGATCAATGCCGTGTTTACGTCTACAAGGTTTGAATGTTACACACAACATACTTGTATCGTTCTTTTGCTAAGTTACATCAAGTACCACATTGTTGAACTTTTATTATCACATTATTTGTTTATTACCAAACTAACCAAAACCTATGAACTCACTCAACCGTTTGTTGACCCGTTTATTTTTAACATATGTTTCAGGTGATGATGCTTAGAGTCATGTTTTGCAAGGGATCACATAGGATTGCTCAAGACAAGTGCCTAATAAAATCAAAGACTTTTATGTGAACAACGTGTTGTACCTGTTTTATTTTTGGATGTGAATGCAATCCTTTAAACAACTTAATGATATTTCAACTTAAATTAAATCACCAAGTGCTTGTTTGCATTCTACCAAGTTTCGTGATGCCCTCGACGTTTCCGCCTCCGGTCAGGGTGTCACAGTAGGCTTGGAATGCTTCCTCCCAATATTTTGTTTGGCCCGGTGGCCGACCCTTCATAGCGTCAACGACGCTTGTGACGAGAGCAATTTCCTCTTCATGAGTCCAAGATTTTAAAAACCGCTTGATGACGTGGCGGGTGAGCCAATAAGATTCAGCCATGTCCGCTTCGCCAGACCGCCCCACGCCCGGCTTGAAAGCCATGCCCCAAGGGCCACGCCCAAACCCAAGCCCACCCGGGGTGGTGGCTTGGGCGTTTTCACCCAACCCACGCCCAAACCCCCGCCCCATACCTAGTGGTGTACAAAAAACCCGAACCCGGACCCGAAAAAAAAACCCGGAACCGGGTATTATAAAACCCGGGTTTTTTATACCCGAACCCGACCCTACCCGTAGGGTAGGGACCGGGTATGCATATTTGGTCTAAAACCCGAACCCGGAACCGGTTTTTTTTATACCCGGTTTATACCCGAAACCCGGTTTTATAAATACCCGAAACCCGGTTTTTATAATACCCGAAACCCGGTTTTATAAATACCCGAAACCCGGTTTTTATAATACCCGAAACCCGGTTTTATAAATACCCGAAACCCGGCTTAGATTAAGCCAATTACATGAAAGGCCCAAGCCCAACCCTCCAAATTGGCCCAAGTGATATTCATGAATAAAGACTGTGTGTATTATCGACATCAGTGTGAAATATAATAATTTAATAACTAAAAACAATTCTAGGTTTAATAACTTATTCTTCTGTGTGGCTGTGTGTATTATCGACATCAGTGTGAAACCCAAACATGGTACTGAAGAATCCTCACTCCTCAAAAGCTCGCCACCACTGACTACTCGTTTTCAGGTAATTACTTGCTTTTCATTGCTAATTCTATGTGAAATTACATACACTAATTGTCTAATTAGTTGTTGAATTGTTGGATTGATGAATATTTAATTCTATGTGAAATTGGTTGTGAAACCTAGGGTTAACTTAACCATGAATGCTTGAAATTTATGATGATTCTTGTTTAGACTTGTGATTATGGGGCTTACTTAAATCAAATTCTATATTGGTACATTGTATTAATCTTTGCATACTAACTGTTTGATGAAATGCTTATGTGAGAGTTTTCATCTTCAAATCAGTATTTTCAAGATTTGTTGCCCTGCTTGATGAAATGACTATCATTATTTTATCGTGTTCTGTACTTATGACCAGCAAAAAAAATTGTTCTTCTGGCTTCAGTCAACCGAATTTAATGTTGTGGTTGAATATTTACTGCAGATTTAATGCACAACTAATATACACAACAACTCAAAAATGGCATCGCAAAGTGCTACGTCTTCCGTTGGCGTGGGTTCTACGGCTACCAAAGCAAGCGTCGTGGAGGTTATTCCTACAACTCGAAACCAAGAAGTTTGGGTTCATTACGAGTTATGTAAAATGTCGTTTGGACCAAACAAAGCTCGATGCGTTCATTGTGGAGCTTTGTTAAAGTCTGATTCGAACACGACGTTGAAAAAACACCTGTCAACGTATTGCAAACTTAGGAATGATCCGAACCAAGGTCAACCACCATTGTCAAGCGACGGGAAATTTTGGCATTATGACGTCGAGTCGGTTCGCGAAGGATTCGGAAATTTCGTGATTCAACAAGGTTTGCCATTTCAATTCTTTGACAACCAAAGATTGACCCGTCTCATCCAAAGAGTTCTACAACCACGTTATAACCAAGTAAGCCGCGCTACTCTTCGACGTGATTGTCTAAAAGCGTGGAAACAAGCAAAACAACAATTGTTTTCGACTTTTCAAAGTTTAAAAACCGGTGTGAATTTGACGTGCGATGTTTGGTCGGCACCTCATGGGTTACCCGAATCGTACCTTTGACGTGCGATGTGGAGTCACTTGAAGATGAAAATGGCGTTGAAACGGATATACACGAGGAAGAGGTCGAAATGGGAATGTCAAGCCCACTAGAAGAAGACTAAACGAAGACGATCAAAAAACGAAGACGACCAAAAAGTATGCACTTTGATGTAATCTTGTTTAATTATTAGGTTTCAAACATTAAGACTTCTAGTTCTTATGATTTAACAAAATTATGTATGCACTTTGATGTAATTTTGTTCTTATGACTTGTTGCATATGGTATTTTCTTTCTTGGACCAAATTAGTCTTTGTGGAGCAGCTAAGGTTTGTAGGTAGTGGCGCGCAGCTAGTGCACATGAAGATTTCTGGAGGGTGTTAAATTTTGAGAACAGGAACATATCTCCTCAACAATGTAAGCAGTCTCATACTATTTTGGTTGTTCAATGTATTGATGTACCTGGGGAATTATCGGTTTGGTAAAATAAGATTGCAATAACCTAAATCGGAAGCTATAAAATGAAATTGTCTCTAGCAGAACACATGTCCAGTAGATGTCAAGCTTACAGTATCTGGTAGATCATATTTAGGGCATGGGCTCTTTTTTTGGGCTATGCTAGAAGGTTTTTTTTTACTTAGTTATATAGGTGTTAAGTGGAGTTTAGAATGGATGCACCAGTTTTAGAAAGACCACAGCTGTGCTATGTGTCACGGTTATGTTGCACAATACACATGTATATATCTTTGATCATATAAAATCATTCGGTAAAAAATTACAAGCATGTTACTGTCTTCATTTGGACAGTTATGTGCTTCAGTGGTGCAAAAAAAGTTCGTTGACAAGCATGTGACCTTTTTTTTAATATTTGGAGGTTGTGAAATTAATTCCTATTGTTTAAATGTTGAAATATTTAGCATCTTACTTATCGTATGTATTATCACTATTCGTGTACTCACCTCTTAATATCATACATGCCAAACTAGGCTATACGTTGATATCACAAAGTCAAGTTTCACATTATCGGTGTTTTTGAAGTAGTATGTCAGCGTTGAATCATAGATGGTTGCTTAGTTCTTTGCAAAAGTAATCGTTTAATACCCGGTGCGGGTTTTTTCCCAACCCGATGCATACCCGAACCGTACCCGATGAATACCCGAACCGGACCCGAACCCGGAAATAGGGTATTATAATACCCGGGTTTTATAAAACCCGACCCGAACCCTACCCGAACCCGGGTATATAGGGTATACATTTTTGGTAGAAAACCCGGACCCGGACCCGACCCGGTTTTTAAAAAAACCCGATTTTGTAAAACCCGATCCTACCCGAAACCCGATCCTACCCGAAACCCGATTTGTACACCACTACCCATACCCCACGGTATAAGTTGTTTCTTTCTTTTTGCTTCTGGAACATAGATACATACATAGATAGGGTTTCCCTTGCAGAGAGAGAGAGAGAGAGATGGCGGCATCTTTACGCAGATTGCTAAGTGGACCATCCGCTGCTACTGTAAGTGATTTTTAATATGTATGTGTATTCTGTAGAACACAACCATGTATGGGTTTTCGTTGTGGTTAGATCCGATCCAGCAGATCTCTAGATATAATAGGGGTTAATAGTTGTGTTTTGTTTCTCAATTTTGAGCCCAGATCTAGTAATTGTTGTTGGTTGTTTAATGGTAAGGTAATGGGGACAAGCAGCAGAAGAAGATGGTGTCATACGGTGGTAGCTTGCGAAGAAGAGACGATGAAGAGAAGTTTCGATAAACAACAAGCACGGGTTGAGGTTACTCTTTCTCTGGAAGGCTTTGAAGCCTCCGAGTTAAAAGCTATACTTCCGTTGGTGCATCAACGCTTAGGTGTTGCTGAGGCAAGGCAAGCTGTGTATAATCAAATGGCCTCTATCTCTCGGGCACCCGGATTTGTCGATAAACAAGTTCATGTTGCCTGTGACTCCAAGGTACCTTCCCTGTTTTTTATAATTTATAATATATATACATGTATATGTATATGTATAGGGGTGTGAATTTCTTACACAAACATGAGTTTCTTGGGTTTGGGTTTAGCCTAAACGGATTCGGGCCAGTTTCAGGTCGTACCCGCAAACACGTTTAGCTTAACAGGTCAGGTTCCGGAGGTTCGCGGGTTGACCCATTTATTTAGTAGTTTATAAATGAATATACATACAAATATTGTGGATTATGTGAATGTTATATAGTTGAGGGTTTTATAATAAAGAAAAGATATCCTTTCTTAAATACTAGTGGGGAACCCGTGGGGTGGAAACATAACTCAAACCTTAAACCTTAAAAACAATGAAAAAAATCATATAACAAATGCAAATGCAAACCAACATAAATAAGATGTTACTCAATTTAGAAAAAAAACGCCTTATTGAACAGATTTTGATGTAAATTAGTTAACTTAAAATCACAAGTCACATGACAAATGAGAACCAAACTACAGTAAAACAACATAAACAAAAATTCAAGAAAAATGCATAATACTTGTGAAATACTTCTTAGCCCATAGATCCTTCCTTTTGCAATTTCTTGTTTCAGCTTTCTTACCACCAATAATAGCCCAACTACAACAGAGCATATCTTCAGCCCAATTTCCAAGCTTGTATAAAACCAACCCATTTTATTCTAAACCAAATAAGCCCAATTCTTACTAATCCAACAATTAACCAGACCATATTAATCGCACTTTTGATTTAGCACTTTGCCTTGATGATTACCTCTGGCCCATTCTATCAAAGCCCACTGGTAGCTACCATACAAATTACCCCTGATCCAAATTTTCCAGCATATGAACAATTTAACTGCACACCTCTTCAGAAACAGCTCATAAACACAGTCTCGGATATAGCTTTTCCAATTTTTAATCATTAATTAATTCTCTAACTCGAATCCTGCTCAAATAGACATCACTGTTGACCCAGAAAGTCAACCCAATTCTTGCTCCAATACACCATTCTGTTTAATCCTTTCCAGCAGTACCCCTTTCCACAAACAAGAGTCCACTGTTTTATCATGGAATTCTGACTATTTTTAGCCAAACACTTCTTCAACATGCAATGCAAGCTGCCCAAAGCCTCTTACAGTAATTCTGCCAGAACTCATAGAAAACACTATACTCACACTCAATAAAACTCACAACCTTATTCCAACCATACCCCTTATTCTTTTTAGCCAGGCCAAACAAACTATCATTTCGTCTAACAAACTTCATAGCATACCAGCAAATTATTAATATTCTAGCAGCAACCATACTATTCCCAAAATACCCATGTTCCTCATTTGTTTTAAAATTACCTTTGCCTCTCCCCTACCATAGCAAGATAATCCAATCCATCAAAATCCATTCATTCAGCATATAAACCATAACCTGGGCATCCTCTAAAGCTTTCTCCCACTGCTGGCACTTAGGTATTAGGTACCCAAACATTATTTTAAAAAAGAACTAACATGCCTGCAAATGTGTATCAGATTGGATAAATACACACATTAGCAGCTTATTCCTTACAAAATTGTTGAATAATTTTACACATCCTCCAGAACTGTTACAAAACATAAACCTGAACTTCCAGAAATAAATAAGAATAATGCTTGAAAGTGTTGTTAGATGTGTAAAAGTTCGACAAAAAACTCACGAATGTTTAATCAAAACCTGTAAGTCGAATAATTTGTCCCTTCAGTAAACGTTCTGCATAAAATAAGCCCTTAAACATGGTCGAACCTTGAACGAAAACATACGGAAGGGCCCTTGGTACCTATGTAGCACGGGTACGGGGACGATATCTGGCATCCAATAGGTTTTTGCATAACCTGATGCTTCAGCGGCGGTGGCGGCGGCGGCACCACCACCAACATTGATGCCAGCTCAGCAACCTACAGAAGTTGTTGCTCCTCGATCCTACTACGGCACCTATTATTAAACCATCAACGAACAATCTACCATAAAATCTATCTCGTTTTATACATGTATGACTGCTGTTAAAAAAATGCAAGAAACTTTACAACCATGAAATTAACCAGTTCTATCCTATTGTTTCGTGTTTAATAATCATCGGTCACTACAAGTGGAATCGTGTGTAAATAGAGACCAATATTTAAAAAAAAATTAATATTCCAATCCAAATGTATAGAATGACATCTAACCTTGAAACGCCTAGGCTATTCTTTTAAACTGTATAATCCCATCAAAGCTTTCTCTGCGCTTGATAATAAAAAGGCTTGGATGTCTCCTGATTTCAACCTCTGCACAGTTTCTAGGTAAATTTTAACCATAATATAACTTGGATGTTAAATAGGTCGTGGGTTGACGGGTCAAATCATACACGGACCCGAAAATTGTGTTAAGAGACATGAACTCAAACATGACACGAGTTTTTGTGGATCAACATGAAGACGGCCTGTTTAACCTGTAATATTGTTTTATTTTAATATATTAATTTTTCTGCATATTAATATCCTAAAATTACAAATTTACAACAAAAATAAAAAATAAAAGTGTATATAAAATAGTTACATGTAAACTATAAAGTATGATGTTTATTTCTCGTTGTTACTTTTTAAATTTTGAGATTAAATATCCGTTTTGTTTAAGTTGCAAAAAAAAACCATTTTTAGTGTTTTCTTTTTAAAATAAACGGTTTAAACAGGTCAACCTGTGAACACGACAGGTCGGTCCGAACAGAATCCCTTTAGGTACGTATGCTTGTGGGTTTGACCAGAAAGTGACCCGTTTTCTCGTGAATGGTTTGATATGGGTTGTATCTATAGTCGATTGATAAAATCGAACATATAAAGAAAAAGGTCAAACGGGTTGAAAATCACTTAAAAACATGTGTAAGTAGTTATATGGTGATCTCTGAACAGTTGGGTATTTATTTGCTCATTTAAATCTGTTTTTAATGATAAAAATGTCTGCTTATAAATTAAGAACTTGAAGAAACATCATAAAAACCTAAAAGGGGGATTAAAAAACGCACCTTGATGTGTTGTAAATCAGTTGTTATAGGGTATCGTTTGAGATTCTTCATATTTTATGCTTCAAGTAGTTTACTGTACTTTGGAATAGGGTTGTTGAAAATAGCTTTTTCTACGACACCGGGATATAAGAGGGCCTTAACTACCCCTGATGGAATCACTTCACTTGCAATCCAGTGTGACGATGTTATATAGTTGAGGGTTTTATAATAAAGAAAAGATATCCTTTCTTAAATATGAGCAAATTTCATTGGTATTTTGGGTGGTTCATAATGTGAACTTAATAATAATGTGACTAGCAGGTTTGTTTAGTTCGAAACAAGATATGAAACGTCAAAAGTCTTTGGGCATCTTTTTTTTTTTTTATGTTGAAATTTCCTATTTAGACAACTTATTAATTTATAATCTTTTGGTACTACTTTAAAAAGAATTATCGCAAAATGTGTTTTGTGATAATTTATAATTTTTGATGTTATATTCTACTTTAAGTATGGTTTTGGAACTTTAGAGCAGATTACTTCAAAATAGTTAAATGTTTGGGTCAAACGGGTTAGGTTCGGGTTAACCCCCAAAAATTCCGGGTTCGGGTGTCTAAAACATTTTTCGGGTTTGGGCTCATGTTAACTTTTCGGGTTCAGGTCGGGTTGAACCCGTCCCGTTTAGCACCCCTATTAATATGTATAGTCTTTCTTGATCGATGATGCTATTTGTTGTTGTTTATTATTAGGTTACTTTCAAAGGTTATGAAGATTCTGAGATGAAAAGTCTAGAAGATGTTTCTGTAGGAGGAGTAACACAACATGTAACTCCTGTTGAAACGCCAAGGGAAGCAGATCTCGTGTTTGAGCAGCGTTTCTTTATGAATAAGATGGGATCAGGAAGGATATAGAACTTAAGGTTTGCTGCTAGTTTATCTATCTCAACTCAATCTTGTTCTTGGTCTTGTTTTATTTTATATTAATGTTAATTAATATAGAACTTAAGGAGCTTGTTTTGTTTACCTTCGGTTTGCTGCTAGTTTACTTACTTTATCTATCTCAACTCAATCTTGTTCTTGGTCTTGTTTTTATTTTATATTAATATCCCCTTTGTTTCTTCATAATATTTTTAATTGATGCATAAAAACAACACAAAAACACCCAAGGTGCGCACCATAAATGTATTGTCTCAGGTGACATGAGTCCTGCGCACCTAGCTCTTACACCAAACCGCCCCCGCCCCATGTGAAATGCAATTTTGGGCTCCCCTTGGTTGTTCATACCACGAGTTAGAAAGATGGGATTTTTTCACAAATTCATCAACGAATTAGGATACTCCTCTTCCTAAAGCCTTTGTCCCGGACATTAAACTATGGTTCAGTTTCCCTTAATTTTTGCATCTCGCAATTTCACCCTACACCCATTAACACAAACCACTTCGTTAACTTCTTTAGAATTGCAAATGTTTAGGAGATTTCAAGATGATAGTTTGTAGCCTTTGGATTAATAATGAATCATGATCATTCATATTCTAATATGTAATGTTACCGTATTTTAGCTTTTTTATTCAGCTAGCGGTATTCGACGTTGCGCGTTGCGATAGATTCAGGTACGGTTGCAAGCATTCATCGTGTTAAAAACAGCGTCACCATATTTTAAATAAAACCCCGTTACTTACAAACGATTGGCTAAATCTCGGTTCTAATGTTCAACCCAAACCCGTTACATTAATTCTTAAAAACGGAATGTGAATACAACAAACGACACTAAGCTGTGCATGTCTGTCTTTGAGCACTTTCCCACTTGCATAGTGATGTCTACGTACTGAACTGCACCAGCAACCAGTTCCCTCTCAATTTCGTCTGTCTTCCTTAACGTAAAATAAACAGGCTTTCCACACAGCTCACATCTTGCCTATAGCTTACTTAAAGACTCTGCAACTGGTATCGTATCAAGCACTCCAAAGCTCCTGCAAACCGCACATATAATATTCCATCATCAAATAACAATATATTATGTGGCTGCGATGAAACTTTTACATAAAAATTGAAAGGTTTGAAGATGGTTACATGTAAATGGGTCTACCACTCTACTTGAATCCCAAACGGGTCAAAATGGAAGTTCATTAAATGTTGCCCAAAGTCTATTTTAGCGTATACAACTTCCACAAATGTTTTGTTTAAATAATTCAATTTATTATTGTAATTGAAGTTTGAAAAAATGGACAACCCATACTGCAACCTCTTCACAAAAAAAACATATAGTTAAACGTGTTCTTTTCTAGGTTCAATCTTTAGATATTTCTTCCCACAAGCATATAAGCAAGACCAATTAACTGTAAAAGTTAAATCGAAGACATGCCCACAAAAGGGTTGATGTCAACCTAGCAACACATTAAACAAATGAAACATCAACCAGCATGTAATTCATATATAAATCAACGGAACTATTTTCATGCCATCGCTAAATTATATAATAATTTCTGCTGTTTAGCGATGTTTAGCATGCTGAAATGTTCCCTGTTTTTTGCACCTTTGACGGCTTACGATAAACCCAACCCTGTCTAGGATGTCCTATAAACCAAAAAAAAAATAAAAATTACATGCTTTGTTATCATATATCTTTGTTTTTAGCTTCAGTATCGAACTCGATTTTTCTTGATTCATCTGTCATCACTGATGAATCAAGAGTATCTGTTGGAGTATCTGGCGCGCTAGGAATAGTATTAAGTTCTCCAATACTCCGGTTAGAATTCAAAACATTATGAGCGAGGTTAAATCTCTCGGGTATCTTTGGTTTTCTACCAGATCTAAACATAAAGGGATAGAGTGGAAAGAGTGGGTTTCTTTTGTAAATATGTAAGATTGTTTTTGTGTTGTTTTGTCGGCCCGGTTTGGGTCGGCTTTTGTTAATGAAAGTTACTTTTCAAAAAAAAAAAATCTGTCATCACTGGATGAAGCTCCTGGATCCAGTGATGTTGACTTTTGTAATCATAATTAATAAACTACTTATATATTTAGAATCCTAGAAATGAGGAAGAGAAGTAGTTCGAGGTCAAAGCGTTTGCAACAATCGCAGGGTCTTTCTCATATCCCTTTTCAAATATCGGGATCTGAAAGCAAGATATGTTTTTAAAGCTTTACAAAAACTGTTTTATTACAATAAAAAGAGAACTTCTTTTAAACTTAAACTCTTTCATCTGATCCTATTTTCTCTTCACCCCCCCCCCCCCCCCCCCCAAAAAAAAAAAAAAAAAAGAATTAAAATCAGAAAATGCCACATCGACATCTATATTAAGAACTAAGTTCATTGCTGGAAGTCCTACCCAAACTAAGAGTATGAGCATCTAAGGTGCCACTCGTGATGTAAAGCAGGATGACTCCTTTCATCTAATCATCATCCTTGAACTCTCTCGGGATGCAAATCACAATTTCTATAAGTTGGAACTTGAGACATCAATTTTCACTCATGTACTTCTGAATAAGTAAATTTGGGTTGTGTTAATTTATCTCTAACCCGTCAACCAGCAAAATAGAGAACTTGCAAGGAAACTGGTGGAAAGTCATCCATGGTGTAAATTATTCTAAATTAATTATTATGTAATAACTTAATATAAAAAAAAAAAAAAAAACAACAGACTTACTTGTTTAGATGCTGTACAAGCACCTATTGTGCAATAAACAGGTTCTTTGTGCACTTTTGCCACTAATTAAAAAACGGACAAACAACAAAGACTAAAGTTTTACCTTCATGAAAGTGTCAAAATCTGGATCTGGAATAATTCCAGCTTCTTTCTGTTTTCTGAGATTGTTGGTGCGCCTACAAAAAGTCAAAACGCTCAATAGTTAAAAGATTGTTTTATAGTAAAATTGTTGATTTGTTGTGGATTTCCAGTAAAGGTGGTAATAATTTCTAGCCATTTACTCAGGATTGGGTTTGGCTAAGTCATGTTTAGTTTCTAACGGGTCAAACGGGTATAACCAAGAAACGTAGCTAACCCAATCTGACCTGTTTTGAACTGCACAAATATCACCACAACCTCAACCCACCGATTTTCCAGGTACAGATCCCGTCAAGTTAAGACCGCTGAAACACTTTGACCAAGTGTAATGCTCACAATTCCTATGACAATTAAAAAGAATTGATGAATGTGCTGGTAGAAGGAAAGAGTGTGCCATATAATAACTACACCTAGCAAAACGGGTGGGTAGATCAGGTGGTATGCCCAGTCAAACGGGTCGATTAAAAAAAAAAGACTTTTTTTAGTTCGGGTCAGAACAGGTTGGGGTCATAAAAGGTTTCGGGCCGGGTCGGTTTAAAAAATGATATCTTGATTCTCCATGAAGAATATTGAAGTATCAAACAAATAAAAAAAATATATTATGTTAACAAAGAACGGATTTTGATGAAAATGACTATGGGTCGTTTGCTTGACCTGAGGCTACTAAGATTACAGAACTATTTTATGGAACCAACAAGCAGCCCAAAACAAGCAGAGCAGAGCAGAGCAGCACATAAACTTGAACATAAAACATCCATATCACTAAAATCAAGCAGTGTAAATGAGCCCAGCCCATAGCAAGCGGCTGTCCCACAGTCCAAAAAGGTTATATCACTCTTCCAAAATAGTAATAATTCGGGTCAACTCGAAACATTTAGCAACCCGAGCCCCCCTCGTTCGATGAGGACTGCTCTTCGGTGATAACCTGGGCATTATTTTCGGGAAGTTTTATTTTCAGGGTAAGCCTCTTCGCTTCCTCAGTTGTATATATAAAGATCTTTCGCACCATGTCGCAGAACTCACTGCACAATGTACATACAACCAAAAATTATACAATTTACACACCGATAAGGGTGGCAAAATTTGCGGATTGGGTAACAGGTCAAAGGGGCCTGGGTTGAAACGGGTAATTTGTTAGCGTGGGTCGAAATGCCACTAACACTTTTTTACTCATTTTTGTTAATCTTATAAATAATTGAAGCATTACACTATATAACTACAACAAGCCATTTTTTAGTAAAGTGATCTAGAAGGTCTTAGTCATTTAAGAGTTTGGATGACTTGCACCCTGTGTGAATGGCTCGACCCATTTTACTTGTTACTATTTTCAGTAAGTATTTTAGCACATAACCCCATTTGACCTGCTAGAGATGAAACATAATGCAGAATAGCCCGCTTGTATATTGAGTAAAAATGTCACCTCTGACAGTAACAGATGGTCAACTTTTTGTTAATTTTTTTGTTTTACTGAAAAATATATTCATATAGCAATCTCTTATAATAGCTTCACTAATTTCATGCTTCTTTAATTTTATTATTTTCTTTCCATTTTTCTTATTTGAGGCTAGGAAGTAATAATGGTGATGAAATGTACTTACTTCCAAGGATCGTCACCGACCATCATAATGTCATCCTCATCGTCCGTGTATATAACCTACCATTTCTTAGGAACAACCAACACGAAGTTCACCTTCAATTTCAAACATATTTTCCGGTTTCTCCAGTAAATCCTCATAACAACCGAACTGTGTCAAATCGACAGCCCTACCAACAGCAATCCCTTGCATATGAACCTGCAAAAAAAAAATAATAATAATAATAATAATAACAATAATAATGCTCCTTAACATACATTTAGCAATATATTTCATATCAGATCTTTTTTTCCAATGCATTAAGTAGTAGTATATCCATACTTTGGTACAGCTGCGGGTTTGTCTGGTATGCAACAACTCCTGAGATCTCATGCTAGATTTTTCAGGATCACAACTTGCTGAAGGAATATCAGAACGCAAATCAGATTCTGTATCAAGAACGAAGACTGGTCTTTGTTCAGCCACTGCTCTAGACATAGCCACCGGTGAAGTTTCATCCACAGTTGAGTGTTCAAGCAACTCGATTCCAAATAGCCTGTAGCCATTAGTCGGTCTCTTCTCACCGCTCAGCAATTGGCTCAAACTATTCCATCACCGATTCCCGTAAGTTACCACCCTTGATAGAAGATGAGCCGTTATTTGATGGATACGTATCATGTGAACGTTGCGGAACACAATACTGGAAGTCTGAAGGACGGTCAACTGGCGATTTCCACATCCCGAGTGCAGAAAGATCTGGCACAGAAGAAGGTAAAACGGGAAGCCGGGCCCATTGAACCTGAAGTAAATAGCAGCATGATATACGTTTAACATGAAGTTAATTGACGTGAGATCTGAGAACAATGTAAGTACCTTTAGGGATCTCCATTCAGAATCCATCCATTTTGATGATGCAGCATCGCCTACGCCAACTATGGTCCCACTGTGAACAAGTTACACGACACGTTTATTTATCACATTCCTCGAGCACTTTAATGTTTAAATAATGAGCCATGTCTACCTTCTTTCAGGAAACTCTTCACCCTCAAATCTCATCTTGAACCTCATTCCAACCGACAGCTTATGATTTAGAGTTGGTAATTTACAACCATTTTTTTTTTTTTTTTTTTTATAAATGGGTCAATACGGGTTTATGCTTTAAATAAAACCCCAACAAAACTTAGAACTAAAACCATATTTTAAATAATATGTTTTCCACTAATGCATACACCGGTTTTTGCTTTTTTTTTTCCCCCTTCCTTTTCTACATTTAAGAACTCAAATAACTTAGAATTGAATAAATCAAATTAAATATGTTGAGCACAGGATTACCCAACGGTTTCAAGATTTCAAATGAACAACAAAGTTGCCGTCACAAACGGAAACAAAACTTATATCAAAGGTCTTCAGAACCGTTATTACGACTTAATCGCGAGAAATTCCGGCAATCAAAAATACACACGGTGAACCACGAAATCACTGATCAATGATCCTTACTTAATCCCTGTCCCTTACTCTAATTACACTGTTAATCGAATACAAAGTCGTTGTTTAAAATTTGTTTGTTAATCACAGATTGTTGATTAATTCTGAATTTCGAACACGTCAGAATTCGTTTAACCAAAACACCCCATCATCTATGCACCAAACAACTCCTCCCTTCATCTGCAAACACACACACATCTTCTCTTTGCCATTGATTAACAGACAACACCCAAATGGCTACTATCACTTCTACCATTCTCAAATCCACAATTTGCATCTTTTTTCAACGATATAAACATAATGATAAACATCCTCTGTATATTCGTATTCAAAATAAAAACAATAATAAACATATATATTCGTATTCAAAATAAAAACAATAATAAACATGGTAAGCAAATTTGAAACTGTATTTGTAATCAATCGCTAATGTATGCAGAAAAAAACGCCATAGCACCCGCCCACGAGAGACCGGAAACAATGTCGGCAGATGCTGACGTTCCCTGAGTGCCTTGAAACATCTTCAAGTCCTCACCGGAAACAATGTCGGCAGATGCTGACGTTCCCTGAGTGCCTTGAAACATCTTCAAGTCCTCAGGTTTACCTCTCAAAGTCATGGTGATAATTCCGGCTTCAGCAGCTTTAAGCTCAGCCGCCGCCGCCGCCGCTTTGTCTGCCGCAGCCGCCGCAACGGCTTTGTCTGCCGCCGCCTGTGCGGCAACCGCTGCCGCTTTGGCGGCCCTAAGAGCAGATCGGATTTCACGGATTTCAGAGATCGGGTTTCTTTTCCTGACGACCATCTTTTTTTAGGGACGATTTAGGGTTTGTTTGTTTAAGTAAACCTAAATTTAGGGTATTAAGATATTATATAACCAGATTATGGGCCCAAACATACCATTTGGACCCAAACTTAGGTTTGATGAAAATGTTATTTTAGAGCATGTAAGTAAAATGTATATAGATATATATAACTATAAGATCTATTATCTATTATCTATAATAAATGAATAAAAATTGGGACACGTGTCAGCTTGATATTGCACCTCAGAATGATTTTGGCGGGAAAATGGTGGATTATTATTTTGGGTTACGTGGGATCCGAGATACCCATGTTATGACCCGATTATAAAATTCTCTACCACACAAACCCTAAAAACCTACCGTCATCTCTTTGATCTTCCATTCATCTTTTGATTCTTCTCCTTTACACTATCACAACTCAAACCCTAACTTTCATCTTCCTCCTCTAAGCCTTAATACAAACCCTAACTTATAGCAGGTTTCTTGGATTCACCTAATTAGAGTCGTCAATTTTGGAGCATCACAAAAGTCAGAACGATTTCAAATTGGGGTTGCAGTTCATCAAACCCAGGTTAGTAAATATCTTATTTACCATGATTTCTTGAATTCATAACGGTTTCTTGATTAATGTTGTGATTATGGGTCATAATTAAATCGCATTTGATATTTCTATATCGTCTTTAAATCAGCGAAAGTGTTTATTTTTTAATCAAAAAAATTTACAGTCAAGTGATTGAGGTCTGGTTATAATTTTAATTGTGTTTTTGCTTTTGCTTTCGCAGAGAGGCTAGGTTTCATAGCAATAATGAGGCTAAATCGAATGGTAGGTTTCTCGATTCCCCTAATTTGAAACTTCACCGGGGACTACTAGAAATTAGGATTTGTGTTTATGTTGTAGGTTGCCAGCAGGAGCAGACCTCCATTGTTTCAAAAACAGAATAGAGCCCAAATGCCAGGTCTCCCTCTTTGTGCTGGTGGTGGAATGTGGACTAAACTTTTCCCAAGTCAAAATCAGACAAATATTGGGTTTACATGGTACTAATTTGAGTATCTTGATCAAAATCTTATTTGGTTGAGCTCTTTTTTTATAATATAATCTGGTTATATATCATGTTACTTGGAGATTAGTTTGATCATGGAAATGAGATATGCGGGGCAATCGTTATGTGAGGTTAAGGTAGGAAAAAATTCAGGTGGATTAATATATGCTGATGCATCAATGACAAATACTATATTTAGTATAGTATATTTAGTAGGTGTTTTCTTGCATCCAAATGTTATATTAGGTTGTATATAGTACATCATAATGGTTTGAAGTCTTAAAAGAATTGCATAAAATCTATATCTCCTAGGACCCTTAATAGCATTTTTCACACTTCAACAGAACAAAAGAGACATTTGCCAGGTTAATAGGTCTAAGGTTTTATGCCCTTAACAAAACTTCCTAAAAGCTTCGATTAGTTTGATATAAAAATTAATTGCATTTACCAAAAAAAATGCTAAATTTTTCATTTGTTCTCATGGATGCGGCTTGCTGCAAATAATTAAAAGAAGTCAATAATTAAAACGAATTCATGTCTAATAGCACTCGCATTGGATCCTTCATCCATTCTCCATACTTTAGTTTTTTTTTTTTAAATCCATTTTTTGCTAGGTACTTCTTTGTGAACTTCTTTGTAGAATCTATATGGGTGATGGGTGTTGAATTTTTTTATAGCTCCACACTATGGACTTGGATGTGCACTTCTTGAGTTGTTAAAGGAATGTATAAGTTGAGATGCATTTAGATGGGGAGCTTCAATATTAGAGGTAAAATGATTCCTCGATAGCATTTAATTTTAAATTTTATATGACTTTGTTTTACTTTACTGGAAATGAATGAGGTGTATTTAGCACCCAGTGAAACTTCTATATTTTATTTTAACCATGTTTATATATGAGTTATTTTTTTTTTTTTTTTTTTTTTTGTGAAATTTGCAGGTTTTAGAGGCTTTTGCTCCTTGAGAACATGATTGTAAATCAAATGAATTCAGAAAGGCAGGACATTTATGATGGGTTCTGGTAGCAATTCAATGTGCAAAACTGCTCATGTAATTCATCTTGAAAGTGGTTTTGTGTGAATTCTCATGCACAAATTCTGTCTCCAAATTGCTATTTCTTTGTCATCGTGTCTCAAAAGGTGTTGAGTTTTGGCTATCTTAAGCATTTGTTTATAGAGGTGGCAAATGGGCGGGTCAAAACGATTGGCTTGGGTTTGGTTGGTCCTATACACTTTTTGTCTAAGATATTCACAAATTTTTTATAACAGTTTCTTCATTTTGATAACAGGTTTGATGAAGTTGATTACAGGTATGCATGAAGACCTTTTTTTTTTAGATTAACTTCTAGATTACAGTTTTTATGTACGTCATGCTTGATGTTTGCATACTTTTATTATTTATGACACCGCACTCTTTAAAAATGGTATGCATGTAGGACTACTATTCATATGATGGCTTTGCTATAAGTTACATGGACTCACCACGTAAATATGAAACCTTAGTTCTTTAGATGATTTATATCAATTTATCTTTCCATTTTATAATTAACAATAGAGTAAAAAAAGGTAAAATCAATTTCTAATAAAGGTTTCAGAAGATGCATTATCCGCCTACATGCATTTGAGTTGTTCAATGATCTTCAGTACGAGTACCCGATGACATTGGCTCATCCCTACTCACTATTCTGTTATATTGTATTATGCTGTAAAGAGTAAAGCTAAAGATTTATTTAAATAGAAACAGGTCAAATGAGTTGAAGGTCTCATTTGATTGGATTGTTAAGTTTTTGGCTTCAAAATTCCATTATGCAATACTGTCGGTGCCACATTTGATAGCCTAAAATATTATATAAATGAACTACCATTTATTGAAAAATCACAAACAATTTTTTTCACTGATTTTTTTAATTTATAATCAATAGGATACTATCATTTGGTGCAAGCGTTCTGCTGGTGCAAGTGTACGCAGATTCAGAGACATTAGAAATGGTGGGTAAGATAGAGGTACTGATGTTTTTTTTTTCTAATCGGTACAGATAATATGTATCTTATATCGGTTATTAACTATGATTATAGGTAAGAAGCATGTTCTTTGTATAGCTACAACAAAAGTGATATTGATTGGCTTATTGGATGGGTGTTTGCACAGGTGATTATCAAGTATATTCACACTTTTTCTATATGTTAGGGGTGTATTTAGGAAATTTCACTTCATGCTTTTAGGATATACTTTTATGCATCTAAAGTTATGAACATGTACTTTTGATATAATTGGAGTCTACCATGACAACGGTCTGAATGCCTTGGTAGCTCATATGTAACGACTATTATTGATGGTACTGGTTCCGTTGGGGTTGCTTTGGGCCTGCTTTTGACCAGGTTTTTTCGACAAAAGGGTAGGATGCAGTTTTTGTTACTTAACATGAGTTGATGATAAATATTTCTTCTTACTCCTTTCCATCTAAACTGCTCATATCACTTAGCCTTGACAAGTCCAAACTCCAAACTATGCATTTTTTTCAGTACTTGTGTTTTTGTGTGCTTGATATTTAATCACATACATGATTTTTAACGGTGTTTTTAAATCTAACATTTGGGCATTTATATTATATGCTTTTACATGATTCTTTTGATCACATCTTGGAGTTTGTAGATTTTGTCTCAGAATGATCTTTCAACTGATTGTTGAGGATGCATTGCGCGCAAAGTGCAAGAATGTTTTGGGGTGGAAGTAGTGATGGTTTGATAACGGAGACTCTGGAGGATGAAATGGATTTGGACAAGCAAATTAGATCGGTAATCTGTTCTTGGTTCCAGTTGGAATGCAACTATAATTAGAGACAAAGTAACTATTTTTAAAAGATTTAAGTACCTAATTCATATTTTTTATTGTTATTACATCTAAACAATAAGCACAATTTACTACCAACTCTCCAAGGTCTTCCCAAATTTGTTTTGGATTTCCCAAAATAAAGATTGAACAATGGCTGTTTAAGCAGATATGGCTGGGTATAAAATGGTTTGGAGCTGGGCGTGGTTAAAGAATCCGTTGACTACCACCGAATGAGTCAATTTAGGCACTCTTATGGGAAGTCTCAGCTCTATGTCGCTGAAAACTGTGAAAGACAATTGGGCTTGGGATAATGATTTTGAAACAGGTTACTTGGTGAAAGATGTAAGAATGGAGTTAGGTGCCACGAGCTTGAACGCGAATGACAAACCAAAGTTCCTTTGGAACTCGTGGGTAATTCCCAAAGCCAACTACATGGCGTGGAGAGCCTTTTTGGGTGGCATACCATCTAAATCAGGCCTCGCGGCCCGCGTAATCCTTGTCCAAGATCTGAATTGCGCGACTTGTGGCTTTGGTGAAGAGCAACTCATATATTTGTGTACAAAGGGCAGGGAAGATGCTATTATTTGGGTGTCGGATCGGGCTAAGGTTCCCACTACGTCATGGGAAAAGTGGGTTGTCTTTGATGTAGCCGGATTATTGTAATTGAAAACCGTGCGTTTTTTTGTTAGTTTAGAAAATAGATCTCATAGCTTCACTTCATATTCGTTATTTTTGCAATATGTCAGTACTCTTTCATCTTATTAGGTTCAAATATGGATGATAATAATTCTGGATATCTATATGAGATTATTATTGCTTCTAATTGAAGTAATACAGAAGCAAAGTTTTTGCGTTTTGTATACAAGGAGCATAATTGCAAGTTAAGGTTCAAATATGTTGCAACAAATATATTGCGAGTTTAGCATATTAAAGTTTGAAGATCATTGTTTCTGTGGTTGATATATGTTTTAAATTGCGTATTAAACAACAAATTTGAAATGGATGATATATTGATTTTGGATGATTAAACTTTGGATGATCTATAAGAAACTTGAATGCAAAAACAACAAATGAAATTGACACCATATCTAAAATTTAAAATGTGTTGAACATTTGCAATTCAAATGTCACCGATGTGAACTTTTTCCCAGACAAAAGTATATCGGTTTCAACGTTTACTGGTATATGTAAAAGGATTATAATTGTAAATTTGCTTTCTCATTACTTTATTTAATATATAACTTCTTTATGAATTTATACAGTCTTGACATATGTATAAGTATAAATGTAACGAGAGTATTGATTCTAATTACAACTTTGTATTTTTTTATTTTTAAGACTCTTCTTGTGTGCAATACGCTAAATTATTATTATCAAAATAAAATTATTTTTTAATAAAAATAATTTAAAAACACGAATCATAAACAATCAATAAAGTTTATAACTCTTATTACACGTTTACAACTCGTGATTAAGTTTGTGAAAAAGTCAAAGTCTTCTATAGCCAAGAGATTTAATATCTCATAATTTTTTGTATGATCTTAATTATATATTAATCATCAATAGTTTTTGATATAAAAACTTTCTCAAGCCCGTAGTTTTTGATATAAAAACTTTCTCAAGCCCAATGAAACTGCTAACGTCGTTTAAAAAGAGATTTTTGGAAATTTAAGATGTTTAATTTTTTTATTTCTTTCCATTGACTTCAAACTTTGTTTCGTTCTATTGATGTTATTGTATGTTTCTGAGTTGTTGGTTTATTTTCTATTTGGTCAAGTATGTCTTATATTCATGTGCTTTCTTATATTATTAGTAATGAAAATTGGGCATTTAATGTTATAAAATTACTAGGCCGTGTAGGCATTTATGAATGACAGTATTTACTTAAGTTGTTATTGTTAACATATATGAAGACATTTTTTTAAATTATTATTGTATTAACAAAAACAATTATTCAATGTCGTGTAAAAGTTTAATGAAATAATATGTTACATTTTAATAAAAAATATATGTTTATTAACTAATAAAATTAAACTACCCGGAAAGCAGTCCCGGGTGATAACCTAGTGTATAATATATAAACACTAGGGGTGAGCAAAAAACCGAAATAACCGAACCGTAACCGAAAAACCGAACCTAAACAAAAACCGATGGTTCGGTTTTCGGATTTTTAATAACCGAAAATTTCATCCCTTTAAGCAAAAAAATAAATAAATAATGAAATTGCACAAACCAACTGCATTAAACAAACGGCCAAAAGCTATAACTACATGTATACCTTCATCGTCACTCTAAGAATTTCCATAGTGTGAGTGAGTTTAGTTTCTTCAATGTTCAATAAAGATTATATATAAAAATTATGATAAAGTCAAAAAGGTAACGTCATGTTTGAGGTGACGTATCTGCGAGAAAACAATG
Source organism: Helianthus tuberosus (assembly GCA_030545235.1). Classification (NCBI taxonomy): domain Eukaryota; kingdom Viridiplantae; phylum Streptophyta; class Magnoliopsida; order Asterales; family Asteraceae; genus Helianthus; species Helianthus tuberosus. Next base: position 120,020,516 of record CM060356.1, on the reverse strand, counting down.
ACCTACTTTTGACAAAATATACTTTATCGAGTTGAAATATATAGTTGTTGATTTCTTTTTTGTTTTTATAAAAGATCTATTTAAACTTGTGCTCTTATATGTCTCGTCTTCTTTTATTTGCAAATGATTTAGTTTCATTTGACTCATAATCAATGAAACTCTTTGGATTTTCAAGTCATAATGAAACAACGGTCATCATAAACCTCTATAGTTGTATTATAGCATGTGCTGATATAATAGAACATGTTATTCTCACTCGTATATATTCTACACATAGTTGAAGATTCTATAGGATGGTATGTAACAATTCTATATGACAACTATACCAAGACATATTCTAGGTTAATAAACGTCACAAAGTTCCTATATAAGAAAAGCATCTTCAAAAGTTAGATTTCTAAAAGAAGCTGTTTTATAGAGATGCAAGTATTCCGGTACTTACATAAAGGTCATTTAGTAATTCCCATAAGGAATGGGATTATATTAAAAACATAAATATTAAAAAAGTAATTTTAAAATAAAAAGCACTGTTAAAAAAACATAAGCATTATATATGATTTAAATTAAATTAAATAATTTAATATGTTTATCAGTAAATTTTAAAACCTTGAATTTTACAGGGGTTTATTGTGTCCGTGAATTTTAAAATATATATTTTTATACGAGTAATGTTATTTATTATGTTAAAATATTGTAACTCTTAGAAATTGTAGGCTTCATTTTCTCCTCTTGAATTTCTATATACGGAGTTGGCCATCAACTATTGCTTTACTTACACTTTTACTTTCAGCCGCTGACCCAGCTAAAATTTATGTGCGTTTACACTAAACAAATCTACACTGATGATTTCTTTGATTTATCATGCATTGATCCTTTTTTCTCTATAAATCGATGCCTGTATTGGATTTTTATTCTCTCATCTTTTAACATTTTTAGTGATTTCCGGCAGGTGTTCCGGCCGCCCACGACAGCGGCAACCGTTCGATATGATGTCGTTAATAGTGTGTTTCTGCTCAGATCTATATGTACTTGATGAAATCACTACTAACGTTAACGATTCCGGCCAACACCACCAACATTTCTGCTCCCCCCGCCAAGAAACCCCAAAGCAAACGTTGTTCCCTTTTCCGGCCATTAAGCCCACCGCCGTTTGTCATCTTGACAGAACACGCCAGATCTCTTCCCCCTCTCGTCAGCTCTCTCTCTCTCTCTCCCCCGGTGTTGTCTCTGTTGTTACGATGTATCGATGTGTGTGTATGTTGTTAATTAAGTGTCCCAAAATCAAAAAGTAAGAAACGCGGCTGAAATCAAAAAGTAAGAAACTACCGTGGTCAAAACTAAAATTCATAAAACTACACTAGCGCAAAAGAGTGTTGTTGATTGATATATATAATAATAATTTAATAATAAATCACCACTTTTCATTTAGTTTGAATTTTATCATATATAGATACTTTTTTCAACATTTGAAGATGGGTTTTTATTTGTTTTTTTCCATCAGTAATTTTTTTAATGACAAATTTTTTTTATCTAGAGTTAAATGTCATTTTAGTCCCTATAGTTTGAGTCATTTTGACAGTTTAGTTCAAAGTTTTCATTTTTTTTCTATGGGTCCAAAAAGGTTTCAAAATGTCATTTTAGTCTACTGGGTTTAACTTAATCCATTATTTTTGTTAACAAGAAGGGCAATTCGGTCATTTTATATGGCCGAATTGCCCTTCTAATTAACATAATTACATACAAAATGACCGAATTGCCCTTCTCGTTAACAGAAATAATAGATTACGTTAACCCAGTGGACTAAAATGGCAACGGTGAAACCTTTTTAGACTCACAGGGGAAAAATGAAACTTTTGTACTAAACTGACAAAATGACCAAACCACAGGGACTAAAATGGCATTTAACTCTTTTATCTATGTCAAACATAAATCCAAGACCCTTCTTAACCTAGTTGTTAGACCGTCCATAGTGGGCAGTATTTTTTTCAAAATTTGCCACCAAACACGCCCAATAACGTCGGACCCCCACCCCCGGGGCGTTTTTTGGCGTGATTTTCGAAGAAAGCTTGTCTAGCGTGATTTAAAACACACCAAATTTGCACATTGTTTTAGAGTTGACCGTTTTCAAACGGTAATATTCATTTAATATTTTTTTTTAATTCCCATTTAATTAATCTATAAATATCCCACTTTTCATCCAACTTTTTATAAAAAAAATCCCACGTTCTATCAAACTTTCTCTCTACTTCTTCCAACTTTTATAAACTTATTAACCATGCATCCATTCCGACCCCCGTTTGGTGTTCCGTCAAGACCCGGGAACCCAAATACCACCCAACCGCAACAAAACTTTAACCCTCACGACATGGACCCGAATTTGTTTTCGTACGCGGCTTACTTGAGCGGCTCTACTCATTTCATGCCACCCACTTATGGCTTTGCCCAACCGGGCGCTTCACAACCATCCCAAGAACAAGCCGAACCCGAGGTGGATACCGTGCCGGAGACGCAACCCGAACCCGATCGCGAGACACCCAAACGCGGTAGAAGGTCACATAAAAAAAGGACGCAAACCAACCTCGTCATAAGCATACTTACGTTATTTGGACGAAGGACAAGGAATACACGTTGGTTTGTGCGTGGGTCAATGTTTCGGAGGACCCCGATGTGGGTAAGTGTTATTTTTTTTATACACGTCAATTTTTTTTAACGTATCACTCATTTTTTTTTTATTTTTTGTAGCAAACTTTCAAACCGGTTCAGGATTTTGGAACATGATTCGTGAGTTTTTTATAGTACGCGGGGAAAAGGTGAATATCATGACAAAGATTCCATCTCTAACAAATGGACTGATATCAACAACAAGTGTCACGCCTTCCAAGAAGTTTAACAACAAAACTACGATAATCGACTAAGCGGAGAAGGTGACGTCAGTGTTTTAACGAGGGCTATGGATGAGTACGAGAAAACGAAAGGCGTTTTCACGTACTATAGATGTTGGGAGCTTCTAAGAAAAAGTCCAAAGTGGGCTAGCGTACCGACCATGACGTCTAGTAGCAGACGTAAAGCTAAACGGTCAAAAACGTCATCCTCGGTTGGCCCGGAAACACCAACTTCCGATGCCCGCAACGTCGATTTAAATGTTGTTGTGGACGATGACGATGACGAGGAAGTTGAAGAGTTGGCCTGACCGCCCGGTAGAAGAAAAAATAACCGAACCGGGAAAAAACCGGTGGAGTCGTCTTCCGATAATCTCGAGTTAAAGGAAGATTTCGAGGAGATGAACCGTCGTCTCCAATACATTCGAGACCTCGGCCACAAGCGTTGAGAGATTATGAAAGAACGAGTCGTCGAATACAAAAAGTTTAACGAGATGCAAACGACAAGGCAAACGTAAAAGGACATAGAGTTTTTGTCCAAACTGATCGATCACCTCCAAGGCGACGCGTTGATCGTTGCGCAAATGCACCGCCAAAAACTTCGGGAAAAATACGGACTTTAGATTATCATCTTTTGTTTTAAAGTTTATTTGTTTTTTTATTTCCAGTTTTTTTTTAAGTTTAGTCGGTTTTTATTTTTTTATTTTTAGTATTGTAATTTTTTTATTTAATGAAGTATTGGATGAGGCGTTATTGAGCATTATTACACTACGCACTTTTTGTGAAAACGCTCAATAATGCCCCCTCTGGCCCTCTTGTTGACTTGACTGCCACATAGCAGAAAATGTTCAAGGGTAGGGATATTATTCATAAAACCACTACGCATAGTCTTAAAATATTTTTGTCTTTACTAGTGAACAACCATCCCCATTGGTGTTTAAATTGTATTAACCATGTATTTTCAGTGTTTCATTATAAAAATCATTAACTTTTTTTAGGAAAAAATCCACCCAACTTTCTTTATGTGTTTCAGTATTATGATTTTTTATTAATTGGTAAAAGAATTAAAATTAAATGAAATAAATGTAAGATATATGAAAGATGATTGCTATTTAGTTATTATCTTTTTCAAATATTAGCATCGGCCGGTTCCCAATAATTCTTTCAAGTTCCTTAAACTTATCAAAACTTGGGGGCTTCGCAAACGTCTCCGAAGATAGAAACGGTGCCGGAGACACAACGTCTTCAAGACATGTGGAGTCCTCTTCTTCTAATCAAGAAATATTGCACCAAGATTTCGAAGAGATGAATCAACGTCTTCAAGACATTCGGGATCTCGGTCATAGGCGTCAACAAAGTATCGACGAAAGAAACGTCGAAAACAAAAAGTTTGTCGCGATACAAGAATCGAGACAAATGGAAAAGGATATCGAATTTTTGGCTAAACCCATCGACCATCTCACAGGCGACGCGTTGATCCTAGCCCAAATGCGTCGGGAACAAATCCGTCAAAAATACAATCTCTAACTTTATTTGTTTCGGTTTTTTTAATTTCTTTCGGTATTTTTTTTAAGTTTAGTCGGTTTTTTTTTTATTTTAGTATTTTAATCTTTTTTTATTTAATGAAGAATTTTAGTTTTTAATTTATTAAAAAATTAATAATTGTCTAATGATTGGAATAGATATTATTGGGCATTATTCCACTACACCCTTTATGTAAAAACGTCTAATAAAGCCCCTTGCTGACTGGACTGTCACATGACAGAAAATACTCAAAGGTAGGGGCTTTACTCACCCAAACCACTACACATAGTGTTATGATGATGATTATGATTTCTGTAAAGTCAATACAAATATAGGGTTAAGTTCCCGTAAAAATAAAATAAACGTACGAAACGTACGAATTGGGGAGAAAAAGCAAAAAATGGCGGTGACAATCTGGTAATTATCAGCAACTTCAAAATTACTCTAGTAGAGTAATTTTGAGCTTCTGTAGAGTAATTTTGTAAATGTTCATGTAGAGTAATTTTGGTCGTGTAGGGTAATTATCAAAATTGTAGGGTAATTATCAAAATTACACTAACCCCCCCCCCCCCCCCCCTCCCAAAAAAAAAAAAACTAAAAAAACCTAACCCCCCCCCCCCACACCCCCCAAAAACCTACCCCCCCCCCCCCTCACCCCCCAAAAACCTAACCCCCCCCCCCCCCCCAACTAAAAGCTAAAAACTAAACAGAAAGCTAAACCCTATAACTAAATGCTAACAAAATTACTCTACAAGACATTTTCCAAAATTACTCTACTAGAGTAATTGGATAATTACCCTACATTTCCCAAAATTACTCTACAGATGCTCAAAATTACTCTACTAGAATAATTTTGAAGTTGCTGATAATTACCAGATTGCCACCGCCACTTTTTGCTTTTTCCCCCGTAATTTTGAAGTTGCTTATAATTACCAGATTGCCACCGCCACTTTTTGCTTTTTCCCCCAATTCGTACGTTTATTTTATTTTTATTTGATCTTTATCCTACAAATATATTCTATTTCACGACTACACTTTTTTCCATTCTTCTGAATTCTTTCAAAGAGCTCGGGTCTAATCACCAAATGAAACTCTAGAGACATTGCTAACTGTTAAGTCCTAATTACCTTGCAATTTTGGATATAAAACAAAATTATGAATCCGCTAGATCGAATGATATGAAAACGTACTTGTAAGGAACTCGTTATATTTGAAATTTGTTATTCATATACGGGGCAAACTGAAATCAATCTTATTCATAGGTTCAGAAAATTTATTATTTTAGTTCTAAAACTGGTAACTAACTTCCAATAAGTTATAGTACTGAGCCATTGTGATTTCTTTTAAAAGGCGACGTTACATTAACCAACGAAGACTCGCAAGGAGCTAGACATACAAATTACAACAAAGGAGAAACCGAAACAAACAGACTATACAAAATTGAAAGCATTCATGCATGTTCATCGAATTTCTCCAAAGAAACCCATTGTGATCTAATGCACTATTTCAATGTCGAGGTAAATTATAAATTAGTTAACTAATTTGAAAATAATTATGTCTGTATAAATATGTGTAAGAAATACAAAATGATAAGAAAAAAATTAACGAGTTGAATCGAATTTTATCCGAGCTAAATAGTCTGAGCTCAATTTGCATCTTGGTTAATATTTTTTAAGCCGGGCCAGAGCTACAAGCCACCTAAAGTTCAGCCTGGACTTATTTTTCTATTTACCCTTAATAAGATTTTTAATCAAGTAAATTCACACGATCGTCGAGCCTCTAGTTTGAGCGGCAGCTATTGACCTCACAAATAGGAGGTTATGGGTTAGAGTCTTGTCTGGAGCAAATTTTATGCCAGGTTGAGTCAAGGGATATTTTTAGTTGTGGGTTTTCTCCTGAGAGGGTCGGTTGGGTCATCACCATTTCTTTTTTAGACGAAAGGGTGATTTATTTACTAAGGTGATCCTGACTGTCGGGACATTTATTGTTAAAAAATGTAAATTGACATCTTAAATGGCTTGGAGTCAAATTGGGATTCTCCTAATTGAAGTTATATTAAATTTACACGAATCTTAAATTGTATATTTTTTGCAATATTTATAACTTTAAATCTTAAATTGATACTAACATAAAACTAAAACTAAATGTGATTTGTGGAAAGGAAAAAAAAGGTGACATATGATGCATATATGTTTTGCAAAATAATCCCGGTTGGTTTTATTATAATACTAGGTTAGAACCCCGTGTATTACACGAGTTAAATAAATGTAATTTTATATATTAAATAATTAAAAGTTATATCTTTATGAAACTCGGATATTGTACGGATTAATTAAATGTAATTTTATATATCCAATAATAAAAAAGTTATATCTTTAAAAACTATGTGTATTACACAGATTAAATAAATGTAATTTTGTATACTAAATACTAAAAACGTCGTATCTTTAAAAAACCCGTATATAATCGGGTTGAATAAATCTACCAAATGATAAAAAAATTTACGTCCTTAAAAACCCCGTATATTACACGTGTTGAATAGATTTAAAAAAAGAGTTATACCTTCAGAAACCATGTGTATTACACAGATTAAATAAATGTAATATTGTATATTAAATAATAAAAACGTCGTATCTTTAAAAAGCCCGTGTATAGTCGGGTTGAAAAATCAACCAAATAATAAAAAAAATTACATCCTTAAAAACCCCGTGTATTACACGTGTTGAATAAATCTAATTTTACATAGCAAATGATAAAAAAAGTTATATCTTTAAAAATTTCGTGTATTACACGGGTTATATAAATGTAACTTTGTATAGTAAATAATAAAAGTTAAATTTTTAAAAACCCCGCGTTTTACACGAGTTGAAAAATATAATCTTGTATACTAAATAATAAAAAAAGTTATATTTTTCATAAATTAGGATAACATTTAATACTAATTTATTATTTATATATTTAATATAAGATAAGTAGGAAATAAGAGTATTTGTTTTAAAAATATATTAAATTAACAATTTAGATTTGAGGATAATATTTTATTAAAGTATGATAAGATTTAATATTAATTTATTATTTATTTAGTTGGGTGGAGATAAAATAGGAAGTTAATTTGGCTAGGAAGGCTAGGAAGTGATCTTGACCATCCATTTAGTTAATCAATGGCTAAGATTAAATCAGGGAAATTGAAAAGAAGAAAAGAGGCGCGTGAGTTTGTTCAAGGGCATTCTAGTCAATCCAAGCCAATAGTTTCTCTCTCCTCCAATCCCCCCCCCCCCCATTTTTTAAACGTTAATAACTCTTTCATACGACATTATTTTTTTATAAAAATTGCACCAAAAAAACGAGCGTTTTTTTATCTTTAAAACGAGTATACTATTGCTATATTTAAAAAAAAAAATTTAAACCCAGTTGTGTAAAACGCAATAGAAAAACCACCAGTTACGTAAAACGCAATGAAAAAAAAAACCTAAAAAATGACATTTTTCTAAAACGCAATGCACAAAAAACACAAAGAAATGACTTATTTGTAAAATGCAATGGCCAGAAAACACAAAGAAATGTCTTATTTCTAAAACGCAATAGACTGAAAACACATAAAAAAGTGTTTTACCTAAAACGCAATGCACAAAAAACACAAAGAAATGTCTTATTTGTAAAACGCAATGGCCAGAAAACACAAAGAAATGTTTTATTTGTAAAACGCAATGGCCAGAAAACACTTAAAAATGTCTCATTTCTAAAACGCAATGACCTAAAAAAACAAAAGAAAGTGTTCTCTGTAAAACGCAATGGACTGAAAACACCTAAAAATGTGTTTTACCTAAAACGCAATGACTAAAAACACTTCAAAAATGTGTTTTACCTAAAACGCAATGACTAAAGATACTTAAAAATGTGTTTTTTCTAAAACGCAATAGCCAGAAAACACATAAAACTCTCTTATTTCTAAAACGCAATGGACACATAAAACTGTTTCTGAACTGTTTGTGAATTGTCTTTGAACTGTCTGAATTGTCTACGAATTACTGTCTTCGAAATGAGCCAATTTCTGGAAAATTAATTTTTCTGATGCGTTTTTAGTAAAGCAATCCCAGCCAGGGGCTCTGCCCCTTAGACCCCGCCAGGGCTGCCGCCCCTGGGACCCCGCTACCGGGGGCTGCCGCCCCCGGACCCCCGCCAAGATCGTAAAACGCAATGACTAAATAAAAACCCAGATCGTGAAAATGAAATTAAAGAATTTCTTACATGGATCGAAGCCGGTTTCTTCATCAATTGACGAAATTTGAAATGATAGAAACACTTATCAGCGATTGAATCGAACAAATCGAGTGATTATCTTCAAAATCACCGGAAAAAACGAGATTTTGTATAAAATTAAACTGGGTTTTCTTCAAAAAAAACTGAAGAACACGTTGATCGGGGGTTTGAATCATTGATTGGTGATGAAAATCGCACTATAATGTAGTGATTATTGAGATAGAAAGTGAAGAAATGGTTGAAGATGGTGGGTTTTGAAAATGGTGGGTTTTGAAGTTACTGGGTTTTGAAAAAGGAAGAAGAAAGAGTTGGATTGACTAAAATACCCTTTTTCTTTATTTTAAATGTTGCCACATGTCATCCTCTTATTGCTTCCTATCCTTCCTAGCGAAATTAATCTTCCTATTTGATCTTTTCCCTTATTTAGTTAATATAAGATAAGTATATATATTTGAAGATGTCTTCAATGAATGACACGTGTCTAAAAGTTGGTTTCTTTTATTACAGTAGATAGATATGTTAATTAGATAAACTTGGAAACTAAATATAAAAATATCTACGTCAATTTTTATAGAACGACATTTAGATTCACTATAATATTTCAAATTCAAATGTTATTTTTCTTCCAATTTAAGTTAGAATACTAAGGGTTATAATTCTACTATATAATTTGGGATCATCAGTATATCCATCCGTAATCACCAAATTACCAGGGGTCTATTATTCAACGTATACAAATTCAAGTTGTCGGAAGAATGGTTTTCAACAATTGGGTGAAATGGGTGGTGGTGGCTATCTATTGGCTCACATGAGCGGTAAATAGAATAGTGCCAGACAGCTGCCTCTGTCTGACACTCTCCTATTGGCTCAACAAATTTACGATTTTATCCCGTTTTAAATTTACTCTTTTGCCATGAGTTCAAAATTATGATTTTACCCCCCACTTAAAAATAAATTTACGCTTTTGCTCCCAGCTAAAAATATCAATTTTGCCCGCAGTTCAAATTTATCATTTTTCCCCGTTTAAATTTTCAGTTTTGCCATTAGTTTTTTTCTCTTAAAATTACGATTTTGCCATCAGTTCAAAATTATGTTTTTACCCCCACATAAAAATAAATTTACGCTTTTGCTCCCAGCTAAAAATTCCAAATTTGCCATCGGTTCAAATTTACGATTTTGCCCCTTTTAAATTTACAGTTTTGCGATTAAGTTTTTTTCTCACAGCCGAGTTACGATTTTGCCCTCAACTTAAATTTACATTTTCTCCATCATTTTTGTTTGTTTTCCTGGTTAAATTACAATTTTGCCCCAGTGGAAATTATAGTCATGTGGCAGCTGCCTTTCTCTCCCTCATTGGTCCATTTAATTTACGATTTTATCCCTGAATGAAAAATATGATTTCGCCCTCAGTTCAAAATTACGTTTTTCCAATCGTTTTACTTTTTTTTTTTTAGCAAAACTATAAAAGTTTTTTTAATTAGTTGACTCTGTTTAATTTTTTTCGGTGTCAAGGAGCTGCCTAACACTCGCTCATTAGTCCTGAAAAATTCCAGTTTTGCCCTTTTGCCCTGAGCAAAAAATTACAGTCTTATCATCGTTTTAGCTTTTTTCCTAGCAAAATTATCGTAGTGTTTTTTATTTGATTGAGAATTATTCAGTCATCGCCCCGCAACGCGAGCGGGCAACTACTAGTTTTGTTACATAAAGAGACGTTCAGGGGCTAATGTGAACTTGCTACAACTTAAATATCCATAATTTAACCCGGCCATCATCAATTCCATCTCTTTGAATCTTCCTTCATCTTCAATCTCCATCATCAATGGAGTATGTAAAATATCAACTAGAACACAACCCAGAAGCCATAATCAGTTACTGCTCACATGGCGCTAAATCAGGCAGAAGCAAGAATCCAGATGTTAAAGATTTGTTCTTAAAGGCGACAAAACATCTATCTTCAATCGGTTGGTTGTTCTTCTACACTTATAAAAAAAAAAATAAGACTTACCCGGACCGTCGAGAACTGCGGTATCGATCTCCCGCAGGTAGATCATATTGTTCCCTCCGATCAGCCTGTCAATCTCTTCTTCACCACCAAGGTCATGTTCTTGAAAACCCTAAAGAACCGGATACAAAATTGGAGAAAAAAGATGATTCTTGGAGTGATAATAGACCTGAAAGAGACCAATCAGTTGAAGATAATGTTGTTGAAAACATAAAGATTGATGGTGCTTATAGGGTTCAAGATTTGGATAGATTAAAGGAATCCGGTTGTTCGAATGTCGAAAAACCTAAAGAAGCAGAAGCCAAACCAGATGATTTGCTGAGTAGTAATCGACCGAAGAAAAAGATTCGAATGGAAGATGTTGAAACTTCATATCTGCAACAACAAAGAGACCAATATCTTGTTGGAAAGAAGAGAATTGCGGGTTCAAGATTTGAAAAGATTAATGAAAGCCAGTGAGAAAAAGAATGACTTGAAGCCCAAGAAACTTATTCGAAAGGCGGAGAGTTCATCATCTACACGCAGTAGAAGGTGCGTGCTTTCATTGCTAATCGAGTATAACATTTTGTCCAAGAGTGTCGTATTGTAAAAAAGATGGTCGGATTTTGGCGAAAGGGCGGGTTTATGATGAGGGGATTCAATGTGATTGTTGTGATCAGTTGTTTTTGTTAAGTAAATTTGAGGCTCATGCTGGAAGTACATATCATAGACCAGCAGCCAACATATTTCTCGAAGATGGAAGGTCGATTGTCGATTGCCAAACTCAATTACAACGCGAAAACAAAGTGTTCATCAAGACTCAATCGAAAAAATCGACTAATAAATAAAAAAACTAAAATTTTAATAAGTAAATGGTACATCAAATTTATCATTTAAATACGTATCTTGACAACCGTATACGTTAATCGATTACACTATATTTATTTAACTCGTGCAATATACGAGGTATTTTAAAGATTTAACTATGTTACTTATTATATAAAATTAAATTTATGCACCCGTGTAAATTATCTATAAAAAGTAGATGGTTTCAATGAATGACATGTGTCCACTCATTGGTTTCTTTTATTATACTAGTGGGGAACCCGCGCGTTGCTGCGGGAGCGACAATTTGCAGCGCGGAACTCATTTGTGTTAGTATTCTATAGAACATTTTTCACACTTCTGAACCCCAATAACTTTGGCGTTTGTAATAACATATGAAGATCAATTTACAAATCATGAAATATGTACAAAGATTCAAATATAGACATTGTAGTGTTGTTGACATTTAAAGTTTGGATCTTGCAAGAACATCAGTATTTTTCAAGATTTGATAGTGGGAATGCCCACGCGTTGCGGCGGGTGTGCCGATATGATGTCTATTACGAGCCACAGCCAATTCCGGGTTTCTAACATCTTATTCCACTCAACGGAAAAATAGTTGTAGAACTATAATGTCACAAACATGCGAAAAAAAGTCAATAATTTTCATATAAAGAGCTAGGTTTATTGAACCCTAAGAAATTTTTATCAAAACATTGTTTCGGTTCATTACAATACTGAAAAATCCAAAAAATAAAAAATAAAGCCGCAATATGCCAAAAAGGATATCAAAACATGTTTTACATCGATCGATCGAGAACCATTAAAAAATATTACGGGTACCAGTTTCGATTATAGCGCTACCGATTTTGGTTGAAATCACGAACGACGGGTTGACTCTTTGTTGCATCCAAAGAAGCATGTCGGCCGATTGAAAATTCAGAGAATTGAGTCCTTGGTCCCCGGTTTCACCTCTCATCCATGCCATTCCATTAACTGCATCATCTCTGCTATCTGTACAGCAAGAAAAACACAATTTTAAAAAGTAAAAGAATGTTTGATCACTATTAAAAGTGAACAATAGATACCTGGGAAAAAGGAGGCTCCAGGATATAGCTATATTTAATCCAAGATGAAGGCGATTAGGCGAATAATATATACCTGAAGCACATTAAACCAACATTTTAAGCCAACTTTCTTGTCCACGGTTCTAAGAAAGTTGCATGCACTCCTAGCTGATGGGTTCTCTGGCATTAAACTATTGTCACAGTGGAGAAATATATCACTACAATATGAGGAAAATGATGAGTTTAGTTTTTTCAATCATAATAAGCAACTCCCAAATAGGAGAAAGTTTGTACAAAACCCACAAAACAATTGAGATCAAAAGAAACCGAGCTAAGTATTTTTTTTCTTAGAGCCCAAATGTGCTTTTTGGTTCTCATACGAACCTGCCCTTGCATACCTATGTACATAAATTAAAAAAGAGCCCGGGTAGTTTTTTTGTATGTAGCTTCTTATCCTAATACCCTGAGTGTGCTTTAATGGATGAATCGATCCAAGATCATATTTTATCACTAACGGATTAAACAAGATGATGTAAGTGTGGCCCACTATTATAAAAAAGATTTCAAGTATTAAGACGTTCGAGTTAAAACATACCTCATTCGGACTTTCAACAAGTCTTCATCATGTTTGACCAGCAAGTTTTCAACAATGTTCAGCATGTTTGACCAACAAGTATAAGTAGCCCATATGAAAGAATTACTTATCCACACTTCATAGTAAAAAATATGAAGATTACTCTCTGTCACTAAAGTTTTTTTTATTCATTTTGGGGTGAAGACATCAGGAGATCATTAGTTAACAAAAAATTAAAAAAAAGCTAGTGATGGCTTTAATTTCCAACATGTGACAACACTATCTGTACCAACAAAGGAAAGCAAACCAAAACATGATTAATGCTAAATGTGCCTCCTCTGTCTAGATAGTTATATTGGTCGACACAACACACGTTTATGTAGTTGTATAATATAAGATTATAGACCATAATTGCTCGTTTTACATAAATAAATTTGTAAAACTGTACAAACAGAAAATCGCGCACTACGGAAGGACGCGCCAGTAGTTTAGTTATTGGTTTGGTCCGTTATGATACCGTATCGGAAAAACCATGTATTTTGACTTTTGGAGTCAAAACTCCTTAAGATCAATAACTTGACATAAAAAACACATAGTATAATTATAAACAGCAAACATCTTCACCACAAGTATTGAAGTAAAAACAAATAATAAGAAGTTGAATAAAAAAAAAGAATAAAGATAGAATCTAACTCACTACACTAATAACCATTTTTATATTTACCTTGTTAGTCATGTTTTCTTGTCAAGTTCATACTTTACCTTGCTCCCCTTGCTAATTTCAATCATCTGCAAAATTGCAAAAAAAAAAAAAAAAAAAAAAGACAGGATTCATGATAAATTCTTTATATACACACATAATCCCTTTGTATACATACATAAACACACAGTCCCATATGCAAGGATGGTGATTTCTAAAGGTTATATTTAAACATACACGAATTAATGGGTTATTTTAGGTTATTTCTAACAGATCAAACTGATAACATTAAAACAAAATAGCTGAAAGAGAAAGTGGTCATAGCAGGTCTAATGGTTCAAAAGGGTCAAAAATTACTCAAAGCTTATTCTAATGTATAAAGCTTTCTTAATTATTTTAATCAGCATATCAGATTTTTATAAGGGGTAAATACAAAGCTTATTCTAAGCAGGCCACCACCATTATCCCATAGGAAGACCCTAACGTCTCTGTCACCTCTGTTGCACCCAAGCTCGTAGCGGAGTAATTGCGAGGCACTGAAACAGAAGCCAAACATCCTTCACGTTACCAATGTAAACAAAAATAGAATCATGCAACCAACAGCCTTACCGAAGTATTCGCCGGAACCCTAGTCTTGACCAGAATCTGATTTGTCGCCAATCAAATCATCACCTTTGTTGAAATTACAATTTTTACAAATCAGTTCATTAAATCAGACACAACTTTAAGTTTATGCCTCTTTATGGCTTCGTCTTAGTTATAAAATAGAAAAGGGAAAAACTTATTGCGGGTCAACCCAATCCAACCCATTTTGAGCCACAAAGAGTTCTCAAACCCTCATGCTTGACAACATCTACAGAGATGAGAGAACCAACGGAGTTACCATGCCTTCTTCTTAAGAGCTGAATTTAGGACACCGGTCCAGTACCATACTCATTCAGAAGCAAAGCATAGTGTCGCCGGTTGCGAACTCCGATGATAATCATATTAGCATCCAGTATAACAACCCAATCAACGTTTTGTGCATCTTTACTATGTTTGAGCCAATGGACAACTCCTGCTGGTTTGTTAATTGCAGGGTACCTGTGTTGAATAAATAGATATATTATTGTACAATTATACTATGTAGCTTGTAAATCTCGCTTGATGAGAGCTTGGTTTGCGCTTAGGCGATCAAAATACCCTAATAACAGAACAAAACCTACAACAAGAAGCTCTAATATCAAAACACTAATTAATCAAAACACCTTCACCATTACATCACCAATGAACCTAATTAAAAACCTAACTGAAAACATATGGAAAACAAGATCCTATAGTCTAATTCATTCAATTAACTAATTGATAATAAAAAAACTAAACCCTATCCCTAATCCTTTAACCTAACAATATCTCAGCAACTATATATATTAATCAAGCCACAAATTGAAACTGAAATAGTGAGACTTGATTGTAACTCCTAATATACATAAACATCATATAATTATATCAAAATATATATGACCTAATCGTATGAAGAATACACCTGCAATCTCATCACCGGAACCCCATCGTTGCCTAGGGTTTTAAACTACCGTTCCCGATCTTCGTTCTCTGACCAAGTGACACAATCACTGTCATCGTTATCCCCGGTTTAAGGTGGCCGGCCGGAGGCCGTTCCTGGTCTTGCCTCTCTCTCTCTCTCTCTCCCTCTTTCCCGTTCTCTCTCCCCTCGCTCTTTAAGTAGTGGCCTACTTCAGAACCAGCAGTTAACCGAATTGACAAAACCATCTTTCCTGGTGATCGAAATAACCAATCCGTTATGAAGAAAGCCAAAACACTCTAGACATATAATCATATGAAAAAAAGGGAAATATAAGAGACACAAAAGAATCAAAATTCACATACCTTGAACGATTAATATTAATCAAATCTACAAAAGCCAATACACACTCCAAACAATCAAAATTAAATTAATATTAATAGAGAAATAGCAGATGTTACCTTTGATTTCGAACTTGTCTGATGGATAGTTCCGATTTACAGATGTCTGGCTTCTGAGCGTCTCTCTCCCCCTCATATATAGGCGCAAATCTATCTATAACGGAAGACGGGTTTAATATACGACCCTTCATTTCTCCGGCCGTTGAAGGGTGGCTCTGGGGAGGGTAAAGGAACGACTGTGTTAATGATATCATATTCAATTTCAATGATTAGGGTTTCATATAACAGGGGACGTAGGGAGAGGAGGGGCAGAATGGGAAGAAAAAGGAAAAAATATAGGCTTTGTTTAAGACTTTTAGTCTGCCATCTTAAAAAGTTGGGGTTAAATTACTATTTTAGACATGGGAAATGCTTATATATAGTATATAGATAGTACTAGCGGTAAGACCCGTGTGCAAACAAGGGTCGTTTCTTAGAAAACCATGCATAACACATTTTACTTATAAAATATTTAGTTTTTGTTTTCCAAAAGGTTAAATAAATGTAACCTTTTGCATTTTCATATGACCTTGATCACACTCTAGACCCTAAACATCTGATTGATCAAAAGTAAACAGACATTTAAACTTTGTTTTTAAAAACTAAACCTCTTATTAATAAACAGATTTTAGGTTTCAAAAGAGTGTATCATTTGTTTGAGGTATGTAAAACTCTGTTTGACTAAAGTCAACCACTGTTGGTAAAGGGTAATCTCTGTTTCGCCAAATCACTGTTTCTCAAGACTCTGTTTGTAACCAAACAGAGGTTTCAAACATATGTTTCTCATACCACTGTTTGAAATCCTAACCTCTGTTTGTAATCTTTGTTTTAAAAACCAAACCTCTGATTAATAAACAGTTTTTAGGTTTCAAAAGAGTGTATCATTTGTTTGAGATATCTAAAACTCTGTTTGACTAAAGTCAACCACTGTTCGTAAAGGGTAATCTCTGTTTCACCAAATCACTTTCTCAAGACTCTGTTTGTAACTAAACAGAGGTTTCAAACATATGTTTCTCATACCACTGTTTGAAATCCTAACCTCTGTTTTAAAAACCAAACCTCTAATTAATAAACAGATTGTAGGTTTCAAAAGAGTGTATCATTTGTTTGAGGTATCTAAAACTCTGTTTGACTAAAGTCAACTACTGTTGATAAAGGGTAATCTCTGTTTCGCCAAATCACTGTTCTCAAGACTCTGTTTCGCCAAAGTGAAACCACTGTTTTTAAAAAAATCTGTTTGACCAAAGTCAAACCACTGTTGCAAAACTATGATTCTTAGTGGTTCAAAAGTCTGTTTGACCGAAGTCAAACCACTGTTTTCTCCACAAAACACTGTTTAACCCAACAGTGGTTTCAAACATCTGTTTTCATCCATCTGTTGACCAAAGTCAACAGATGTATCAACCACTGTATCAACAACAATGGTTTTAAGTTGATGAGCATTATTTATGAAAAAGTAGTTCAAGTTACCAGCGGGTTGGGTGGCTAGAAATAATTTGGATGGCTAAGTTGTGATGGATGCTTGACAGGTCTTAGAATACATGTCAAGAAATAAGCATAAAATAACAAAATATAAAACAACAATAAATTGAAAGCTTTATTCCATTATCACATAATTTTCCCCATTGGTTAATCATTCAAACAGTTGACAACAGATCTGGGAAACTACAAACCATGCCATCCAATTGTGTGCGTTTGAACAGTTTAAACCAAACCCTTGGTACTTTTGTATCACAATATCATCATCATCTACACAGGATCAAGTTAGTCCTCTAGCCGAGCTTCCAACCCACATAAACCTCTCTGAAAAAGGATTCACCAGACTCTTGTGAAATTCTTCTGCTGCTTCACACATAATCCCCTGTAAAAATGTGAACACAGATGTCACAAATTTATTTAAAAAAATAGTTCAAATAATAAAGCAACTAAAATAGTGGTGGGATGTACTTCTGCCATGGCTTTGATTTTCAGTGTGAGATTATCACTAAGAATAATGATATTTTGATCTGAATCTTCTTCACGTAAACGGAGGGCAATTTCAAGAACTGTTGATGAATGGCGAATAGTTTCATCATCATCCATGTGAATCCACTGACTTGTATTCATCATACATTCGTCAATCCATTCCAATGCTAGAGAAGCCTTTTTTGAGCTTCTATTGAAGAAATTATCTTGGCTCTCTATGTCCATTAGCTCTCTTACAGCTAATGAGATAATATTAATAAAAAGAAAAAGAAAAAGAAAGTAGTCAGATATAACTACAGCTTAAAGATCATTAAATTTTAGCTTAATTAACAGAAAGTAGGACTTAGTACCAGTTCTGGTTAAGAACAACTGAGTCCCTTTGATGTCTTCTAGAAGTTTCAAGTACTTCAAAGACTTATGGTCAAGAAGACTGTTAGTGTCCACCACCATTCTCCATCTCAGCAGCCAGTTCAAACAGTTAACAACAGATCATTAATATTTATGAAGATGATAGATAGGCAGAAAATATAAATTATATTTCAATGTTGTTTGTTCAATGAAATGGTAAAAAATAAGCGAAAATTCACAGAATATGTGTTTCTAAAGTTGATTTCTCATATCCAAACCTGGCATGTCGAATCGCAGACTCAGATTCTCATCGGTTTCCTTCGCGTCCCATCCTCTTCTTCCTGCTAATCCTAATCCTCCACCTGCAAATGATGTCATGAATGGATATAACTGAAAGAATTTTACTAATTTATCATTATTTTGAATAAAAAAATATATTGAATCAGCTTAGATTTGATCAACCTTCACCAAAAATTTTTTTTTACACATTTCATGATTAAAGACAAAGCGCACAACCAGTATCGATCTATTTACCCACAAGGCCACAAACAGGTCAAAATTGCCACGTATGGATACACCTTATTCCATACGAATTCCCTTAGCATACATACGTTTGTTAAACCCAAAATTTGAAAATAGCATTTAATTCAAGATATAACTGGCTCGATATTAATTCAAGATATATCAACATTGTTCATCAACATTAAAATGAGACTTGATTGATGAGTTGGAAATACCTGATCATCAGAAGAAAATACCTGATGAGACTTCCGCCTCACGCATCCGCTCGCTTCAATTCTTCCTCTAACTTAGCTTTACCTTCCAAACTATATCAATAATTAATTCAAAAAGCTAATAAACAACAGCACAACTCAAACAATCAAACAAATCAACAAAAAATAGACATACATACCTAATTAGTATGTTCTCGTGAATGTGATGCTTTTTAATGTATGTGGGCAGCTGCTCATCGTCTTGTGTTTTCCGATCACGACAACTGCTCATCTTCTTGTGCTTTCCAATCACTGATGTCTGAAACAAAATTATGTTCGACTACCAAAAATTTGTAGACTTGGAATAGAGATGGTATAATACAAGCCCTAAAACTCAAAATCAATTAGTTACCCACCAATTGTTTTAAAAAACACACTTATATGAACACATTTATCACTGAATACGAACGGATAGAAATTAAACCTTCAGACGACGAACTTCCGGAATCCAGAACGTTTGAAGCCGACTAAGCGTCTCCGGTTTATCACAAAGACTGCATTTAAGCATATTAACCCTTTTCTTATTATTCTCAAACCTTGTACATAACCCAATGGAATTGTTCGATTTTGGAAACATGTTGTCTGAACCAGTCCATGTTGTCATGTGTAAGCTCTGTAAAAGTTTAGCCTCCATTCCTTATGTGCGTTGGAATCCAACAAATCAAGATTGGTATAAATATGAAGAGCCTTCACAAGCAGCTCTTCTTATTAGCTTGCCTGAAAAACAAATTATTAAATAAACAATCATTCTGTTACCAACAAACTAATACACCCAAAATAATTCTATTATTATATTAAGATTCAAGAAGTTCAGTAAAATGAAATGTAGAGACTGGCCAATTTTTGTTTTGCCGGATCCCATCATTCCTGCATTCATGTAATGCACACGCACACATACACACAATATAGTGTTTACATAAATGGGTTGAATTCGTATGAAAGCACAAATTTAAAGACAAAAAATGTCGTTAGAACTCACCTACAAGATAAATACACCTTCCGCTCAGACATGGCTCAATCTCCTCAGACTTCTTTTGTAATAAGAAGATCACTCAGTAAATAAATTAAGAAAGCTTAATAAAGTTTACATCGCAACTTTCTTCGCTTTTGAAAACTATCTCAAATATCCAAGAAGCACACATTTGTTTCGTAAATTTACCATACAAGACAACATAAAGCTTAAACGTGAAAGGAGGCAATCCCGGCCCATTTACTTATGAGTAAAATGACCCAATTTTGGTTAAGTTTTATTTCTGTTGCCTTTTTAGAATACCAGATTGTTATTGTGATAATAGTATTCCTTTTGTAATCCTACTTAACAGATAAATGATTTACGAACATATCAACCGACCTAGCCCATTGCAACCCGTACCAAAAAAGCCCAAAAACGGGAATTTTTCGTTATCCAACTCGTCCGACCAGCCCACTTTGGCACCTCAATTGAACAGCATATATTTCGGATAATGCGAAAAAGTTTTGAAAGGTACAGCTTTTAACTTTGTACATACAATACAAGAAAGAAGGAACATTGTGGAACATCAAATACCTTTAATACCAGATCTTCCTCTGTGGTAAATGTTTTAGATTCAAGTACTGAAGCTACAAGAGGAAATCAATTAAATAAAAGAATGTTAACATTCTGTTCTTCGATTATATGGCCGAAATAAAACTCTAAATTATATGCTTAATGGGATATTATCAAGTTTTTCTTCACAATTAGACATCAAAACTTCAATATACCCAAGGCACTATGGATTAACCACATCATATGACAACAAATAACGCATCTCATATTTCTTTTTTTGACTATGAAATTCCTTATATACCTTTGCTAATGTTGACCTAGCAGCAGATTCTCTTGACCTGCTTTTCTGTTCTTAACCACCGGAAAATCTGGATGATGAAGACGGATAACTCTGGATGATGAAGACGGATAAATGAAGCCACCGGAAAATCTGTGAATGATCTCAAATAAACACGGATCAAACAATCAGAAATTAAAATTAAAATTGATATGATAGAGGTAATATACACGGATCTTATATTAATGTTATATTGACCTGCTTCTCTGCTCTGTTTGATTGTTTGCGATTATGTTATTTTGATGAATAGATCTGAACGGAAGGATCTTTTATTCATCATCATCTTCTTGCGTTGAAGAAACATACTGGAGAGAGAGAAATTGAGTTTTAGAGAGAGAGAGAGAGTTGAGAGAGAAATTGATTAGATAGAGTAATTGATTGAAGAAGATGATATGTTATATACCTCGAGCCATAATTTTGAATTTTGAATTTGGAGCCATCATGTTGAATCGTCACTTGGTTTTGAAGTTTGAATTTTGAATCATCAGTGGTAATTTTGAATCATCAGTAGTGGTTTGATTACAGTGGTAATTTTGAATGGGCAGACATTTGGAATCTAAATGTGGGCCAGACCTTTGGAATCATCATTGGTTTGATTACAGTGATGAATTTTGAATCATCAGTGGTAATTTTGAATGGGTAGACCTTTGGAAAAGGTGAAAGTGGGCCAACTTTGAATTTTAAAGTCTTTATATATTAGCCTTTATGATGTAATAATGACATAAGAAAAGCCTTGTTGGACATGCTCTCAAGCTGACACATCAGCTTTTCTTATGTCACTTGGATTTCTCCTTTTATAGAAAGTATAGATAGATTTACTAAACGTCTCTCTTAAAGTCTCTCATCATCACTGGATTATGAGATTTGCCTCTAAACTATTTTTAAAGTGAACAAAGAGTGCATATTTAGGGTTTATACACTTTTAAACCATAAGACAACCATAATCACGAATAGCCGAATTAAAGGTAACAATGGGTAGCAAAGAGACGTGGTGAAAATGCATCAACACAAGCATAGCTATTTCTTAACGGGGTTTAATATAAGTAATGGTAAATAATTGTTGTGCTTTACTTTAAATATCAATCTCCGTTTGGGTTTTACTTTCACAACCAAAACAATTCCTCCATGCTCATTGTGGACACAATAATCATGAACGATTGAGTTTATTTGCAATGACATCGCGACAATCATCAATATATTAGGGAAGAGGGTGAAACTCAAGTTCCAATTAATATGTAGTTTGTGTGTTTGTGTGCCCTCAAGACGTACATCCATGTAAATCTTTTGGCAACGATTATGTATTTATTTTATATTTTTTTGCTAAACCAGGGACAACCTATGACTTTTTGTCAATCATTTTATTCACTTGGGTGTCACATTAATTAGTGGCAACCTTTTTCGTCAGTGTTAGATTAGTGACGGCCTTTTTCATGAATGGGGTGTGTGACATCTCTTGTGTTAGTTTTGGTGTTAAACAAGTGACAACTTTCATTCCTAGTGAAAAGATCTAGTGACTAGACTGTACCCCCTTGATGCGCGGGAACCGGATGGAATCCGTAAACCCTTGCCCCTCGTCAGGTTCGAACCCTGGATTAAAGCCCAGATTCCTCCTTCGACCCAGATGTCGGTCGAAAATGACACAAGCAGGAATTGAACCTGCATCTCCACTAGAAAGGACAAACATTTTTACCACTAGACCAAATCACCTTCTAAATACCCTTAACTTCTAATCTCTTTATTTTCTTTTGTTGTGGTTTACATACGTATCAACCAGGGTTCGTTCAAAGATTTTACCATTAAGTTCGTTACCACTTGAGAAAGAAAAAAAACATTTTTATAAACATATTTTTAATATTCTAAATCTGTTAATATTGTTAACGTTACTACTTAATTATTCATTCCCAAGATAAACTTAATTGATCCATAACCAATGTTTTCAGAACCGGACCGGACAACGAACCGGTTTCTTTTCTGGTTCACTGGTCAGACCGGTCGAACCGGATGCAATAACCGGATTACGTCATATAAACATATATCTAATTCAAAACTTTAATAAATATATAACATACATGAAAATTAATTTGTAAACGTTAAACATAAAAAAACCATACAGGAGTTTGAAATTATATTATATTATATAAGTAAAATACCTAACATATATCTACAAGTAATATACATAACATATTCAAATTTACTTTAGGTTTATCCGGAAGTTATTTAATTTAAAATAACATAAAATAATTTTTTTTTAAAAAATAATAAATACAAGAGTGGCATGAGAAATTGGAGATGCAACAGACATGGGAAAACACAAACAGTTATAATGTTAAATTATGATAGAAGAAAATCAAAAGAACAGAACTCAAATAAAACTGGTGAGAGGAAAGAGCAATCGGAAAACCACAGTTCCTTCTCTCAGCTCTTGTCGCTTTTGTTCCATCGCCGGCGGGATGACTTCATCAACATCACACAAACCCACTTCTCGGTTTCACACTCTTATTTCTTTCTTTATGTTCATCTTCTTCCCTTTTCTCCGGTCGAACCTCTGATCCGGTTCGCCGGTTCGGCCGCCGACCGCGCTTAACCGGCTGGTTCTTTGTAAAACGGCCCAACTACATACAACCGAACCGCTAAGCTCACCGATTCCCGGCCCGACCGGTCGGCCGGTCCGGTTGTGAAAACGTTATCCATAACCTCATTCAACCAAAAGCTAAAGCATGTCCCTTTGATAAAATGGATCCGTTTTGTTCTAATAAGGATTTGTGATTCTGGCCCAAAGGTTACAAAACCAAAACCAAAACCAAAACCAAAACATCACATAAGTGGGCTCGGATGGCAAATAGATTAGGCTGTGAACATGGTCTAAGACCTTTTAAGTTTTATCTCTAGTCACACGTTTAACGTTGCAACACCATCTTTTTCAATTGAGAAATATCTCAGTCGTCAGATTTATAGGGTTTTAGATTTTTTTACCATTCATGGAACAATTGGACTAGAAATTTGGTCAAGTCCCCATATTACTCCTGATCCCTCCTAAAAAAATGGTTCCCCCCCCCCCCCCCCCCCCCCGACCGCGCTTAACCGGCTGGTTCTTTGTAAAACGGCCCAACTACATACAACCGAACCGCTAAGCTCACCGATTCCCGGCCCGACCGGTCGGCCGGTCCGGTTGTGAAAACGTTATCCATAACCTCATTCAACCAAAAGCTAAAGCATGTCCCTTTGATAAAATGGATCCGTTTTGTTCTAATAAGGATTTGTGATTCTGGCCCAAAGGTTACAAAACCAAAACCAAAACCAAAACATCACATAAGTGGGCTCGGATGGCAAATAGATTAGGCTGTGAACATGGTCTAAGACCTTTTAAGTTTTATCTCTAGTCACACGTTTAACGTTGCAACACCATCTTTTTCAATTGAGAAATATCTCAGTCGTCAGATTTATAGGGTTTTAGATTTTTTTACCATTCATGGAACAATTGGACTAGAAATTTGGTCAAGTCCCCATATTACTCCTGATCCCTCCTAAAAAAATGGTTCCCCCCCCCCCCCCCCACAAGGAAACATAATTCTGGGTCCATCACTGCCTTGACGTTTCGTTGGCCAGCCGAGAAGATAAAAAACATAAACAATTATCGTCAAAAATGCTACGTTATGTGACGATGCTCCTCGGTGGTCCATAGGATGTGTAACGACAAGTTAGATGTGGATGTTGGTTTCGCAGGGTGTTTCAGAAACCTTCTTTTTGTTCATTTGTTTTTTCATTCATCTATTTCAACTTTCTGAAAAAACTTCTTTAGTATGTTTTCCTTTATTCAGTTGACATTGCATTATTAAAAAAAATCTAATTAATTTTTACTTTTGGTTATATAACTTCTCCTTTAACATCCATAAAAGCATGTATTTATAGTTTCGTACACCACAATAATATAATTTACAAACTTATTACATTCTCACTCAACTTTTATTCTGGAACAATTATAATTATAAGACTTACTGAAATTATAAACATTTGTTTCTACAATGGAGTTTTGAAACCTGAGTGACCCAATTTGTCACAATCAATCAGTTAGTACGAGATCCAAACCATCAAACTTTTCTTTCGTAATTTGATCCAACATCTGACTCATTTCGGTTGTTAGATGTTTCCTCCAGTCTCCAACTTTTCCTTCCCTAAAGAAAGCATAATTAGGTATACCGATACTTAAAGTCCCATGTTTATTAACTTCGCTTAAGTTATGGAAACTACATAAACTCACAATCTCTTCCACCATACCTTTGGCCTCTTCCTCCTCTGTGAAAGGGTATCCCAAGAACTTTGCGAGGCGCCTCAAATACTTTGGTGTGTCCATTTTCATGTCCTCGTATGTTAAAAACATAATCTTTGTTGGTTGTTCCAAACCGATTTTGTAGTACCCTTTCACATGATCCCAATATGGTCCATTTGGTATAACACCTTTAATAAACATTTCAAAAGCCTCCTCGAATGTCATTACATTATGAGATCTTCCTCTCAACTTATTTGCAAAGTGAAACAAAGAGACTAACACATCTTTAGGATTTCTACACATATAAACTATGCGACAACGAGAATCAAGAATGGATTGGGGCAATGAAGTGTAAGGCATATGGGTAGCAAAGAGACGGGGTAAATATGCATCAACATAAGTAGGGCTAGTTTTTAAAACTTCACACTCAACAAAAGGCAAACAATTATGAGGGTTAGAAGTTTGTAGCGGATGAGATGATAGAGGCTTGTTTTTGTACATGTTTCTGTTCACAGTAGCAAACACAAGGGCTTTTAGCCATGTTGTGCCTGATTTCGGCAGTGTGGCTAAGTAGATGTCCGTTGAAAGAGCTTGGAAAGTGTCTTGCGTAGCCATCACAGTTTCAACTGAGACAACGTTTTTCGATTGGTGCCAAAAGCCTTCATACTTGTATAGCTCTTCGGTCATCCAACCTTTCTCTTTTGGGAAAGTTGTGAATTTATCCTTGTATTTATCAAAGATCAGGGCCAGATTGGCCTCTTCTTGATAGTCTTCTAAACCAGGTGTAGTTACAAATGACATTAGCAAGATTTTCTTTACTAAAGGATTGTTGTTTTTTACATCCACGCTAACTACACACATATATATAGGAAAAACAATTTCTATATTAAGCTGGAAAATAACATTTACACTAATATATATCGAATCTTTTGATCAAAATTTAACAAATTGATCACAAATCTATAATCCATTGAAGATATCTTATTTTATAATACCTTAAATTGACCACACAACAACCACCAATTGTTTATTTTGATGTAATTGTTATCATGTCTCATTTTAGTGAATATTTTCATTAATGTATTGTCAAATACAAATTGTCTTTAACATATACAAAAAAGAAATCCGTCCTTCACTTCTCATGTTTTGTATGTAAAGCCATTTTGTACAAATAAGCTTATCATACAAAACATGAGAAGACAAAACTTGAGAAGTGAATGAGTGATTCTTTTTTTGATTTTTTTCCCGTCTTGTTGAACATGTATTTTAGTCATAAAATATTAAAAAATCGTGTACTTACACTAGTAGAGTAATTATGTAATCACTCTAATATAATTGCACATAATTACTCTACTAGAATAAATACATGAAAAAAAAAGTTATTTTTTTACATTTTCAACTAAACATCATGCTTAACTAGATGGACAAAAAACTTCGAAAAAAAATCTCCTTTCATATATCATGTTTAATATGTTC
Source organism: Helianthus tuberosus (assembly GCA_030545235.1). Lineage (NCBI taxonomy): Eukaryota > Viridiplantae > Streptophyta > Magnoliopsida > Asterales > Asteraceae > Helianthus > Helianthus tuberosus. The sequence continues at coordinate 119,994,053 of CM060356.1, read as the reverse complement.
AGACCCATTTGTACTTTATATATATATATATATATATAGGCTAAAGCTAGGTAGAAAACCCTCCATTTTGAGAAAACCCTAGAAAACCCAACCTCCCGACTTTTTTTTTTTTTTTGAAAAAAATAACACATGTAATATACATGTTTTTAAGAGTTTTGGGCCAAAAAAAACAAAAAAGCGCCGAAGGAATGTTTAAAAAAAAAAAAAAAAAACAAATTTCAGCAAGTTTCAGCTTTTTTTGCCTAACACATGTTAGTCACCCGGAGTTTGCTGAAATTTGTTTATTTTTTTTAAAAACATCCCTTCGGCGCTTTTTTGTTTTTTTGGCCCAAAACTCTTAAAAACATTTATATTACATGTGTTATTTTTTTCAAAAAAAAAAATGTCGGGAGGTTGGGTAAAAATGGGGGGAGTTTTGAGTTTCCAGAGTTTTCTAAAAACATAAGGGTTTTCTATATAGCCCTCCCCTATATATATATATATAGGAAGGTTAACTTACATTACGGCTTAACGTACATCACGTACGACAGGTAATTACGCACGTTCATTTTAAAATCACGCACATTATAACTCAAAAATCCAAAATCACGCATGTTGAAACACAATAATCACGCATATTGAAAACATTAATCACGCATGTTATATAACAAATCACACACGTTGTTGTACGTGAAGTGTGTTAAGCCGTAATGTACGATATACTTTTTCTATATATGTATATATATATATAGAGAGAGAGAGAGAGAGAGGTATGGTCAAATAAAAATTTGCTTAAATAGGTTAACGAGACATCTTAACATTTTATTTTTTAAATCAATGAATAAGATGAAATATAGGAAAAAAGGAGTGTAATGGTACTTTTAGAATCAATTAAGTTCATTTTTTAATCCTCTCGTTTTTTAAACATTTATGACTTTTTATATGACACTATTTTAAAAATAAATAAAACTCTACCACAAAATCGAGTACTAAATTACCATATAAAAATGACAACTAAAAAACCCCAAAAATTGTGTTGTATTTCTTTGTTGTATAATATTGTGTTTTTTGTACTAGATTTTTGTGTTACATTTTTCGTGCTAGATTTTTTTTTTGTTAGAGTTTTTTGTACTATATGTTTTATGTTAGATTTCTTTTTACTAAAATTTTTGGCTAATTTCTTTTGTACAATATTTTTTTATGTTGTATTTTGAGAAAACCAAAAAGTGAAAGTTTTTGCTTTAGGATGAAAATACCCTTTTTAAGCCAAGTTAGATGTGTGTGAGATAGAGACGCCATCCACACTCTCGGGTGTGTGTATGTGTGTGAGATAGAGACCGTAAAGATGATATGGATCACCTTTGGAAATAAAAAAATATAACACCTACAGTAGTGGATCTTAAAAACATAGTTGCGTAACATGCCCACGCTCCCGGGATTTTGCCCCTCCTCTCCCAGTCAAAATCAACTTTAAAAACGTCTACAAAACGTGTGCATTCTCTCTTCGGTCCCACTCGCATATAAGTTTCTTTCACTACGAATCTCTCTACTTCCCTTCATCCCCCCTCTTTAAAAACTCTTAAAATCAACTTATGATTCACTTATCATTTAAAATGGTTAGTCGCTCAACATATGTTTCAATGGTCTTCTCATTACTAAACAATTTAACGACGTATACACTTCAGTACTATTTTTTCTGGAGTAAAGAAAATTAAAAAAATGCCCTCCCATCTATAGTAAAACATAAATATACATCATAGTTTGACATTTTGACTATGGTGTTTTGATCAGAATACTTTCATTTAGGTTCTCATTATTAATCATGTTGTGAAAAAAAACGACATCTTTATTTATATGATTTTAGAACGAAAACTTTCTTGCATTAGGCTATCGCACTCTTTAAATTGGAGAGCCACGTTGCTCCACTCTAATTAGACTATGTTATCTTAACCGGGCTCATGCTGGTTTCAGAGTTGGCTTGGGCGTTCCTCCGGAAAACCATACCGCCGATTGTCATTTGATAGTCGTTGTGCCACCACAAAAGTTGAACACTCTCTGGCGTAACACACGGTGAGACGAAAACCCAGGTGGCCTCAAAAAAGAACCTGACACCTCTACAAGAAGGCTATATTCTATCTATCATTTTCTAATCCATCAAAGTAACACAAGTGAAGATTGAACTTAGATCTCTATTAGAGAAAGCAAGCCTCCCTACCATATTATGCCAAAATGGTGGATATATTTTATTTATATATGAATGACCTTTTCTTTTTAGTTTATTATGTATATATTTATTTTTAATTCGTTCAATAATAAAGAAACCAAACTATATAATATTTTACTATTTGTAGTGTAACTAAAGTAAGTAATAGGTAATCTTATCTCTGTGTTGTTGTTGCAAATCACATATCTTTAATATAATAATTAAAGATCATTGATAATTTTCTTTTATCCCTTTAATTAAATAACTATGGTATGAACAGAGATACAACCCACAACATAGGATATAGTGATAAAATGTGACCAAAATCGTTTTAACGCAAACCAGAAAACTTTTCACCACAAATCCTAAATCTTGCAACTCTCATATCTACAATGAACAAATGTTCAACAAGATCAACTTATTAGTTATTACAATACATCAACATACAAAGGAAACCATGATCTCGCAGGATCAACAATTCTCAACAATTCACTTTTATATCTGCTCCTATCATAAATTACAACCAGAACCTTCATAAAAGCCCATAGATGATCGCATTCCTCATATTCTTTAGACTTGTACACATAAGCCCCTCAGATCCTCATAACTATCATATTAAACCTCTAACTTATAAGACTTGCAAGTATTTAACCTGCATGTACACTTGTTGCACCTTTTAGTAACACTTAACCAATAAACAACATATTAACATATGAATGTTTTATTATACTATCATTTTAACATCCCTCTTCATTCATATGTCCAAACATATTAACCAACCCTAATTCCTCACAGAATGCCTCATGCTGAGACAAACTTAATCCTTTTGTAAAAATATCAACAACCTGATATTCTGTGTCAATTTTCATTAGATTTATAACTCCAACGTCAACTTTTTCCCTTAAAAAATGCAAATCAATTTCAAAGTGTTTTGTTCTTTCATGAAAAACAGGGTTGGATGCTATAGATATAGCAGCACTACCATCACAATACAGATTAACTGGTAAAGAACATGTAATTCCAAGTTCTTTTAACACATTCAAAATCCACATAACTTCACAAGTAGAAGAACACATAGCTCTATATTCTGCTTCACCTGTAGACCAAGAAACAGTACTCTATTTCTAACTTTTCCAGGATATCAAGGATGATCCCAGAAAAATACAAAAGCAAGTTATGAATTTCCTAGTTTGTAAACATTTGGCCCAGTCAGAATCCACATATCCAACTAGATCAAATAACTCACTTCTCTTAAACCAAATACCTTTTCCAGAACACATTTTAAGATATCTAAGAAGTCTTTAAGCAACTTGAAGATGAGAATAATTTGGACTATGCATAAATTGACTCAAGAACTGAACAACATATCTAATATCAAGTCTAGTTAAAGACAGATAAATCAACTTCCTGATTAAGTTTTGATAACCAGTTACATTATTTAATATTTCCTGATTCTTAACAGTTTTATGTGGCACAATAAAACATTATTCTATAGGTGTATTAACAGGCTTACAGCCTAAATAGTCAAACTCATTTAACAACTCAAGACAGTATTTCCTTTGATTTAGACACACGCCTCCTATATCATATAACACTTTAATACCAATAAAGTATTTAAGAATACCAAAGTCTTTAATTTGGCAATTAGCATTTGAAACTTGTTTAACTCTATTAATTTCTTCTATACTATTACATGTTATAACTATGTCATAAACATAGACAAGTAGTATAACAGCAACATAACTTTTAGATAATACAAACAAGGAATAGTCACATACACTTTGCAGAAATCCAATTTTAAGAAACACATTTGTCAATTTTTCATTCCACTTTCTTGGTGCTTGCTTTAAATCATTTAAAGATTTTACCAACTTACACACCTTTGTTTCATTTTTAGAGTAATAGACAGGTGGTAAAGACATATAAACATCCTTAGTTATAGAGCCACATAAAAAACATTATTTACATCTAATTGGAACAAAGACCAATTATTTGAACTGCCAAACTAATAACACATCTAACAGTAACAATTTTCACAACAGGTGATAATGTTTCACCAAAATCTATGCCCTCTCTTTGGTTATCACCCTTGGCAACTAATCTAGCTTTAGATCTTTTAACCTCACCACTTGACTTGTATTTTACTTTATATACCCATTTACACCCAATAGGTTTTCTACCGTGAGGTAAATCTTCAAGAACCCAAGTGTTGTTCCTAAACAAGGCTTCCATTTCAGAGTTCATATCCTTAATCCACACCGGATCCTTTGAAGCCTCATCATAGGAACTTGGTTCCATGGTTTTATTCAGATTACTAACAAAGAAAAGATTCTCAACAGACAAACAAGCATAATTAACAACCTTTTCTATGCCATATTTTACTTTACCATCTAAAACAAACTCATCAATTTCTAGAAGACCTTCTAAGACTGTAACACCCTTAAATTTATAACAGAATTAATTACTAGATTTATACATATTTATACCAAAAGATATTAGATTTACATAAGTTTAGAAGTATCATGAAACATAATCAACACATGATTAAGTTAAAACCTTCAAAATTGTTTGAGAATTGATTTACAACCCATTAACAAAGTTTAAGCAAGATTTAGACACATAGCGGAAGCTTCAAAAGTTGTGTTCGGTTCTTCGTCATTGCTTGATCACCATCCGAACGATCCATTCAAACACCTAGAGTCAAAACCATTAAACACCTTAGTTTTGACTTTAGTATTTAATACTTAAACATATAATCCAAACATCAACTTAAAATAAAACAAATTAAAAACTTTCTGGGTTCACCGTAATTTACGGTATCACCGTAAATTACGGTGAGTTTTGAAGACATATGGCCACCGTAATTCAGGAGGTTTCCACCGTAAACAATTTTCATCCACCGTAAATTACGGTACTACCGTAATTTACGGTAGTACCTGGAGATTTCAAGTTTCACTTTGTTTGATTTAATTCAGCAAATTTAATGTTTAAATGATACAAGTGGCTTAATTATAGTGAAAATTGATGTTAAATCGCAAGTTATGAACTTGGTAAAAATTGTAGAAAAATCTGTCTCGTTAGGTGTTCGTAGTAATGCCTAATCGAAGATTTAAATGCTAGAATAGTAGGAAAACGCAGAATTTATCATGACTCATAATGATGCGATGATAGTCATGAAAAGAGTCTAAACAAGTTGTAAAACTGAATCTTTCTAGGCAAAGAGTCCGGATCATCAAGCGGACAAGCCGGAGGGAATTCACGGGGGAAAGGCGTGCTCTAAAGGTACGAAATTACCGTTTCGTTACATTTGTAAATTATTTGATAGTTTTATGTTGTAGTTTTGAAAACATGGTAAACAAGATAGATCAATATATTAAGGAAGTGACTATTCGTCTTAATCTAGTGAGACGGGTCAAAACATTTGTTAGAAACTTGGTGCTTGAATTACTTTGTTTGATGATTAACTCTTGGTGTTTAAACGGGTCGAACAATCTAACAAGGCATGATTAATACTTCGAATTATGATTGAAAAATATTTGATGATTGGTTAATATACATATTTACCATTTAAGTATTAATAGGCTGTAATGTTTGGTATCATAGAAGATCTGAAATTTGAGAGTTAGAATTTTAGTGTAAAAAAAATCAAACAAAGTGAAACTTGAAATCTCCAGGTACTACCGTAAATTACGGTAGTACCGTAATTTAGGGTGGATGAAAATTGTTTACGGTGGAAACCTCCTGAATTACGGTGGCCATATGTCTTCAAAACTCACCGTAATTTACGGTGATACCGTAAATTACGGTGAACCCAGAAAGTTTTTAATTTGTTTTATTTTAAGTTGATGTTTGGATTATATGTTTAAGTATTAAATACTAAAGTCAAAACTAAGGTGTTTAATGGTTTTGACTCTAGGTGTTTGAATGGATCGTTCGGATGGTGATCAAGCAATGACGAAGAACCGAACACAACTTTTGAAGCTTCCGCTATGTGTCTAAATCTTGCTTAAACTTTGTTAATGGGTTGTAAATCAATTCTCAAACAATTTTGAAGGTTTTAACTTAATCATGTGTTGATTATGTTTCATGATACTTCTAAACTTATGTAAATCTAATATCTTTTGGTATAAATATGTATAAATCTAGTAATTAATTCTGTTATAAATTTAAGGGTGTTACAAGTTGGTAATCAGAGCTCAAGGTTGTCAATAAGTGTTCGGTTCAAGCTTGATCGATCGTCCGGTAAGAATTAACTTGTTTTGTTAATAAATTATGTACTATGTATAAAATGAGAAATGAACAAATATGCATGAAAAGAGTGTGTAAGCTCACTCAAAAACAAGAAATGCATGAAACAAGAATTATTAAATCAAGTTACGAACTTGATTGAATTGAAACAAGAATGATTAAATCAAGTTACGGACTTGATTGAATAGAAACAAGAATTATTAAATCAAGTTACGGACTTGATTGAATAGAAACAAGAATTATTAAATCAAGTTACGAACTTGATTGAATTGAAACAAGAATGATTAAATCAAGTTATGAACTTGATTAAATCAAAACAAGTAAAGCATGTGTTATAAATGGAATGTTTAACAATCTATGTAAACATTTCAGAAATCGAGATGGCTGATGGAGGCAATGATAATGCGGTGCCAAGAGTCACCGAACAAGTGAGGGAAGTGATTGCCGAAGAGGTTGGAAAGGCGATCGAAAACAGTTTGTCGGGCTTTATTGATAAAATCCAAAACACGGTTTTATCAATAGTAGAAGATAGAATCAAGAAACTAGAAGATGATTCAAATGTAGCAAAGGAAAAGCGTGGAGGACGAAAGCCTTGTTCATACAAGGAATTCATGGCTTGTAAACCACCAACATATAATGGGGAGGTTGACCCAATAGTGTGCCAACGATGGCTAAGTGACATCGAAGGGGTATTCGAGAGAACCCATTGTGACGAAGAAGACTACGTAGCCTATGGTACGGGTCAACTAAGGAGTCAAGCGAAAGATTGGTGGGATAACAAAAAGAAGGAGATTGGAAGTGAAGCAGCTAAGGCCATGACTTGGGAGGAGTTTAAGACGCCGTTTCTTAAACACCATAGTCCCAAGGCGGTCATAAATAAAATCAAAGAAGAATTCATGCAACTCAGACACAAAGGTGAATCCATAGACAAGATCACGGGGATGTTTATGGACAAGATGAAGTTCTGTGATGATTTGATAACGAATGAAGAGCAAAAGGTCTATTATTATCATAACATGCTAAGCGCGGAGTATAGAGAGTTCATAGCCCCTTCAAAGTACGAGACCCTTATCGAGATTGTCAATGCTGCTCGGGAAAGGGAAATCGAATTGAAGAAGAGTATAGAACGGGGTGAACGAAGGGCACAAGATGTGAATCCAAGCCCCGCCAAGAAAGCAAGAACGAATGAATCAGCAAAGAAATCAGATGCTAAAGGTAGTACATCAGGTTGCAAAATTTGTGGGAAAAATCATAAAGGCGAATGCCGTTACAAGGATAAGCCTTGTCCCATATGCAAGAAAACGGGACATATGGCTATATCATGTCCGGAGAAAGTGACGGTTTGTTACAACTGTTATCGAACGGGTCACAAGAAGTCGGAATGCCCGGAATTGGTTGGAAAGAAGGATGGGCAAGAATCGAAAGGAGAAGCCCCGAAAGCCAAAGCAAGATCTTTCCAACTAACTGCCGCAGAAGCAAAGGTTGAACCTGACGTGGTCTCAGGTATATTTGCTGTAAATTCAATTCCTGCACATGTGTTATTTGATACGGGTGCGAATAAATCCTTTGTTTCATATGGACTTATTCGACATCCTTCATTTATTCTAACAAAATTACCTATGCCTTTAGAAGTAGAGATAGGTAATGACAAAAGCTTTATTGTTTGTGATGTATGTGAAAATTGTAAACTGAGCATCGATGATGAAGAATATTTGATAAATCTAATCCCGATGTCGATGGGAGAATTCCAAGTAGTCGTGGAGATGGATTGGCTATCTCAATACCATGCAAAGGTCGTGTGTTTTAGCAAAGAGATAAAACTAACATCTCCGAGCGGAAAACACGTCACCATTTATGGCGAAAAACGAGGCAACCCCATAGTATGTTCGATGTTGAAAGCTCACAAGCTCATGAAGCGAGGATGCAAGGCCTTCATAATTTATGCAAATGAGACCGAGAAAGAATCACGAAAGATTGGAGATGTACCGGTAGTACGAGATTATGAAGATGTTTTTCCGGAAGATTTACCGGGGATACCGCCTGAACGGGAAGTAGAGTTCGGGATCGAATTGATTCCGGGCGCGAAACCTGTAGCAAAAGCCCCGTACCGACTTGCACCGTCGGAACTACAAGAGTTGATGTCCCAAATCCAAGACCTGCTTGACAAGGGATTCATAAGGCCGAGTGTGTCTCCTTGGGGCGCACCGGTATTGTTCGTGAGGAAGAAAGACGGGAGCATGCGTATGTGTATTGATTACCGGGAGTTAAACAAACTCACGGTAAAGAACCGGTACCCGCTCCCGAGGATAGATGACTTATTCGACCAATTACAAGGCGCGAATTGGTTTTCCAAAATTGACCTTAGATCGGGGTATCATCAACTAAAGGTCAAAGAAGAAGATGTGCCGAAGACGGCTTTCCGCACAAGATACGGACATTACGAATTCCTCGTGATGTCATTTGGGCTAACAAATGCACCCGCTGCTTTCATGGACCTCATGAACCGGGTTTGTAAGCCAATGTTGGATAAGTCGGTCATCGTGTTTATCGATGATATCTTGGTGTACTCGAGAAGTGAAGCTGAACACGCACACCACTTACAAGAAGTGTTAGAGACACTTAGGCGAGAGAAGTTATATGCAAAATTCTCTAAATGTGCCTTTTGGTTACGAGAGGTTCAATTCTTAGGTCATGTCATAAATGCTGACGGAGTATTGGTGGATCCGTCAAAGATAGAGGCTGTGTCAAAATGGAAACCCCCGAAGAACCCTTCAGAAATTAGAAGCTTTTTGGGGCTTGCAGGGTACTATAGGAAATTCATTCAAGATTTCTCCAAGATTGCATCGCCGCTAACGAAACTAACCCAAAAGAAAGCAAAGTTTATTTGGGGAATCGATCAAGAAAAAACGTTTCAAACGCTAAAAGAAAAGCTAACTCAAGCTCCGGTACTGACATTGCCGGACGGAGTCGAAGACATGGTGGTCTATTCGGATGCTTCATTATCAGGGCTCGGTTGCGTGTTGATGCAACGGGGCAAGGTAATAGCCTATGCCTCGAGACAATTGAAGATACACGAGAAGAAATATCCCACGCACGATCTCGAGTTGGCAGCGGTGGTCTTCGCACTAAAAATATGGAGGCATTACTTGTATGGGGTAAAATGCACCATATTCACCGACCACAAGAGCTTGAAATACTTCTTCGATCAGAAGGAGCTAAATATGCGACAAAGGCGATGGCTGGAAACGGTGAAAGACTACGATTGTGAAATACATTATCACCCCGGAAAGGCTAATGTGGTGGCGGATGCGCTAAGCAGAAAAGCGGACTATGTCCCAATACGAGTAAGATCGATGCAACTCGTGGTGACCTCAGGTATACTTGAACGTATTCGAGAGGCGCAATTAGAAGCATTAAAAGAAGAGAATTGGAAGAAAGAAAGAATAATCGGGCAAGTGAAAGATTTGTCGGATGGAAATAACGAGTTGAAGACTCGATCCGGAAGAATATGGGTCCCACATACTTGCGGAGTAAAGGCACTTCTACTTAATGAAGCTCATAAGTCCCGTTATTCAATTCATCCGGGCGCAACCAAGATGTATAATGATTTGAAACAAAATTATTGGTGGCCCGGAATGAAAAGAGATGTGGCGAAGTACGTGGAAAAATGCTTGACATGTTTACAAGTCAAGGCGGAGCATCAGAAACCATACGGCAAACTCCAACCGTTAGAAATTCCGGTTTGGAAATGGGAACATATCACAATGGACCTACTGACCAAGTTGCCTAAAACGAGTTGCGGTTTTGATGCCATATGGGTAGTGGTAGATAGATTGATGAAAAGCGCTCACTTCATTCCGATACGTGAGACTTATACGTCAGAAAAGATGTCAGAAGTTTATACCAACGAAATCATAGCACGCCATGGGGTGCCGGTGTCCATCGTGTCTGATAGGGATACCCGGTTTACTTCGAATTTCTGGCGAGATTTCCAAGAGCAAATGGGGACCAAATTGTTCATTAGCACTGCGTACCATCCTCAAACGGATGGACAAAGTGAAAGAACGATACAAACATTGGGAGATATGCTACGGGCGTGTATAATCGACTTTGGAGGCAGTTGGGATGTTCACTTACCGTTAGTTGAGTTTTCGTATAACAACAGTTACCAATCTAGCATTAAGATGGCACCATACGAAATGCTTTACGGTAGGAAGTGCCGAACCCCGGTATGTTGGGGTGAAGTGGGTCCACGTGAACTCGCCCACCAAGATATAGTACGAGCCACGAATGAAAAGATCGATAAAGTTCGGGCACACTTGAAAGCGGCTCAAGACCGGCAAAAGGCATATGTTGATAAAAGAAAAAGGCCAATCGAATTCCAGGTTGGCGACATGGTCATGCTAAAAGTTTCCCCATGGAAAGGCGTTATTAGATTCAGAAAAAGGGGGAAGTTAAGCCCAAGGTTTATCGGACCCTTTAAAATTATCGGGAGAGTTGGCAAGGTAGCTTACCGTCTTGAATTACCGGAAGAGCTAAGTGGGATCCATGGCACGTTTCACGTATCGCAATTAAGAAAATGCCTAGCAGACGAAACGACCTATATCCATTACGATGATATCGAAGTGGATAATAGTCTAAATTATGCGGTAAGACCGGTTGAAATTTTAGACAGAAAGGTCAAACGTTTACGAAATAAACAAATTGACCAAGTCAAAGTCAAATGGGAGCATAGGAAGGGTTCGGACACTACATGGGAGTCCGAAGAAGAGATGCGACGTCTTCATCCTGCTTTATTTGGTACGTGATTCAGTTTCGGGGACGAAACCCTTTTTAAGGGGGGTGGACTTGTAACACCCCGAAAATATAAATCCTCATATTAAAATTTAAGAGTAAAATAAACAAGACTCAATCAACTAGGAATTTTAACTCAGTTAAATACAAGCCTTGAAATAACCCATGATAGGGTTAAAACACTCAAACTTAGGGATAAATCAAAGTTAAGGGTGTAAACTTGTCAAAACTGAAATTTAGGTTACTAATAATAACCAAAACAAAAACCAAACACCCAAAAGCTGGTGTCTGGTCGAACTGGGAGCAAGGGGGCGACACAGGGTTTCCTTCAAACCCTTGTTTCATATCAAATCTCCAAATTGAAGCTTCAAATCTGCCCTAAATCGAGTCTTGAATGTAAATTAGTAATCCCCTTGTAGTAAGGATCAAAAGGTATGTAAAATTTTTATATTTTGATTCACCATAAATTTTAGGTTAATGGTGAATAGCTGAAATTGGACCTAGATAGTTCATGCATGAATGAATCTTGAAGCAATATGTTGTTTGGAATTAAACCCTAGATGATAAATTGTTAAAATCATTGCATGTTACTTGAAGAAATTACAATCACCATTGTAGGTGATTTATGATAGTGTGAAGACTAGACAAGTACTAGGATTGTGAATTTTAACCTAGAGAAAAACTGATTGGTATGATGAAATTCAGCAAATTTAATGTTTAAATGATACAAGTGGCTTAATTATAGTGAAAATTGATGTTAAATCGCAAGTTATGAACTTGGTAAAAATTGTAGAAAAATCTGTCTCGTTAGGTGTTCGTAGTAATGCCTAATCGAAGATTTAAATGCTAGAATAGTAGGAAAACGCAGAATTTATCATGACTCATAATGATGCGATGATAGTCATGAAAAGAGTCTAAACAAGTTGTAAAACTGAATCTTTCTAGGCAAAGAGTCCGGATCATCAAGCGGACAAGCCGGAGGGAATTCACGGGGGAAAGGCGTGCTCTAAAGGTACGAAATTACCGTTTCGTTACATTTGTAAATTATTTGATAGTTTTATGTTGTAGTTTTGAAAACATGGTAAACAAGATAGATCAATATATTAAGGAAGTGACTATTCGTCTTAATCTAGTGAGACGGGTCAAAACATTTGTTAGAAACTTGGTGCTTGAATTACTTTGTTTGATGATTAACTCTTGGTGTTTAAACGGGTCGAACAATCTAACAAGGCATGATTAATACTTCGAATTATGATTGAAAAATCTTTGATGATTGGTTAATATACATATTTACCATTTAAGTATTAATAGGCTGTAATGTTTGGTATCATAGAAGATCTGAAATTTGAGAGTTAGAATTTTAGTGTAAAAAAAATCAAACAAAGTGAAACTTGAAATCTCCAGGTACTACCGTAAATTACGGTAGTACCGTAATTTAGGGTGGATGAAAATTGTTTACGGTGGAAACCTCCTGAATTACGGTGGCCATATGTCTTCAAAACTCACCGTAATTTACGGTGATACCGTAAATTACGGTGAACCCAGAAAGTTTTTAATTTGTTTTATTTTAAGTTGATGTTTGGATTATATGTTTAAGTATTAAATACTAAAGTCAAAACTAAGGTGTTTAATGGTTTTGACTCTAGGTGTTTGAATGGATCGTTCGGATGGTGATCAAGCAATGACGAAGAACCGAACACAACTTTTGAAGCTTCCGCTATGTGTCTAAATCTTGCTTAAACTTTGTTAATGGGTTGTAAATCAATTCTCAAACAATTTTGAAGGTTTTAACTTAATCATGTGTTGATTATGTTTCATGATACTTCTAAACTTATGTAAATCTAATATCTTTTGGTATAAATATGTATAAATCTAGTAATTAATTCTGTTATAAATTTAAGGGTGTTACAAAGACCAGCTAAGGTTCCCTCAGATGGGTTGGTCTCAGCACCTGACACTTATGTGTCTTCAGCCCTACCAAGCTCCTCTCTACTACTACTTTCTACACCAGACCCTAAGTTTTGACTAGACTTAGTCTGACCAGGAGTGGCAGATGTAGAGGGAACTGGTTGCTAATCATCACTAGAAGTGTCATGAGATCCAGCAATACCCTCTTCATCATTGGGAGTGAAAGAAACTTCAGGTGTATAAAATCTTTTTCTCATCTAAACTCCACAACTTGTAACCTTTTTTAACATTGGAATAACCAATGAGTACACACTTATTAGCATGATAAGCAAACTTATCAGGCTCATTTAACACACGCCCCCAACGTTTCTTAAATGAGATCATGAGGGTTTAAAACCAACAGTTAGAACACAATACTCCAAAATCTCAGAGGTGGACCACCCTGAAACATCAAAACTCTGACTATATTCAAAAGATGTCTATGCTTCCTTTCAACTACACCATTTTGTTGTGGTGTATATGAACAGGAAGTTTGATGTATAGTACCTTAGTTTTTACAAAAAAAAAAAAAAAAAAAAAACTATTCCTTTGGTTATTTACAAACTCACTCCATTTATCACTTCTAAACATCTTAACCTTCCTTTTAAACTGAGTTAATACCAATTCATAAAAGAATTTTAAATTTTTGAAGACTTCCATCTTATTCTTAAGAAAATAACACCACACAAACCTAGAATAATCATCAACCACAGTTAAAAATTATTTATAACCCTCATAACTAGTTATTTTATAAGGACCCCACAAGCCTAAGTGTATTAGATCACCAACACTCTTAGACTTATGATCACTCAGAAGAAAAGGAAATTTAACTTGTTTAGACTTATGACAAACTTCACAAGGACCATGTTCAACATAATTAATACCCAGACTACCTTTCAAAACAGCCAGAACCTTATCAGATGGGTGACCTAACCTACTGCGCCACATATTAGATTTCAATACACTGTCAAAACACATATTCACAGAATTACCATTTTTACCAATAAAATACAGACCATTATCCTGACTACCAATCACCAGGATTTTCTTTGATTTCAAATCCTTTAACATACAATTATCCTCATTAAACAACACTGTGATCTTATTATTTTTAGCAAGTTTATGAACAGATAACAGATTAACACTATAATCGAGAACATAGAACACATCTTTTAAAACAACATCATTTATTAGTTTTAACTCTCCAAACTTTAAAACCTTAACATTTATTCCATTTGGATGACTAACTTTTAACCCACATTCAGAAACATTAATATAATTAAACATGTCCTTGTCCGAATATCTTGATTAGCACTAGAATCAACAATCCAATAATAATCATGATCAAAACTAACATTACTAGAGCAACTAACAAAGTTATTAACAAAACTATACATGCCGGATGACTCACCTCCCATATTAGACTTTAACTGTTCTCCCCCAGTTTTATCACCAACCAGACTTAACAACCTAGAAATCTGCTTAGAAGTGAATGGTAAAGCTGTAAAAACAAAACTAGAACAACCAGCAGACATATTAGACTTCTTATTATTATTACCAGTATGATTTTTAACAAAATCTCCTACTGGTCTTCTTTTCATACCAGGAGGATAACCAATTATTTCTAATATATTACAATGAGTACACTTTAAATTTGGGTTAGGACCTCTAAAGACTATTCTCCTAAGATCAACAGACTGATTAGACTTAGATATAAAAGACACACTTTGTCCTTTTGATCCACTACTAGCTATCCTACATGATTCTTCTCTAGAAATTAAAGCAAAAGCAGCTTTAACAGAAGGGAATGGTTCTCTTATCAATAGATTTGTTCTTACAGGTTACTAAACATCATCAAGACCCATAAGAAACTGCATAAGTTTTATTAAAGTTGTAACATCATTATAATCCTTAGTTGCTTGACAAAAACAAGAAGGCAAATGAACCATATCATCAAATTGCTTCCACATTGTTGTCAATTTATTATAATATTCAGCAACAGAACTACCATTTGAGAGATACAATTAATTTTCTTATAAAGATCATAGACAACAGGACCATCCACCTTATCATATGTCTCTTTTAAATCATTCCAAACCGTAGAGGCAAGTTTGGAAAAAAAAAACATGTCCTAGTTCTTTAGACACAAAATTCAACAACCAAGTTAGAACCACAGAGTTACATCTATCCCATTGACTAGCTAATACCTTATCATCATTAGATTTTTCACATTTACCATCAATAAACCCATATTTATTCTTAGCTTCTAATGCAAGCTTCATTACACTAGATCAGACAACATAATTTCTAGTACCCTCAAGCTTTATACTGACTATGGTCAGGGCACTTGAATCACTAGGGTGTAAATACAGAGGGTCCCCAATATCGAGTTTTCTAATAAAGGTTGCAGCAGAATCAGAACCATCACCCATTTTAACACTAATATCAACAAATCAGGAACAAACAGAACAAATAACAACACAGATTAGACAAGAACAACAAGCAACTAAAGACAAACAACAAACCCTAAGGAGAAACTGTGTCAGCGGCCAGATTCCAGGATCGTCACTCAATGGTGCCTGGACAAGTCTTAAAACAGGAGCCAAGAACTAGACAACTACAAGAACTACTAAGGAATAATATGCGGATCAACAACAAAAAAAAACACAATAATGACAACACAATGCACAAACAGTACCAAGACTCAATTACACCGATCCATACTACCCTGGCAACAAGAATGCCTAGACACAACTGATCCAGTGTAACAAAGAAAAAAAGAGAAGGATCGATCTTACAACAACGTTTAACTCCCTCATTAAGTAGATCTGAACCGTAACCTTCTAGGGTTACAAGATCAGATCAGAAGACAAATCCAATCCAACAAACCCTAAGTTAGGGTTTCTAGATCTTGAACAAGCGTGATTCCCAAGAACGCTCCAATCTATTCCATAGATGGTTTCTTGACTACAGAAACCCTAAACAGCTTAAAGACGAATACACCAGAGATAATACCCAGCAGAAACACACTGATCAAGAGCTAAATAGCTCTAACACCACTATGGTATGAACAGAGATACAATCACAACACATGATATAGTGACAAAACGTGACCAAAATCTTATTAATCCAAACCAGGAAACTTTACCCTAGAAACCCTAGATCTTACAACTGTAAGATCTACAATGAACAAATGTTCAACAAGATTAGCTTATTACAATATGAATTGATCATCAACATACACAGGAAACCATGATCTCGCAGGATCAAAAACTCACTAACAAACCCTAACAATAACTAGAGAGAAAGTGAAAGTATAACAGACTCAAGAACTGAGAGAATGAGCACAGTGAACCTTAGGGTTCACTTTTATATATGCTCCTATCATAAATTACAACCAGAACCTTCATAAAAGTCCATAGATGATCACAATCCTCATATTCTTTAGACTTGTACACATAAGCCCCTCAGATCCTGATAACTTTCATATTAAAACTCCAACTTATAAGACTCGCAAGTATTTAACCTGCACGTACACTTGGTACTCCTTTTAGTAACACTTAACCAATAAACAACATATTAACATATGAATGATTTATTATACCATCATTTTAATAAAGAAATAATAGATTTTAATAATCCCAACTATGCATCGGTTGCCGCTAACAGTCCCAACTTCAAAAATAACTATTGGCAGTAGCAACTATTGACACATTGGCCACAAATGGACCCTGACTAACAGAACCCTAACGACGTTAGTCTCCGGTCGCCGAAAAACCATTTTTGGCCAGAAAAAGGTTTCTAAAAGTCCGATCTAAGGTTCCAACGAGGTCGGGGACGAAAATGTTAAGTTTTCCGGCCAAAAAGAAGCTTTCCGGCCAAAAAAAAAGTTTTTCGGTGACTTCAATAATTGGGGCTTTTACTAAAAAAAAGGTTTCTAAAGGTCCGCAATAAGGTTAAAAAGAGGTTTGAGCAGAAAATGTTGACTTTTCCGGTCAAAAATGAGTTTTCCAGCTAAAAACGTTTTTTCCGGCGACCGGAGACTAACTGCGTTTGGGTTCTGTTAATGGTCCATTGCGAATATGTTAATAGTTGGGGCTAGCAGTGGTTATTTTTTAAGTTGAGACTGTTGGCGGCCAACGACGAATAGTTAGGATTATTAAAATCCAATATTTCTTTTAATCTAGCTTATAATGAAAGACTCCAAATAATGTCACATGTCATTCTCTCCTTCAACCTCATTAAATTTTATTTATATTTGTTTAATATTTTTTAATATTAACAACTAATATATAGATATCACTTATCTTTATCCTTATCTTTATCTAAGATTAATAAATAACTTTAATTAATGTCACATGAACTCCAAATAATACCATATGGCATTCTCTCCTTCAACCTCATAAATTTTATTTATATCTGTTTAATATATTTTTTAATATTAACATATTATAATAAAAGACTTCAAATAATGTCACATGTCATTCTCTCCTTCAACCTTATAAATTTTATTTATATTTGTTTAATATTTTTTTTAATATTAACAACTAATATATAGATATCACTTATCTTTATCTAAGATTAATAAATAACTTTAATTAATGTCATATGAGATTTTCTCCTTTAATATTTTAATAAATTATTAACATCTAAATCTAATATCTAATAAATTATTAACATGTTTTGAACTAATATGAAATAGAATTAATTCACAAAATTAAACTAATCAAAGAAAAAAAATAAATGGAAACCATATCGTGTATTATGCAGATAATATATCTAATAAATTATTAATATGTCTTGAACTAATATGAAAAGAATTAATACACAATAATAAACTAATCAAAGAATAAAAAATAGATTAAAACCATATCGTGTATTATGCAGATAATAACCATTATTAAGTATTAATATTTAAAAATTTTAACTTTTTTGTAATTTATGGTGTTGTGTCTCATGTATATGTTTTTTTTTTCTTTTTTCATTTCAACCCAAAATTTTTCTTCTTTTTACAATTTAGACCCTTGTTTTTTTTGCTTCTAACACAAACTTTTCATCTTTTGCAATTTAACACCAACTCTTTTTTTATTTTCAATTTTGGTCCACCATACATTTCATGTTTCCCAAGTTTTTCATTTTGTTCAAAATTTTGTGAGTTAACGCACTGCAACGTGAATGTGAGGTTTAATATTTTTTCGTATATTTTTCCCGTTTGACTGGCTCGTCGCAACACATCTATTTTTCTCCATTTGACAAGTTCGTCGCAACGCGCTGGTCTTGGATTGACTTAGTTATTTTTTCTATGTTTTACGTTTCGGTTTAATTTATCTGCAACGAGCGTGCGTGATTCAAAGATTTTATGTCTGCTTTTCGCACAACGTTATTTTTTTCGGTTTTTATTTATTTTGTTTTTTTTTTCGAGCTTTTTCGGTGTTGGTGGTCGCTGACAGTGGTATAGCATTGGTACTACTTGACACAGTTGCGAACATATAGTTGTGACAACAAATGTATCAAACAGTCAAGAAGCTCGCTAGAAACACAAGAGGTTTATATTATAAGTAGTCAACTCAATCGACGTACGTACATACGTGATAAAAACTCCACTCATCAGTTCTGTAGATAATTTAGAGAACGATATGAGACACTATATCAATTCTTATGATAATTTTGGAGGTTGATTGAAGTCAAGACATTGAGTGCGTCTTTTAAGTTGTGAAAAGAACATGCAAGTAAAATGAAAGATTTCTAAGTATAATTTAATGTTAATAAAAGGAAAGAAGTTAAAACTAATAGCTTGGCTGAGCTTTCATTTTCGCCCTTTCTCGAAGTTAGGAAGGTTTGATTAGTGTATTTTACACGCGTCTTATTACATTACATCATTATTTTCATAGAATAGGTTATTCTTGTTCATTGTATTTAAATAACCTCTATTTTCACTCTTTACCTGATAGCACTTCCAACTTACGAATTATACCACGTCATTCCAAATTTTTAACTTATTTTTCTCTAGCACTCTCATACTAACTGAATCATAACCCAGTTAGTTTTGCCCTGATAGAGGTGCACAAACCGGGTATTTTTAATAATCGGTTCCTGTTATGGAACCGGTTTCGGTTTTTTGTTTTAAGGGCTGGAATCGGTTATTGCTATAACCGATTCGGTTTCGGTTCCAGTTATTTGACCAAAAAACCATACATTATGTGCCCAGTTCCGGGTCGGGTTCGGTTCCGATTCTTAAAAAACCGGGTATTAAAATACCCTGTTTTTGGGTTTAAATACCCTATTTCCGACTTTTTAGTTCTACATTTTCATATTTTTTAATACTTTATTGCGTTTTTATTACCCTATTTTCTCGTATTTTTTGTTTATTATTATTATTATTAAATATGCATTGTATAATGTAAGAAAATTAAAATAAATGCAATAACATAAATTTAAAAGAAAGATATTAGAATCATGTATTGGGTATAGCCGAGTATAATCAGTTCCGGTTCTGGTTCTTGTCCGGTTTCGGGTGTTAATCGGGTATGATCGATTCGGGTTCCAATTCCAGGTATTGAGATCAAAATGCATACCCTATCTATACCCTACGGGTAGGGTCGGTTCCGGTTTCGGATGTAGAATACCCGAGTATTAAAAAACCCGGTTCCGGGTACAGTTTTTTTGTGCACCTCTATGTCCTGATGTGGCACTTGTGTGGTGATGTGCCATCTGACGCGGCATTTTTAATGACATGGCATCTGATGCGGCACTTATTTAATGACATGGTATCTGACGTGGTTTTTTGATGATGTGACTTCTGATGTGGCACTTGTTTAGTCACGTGGCATCAGACGTTAGCTAACTGAGTTAAGGTGCAGTTAGTTTGGAAGTGCCAGCGGTAAATAAGTTGAAAGTGGCTTGATACAATTTGTAAGTTGGGAATGCTATTAGCCAAATGGTAAAAATTAGAGTTATTTAAATCAATAACTTTTATTTATTTTATGTAGTTTAAAGGAGTAAACGTGATAATAGATTAAACAGCTCAACAATATTGGCTTAAGAAATACTAGTACCTAATTTTTTATTTGTGATTGCTTAAGAAATACTAGTTTTTTTTTAACGGCGGCTATTTTATTCGAAAATAAAATAGAAACAAAGGGGCCAACAAGAAGCTGGGAGTCCCGAAAAAAAAATTACAAGATAATATCTCGGATGTTAAAGTCCCGCCACCTCTCCCAATCTAACCCTCTAAATTTAGATCTACACTTTATCCACAAATACGAGTCCTCCTTAATCGCTTCCACCACTCTAGTGACGTTGAACTGCACCTCATCAAAGATTAACGCGTTACGCGCCTTCCATGTCCTCCATAAGGTGGCGTGAAAAATGACCTCAATTACCTTCTTCCAGCAAGCCGACCCTTTCATATCTTTTAAGCCATTCGCCATCTCCCGAACTAACAAAGGCTGGGTAAAAGTCGGGACCTTAGACCCACATGCAAACATGCCACTAGACCGCTCTTGCAAAGACACAAGACACGACTAGGTGGTCAATGGTTTCCTCCTCACGACCACACATTCTGCAACTCAGATTTGTGATAGGCACCCCGCGTTGCGCAAGTGCAGTTTTGACAGCAATACTCCCCAATCTGAGCTTCCAAATGAAGTATAAAACTTTGCACGGGGTCCACACATTCCAATCAAAACCATCCGACATAACCCGAATGTTTAGAATTTCAGCCACCTTCCAGCGAAACTGAGCCACTGAATAGGATCCATCCAACGCAACAATACCCAACGATTCAGCTCCAGGAATTCCAGCTTTGTCGATGTCTTTTGTGACCATTAAAATGTCCTTCCAATTCCCTGCAATATTAGTTATAAGTGGACTGTCTTGCACACCATCAGATCTGTTGTGAATAGCTTTTATAACATTGGACCAAAGGTGATTCGGATAATGCTTAAATCTCCACTTCAATTTAAGAAGTAAGGCCCAGTTCAGGGTGCGAATTTCACCCACCCCGAGGCCGCCCAACCTCATATGAGCTTGAACTTTACTCCAAGCCACCCACCTCATTTTGCACCTCGAACCCGTGTGACCCCAAACAAAATCCCGACGAATACCTTCTAAGGTTTTGATAACCTTTAGCGGGGCTTTAAAAATTGAGAGGTAGTAGGACGGTAAGTTACCAAGCACCGCCTTGGCAAGGGTAATTCTACCCCCCATCGACAAAGTCTTTGATTTCCATCTAGAGAGTTTTTTTGCAAATTTGTCAATAATAGGTCGCCACGGCTTAACGCGCTTCATATTCTCACCAATAGGAAGGCCTAAGAACATAAATGGAATGTCGCCTTTTTTGCATCTAAGCTTGTTAGCCATAGCAAGAATAGTATCGTTATCCACTCCCACCCCCATTATGCTACTTTTGGCTAAATTCACCTTTAAACCTGACACTAGGTAAAGGCACCTTAGGATTCTTTTGAGATTCATCACATTCTTTTCCGACCATCTACCCAAAAAAATGACGTCATCCGCATAACACAAGTGTGTTAAAACCGGGCCACCATTCGGAAGTTGAACTCCCTCGAAAAGACCCAATCTAACCGCTCTCTTCATGAACACTTCAAGAACTTCCAACACTAAAATAAATAGAAACGGTGATAATGGGTCACCTTGCCGAAGTCCCCGTTTAAGGTAAAACTCTTTCGACGGGGATCCATTCACAAGAACAGACGCCTTACTAGAGGAGAGGCAAGCATTCACCCACCTTCGTCATCTTTTAGGGAATCCCATCATCTTCATGTTATCTAAGAGAAACCCCCAATTCACCGAATCATAGGCTTTATCAATATCCACCTTAAACAACATTATTTCCGCCTTTTGCTTCTTCGCCCAAGAAATAACTTCATTGACTATAAGAGGGCCGTCAAAAATAAATCTTTTTTCCACAAAAGCTGATTGGGTTTGAGACGACACAGAATTCATCACCCCCTTTAGGCGATTAGCGAGCGTTTTTGCTATCACCTTATACACAACTCCAATCAACGAGATAGGCCTATACTCCGACAGCTGCTGCGGGTCTTGCACTTTTGGGATTAAAGTGAAAAAAGAAGAATTACATCCCGGGTTAATTCTACCCGAAACATAAAACTGGTACATCAATTCCATGAACTTTGGCTTAAGCTCCTCCCAGAATCGCTTACTAATTTGTTATTTGTAAGCTTAGTTAAAATGGCTTAAGAAATACTAGTAACTCATTTGTTATTTGTGAGCTTAGTTAAATATAGCTAGGCTTGAATTTTATCGGGATTAAAAAATTAAATGGAATGCAATTGAGCTGGTAGTGGGCCACTGTTGTAGTTCACATTTCACAATGTGTCTTTCTACCAGTTGGTTGCCCAAGCCCATTTGCTTTCAAGTAAGCCTATACACAACTACTTTACACTTGGCCCATTTGTTTAGCCTACATCTATGACAGATAACCAGATTATTGACCGAATGGCATAGAGCAAATACAATACAAACAAGATATTTAAACTTGATGTGATGAACGTTTACAAAGAAGAAAAAAAAACATCGGATGATCAAGGCTACATCAACCTATTAACTTTATTTGCATGCATACCACATAATTGTACGTGTTCATTTAACCACTTAACAATTCGGGTTCCAAGTCACATCACATTTCTGCTAAGGGGTGTGTGTATATATACTAGCAATATGCCCGCGTGATGCGGCGGAAGCGACACATCGCATTGTAATACATGTTTTTGATAGTTTTCTTATTCATAAAATATTTATTGTAGCATTATTGTGATAGATATACATCAAAAGCGAAGTAATCGGGTAATCCATTTCATTGTGTTGTGTGTGGTTCGGTTATTATCCTTCACCGAAGCCGAAACCAAAGTCATCGGTTAGTCTATTTTATTAACAAATCGGTTTTCGGTTAATCACTTTGGTTTATTCGGTTATATTGACGGTTTTTAGCTTGGTTCATTTAATTTCAGATAATAGCAAAAACCAAACATGGCCTAAAACTTTTACTTAGAAATATATGAAATTGAGGTATAAATACATGAAATGAAAGTATAAATATATGAAATGGAGTTATAAAACATGAAATATATGAACTGGAGGTATAAAAGCTAGAAATATATGAAAATATGAATGAGTCGGTTCGGTTACGCTAATTTTGGTTAAACGAGAGTACAAAAAAATTGATAACCGGTTTTTGTAAATTCGGATTTTAGTTTTCAAGTTAATTCAGTTTTTTGTTGATTTCGGTTCGATTTCGTCTGTTTTCGATTTGGTTTAGGTTAATGATTTAGTTATTGTTCACCGAAAACCAATTTTGGTTAATAACCGATAGGTGCGCGCGCGATGCGACAGGAAACACAGACATTGCCACAATGTGCATTGTTCAGTTGGTTAGATTATTATCCTCAACTGAAATTGAGATCATCGATTAGTCTATTTTATTAACCAATCCGTTTTCAATTAATCGGTTTGATTTATTCAGTTAGATTGGCGGTTTTTGGTTTGATTCATTTAATTTTGGTTAATAGCCAAAACCAAATGTGGGCTAAAACTTTTGATTAGAAATACATGAAATTTGGATATCAATACATGAAATGGATGTATAGGTACATGAAATAGAGGTATAAATACATAAAATGGGGGTATAAATATAAAATATATGAACTGAAGGTATAAAAGCTAGAAATATATGAAAATATAGTTAATTTTGGTTAAATGAGGGTACAAAAAAATCGATAACCGCTTTTGGTTAATTTGGGTTTCGATTAATCAGTTTTCAGTTAAGTCTATTTTCTATTGATTTCGGTTCGGTTTCGGTTAACGATTCAATTATTACTCACCCTTAGACACTGTTAATCAAGTAACATATCTTTTTTTTAAATTAAAAAAACTATAGCAACACTATACTCTAATTAAAGAGAATAAAATACTCGTTTACATGGTGTAATTTAGAAAAATACATATATTAGCGTACCAAAAAGTTATGACCGTTTAAAAATCGTGCGGGAGGGGGTTAGTTTTTATAAGGGGATAAAGTGTAACTACTAACTAATTATCTATAATTTATTTAAAGACGGGGGTTTAATCACTTGATATTTTGTAGCTATTAAACATTATGAGATAATGATTAAGTACGTTGGGCTTTAATCACTTGTAAACTAAGGCATCATCTACTTGTACCTTTTAATCCACATGTCAATACTGACCACGACAACTATCGAAATGTTGACAAAAAAGAGTAGGTTGTCACTATACTTTGGGATTTTTTTAAAAACATTATAGTTTATAAGATATGACAAGAATATGTAAAAAAAATATAAGTTTGTTGTGGAAGGAAAAAAGTGTAATTACTTAGCCATAATTATGTTAAAATTTAGGGATTTAAGTGTAATAAGACGGGGGGCTAAAATATACTTATTGTTTAAAGGACCAATTTACCCTTATTTTAGGGGTGTATTTATAAATTAAGAGGAAAAAGTTCTTATTATTTTGGTATCTTAAAATGTTCTTCACTCATGCATTATAATATAACACACACACACACATATATATATATATAGGGCCATGATTTAGAGAAAAAGTGTGAAAACGGTGAGAATGCCCCTCATCCGTTGGATCAAAACAATCTAAGAATTAAATTGGCACGGCGATGTTTTCGTAAATAACATCAACTTTATTACGTGGACGCGCTTCATTAAGGATAAAAGGGTCTTTTGACTGCTCTAATACAAAATGCCAAACTCATAAATAAAATGCCATTAAAATTCCCGCCTTAAACTACTAGCCATTGACGTGCATGCGAGTGTCTATATTTTTATAGTATATTTTTAGCTCTTTTTACTTGTCGATTCAAGTTTTAAATTTATAAAACATGATATTCCACTATCACTCTATACACACGCTAAGGCAAGTGCACCCATCGCGGACGTAGTATAGTGATGGTAAGATACCGAGGTCGTCCAAGGACACACAAGAGCTTTTAATACCGGCTTATTGTCAACGTCTAATCGAACCAAACTTTGAGAAAAGATTTTTTAAAACTATAAAAAGAAATAAACTAAAAAGCAAAAATAAAATAAAAGTAAAACAGATAGACAAGAAAGAATCACTTGGTTCTGACTTATCTTTCATGTATCCTTTTGATGATTTCCGCACTTTGTGCATTTTAAGAGATTATCTTAGTTATAGTAGTAGGCCCCTCTTATGAAGGTGGCGTTACCCCCAGCCTAGTGGTCTGAGTTAGCAAGGATATAGTCCCACTAGGTCGGATTATTGAAAGATAATTAAGTAAGTTATTAATGCAAAAAGTGGTGGGCCCCCTTCCAGGCAGCGATCACCCTCAACCCTTTGGTCTGAGTCAGCAGGGATACAGTCCTCGCAGGGTTGGTTTAAAGTTTTAATAGTAGTTTATAGATAAGGGATTCAAGCTTTTGGCACTTCTTCCATGGTGGGTAATGCCCGCTCCGACTCGTGAAGTGTTACTAGGCTTGAACCAGGATCTCGCAGGATCTATACACTGAACGAGGCAGAAAATTTACCCAACCACCCTTCTAACCCCCTTCCAGGCAATTAACGCGCTTTATATAGACCGTAAAGACACGAATATGTGAATCAACAACATATGAAGAATGATTACATAAATATGCCTTCGATATAAAAAATAGTTATTAAAGTCATTAATACATACCCAATTAAAAAGTTGCCGAAGATTGGAAATCATAAAAGAAAATACATAAAAGATTTATCTTCACCAAGTGATGTAAGAGTTTAGCCAAGCATGACCTTTGTTTGACAAAGACTCTCTTACTATCAATCTTGGATCCCGAGACTACTACACACACTCTAAATGATGGAAAATGGATGATGGTGGTGGATAATGGTGTTGTAGTAGTGTTGGAGTGGTGGCAAGTGAGAGAGAAGTGGTTTGCCAAGGGATGGTTTGGAATGGAAACAAGCACATCTATTTATAGCTGAAATCAGCGGCTTCACCATGGCCCGTGCCCGCCTGGCACAGCCCTGTGGTCATCTCTCTCTCTCTTCCTCATTAACTGCTTTTCAGATCTTGTACTAAAACGGCCCCGTGTGTCAATGACACGGGCCGTGGCCAATGTACTTGTTGTACTATCGCAGATTCTGAAAATCTTTGAGTGACCATGCCCCGTGTTGGCTCAGCACGGCTCTGTGTTGGCTGCTAGCTTTGTCCTTTGTTGTTGTCTTTTCTTCTGCACAGCATCCAGCTTCGGACACGGCCTATGTCTGGTGGACATGACCCCGTGTCAGGTCTTCTGATCTTGCTATTCTTGTGGTTTGGATGTGAATTAGGGCTTGGCGAGTTGCGTCAATTCCCCCTTCTTTGTATTTATTTGGTTTTTGCTGTCTTTTTGCTCCTTTTGCACATTTAAGCTCTTTTGACTCTGTAATTAAAAAGGAACAGAAAAACAAGCTTTTTCCAACATTAGTACTAAAAAGGGTGGATTTTATGCCGTATTTGATATAATTTATATGTTGTATTTTAAGCACATCAAATATCCACGCACTTGAATCTTTGCTTGTCCTCAAACAAAAATCTATTACGTGGCTTACACATCCAAACGGAATAGGTAGAAGAGAAGGTTTTGGTCTCATCTTTAGAGTGTCGAAAATCCAAGTTCTAAATTTATTTTGTTTTTATTTTATTTACAATCTTATTCGTCATGATTTATTTAAAACACAATTTAAGAAAAAATATTTACTTTGGCCATAACATGCCTTTATAAAATTCTATTTAGTTATATACAAATTTACACACCTCACAAGTGGTCACTCAACACTCGGCCGATGATGTATTAAGTGAAAACGCCCATGCCCGGTTTGGAACTTACTCCTACCATAGGCTTGACAATCAATCAAACATCCTCCTTTTGACGTTAAATCCTTGTAAATATCAAGAAGACTTTTGAAGGGTAGGTGGTGGTTCGAGTTTGGTATGTTTTATTGAAAAGGGCAAAAAGCGTAAAGTATTGGTTTTTTCTATTGCTTTGTGGCTTAGTAAAAAATACTTTGGCAAATTTTTCTAATTTTTTTTGGTTGCCAAAGTTGAAATTGAGCCATAATCGTAGTTTCAATACCAATAGTTTTACAAAAAATGAAAGGTGAAAAATGAAAAGGTTTGTTTTTGTGGGTTTGGAAATGAAAAGGTTTTTAAGGCTCAAAGGGTTTAACTAGGGGGATGTTTTGGGTAAAGCAAAGAAAAATAAAGGTTTTAGTTTGAAAAATGGGCTAATCCTAGTGCCTCTATCATTTACTGATTACTTGGATTTTTGTTAGTAAGGACTTGGAACGTATCACATTGTCAAGTTCTAGATTCGTGAGATCCAAACGGGCTATTCATACAAGAAACGAAAATTGAGCAATTAGTATAGATGTATATTTGTATGCTCGGTAATGGCTCAAAACTCACTTTTGTGGGAAAAAAGAGGGTTATAGTGTAAAAATGCATATATAATCAAATTTTACGAAGATTTGTCATGTCCGTTTTTGTATTTTTTTAAAATTGGTTCTTTTTATCAAGACGCTATCAGTTGTAAATTCGTAAAAACATAATTTTTAGAACTTATTTTACCCAAATAAACCAAGATAAGTAAAAAAATTAAAAAAAATTGAAAAAGTTTGGGGTGATTAGCGGTTCCAAGGCGAGCTTTATGTAAGGATTGATTTAGGGCAAACGATTCAAGGTTTTTTTTTTATCATCCCCCACACTTAAATTACACATTGCCCTTAATGTGTCCCAAATAGGATTTATTTTGGTACAATGTGTAAAAAGTTTGAAAATGGCAAAATTTTTTGGTTACTGGCACTTGCAGCACGGGGGCGTGCTATGGGGACACAGCCCCGTGTCCAAAGTGCCAGTAATACACTTTAAATAGAATACTTACAGTGGGGTGGTCACGAGGTCGTGCTGGGTGAGCATGACCCGTGCGACCTTCTGGGCAGAAGATTTTTGACATCAGTAAGTTGGGCACGGGGGCGTGCTGGGTGAGCACGGCCCTGTGCTGCAACCACTGTTTTGCAGTTTATGAGTCGGGAGGCCTCTGATTTATGTGCATGGGTTTCATTTTTCATCATCCATCTGGTATTTCCACTTTCTTTAACACGTTTATTTAAATAACCATCATCCAATCCTCCATTTCATTAAAAATAAAAACAATTACAAGAAATTAAAAGTTACAAACCTACATTAGCCTAAGATAGATTGATAGATAGGACCTTGAGAATGCCTCTTCGAGATCATTTTTTAAACAACCCTAAAGCTACATTCCTAGATTTATGATGGTTAGATGTTGGAGGACTTGAGCTTTTGTGGGAAATACTCAATTAGAGGTCATTGAGCATCTCTTCGATCTCCTTTGGAAGGAAGATGTAGGGTTCCTCTTCTACCTCTTCTTGAGGGGGAGCGAGATTTATCGGAACCTCAAAGGAAACATTGATAGGGGGAGGTTCCAGAATCTCATCTTCCCATCTCGTGGGTTGAATGACCTCATTGGCGAGGTTCCAATCTTCTTGCCACCAGATTGGTTCTATCGGAGGCAATGCCAAGATGTTCAACCTTTGGTGTAAAAGGTTGATTTTCCTGAAGCAATCTTCTAGGCCCATGGAGAGATACTTCACACGGTCTATCATAACTTCTTCCACCAAGGTCATCTCACCGAGACTCTCTCTCAAGGCACTCACATATCTCACTAGAGTGGCTTCGAGGGAGAGTCTCCTCCCTCTTCGGTGGTTTCTAGAGCTTGTTGATGACGTCCCACTTTGTTGGCTTGACATTCTAGGAGAAATTGACTAACCGTTAAAAAGGTATGGAATATCAGGACGTTCAGCACGGCCCCGTGCCAGAGTGGCACGACCCCGTGCTGCTCCAACTGTTCCAGATTCTTAGCTTAAGAAATTTTATTTTAAGTTAGTTTTGAATGATTTTTAATTTTATGCCAGTAAATAACTTAAAGTAATGTTTTAATATAGTAGATTTACAAAACTTTGAGCTAAGAATCAAGTGTATGACCCTCCTATTGAAGCCTTTTCAAGCTTGAAGCTTCAAGCTTCAATAGAGTTCATGTAAGAATGAAGAAGGGGAAAGGACCAAAAGAGGAAAGAACAAGAAGGTCAAATAAGACCTTTTTTAAGAACATACCTTTTGGGGTATGTTTGAAAAATCTGGAGGATCTTGGTCTTTTGGAATGGTTCCAAACATTCTCCACAAAGGTTGACTTTATAGACAGTGACATCACGCTGGCACGGCCCCGTGCCTTCTGCATGTGTCAGAGAATGTTCTCCGTTAGTAAAACACGGGCCACGTCATCAATGACATGACCCCGTGGTAATCCGGCACCCCCCATGTTATCAGAAGAACGTTAAGCACGACCCCGTGTTGATGGAACACGACCCCGTGTTCAGGGTTTTTATGAAGATTGTCTAGATTTTTAAGGAATGATCCGATATCGGGTGGTTCCTTACTGGTTGGAACAACACCGTATTACCGGATATACCTTAGACTCTGGCGAAAGGTACGAAAATGCAAGAGGTTATGGGTATGGTAGAAGATTTATTTAAAAATGGGAAAACGGGACCATCCCTTATTTACCTTTTCCGGGCTCTTGTTAAAGAAGGTGTGAGTCGATTCGCTCTTGTCCGTGCTGTCGGTGTGAAATTCACACTCTGTAAGGGGGACCGTCATCGCGAAATCGAAACAGGGACGACTATTGCTCCCGTTTTCGCAAGCGTCTACTGTAGAAGGTTCATTGACCTCGGTGTTGTCGTTTATACCTGATTTCTCTTCCATCGATTCTCCCTAGGATGGAATTCTTGATGAACATTGCGCCTTCATCAAGGATTCTATTTCTTTGATTTTTAGGAGAATCCTCTTTTCTATTTGACCTATGTCTTCTAGGTCATCTAGGTGAGAGGGTGGATGGACTTCAGGTTGATGGATTTCATCATCATTTTTACTCCCGCCCATTTTAAGGTGTTCGTTACAGGAAAACGATGGGGCTAAATAGTGGGGAGTGAAGTTGTAACACCCGGCTTAATAAATCAAGATTTTATTAATAAAATACACATTTAAATGCTAAAATGTGACATTACAAAAACTTTGCATTCTAACATTTTCACATGTTAACAACATTTCAAAAATGCAACTTAATGTAATTGGATTCGTCGTTTTAAAGATACGACAAAAAGCCGTGCGGAAGCTTGTATTTTATCGTGTTCGGTTCCTCATCGAGCTTGATCTTCATCCGGGCACTCTTGGCGATCACCTATGATCAAAACCAACTTAAAAGTTAGTTTTGATAGTCAAATATTAAGTTCAAACAAGTACAGGGGTTAAAATGACAAAATTTAAAAATTTTCCGGAGTTAGGGGCGTTGCGTGACGCCAAGGGCCTAGGCGTCACGCCTAGCCCTTGTTTTCACAGACTGTTGCCTTCAGCTGTTGCTGTACATTCCCAGCTCAACCCGATTTCACGGAAACAACCATAACTTCTTCGTTATTGATCCGTTTTACCCGATTCTTTTTCCTACGCATCCGTAATTTAATTCTCCATATTATGGAGTTAAAATCCAACATCCAACATAAATAAATTTTTAGACTTTCAAGCCTTCGACTCGTTGCCTTTTTATCAAATTTTACCCGTTTATGCATTTTATCAAACAAACATATTTGTTTGATTCCTACATCACCTACACTTCTTCAAATAAATGTTATATACCATATTAGGTTCTAATCACAGGTTTATTACACAATTTAAACCCATTTTCGCTCGTATGCTTATTTTGACCCGTTAAGGGTATTTAAGCACTTTCGAGCCTAAAATAGCTTTCGATTGCTTCTAGCATTCCATTACCACATTTCTTATCCTATAATCTCCCACCCCAACTGTATTTAAGGTAGGTTTAACGTGGTGATCAATATAAACCAAATTTTACCTCTTGAATCATTATTTTACGGCAAAAACTCAAATAGTGCCATTTAGCTAATATAATACCTCTTTCAGCTTCTATACTTATTCTAAGTATTTACCTAGTCATAAAACTCGTTTCCAAACAACCTTTAAGGGTCGTTTGTTCCATTTAGCCTACAAGGGCGTTTTGGTCGATTTTAGTCCTTTTATGACGAAGGACTCTTTCTCAAATTATTCGACCAAAATAACACTTTTAACTACAACATAATTATGCGTACCTGGCCCGGATCAACAAGTAGACCCTATTTATACCTCGTTTTCATTATC
Source organism: Helianthus tuberosus (assembly GCA_030545235.1). Classification (NCBI taxonomy): domain Eukaryota; kingdom Viridiplantae; phylum Streptophyta; class Magnoliopsida; order Asterales; family Asteraceae; genus Helianthus; species Helianthus tuberosus. The sequence goes on along the minus strand of CM060356.1, from coordinate 119,962,599 downwards.
ACACCATCAATGGTGACGCAATTATCCGATTTGCTAATCGGTCCTGTTAACATAAGACTTGACAACGACATTAGTCGATATTGTCAAATGGTGTTATCATCACCATTCGACCCGTTTGGACTATATGCCCAACATTATCTATTTAATCAAAAACATCGTTTTTGATTTCCAATTCATACATCCATCCCATCCCGGATTTTATAACCATACCCTTTTTCTTTTACATTCTTTTCTTACAAATTCAACCAATTTCGGCTTACGCCATAGGTATTCTTTTAACCTTGATTTACATTAGTCGACACTTGACAAATTTCCATATTTCCAATATTATCGTTATCACGTTTACAACGTATCGAATAAACGGGTATTCTACATAAGTGTGTAAATTACACTTACCTCGCATCCACGCCACGCTTTTCTTTCCGTACTTGCTTCGTTTGACCCGTTCACTCATCAAGCTTCCCCTAGCTTGTTAGGCGCCAACTATCATTCATTATTCACAAGGTTGTTAGATTAGTCATTCCAAATCATGACTTTCACACCTTATGATTCTTTGACTATTTTTCTCTTTAAACTCATGAAATTCATCATTTCATCTTATTATTCAAAAAAAAAAAAAAAAAACCATTTCATGGTAAATATGATTTATGTACCCAAACACCTAAATTGTTCAAGTACTTTATCTTTACTAACTAATATGATGATTCTAATCACAAGTTTGACACTAACATCACCATATCATAAAAACCCATCTCAATCTTGTATGAACAAATACCCAATCATGTAATTTGTTCAAGTACCTTGTTTCTATTATCAATTATAATGGTTTTTAAACTCAAGGTTATCATCATCTTCATTATTAAATCAAAACCCACTTAGCACATACAAGGGTCATCATCAAATCCTTTGTTTCTAGTGCTAATTCATCAAGTTTTTATCTAGGGTTCATTTCTAAACATGAATTTCATACCATATCACTCATAAACTCATCATTCATTTACGAATTCTGATTTTGAGTGTTCATCATGGATTCCAAAACATTACCAAATTATAAAATTTGACATACCTCACGATCCCCTTGACTTGGTGATCGTTTGTAAGTGATCATGCATTCGATTTGAGCTAGTTTTGACCTTCAATTTGGTGAATTAGCTTGAGTTAGGGTGTTGGCTTCTCCTTGTTTCCCCTGACCTCTTTCATGCACACACACACTCACACACTAGTTTATGTGTAGTGTTTTTAATTAAAATAAATATTAAGTTTCAATCTTCCTCTTTTGGCCCCTCAAGTTTGGTTAGTTAGTTAGGTAGGGTACAACCCACTTATTTCTAATAATGTTCCCCACTTATTAACTAGGTTAAGCATTCCTAATTAAATTAGTGGGTTCGGGGAATCTATGACTAAGTTTATCTTGAGTCCCGTTAACCCGGGCCTTTTTATCCATTTTAATTTCCTCAAAAGGATTTGTTCACTTTTTATTTAATATTAGTTTTATTTACTTAAATCCTAATATTTACCGGGTTACTTTTACCACTAACGGTACTTTACCCGTCTTTTAGTATTAACGTGGTTTGATTACCAAACCCGTTTTTGGGGTGTTACAAGTCTACCCCCCTTAAAGAGGTTTCGTCCTCGAAACCTTGCTTACATAGTTCATTGAGTTATAAACTCAATGCGTTTGACCTGAGTAATCTCTTAAGCATTACTCATACTTTAACCAATTGTTAGTATTACCAGAAAAATTATGGTAATATCTTTTTGGTTACAGAACCTCTACGTACCTCATACGACATAATGTAACTTGAAATAACGTAATTCCGTTATTTCTACTAGTTTAGTTAACTTAGCGATTTCCATCGCTTTTATATATTATCGAACTCTTGGTGAATCTGTTACCTTGACCCGTTTAAAGGTCTTTAGTGAAATATTTCACTTTTAGCAATAATTCTTTTGTTTTCAGATTTATTTATTCGGTTCAATTATACCGAATCCACCGCTTACAAGCAAACCAATTTTTATTGATTTGAATTACTGGCCTTAACCGGTCTTACTAACAAAACTTATTAGTCCCGTTACTTTTTACCGCTCGCTTGGTTATAATGTGATTTTACTTCACATTACATTTCCTAACCGTGATCGTGTCACATCGTGTTTAGTTTGTATCAACCTTTCATTTTCGAAAATATCACTTTTCGAATATATCGTCTTGCGCCTATCAGTGTCAAGACTTGAACCTTTCATGCTTACTACTCCAATTCCTATCAGAATTTATATTTGTAAAAACGTTATTTCTTACTAAAATCGAAGTTTTAGTTTTAGGATCTTTTCTTTAACTTTTGTCAATTATCCATACCATGATATTGACAGTCCATAATTTATTCTTTTACAATCTTAGTTTTATACGGGGAATCGTAACAAGTTCCCTTACCTCACACTATCGACCCGTAGGTTCCTTCACTTAACCTCGTATACTATTTCCTTAAGCTTTCACCTCTTTAAGGCGAGGCCCTTTTTATCCATTTGCTTCAATTTATGACCCGTGGGTCATTTTGGCCCCGTAGACCTTTGCTCTAATTAATATCCCGTAGGTTATGATGATCCCGTAGATCATCTTTTATTCGAGTCTTTATTCAAATGTGTATACATTTATATACGCATATGGCGTTAAGGCACCCCTTCTTATGTTTTAGAATTATTCACCTTTACTTTTTTTGGATTTCTTTTGACCTTGACCGTAGTCTAAGGCTACATTGTTTTCTTTTGAATTATCTTTCCGACTTCTTGACTTCTAACGTCAATTACACGTCAGTTTGCCCTACACTTACCGTTACCCGGTTCTTACCTATACTTCTTTACGTCCCATTACCCGGGTTCTTTTATTTTAATGTTTTTAACATTTTTGTTTCGTTAGTTTGCATTTTTCCTATATATATTCCTTTATGAGCCATCACGTAGGTTCATTAATGTTTCGCGCTTCCATTATTCGGTTTGCGCTTACTTGCACTACCAAGTTTTTATACTTTATTTATCTCGTTTGACTTGTTCGTGTGAAATTTCATCACTTGTGAACATCAAACTCTGTTCTTTATTCGACCCGTTCAACTTTAAAATAGTTGAGCGTAGTTATTAACATTTCTGTTTGCAAATTCTCATTGTCTTTTAGTCATGACTCATATTCCGAGTCTTTTGACTTTCTGTTTCGCGTTCCCGTCTCTTGGTTTACGCATTCTCTCCAAATCCTACCCATTCATCGGGTATCTTTACCGTAATCATTTTCAAGTAACCATTTTTTATATGGTTTTAGACGTTATTTTAATTTATTTGGTCGTCTTAGCGAGATCCATCGCTTTTATTCAATCAAGTCCTTTATTCTTTATTCAATTCGTTTGAGTTGTCCATGTGAATTTCATCACTTGTGACAGTCAAGCTTTTATCCCTATGCCTTAGCATTCCTATTGGTCGGTCTGTATTTTCTTTTTACTTAATCCTTGTCCCTTCTCTCGGGCTCGTTATTCTTACGTAATACGCTTCCGTCATCCGACTTACGTTTACGTTTACCATCAAACGTCTTACTTATTTGATTCATTTGGGTACCATTTAAGTTAGTCCCATTCACCCCACCCTTACTACATCGGACATAAATGTGTCCATCATAAGAAGTTCATGGTACCACGTGTTCACTACTTACTTGGCCAGAGTAAGCGATCTACACCTGGTATACATGACCTTTTTATAATTTTCACATTACACCCCATGTAAGTAATGCCTCTATTTGTTTCTCTTGGAAACAATATCCTAGATAGGTATTCTATTCAGGTTTGTCCAAGTTTTCAATCAAAATCTGCAACTATCAATTTCTACGTATTGGTTGCATGTTTATATTCATGCAATAATTTAAACGTGCACCTGGTAAATGCTTGCCCTAACGGGCTTTTCTTGCCATTAGCCTTGTTCGCGACCATTACGCGATTTAGGTCCTTAATGAGCATGCTCTTCTTGTCATATCTCGGACCATTCCATCATCATATCCACAATTCGTTTGACTCTCGTCGTCTTCAAACGCGAGTGTCCTTCAATTAAAACATTCACAAAAGTTAGTAACATCTACTTCAATAATCGCCCGTATTATAATACAAGGCTTTTTCTACTATACGCGTCAACGCACGTATTTTCGTCAACTATATCAATCATTTCAATTGGGGTAACGTGTATCACACGGTAGCCCTATGTGTTGTTTACAACACTTTAGCATGCTAAACTATTAACATACATGTACTTACCGGATTTGCGATCAAGCCTCGAACCGAACACATTTTGTCAACAACCTTGGGCTCTGATTGCCAGCTTGTAACACCCGGCTTAATTAATCAAGATTTTATTAATAAAATACACATTTAAATGCTAAAATGTGACATTACAAAAACTTTGCATTCTAACATTTTTCACATGTTAACAACATTTCAAAAATGCAACTTAATGTAATTGGATTCGTCGTTTTAAAGATACGACAAAACGCCGCACGGAAGCTTGTATTTTATCGTGTTCGGTTCCTCATCGAGCTTGATCTTCATCCGGGCACTCTTGGCGATCACCTATGATCAAAACCAACTTAAAAGTTAGTTTTGATAGTCAAATATTAAGTTCAAACAAGTACAGGGGTTAAAATGACAAAATTTAAAAATTTTCCGGAGTTAGGGGCGTCGCGTGACGCCAAGGGCCTAGGCGTCACGCCTAGCCCTTGTTTTCACAGACTGTTGCCTTCAGCTGTTGCTGTACATTCCCAGCTCAACCCGATTTCACGGAAACGGCCATAACTTCTTCGTTATTGATCCGTTTTACCCGATTCTTTTTCCTACGCGTCCGTAATTTAATTCTCCATCTTATGGAGTTAAAATCCAACATCCAACATAAATAAATTTTTAGACTTTCAAGCCTTCGACTCGTTGCCTTTTTATCAAATTTTACCCGTTTATGCATTTTATCAAACAAACATATTTGTTTGATTCCTACATCACCTACACTTCTTCAAATAAATGTTATATACCATATTAGGTTCTAATCACAGGTTTATTACACAATTTAAACCCATTTTCGCTCGTATGCTTATTTTGACCTTTAAGGGTATTTAAGCACTTTCGAGCCTAAAATAGCTTTCGATTGCTTCTAGCATTCCATTACCACATTTCTTATCCTATAATCTCCCACCCCAACTGTATTTAAGGTAGGTTTAATGTGGTGATCAATATAAACCAAATTTTACCTCTTGAATCATTATTTTACGGCAAAAACTCAAATAGTGCGATTTAGCTAATATAATACCTCTTTCAGCTTCTATACTTATTCTAAGTATTTACCTAGTCATAAAACTCGTTTCCAAACAACCTTTAAGGGTCGTTTGTTCCATTTAGGCTACAAGGGCGTTTTGGTCGATTTTAGTCCTTTTATGACGAAGGACTCTCTCTCAAATTATTCGACCAAAATAACACTTTTAACTACAACATAATTATGCGTACCTGGCCCGGATCAACAAGTAGACCCGATTTATACCTCGTTTTCATTATCACACCATCAATGGTGACGCAATTATCCGATTTGCTAATCGGTCCTGTTAACATAAGACTTGACAACCACATTAGTCGATATTGTCAAATGGTGTTATCATCACCATTCGACCCGTTTGGACTATATGCCCAACATTATCTATTTAATCAAAAACATCGTTTTTGATTTCCAATTCATACATCCATCCCATCCCGGATTTTATAACCATACCCTTTTTCTTTTACATTCTTTTCTTACAAATTCAACCCATTTCGGCTTACGCCATGGGTATTCTTTTAACCTTGATTTACATTAGTCGACACTTGACAAATTTCCATATTTCCAATATTATCGTTATCACGTTTACAACGTATCGAATAAACGGGTATTCTACATAAGTGTGTAAATTACACTTACCTCGCATCCACGCCACGCTTTTCTTTCCGTACTTGCTTCGTTTGACCCGCTCACTCATCAAGCTTCCCCTAGCTTGTTAGGCCCCAACTATCATTCATTATTCACAAGGTTGTTAGATTAGTCATTCCAAATCATGACTTTCACACCTTATGATTCTTTGACTATTTTTCTCTTTAAACTCATGAAATTCATCATTTCATCTTATTATTCAAAAAAAAAAAAAAAAACCATTTCATGGTAAATATGATTTATGTACCCAAACACCTAAATTGTTCAAGTACTTTATCTTTACTAACTAATATGATGATTCTAATCACAAGTTTGACACTAACATCACCATATCATAAAAACCCATCTCAATCTTGTATGAACAAATACCCAATCATGTAATTTGTTCAAGTACCTTGTTTCTATTATCAATTATAATGGTTTTTAAACACAAGGTTATCATCATCTTCATTATTAAATCAAAACCCACTTAGCACATACAAGGGTCATCATCAAATCCTTTGTTTCTAGTGCTAATTCATCAAGTTTTTATCTAGGGTTCATTTCTAAACATGAATTTCATACCATATCACTCATAAACTCATCATTCATTTACGAATTCTGATTTTGAGTGTTCATCATGGATTCCAAAACATTACCAAATTATAAAATTTGACATACCTTCCCCTTGACTTGGTGATAATTTGTAAGTGATCATGCATTCGATTTGAGCTAGTTTTGACCTTCAATTTGGTGAATTAGCTTGAGTTAGGGTGTTGGCTTCTCCTTGTTTCCCCTGACCTCTTTCACGCACACACACACTCACACACTAGTTTGTGTGTAGTGTTTTTAATTAAAATAAATATTAAGTTTCAATCTTCCTCATTTGGCCCCTCAAGTTTGGTTAGTTAGTTAGGTAGGGTACAACCCACTTATTTCTAATAATGTTCCCCACTTATTAACTAGGTTAAGCATTCCTAATTAAATTAGTGGGTTCGGGGAATCTATGACTAAGTTTATCTTGAGTCCCGTTAACTCGGGCCTTTTTATCCATTTTAATTTCCTCAAAAGGATTTGTTCACTTTTTATTTAATATTAGGTTTATTTACTTAAATCCTAATATTTACCAGGTTACTTTTACCACTAACGGTACTTTACCCGTCTTTTAGTATTAACGTGGTTTGATTACCAAACCCGTTTTTGGGGTGTTACAGAAGTTTAGAACGCCACATTCAGATTCTTCATGCTCTTCCCCACAATAGTCGCACCATGCACCATAAGAGTGTTGGGGGTAAAAATAATCGGCGAAATCCATGATTTTCCAGAAAGTATTTAACCGTCGGGATCAGGCGGTCACTATTTTCTTACAAATTGTTAATTTGACACGGCCCGTGCTATAGTCTGTATCTGGCAGAAAATAGATTTAATGATACTGGAGAGTGGACACGGCCCCATGTTGGAACATCACGGCCCCGTGTTCGAACATCACGGCCCCGTGTCAATTCTGCTGAATACTGAAAAATTAAAAGAAAAAGAAGAAAAACCTAAAAAGAAAAGATAAAAAGAACTAGGCCGTTAATTTTAAGCTTTCTTAAAATTCTTGTGTCCCCAGCAACGGCACCAAAAATTTGACGTGCATGCAGGTGTCTGTATCTTTTTAGTATATTTTTAGCTCTTTTTACTCGCCGATTCAAGTTTTAAATTTATAAAACACGATATTCACTATCAATCTACATACACGCTAGGGTAAGTGCACCCATCGCGGACGTAGTATAGTGATGGTAAGATATCGAGGTCGTCCAAGGACACAAGAGCTTTTAATACCAGCTTATCGTCAACGTCTAATCGAACCAAACTTTGAGAAAAGATTTTTTAAAACTATAAAAAGAAATAAACTAAAAAGCAAAAAATAAATAAAAGAAAAACAGATAGACAAGAAAGAATCACTTGGTTCCGACGTATCTTTCTTGTATCCTTTTGATGATTTCCGCACTTTGGGCATTTTAAGAGATTATATTAGTTATAGTAGTAGGCCCCTCTTGTGAAGGCGACGTTACCCTCAACCTAGTGGTCTGAGTCAGCAAGGATACAGTCCCACTAGGTCGGATTATTGAAAGGTAATTAAGTAAGTTATTAACGCAAAAAGTGGTGGGCCCCCTTCCAGGCAGCGATCATGTAACACCCCAAAAACCAGAAGTTTTATTTCGTTAGTAAGTTCCTTGGGTAATGGAAAGAAATAAAATAACTAAGTCTTTTAACTTATTTAGGATATGTAGGTTAAGCAGTAATGAATAAAGTTTTGTGACAAAAAGAAAGAATGGCAAACACGAGGGGCTAAACTTGGAAAAAAGAATGAAAGTTTTATAAAACACCTAAGTGTGTGTAGTGTGTGTATGTGTGTTCGATCAGAGAGAGAGAGAGAGAGGAGGAGGAGGAAAAACCCCTCTTCAACTAAAGAATGGCCCAATTGATCAAATTAGGATGGATATTGGAGCTAAATCAGATGCATGATCTTAGATTCTGAATCATCTAGACAAGATAAACTTGTGGTAAGTGTTAATTTGCGATTTGGTGATCTTGTATGAAGTGGGTTTGTGATCAATCCTGAAATTTGTTGAAATTGAGCATGGATATGTGTTAGAATGACCAAATAGAACTTGTTTTATGTATGATATGAAGTAATTTGATGTTTGAAGGTGAAACCCATTTGGGTTAGTGAAAATGGCGACATGGGTATAACACCCTTGTCCAATCCTTGTTCAAAATTTGATGTAGTATATTGTATGTGATGAATACTTGTTAGATAGGTTGAGTATGGTATGGAATTAGGTTGATTTTAGTTGTATTTCATTGATGAAGGCAAGAAGTAGGAAGATGAGCATAAGATGCTTGTACAATGTGCTTAGAAAGTAGTACGCACACCAAGTGTTTGTTGAAATGCCTATGTGAGATTAATAGATGAAATGGTATGCAAATGATGGATGAAAGTGTATCATGTGTGGAGATGATGTAATTGGGTGATAATTAAACATGAGAAATATGTTTTAAATGGAATACATGTAGGATTTTGGTTAATTATATGATTTGGTAAAAGGTATGCATTAGAAGTTGTACTCTATGCTTGGGTAATATCATGCACATTATGTGTTGATTTACTTATGGTTAGATGAAATCATATGTGATTTGGTGTTAAGTGTGTAGAAAGTGCGTATATTAGTAAGGAGTAAGGTTGGGAAGCTATGTGTGTTAACTAAGCTTGGACAATGTTGTTAATTGTAAAATCATGATATTACTAATATGGAAGAAATTGATTATGTTCTGTGTGCATACAACTAGATGATCATATGTGTTTTGCTATATGAGTATGAAATGTGTATCTTGTCCGTAGTACAATCTATTAATGTTGAGAATGTATGAGCTTAAGTTGATAATTCATATAATGGACAGTTGACTTTCTAAAAGTCAACTGTGCATAAATAGCATAGTAAGGCATTTGGCCACAAATGTAATATTAGGAAAATCACAAGGCACATGCTATATCAATAAATGTTATATGTGACGATATAAAGAATTATATGGAATGAAAAGATGTGATTGTTATCTTATGCATTGTGTGGTTGGTATTGACTAGTAAAGGCCAATATAGAATATGAATGTGAAATTAATGTAATTTAGAATGTGCGTGTATGCTAATAATACGGTAACCATAATGACATGAAAGTATAGGATCATGTCAAGGTGGGTGGAAGCGTGGAAGGCTAACGGGAAGGATGCGAGGAAGCAAGTACGAAACAGACACTTAAGGTAAGTGATTTCCGGAATCACTTCTTATTTTATAAATGGAGTTTGGTATGTTGTATATAGGTAACCATGTAAGAAGTTACGGGTAAGGGTAAGTACCAAGGTAAGTTCATATGAACTTCGTCTATCCTTAATGTAAATTAAGATGATAGTATCATCGTGTTAATGGAATGTTCATTATGTTGCTGAATGTTCATCGTGTTAATGGAATGTTCATTATGTTGCTGAATGTTCATCGTGTTAATGGAATGTTCATTGTGTTGCTGAATGTTCATCGTGTAAATGGAATGTTCATTATGTTGCTGAATGTTCATCGTGTTAATGGAATGGTCATTATGTTGCTTAATGTTCATCTTGTTAGTGGAATGTTCATTATGTTGCTGAATGTTCATAGTGTTAATGGAATGTTCATTATGTTGCTGAATGTTCATCGTGTTAATGGAATGTTCATTATGTTGCTGAATGTTCATCGTGTTAATGGAATGTTCATTGTGTTGCTGAATGTTCATCGTGTTAATGGAATGTTCATTATGTTGCTGAATGTTCATCGTGTTAGTGGAATGTTCATTATGTTGCTGAATGTTCATCGTGTTAATGGAATGTTCATTATGTTGCTGAATGTTCATCGTGTTAATGGAATGTTCATTATGTTGCTGAATGTTCATCGTGTTAATGGAATGTTCATCATGTTACTGGAATGTTCATCATGTTACTGAAATGTTCATCATGTTAATGGAATATTCATCATGTTATTGGAATGTTTATCATGTTACTGAAATGTTCATCATGTTAATGGAATGTTCATGTAACGCCCCGCGTTTCATAACCTTCCTAATTTAGAAAGCGAGTCTTGAAAATCCTTTTTAGAAACTTGTCACTTCCGAAAAGGTTAATCGCCGAAAATCCTTTTTCTTTAATTAATTCGTTATAGTATGGTTATTTACCAATTGTTAATTAAATTAATAAATTTTACTATTTGAAAGTTATTTTTATAACAAACTAAGTTAGTCTCGTTAAATTTTAAAGTTAGTAAACTAACCTAGTTAGTTTGTTTTATAAAGTTAGTTCTTTTTATAACATAACATAAGTTAGTGGGTAAATTGGGGGACTATTTGTGTATATAATGGAAAGTATAAAAAAAATGGCTAACCGTAAATCCTTTAAATACCCTCACAAGCAGCCACAACATCTTTAGACACCCCTGCCCCTCTCGACTCCCCATTCTCTCCCTCTCGGTGGTCGCTGGTGGAGCCGGCACCGGTTATCCGGCGAGCCGACACCCTTTCTCCTCCGACCTAGGCACTCCGACTCACACCACAACCCCCTAACCCCTCTCTTCTTAAACCACCACCCAATCACCCACCTCTCTTCGAAGGGATGGCCGGGCACCACCATCTCTGTGGTGGCGTGCGGCGGCGAACACAGCGAGAACGAAGAGAGAGAGGGAGAGAGAGAGAGAAGAAGCGGAGAAAGAGAGAGAGAGCGGCGGAGATGGTCGACGGTGGCGTCGCCGGCAACGGGAGCCGACGCAAGGCGGCAACCGGTGTCGTCTGAGACGGTGGTTCAAGTTCCGGTCAGTCCAGTCCAACCCAGTTCCGGTTCGGACTTCGCGACGCAGGCGCTCCAGGTCAGTCGTGATTCGGGTTTTGTTTTCGTTAAGTTTCGATTCGATTCGTCTCAGTTTTATTTTGGGTGGCTCGGTTCAGGTCATCGGAGCCCCGGCCCGACTGACGACGGCGGAGGTGGTTTTGCTTCGGTTCGAGATTTGGTCTCGGCTCGGAGACGGGTCAACAAGTCAGCTGGGATTCGGGTCAAGTTTCGGGTCTCGGCTCAGCCTCGTTTCAGCCGGTTCAGACTCGGTTCGGTTCACGTTAGTCTCGGTTCGGGCTTTGGTCATTGTTTCTATTCAAGTCTTGATAATCCTTTTTTTATTCAGCAGGTTCGGGTCCTGTTACAATCAGATTTGTTTCGGTCAAACAGTCAACATCGGGTCAAACTTGGTCAAAACTGGTCCACTGTCGGTCCGAGATTTAGTATGCACTTAAACGACGCAAATTTTTATTATTGTTGTTTATAAACTTTAGTTACTCGAAATTGTTCATTAGTCGTGTTTTTTGAAACTTGTATAAATACATTTATTTCCGTTATAAAACTCGTATAAATATATAATGTTTTGTTACTTGTTGAATTTTGACAAATAAATCGACAACTTATGTTGTCGGGATTGTCCAAAAACAGAGGAAACTCTGCCCGTTTTTCGTAAAATTCTGTAAAACGAAATGAGTAAATTTTATAAAACGAAACCTATCTAAATCGATTAATTTTTTATAAAATGGATATAAACGTATACTTATTTTTATTTTTTTGACAACACTTCAACTATATTTTTGAAAGAATTAATTTAGAAATATTACTTAAACTATATAAAATACATATAAATATATATCTTTTATATATTTACATTTATATCAACTAGATATACTTTAGTATCCACTTCAAATCCACCGTTGTAATTTCGTTTACTCATGCGCCATCGTTTGCCCATATAGGGTGACCTCGGCGTTCCATCCTCCTAATCTCCTCAACTCATCCTACTTGGATAATCGGTAGACTTAGCAATTATGTGAGTATACTTGAACCCCTTTTTCGTTTACCACTTTTTTTGGGGTGTAACATGTTATTTATAAACTTACACACAAACTTTATCATAATACATAAACATTCCTATTACACGCATGCTTATTTGATTACTTGATACTTTAAACTTGGGTTGAGGACATTATGTGTTAGACTTATCATTAACTCCGTACGAGCCAAACCATGACATATATAGCGCTATAGGATTAACGACCCGCCCGTAGACTTGTGGTTATGTCATGAGCATATTCCGTTTCATTATTGGTTTGATATGTTTGACACATGCCAATTTCATTGTTTATCTCGTATCAAGAGCTTGCCACATGGAATTGTTTAAACTTATCTTTTGATACGTATGTAACAAACTTGTATACTCGCCTTTGCTTTTGCATTGAACTTTATTTTAAACATGTTACAGGTTGAGGATGATGATGCTATGAAATGAAGTAGCGTTGATGCCTAGATACACATATAGACGTTTAGGTTTAATTGTTGTATCAATTTTGATTATGTTGTATTGTATTTCCCTTGAACTTGATGTTATTTGATTTCCTTGTAATGTTGACAAATGAATTATGAAATGAAATCGGTTTATTAAATATTGTCACAAATAGCGTTATGATGTCTCTAGCAATCTTCACACTTCGTCTCATCCCGATGTTTCCGCCATTGGTTGGGGTGTGACAGTTCATCATGTTACTGGAATGTTCATCATGCTACTGAAATGTTCATCATGTTTGTTAGAAGTTAGTCGGTTATGTTTGTTTGTAATTGCATTGATTTATGTTTATATGTTTGTATATAAGGCTCAACTTACAAATAAGTGAATGTGACTTGTATGTATGTATGTAGACATGGAACTGTAGCCTGTGTAAGTAGTGTGAACTTGTATGTACGTACATATGATGGGATACGTATGAATGTACTTAGATATATGAAAGTGTATACACGTGTTGTAATCTAATGATTGTAGATCACTGGTATACGTATATGTGAAGATGTGGGTTTTCAATATGTTTGAGATTACGTACTCCTAACCATGTTACTATTGAGAATGAAATAAATGGAATGCGGGTATGGGAACGCCGGACTCTCGAGGAATTGATGTCGGACTCGAGTAAATAAAATTGAGAGGATGTTTCAATGGAATACCTTACGTAGTTAGAATGTGATATAGCCTTTTAAGTATATGTATTAAATTATATATGATGTTACCATGTACTAACGTGTTGGTTATATATGGTGACCACAAGTTAGTCAGTTATTCATGATGGACAAGTGAACGAGGATCAAGTTGAAGATCATGGATTGTACGGGAAAGCAGTCACGTTGTTTGTAATCATTTGTTAACACAGTTACATTAAATAAATGATGAATGATGTATTTAGTTAGAAGGGTTGACCTAAACGGTATTTAAGTATGTTAGAGTATTTAAAAGAAAGAAATTTTATGGTTCATTTTCCACTGCGTCGTTTTTGGTCAAATTGTGATAAGGGCGTTACAAGTTGGTATCAGAGCCCTGGTTTGAGGGAAATCAAGTATGAGGAGGTAAATACTTGGACTCAAACCTGTGTGCTCTTGTGACAAGGAACCCATACAATCCGAGACTCGATCAAGATCTAAGGGTAGAAGCAAAGGTAAGTATGTACTTAAGTATGTATTTGAAGAAAACTAACAGTATGTTTTGAGTAAGGTAAGCATAATTACTTGGAGAGGATGATCCGTGAATGCGGTCTAGGACCGACATCAAGGCATGTGATAAGAAAAATTGACCCTAGGTACGTAAATTTAACCTGTGGGTGCATGTAACGGTAAAACCTATCAAGTGAAGGAAAATTAAAAAAAAAGGAATATAATAATAGAATGGTAATGAAGTTTTGAAAATGTTACACGTGCTGAAACCTAATTCTTCGGACATAAGGTGACGATTACATGAAGACAATAAACTAGTATGTGGATTGTGTACCTGGCCAGTACACAAGTAACATATGACGTTCGTGAGACCGTGATAATTGTTACAGGTATGTCCGTTAGAATTAGGTAGTAGGTGGACGTGAGGGTGAAGGGAAATGTAAGACTTTCAGGGTTTTGAAAGTACCAAATACACATGAGAAGTATGAATGATAAGTTAGAATCCGCGAAACGTATTCGAAACATGAAAGGAATGAAAGATATGAATGATATGTTAGAAACCGCGAGACGGATTCGAAACATAGAAGGGAATGAATGATAGAATGAAAAAGTTTAAAATTCGTAAATAGGCATGAATCAAATAAGTAAGAATGAATGACAAGAATAAAAGGCTCAAAATTTTAAGTAATTATAGATCGAACGAGTAAATATTCTTTAAGAAGCGGATATTCTTCAAGTTATGTTTTGAACTTATATATATATATAGGACAAAGATCCGTTAGGAACCACCCTTTATTGCGAGAACCGCGAGAACCAGTGTGAACACAAACAGTAATTCCTAAAAAAATCTAAAAAACACCCAATTTTTTTTTTACTATTTTTTTTTGAAAAAATCGCTATATTTTGTTAATAAAAAAAATAAAAAAAAATTTCAAAAAAAAAATAAAAATCGAGTAACAGTTATCCATGCACATGTGCATATGTATCATTTCTTTGTCAAATTCCGTAATTCATTACAAATAATAGTCAATTGCACTTTCATTTACACTACCACGTGTAATACACTACTTTTTACGTTAACAATGTTAGAAATGCACATGTGCATCTATATGTATCAACATGAAATAAGGTGTTTTGGTACACTACTTTCTCTTTCATCTATCATTCCATCCATAATACATAAGCATGCACATGTGCATTTTTTGTCATTTCTTTGACAAATTCCGTAATTCATTACACATATTAGACAATTGCACTTTCATTTACACTACCATATGTAATACACTACTTTTTACATTACCAATATTAGAAATGCACATGTGCATTTATATGTATCAACATGAAATAAGGTGTTTTGGTACACTACTTTGAATATACTTTCCCTTTCATCTATCATACCATCCATAATACACTATCATTACCTCCTACCATCCATAATACAATACCATTAACAATATTTTCACTTTATTAAATGTATGTAAATACCATTTATACCATCCAATCAGCATATTACATCAAAAATCGACAACTATAACCAAACCATCAACCACTAGATATAACTAACCAAAAAACATGTATATGGGCCTACTTCTCCATTCAAAATCACAAACTTTTTGTACCAAAACACGTTATATCATGCTTATACCTAATGATGCACATGTGCATTTTGAATATTGGTAATGTAAAAAGTAGTGTACTACTAATGGTATTGTAAATTAAAGTGCAATTGTCTATTCCTGATAACGTTTTACCGAATTTGTTGAAGTAATGATACATATGCACATGTGCATGGATAACTGTTACTCGAAAAAAAAAGTTTTTTTTTTATTTTTTTATGGTAATGAAATATAGCAATTTTTTTTTAAAAATATTAAAAAAAATAAAAAAAAAATTTAAGTGTTTTTTTTTTTATTTTTTTAGATTTTATTTTGTGTTCACATTGGTTCTCGCGGTTCTCGCAATAAGGGTGGTTCTCGCATGAACCTTACCCTATATATATATAGGTAAAGAGTATGGTACAAATCTCCTTATCGTACATTATGTACGCGCTACCCACAGCCATACACGTGTCCTGATTCAATTTAATTAAATAAGGGTATATCAGACATTCTATTCGAACATCTGAGGGCTAATCAGGGAATTCCATCATATAGGAAGCAGATATGGAGTTCGTTTCGTAACCGTCCCATTTAATTGTTGTTCGTATCAATTCGATTTGTAGGTTTTTTGATTGATTCCTGACCGAACCTGGATTCGTCATTTAGGAATCGTCAATAGTTTTATTAGGTTGAGTTTTGGGTTTTATTTGATTTGGAGCTTTTTTTAATTTTATTATTTTGTGATGAGGGTTGAAGATAAGTTGTTTCTTGTTTTATTTGTTGGGTTACCATATCGTATGTGTTTTTTCATATATCGCATGTGTTGTTTTAACATAGTCAAGGTAGTTAAGGATGGATCCTTTGTATAATTTCGCATGTTTTAAATTAGACATTTTCGCACACAATGAAGTTTAATATTTAATTTCGCATGCTTAAGTTGGAGATTTCGCAAACCTGAAAGTATTTATCAAATATAGCTTTTAATTTCGCAAGCTTTAATAATAATTAATTTTATTTTCGCACAGTGTGTTTCATAATTCAGTTCAATAATTGAAATCAAATAATTCAGTTCAATAATTGATTTCAATAATTCATATCAATAATTTTTCTTTTATTATATATTTTATATTTTTATCACTATTTCAAACATCATATTAAAAATGGCAGATGTACCAATATCCTCTTCTTCTGAACCAAGTATCAAGCAGGCTTTGAGGAAAAGGATTCAGCAACAAATCAAGAGGATCGATCATGTCAAGAAATGTTGGAGGCCAACATTTCTCGTGTAACAGAAAACATGAAGAGAAGACAAGAAATTTTGAACTTGCTATCTCAGATGCAAGTGAGTAGTCTTAAAGAAATTGCTGTTATGTTTATGGTGGATTTGGGTGAGAGGCATGAGAAACAGTTGAAAGAGTTGGCTGATGCAATAACTGTCTTAAGATGCTCGATGAAGATGAAAATGGAGTTTCTTTCATCTTTTGAATGAACTTTTTCTTTATTTTGTTGCATTTTTTCAATAAATTCACATGTTTTGTTAAGGAATGGATTTTATATTTTGCATCTTTATATTCACCTATTTATTGCAAATTTTAATAATTCATTGTCAAACTTGCGATTTTAAACATAACATATGCGAAATTAAAAACACTAATGCGAAATTAAAAACACTAATATATGCGAAATTAAAAACACTAACAAGTTTAAATATTTAACATAAATTCAACATTAAACAAGTTCACTTTGGCTTTCCAAAAAATTTACTCATCCTTTCTGGGATTATAGTATCCAAATCTTTCATATACCTTTCTTTGTCTGGCCTTTTATCGAAAGCATTTTCCCTTTTAATTATGTGTTGACGATGGATATTGTGTTCAGATAGAATGATTTTACTGAGATATCTGTGCCTTAGGAGATGAAGTTGTGATTTTTGTCTGTTGTTTACTTCATCTTCTTTCACAAATCCAGTCACCCATGGTATTGTGTCTCCTTTGTACGTTTCCATGTGACGCATCGTAAACACTCCACAATTTACACCTTTATTCTTCGTCCTCCAATCCATCTCTTTTCTTTCTATAACTGAGGTTGCAAGTTGTTCTATAGCTGGTGTTGGTTTTAAAGCCTTTTGTAGGTATAAAACCAATACCCTTCTCTGTAACATAGCAACATTTTTTGTTAGTAGCTTTATATGAAAAAGTTTTTGTATTACCAGTGTGTCTGGAAGCCCCTTGTATCTTTCCTTAAACTCTTGTTGAGCTGCTGAATTGTCAATCAGCTCAATTTTGCCGGTTTTCGAGTGGAAGCACAAAACGTAGAAGTGTTCACCTTGAAGTACCGGAATAAACACCAGGTCAACCAAATCAAGCTTTTTTTTACCTCATATCTCAGTAATATGTCTTCAAAATTTGAGGCAAATATGTTTAGTCGTTGGTTGTCTGTGTATTTCTCCTCGTCGTAAAAGATATCCGGCTGTATGTTATGTAATTAGAATCAAAGTTATGCAAACAATGGATTTTTTTTCACATGCGAATAGTATATATAACACATGCGAAATTACAACAGTATGAAAAATGTTGTTTCACAGGAAAACTTTCTTCTATATTACATGCGATTTAGATATAATCAGCGTGCGAAATCATTGATTATGCATTTATTGTTATAATTTCAAATGCCAAAATGTATATGAAAACATACCATCATTGTGCTAAACAAGAAGAGTCTGTATGGTGATGATTTTCTATCCCTCTTCTTTTCTTCAAGGTTTAGAACATCCACAAATGCATCTATTCCGTTCGATGCTACGTATTGACCCCTGTAGAAGCTCTCAAATATAGCTTTGAATGTGGCAACCTCAGTTTTTGATCGGTAAAATTCTTCTCTGCCAGTCATAAATTAAATAATTAGTATTTGTTGTGTGTATATATTTTAGATGTTTGTTAGTTGATATAACTATTTTTACTTACTCTATGTCTGCAAATGTAGCAAATGTATACCGAATCACATTCAATTCTTGAGTCAATAGTGCTTCGTGCATGTTTACCACTCTGTTGCAGTAAGGGGAACATAATTTGTTTCCAAGCTCTTTACATCTTTTTTCACCTCGAATTTTGGCTTGTTCTATTGTCTTATAAAGCAGTTTATTTAATCCTTATGGTATAACTTGTTTTGGAACTTGCTTTGGCTTTGAGTTTTTTCTCCCCCTAGTTGTTTTTTTTTTCTTTGTTATCTTCCATGCTGGGTCCCAGGCTCAAAAGCAACTCAACTGAATGCAATTCCTTAGCCGTTACCTGGGGGCATTCAACTTCCGGTTCCTTCTCAACTTCGATTCCCGAATCGGGTTGTTGAGGGTCTTTTTGTGTGGTTTCTGCTAAAGAAACTGCTTCCACTTCTGGCAATTTTTCTTGAACTTTTTGTTGAATGTTTTGTGTAGATTCTGCCAAGTTCACTGTTTCTTCGATAACAGTTTCGTTTTCACCACTTTCTGCATGCCAGAGTAATTTAAGAAATACAATAATTTGTGCTTTTTTTTTTTTTTAATATAAAGTGTTTTTTTTACCTTTGTCAGGTGGTTTGTAAGTGTATACACCTGTTTCCACAGTTTGAATGTTTGCTATAAGGGTGTCTGTGACTCCTCCATCATCTGGCTGAAGTATACCTATAGATACAAATTATTTAATTTTAATACACTAGAATCAAAATCGCAAGGGTATACATGACATCGCGTGCGAAATCAAATTTGACGTGTTTTTACATAAATCGCATGTGGTTTTTAGGTTTCGCATGTGCATAAAAAAATAATGATTTTTTACATAATTTCGCATGTGTTAATATTGATTTCGCATGTTTTACCTGCTGATGCCATTTGTACCAAAACAGTGGATATTACTTTTTGAGCTTCTTCATCCTGTCTACCTTCTTCGTTTGTAGTAACTTCATGATGAACCTCAGAAGTTGGATTTTCAGGCTCTTGATGTACAGGAGAGGGTGCAGTTTCATGCTCTTGAACCGAATCAGGCGGCACACAAATGGGATTATTCCGAAGTGTCTCATCCCACTGCTTACAGGCCACCATAATCTCCGGATCCCAAAAACACTTAGTTCTTGCTTCTGAAACTAAGTTGTTCATCCCTTGAACATCTTGAACCTTTTTAATGTACTTTTTGACATTTGCTTTCATTTTTTTCAACAGGTTCTGTAATATTTTTCGAGTTAAGATACTATTAATTGAAATGTTAAATATAAATGGATTAAGTGGAATTAATATTTTTTTGTGCTTACCTTTTTGTGGGTTCTCGAAGCCTCTAGTTCTCGTTCCTGGGCTGTGTCATAGAATACGGATGGTGAAAGTTGAACAGGAGTGTTGCAATAATCCATCATTTTCTGTGTTTGTGTTCCAACTCCCATCTCAAGTTTCAACTGAGACATTTCATGGATTTCAAAACTGAAATCCATGAAATCATCAATGTTCTCATTATCTTTTGGCTCTTCCCCGGTTTCTTTGTTTTGTACTGCACGTGCAGTCCTTCTTTTGTAGCTTATTGTGGTGTCAACCGGTGGTCGTAGTGTATAATCCTCCGTTGAAGGACCCTCTTCTTCTTCTTCTTCTTCTTCTTCATTTTCTTCATCATTTTCTTCTTCTTCTTCTTCACTCTTACTTGATATCCATATAGGTCCGTTATCCGAAATATGATCTTCGACTTTATCAATATCCGAAGATGTGATATAACGAATAACCGGTATCTCCACGGCTTTCTCAAACAGGTTAAGCCTCTTGTTGTACTCATGCGTGTATAGAAGCTGTATAAATCGCAAGATCATTTAATTATATAACAAAACAAACTAGTATTTGAAATATGTTATTAAAATGTAGTAATGTATACCGTAAGAAAGGCAACAGGTCCCACGAACTGTATTTTATAGTTCTTCCAGCCGGCTCGTGTACGACGCAAGGTGTCGAGTAGATATGAGCACCAATCTAGATTCTGTATTTCCTCAACATCTTCTACACCAAGCAAACATCTATCATTTGCAAGTGTTGCCTTTGTAATCTCTGCAAAGAAGGTCATCCAGTACATAAGGAAATTTAATTTAAACAGGCTCCCCCCGTCTCGTTGATTTTCCATTGTATTTGCAATTAAGCCATGGGTAATTCTGGTGTTTCCCCCCCACTGGCTGATGAATGTATCCCTGACAACATTTCCCGGTTCTTTACCCTTTTCAATTTTCTCTTGCTTTTTAACTTTTCTCTTATCGGTTATTATCTCAACCTTCTTTGGCCCCTTTGGTATTCCAAATACCTCATAAACTGTGTCCGATGTTATTTTTATTTGGTGTTTTCCCACGTTTAGCTTATCGAACTTCTCGTCAAAGTTTCTGGCTAGCCAATATGCCAATCGTGTTGAAATATGGTTGATATTGATATCTAGAATAGCACCAAATCCCATATTCCTTACCTCTTCAACCTGTTTTTTTGAAAATCTCTTCACAGTATCCATGTATGAGTTAGGTTGGCATCTCAGCAGTATTGCTTCATTGCTGTATTTGAAGAATTCCCTATGTTCTGTTTTAGGTTGTTCCACCTTTTTTGAATGTTTTTTTGTCTGTATCTTTGATTTCCTCTCATCTTTTTTCTTTTTTAGGAGTGGCTTAACAAAGTCATCCTCTTCAGAACTTTCTACAACTATCCTTCTCTTTCTATTCTTGTTAACTTTTATCAGTCTTGATATTGGCCCTTCAAAGTCATCATCAGATTCTATTTCTACAAAATCGCATGCTATAGTCAAAAAAACTTTACAAAATCGCATTTATCAGTTAATCATGTACATTAAGTCACTAAGTGATAAAATCGCATGAATGAGTTATCAATTCGCACGTAGTAGTAATCAATTCTCATGTGTGAGTTATCAATTCGCATGTGTTAGTTAAGCATTACCAAAACTAGTCAATCTTTATAATTCGCATGCCTTAAGGATCAATTCGCATGTGTTAGTTAAGCATTACCAAAACTAGTCAATATTTATCATATGAAATCGCATGTGGCTTTTATCAATTCGCATGTTCAATCTAACCTAAAACAGAAAACCTTCAACAAACAATATTTTATCATATGAAATCGCATTTGTCATACAAAACCCTCACAAAACCCTATATGATATCGCACATATATCATGTATAATTAAGAAAACTGCATAATCATGCAAAACCTAATAAATAAGCATACCCGTCATAAACCCTAGCAAAATTGTAGTTGTGAGCAATATTTAATCTTATAAAACTATGTGTTTCAGTTAAAAGCTTAATAAACAAACAAAATCACATTTGACATTAAAGTCCATGTATATTCCACTATAAAATCGCAAATTTCAATCGATACCTGGATTCATCTTCTTCGCTTGTGGTCTGTCGTTGTTTGCTTTGCTTCGTTTCTCAAAACTCATGAATCTTACTTGAATCGCAACGGAGAGTAGCAGGGAACTTTGGAGAAGGAGAATGCAGTGTTGATTTTGGGTTTTACGGTATGTTTTGGGAGTTATTGGGTGCTGATTATTAGGGGTTTTTATCTCGCATTTGACGATTTAAACCTTGGCGGTTTCTTTTTATTAATTTTAAATTGATAAATTTAATAGTAAAACACGCTGTTTAAATGAGATGATCTGACGGTTGTGGATGAAGCGTACATAATGTACGATTAGAGTATTTGTATGATAACCGGCCTCTCTCTCTCTCTCTCTCTATATATATATATATATAGGGAGGGGCTCATGCGAGAACTCCATTTATTGCGAGAACCGCGAGAACCAATGTGAACACAACCTAAAATAGCTAAAAAAACCTAAAAAAACCTAACCCCCACCCCCCCCCCCCCTCCCAAAAAAAACCTAACCCCCCCCCCAAAACCTAAACCCCCCTCCCCCACCCCCAAAAACCTAAACCCCCCAAGCTAAAATGCTAAAAACTAAACCCCCAAAAAACCTAAAAAAATCTAAAAAAATAAAAAAAAAATCTAAATTTTTTAATATTTTTATGCTCAAATCGCTACTTTTAGTGGCAAAAAAAAAAATTTAAAAAAAAAAAAAATACATTTTTTTAAATTTTTTTTGTGTGATTTTTAGCTATTTTTAGGCATTTTTAGTTGTGTTCACATTGGTTCTCGCGGTTCTCGCAATAAGAGGTGGTTCTCGCATGATCTTCTCCCTATATATATATATATATATATATATATATATATATGTAAATATATGAATATAATTATGCTCATGTATTGTATACAAGAATGGTTGAAAGGATAAATGAGTTATGCGGGTCAAATGGTGATTACCATTTGAACCCGGTATTTAATGTTTGAAATGGTCAAGTTATTTAATGGTAGGTGAGCATGATGTACGGTAATGTTACTGTCACAAACTGGAAGGAAACAGTCAAGCAAGGTATGGATAACGAGTCAATGGATTTTGACTTGCGTCAGGTATGTATAAAGGTTATGCATTTAATAGGAGCTTATTGCTCGACTAGAGAGGGGTGTGTTAGAATTGGGTAATTGGTGAATGTAGATCAGAATGTAATTACAATTGGACTTTTGAAAAGTCAAACAAAGTAAGTTGATAAGTTATTAAGCAAGTAATAGTAAGATAGCATGAAGTAGTTGAATTGTCAAGAAGATAAAACCGATAAAAATCACTGTAGTAGCAAGAAACTTTAGACGCAAGAAATAAGTTATGTGTTAGACATATTATTAATTGACTCTTGGGAGTCGAGATGAATGACGACTACGACCTAGACAAATAACTTAAGTATGGACGGGAATGGTATGTTTTTGCAAGAAATACTGAAATGATATAATAAAGTCTTTGCAAGTAAGCATGAATGGAAAGAAGTACGAACGTGTACTTTAATATATCTACGATAAGTAAGAAATGTCAGTTTGACCTTGAAAAGTCAAACTGCAAGAAGCTGGTGAAATAAATAACAAAAAAAAAAATTTGTATGTAAGAAGAGGAATGTGTGATATGTTATAGTATGTACGTAGGAAATTTGTAGAAGAATTTTAGGTGAATAATCACCTAGTAGAATGAATGTTTGAATGAAATGTGCTAACCGCCAATTTTGTAGATGATAGTGGTAGAACTCTTAATGTGATGAAACCAATCGAGTTGGTGAAAGGATGTGCACGAGCAGAAGCTCATTAAACGGGATGAAGGGATCGATCCGGATTTGATACGGACTCGTGAAGAAGCGGGCCGATCTGGTTTGCGGATCGTTAGTCTACGCAATGAATGCAAGGTTAGTAACATGTTTAAATTATGATTGTTAAGAAGAAGTTCAATTTCAATAATACCTTCCATACAAAAGGATGGTATTTGAGTATGGCATAATGTAGAATGTTGACTTGTGAAGGTCAACAAAGGAATGAATTATAGCTCAGATTTAATGTTGTTGAGTAATGCGCATGTGTGCATTGTGAGTGATGCGTGAAATGTATCGAAATTGACCTAAGGGTATACTTAATATCATCTAGCGATCGCAAACGTAGAATGATGTTTATCTTCCGAGATAAGTATGAATAAAGGAGTATGACATAGTGGTTTTGTTGTGATAACTTTGATTAAATGTTCATGGTATGTGTATGTTTATGGTTTAAATTTTCATGTGTTAATGAAATTATTAGAAGGAATACTAATAGTGAGATGCATTAGTAAGCTCGGGACAAGTACTAATGTGACTAACGCAAGAATAGAATATTGAGTATGATTGGTGAGTAAATTGGAATTTATGGATTCGTTATGATTAGTAAAGGTAAGAAAGTTTTATGCTTAATTAAGAAAGTAGAAACAAAATATATAATTATGCTTGTTCACGAACGAAGACTCTATCCGAACCATGAGTGGGTTCGGGTAATAGTATGCTTTAGGATTTGTTAAATGAATAAACATAGTCATAGTTTGGTAGGAATGAGAAGGTTTCGGGAACGAAACCTCCTTTAAGGGGGGGGGGTAGACTTGTAACACCCCAAAAACCAGAAGTTTTATTTTGTCAGTATGTTCCTTGGGTAATGGAAAGAAATAAAATAACTAAGTCTTTTAACTTAGTTAGGATATGTAGGTTAAGTAGTAATGAATAAAGTTTTGTGACAAAAAGAAAGAATGGCAAACACGAGGGGCAAAACTTGGAAAAAAGAATGAAAGTTTTATAAAACACCTAAGTGTGTGTATGTGTGTTCGATCAGAGAGAGAGAGAGAGAGAGGAGGAGGAAAAACCCATCTTCAACTCAAGAATGGCCCAATTGATCAAATTAGGATGGAGATTGGAGCTAAATCAGATGCATGACCTTAGATTCTGAATCATTTAGACAAGATAAACATGTGGTAAGTTGTAATTTGCGATTTGGTGATCTTGTATGAAGTGGGTTTGTAATCCATCCTGAAATTTGTTGAAATTGAGCATGGATATGTGTTAGAATGACCAAATAGAACTTGTTTTATGTATGATATCAAGTAATTTGATGTTTGAAGGTGAAACCCACTTGGGTTAGTGAAAATGGCGACATGGGTATAACACCCATGTCCAATCCTTGTTCAAAATTTGATGTAGTATGTTGTATGTGATGAATACTTGTTAGATAGGTTGAGTATAGTATGGAATTAGGTTGATTTTAGTTGTATTTGATTGATGAAGGCAAGAAGTAGGAAGATGAGCATAAGATGCTTGTACAATGTGCTTAGAAAGTAGTACGCACACCAAGTGTTTGTTGAAATGCCTATGTGAGATTAATAGATGAAATGGTATTCAAATGATGGATGAAAGTGTATAATGCGTGGGGATGATGTAATTGGGTGATAATTAAACATGAGAAATATGTTTTGAATGGAATACATGTAGGATTTTGGTTAATTATATGATTTGGTAAAAGGTATGCATTAGAAGTTGTACTCTATGCTTGGGTAATATCATGCACATGATGTGTTGATTTACTTATGGTTAGATGAAATCATATGTGATTTGGTGTTAAGTGTGTAGAAAGTGCGTATATTAGTAAGGAGTAAGGTTGGGAAGCTATGTGTGTTAACTAAGCTTGGACAATGTTGTTAATTGTAAAATCATGATATTACTAGTATGGAAGAAATTGATTATGTTCTGTGTGCATACAACTAGATGATCATATGTGTTTTGCTATATGAGTATGAAATGTGTATGATGTCCTTAGTACAATCTATTAATGTTGAGAATGTATGAGCTTAAGTTGATAATTCATATAATGGACAGTTGACTTTCTAAAAGTCAACTGTGCATAACTAGCATAGTAAGGCATTTGGCCACAAATGTAATATTAGGGAAATCGCAAGGCACATGCTATATCAATAAATGTTTTATGTGACGATATAAAGAATTATGTGGAATGAAAAGATGTGATTGTTATCTTATGCATTGTGTGGTTGGTATTGACTAGTAAAGGTCAATATAGAATATGAATGTGAAATTAATGTAACTTAGAATGTGCGTGTATGCTAATAATGCGGTAACCATAATGACATGAAAGTATAGGATCATGTCAAGGTGGGTGGAAGCGTGGAAGGCTAACGGGAAGGATGCGAGGAAGCAAGTAAGAAACAGATGCTTAAGGTAAGTGATTTCCGGAATCACTTCTTATTTTATAAATGAAGTTTGGTATGTTGTATATAAGGAGCCATGTAAGAAGTTACGGGTAAGGGTAAGTACCAAGGTAAGTTCATATGAACTTCGTCTATCCTTAATGTAAATTAAGATGATAGTATCATCGTGTTAATGGAATGTTCGTTGTGTTGCTGAATGTTCATCGTGTTAATGGAATGTTCATTGTGTTGCTAAATGTTCATCGTGTTAATGGAATGTTCATTATGTTGCTGAATGTTCATCGTGTTAATGGAATGTTCATTATGTTGCTGAATGTTCATCGTGTTAGTGGAATGTTTATTATGTTGCTAAATATTCATCGTGTTAATGGAATGTTCATTATGTTGCTGAATGTTCATCGTGTTAATGGAATGTTCATTATGTTGCTAAATGTTCATCGTGTTAATGGAATGTTCATTGTGTTGCTGAATGTTCATCGTGTTAATGGAATGTTCATTATGTTGCTGAATGTTCATCGTGTTAATGGAATGTTCATTATGTTGCTGAATGTTCATCGTGTTAGTGGAATGTTCATTATGTTGCTGAATGTTTATTATGTTGCTGAATGTTCATCGTGTTAATGGAATGTTCATTATGTTTCTGAATGTTCATCGTGTTAATGGAATATTCATCATGTTACTGGAATGTTCATCATGTTACTGAAATGTTCATCATGTTAATGGAATGTTCATCATGTTACTGGAATGTTTATCATGTTACTGAAATGTTCATCATGTTAATGGAATGTTCATCATGTTAATGGAATGTTCATCATGCTACTGAAATGTTCATCATGTTTGTTGGAAGTTAGTCGGTTATGTTTGTTTGTAATTGCATTGATTTGTGTTTATATGTTTGTAGATAAGGCTCAACTTACAAATAAGTGAATGTGACTTGTATGTATGTATGTAGACATGGAACTGTAGCGTGTGTAAGTAGTGTGAACTTGTATGTACGTACATATGAATGGGATACGTATGAATGTACTTAGATATATGAAAGTGTATACACGTGTTGTAATCTAATGATTGTAGATCACTGGTATACGTATATGTGAACATGTGGGTTTTCCATATGTTTGAGATTACGTACTCCTAACCATGTTACTATTGAGAATGAAATAAATGGAGTGCAGGTATGGGAACGCCGGACTCTCGAGGAATTGATGTCGGACTCGAGTATATAAAATTGAGAGGATGTTTCAATGGAATACCTTACGCAGTTAGAATGTGATATAGCCTTTTAAGTATATGTATTAAATTATATATGATGTTACCATATACTAACGTGTTGGTTATATATGGTGACCGCAGGTTAGTCAGATATTCATGATGGACAAGTGAACGAGGATCAAGTTGAAGATCATGGATTGTACGGGAAAGCGGTCACATTGTTTGTAATCATTTGTTAACACAGTTACATTAAATAAATGATGAATGATGTATTTATGTTAGAAGGGTTGACCTAAACGGTATTTAAGTATGTTAGAGTAGTTAAAAGA
Organism: Helianthus tuberosus; assembly: GCA_030545235.1. Taxonomy (NCBI): domain Eukaryota; kingdom Viridiplantae; phylum Streptophyta; class Magnoliopsida; order Asterales; family Asteraceae; genus Helianthus; species Helianthus tuberosus. Next base: position 119,934,837 of record CM060356.1, on the reverse strand, counting down.
AAGAAATTTTACGGTTCATTTTCCGCTGCGTCGTTTTGGGTCAAATCGTGATAAGGGCGTTACAGATCACCCTCAACCCTTTGGTCTGAGTCAGCAGGGATAAAGTCCTCGTAGAGTTGGTTTAAAGTTTTTATAGTAGTTTATAGATAAGGGATTCAAGCTTTTGGCACTTCTCCCATGGTGGGTAATGCCCGCTTCGACCCGTGAAGTGTTACTAGGCTTGAACCAGGTTCTCGCAGGATCTATACACTGAACGAGACATAAAATTTACCCAACCACCCTTCTAACCCCCTTCCAGGCAATTAACGCGCTTTATATAGACCGCAAAGACACGAATATGTGAATCAACACCATATGAAGAATCATTAGGTAAATTTGCCTTCAATATAAAAAACTAGTTATTAAAGTCATTAATACATACCCAATTAAAAAGTTTCCAAATATTGGAAATCATAAAAGAAAGTACATAAAAGATTTGTCTTCACCAAGTGATGTAAGAGTTTAGCCAAACAAGGCCTTTGTTTGACAAAGACTCTTATTATCAATCTTTGATCCTGAGACTACTACACACACTCTAAATGATGGAAAATGGATGATGGTGGTGGATGATGGTGTTGGAGTAGTGGTGGAGTGGTGGCAAGTAAGAGAGAAGTGGTTTGCCAAAGGATGGTTTGGAATCGAACCAAGCACATCTATTTATAGCTGAAATAAGTGGCTTCACCATGGCCCGTGCCCGCCTGGCACGGCCCTGTGGTCATCTCTCTCTCTCTCTCTTCCTCATTAACTGCTTGTCAGATCTTGTACTAACATGGCCCCGTGTGTCAATGGCACGGGCCGTGGCCAATGTATTTGTTGTACTATCGCAGATTCTGAAAATCTTTGAGTTGACGACGCCCCGTGTTGGCTTAGTACGGCCTCGTGTTGGCTGCCAGTTTTGTCCTTTGCTGTTGTCTTTTCTTCTGCACAACATCCAGCCTCGAACATGGCCCGCGTCTGGTGGACACGACCCCGTGTCAAGTCTCCTGATCTTGCTATTCTTGTGTTTTGGATGTGAATTGCGGCTTGGCGAATTTCGTCAATTCCTCCTTCTTTGTATTTATGTTGGTTTTTGCTGTTTTTTTGCTCCTTTTGCACATTTAAGCTCTTTTGACCCTATAAATTAAAAATTAAAAAGGAACAGAAAAACAAACTTTTTCCAACATTAGTACTGAAAAAAGGTTGATTTTACGCCGTATTTGATATAATTTATATGTTGTATTTTAAGCACTTCACCATACACATCAGTCCCTTCCAGATGAAACGTCGTCTTTATCTAAAACGCCATTCATACAAAACGCCAAACTTAATGATGAAACACATTACAGCTTTAACAGATAAAGCTAAATAAACAGTAACTGAAACACTGGAAATTTATTACTAACATTTATTATAAAAAATTCCCGCGTAAACTACGTGCCAAACATATCATTACATAAATGACGTTACCATCCCTTCCATTGATCATACTAAAAAAACACCATCTTTAACCAAAACGCCATTCCTACCAAAATGCCAAATTTAAAAAAAAAACAAACTCTGAAAAATGACAAATGACAAACTTCGTTTTATGGATATTCAACACTAGAATCAATAGATTCGTAATTCTCTTTGACAACAGAAGAAGAGTGTTTGTAAGAATAGTTAACGCCATACGGAACTTGGACGAAAAAGTTCAGAGGGGGATCCTAACCCTTGGCGTTCCTCTTGATAACCTCTGTGAGAATACACAGACAGTTATACGAAGATTAACCAGAAAATTTGGACCTAACAATGCAAATCCAATTGTCGACCCGGTCATCCAATCTTGCGTTTTGAGGAGGACTCTAAATTGGTGACTGTTGTATGAGACAACGGGCAATAGGAAGACTACACGGTTGAAAACATCATGACCAAATAGAGTATTGGGTTCCTACAGGAGTTATGCAACTCAACATGTTTGAACACAAACATGACCCCAACAGTGGCGTTGTTGCATGTTATGTTCACATGGAGGTGTCAAAAACTACAAGATGAAGATACCGATGATAGTGACGATTTAGATGAGAAATTGGATGAAGAATCCGAAGAAGAAGACGAGGGGAGCGGTGGATACTTCTCAGACAAAATCCCTTCTGACGATGAGTTTTAATTTTTTTTCTTTTTTTTTGTGTGTCATTTTGTGTGGTTTGTTATGTACTTTCCGCTAATAAAATACTTTATTTCTCTAATTAGATATACAACGCCAAAATCGCCACAAACGACAAACGATAAATGCCAAAACTATAATAATTTCCTTTAAACACATATTACGAAAAAACTCCAAAAATTACTAAATTGTATAAAACATGGTACAAGAGAATAGAACAAAGGATAGATGAATATGTAGATTAACTTAAACGTCATGAATTGCTTTCATTCTATAATTTTCATGTTGGCTAATGTATTTGGTTTAGACTATTGCATCTATTTATTTCTAAAACGACATGAATATTATTTACAATGTGCATGTCTGATATATGTTTCAAAACGCCATCTTTGGGTTTCAAACACCATAACATTATTTTGCCTTACAAAAGTTAATTAGTTGTATTTTTTTAATATTTTCAAAACGCCATAATTACTTGTCACAGTATAGGCCTGCATCCTACATCACACGACAAAGATAAAAATACACATGAAAAAAAAGATAATTGCTATTGTTTTTTGTCGCCAAAAACATATAGACCTAATCTACTTCGCGCCAAAAAATGTCATTATATAAGTAGAACAAGTAAACAAACTTAACACGCCACAAATTGTCTAAAACACCATACAACTTACATTAAAATGGCTCAAGTTATTGCATGGAGATTTGATATGTCGGAGAGACGTTTCGACCTAAAGTTCTCTGACAGGAGAAGGGTGAAGGTCAAGACCATCAACGCCATACTTAGTATGGATGAGGTCATTCAGAGGGATATTCTGGCCCTTAGGGTTTCAATGGCCAACCAGTGCGAAAGATCTCAAACAGTAATAAGAAGATTTAAGGGAAGATTTCCAGCAGATGATGATGATGATGACGTTTTTGATCTACCAACAGTTACTGGTTGAAGTTTGGATGAACAATCAAGGACGGTGAAAGTGACTTACCAAAACGGGGAGGAGGATTCGTTGACAATGAACGAAGTGCTGAGCACACAAAGACTACGCCTTCTTGATCAACTCTGTGATTTAGCACCTTCGCACGTTGTAACACACATGATTGTGATTATGTTTAAATCTAGGATGCAAGGCAGGCTAAACCAGTTAATGGCGTTAAACGCCAATGACCTAGATGATGATGAGTCTGAAGAAAGTGATGAGCAAAGCGATGGGTACATCTTTGATGTAATACCATCCACAGAAGAATATTAGTTTAGTTTGATTTCATCTTAGTTGTAATGTTTTGAATTATTAATGAATTTAGGAATGTCATGAACGCCAAGATATTTACTTTTATAAGATAAAAAAGGATTAATTAATCGTGACAGATTTACAAAAAAAACCAAAGAAAATGCCAAAAAAAATTGTAAATTTTGAATTATTAATGGTTTATAATGAATTTGGGAACGTCATGGACGCTAAGATGTTTACTTTTATAAGACAAAAAGGATTAATTCATCGCGACAGATCTACAAAAAACAAGAAAACGGCAAAAAAAATGTAATGTTTGAATTATTAATCGATTATAATGAATTTGGGAACGCCATAAACGCCTCGAGAGTTTTTGACTTGAAGGTATAAATTCAAGTTAGTCGGTTCGCATATAACACGTTATGATTGTACGGTATAAATTTGATTTGCGTTATGTTTTCATCCAATCGCAATGCAGCTATATGTTACGTTGAGTTCACTTGGATACGTCGAAACGTGTGTTTTCATAAGGTTAGCGCATCACATAACGTTTTGACTAATCCGTTCGACGTTTGCAATGTACCTGCGCCGCAACGCGCGCGGGTCTTATTAAGTAGTTTGCTTGTTTACCCTCCAACTTTGTGGTAGTGTCCTTTATACCCCTAACTTTGTCCTAGTTTCCTTTTTACCCCAACTTTGTCAAATCTCATTATTACCCCCTCTTGGCCCTCAAGTTTAGGAAATGTAATTTTTAAGCCCATAACTTTTTATGAACTTTGTAATATGTCACTTTGACCCCTCGAGAGTTTTTGATTTGACGGTATAAATTTAAGTTAGTCGGGTCGCATATAATACATTATTGTTAGAATATTCCATGATTATAGGGTCAAATATGCTTTCCCTTCCTCCAAGTATTACAGCCGTATTTCCCTTTCTCCAAGAATTAGCCATATTTTCCTTATATTTTCCTTTTTTAAATCCTTGTTCATTAGTATAAGTAGACGTGGTTATTGTTCTCTTTGTATTCAATATGAAGCAAGCAATATCCCAATAAAAATAAAGTCTTCTTTGTTTCTGTTACTGGTCAACATGGTATCAGAGCAGTGTTAAGGTCCTCAAACCTCAATCTGCTCATCACTTACCTGGTACCTTTTCTTTGTTTACCATCCAAACCATAACCACCATGTCCAACGATGATAGCTCGAGTTCGGACCTGTCCAAACAACTCGCAAACCTGATAAAAAATTCCCAACCTCAGAACCCAAAATTGTCAGACAGTTTACAAATCAATCTCAAACTCAATAACCAGAATTACGCCCTATGGACCCGAATGATTCGGGTCGCCATAGGCGGGAAATCGAAAGCCCTCTTAACTCACTTAACCTCAAACCCTCCCGATCAAGATGATGCAGAATTCGAGCAGTGGGAACAAGACGACTTGGTTGTGTTCTCGTGGCTTATACAAAATATAGAACCACAAATTGCCGGCAACCTAACCGAGTTTCCCACGGCGAAATCGCTATGGGATGCCTTGGTGGTTACTTACAGCAGCGGAAAAGATAAATTGCAAGCCTTTAATCTCCATGTCAGGGCCAATGAGATTAAACAAAATGATGCTTCCCTGGAAAGTTTCTGGATTTCCTTACAAGGGATATGGGTAGAAATCGAAAGGATCGATCCTAACCCCATGAAGTGCCCGGATGACATAAAGGCTTACGCAAAAATAAGGTCTGAACACAAACTTTTTCAATTCCTAAGTGCCCTCGACCAAAAATATGATCCTATAAAGCGCGAAATACTCCGGTGGGAGCCTTTACCATCTGTAGAGACGGCCTATGCTGCTGTTCGGAAAGAAACCGCCCACCAAACTATTCTAGGAGCGGCTCATAGTGATACACAAGGCATCGGAGCTGGGTTGTCAGCCACCGAATCTGACGGGTTAGGCCTCGCAACCAAAGGATATTGCAGGACAGAAAATAAGAACGGAGCACCAATAAAAAAAGATAAATCGCTCCTCAAGTGCACCCACTGTGATATGAGGGGACATACCAAAGAGCAGTGCTTTAAAATCATGGGATTTCCTGACTGGTGGAGTGACAATCACAAAACCAAGAACCCTAATCAAGAGGGTAAGGTTGCCATTGCCATAGGCAACAATAGTGCTACTAGCAACGATAGCGCCGAGAAGAGTGGTGGTGATGAAGCTTCCGAAGGAAATCTTTGGACCTGGCACTAAGCCCTAAGAGATGAAGTGCCTTAAAAGAAAAAAAATCTTTAAAAAAAAAAAAAACGAAACCCAAAACCCAATTTTTTTCAAAACAGTTTACCAAAACCAAATTTTAAAAAAAGAAGTCCAAATGCCAAAACCCAAATGGCCAAGTTGTTTTTCAGCTTGAGGGGAACCAAAAACCCAAAAAAAAAAGGAAAAAAAAAAACAAAACCCAAACTCTCAAATCAAATCAAAACAAAACCTTTTTTAAAACAAAATCCAAAACTAATTCAAGTTGAATTTTGGCAATACCACTATTCAACTTGAGGGGGAGTGTTAGAATATTCCATGATTATAGGGTCAAATATGCTTTCCCTTCCTCCAAGTATTACAACCGTATTTCCCTTTCTCCAAGAATTAGCCATATTTTCCTTATATTTTCCTTTTTTAAATCCTTGTTCATTAGTATAAGTTGACGTGGTTATTGTTCTCTTTGTATTCAATATGAAGCAAGCAATATCCCAATAAAAATAAAGTCTTCTTTGTTTCTGTTACTGGTCAACAGTTATGATTGTACGGTATAAATTCGATTTGCGTTATGTTTTGATCCAATCGCAATGCAGCTATTTGTTACGTTGAATTCAACCGGATACATCGAAACACGTATTTTCATAAGGTTAGCACATCACGTAATGCTTTGACTAATCCATTCGACATTTGCAATGTATCCACGCCGCAACGCGCACGGGTCTTATTGGTAGTTTAATTTAAACGTCAACAATACCAAAACCTTTATTGTATTTGAGCATTTTTCTTGAATATATTTGTTTAGAGTAAAATGCAATTTGCGTCCCTGTGGTATGTCCCAAACATCAACTTGAGCCCCTAAAAACAATTTTTTTTGCATTTTGAGCCCCTGTGGTATTAATTTCATAACAGTATGAGTCCCTGCCGTCAGTCTTCCGTCAGTTTGACCATTTGCCAGTTGTGAAAAGTCCATAATACCCCCCACCCTTTAATATCTACACTTAAAGCAGACAATGTTCACCAGTTTCATTATCATCATCAACAGTCTCGACAAAGTTCTCCCAACTCCCAATATCATCATCATCAACAGCTCTCCCAACTCCCAAGATCATCATCATCATCTTCATCGAAGAGATCAACAGATCATCTTCATCATCTTCATCGAACATCGAACAGATCATCTTCATCTTCATCGAACAGATCAGGTTCATCTTCATCCTCATATTGGTCATTCGATGTGTTTATGTGTTTATATTGTGAAAAAACAGAGGGTTGATTCTGGGTTTGATTTTGGGTTGATTTTGGGTTACATTCGATGAAAAACAGAGGGTGAAAAACAGATTTTGGGTTGATTCTGGGTTTGATTTTGGGTTGATTCTGGGTTTGATTTTGAATGTGTTTATATTGTGAAAAACAGAGGGTGAAAAACAGATTTTGGGTTGATTCTGGGTTTGATTTTGGGTTGATTCTGGGTTTGATTTTGGGTTTGATTTTGAATGTGTTTATATTGTGAAAAACAGAGGGTTGATTTTCGGTGAAAACAGAGGCTGAAAAACAGAGGATTGAATGTGTTCCTCATTTTGATTTTTGGTTTTTGTTTGATTCGATGATAACAATTATTTGGGTATTTTGGTTTTGATTTGATGATTTGAATGTGTTATTTGGGGTTAGGGTTTAGGGTTGAATGGATTTTTGGTTTGATTCTTGTGGGTTTAGGGTTTAGGGTATCAACTGAGTATATTGTTCAAAATGCATCAAAACAGAGGTTTGCAATGTGTTTTGGTTTTGATTCTTGTGTGTTCATCATATTGATTTTCGGTTTGATTCGAATGTGTTCCTCATTTGAATGTGTTTTGTTGTATTAAGAACTGATCGGATCAGATTCGAATGTGTTCCTCATTTGAATGTGTTTTGTTGTACAGAATGGCTGCAGATGTAAAGATACGCAAAACACCAACTACGAAGGCGAGAACACTTGACAACCTCCTAGAAGATGCGGTGCACATAAGGAAGTGATTGATATGAATGAATATAACCCCAGTGGAGCTCTTCGATTTTCCTTGAAATTCCAAAGCTCGCTAATTACATATCTACCACTGGGGTTATATTCATTCATATCTGGATCAGTTTCCCGAAGTGCACCCGTCAGTAAAAATCCACAATTGCTTGTGGTCCTATGACGTTTTGTCTCTGTATTGTATGTTACGGTCTTTTGTTATCGAGTCTGTAAGTTCCGTCAACTCTACGAAGTTGGTATGACGTTTTGTCTCTGTCTTGTATGTATAAAAAGTTTACATTTAATATACAATTTAGGCTTTAATAATTTGTTATATATAGTATAAATTTAATTATTAGATTTCTTAACAAAAACCAAGAAAAGAATTTAGGGGCTCAGGTTGATATTTCACTCATACCATAGGGACGCAAAGTGTTATTAATATATGCAAAAAGACGGTCTTACCCCTGCCTCTAACAGTCAACCTGACGGCAGGGACTCAAAGTGTTATGAAATGAATACCACAGGGGCTCAGAATGCAAAAAAATGTTTTTAGGGGCTCAAGTTGATGTTTGGGACATACCACAGGGACGCAAATTGCATTTTACTCATTTGTTTATTTGGACTTTTTTGAGCTATGTGGATAGAAAAAAATTATAAGCATATTTTGTTAATAATTAGCATTGAATATTTAATATTTTTTTACCCACAACTTTTATATATTATTGAAAATTAGATTCAAATTTAAAATTATGAATATGAAAGATTTTATTAATACCTATATTAAATTAGGTATAATATATATTATTGAAAATTATGAATATCAATGAACTAGAAAGACTTTATTAATACCTATATTAAATTAGGTTTAATATAAGTGAAGTACAAATGATTTTCTAAATGTTTATTATTTAATATCTTTATTTAAAATACTATCATTACAAATTATGTTGTCATTAAATTATTTCCATGTATACATATTTTAGTTATAACTAGCAATAAGACCCATGCGCGTTGCGACACGGTACATCGCAAACATCGAATAGATTAGTCCAAACGTTATGTAATGCATTAATCATATGAAAACATGCGTTTCGACATATCTGATTGAACTCAACGGGAAAAAAACAGACGAAAAAACGTTGAACCCCACACGCATGTTGCTGCGTGTTGACTCGCAAAAATTTCAAACGAAACGTAAAACGGAAAACTTGCGAAAGATGAAAAGTATGGGGGCCCAAAGGTGAAAATAAAAAAGTGTTGGGGTTAAATTCAAAGATTGAAAAGCTTCGAGTTAAAACTAAAAAAGTCAAAGAGATTAAATTGCAAAAATAAAAAACCCCTTGGATTAAAATTGAAAAATGCATTTTTTTTTTTGAAAAACTCCCAATACGTATATTACAACTACATAAAGCAACAAAATGTTGCTAATTTATAGTTTGGCAATATCAAATCATTTACTTGAGAATTCAAACATTTTAATTTTTTGAAACCGAATTTTTAGGGATTTGATTTTCCATATTTCCTCAATATATATTATTCAATCAATTATCAAATAAAACATCACAAAGAAGTGTTGTTTTGGCTGCTAAAACTGATAAGAAACTTGATCACGCAACCATATGTTCTTATGAATGCTAGACTTATGAAAGGTTGATGATGCAATTTCTAATAGATGGATCAAATGCTTTTAAATTTACAAACTTGGCGAACATCGCACATTTTGATCATACAGAACATAAAATTTATTTGGACATTTTTAAAGCGTATCAAAATATTGTTTTATATTTATTAAACCTTCGTTACTATCTATTTGATTTTTCTTTATTTGGTTTACAGAGATATAAACTGTTACTAACTATCTGTTTCATGGTTTGACTTAAAAACCATGAAAACCGGGCTGTGAACACCGGACCTAGTTAGAAGTGAATCCTTTCAAGATTCATTTTCAATATCAAGAAACAAAACTTCTACGATTTAGCTTTCGATTTTATTCTATTACAAGTTACGTTAAACCGTTGTTGGTTGGAGTTTCTTGATCGAGCACTAAATTATGAAAAAGCTTGATAACGCCGTTGTAACTAATCGCCATGACAAGACACGACGGTTGTTTATAGTTCTTCTTTGTAATTGAACGAGTTTTTAAAACCCGCGCGTTGCAGCAGAACCGTTAAACTGAACAAAAAATAGATGTAAAAATGTTGAACCACGTGCATGCATTGAGGAGTGTTAACTCGCCAAATTCAGACCGTAAAAAACATTGCCGTGAAAAAGAATAACTAAGTCGAAATTTTAACTTAACCAAATTAAACAATCAATAGAATAATTAGACTCCCAAGGCTACTCGAGCTCGATATAAATGAAGACCTAGTTCGGACTTATTTATCAAATAGGCTTATTTTTAGGCTTCAACTTATCTATGCTCATTAGCTTGATTTACACCCTCTTAATTCCTAACAGTCTATATTCAATTTAATAATAAAAAAAAAACAATATATTCAAAACGTATGGGTATATTTATTTTTAGTATGTGTTAATAGTAATATTTACACTTCCTTATTAATGAAATAACTATTTATTTATAATCAGTTTCATATCAATGGCACATGATTTTTCTCAAGACAAAAACAATTAGATTAGATTTTTTTTTTTTGAAAATTAACTTTCATTAACACCAACCAAAACCGACAACTATCTCCAAGACGGAGAAAGAAGCCGAAAACCGAAAAAACAACGCACAACCATTCACGTTACATCAAACATACACCAACGAGTCCAATCCACAACCCCACCCTTAAACCTATATTTGTACCATAGAAACCCCAAGGACTTGATCTCCGCAACCAGTTCCACCACATTAGGATCTTTACTATTAAACACTTTGTCGTTCCTAGCTCTCCAAAGTCTCCAACAAGTAATTATAATAATGCCATGGAGAATTGTTTTCTTGACACCCGAAACACCACTATGCTCATGCAAATGCACCAATTAGAAATCTCGTTCCAAACCCCCATCGCCATAAAACAACCTGTAAGAACATGCTCGATAGATTCATCATACGCGTCGCACCAAACACAAAAAAGATTGCCAACGACAATATTTCTACGAGCAAGGGCCAACTTGGTAGGAAGACGGTCCAAAAACGCACGCCACATAAAAATATTGCATTTGGTCGGCACCCACGAACTCCAACAGAACTCAAAAGGAGCATCACTAACCGGAGCCCCACGTAACCAACTCTTGACAGCCGCCACCTCGAACCCACTGTAAGCCCCATGCGACCACTCCCATGTGTCCTCTCTACCATCCAAAATCACCGCATGTAATAAATTCTCCAACGAAGACTTCTCCTGAATCTATTCTGGAGAAAAAGGAATTCTAGACCACTCCCAACAAATAGTTCTGTTGCCCCCATTGAACTTCAGCCGAAGATGAATCAGGACCCTTTTAGACTTCTCGAGCGCAAACAGTAAAGGGAAAGCATTTTTAAGAGGCTCGGTCCCCAACCATGTGTCTAGCCAAAATCTAATACGTCTACCATCCCCAGGCTTTCCACGAATAATAACATTTATACCAACCCCCTCGACCTTGTGTTTATTCCAAAAACTGACACAATTTTTCCACACGCCCGGAATAGCGTTGTTGCACGAAGCGATACCCCAACTCCTAGAAGAACCATGAATGGAAGTGACCACTTTTCTCCATAGAGCATTAGGCTCGTTAAGAAACCTCCAAAGCCATTTGATTAACATTGCATTATTATTAACCTCAAGAGGCGCTATCCCCAACCCCCCGTCTACAACCCGTTTAGTGACAATCTCCCACGAAACCCAACTCATCTTCCAGACCTCCTCCAAACCACCCCAAAGAAAACGTCTCATCAAACCTTCAAGATCACCAATAACCTTCTTGGGAGCCTTAAAAAGAGAAAAATAATACGTTGGTAGGCTTCCTAACACCGACTTTATCAACGTTAAACGACCGGCAATAGAGAGTGTATTAGCTTTCCATTTCGAGAGGCGACGCTTAAACGTGGACACCACTGGTTCCCAATTCGTCACTCTATTCATATTCGCCCCAACCTTGATGCCCAAATACGAGAAAGGCATGGAACCCTGCCTGCATCCTAACTCCTCGGCCATACCAACAATCTCGGCGTCTTCGACACCCACACCATAAAGGACCGATTTGTGTAGGTTAATCTTCAAGCCAGAACATAAATAAAAGATACGAAGAATACGTCTCATGTTACTGAAGTTAAAAGACGACCACTCCCCCATAATCATAGCATCGTCTGCATAAAGAAGATGCGACAAGGTTGGCCCATCGTTAGGAAGCTTGACACCATGAAACGCACCAATATCACACGCCTGATTCATCATCCCCGAGAGAGCCTGCATCAAAATAATAAAAAGAAAAGGTGATAACGGATCACCCTGACGAATACCTTTTTGACATCCAAACTCGAAGGTAGGAGACCCATTTACTAGAACAGCAGCTCTAGAAGAGACTAAAATGCCACGAATCCAATCACACCAAGCCTCAGGGAAACCCATTTGATCCATAATAGATAACAAAAACTCCCAATTAACATTATCATACGCCTTATCAAAGTCGATCTTGAATAGAAAAATCTTTCTATCTCTCTTCTTTGCCCAAGTAATAACCTCGTTTATCATAAGAGGACCATCAAGAATATACCTCCCGGATAGAAAGGCCGACTGATGCTCAGAAACAAGACGACCCAAAACTGACTTCAAACGAATCGCCAACACCTTAGAAACCACGTTAATAATACTTCCAATAAGACTGATCGGTCTAAAATCCCCCAGATTCGAGGGATCACCAGTCTTAGGAATCAATGTAATAAAAGAAGACCCAACCCCCGGACTGAATCGTCTCACCTCATGAAAATACCCCATGATAGCAAGAAAGTCGGACTCGAATAAGCTCCAAAAATGTCTAATGAATCTAATAATTAAATCCATCAGGACCCGGGGCTTTATCCGCACCACAGTCATTTACCGCACGCTTAATTTTCGGACTTAAGAAACTAGCAACCAAACCGTCGGCCTCCTCACTAGTCAACACAGACAAACCATAGCATATCAATTTCGGCCGAATACACATAGATTCCTTAAACTTCTTTCGGAAAAAACCCATAACCTCCTTTTTTATAATAACCGGGTTCGTCTCCCACCTCCCATTAACCTCCAACCCGGGAATATGATTAGACGCCTTACGTTTGTTAATGAAACCATGAAAATACCGGGAGTTTTCGTCCCCATGAGTAGCCCAATTACACCTAGCCTTTTGCTTTAAGTCACGATGTCTAAACTCATCTAGCTCGGCAATTCTACGCTTAATTTCTGTCAACGACCATACCTCCTCCTCATTTAGCGCTCTAGATTCCAAAGCTTGATCAAGACCATTAAATTCACCTTCCAAAACCCGATGCTCCTCCAACTCAAACGCCTTAACCCCAACCGCCCAATTAGTGATGTTTTTACGTAAAGCCTTAAACTTTAATAACAAAACCGAATCCGGATTACCAGAAAAACACCCGTCTTCTAACGTATTTTTAACCACCAAATCAAAATACTCCCGACCAAGCCAAGAATTATAAAACCTAAAAGGTTTAGGACCGAAATTTCTCAAACCCGTTTTCAGCAACAAAGGACTGTGATCAGATTTATACCTCTCAAGCGCTACATATTCTGTACAAGGCCATTCCATAAAAACCTCCCAACTCACAAATATCCTATCAATACGGCTTAACTTGTCACCTGCAACAAAAGTAAAGCGCCTCCCTTTCAATGAGTATTCATGTAAGTCGGACTCATCTATAAAATCATTAAATTCATTAGCCTCAACTGTATTAAAAATAGAGTTACGTCTTTCTTCCGCTATCTAACCGAGTTAAAATCTCCAGCCACAATCCATCTACCACCCCCTCCCCAACCATCCGTTTAACATCTTCCCACAAACGAGGTTTAGCTACTAAGTTTTGAGGAGCGTACACATTAAGCATATGAAATGGACAACCACTCCCTTTGATCACCCCGGAAACACAAAGCCAATTAGAGTTTTTGACCACCCTATCCATAACAAACACTTTGGGATCCCAAATCGACAAAAGCCCTCCCGATCTACCCGTAGATGGAACCCAATCGAAATTAAAATCCCCAAACCCCCAAAAACGACCTATATCCACCGTATCCAAAGAGCCAAATTGAGTTTCTTGTAACAATAAAAAACTAACCTCGTTTGTAGCCCGAAGACTACGAACCCAATCCGCTTTACCAGGATTCCCTATACCACGTACATTTAAAGAGATGGAATTCATTGATCAACGTCTTGATAACCTTCACTACGTAATACCTCTTTAACATTCGGAACAAAATCATCCAAATTTTCCACTCCCAACGCTCTACTTAACTTTACAGTTTTCAACGCTTCTACCTCAATCGACTGCTGTGTGAGCGTTTGAAGAAAAATCTCCTCGGTATGACCCAAACCTCTACCGTCAAACTCCGTAGTACCAGTGGCTGCTCATTGGTTCAGATCCGGGGTTAGGAAAGTGTCTTCCCCAACCTGTTCAGTATTAACATCCGTCTCAGTAGCTTCTGAGAAGATGCCGATCAACCTATCCAACCCAAACATGTCGTTATTCTCCCTCGGTCTTTTCTTCGGTCATTCAAGAGAACCACTACCCTCGTTCCTATTTTTAAACAATGATTTACGTCGAAACTTCTTTCTACCCGTTGATGCCGCCATATGAGCACCATGTGACACCTCCGAATCATCCACACCACCATCTCCATTTGAAACACCCAAGTCCTGTGCATTTCCTTCCACATCAATAGCATCGCTACTCAAAACCTCAGCCCTTGTAACCTCTCCCTCCTCACCAATAACGTTGTCAGACTCAACAGGAATCATACATTGATCGTCATTCTCCTCCTGTGGTATAGACAAACCCTCATCATCATCAATCTCCGCTACACACTCCGGGATCCATTCTCCTACATCTTCATCAACCCAAACATAGAAATTTTTACCCCTCCAACTAACATCAACTCGGTCCACAATCCTATTACACTCTTTACTCAGCACACCGATAAGCGCATACGAAAAATTATTATCATCACCTGACAACGAAGCCGATTGAACCACCTTACCATGCCTACTACCGATCATATCATAAACTTGGTCTAGAGCCAACTGAGCCGGTATCCCATGCACTTGAAGCCATGCAATGCGACCCTCCTCCACACTAAAATTGGCTGTCCACCAGTCTAGAGACTCAAACCACACAGACCACAAACTCTTATCATTAAGAAAATTATCCGCATCACCTTTATCATAGAAAACCAATGCAACAGATAAACCTCCTAAGTACTTTATATCCAATGAGATCCAACCCTGCTTACGAATCACGTGTTTCAACGAACCTAGAGTATTGAAGTTCACCACCCTTCCAGCAAGAGCACAACCGTTCCAATGTGCGAAACATTCAACCGAATCATCCACTTTAAGCACATCCACCTTATTCCTGTTCAACAAAGAATCCACAAAAGATCGACCATTACCTACCTTCGCATTAAAAGATCCGTTCCCATCTGCACCTTCACAACTAGGGTTTGCATGGCTTTTATCATTCGTTACAGTCGTCTTTTCCCTTTGAATATTAACCGGCCTGAACACCTTCTCACCATCCACAAAACGAGCAATCGAGATAAACAACTTATACGAACCCATCCACACGTCCGATAACTCTTCCTCCAACCGTATGACGTCTGTGACTTCTGAAAACGAGACGAAAGCGAATCTTTTCCCCATTTATCCAGCTTCCTAGCGATGTATGAACCTTCATATCGACCATATCTTCCCAGTACCTCCTTTAGATCTTGAGACGAACACTTCGGGGGGAGATTCGACACGAAGAATTTTGATAATACCTTGTTGTTACCCTCAACCTGATGATCGTTCCTTCTGCCCTTCCGATGACGAGGTTGCTCCCATTCTTCCGGATCCAGCCGCCTATGATCGCCGGACATAGTCGGAGCGTTTAGGGTTCTAGTTACAACAATTAGATTAGATACACATGAGTTATTCCTAACTTCCTTCAGTCTCATAATAATTTATAGGGTTAATGGATTTAAATACCCCCAACTATGGCCATTTGGCCGATGGCACTCTCAACTTTGACTTTGGCTCCCACCACTCCCAACTTAACACTTGGGTTGTCATGGCACCCCCTCGTTAAATAAACACTAACCTGGTTTGTTTTGTTGTCCTACGTGGCTAATTTTAGATGATGTGGCGTTTTTTTAATGAACTAAAATATTTTATTAAATAAACACTTATATATTATATATATATAAATCAGTTTATATTCACTTAACACCACCACTTCGACCGCTCCATCTCATCTCACCGTTAGGGTTTCATCATCCCCACTCTATCTCATCTCACCGTTAGGGTTTTCGCCACCTAATCGGAACCACCACTGGCCGTTTTTCCGATCTCCGATGGACGCGGCCGCTAGTAACATGAGATTGAGCCGTTTTTCTATTTTTCCGATCTCCGACGGACGTTGGCTAGCACTTTGCCTAGCCCTAGCTCTAGCGGCACCGAAATCGGAGCAACATGAGATTGAGCCGTTAGGGTTTCCGCCACCTAATCGGAACCACCGCTGGCCGTTTACATTTGAACGAAATCCAAGTGAGATTCAGTCCTCTCGGAAAGAATGGCGTGTTGTTTCCGATCATCATGAGGTAATTTGTTTAGATTAACAGTTAAACACCCGCTGTTCACTATTCTATAGCTATTTCAGGGGGGTGGTGTGATGTTGAGGATGGGAACAGTGGTGCCGTCACCGGTGAAATCTGCCGTTTCACCTCCACTTGTAGTGTGAAATCACTGTTGAAAAATGAAAATGAGAAGGCGATGATGATAATGATTTGTGTACGAATTCATATCCGAGCATCGTAATCAGTCATGGGGTCAACATCGACCCGTATCTTGGCGGGGCAACCCGGATGGTATGTGAGAGCTCCAACAAGGGCTTTTTATTTGCTCTTACGGTGCAACCGGTGTTGCAGCCATGGCGGTGATCGTCCCTCTTGTCTGATCTTCATGTTAGAGATCTGATCCACTTTCTCTTTGCTTCATGTTACAGACTTGCAGGTGGGGCGGTGGTGGGAGGATGGTGGCAGGTAGGGCGTTGGTGGGTGGTGGTAAATAGTGAAGTTAAATGGCGGCTGGTGTAAATGATGATGGTGGTTAATGGTGGCAGGGGGTTCGGTGGTGGGCGGTGATGGTTTTTGGTGGAAGTTGGTGGAGAGAGGGAGGTGGGGAAGAGATGTAGAGAGATGGGGGCCACGTCAGCATGACACCTAATCTGAAACAAGCCACTTCATCAAAAAGTGGCCACGTCATACATGCCACATCAGATTAAAATGACACGTAGGCTAATTTTCCTAACCAGGTTAGTGTTTATTTAACGTGGGGGTGCCATGACAACTCAAGTGTTAAGTTGGGAGTGGTGGGAGGCAAAGTCAAAGTTGAGAGTGCCATCGGCCAAATAGCCATAGATGGGGGTGTTTAAATCCATTAACCCTAATTTATAATATATAAGTTTTTGAAAAGCTATATGTTTGACATGTAAAGTCAAATCTGTAGAATCCAATAACTCACCAATATGTATGGTAACCATATGATAACTAAAGCAGCGAACCGAAAAGAGTATATCAAAATCAAACATAGTTTCGGTTCACCAGTTGATTCAGAAACAAAAAGGGGGAAAAACTAAATAGTATAACAAAATCAAACAACTTCACGCATAATGAAAATAGACTATAATTTATTACACTCGATATTGTTTCTAATACCACATCCCAACCAGAGATAGAAACTTATTCTTAACTACGTGAATAAACCTTATGAACTTAGATCGGGAATGATATATCCAAACCCTTAAACTTTTCCTCGGTGATTTCATCTAAAGTACGACTCATTTCATCGGTTAGATAGTTCTTCCAATCTCCAACTTTACCTTCCCTAAAGAACACGTTATTAAGTCCATGCTTATTAACTTCACTTAAATTCTTGAAACCACAAAGTTTAACAATTTCATTCACCGTGCCTTCAGCCTCTTCCTTCTCTGTGAAAGGGTAGCCCAAGAAGTTCGCAAGTCGCTTCACAACATCAACGATGTCCACTGACATCTCCTCATACGTTAAGAAGAAAACATTTTCCGGGTGTTCTAAACTAACCTTACGGTACCCTTTCACATGGTCCCAATACGGTCCATTCGGCATGATACCTTTACTAAACAACTGATATGCCTCTTCAAATGTCATTAGACCAAGAGACTTATCCCTCAACTTATTTGCGAAATGAAACAAAGAGACCAAAACATCTTTAGGGTTTCTGCATAAGTAAACTAAACGACAACCCGAATCAAGAATGGATTGAGGTAATAAAGGGTAGGGTATATGGGTAGCAAAAAGGCGTGGCGAATCTCCCTCTGCATAAAAAGGAGTGTTCCTAAAAATTTCTATTGTAATCCCAGGCAAACAAACATGGGGGTTGGAGACAAGTAGAGGGTGAGTTAACTTAGTGTTATTTTTATACTCATGTCTCTTTACCAAAGCAAATACGAGTGCCTTGAGCCATGTTGTACCAGATTTTGGCATTGTGGCCAAGTAGATATCGGTTGGATGAGCTTTGAACGTGTCTTGTATGGCCATCAAAGCTTCAATCGAGTTGACACGACCCGGTTGATGCCAAAAGCCTTGGTACATGTATAGATCTTTTGTCACCCAACCTTTCTCCTTTGGAAGCGTTGCAATCTTCTCTTTGTATCTATTAAGGGCTGCGTTTATCTTTTCTTCATCATCATCTGTATATGGAGCTTTAGGAGGAGGAGAGGAAGAATGCGAAGCTATAGGAATTGACATTTTTAGGTTATTTGTGTGTAATCAAATGATATGATTTCTTATTTATAGACCAAAATAATTTGTTTTCATTTTTATTTTTTCAAATTTTAATTTTACGCATGGATGACATATACATTCAAGAAAAAAAATCTTACAAAATCAAGGGGTAAGATTGTATGTGAACTGTGAAGTCATTATCTCACTATATTAAAAAAAAAAAAAGAAGTTGGAAACTATTTTACTCTTATTGGTACACGTTACAAATTCAGTATCTATATATAGAAGTCAATATCTCACTATATTAAAAAAAAGAAGTTGGAAAGTATTTTACTCTTATTGGTACACGTTACAAATTCAATATCTATGTATATTTGATCGAGTCTTTTTTTACAATTTTTTGTGTCCTCTAGTGGTTTGTCTGCACTAGCTGATCCTTAGAATTTTTTGAAGTTTTTCCTTTTTTTTTAATTAAACAGGGTCCTACTTATCGGCAGCCCACTGGGTTTACTTGAACCAGCAAACCATTGTTTTCAGGACCGGAAGTCGATCCGGTCTCCTTACGGGGTCAAAGGTCGGACCGGTTCGACCAGATTTAAGACCCCAATTAAATTTTATTGTATAAAATCTTTTAACTTTATTTGCCACACACAAGACAAACGCTCGACTGAAGCTCTGGGGTCTAAGACCTTTGTAATCTTTCTGAGTGCGAGCAAAGGATCCACAGCCGTTGATGATGTAGTACCTACCTGTGCATGTAAGACAGTGCCATTTAGCAAAATTGAAAGCACATGGAGCTTTCCATAAATAAATAAATACAAGTCTTACTGTAGCACAAAGGAAAAGAGGGATTAAACCAGGACCAAGAACTAGCTTCAAGTCTGTCAGCCGGATATCCAATTTCAGTTTATTATTAAAGTGTTATGTTCCTATTTTTATTACTACAGCCTCTTTACATGTACAAAAACAATGAAAGGCTTCTTTAGTGTTGTGTCTTTAGTTTTTACATAACAGAACGAAAGATTAAAAGATTTGATACTGATGTGTGCAAAATGCAACATATAAATTACATCAAATGTGGCATAAAACTAACCCATTTTTAGTATTAATGTTGGAAAAAGTATGTTTTTGTCTTCCTTTTGTATTTTCAGGATTAAATGAGCTCAAATGAACAAAAGAAGCAAAAAGACAACTAAATCTAACATAAATACAAGAAAAGGAACAAACGTGGCATGCCCGACCCCCCGACAGCATCTTCCCAAGCAAAAACAAGAGAACAGAAGGCTGAACACGCCCCGTGCTCAGTGAGCACGGGGGCGTGCCCAAGTGCCTACAGAAAAGACAAAGCTGTTGAAGCTTCTATCACCCACCACGGGGGCGTGCCCAACGGACACGGGGCCGTGGTCAACTCAAAGATTCTCAGAATCTGGGGAAATCTTGATAGTACAGATACGCTTCTGCACACGGGGTCGTACCCAGCGGACACGGGGGCGTGGTCAACTAATGCAGACAAACTGCAATTAATGAAGAAAGAGAAGGAGGATGGACACGGGGCCATGCCCGAGCGTCTGTTCAGGCTATAAATAGGGGTGCTTGGCTCATTTGCAAACCATCCCTTGGCATACCACATTTCTCACACACTTCACCCTCACTCCACCGCCACCACTACACCATCATCCACCACCATCATCCATCATAGAGTGTGTGAGTCGTCTCGGGATCCAAGATTGATCGTAAGAGTTCTTGACGATCAAAGGCCATGTTTGCCTAAGTCTCTTACATCACTTGGTGAAGACAAGTGTCTAGTGTAATACTTTTTATTTTTAATATTTTCGCACTTTTTATTTGGTTATGTATTAATGACTTTAATAACTAGTTTCTTATGTTGAAGATGATTCTTCCTTATCGTTTGTCCGTGGTGTCTTGGCATTATTTTACTGTCTATATAAAATAAAAGATTTTCACCATTCATATCTCTACGGTCTATATGGAGATATGTTGGCTACCTGGTCGGGGGTTAAGGGAACGGTTTGGTAAGAGTCTTGCCTTGTTCAGTGTAACAACCCTCATTAAAAGTCATATTTATATTATTATTTTATCCAATAGGAAACCCTAATTGAGACACCCAAGTGATTCTGCACAAACCCTAAAAATTTCAGAACAATCAGAATCAGGATCAGGGTCCCTAAAACTCAAGGGGGGGCATTCCCTACTCGATGATTATCCTTATAACTTATTATAAAAACCGAATTTAATTAAATCGTCGACTCAGCAGGCTTTCTCCCAAACGTGGCAAGCAGATGGCCATTTTAAGACCCTTGCGCATCGTAGGGGTTATAGTGCTACGATGCGCAAGGGATGACAAAAGTTGGGTATAAATAGCAGGCATTGGGACTGGCTTCTGTGCGTTCGTTCGACGAAGAAATTCGCTTCAGGCACCGAGTTCTGTTCTATTTACCACAATTAACACACACAAAACACTAATTAGTATAGCGGGGTGCTGCTAGAAACAGGGTATTAACTCAATCGCTGTTACGATTCATTGTCCGATCGATTGAAACTATCCAATGGATGTTTAAGTGCTGCTCAAACTTAGGCTATCCTTTGTCATTAGTTGTGATTCCGACAGGATATTGAGTACCACCTGAATTGGGGGAAAACTCTGTCCTTTGTTGTGAATCCGACGGATGTTTAAGTGATTGCACTTTGTCATTCGTTGTGAGGGTTTTGATCTCGTGAGTTATCGTAAATGCTGTATTAGTTACTACCTAGTTCACTAGGTTACCAGGCTAAAGAAATAGGCTAAGCTTTGCTCAAATTAAATCTGCAATATATCAAAGCTTATCTGTAGACTAAGCTTTGCCCGTAAGAATCTGCAATGTGAGTTCATTTCTCTTTTCTCACAGTTTGTGAGTCCACTCTATTTTCTCACAGTTTTATCACCTTTTTGTGATACAATTATATTTACAAAGGCTTTACAGAATCCTAAACAGTTACCAGTTATACTTACAGTGATTAAGTTTTTATAATTAACTGCCGGTATGAAAGGTTTTATACATTATTTGATTCTCGTTATTAATTGCCAGAAAGTTAGTCAATATTATCATGACTACAATAACAGTGGAAATTATGCATTCTACTAAGATTATATTTTAGTCTTAGTCAGGTTAATATATTAAAGAATGATATTACAATTATTTAATTGACATATTATATTTGATAAAGTTATTTTAATTTGATATAAAATGATATATGTCATTTTCTGGATTAAATGGTTTTATGCCATAAGTAATATATTTGACAAGGAAATGTCACGGGACACAATTAAGTCCGGAGTCACTAGTTGAGAGAATGATCAACAGTGACATGTCCAAAGACACTAGTTGAGAGAATGATCAACAGTGTTATGAATAGAAATTACTAGTTGAAAGAATGATCAACAGTGACATGACCGAAAGCACTAGTTGAGAGAATGATCAACAGTGTTATAGAATCACTAGTTGAAAGAATGATCAACAGTGATATGACCAGAATCATTAATTGAAAGAATGATAAACAATGATATGATTATAGTCACAGGAATCGCCTAGTGACAGATAAATTGAATAATAGTAAAATATAATTAATTGATAAATTCACTATTGGACAAACGTGAGCCAATGGGTGATATGATTAATGTCATATTGGAACTGCCGCTATGTGACAAATACTGATTGAGTTCAATAAATATAAATAGATATAAAAACCTTAATACTGTAAGGTATAACAATATATTTTATAAAATGGAATGAATTCACTCAGTATTTTCGCTGACAAAACCTTTTTCAAACATTTTTCAGGTAATTACAATAGATTGGAATAAGAGCTGGATACGACACTGAAAGGCTTCAAGAAGTGGCTTATTTTATTAATTAAATCAAATTAAGAAATATTGTTTTATGTAAACAAATTTATCTTATAAAACATGGGTTTATTCCATCTATTTAATAAATAAAATCCGGTGTTTCTAAACTCTGATATTTTTCCTAACTCACGGTCCTGATGAAATTTCCGTTGCAACGTTTTTAAAATAATCACCGGTACCGCTGGACTGTTCACGGCTTCCGATTCCGTCCAGGGTGGGTCGGGGGTCGTGACAGAAGGTGGTATCAGAGCCACTTGTTTAAGCTATTTAGGTGTTCTTTTAATACCTAAATAATAAAGTTAGGAAACTGATATAAATTAACATATGTATTATATATGAATATATATATGTTAATATACACAGATAATATCCTGGAAGTATTGTTTTGTTTTCTGTGATATTAATAAGTGAAAATGTTTGCAATTCAGATGTCGAATGAAGTACCACATAATCCAGAAGTTCATGCTAATAATGAAAATCCTTTGGATAAAAATGCTATTGAAAATCTAATAGCCCAAGGAATAGCTAATGCTTTACCTTTAATAATTAAAGCTATTAAAAATACCGTAGAACCTACCAAAGTTGTGAGTAGCAAGCATACTCGTGACGATGGTTTTAGCCATAGTGTCAATGGAGGTAATGATGATATTATCAAAACCCCATTTCCCAAGAAAAAGAAGGCGATGACTCTCGGGTGTACCTACAAAGAATTTCTAGCTTGTAAACCAAATGAGTTCGCAGGCAGTGAAGGAGCCACGGCTGCTCTGCGATGGTTAGAAAAGACGGAAGCTGTTATTACAATCAGCAAATGTGCCGAAGAAGATAAGGTGATGTATGCATCTAACCTCTTCAAGGAAGAAGCTTTAGAATGGTGGAATACAATTCTTCAGGCAAAAGGAAGCGACATGGCTTATGCCATGAATTGGGAAAAATTCAAGGAAATGGCAGAAAGGAAATTCTGTCCCCCTTATGAAAAGGAACGAATGGCTAATAAGTTCCTAAATCATAAAATGATAGATGTGAATTGTCGTGAATATACGACAACGTTCTTCGAATATGCAAGAATGGTACCAACTCTGGCTTCGCCAGAACCCGTACTAATTTCTCGTTATATTTGGGGATTAGTTAGCGAAATTCGAGACATAGTTAAGGCCACTAGACCACAGACTATTGAAGAAGCAGTCGAACTAGCTAACATGCTGACAGATGGACTAATCCGCACAAGAGAAGAAAACAAGAAGAAAGAGTTAGCCCAGAAAATTTCCCAAGAATTCTACAAGAAGACAGGAACTGAACCGTCACTGGAACAACCTATCTGCAGAAGCCGTAACAAAAAGCATTCAGGAAGATGCCGTTTTAGGAAAACATCCTACTGTAACTTCTGCAAGATGACCGGACATATAGAGGAAGAGTGTAGAAGGAAAACTAATGTTTGTTTCAATTGCGGAGAAACAGGACACATCAAACCATATTGCCCTAAACTAACCAAAGCACTTGACAACAAGGTCAGAACAACAGACGGAGCTAAGAAGAACGCGTGAGCATTCGTACTTACTACGCAAGAAGCAGAAATGATTCCAGACGTAATAGCTGATATATAATATCTAAGTTAAGTTATTATTTGACCCTAGTACAAATAAAAGTTTATAAATAAATATATTCTGTCAAGTACTTCATCTATTCAAAACCATAACAGAATTGTTTGGTTTTCACTTTCACCGAATCATTTATTTGGTCACGATCACCTTGTGGTGACGTTTTCACAAAATTTGAAGCTTGTGCTAATCTCGTTGCATACCTTATATACGGGTTTTTATATTGAATCCGTTTTGTTGGTTTATTCTATAAAATCAATCTTAACACAATCATGTGCTAAGATAATGATACACAATTTCATTTCATATTTCAGTGTATCTCTTAATGATTTTTATATCAGCAATCGAGCGTTTCGTAATCCTTATTGTTTTATCATCTTTAATCGAAAAACATTATTCAAGTATTTCGATTTCAATCCTACTAGATTTATTTGAAACATTCGGATTTACTTCATTTGATTTAAAGCATGGTGAAACTCGTTTCATTCACCGCTACTATTTTCAATTACTATGACACCTTGTGGTGGCATTTTCTTTAATTTGAATCTTGAGATAATCTCATTTTCACTCCTGATGAACGAATTTTAATTTCTGTTGGTTCATCATCTTAAACAGTCTTAATACAATTATGTGTTAAGATAAGTGTACACAAATTCATATCATATTCCGGTGTACCTCTTAACGTTTCTTTCATCATTTATCGAAAGTTCTATAATATTCATTTGGTCTTTTCATTTTCATTTGAAAATCCTATTCGAAATGAATATCCAAAATTTACTTCATTAAAGCTTTCAGTTGATTATACGGTGAAATTGTTCGGTCACCGTAATTATTGAATTATTTCAATCATTACGACACCTTGCGGCGTCGTTATAAACTTGTAGCTTGGGCTAATCAAAAGCATACGAAACATTCAAAATCACGTATGTCTCTCATTTGACTCATCATCTGAAAATAGTCTTGATACAATTATGTATTAAGACAATGATACACTAAACTCTATTGTATTTCGGTGTATCCTTGCAATTTAATAAATGTCAACACCCTGATTTTTCTCTTGTTATAGTTCGATAGTTGACAAATTATTTTCGTGCTTTTATTTCATTTTGAGCTTGTTGATTCTGAGTCTTCTGCAGTTGCCAATCAAAGTAAGCTTTCTTTTGACAAAGAATTTTTATTGATTCTAAAAGTTCTTCACATTCATTCTAAATATCTATTTGATCATATATCTTTTGACTTGAACCTAGTCACTTTGGAAATTATATCATTTCATCTCATTCGTTTGACATTGATTTCTTGAACTAATTCAGTTGAACTATTGAAACCTACCTATTGTATAACTCGTATTCACAAAATTTGATATTTAATTCTGTGTCATTTCATTGACTAAAATATGACATAAGTCTAAAAGAAATATCATAACCCAAATACACTTGGGAGCTGGAACCTGAAATGAAGAAAAAGTATTCTTACTTATTCCAGCAAATCTCGAGGACGAGATTTTTATTAAGGTGGGGAGAATGTAACAACCCTCATTAAAAGTCCTACTTATATTATTATTTTATCCAATAGGAAACCCTAATTGAGACACCCAAGTGATTCTGCACAAACCCTAAAAATTTCAGAACAATCAGAATCAGGATCAGGGCCCCTAAAACTCAAGGGGGGGCATTCCCTACTCGATGATTATCCTTATAACTTATTATAAAAACCGAATTTAATTAAATCGTCGACTCAGCAGGCTTTCTCCCAAACGTGGCAAGCAGATGGCCATTTTAAGACCCTTGCGCATCGTAGGGGTTATAGTGCTACGATGCGCAAGGGATGACAAAAGTTGGGTATAAATAGCAGGCATTGGGACTGGCTTCTGTGCGTTCGTTCGACGAAGAAATTCGCTTCAGGCACCGAGTTCTGTTCTATTTACCACAATTAACACACACAAAACACTAATTAGTATAGCGGGGTGCTGCTAGAAACAGGGTATTAACTCAATCGCTGCTACGATTCATTGTCCGATCGATTGAAACTATCCAATGGATGTTTAAGTGCTGCTCAAACTTGGGCTATCCTTTGTCATTAGTTGTGATTCCGACAGGATGTTGAGTACCACCTGAATTGGGGGAAAACTCTGTCCTTTGTTGTGAATCCGACGGATGTTTAAGTGATTGCACTTTGTCATTCGTTGTGAGGGTTTTGATCTCGTGAGTTATCGTAAATGCTGTATTAGTTACTACCTAGTTCACTAGGTTACCAGGCTAAAGAAATAGGCTAAGCTCTGCTCAAATTAAATCTGCAATATATCAAAGCTTATCTGTAGACTAAGCTTTGCCCGTAAGAATCTGCAATGTGAGTTCATTTCTCTTTTCTCACAGTTTGTGAGTCCACTCTATTTTCTCACAGTTTTATCACCTTTTTGTGATACAATTATATTTACAAAGGCTTTACAGAATCCTAAACAGTTACCAGTTATACTTACAGTGATAAGTTTTTATAATTAACTGCCGGTATGAAAGGTTTTATACATTATTTGATTCTCGTTATTAATTGCCAGAAAGTTAGTCAATATTATCATGACTACAATAACAGTGGAAATTATGCATTCTACTAAGATTATATTTTAGTCTTAGTCAGGTTAATATATTAAAGAATGATATTACAATTATTTAATTGACATATTATATTTGATAAAGTTATTTTAATTTGATATAAAATGATATATGTCATTTTCTGGATTAAATGGTTTTATGCCATAAGTAATATATTTGACAAGGAAATGTCACGGGACACAATTAAGTCCGGAGTCACTAGTTGAGAGAATGATCAACAGTGACATGTCCAAAGACACTAGTTGAGAGAATGATCAACAATGTTATGAATAGAAATTACTAGTTGAAAGAATGATTAACAGTAATATAATCTGAGTCACTAGTTGAAAGAATGATCAACAGTGACATGACCGAAAGCACTAGTTGAGAGAATGATCAACAGTGTTATAGAATCACTAGTTGAAAGAATGATTAACAGTGATATGACCAGAATCATTAATTGAAAGAATGATAAACAATGATATGATTATAGTCACAGGAATCGCCTAGTGACAGATAAATTGAATAATAGTAAAATATAATTAATTGATAAATTCACTATTGGACAAACGTGAGCCAATGGGTGATATGATTAATGTCATATTGGAACTGCCGCTATGTGACAAATACTGATTGAGTTCAATAAATATAAATAGATATAAAAACCTTAATACTGTAAGGTATAACAATATATTTTATAAAATGGAATGAATTCACTCAGTATTTTCGCTGACAAAACCTTTTTCAAACATTTTTCAGGTTATTACAATAGATTGGAATAAGAGCTGGATACGACACTGAAAGGCTTCAAGAAGTGGCTTATTTTATTAATTAAATCAAATTAAGAAATATTGTTTTATGTAAACAAATTTATCTTATAAAACATGGGTTTATTCCATCTATTTAATAAATAAAATCCGGTGTTTCTAAACTCTGATATTTTTCCTAACTCACGGTCCTGATGAAATTTCCGCTGCAACGTTTTTAAAATAATCACCGGTACCGCTGGACTGTTCACGGCTTCCGATTCCGTCCAGGGTGGGTCGGGGGTCGTGACAGAAGGTGATACCACCTTTTTCCTGTCACAGCCCGTGGCCTCGGTTTGACCCGGTCCAGAGCCGCGAGGCAGGAAATCCGATAGTATCTAATTTAGTGACAGCGGAAGTCTTTTTAAAACAGGATCAATTAATATTAAAACTGCTCGTTTATATATATAATATAGGGATAAATCCCATAATTTACAATAAAGTGATTTCACTGGGAAATCTTTATTTCTCAAAACATGTTTCTTTATTTATTTATATTGAGCCACTTTCTAAGCTTGTAGTGCTCCATTGCACTTTTCCTTTGCTCACAACAGATCACCTGAAACATGTTTGAAAAAGGTTTTGTCAGCAGGGAAATACTAAGTGAATCATTCAGTTTTACTAAAACGACTCGTTTGTTATAATTTACAGTATTAAGAGAGATTACAATGTTTCTGATATCAAACCAACTACCCACAGTATTTGTCACTCGACTCTTTTCGGTGACTGTGGTCATATCACCATTGGCTGCCCCAATGAATGACGAATATCACAAAATTTAGGTTCGCCCACCTAAAGTGATAACAACTGTAGTAATGTGCACAATACCCCACATACCGGCTGTAATTTGGTGATTACATAAACTTAATAACTGTAATTATAATCTTTGAAAATAATTTGGAGTATTGTAAAACAGTTGATAAAAAGAGAATGACTCACATTGTAGATTTAACGAGCAAAGTATAAGCCTACTGATTAGCCTTGATTAACCTAATTTAAATAATAATGCACACACAAAAAGGTTAGTAACTAATACAGCAGTTACGACAATTCACGAGATTAAACCCTCACAACGATTTATTAGTGCAATACTTAACAATTCAGCGGATTCACAACGAATGACAGAGTATAGTCCGAATTCGAATAGCACTCAAACATTCAAGTCGAAATCACGATGAATAACAAAGTATAAACTCAATTTGAGCGGCACTTAAACAATCGTTGGATAGTTATAATCGATCGGACGTTGAATCGTAATAGCGATCGAGTTATTACCCTGATTGCGGCAGCACTTCGTGATTAGTGTGTGTTAATTTGTGGTAAACAGAAAGTAATTCGATGCCAGAAACGAATTTCTTCGTCGAACATATGCCAAATTTCAAGCCCCAATGTCTGCTATTTATACCCAAAATTTGGTCAGCCTTACGCATCGTAGGCCTAGAACCCTTACGATGCGTAAGCAACTCTAACAAGCTTGCGCATCGTAAGCTTTAAACTCTTACGATGCGTAAGGGTTGAAAATAGGTTATAGGGTAGCCACGTTTGGGACTAGCTATGCTGACTTGACAGTTTCTTATTTTAACATTTTGACAGCGAGTAATTGTTGATAATCGTTAACTAGGGTTTATCCCCCCCTGAGTTTTAGGGGCCCTAATCCTGATTCTGAAAATTCTGAGAATTTTAGGGTTTGTTCAGAATCATTTGGGTTTCTCCATTAGGGTTTCCTATTGGCCAAATTAAAATAATAATTAGGACTTTTGATGAGAATTGTTACATTCTCCCTACCTTAATAAAAATCTCGTCCTCGAGATTTACTGGAATAAATGAGGATACTTTCTGTAAGCTTTCTTTTGACAAAGAATTTTTATTGATTCTAAAAGTTCTTCACATTCATTCTAAATATCTATTTGATCATATATCTTTTGACTTGAACCTAGTCACTTTGGAAATTATATCATTTCATCTCATTCGTTTGACATTGATTTCTTGAACTAATTCAGTTGAACTATTGAAACCTACCTATTGTATAACTCGTATTCACAAAATTTGATATTTAATTCTGTGTCATTTCATTGACTAAAATATGACATAAGTCTAAAAGAAATATCATAACCCAAATACACTTGGGAGCTGGAACCTGAAATGAAGAAAAAGTATTCTTACTTATTCCAGCAAATCTCGAGGACGAGATTTTTATTAAGGTGGGGAGAATGTAACAACCCTCATTAAAAGTCCTACTTATATTATTATTTTATCCAATAGGAAACCCTAATTGAGACACCCAAGTGATTCTGCACAAACCCTAAAAATTTCAGAACAATCAGAATCAGGATCAGGGCCCCTAAAACTCAAGGGGGGGCATTCCCTACTCGATGATTATCCTTATAACTTATTATAAAAACCGAATTTAATTAAATCGTCGACTCAGCAGGCTTTCTCCCAAACGTGGCAAGCAGATGGCCATTTTAAGACCCTTGCGCATCGTAGGGGTTATAGTGCTACGATGCGCAAGGGATGACAAAAGTTGGGTATAAATAGCAGGCATTGGGACTGGCTTCTGTGCGTTCGTTCGACGAAGAAATTCGCTTCAGGCACCGAGTTCTGTTCTATTTACCACAATTAACACACACAAAACACTAATTAGTATAGCGGGGTGCTGCTAGAAACAGGGTATTAACTCAATCGCTGCTACGATTCATTGTCCGATCGATTGAAACTATCCAATGGATGTTTAAGTGCTGCTCAAACTTGGGCTATCCTTTGTCATTAGTTGTGATTCCGACAGGATGTTGAGTACCACCTGAATTGGGGGAAAACTCTGTCCTTTGTTGTGAATCCGACGGATGTTTAAGTGATTGCACTTTGTCATTCGTTGTGAGGGTTTTGATCTCGTGAGTTATCGTAAATGCTGTATTAGTTACTACCTAGTTCACTAGGTTACCAGGCTAAAGAAATAGGCTAAGCTCTGCTCAAATTAAATCTGCAATATATCAAAGCTTATCTGTAGACTAAGCTTTGCCCGTAAGAATCTGCAATGTGAGTTCATTTCTCTTTTCTCACAGTTTGTGAGTCCACTCTATTTTCTCACAGTTTTATCACCTTTTTGTGATACAATTATATTTACAAAGGCTTTACAGAATCCTAAACAGTTACCAGTTATACTTACAGTGATAAGTTTTTATAATTAACTGCCGGTATGAAAGGTTTTATACATTATTTGATTCTCGTTATTAATTGCCAGAAAGTTAGTCAATATTATCATGACTACAATAACAGTGGAAATTATGCATTCTACTAAGATTATATTTTAGTCTTAGTCAGGTTAATATATTAAAGAATGATATTACAATTATTTAATTGACATATTATATTTGATAAAGTTATTTTAATTTGATATAAAATGATATATGTCATTTTCTGGATTAAATGGTTTTATGCCATAAGTAATATATTTGACAAGGAAATGTCACGGGACACAATTAAGTCCGGAGTCACTAGTTGAGAGAATGATCAACAGTGACATGTCCAAAGACACTAGTTGAGAGAATGATCAACAATGTTATGAATAGAAATTACTAGTTGAAAGAATGATTAACAGTAATATAATCTGAGTCACTAGTTGAAAGAATGATCAACAGTGACATGACCGAAAGCACTAGTTGAGAGAATGATCAACAGTGTTATAGAATCACTAGTTGAAAGAATGATTAACAGTGATATGACCAGAATCATTAATTGAAAGAATGATAAACAATGATATGATTATAGTCACAGGAATCGCCTAGTGACAGATAAATTGAATAATAGTAAAATATAATTAATTGATAAATTCACTATTGGACAAACGTGAGCCAATGGGTGATATGATTAATGTCATATTGGAACTGCCGCTATGTGACAAATACTGATTGAGTTCAATAAATATAAATAGATATAAAAACCTTAATACTGTAAGGTATAACAATATATTTTATAAAATGGAATGAATTCACTCAGTATTTTCGCTGACAAAACCTTTTTCAAACATTTTTCAGGTAATTACAATAGATTGGAATAAGAGCTGGATACGACACTGAAAGGCTTCAAGAAGTGGCTTATTTTATTAATTAAATCAAATTAAGAAATATTGTTTTATGTAAACAAATTTATCTTATAAAACATGGGTTTATTCCATCTATTTAATAAATAAAATCCGGTGTTTCTAAACTCTGATATTTTTCCTAACTCACGGTCCTGATGAAATTTCCGCTGCAACGTTTTTAAAATAATCACCGGTACCGCTGGACTGTTCACGGCTTCCGATTCCGTCCAGGGTGGGTCGGGGGTCGTGACAGAAGGTGATACCACCTTTTTCCTGTCACAGCCCGTGGCCTCGGTTTGACCCGGTCCAGAGCCGCGAGGCAGGAAATCCGATAGTATCTAATTTAGTGACAGCGGAAGTCTTTTTAAAACAGGATCAATTAATATTAAAACTGCTCGTTTATATATATAATATAGGGATAAATCCCATAATTTACAATAAAGTGATTTCACTGGGAAATCTTTATTTCTCAAAACATGTTTCTTTATTTATTTATATTGAGCCACTTTCTAAGCTTGTAGTGCTCCATTGCACTTTTCCTTTGCTCACAACAGATCACCTGAAACATGTTTGAAAAAGGTTTTGTCAGCAGGGAAATACTGAGTGAATCATTCAGTTTTACTAAAACGACTCGTTTGTTATAATTTACAGTATTAAGAGAGATTACAATGTTTCTGATATCAAACCAACTACCCACAGTATTTGTCACTCGACTCTTTTCGGTGACTGTGGTCATATCACCATTGGCTGCCCCAATGAATGACGAATATCACAAAATTTAGGTTCGCCCACCTAAAGTGATAACAACTGTAGTAATGTGCACAATACCCCACATACCGGCTGTAATTTGGTGATTACATAAACTTAATAACTGTAATTATAATCTTTGAAAATAATTTGGAGTATTGTAAAACAGTTGATAAAAAGAGAATGACTCACATTGTAGATTTAACGAGCAAAGTATAAGCCTACTGATTAGCCTTGATTAACCTAATTTAAATAATAATGCACACACAAAAAGGTTAGTAACTAATACAGCAGTTACGACAATTCACGAGATTAAACCCTCACAACGATTTATTAGTGCAATACTTAACAATTCAGCGGATTCACAACGAATGACAGAGTATAGTCCGAATTCGAATAGCACTCAAACATTCAAGTCGAAATCACGATGAATAACAAAGTATAAACTCAATTTGAGCGGCACTTAAACAATCGTTGGATAGTTATAATCGATCGGACGTTGAATCGTAATAGCGATCGAGTTATTACCCTGATTGCGGCAGCACTTCGTGATTAGTGTGTGTTAATTTGTGGTAAACAGAAAGTAATTCGATGCCAGAAACGAATTTCTTCGTCGAACATATGCCAAATTTCAAGCCCCAATGTCTGCTATTTATACCCAAAATTTGGTCAGCCTTACGCATCGTAGGCCTAGAACCCTTACGATGCGTAAGCAACTCTAACAAGCTTGCGCATCGTAAGCTTTAAACTCTTACGATGCGTAAGGGTTGAAAATAGGTTATAGGGTAGCCACGTTTGGGACTAGCTATGCTGACTTGACAGTTTCTTATTTTAACATTTTGACAGCGAGTAATTGTTGATAATCGTTAACTAGGGTTTATCCCCCCCTGAGTTTTAGGGGCCCTAATCCTGATTCTGAAAATTCTGAGAATTTTAGGGTTTGTTCAGAATCATTTGGGTTTCTCCATTAGGGTTTCCTATTGGCCAAATTAAAATAATAATTAGGACTTTTGATGAGAATTGTTACATTCTCCCTACCTTAATAAAAATCTCGTCCTCGAGATTTACTGGAATAAATGAGGATACTTTCTGTAAGCTTTCTTTTGACAAAGAATTTTTATTGATTCTAAAAGTTCTTCACATTCATTCTAAATATCTATTTGATCATATATCTTTTGACTTGAACCTAGTCACTTTGGAAATTATATCATTTCATCTCATTCGTTTGACATTGATTTCTTGAACTAATTCAGTTGAACTATTGAAACCTACCTATTGTATAACTCGTATTCACAAAATTTGATATTTAATTCTGTGTCATTTTATTGACTAAAATATGACATAAGTCTAAAAGAAATATCATAACCCAAATACACTTGGGAGCTGGAACCTGAAATGAAGAAAAAGTATTCTTACTTATTCCAGCAAATCTCGAGGACGAGATTTTTATTAAGGTGGGGAGAATGTAACAACCCTCATTAAAAGTCCTACTTATATTATTATTTTATCCAATAGGAAACCCTAATTGAGACACCCAAGTGATTCTGCACAAACCCTAAAAATTTCAGAACAATCAGAATCAGGATCAGGGCCCCTAAAACTCAAGGGGGGGCATTCCCTACTCGATGATTATCCTTATAACTTATTATAAAAACCGAATTTAATTAAATCGTCGACTCAGCAGCCTTTCTCCCAAACGTGGCAAGCAGATGGCCATTTTAAGACCCTTGCGCATCGTAGGGGTTATAGTGCTACGATGCGCAAGGGATGACAAAAGTTGGGTATAAATAGCAGGCATTGGGACTGGCTTCTGTGCGTTCGTTCGACGAAGAAATTCGCTTCAGGCACCGAGTTCTGTTCTATTTACCACAATTAACACACACAAAACACTAATTAGTATAGCGGGGTGCTGCTAGAAACAGGGTATTAACTCAATCGCTGCTACGATTCATTGTCCGATCGATTGAAACTATCCAATGGATGTTTAAGTGCTGCTCAAACTTGGGCTATCCTTTGTCATTAGTTGTGATTCTGACAGGATGTTGAGTACCACCTGAATTGGGGAAAACTCTGTCCTTTGTTGTGCATCCGACGGATGTTTAAGTGATTGCACTTTGTCATTCGTTGTGAGGGTTTTGATCTCGTGAGTTATCGTAAATGCTGTATTAGTTACTACCTAGTTCACTAGGTTACCAGGCTAAAGAAATAGGCTAAGCTCTGCTCAAATTAAATCTGCAATATATCAAAGCTTATCTGTAGACTAAGCTTTGCCCGTAAGAATCTGCAATGTGAGTTCATTTCTCTTTTCTCACAGTTTGTGAGTCCACTCTATTTTCTCACAGTTTTATCACCTTTTTGTGATACAATTATATTTACAAAGGCTTTACAGAATCCTAAACAGTTACCAGTTATACTTACAGTGATAAGTTTTTATAATTAACTGCCGGTATGAAAGGTTTTATACATTATTTGATTCTCGTTATTAATTGCCAGAAAGTTAGTCAATATTATCATGACTACAATAACAGTGGAAATTATGCATTCTACTAAGATTATATTTTAGTCTTAGTCAGGTTAATATATTAAAGAATGATATTACAATTATTTAATTGACATATTATATTTGATAAAGTTATTTTAATTTGATATAAAATGATATATGTCATTTTCTGGATTAAATGGTTTTATGCCATAAGTAATATATTTGACAAGGAAATGTCACGGGACACAATTAAGTCCGGAGTCACTAGTTGAGAGAATGATCAACAGTGACATGTCCAAAGACACTAGTTGAGAGAATGATCAACAATGTTATGAATAGAAATTACTAGTTGAAAGAATGATTAACAGTAATATAATCTGAGTCACTAGTTGAAAGAATGATCAACAGTGACATGACCGAAAGCACTAGTTGAGAGAATGATCAACAGTGTTATAGAATCACTAGTTGAAAGAATGATTAACAGTGATATGACCAGAATCATTAATTGAAAGAATGATAAACAATGATATGATTATAGTCACAGGAATCGCCTAGTGACAGATAAATTGAATAATAGTAAAATATAATTAATTGATAAATTCACTATTGGACAAACGTGAGCCAATGGGTGATATGATTAATGTCATATTGGAACTGCCGCTATGTGACAAATACTGATTGAGTTCAATAAATATAAATAGATATAAAAACCTTAATACTGTAAGGTATAACAATATATTTTATAAAATGGAATGAATTCACTCAGTATTTTCGCTGACAAAACCTTTTTCAAACATTTTTCAGGTAATTACAATAGATTGGAATAAGAGCTGGATACGACACTGAAAGGCTTCAAGAAGTGGCTTATTTTATTAATTAAATCAAATTAAGAAATATTGTTTTATGTAAACAAATTTATCTTATAAAACATGGGTTTATTCCATCTATTTAATAAATAAAATCCGGTGTTTCTAAACTCTGATATTTTTCCTAACTCACGGTCCTGATTAAATTTCCGCTGCAACGTTTTTAAAATAATCACCGGTACCGCTGGACTGTTCACGGCTTCCGATTCCGTCCAGGGTGGGTCGGGGGTCGTGACAGAAGGTGATACCACCTTTTTCCTGTCACAGCCCGTGGCCTCGGTTTGACCCGGTCCAGAGCCGCGAGGCAGGAAATCCGATAGTATCTAATTTAGTGACAGCGGAAGTCTTTTTAAAACAGGATCAATTAATATTAAAACTGCTCGTTTATATATATAATATAGGGATAAATCCCATAATTTACAATAAAGTGATTTCACTGGGAAATCTTTATTTCTCAAAACATGTTTCTTTATTTATTTACATTGAGCCACTTTCTAAGCTTGTAGTGCTCCATTGCACTTTTCCTTTGCTCACAACAGATCACCTGAAACATGTTTGAAAAAGGTTTTGTCAGCAGGGAAATACTGAGTGAATCATTCAGTTTTACTAAAACGACTCGTTTGTTATAATTTACAGTATTAAGAGAGATTACAATGTTTCTGATATCAAACCAACTACCCACAGTATTTGTCACTCGACTCTTTTCGGTGACTGTGGTCATATCACCATTGGCTGCCCCAATGAATGACGAATATCACAAAATTTAGGTTCGCCCACCTAAAGTGATAACAACTGTAGTAATGTGCACAATACCCCACATACCGGCTGTAATTTGGTGATTACATAAACTTAATCACTGTAATTATAATCTTTGAAAATAATTTGGAGTATTGTAAAACAGTTGATAAAAAGAGAATGACTCACATTGTAGATTTAACGAGCAAAGTATAAGCCTACTGATTAGCCTTGATTAACCTAATTTAAATAATAATGCACACACAAAAAGGTTAGTAACTAATACAGCAGTTACGACAATTCACGAGATTAAACCCTCACAACGATTTATTAGTGCAATACTTAACAATTCAGCGGATTCACAACGAATGACAGAGTATAGTCCGAATTCGAATAGCACTCAAACATTCAAGTCGAAATCACGATGAATAACAAAGTATAAACTCAATTTGAGCGGCACTTAAACAATCGTTGGATAGTTATAATCGATCGGACGTTGAATCGTAATAGCGATCGAGTTATTACCCTGATTGCGGCAGCACTTCGTGATTAGTGTGTGTTAATTTGTGGTAAACAGAAAGTAATTCGATGCCAGAAACGAATTTCTTCGTCGAACATATGCCAAATTTCAAGCCCCAATGTCTGCTATTTATACCCAAAATTTGGTCAGCCTTACGCATCGTAGGCCTAGAACCCTTACGATGCGTAAGCAACTCTAACAAGCTTGCGCATCGTAAGCTTTAAACTCTTACGATGCGTAAGGGTTGAAAATAGGTTATAGGGTAGCCACGTTTGGGACTAGCTATGCTGACTTGACAGTTTCTTATTTTAACATTTTGACAGCGAGTAATTGTTGATAATCGTTAACTAGGGTTTATCCCCCCCTGAGTTTTAGGGGCCCTAATCCTGATTCTGAAAATTCTGAGAATTTTAGGGTTTGTTCAGAATCATTTGGGTTTCTCCATTAGGGTTTCCTATTGGCCAAATTAAAATAATAATTAGGACTTTTGATGAGAATTGTTACATTCTCCCTACCTTAATAAAAATCTCGTCCTCGAGATTTACTGGAATAAATGAGGATACTTTCTGTAAGCTTTCTTTTGACAAAGAATTTTTATTGATTCTAAAAGTTCTTCACATTCATTCTAAATATCTATTTGATCATATATCTTTTGACTTGAACCTAGTCACTTTGGAAATTATATCATTTCATCTCATTCGTTTGACATTGATTTCTTGAACTAATTCAGTTGAACTATTGAAACCTACCTATTGTATAACTCGTATTCACAAAATTTGATATTTAATTCTGTGTCATTTTATTGACTAAAATATGACATAAGTCTAAAAGAAATATCATAACCCAAATACACTTGGGAGCTGGAACCTGAAATGAAGAAAAAGTATTCTTACTTATTCCAGTAAATCTCGAGGACGAGATTTTTATTAAGGTGGGGAGAATGTAACAACCCTCATTAAAAGTCCTACTTATATTATTATTTTATCCAATAGGAAACCCTAATTGAGACACCCAAGTGATTCTGCACAAACCCTAAAAATTTCAGAACAATCAGAATCAGGATCAGGGCCCCTAAAACTCAAGGGGGGGCATTCCCTACTCGATGATTATCCTTATAACTTATTATAAAAACCGAATTTAATTAAATCATCGACTCAGCAGCCTTTCTCCCAAACGTGGCAAGCAGATGGCCATTTTAAGACCCTTGCGCATCGTAGGGGTTATAGTGCTACGATGCGCAAGGGATGACAAAAGTTGGGTATAAATAGCAGGCATTGGGACTGGCTTCTGTGCGTTCGTTCGACGAAGAAATTCGCTTCAGGCACCGAGTTCTGTTCTATTTACCACAATTAACACACACAAAACACTAATTAGTATAGCGGGGTGCTGCTAGAAACAGGGTATTAACTCAATCGCTGCTACGATTCATTGTCCGATCGATTGAAACTATCCAATGGATGTTTAAGTGCTGCTCAAACTTGGGCTATCCTTTGTCATTAGTTGTGATTCTGACAGGATGTTGAGTACCACCTGAATTGGGGGAAAACTCTGTCCTTTGTTGTGCATCCGACGGATGTTTAAGTGATTGCACTTTGTCATTCGTTGTGAGGGTTTTGATCTCGTGAGTTATCGTAAATGCTGTATTAGTTACTACCTAGTTCACTAGGTTACCAGGCTAAAGAAATAGGCTAAGCTCTGCTCAAATTAAATCTGCAATATATCAAAGCTTATCTGTAGACTAAGCTTTGCCCGTAAGAATCTGCAATGTGAGTTCATTTCTCTTTTCTCACAGTTTGTGAGTCCACTCTATTTTCTCACAGTTTTATCACCTTTTTGTGATACAATTATATTTACAAAGGCTTTACAGAATCCTAAACAGTTACCAGTTATACTTACAGTGATTAAGTTTTTATAATTAACTGCCGGTATGAAAGGTTTTATACATTATTTGATTCTCGTTATTAATTGCCAGAAAGTTAGTCAATATTATCATGACTACAATAACAGTGGAAATTATGCATTCTACTAAGATTATATTTTAGTATTAGTCAGGTTAATATATTAAAGAATGATATTACAATTATTTAATTGACATATTATATTTGATAAAGTTATTTTAATTTGATATAAAATGATATATGTCATTTTCTGGATTAAATGGTTTTATGCCATAAGTAATATATTTGACAAGGAAATGTCACGGGACACAATTAAGTCCGGAGTCACTAGTTGAGAGAATGATCAACAGTGACATGTCCAAAGACACTAGTTGAGAGAATGATCAACAGTGTTATGAATAGAAATTACTAGTTGAAAGAATGATTAACAGTAATATAATCTGAGTCACTAGTTGAAAGAATGATCAACAGTGACATGACCGAAAGCACTAGTTGAGAGAATGATCAACAGTGTTATAGAATCACTAGTTGAAAGAATGATCAACAGTGATATGACCAGAATCATTAATTGAAAGAATGATAAACAATGATATGATTATAGTCACAGGAATCGCCTAGTGA
The DNA here is from genome assembly GCA_030545235.1 of Helianthus tuberosus. Lineage (NCBI taxonomy): Eukaryota > Viridiplantae > Streptophyta > Magnoliopsida > Asterales > Asteraceae > Helianthus > Helianthus tuberosus. The sequence continues at coordinate 119,895,432 of CM060356.1, read as the reverse complement.
CAGATAAATTGAATAATAGTAAAATATAATTAATTGATAAATTCACTATTGGACAAACGTGAGCCAATGGGTGATATGATTAATGTCATATTGGAACTGCCGCTATGTGACAAATACTGATTGAGTTCAATAAATATAAATAGATATAAAAACCTTAATACTGTAAGGTATAACAATATATTTTATAAAATGGAATGAATTCACTCAGTATTTTCGCTGAGAAAACTTTTTTCAAACATTTTTCAGGTAATTACAATAGATTGGAATAAGTGCTGGATACGACACTGAAAGGCTTCAAGAAGTGGCTTATTTTATTAATTAAATCAAATTAAGAAATATTTTTTTATGTAAACAAATTTATCTTATAAAACATGGGTTTATTCCATCTATTTAATAAATAAAATCCGGTGTTTCTAAACTCTGATATTTTTCCTAACTCACGGTCCTGATGAAATTTCCGCTGCAACGTTTTTAAAATAATCACCGGTACCGCTGGACTGTTCACGGCTTCCGATTCCGTCCAGGGTGGGTCGGGGGTCGTGACATTCAGTATATAGATCCTGCTAGGACCTGGGTCAAATTTAGTAGGACCTCCTTCAATACCCACCGGTATTGGATGACGGGGGTCCAAACTCTTTGATCCCCTCATATGTAAGCTACTATTGAAACTTTACCCGGCTACTTAGGACTGTATCCCTGCTGACTCAGACTACTTAGCCGAGGGTAACGTCACCTTCAAAAGAGGGGCCTACCACATTATGTGAAACAAATCTCATCAAAAGTCCTATTTCTTATTTTATATTACCCAATAGGAAACCCTAATTAAGACCCCTAAGTAATCCTGCATAACCCCTAAAATTTTCAGAACAATCAGAATCAGGATCAGGGTCCCTAAAACTCGGGGGGGGGGGGGGTATTCCCCATTGACGATTATAATCATAACTTGCTGTAAAATGCGAAATTCTTCGATCCGTCAACTCAGCTAAGCTAGTTAGGGACGTGGCTACCCTATGCTAAAAGTGGCGCCATCGCGCCACGCGACGGGGCTGTCGCGCCGGGCGCGCCGTTTTCCAGGGATAAATAGGGGAGTTTTGGCACTTGAATTCTGGCGTTGGTTCGACGTAAAAACTCATTTCGTACGTTGAGTTATCATCTGTTTACTACAAAACACACACACAGCACGAATTCTGCCACGACAACAGGGTAATAACTCGATCACTGCTACAATTTAATGTCCGATCGATAAAAACCAATCCGATGGATGTTTAAGTGTTGCCCAAACTCGGGTTATGCTTTGTCATTCTTCGTGAATTCAATGGATGTTTAAGTATCGCACTTTGTCATTCATTGTGAAGGTTTTGATCTCGTGAGTTGTCGTAAAAGTTGGATTAAAGTTACTAACCTAGTTTTCGTGTGCATTGTTATTTGAATTAGGTTAACAAGGCTAATCAGTAGGCTAAACTCTGCCCGTTTAAATCTGCAATGTGAGTCATTCTCTTTTTATCAAATTGTTTTACAAAACCCTAAATGTTTTCAAAGTTATAATTACAGGGATTAAGTCTTTGTAATCTTCAATTACTACCGGTATGTGGGGTTTTGTATACATTACTTGTTTCCCGTCACCATTGGACAACGAGTTAGCCAATGGGTGATCTGACCATAGTCACAGATACAGTCGAGTGACAAATACCGATTTGGGGTAATTGATCGATAAAAACAATGTAATCACCCTTAATACTGTATATTATAACAATGTGTCGTTTTGTGCAAATGAGTGACTCGCCAGTATTTCCCTGCTGATAAAACCTTTTTAAAACATGTTTCAGGTGATTTGTTGTGATCCAGGAAAAAGTGCCGCGTAGCACTATATGCTTGAAGAAGTGGCTCGATTAAATAAAGAAACATGTTTTTTGTAAAATAGGGGTTTCCCAGTGAAATTCCCTTATTGATATTACAGGGTTTATCCCTAATTATGAAATAAAATAATCAGGCATTTTTGAGTTTTAAACGATCCTGTTAAAAATTCCGCTGCCAACTTAAATAAATACCATGAGGTTTCTGTCCCGCGGCTCCTGGACCGGGTCAAACCGGGCCGGGGGCCGTGACAGAAAAAGGTGGTATCAGAGCCACTGATTTAAGCCAATTAAGTATTTAGAAATACTTAATTTTTCTAATTGTTATTTTGTGATTATGTGTTTTCGTGTAATTTGACTAATTGTTAGTTTACAGTATGGGTAAGTAAAGAATTTCGGACATCTATCGTCAAGTAGATAGTTCACCAAAAGATAAGGGAACCTCATTTCAATCAAATTCCTCAAGATACTCAGCAGATACTGAGGAAGGAATATTTGTTCGTAAGGTACAGTTTGAGAAACCACTTACCACTAAGAAAAGAGGTTGTATTATTAGAAAAAGTCAAGAGAAAATAAAGAAGTCACAACCAAAAGGAGTGATGATTAATAAGGAAACTCAGGGAATAGGCAATAACCCACCATGGGAAAATGAATTAGATGAACAATGGGCAAATCTCTATATGTTAGCCACCACAGCAGTAAATGTTAACTTATAGTTGAATCGCCAAACCAGTACCAACACCTATGTCACCTACGAGCCAGAAACTTTAAAAGAACTTCATCCATTAGATAACAACTTAGTAGAAGAAAGAGACATGATAAACTTTACGCATGTTGAGAATAATACTCCTATAACCTAGATATTTGTAATTAATACTTAATTTTTCTAATTGCCACTCTGTGATTATGTGAAAATGGGTTTACAAAACTTTAACCTAGAATTTTGTGTGTTTTCTTCATATATGCTAAACAACATGAATGAGTTGTCTGAAGCTCTTCAGAATCTCAATCTCTATCTTGTGAATGTGGAAGTTTCCAGAGACTTTACCGGTTATGGTGCCGACATTGATGAACCTATGGAATTCCAAGCTCAACCTCCAGAGAAACCAAAGCCTAAGAAGAGAAGAAGAATTGTGGGCTGGAGGCGTGTACGTAGGAAGCAACCAACAACTAAGAAAGTTGCCAAGACGGAGGATCCCATGGATAAAGGAAAAGGAATAGAAATTGGGGAAAGCTCCAAGAAATCCGAGGAAATACCATTATGGGAAGAATTGGACCGCAAGCTGGCAGACTGTGATATCCTTAAGCTTGTCAATGAAAACCTCTTCAGTTACCCTGCTGAAACCCAACTTCCAGTGAATCTGGAACCGGCCATCCCAGATCCCCTTGTCAACACCCGACCTATAGGAGAGATGGAAGAATGGTGGACCAATGACTGGCAGTTCCAGAATCTCCTAAATAACCCTTATACCTTTTTCCCTCAGTTTGACCCAGTGAACGTCGCTTCTAAAATGCCAGTGAAGGTGGTGGGATGGTTGTGAAGCTGTGGTTGTAGAATAATAATAAAATAATAATAATAATGAAAATATAATCTTGTAAAATAACCTAAAAATATAACTTTTGTAAGATAACGGTGTGTACGGAAGCATAATATAATATATAAAAATGGAAGTCGAAAAATCGACAATTTTGGCTATACGTGTTGATGTGATTATGTGTGATTATTTTGTTATGTTTGGTTGTTAATTAATTTATGCTAATCATTTATATATTAATTACCAGATGGAAAACGCTGGTAATGAACCCGTTAATGAAGTTAACCAATCTGAACAAAACCATGAAGATCAATTTCTGAATAGGCAAGATATCGAGAATATTGTTGCTCAGGGAATAGCCAATGCTATTCCAGCAATCCTTGCTGCTGCTCGAAATCCAGTTGAACCTCAACAAATTATTCCTAGCAAACGTACTCATGAAGACAACTTCAGTAATAGCAAAAACGGAGGTGGTAACATTAATAATAATGATAATGATGTAAGGCCTGGTTGCACTTACAAGGAATTCCTTGCCTGTAAACCTGTTGAGTTCGCAGGCAATGAAGGGGCAACTGCGGTGCTGCGTTGGTCGGAGAAAACCGAGGCAGTAATCAAAATAAGTAAATGTGCCGAGGAGGTTAAAGTCATGTATGCTTCTCACCTTTTTAAGGAAAAAGCATTAGAATGGTGGAATACGGTATTACAAGCCATGGGAAGTGACATGGCCTATGCCATGAGTTGGGAGGAGTTTAAGCATTTGGTGGAAAGAAAATTCTGCCCAGAATATGAAAAAGAGCAGATGGCGAACAAATTCCTGAGCCACCGAATGGTGAATGTGGATTGCCGAGGGTATACTTCGAAGTTTTTCGAATATGCTCGAATTGTGCCTAGTATGGCTTCGCCAGAGCCGGTACTTATTTCTCGCTACATTTGGGGTTTAATTAGCGAAATCCGTGACATTGTCAAAGCTTCAAGACCCCACACAATCGATGATGCAGTGGAATTAGCCAACACTTTGACTGACGGACTGGTGCGTACGCGAGAAGAAAATAGGAAGAAGGAATTGGCTCAGAAAATTTCCCAAGGATTTCGTGTGGGTAATAATAGCAATTTCAAGAAAAGAGGAACTGGGCAATCTTCCACTCCGCCGTTCTGCAGGAACTGTAAAAAGAAACATTTTGGCAAATGTAATGAAACCTGCAACATCTGCAAAGCGATAGGATATCGTGAAGAAGATTGCAGAAAGAAAACAAGGGTCTGCTATAACTGTGGAGAAGCTGGGCATTTCAAACCAGAATGCCCTAAATTGGTCAAACCAACAGACAACAAAGCCAAACCGGCAGACGGAGCTACCAAGAAGAATGCAAGAGCATTCCAACTGACCACGCAGGAAGCCGAACTGATTCCTGACGTCATAGCTGGTACGTTCCTAGTTCACAACGTTTATGCTAAGGTATTATTTGTCTCTGGTGCAAACCAAAGTTTTATAAATACTTCATTCTGCCAAGCTCTTAAGCTACCTTTAACGAAACTTAGGCAAGTTTTTACAGTAGAAACGACAGACGGGAATTCTGTTAACATAGCTACGATTTTGCAGAAAGCAAATATAGAACTTTTAGGTCATAAATTTTCTGCAAACCTATTACCCATGAATTTAGCTGGATTCGATGTCGTGTTAGGAAAGGATTGGTTAGTAGCCAACCATGCTCGAATCCTTTGTGATAAGAAATCCATAGAAATTCGTGCAACCACCAGAGAAGTAATCACGATTACAGGAGATAAGCCACGAAAATCCATGAAGTTCATTTTAGTAATGAAAATTGATAGTTATGAACGAAAGCAAGGAATAATGTATATGATTTCGGTAATCATTAGCACTAAGGGTAAGGAACTTAAGGAAATTCCTGTTGTCTCAGAATACCCAGATGTATTCCCAGAAGAGTTACCAGGATTACCACCAGATAGGGAGGTAGAATTTAGAATTCATTTGATTCCTGGAAGTACACCTGTAGCAAAGGCACCCTACCCATAGCACCCACTGAAATGTTAGAACTGAAAAAGCAATTAGATGAATTTCTCAGTAAAGGATTCATACAACCAAGTTCATCCCCTTGGGGAGCACCAGTGTTGTTCGTAAAGAAGAAAGATGGTTCGATGCGAATGTGTATCGATTATAGAGAACTAAATAAGGTTACAATTAAGAATCGGTACCCATTACCTAGGATTGATGATCTTTTTGATCAACTTCAAGGAGCTCGATATTTTTCTAAGATAGATTTACGCTCCGGATATCATCAGTTGAAAGTACAAGAAGAAGACATACCTAAAACTCCCTTTGGATTAACAAATGCTCCTGCAGCATTTATGGACATGATGAATAGGATCTGTAAACCGTACTTGGATAAATTTGTAATTGTCTTCATCGACGATATACTTATTTATTCCAAAAGTCAGGACGAGCATTGTGAGCACCTACATGCACTCTTAACTTTGTTAAGAAAAGAGAAGCTTTACGCCAAATTTCCGAAGTGTGAATTTTGGCTACAGGAGGTGCAATTTTTAGGTCACATGGTGAATCACGAAGGTATTCACGTAGATCCTGCTAAGATATAAGCGATTACCAAATGGAAGGTCCCGCAATCAGCTACAGAAGTTAGAAGTTTTCTAGGATTAGTTGGGTATTATAGGCGCTTTATTAAGGATTTTTCTAAGATAGCTGTGCCATTAACTAAGCTAACCTGTAAATCAGTTAACTTTGAATGGGGACCTAGACAGGAAGAAGCCTTTAGGATTTTGAAACAAAGGTTAACAAACACCCCAATCCTTGCCTTACCAGAAGGGACAGAAGATTTTGAAGTTTATTGCGATGCTTCTAAATTAGGATTAGGATGTGTATTAATGCAACGCAAAAAGGTAATTGCATATGCCTCAAGGCAATTAAAAAAGCACGAAGAAAACTATACGACTCATGACTTAGAATTAGGAGCAATAATTTTTGCCCTTAAGATTTGGAGGCATTATCTGTATGGAAGTAAGTTTACTGTCTATATGGATCATAAGAGTTTAAGGTACATATTTGGACAAAAAGAATTGAACATGAGACAAAGAAGATGGATGGAAATTCTAAGTGACTACGACTGTGATATTCAATATCACGAAGGAAAGGCAAACGTAGTTGCAGATGCCTTAAGTCGTAAGTATCATGAGAAACAACGACGAGTTCGTGCTCTTAGATTAAGTTTACAATTAGACTTAATGGAACAACTGAAAAACATTCAAGAAACAGCAATCAAGGATGATGCTGAAGGAATGAAAGGTAGAATAAAGGAATAAGAGCAAGGAGCGGATGGAATTTGGGTACCTAAACAAGAAGACTTAAGAAGTAACATTTTAGAGGAAGCCCATAAATCTAGGTATACCATGCATCCTGGTAATAATAAGATGTACCAAGATTTAAGAAATAATTTCTGGTGGATAGGAATGAAAAAGGACATAGCTAGATACGTTTCTAAGTGTCTAACTTGTTCACAAGTTAAGGCAGAACACCAGAAACCTTTAGGGTTACTTCAACAATTAGAAATGCCTGTATGGAAATGGGAACTCATAACTATGGACTTTGTTACTAAGTTGCCCAAAACCAGAAAAGGTAATGACGTGATTTGGGTAATTGTGGACCAATTAACCAAATCAGCTCAATTTCTACCCATGAAAGAAACCTTTAGCATGGAAAGGTTAGCCAAACTATACGTAGACGAGGTAGTGTCCTTACATGGAGTCCCACTCTCCATTGTATCGGATAGGGATAGTCGTTTCACTTCACACTTCTGGACTAGTTTCCAAGAAGCCATGGGGACGCGATTAAATTTAAGTACAACTTATCATCCCCAAACAGACGGACAAAGTGAAAGAACGATTCAAACCCTGGAAGACATGCTCAGGGCATGTGTTATAGATTTTGGTGGAAACTGGGATGACCACCTACCCTTAATTGAATTCTCCTATAACAATAGCTACCATGCAAGCATTGAAGCTGCCCCATTCGAAGCACTCTATGGACGGAAATGCAGAACCCCATTCTGCTGGGCAGAAATAGGAGAAAGCCAATTATCAGGTCCCGAAATTGTGCAAGAAACCACCGACAAGATCACTCAAATCAAGGAAAGACAGAAGACGGCTCGAGATCGCCAGAAGAGTTATGCAGACAATAGACGCAAGCCGTTAGAATTTCAAGTTGGTAAGAAGGGAAAGCTAAGTCCCAGATACGTAGGACCATTCCCAATAATCCAGAGAATAGGACCAGTTGCCTATCGTTTACAGCTACCAGAAGAGCTAGCCGGGGTACATGACGTATTTCATGTATCCAACCTCAACAAATGTCTATCTGACGAATCCCTGGTAGTACCTCTTCAAGATGTAGAGGTAAATGAAAAGTTAAAATTTGTTAAGAAGCCACTGCAGATAGAAGATAGAAATGTCAAGTTTCTCAAACACAAACGACTAGTGCTGGTTAAGGTCAAGTGGGATTCAAAGAGAGGACCTGAATACACTTGGGAGCTGGAATCAGAAATGAAGCGGAAATATCCTCATTTATTTCAGTAAATCTCGAGGACGAGATTTTTATTAAGGTGGGGAGGATGTAACAACTCTCACCAAAAGTCCTATTTCTTATTTTATATTACCCAATAGGAAACCCTAATTAAGACCCCCAAGTAATCCTGCATAACCCCTAAATTTTTCAGAACAATCAGAATCAGGATCAGGGTCCCAAAACTCAGGGGGGGGGGGTATTCCCCATTGACGATTATCATCATAACTTGCTGTAAAATGCGAAATTCTTCGATCCGTCAACTCAGCTAAGCTAGTTAGGGACGTGGCTACCCTATGCTAAAAGTGGCGCCGTCGCGCCACGCGACGGGCTGTCGCGCCATGCGGGCGCGCCGTTTTCCAGGGATAAATAGGGGAGTTTGGCACTTGAATTCTGGCGTTGGTTTGACGTAAAAACTCATTTCGTACGTTGAGTTATCATCTGTTTACTACAAAAACACACACGGCACGAATTCTGCCGCGACAACAGGGTAATAACTCGATCACTGCTACAATTTAATGTCCGATCGATAAAAACCAATCCGATGGATGTTTAAGTGCTGCCCAAACTCGGGTTATGCTTTGTCATTCGTCGTGAATTTGATGGATGTTTAAGTATCGCACTTTGTCATTCATTGTGAAGGTTTTGATCTCATGAGTTGTCGTAAAAGTTGGATTAAAGTTACTAACCTAGTTTTCGTGTGCATTGTTATTTGAATTAGGTTAACAAGGCTAACCAGTAGGCTAAACTCTGCCCGTTTAAATCTGCAATGTGAGTCATTCTCTTTTTATCAAATTGTTTTACAAAACCCTAAATGTTTTCAAAGTTATAATTACTGGGATTAAGTCTTTGTAATCTTCAATTACTGCCGGTATGTGGGGTTTTGTATACATTACTTGTTTCCCGTCACCATTGGACAACGAGTTAGCCAATGGGTGATCTGACCATAGTCACAGATACAGTCGAGTGACAAATACCGATTTGGGGTAATTGATCGATAAAAACAATGTAATCACCCTTAATACTGTATATTATAACAATGTGTCGTTTTGTGCATGTAGTGTCGTTTTGTGACCCAAACGAGTCGATCAGAAGAGTTCTTATCAATTCAAGAGGCGGAAACGGATGAATTGACTTGTAAAACAGCTTGATTCACTTCAAAAATGTCTTGTATTATCGATTTGACACAATTACAGATCAGTAGACACGTCGGCAGCACTTCGGTACCAGAAACATGAATGTTACAAATGATCTCGCTTGAAGGGTTTATATAGAGTTACTGATTCCGCTTGAAAGTGGCAGTGTCCATTTCAAGCGGAATTAACTATGTTAATTTCGTTTGAAAGTGCACATGTCACTTTCAAGCGAAATTAACCAATCTCACCTAAAACCTAGCTTTCTCGTACAACGTGCCCTGATCTAACACTTCTAGTACAAGACTCGATACAAGACAAAGTCAACAGACGTATGCACCAACAGACTCCCCCTTGGATGTTGATGAGTCTTCAGTGTCGAGTCTTCAATGTCTTCAGTCTTTATCAGTCTTTGGGCTCTTTCAATGTATCTGACAGACTAAGCATCCTCAATCTTTATCCTCTACTCTCTCTCATCATCAGGATCTGAAGCTGGCTCTTACTTTCTCTTGATCAGATCTCTTAGTATCAACAACTCTTCTCCTCCTCGGATGTTGATCTACTAGCAGACCCCCCCTTGAATTGTGCTGGGATCATAGTCTTGCGTTCACAGATTCAAGAATCGCAACCTGGCTCTTTCATAGCCATAGCCTGCACATTCTCTACCTCAAAATAAGATTTACAAATTAACAATTTGACAAATTTTATTCTATGCTAACTATTTGTAGACACAAACTGAACACACCATTTTCAAGTATCGTACAAAATGATTTAACATATTAATCTCTGATGAACCACTTGTAGAAATACTCTATTCTTTTTCAAACAATTCTTCATCTCAAACATCTCAAATAAACTTTCCCAAACATGTTCGTCCTGTTTAGCACTTGAAATTTTGAAAATCAGCTTTTTAACATCAGTTGTCTAAAATCTTTTTGTATTTTTCAAAAATTTATGCTAAAACACACCGAAAATCTTTTTGGATTTTTGATATAACAGAAATGCAGTAAAGAGATATTTACAACCAATATTTTTGTGAGTTTGTGTAAGAGGATCATATCAGTTTTTGAGACAAATCACCAACACCATTAAGCTTTAAACATTTTAAGTTCTAAACGATTCACTTAGATTGTCAGTATACTGATCCACTTAAATTTTCACACAAAGTTCAACTGTTTCGAGATACGAGATAAGTGTTTTAGAGACTTAAACTTATTCGCGTGTCCCACCTCAGAATATACTCCCGTATCCAGATCCCAATATTCAGTCTTACAGGTGAGTATACCTAGATGATATCAGTAAGGGGTTAAAATTGCGAGGGCCGTGAGAGCTCAGGCTATTGCTTCCGCAAAATCAGAGAGATGACGGCTTTGACTTTTGGTGTGTCCCCTTTAGAGGATCTTTTCTTCAACAGCACATGATTAGCATTTTTCAATGTTTCATCATTTTTTATGCTGAGGGAGGTGCTATATTTCAAGCAAGCGTAAAGTATTCTCCGGGGACTAGGCCATTGCTTCCGCAAAATCAGAATCCCGGGATAATACCCCAGATATCACTAAGCATAAAGACCTAGTATCTCAGAAAGAGGGGTCCTTCAAACAAGATTTCGGGGGTTACCCATATATCCGAGAGATGTTACCCACGATATAAGCAAGTTTGATATTAGGTTTATATCTCGACACAATCTACTAAATGTGCAAAAACCTACTGGCACATCATCAGTGAGACCGTTTATCACATTTTTGACTTTCCATTTCTTTAGCATGCGGTGATAGTCCACTGATGTACTATCATTTCCTCTTTTTTTACAACAAAACTCATTTTTGATTTTATCATGTTTTTTACTTTTTCAAATTTTCAAATGTTTTTAGATTTTCTGAAAATTCTTACTCCCCCTAAAATGCAAAATCATTTAAAGGAAATTTGAAAACAAACTATACAAAGTAAAGTGACAACTGTTGTGAATTGCTTCAATTCGCCATACACTTGGTATAAACAATCAGAACTCCCCCTCACAACAAACTATTTTCCCATTGTGATTTCAAAAACACTTAAGTTTGTTTTAATCAAATGGTTTTTCCAGAAAATTTTTTTTGTTGATTTTACAAACCACTTGTAGGTATGGGGATTCATTCATCACATTGTCTTCTCAAACACTTGTAGGAATGATCAAATCAAGTTCAACCTAATGACCTTGATTAATCATTTGAAAGTGAAAACCTTCTTCAGCCACTTGTAGGTTCACTTATCAATCAACACCACTTATAAAATCAAAATATAACAAATTTAAGAACAACTACCACTTGTAGGTTTACAAAATAACCACTTGTAGGAGGATGCCGATTCCTGTTCCACGATTACCAACTTGAGAGCTCCGGCAAGTCCGGATTTTTAGTTTGAAAAACATGTCACCCAAGCCTGACCAGCCTTGGGTGATTTTGGTATACATCTATCCCACCAACATTTAGATTTGTAAAATTCTTTTGCACCCTTCACTTTCCCATCAACCATCTTTCTGAAAATATGTTTAACATTTCCATTAAACACCTTTTCAGCATCAAATTCTTTTTTACCAGTAAAGAATTGATCTGATATCTCAAACCTACCTTGTGATTTCAGATTATCTTTTGACAATACCGGAAAGTTTTCCTCGTTAATTTCAGGAACGAAATTCTCAACCTTTTTCTCAACAAATGACTCCTCTGATTTTATGGAATCAGATTCACTGTCAGAGCTACTCTCAGATTTTACAACCCATCTCTGTTTGTTTAAATCAAATTTTCAAAAGTCAAATTTTCAAACACTTTAGTTTTCTCAGCTGATTGTTTCTTTTCATCAACATATTTTTCTTTCAATTTTGAGTTAAAAGAAACTCCATGTTTTGTGTTGTTGGACTGTTGGCAATTCCAAGCAATGTGTCCAATCTTGTGACATTTGAAACACGTTCTTCTCTCAACTCTTTGCGCAGTTCTCATCATCATATTATTTTTCTTCTCAGCAAGAAACACTCTATTTGACTGTCTCCAGAATTGTTTCTTCTCTTCTTCTACTGAGCTTGCACCTGAAACAAATTTATTTTTTGTTTTATAAGATTTTTCATTTTTATAGTTTTCTGGGGGAATGAAACCTAAACCTTGCTTTTTTAAAATTACCGTTATGGTTTGGTTTCTTTCGATAACCTGAACCAGAACCGTAACCCTTTTTCTTGTTCATTCTTTGTTGAACTCTTGAAGTGTACTTTTTAGGTTTTTCATGAAAATTTAAATCTTTTATTTCAGAAAAACTAATTTCTGTTAATTTGAAAACCTGTTTGATCATTTCAGATTTGACACTTCTTATTGGAAATTACTCATCAGAATATAATTTGTCTGAATCATTCAAAGTATATGCCACTTTGATCGATCCATCATTCAAATTAGATTTTGATAACAGGAATTCTTTATTGTAAACCCGTTTAACCGATGAACTCGGACACTTTTCTGACGAACTTGAACTTTCAGACTTAGACTCCGACTTTGACTCTTCATCCATATCCAACACCTGATCGACCACTTTCTTTAACAACTCAGACTCATGATCAGTGTCAGACGCTGTGAATGTGACATCAATATTATCTGGTAACTCATCAATGATTTCAGACTTTAACTTTATGTTGAGCGCATTTTTTAATTGTTCCTCATTTGGCTTTCTGGGAGAATAACTTTCAAAGATCGGGGGCGGACACTTATTATACTTAGCACTTTGTTTCTTACCAGTATCCATTTCCTTTTCTTTATCTTGGAAAGCTTCAAGACCTGCAACAGTAGGATAAACTCGATCAATCAAATAATCACAAGTTGTATAACTCAACAACAATCTTTTGATTATTTCACTTTCTATCTTTTCGAGTTCCAAATCCTGCTTCAATTTTGCACAATCTTCAATGTACTCATTTATGACTTTCTGCTTCGACATTAATGTAGAACTCATTTTTGTCATAGCAACATCAATTTCTGAATTTGTCTTTTTCAGACCATTTACTGTTCTGTTCAGCACATCATATGATTCTTTCACATACTTCACATCAGACAACAAATTCTCTTTCAATTCTTCCAGTTCACTAATCTTCTTGTCTTTCTCCTCACAATCTTTGCAAGTTTCTGAACATTTCTGACAAGGTTTAAAGATCTCAACAATCTTTTCAACTTCAACGATTTTCTCTACTTCGACAACTTTTTCAATTATCTTTTCCACTTCAACAATCTTTTCAACTACCTTTTGTTCATTAACTTCTGTTTTTATCTCACACTCTTCATTTTCATCTTTCTTTGTTGAAATTTCTGCAACTTCAGATTTCTTGGCTTCCAATTTTTCTTTTTCTTCAAATATTCTTTTTGCTTCCAACTCTTTCTTCAATCTAGCAGCCTTCTTCTCATTTGAGCATCTCAATCTTATCTGCAAAAAACAAATTAAAGCTAAATGAGTCTAAACTTTTTCTTGCATTATTAATGTACTCTTCCTCATCATCAGTATCATCATCACTTTCTGATGATTTAAAGATCTTCGTTCTTTTGACTTCTTGTTCTTCCAAGATCCTAGCAACAAGACCTGAACCAGGTGGAATGTATTTATCCCAGCTAAATCCTTCTACAACAAATTCATCATCTTGATCAATTATCCCAAAACAAGCTCTTTTCTCTTCAATGGTACGTGCATGAGCAGTTTGTGGTTGTTGAGCAATCTGATGAAAAATTGACTTTTGATAATAATTGTTCTTTCCAGACTGATCTTGTCTTTCATTTGCTTCTTTGTTTTTGCACTCCCGCTTAAAATGTCCTTTTTCTTTGCAACGAAAACAAGTGACCTTTGATTTATCAAAACCTATCGGAGAAGCACTCATTTCTCTAAAATCATCTCTTTCGGTAACTTGTGTAAATTTTTCTGCTCTTCTAACTGCACTTGCTAGACACCACTTGATATCAATCAGTTCAAGTTCATCCGCATCAATTTGGTCATAATCCTCTTTGGTAAGCATCGGATTACCAATTCTGCCAGCTATCAAACTTTCATATGATTCTAACATAGCAAGAAGTGAGACCATGTGTTGCTTAGCTATTTCTAGAGAAAGATTTTGACCATTTTGAATGTTCAAAGTAACATTACACTGCAGATTAGTAGAATTCTTTTGTTAAGGACTTGGTGTTGTAAAATTTGGATCAAAACTTGAATATGAAGACGAAGATCCACCACTTTGAGTCACAGTACTTCCCTTTGTTCCGGAAGAACTATCAGCACTGAAACCAGTCTGAATCTTTGGACTTGGAGTAACTTCAAATTTGTTTTCTCTGTAGTATAAACTCACGTCTTGTTGAACATTTGGATTAGACATGATAGCAGTTTTCTGGATATCCAACTCATGCTCTTCAATCTTCTGAATAAACTATGCCAGATTCATATTTTCAGATTCTATCATGTGTTTTATGATCAACAAATAAGTTCCCCATTTCTGCTGTGGTAAAGCATCAGCTAGCTTATCTACCCATTCTTCGTCGTCTTTCTTTATATCCAATATTCCCATTTCCAAAACCAAATGACAATATCTATCAATTGTTTTTTTTTTTGTTGTTTCTCCTTCTAAGGCTACAAACATATCAAATGATTTCTTCAGTAAAGCTATTTTGTTCTTGATCATATCTGCACTTCCTTTAAACTTTTGAATCAACGCATTCTAGATTGACCTAGCAGTACCCTCATGTTGGAGTAAAACAAATATATCTTCTTTAATCGCTTGTTGAAGAATACTGATCATCATTTTTTCACTTGTAAATTTCAATTTATCAATCTCTGAAAAATCACAAAATGCTTTTTCAAGCCCACATTCATTTTTCGGTTTCTCATAATCTTTCTCTAATGAACACCATGCATCAAACTTGTAGGCTTGCACCCAGTTCTCAAATCGATTCTGCCATCCTTTAAAATCTTCAATGTACATCAGCTTTGGCGGTTTCTGATAAGTTCATGTCTCATTCTCACTGTACACTGTTTCAGCAGCTGTGACTGGTGCAACTGGAGTGGCAAACGCATTGTAAAATTCCTCTTCCATGATTCAGCAAATTATTTCATAAACACAAATCCTAAAAACACAGTTTCAAACGGAATCAAATCTCAAATGAAATCAACTCTCAAACGGAATCACCCTTTGAAATGAAATAACACTTTTGGAATTGAATAACCTCTTTCAATCGAAATCCCTTTTCACACGGATTACCCTTTGGTGCGAAATCACTAATTTCGTGTGAACTTTCTCAAGCGGAATTACACGTTGGAATGAAATTAACAATTTCAAGCGGAATTAGATGTACTTTTCAAGCGAAATAGCTGATTCCAACGGAATCAAGTGCTAATCTCGTGTGAAATGCTGCTGACGTCATCTTTTCCGATCTGATTTTCAAGCAGAATTACGTATTTTACCAATTTTAGGCTGAATTATGATCCAATACTCTCAAGGATTCATTAAAACACAGTTTTGCATGACATGTCTGAAATTCAGACCATTTTGACCGTAAAATTTTGTGAATTTTGAAAAAGAAGGTGTAGAAAACAGAAATTATGGCTGTTTTGGCAAGAACTCTTCTTCCTGAGCTTTGATACCACTTGTAGGATCGTTTTGTGACCCAAACGAGTCGATCAGAAGAGTTCTTATCAATTCAAGAGGCGAAAACAGATGAATTGACTTGTAAAACAGCTTGATTCAATTCAAAAATGTCTTGTATTATCGATTTGACACAATTACAGATCAGTAGACACGTCGGCAGCACTTCGGTACCGGAAACATGAATGTTACAAATGATCTCGCTTGAAGGGTTTATATAGAGTTGTTGATTCCGCTTGAAAGTGGCAGTGTCCATTTCAAGCGGAATTAACTATGTTAATTTCGTTTGAAAGTGCACATGCCACTTTCAAGTGAAATTAACCAATCTCACCTAAAACCTAGCTTTCTCTTACAACGTGCCCTGATCTAACACTTCTAGTACAAGACTCGATACAAGACGAAGTCAACAGACGTATGCACCAACAGTGCAAATGAGTGACTCGCCAGTATTTCCCTGCTGATAAAACCTTTTTAAAACATGTTTCAGGTGATCTGTTGTGATCCAGGAAAAAGTACCGCGTAGCACTATACGCTTGAAGAAGTGGCTCGATTAAATAAAGAAATATGTCTTTGTAAAATAGGGGTTTCCCAGTGAAATTCCCTTATTGTATATTACAGGGTTTATCCCTAATTATGAAATAAAATAATCGGACATTTTTGAGTTTTAAACGATCCTGTTAAAAATTCCGCTGCCAACTTAAATAAATGCCAAGGGGTTTCTGTCCCGCGGCTCATGGACCGGGTCAAACCGGGCCGGGGGCCGTGACAGAAAAAGGTGGTATCAGAGCTACTGATTTAAGCCAATTAAGTATTTAGAAATACTTAATTTTTCTGATTGTTATTCTGTGATTATGTGTTTACGTGTTATTTGACTAATTGTTAGTTTACAGTATGGGTAAGCAAAGAATTTCGGACATCTATCGTCAAGTAGATAGTTCACCAAAAGATAAGGGAACCTCATTTCAATCAAATTCCTCAAGATACTCAGCAGATACTGAGGAAGGAATATTTGTTCGTAAGGCACAGTTTGAGAAACCACTTACCACTAAGAAAAGAGGTTGGATTATTAGAAAAAGTCAAGAGAAAATAAAGAAGTCACAACCAAAAGGAGTGATGATTAATAAGGAAACTCAGGGAATAGGCAATAACCCACCATGGGAAAATGAATTAGATGAACAATGGGCAAATCTCTATATGTTAGCCACCACAGCAGTAAATGTTAACTTATAGTTGAATCGCCAAACCAGTACCAGCACCTATGTCACCTACGAGCCAGAAACTTTAAAAGAACTTCATCCATTAGATAACAACTTAGTAGAAGAAAGAGACATGATAAACTTTACGCATGTTGAGAATAATACTCCTATAACCTAGCTAGACTAAAATAATTTACGGATACATAACCACTAGTATAATTCGAATTTCCGTTGTAATTTGTAATAGATAAATATAAAAATCACAATATTTTCTTTTAATCAATCTGTTTGTATAATTGTATTAGATATTTGTAATGAATACTTAATTTTTCTAATTGCCACTCTGTGATTATGTGAAAATGGGTTTACAAAACTTTAACCTAGAATTTTGTGTGTTTTCTTCATATATGCTAAACAGCATGAATGAGTTGTCTGAAGCTCTTCAGAATCTCAATCTCTATCCTGTGAATGTGGAAGTTTCCAGAGACTTTACCGGCTATGGTGCTGACATTGATGAACCTATGGAATTCCAAGCTCAACCTCCAGAGAAACCAAAGCCTAAGAAGAGAAGAAGAATTGTGGGCTGGAGGCGTGTACGTAGGAAGCAACCAACAACTAAGAAAGTTGCCAAGATGGAGGATCCCATGGATAAAGGAAAAGGAATTGAAATCGGGGAAAGCTCCAAGAAAGACGAGGAAATACCATTATGGGAAGAATTGGACCGCAAGCTGGCAGACTGTGATATCCTTAAGCTTGTCAATGAAAACCTCTTCAGTTACCCTGCTGAAACCCAATTTCCAGTGAATCTGGAACTGGCCATCCCAGATCCCCTTGTCAACACCCGACCTCTAGGAGAGATGGAAGAATGGTGGACCAATGACTGGCAGTTCCAGAATCTCCTAAATAACCCTTATACCTTTTTCCCTCAGTTTGACCCAGAACCTGCACCAAACCCACCAATGAGCAATGAGAATTTGGCTGGACTCCACCATTTTGGCGAGGAATTGGTAAATGCAGGGAATCGAATCCAGAGGTGGGAGAACAGATCTCCTGGAAATACGACGAGAGGGAACGTCGCTTCTAAAATGCCAGTGAAGGTGGTGGGATGGTTGTGAAGCTGTGGTTGTAGCATAATAATAAAATAATAATAATAATTAAAATATAATATTGTAAAATAACCTAAAAATATTACTTTTGTAAGATAACGGTGTGTACGGAAGCATAATATAATATATAAAAATGGAAGTCGAAAAATCGACAATTTTGGCTATACGTGTTGATGTGATTATGTGCGATTATTTTGTTATGTTTGGTTGTTAATTAATTTATGCTAATCATTTATATATTAATTACCAGATGGAAAACGCTGGTAATGAACCCGTTAATGAAGTTAACCAATCTGAACAAAACCATGAAGATCAATTTCTGAATAGGCAAGATATCGAGAATATTGTTGCTCAGGGAATAGCCAATGCTATTCCAGCAATCCTTACTGTTGCTCGAAATCCAGTTGAACCTCAACAAATTATTCCTAGCAAACGTACTCATGAAGACAACTTCAGTAATAGCATAAACGGAGGCGGTAACATTAATAATAATGATAATGATGTACTGCAAGCCCCAATTCTCAAAAGAATGAAAGATGCAAAGCCTGGTTGCACTTACAAGGAATTCCTTGCCTGTAAACCTGTTGAGTTCGCAGGCAATGAAGGGGCAACTGCGGTGCTGCGTTGGTCGGAGAAAACCGAGGCAGTAATCAAAATAAGTAAATGTGCCGAGGAGGATAAAGTCATGTATGCTTCTCACCTTTTTAAGGAAGAAGCATTAGAATGGTGGAATACGGTATTTGTAACACCCCAAAAACGGGTTTGGTAATTAAACCCCGTTAATACTAAAGACGGGGAAAGTACCGTTAGTGGTAAAAGTAAACTGGCAAGTATTAGGAATTAATTGAATAATCCTAATATTTATTTAAAGTGAATAAGAGCTTTCAAGAAAATAGGAAGATAAAAGGCCCGATTTAACGGGACTTAAAGTAAAACGGGTTACGACTTCCCGAACCTACTAAGCTAACTAGGAATAATTCTAACCTAGTTAGATAATGACTTATGAGTGGGTTAAAACACTTAAATTATGAACTAAGGAAAATGGAGGGGCCAAAGATGTTAAAATTGAAACTTATGTTGCTAATTCTAATTAAAACAAAAACCAAACACCCCATTTGGGATGTCTGGTCGTACAAGAACAAGCAGGGGTGATCCCCCACTCTCCACAACCCTAACATCACTAAACCTTCAAATTGAAGGCTCAATCCAAGCTGAAATCGAAATTAAAGCATAGATTATTGATCCTCATCACAAGAGGATTACAAGGTATGTAAAATTTGATGAAAACTCTCAACTCGAAATTCTCATGAAAATGGGAATTTCTGAAATTTATGGTTGCATGTTAGTTTTATGATGAAATAAGAACAATACAGTGTCTAGGGACAAACCCTAGACCAATACAAGTCGAATTCATGTGAAAATCTAGTAAAATCCATAAACACCATTGTAGGTGATTAGTGGGTTATGTAGATTTTAATAAACACTAGGAAATTGGGTGATATTCTAGTGTAATTTGACAATTGTGAAGTGACTTCAGGATTATAGAAGTTAACAACTTTGTAAGATGGTTGATTTATGTGAAATTAGGGCTAAGAGATAAGCTAGAGATTTGATAAATAAACATGTAAAATTCTGCCCTTAAAGTGTTTGTTGAAATGCCTCAAAGAAGGCTCGAAATTAGAATTTTTGTAGTTAAAACACCTAATTGTGATGTTTTGGCTATTATGCAAAATGTGATTAAAAAGAGTTTTAAATGTGATAAACGTGGTTAGAACTTTGGTTAAAACGGTGGTCTAAAGATAACGCCTACCGGGTAATTAAAGAATGCTAAAACTAGTTGATGAACTCGAATATGCAATTAGTATACTAATGGGCATTTGACTTTTAAAAAGTCAAACTGACCTACGATGTGATGAATGATAATTAGACATAGAAAATAAGTGAGGTGGAATAGTCGTGATTGTTAATGACTAATTTAACCGCCTTGTAAATGATTGACAATAGTTTGACGCGTAACAAGCTAGGTGAAAGCTTGGAGGAGGGAGCGGGTCAAACGGAGCAAGTACGGAAAGAAAAGCGTGGCGTGGATGCGAGGTAAGTGTAATTTTCACACTTATGTAGAATTCCCGTTTATTCGATACATTGTAAACATGATAACAATAATATTGGAAATATGGAAATTTGTCAAATATCGACTAATGTAAATCAAGGTTAAAAGGATACCCATGGCGTAAGCCGAAATGGGTTGAATTTGTAAGAAAAGAGTGTAAAAGAAAAAGGGGTATGGTAATAAAATCCGGGATGGGATGGATGTATGAATTGGAGAACAAAAACGATGTTTTTGATTAAATAGATAATGTTGGGCATATACTCCAAACGGGTCGAATGGTGGTGATAACACCATTTGACAATATCGACTAATGTGGTTGTCAAGTCTTATGTTAACATGACCAATTAGCAAATCGGATAATTACGTCACCATGGATGGTGTGATAATGAAAACGAGGTATAAATCGGGTCTACTTATTGATCCGGGCCAGGTACGCAATATTATGTTGTAGTTAAGAATGCTATTTTGGTCGAATAATTTGAGAGAGAGTCCTTCGTCGTAAAAGGACCAAAATCGACCAAAATGCCCTTGTAGGCTAAGTTGAACAAACAACCCTTAAAGGTTGTTTGGAAGCGAATTTCATGATTAGATAAATACTTAGAATAAGTATAGAAGTTGAAAGATGTAATATGTTAGTCAAAAGGCACTATTTTAGTTTTTGCCGTAAATTAATGAACCAAGAGGTAAAAATTTGGTTTATATTGATCACCACATTAAACCCACCTTAAATACAGTTGTGGTGGCAGATTTTAGGATAAGAAATGTGGTGATGGAATGTTAGAGGCAATCGAAAGCGATTTTAGGTTCGAAAGTGCTTAAATACCCTTAACGGGTCAAAATAAGCATACGAGCGAAAACGGGTTTAAATTGTGTAATAAACCTATGATTAGAACCTAATATAGTAGGTAACATTAATTTGAAGAAGTGTATGAGATATAGGAATCAAATAAATACGTTTGTTTGATAAAATGCATAAACGGGTTAAAATTCGGTAAAAAGGTAACGAGTCGAAGGCTTATAAGTCTCAAAATTTCTTATGTTGGATGTAGGATTTTAACTCCATAAGATGGAGGATTAAATTACGGACACGTAGGAAAAAGAATCGGCTAAAACGGATCAATAACGAAGAAGTTATGGCCGTTTCCGTGAAATCAGATCGTGCTGGGTATGTACAGCATCAGCTGATGCTACAGGCTGTGAAAAACAGGGCGAGGCGTGACACCTAGGCCCTTGGCGTCACGTCTAGCCCCCTAACTCTGAAAATTTTTAAATTTTGTCATTTATAACCCCTGTACTTGTTTGAACTTAATATTTGACAATCAAAACTAACTTTTAAGTTGGTTTTGATCATAAGTGAATGCCAAGAGTGCATGGATGAAGATCAAGCGACGAGCAAGAACCTAACACGATCACGAAATAAGCTTCCGCACTATGTATCGTTATTATGTTAAACGACGAACGTACACATGATATGTGGTATACTTTTTAAATTGTAAAAAGTTTTAAATAACCCGTAATTTCCAATGCTTATGTAATCTTAATTACATGACTGTTTTTCGTAAATGATACGTTAAACCTTAATTTATAAGAACGGGTGTTACAAGTTGGTATCAGAGCCTTGGTTTAAGAGATTCAAGTATGGTGGGAAAACTATGCTTGGACTTAAACCTTATGCTCTTAATAAAGATTGGTGTTCGGTTCGTGGCTTGATCGCAAATCCGGTAAGTACATGTAAATCAAAGGTTTAGTATGATTAAAGTGTTGAGAACAACACATATGGTTATCGTGTAATACACGTTACACCAATAAAAACGATATAGAATAGATACAGTCAACGAAATTACACGCGTTGATGCGTATAGTAGAAAAGCCTTGTATTATAATACGGGCATCCTTTAATGTTGAAATTACTAACTGCTGTATATGTTTTTGATCGAAGGACACTCGCATATGAAGATAGCGAGAGTTTAACAAATCATGGATTTGACAGAGGAACGGTCCAAAGTATGACAAATAGAGCACGATCACCAAGGACCTAAATCGCGCAACGATTGCGAATAAGTTAACGGCAAGGGGAGCCTGTTAGAGTAAGCATTATCAGGTGCACGTTTTAAATTATTGCATAAATAGTAATATGCAACAAATATGTAGAGATTGAAAGTTGCATATGTAGATTGAAAACTTGGAAAAACCTGAATAGAAAACCTATCCGGGATATTGTTTCCAAGAAAAACAAATAGAGGCATTACTTACATGGGGTGTAATGTGAAAATTATAAAAAGGTCATGTATACCAGGTGTTGATCGCTTACTCTGGCCAAGTAAGTAGTGAACACGTGGTAGCATGAACTTCCTATGATGGACACATTTATGTCCGATGTAGTAAGGGTGGGGTGAATGGGACTAACTTAAAAAGTACCCAAATGAATCAAATGAGCAAAAATAATTGATAATAATGTAAACGCACAGCCGAGTGACGGAAGCGTATTACATTAGGATGATGAGCCCGAGTGAAGGGACAAAGATTAATGTAAAATGATTAAGGTATGCAATTGGGAGGGGTGTGCTTACACTCGAAACCGAAGAATGCAAATAAGACTCTTAACGGGTCGATTTTGTAAAACACCAAATTTGAGAACAAAGTAGGAATATAAAAGCGAAACGAAGTCATAATGCATACCGTAAGGGTTGCAATAATAACGACTTCGGTAAAACACCCGGTTGGTGGGTAAGGATTTAAACACATGCGTAGACTGAGAAACAGGAACGCGAAATAGAAAGTCAAAAGACTCGGAATACGAGTCATGACTAAAAGATTACAAGAATTTTCGCAAACATAAATTTTGGTAATTACGTTCAACCATTTCAAAGTTGGACGGGTCAAATAAAGAATGAAGTTTGACATTCATAAGTGATGAAAATTCACCCAAAATGAGTCAAACGAGTCAATTAAGGAATAACGCTTAATAAAATAGGAAAACGCAAACCGATGAAACCAGAAAGCCAAAAACAATAAGATAGAAGGACCCGGGTAATGGGTTGTAAAGGAGTATAAGTATGAACCGGGTAATGGTAAACGTAAGACAAACCGACGTGTAAATGACGCTAGAAGTCGTAAAGTCGGAAAGGATAGTCTGAAAGTAAACAAATGAAACCTTAGACTACGGTCAAGGTCAACTAAAGCTCAAAAGCAAAATTAAATGATTCCAAACATAACAAAGGATGCTTTAAAGCTATATATGAATAAATAGACAAATGAACAAAGACTAGAATAAAAGATGATCTACGGGATCATCATAACCTACGGGATATTAATTAGTGTAAAGGTCTAGGGGGCCAAAATGACCCACGGGTCATGAACTGAAGCAAAGGGATCTTAAGGGCCTCGTCTTAAAGAGATGAAAGCTTAAGGAAATAGCCTACGAGGTTAAGTGAAGGAACCTACGGGTCAATAGTGTAAGGTGAGGGAACTTGTTACGATTCCTCGCGTAAAACGAGAACGGAAAACAATAAATTAGGGGTTGTCAATTTCCTTGATATGAGTAATTGACATAGTTAAAGAGAAAAACGTTAGACTAAAATTCAGTTTTAGTAAGAAATAACATGTTTATAAATATAAATTCTGATAGGAAATTGAATAGTAAGCATGAAGGATTCAAGTCTTGACGCTGATAGGCCAAGACGATATATTCGAAAAGTGATTTTTTTGAAAATGAAAGGTTGATATAAATTAAACATGACGTGACACGATCACGGTCAAGAAATGCAATGTGAAGTGGAATCACATTATAACCAAGCGAGCGGTAAAAAGTAACTGGACTAATAAGTCTAGTTAGTGAGACCGGTTAAGGTCATTTAAGTAATTTGGTTGCTTGTAAGCGGTAGATTCGGTATAACTGAACCGAATAAATGAATTTTGAAAACAAAAGAAATTGTTGCTAAAAGTGAAAGATTTCACTAAAGACCTTTAAACGGGTCAAAGTAACGGATTCATAAGGAATTCGATAGTATATGAAAGCGATGGATATCGCTAAGTTAACTAAACTAGTGGAAATAACGAGATTACGTTATTTCAAAGTTACACTATGTCGTATGAGATATGTAGACAATTAGTAACCAAAAAGATGTTACCATACTTTTCGGGTAATACTAACGATTGGTTAAAAAGTATAGGTAATGTTTAAAATATTTCTTGGATAGAATACATTGAGTTTAAACTCAATGAATTATGTAAGAAAAGGTTTCGAGGACGAAACCTCTTTAAGGGGGGTAGACTTGTAACACCCCAAAAACGGGTTTGGTAATTAAACCCCGTTAATACTAAAGACGGGGAAAGTACCGTTAGTGGTAAAAGTAAACTGGCAAGTATTAGGAATTAATTGAATAATCCTAATATTTATTTAAAGTGAATAAGAGCTTTCAAGAAAATAGGAAGATAAAAGGCCCGATTTAACGGGACTTAAAGTAAAACGGGTTACGACTTCCCGAACCTACTAAGCTAACTAGGAATAATTCTAACCTAGTTAGATAATGACTTATGAGTGGGTTAAAACACTTAAATTATGAACTAAGGAAAATGGAGGGGCCAAAGATGTTAAAATTGAAACTTATGTTGCTAATTCTAATTAAAACAAAAACCAAACACCCCATTTGGGATGTCTGGTCGTACAAGAACAAGCAGGGGTGATCCCCCACTCTCCACAACCCTAACATCACTAAACCTTCAAATTGAAGGCTCAATCCAAGCTGAAATCGAAATTAAAGCATAGATTATTGATCCTCATCACAAGAGGATTACAAGGTATGTAAAATTTGATGAAAACTCTCAACTCGAAATTCTCATGAAAATGGGAATTTCTGAAATTTATGGTTGCATGTTAGTTTTATGATGAAATAAGAACAATACAGTGTCTAGGGACAAACCCTAGACCAATACAAGTCGAATTCATGTGAAAATCTAGTAAAATCCATAAACACCATTGTAGGTGATTAGTGGGTTATGTAGATTTTAATAAACACTAGGAAATTGGGTGATATTCTAGTGTAATTTGACAATTGTGAAGTGACTTCAGGATTATAGAAGTTAACAACTTTGTAAGATGGTTGATTTATGTGAAATTAGGGCTAAGAGATAAGCTAGAGATTTGATAAATAAACATGTAAAATTCTGCCCTTAAAGTGTTTGTTGAAATGCCTCAAAGAAGGCTCGAAATTAGAATTTTTGTAGTTAAAACACCTAATTGTGATGTTTTGGCTATTATGCAAAATGTGATTAAAAAGAGTTTTAAATGTGATAAACGTGGTTAGAACTTTGGTTAAAACGGTGGTCTAAAGATAACGCCTACCGGGTAATTAAAGAATGCTAAAGCTAGTTGATGAACTCGAATATGCAATTAGTATACTAATGGGCATTTGACTTTTAAAAAGTCAATCTGACCTACGATGTGATGAATGTTAATTAGACATAGAAAATAAGTGAGGTGGAATAGTCGTGATTGTTAATGACTAATTTAACCGCCTTGTAAATGATTGACAATAGTTTGACGCGTAACAAGCTAGGTGAAAGCTTGGAGGAGGGAGCGGGTCAAACGGAGCAAGTACGGAAAGAAAAGCATGGCGTGGATGCGAGGTAAGTGTAATTTACACACTTATGTAGAATTCCCGTTTATTCGATACATTGTAAACGTGATAACAATAATATTGGAAATATGGAAATTTGTCAAATATCGACTAATGTAAATCAAGGTTAAAAGGATACCCATGGCGTAAGCCGAAATGGGTTGAATTTGTAAGAAAAGAGTGCAAAAGAAAAAGGGGTATGGTAATAAAATCCGGGATGGGATGGATGTATGAATTGGAGATCAAAAACGATGTTTTTGATTAAATTGATAATGTTGGGCATATACTCCAAACGGGTCGAATGGTGGTGATAACACCATTTGACAATATCGACTAATGTGGTTGTCAAGTCTTATGTTAACAGGACCAATTAGCAAATTGGATAATTACGTCACCATGGATGGTGTGATAATGAAAACGAGGTATAAATCGGGTCTACTTATTGATCCGGGCCAGGTACGCAATATTATGTTGTAGTTAAGAATGCTATTTTGGTCGAATAATTTGAGAGAGAGTCCTTCGTCGTAAAAGGACCAAAATCGACCAAAACGCCCTTGTAGGCTAAGTTGAACAAACAACCCTTAAAGGTTGTTTGGAAGCGAATTTCATGATTAGATAAATACTAGAATAAGTATAGAAGTTGAAAGATGTAATATGTTAGTCAAAAGGCACTATTTTAGTTTTTGCCGTAAATTAATGAACCAAGAGGTAAAAATTTGGTTTATATTGATCACCACATTAAACCCACCTTAAATACAGTTGTGGTGGGAGATTTTAGGATAAGAAATGTGGTGATGGAATGTTAGAAGCAATCGAAAGCGATTTTAGGTTCGAAAGTGCTTAAATACCCTTAACGGGTCAAAATAAGCATACGAGCGAAAACGGGTTTAAATTGTGTAATAAACCTATGATTAGAACCTAATATAGTAGGTAACATTAATTTGAAGAAGTGTATGAGATATAGGAATCAAATAAATACGTTTGTTTGATAAAATGCATAAACGGGTTAAAATTCGGTAAAAAGGTAACGAGTCGAAGGCTTAGAAGTCTCAAAATTTCTTATGTTGGATGTAGGATTTTAACTCCATAAGATGGAGGATTAAATTACGGACACGTAGGAAAAAGAATCGGCTAAAACGGATCAATAACGAAGAAGTTATGGCCGTTTCCGTGAAATCAGATCGTGCTGGGTATGTACAGCATCAGCTGATGCTACAAGCTGTGAAAAACAGGGCTAGGCGTGATACCTAGGCCCTTGGCGTCACGTCTAGCCCCCTAACTCCGAAAATTTTTAAATTTTGTCATTTATAACCCCTGTACTTGTTTGAACTTAATATTTGACTATCAAAACTAACTTTTAAGTTGGTTTTGATCATAGGTGAATGCCAAGAGTGCACGGATGAAGATCAAGCGACGAGCAAGAACCGAACACGATCACGAAATAAGCTTCCGCACTATGTATCGTTATTATGTTAAACGACGAACGTACACATGATATGTGGTATACTTTTTAAATTGTAAAAAGTTTTAAATAACCCGTAATTTCCAATGCTTATGTAATCTTAATTACATGACTGTTTTTCGTAAATGATACGTTAAACCTTAATTTATAAGAACGGGTGTTACAGTATTACAAGCCAAGGGAAGTGACATGGCCTATGCCATGAGTTGGGAGGAGTTTAAGCGTTTGGTGGAAAGAAAATTCTGCCAAGAATATGAAAAAGAGCAGATGGCGAACAAATTCCTGAGCCACCGAATGGTGAATGTGGATTGCCGAGGGTATACTTTGAAGTTTTTCGAATATGCTCGAATTGTGCCTAATCTGGCTTCGCCAGCACCGGTACTTATTTCTCGCTACATTTGGGGTTTAATTAGCGAAATCCGTGACATTGTCAAAGCTGCAAGACCCCACACAATCGATGATGCAGTGGAATTAGCCAACACTTTGACTGACAGACTGGTGCTTACGCGAGAAGAAAATAGGAAGAAGGAATTGGCTCAAAAAATTTCCCAAGGATTTCATGTGGGTAATAATAGCAATTTCAAGAAAAGAGGAACTGGGCAAACTTCCACTCCGCCGTTCTGCAGGAACTGTAAAAAGAAACATTTTGGCAAATGTAATGAAACCTGCAACTTCTGCAAAGCGATAGGACATCGTGAAGAAGATTGCAGAAAGAAAACAAGGGTCTGCTATAACTGTGGAGAAGCTGGGCATTTCAAACCAGAATGCCCTAAATTGGTCAAACCAGCAGACAACAAAGCCAAACCGGCAGACGGAGCTACCAAGAAGAATGCAAGAGCATTCCAACTGACCACGCAGGAAGCCGGGCTGATTCCTGACGTCATAGCTGGTACGTTCCTAGTTCACAACGTTTATGCTAAGATATTATTTGACTCTGGTGCAAACCAAAGTTTTATAAATACTTCATTCTGCCAAGCTCTTAAGCTACCTTTAATGAAACTTAGGCAAGTTTTTACAGTAGAAACGGCAGACGAGAATTCTGTTAACATAGCTACGATTTTGCAGAAAGCAAATATAGAACTTTTAGGTCATAAATTTTCTGCAAACCTATTACCCATGAATTTAGCTGGATTCGATGTCGTGTTAGGAATGGATTGGTTAATAGCCAACCATGCTCGAATCCTTTGTGATAAGAACTCCATAGAAATTCGTGCAACCACCGGAGAAGTAATCACGATTACAGGAGATAAGCCACGAAAATCCATGAAGTTCATTTTAGTAATGAAAATTGCTAGTTATGAATGAAAGCAAGGAATAATGTATATGATTTCGGTAATCATTAGCACTAAGGGTAAGGAACTTAAGGAAATTCCTGTTGTCCCAGAATACCCAGATGTATTCCCAGAAGAGTTACCAGGATTACCACCAGATATGGAGGTAGAATTTAGAATTCATTTGATTCCTGGAAGTACACCTGTAGCAAAGGCACCCTACCCATAGCACCCACTGAAATGTTAGAACTGAAAAAGCAATTAGATGAATTTCTCAGTAAAGGATTCATACAACCAAGTTCATCCCCTTGGGGAGCACCAGTGTTGTTCGTAAAGAAGAAAGATGGTTCGATGCGAATGTGTATCGATTATAGAGAACTAAATAAGGTTACAATTAAGAAACGGTACCCATTACCTAGGATTGATGATCTTTTTGATCAACTTCAGGGAGCTCGATATTTTTCTAAGATAGATTTACGCTCCGGATATCATCAGTTGAAAGTACAAGAAGAAGACATACCTAAAACTCCCTTTGGATTAACAAATGCTCCTGCAGCATTTATGGACATGATGAATAGGATCTGTAAACCGTACTTGGATAAATTTGTAATTGTCTTCATCGATGATATACTTATTTATTCCAAAAGTCAGGACGAGCATTGTGAGCACCTACATGCACTCTTAACTTTGTTAAGAAAACAGAAGCTTTACGCCAAATTCCCGAAGTGTGAATTTTGGCTACAGGAGGTGCAATTTTTAGGTCACATGGTGAATCACGAAGGTATTCACGTAGATCCTGCTAAGATAGAAGCGATTACCAAATGGAAGGTCCCGCAATCAGCTACAGAAGTTAGAAGTTTTCTAGGATTAGCTGGGTATTATAGGCGCTTTATTAAGGATTTTTCTAAGATAGCTGTGCCATTAACTAAGCTAACCTGTAAATTAGTTAACTTTGAATGGGGACCTAGACAGGAAGAAGCCTTTAGGATTTTGAAACAAAGGTTAACAAACACCCTAATCCTTGCCTTACCAGAAGGGACATAAGATTTTGAAGTTTATTGCGATGCTTCTAAATTAGGATTAGGATGTGTATTAATGCAACGCCAAAAGGTAATTGTATATGCCTCAAGGCAATTGAAAAAGCACGAAGAAAACTATACGACTCATGACATAGAATTAGGAGCAATAATTTTTGCCCTTAAGATTTGGAGGCATTATCTGTATGGAAGTAAGTTTACTGTCTATATGGATCATAAGAGTTTAAGGTACATATTTGGACAAAAAGAATTGAACATGAGACAAAGAAGATGGATGGAAATTCTAAGTGACTACGACTGTGATATTCAATATCACGAAGGAAAGGCAAACGTAGTTGCAGATGCCTTAAGTCGTAAGTATCATGAGAAACAACGACGAGTTCGTGCTCTTAGATTAAGTTTACAATTAGACTTAATGGAACAACTGAAAAACATTCAAGAAACAGCAATCAAGGATGATGCTGAAGGAATGAAAGGTAGAATAAAGGAATTAGAGCAAGGAGCGGATGGAATTTGGAGATTCCACAAAAGAAGGATTTGGGTACCTAAACAAGAAGACTTAAGAAGTAACATTTTAGAGGAAGCCCATAAATCTAGGTATACCATGCATCCTGGTAATAATAAGATGTACCAAGATTTAAGAAATAATTTCTGGTGGATAGGAATGAAAAAGGACATAGCTAGATACGTTTCTAAGTGTCTAACTTGTTCACAAGTTAAGGCAGAACACCAGAAACCTTCAGGGTTACTTCAACAATTAGAAATGCCTGTATGGAAATGGGAACTCATAACTATGGACTTTGTTACTAAGTTGCCCAAAACCAGAAAAGGTAATGACGCGATTTGGGTAATTGTGGACCGATTAACCAAATCAGCTCATTTTCTACCCATGAAAGAAACCTTTAGCATGGAAAGGTTAGCCAAAGTATACGTAGACGATGTAGTGTCCTTACATGGAGTCCCACTCTCCATTGTATCGGATAGGGATAGTCGTTTCACTTCACACTTCTGGACTAGTTTCCAAGAAGCCATGGGGACGCGATTAAATTTAAGTACAGCTTATCATCCCCAAACAGACGGACAAACTGAAAGAACGATTCAAACCCTGGAAGACATGCTCAGGGCATTTGTAATAGATTTTGGTGGAAACTGGGATGACCACCTACCCTTAATTGAATTCTCCTATAACAATAGCTACCATGCAAGCATTGAAGCTGCCCCATTCGAAGCACTGTATGGACGGAAATGCAGAACCCCAGTCTGCTGGGCAGAAATAGGAGAAAGCCAATTATCAGGTCCCGAAATTGTGCAAGAAACCACCGACAAGATCACTCAAATCAAGGAAAGACTGAAGACGGCTCGAGATCGCCAGAAGAGTTATGCAGACAATAGAAGCAAGCCGGTAGAATTTCAAGTTGGAGACAAGGTACTCTTGAAAGTTTCTCCTTGGAAAGGAGTAGTTTGGTTTGGTAAGAAGGGAAAGCTAACTCCCAGATACGTAGGACCATTCCCAATAATCCAGCGAATAGGACCAGTTGCCTATCGTTTACAGCTACCAGAAGAGCTAGCCGGGGTACATGACGTATTTCATGTATCCAACCTCAAGAAATGTCTATCTGACGAATCCCTGGTAGTACCTCTTCAAGATGTAGAGGTAAATGAAAAGTTAAAATTTGTTGAGAAGCCACTGCAGATAGAAGACAGAAATGTCAAGTTTCTCAAATACAAACGACTAGTGCTGGTTAAGGTCAAGTGGGATTCAAAGAGAGGACCTGAATACAGTTGGGAGCTGGAATCAGAAATGAAGCGGAAATATCCTCATTTATTTCAGTAAATCTCGAGGACGAGATTTTTATTAAGATGGGGAGGATGTAACAACTCTCACCAAAAGTCCTATTTCTTATTTTATATTACCCAATAGGAAACCCTAATTAAGACCCCCAAGTAATCCAGCATAACCCCAAAATTTTTCAGAACAATCAGAATCAGGATCAGGGTCCCTAAAACTCAGGGGGGGGGGGGGGTATTCCCCATAGACGATTATCATCATAACTTGCTGTAAAATGCGAAATTCTTCGATCCGTCAACTCAGCTAAGCTAGTTAGGGACGTGGCTACCCTATGCTAAAAGTGGCGCCGTCGCGCCACGCGACGGGCTGTTGCGCCATGCGGGCGCGCCGTTTTCCAGGGATAAATAGGGGAGTTTGGCACTTGAATTCTGGCATTGGTTCGACGTAAAAACTCATTTCGTACGTTGAGTTATCATCTGTTTACTACAAAACACACACACAGCACGAATTCTGCCGCGACAACAGGGTAATAACTCGATCACTGCTACAATTTAATGTCCGATCGATAAAAACCAATCCGATGGATGTTTAAGAGCTGCCCAAACTCGGGTTATGCTTTGTCATTCGTCGTGAATTCGATGGATGTTTAAGTATCTCACTTTGTCATTCATTGTGAAGGTTTTGATCTCGTGAGTTGTCGTAAAAGTTGGATTAAAGTTACTAACCTAGTTTTCGTGTGCATTGTTATTTGAATTAGGTTAACAAGGCTAATAAGTAGGCTAAACTCTGCCCGTTTAAATCTGCAATGTGAGTCATTCTCTTTTTATCAAATTGTTTTACAAAACCCTAAATGTTTTCAAAGTTATAATTACCGGGATTAAGTCTTTGTAATCTTCAATTACTGCCGGTATGTGGAGTTTTGTATACATTACTTGTTTCCCGTCACCATTGGACAACGAGTTAGCCAATGGGTGATCTGACCATAGTCACAGATACAGTCAAGTGACAAATACCGATTTGGGGTAATTGATCAATAAAAACAATCTAATCACCCTTAATACTGTATATTATAACAATGTGTCGTTTTGTGCAAATGAGTGACTCGCCAGTATTTCCCTGCTGATAAAACCTTTTTAAAACATGTTTCAGGTGATCTGTTGTGATCCAGGAAAAAGTGCCGCGTAGCACTATACGCTTGAAGAAGTGGCTCGATTAAATAAAGAAACATGTTTTTGTAAAATAGGGGTTTCCCAGTAAAATTCCCTTATTGTATATTACAGGGGTTATCCCTAATTATGAAATAAAATAATCGGGCATTTTTGAGTTTTAAACGATCCTGTTAAAAATTCCGCTGCCAACTTAAATAAATACCACGGGGTTTCTGTCCCGCGGCTCCTGGACTGGGTCAAACCGGGCCGGGGGCCGTGACATTATGCATTAATAACTTAATTAATTATATTTCAATAATCCGACCCTTTAGGATTGTATCCTTGCTGACTCAAACTACTGGGTTGAGGGTAACGTCACCTTCAAAAGAGGGGTCTACTACAATAACTAAGATAATCTCTTAAAAAGTGCAAAAGTGCGGAAATAATCAAAGGTTACACTAAACACGAGTCGGATCCAAGTGATTCATCTTGTCTATCTGTTTTTATTTTATTTTTCAGCATTTTAGTTAGTTTTTATTTTTCTAGTTTAAAACCTCTTTCTAAACTTTTGATTTGATTAGACGTTGAGGATAAACCGGTATTAAAAGCTCTTGTGTCCTTGGACG
The DNA here is from genome assembly GCA_030545235.1 of Helianthus tuberosus. Taxonomy (NCBI): domain Eukaryota; kingdom Viridiplantae; phylum Streptophyta; class Magnoliopsida; order Asterales; family Asteraceae; genus Helianthus; species Helianthus tuberosus. Next base: position 119,862,332 of record CM060356.1, on the reverse strand, counting down.
ACCTCGGTATCTTACCAACACTATACTACGCTCACTATGGGTGTACTAGCCCATATGTGTGTTTGGTGTTAGTATAATATCGTGTTTTATAAATTTAAAACTTGGCAAACGTGTAAAAAGGGCTTAAAATATACTTAAATATATATCACACCACACGCGCATCAATACACAAACCTGAAGGCTGCTGAAAGTCTATTTCTAAGTCTTTAAACTTTATTTACCATACACAAGACAAACACTCGACTCAAGCTCCGGGGGACTTCTAGGTAATCGACGCCCAAATGAAATCTATAATCAAATTGAGGAAATTGCTCAAAACAATTTTCAATGTCATACCCCCTGAGGCTCAAAGTCTATTGCCCCGGGCGTCCATAAAGTAGATGAGAACACCTCTTTACAAGCCCAAATCGAGGCACTATCCTCAAAAATAAAAAAAATTAGAAATCGCAAAAACGGCTCGGTTATGGCTTGTGAAGGGTGTGGTGGGCCACATAAAAATTGGAGTTGTATGAAAAAAATGGAAAATCAAACGGAAATGGTAAACGACATTGATAATCGACCTAGACCGGCAGAACCACCCTAACCTTGGTTGGAGGGAGCCCGGAAATAGTAGTAACCAACAAAATCAAAATCAACGACCAAACTTTCAACAACAACCAAGAAATGAGTCACAAAATTTCTCTCAAAAACAACAAAGGGGCCGGGAGAGGCATGAAGACCTCATCACACGCCTCATCTCTGAAACCGACAAAAGGTACTCGGATCGATTCCTACAAACGGAATCCGACATTAGAAACCAATGAGCTAGTATTCAAAATATGGAAAAGCAATTAAGTCAACTAGCCCAAAATTTCTCTGAGAGACCACAAGGCGCATTACCTAGCAATACCGAAACCAATCAAAAGACGCAAGTACACCTCATAACATTAAGAAACCGGACCGTAGGTCCCGAGGAAACACCAATACCCCCAACCAAAAATAATCCACCTGACCAAACCATAAACTCACCCTCAACCCACCAAGAAACAACTATCCCACAAAGTTCCGAACCTACCAAAAACCCCTCGGTACCCTACCCCGGTCGGTTACTTCACCAAAAGACCGACGAGCAATTCACAATGTTCATAAACTTACTAAAACAATTGCATATCAATCTCCCATTTGTAGAAGTCCTCACTCAAATGCCAAAGTACTCAAAATTCATGAGAGACTTCCTCACCCACAAAAGAAAGATTGAAACCTTGCAATTGGTCAACATAAATGAAGAATGCTCCGCCGTACTCCTCAACAAACTCCCACAAAAGAAAATTGACCCCGGAAGCTTAACCATCCTTTCCTCCATTGGGGGATCTCCCATACAGAATGCACTAGCCGACCTTGGGGCTAGCATCAATCTCATGCCCGCATCAATGTTTGACCGACTCGGACTAGGATAGACGAGCCCCACAAAGATGAGTATACAACTCGCCGATAGGTCTATCAAATACCCACAAGGTGTCGTCGAAAATCTATTGTTGAAAGTCGGAGAATTTGTCTTTCCGGCCGACTTTATCATACTTGACATGGAAGAAGATACCGAAGTTCCCTTCATTCTTGGAATACCATTCCTTGCCACCACTCGTGCCATGGTAGATATGAGTAACAGGAAGCTAACATTGAGGGTTGGAGACAAGGAGATGAAGTTCGAGGTTGGAAAGAGAGTAGATGACGACCAGGTCAACTACATGGATGTCATAGACTCAAGCTTGGATGACGCTCTCCGACGGTGCAACACGGGATGCGAGACATCCCGCTCGGGTAACATATGACTGGCTTTGGGTCTAGCCAAGGACCCTTATAAACATGGCGCACCACGAAGGCATTCCGCAGAACTATCCTTAGTTTTAATTTAGTATAACTTTTATGTTTTCCAGTCTAGTCTTACTTTTCAGGAATAAATCACTCTCGAAAAGATGAAAATTGCCAAAGGGACGCAAAAACCGCACCCCATGCACGTAAACAAAGCCTTCCGTCAACTTTTCCAACTGTTCAGCATGTGCAGCACGGGGCCGTGCTCAGCCCTACATGCCCCGTGCCCAGGCTCTGCAGAAAAAAATATCCAGATTAGGTAACTGACCATGGGTCGTGCTCATTGAAAACGCCCTGTGGCCAGCCTTCTCTTAAATTTTGATACTGACAATCTAACCACGGGGCCGTGCCCGGACCACACGGGGCCATGGCTAGATGCCCAGTAACATAAAACTTGTTTTTAAACACACTTTTTCACATTCGAATCAACCTAAAAACTTGTTTTGGGACACATTGAGGACAATGTGTAATTTAAGAGTGGGGGGATGCTAAAATCTTGAATCTTGCAAGTCCTAATAACAAGCCTTACACAAAGCTCTATTGGAACCGCTAATCACCCAAAAATTTTTACAAAATTTTTCATTTTTTTTACTTGTCTTGGTTTAATTAAGGAATAACAAGTTCTAAAAAGGTTATGTTTTTACAAATTTACAACCAATAGCATCGTGATAAAAAGAACCAAATAAGAAAATTATGAAAAGGTATAACATATCTTTTTAAAATTTGATTATATATACTTGATCACATTAAAAACTCATTCCCACAATAAGTGAGTTTTGAGCCTTTATTGAGAATACATGAATACAACTTTAAACTAAATGCTCATTTTCGTTTCTTGGGTGAATAGCCGCTTGGTTCTTACGACTCTAGAACTTGACAAGACGATACATTCCCGGTCCTTACCAACTTGAACACAAGTAAGTAAATGAAAGAGGCATTAGGACTAACATTTTTCTTTCAAAACCATTATTTTCATCCTTTTTACACCACTGCCCAAAATCCCCCTAGTTAACCCCCTTAAGCCTAAACCTTTTCGTTTCAAAAACCCGTAAAACAAACACCCATTACACACCAAAACCTTTTTCCTTCAAACCCATTTGTTTTAGTAAAAAGCTCGGTTATCTTGTGACATAAAAAAATGAGAGTCTTGCAATAACCAAACAAGTTCCTCAAAATAAATCTTGTTTGAATATGCTTAGTTTGAATAAATGTCACAAAAACAAAAAGTTTTACGCACCGACGCTTTTTATGCTTTTCGCCATTTCACTAACTACTAACCAAAAAAACCACCTACCCTTAGCCCAAGCCTAATCCTTTCCAAAGTCCTCTTGATATTTACAAAGGTTTATAGTTAAAAGGAGGAGGATTGATCGCTTAGCAAGCAAATGGTAGAAGTAAGTCCCATGCCAGTATCGAGTGTTTCACAAAAGTACACCTTCGGCCATGTGTTGAGTGATCTCCCGTGAGGTATGTGAACTTGTATATAAATGGAATTTTAAAGATGCATGTTATGCCCAATTAAATAATTTTTCTTAACAAGTATTCTAAATAAATCATAACGAATAGGATTGTAAATAAATAAAAACCAAACTTAATAAAGATCTTGGATTCCCGACACTCAAGATAAGCCACAAACTTCTCCTCTACCTCTTCAATTTGGGTGTGTAAGCCACATATTAAAGAGTTTTGCTTGAGGACAAGTAAAGATTCAGGTGTGGGGGTATTTGATGTGTGCAAAATGCAACATATAAATTACATCAATTGAGGCATAAAACCAACCCTTTTTTAGTACTAATGTTGGAAAAACGCGTTTCTTTCTTCCTTTTGAATTTACAGGACTAAACGAGGTTAAAAGAACAAACGTAACAAATAAGCAGTCAAAAACAACATAAATACAAGAAGAAGGAATAACGTGACATGCCCGACCCCTCGGCAGCATCCCCAAAGCAAAAACAAGAAGACAGAACCTGACCACGGGGCCGTGCCCAGCTGGGCATGGGGCGTGGTTAGACCCTGTACATCAAGACAAAAGTTGCAGAAGCTTCTAAACCCATCACGGGGCCGTGCCCAACTCACCATGGGGCATGGTCAACTCTTAGATTTGCAGAATCTTGATAGTACAGCAAAGAGTTGACCACGGGGCCGTGCCCAGAAGACACGAGGTCGTGTGGGGCCATCTGCTGACAAATGCAATTAATGAAGGAAGAGAAAAGGATGGCCACGGGTCGTGCCCAATGGACACGGGGCCGTGGCTAGGGCTTTGTTCTGGCTATAAATATGGGTGCTTGGTTCACTTCAAAGGCATCCTTTGGCAAACCACTTCTCTCCCACTTTGCCACCAATCCACCACCACTACAACACCAACACCCACCACCATCATCCATCATCCATCTTGAGTGTGTAGTAGTCTCGGGATCCAAGATTGATCGTAAGAGTTCTTGTCAATCAAAGGCCATGTTTGGCTAAACTCTTACATCACTTGGTGAAGACAAGTCTTTAATGTATTACTTTTGATTTTTAATCTTTTGGTACTTTTTAATTGAGTTTGTATTAATGACTTTAATAACTAGTTTCTTATGTTGAAAGTGAATTTTCTTTACCATTTCTTCATGATGTCATTGATTTGCTCATTCGTGTCTTTACGGTCTATATAAAGCGCGTTAACTACCTAGAAAGGGGTTAAAAGGGTGATTTGGTAAAGTTCTTGTCTCGTACACTTTGTATAGATCATGCGAGGACTTGGTTCAAGCTTACTAGGACCTCTTTCAATGCCCAACGGTATTGGATGGCGGGGGTGCGAATAGCTTGAACTCCTCATATGTAAACTACTATTAATACTTTAAACCGGCTTCTTGAGATTGTATCCTTGCTGACTCAAACCATTTAGCCGAGGGTAACGTCACCTTCAAAAGAGGAGCCTACCACTTTTCGCATTAATAACTTACTTAATTGTCTTTCAATATTCCGACCCTTTGAGATTGTATCCCTGCTGACTCAAACAACCGAGTTGAGGGTAACGTCACCTTCAAAAGAGGGGCCTACTACTATAACTAAGATAATCTCTTAAAAAGTCCGAAAGTACGAAAATCATCAAAGGATACATTAAAGATGAGTTGGATCCAAGTGATTCTATCTTGTCTATTTGTTTTTCATTTTACTTATCTTTTCATTTTTAGTTTTATTTTCGTACTTAAAAACTCTTTTCTCAAAAAAATTGGATCGATTAGACGTTGTGGATAAACCGGTACTAAAAGCTCTTATGTACTTGGACGACCTCGATATCTTACCAACACTACACTACGCTCGCGATGGGTGCACTTGCCCAAGTGTGTGTTTAGTGTTAATATAATATCATGTTTTATAAATTTAAAACTTTACTAATGCGTAAAACGGGCTTAAAATATTAATAAAATCATATCACGCTTAACGCACACCAAGTTTTTGGCGTCGTTGCAGGGGGACACAAGGATTTTAAGAAAATTTAAAATCGACGGCCTAATTATTTTTTTAGCATTTTTTTCTTAATTTTTAGGATTTTTCTTAGTTTTTTAATATCTACAAGAATAATTGATGATAACATTCATGTCTTTCGGCCCTGGCAGGTTCAACGGGCAAGATCCGCCACTGGAAGTAAAGATATTAATATATGACTGATGTGTATACACGAATTGATTAAAAAAACACACTTAATTGGGTTAAACATGTGAGCTACAAGAAGACATTAATTTAAATGATATATAACTTTTGATTTATGTGGAGTTAGTATAATAAAACTTTTAAATATATAACTTTTGATTTGTCTGGAGTTACAGTACAATAAAATTTGGTGCAACGATGCGACGTAATGGGACTAATGAGGAGTTATAGTATAATAAAACTAGGTTAGAACATCGTGTATTACACGGGTTGAATAAATGTAATTTTATATACTAAATTAAAACGGTTATTCTTTAAAAATCTCGTTTATTACACGAGTTGAACAAATGTAATTTTATATATTAAATAATAAAAAAATTATATCTCTAAGAACCCCATGTATTGTACTTAATAAATGTAATTTTATATACCAAATAATAAAAATCCGTGTATTGTACTGGTTGAATAAATCTAATTATATATACTAAATAACAAAAAAATTATATCTTTAAAAACACTGTGTATTACACGGGTTAAATAAATGTAATTTTGTATAGTAAATAATATGCTATTGGATTCGTTTAAAAAATCATAAATTTGGTTCGGTTAATTTCGAATCAATTCACAAACTTGGTTAACTTTCACTCGAATTTATTAGAACCCCAATTTGAAAAATCAAATACAGAATTATATTATTAGCTTCTCTTCCTAATTAGTGTTTTTTTAAGTTTGATCTAATGTCTAATAAGTTATTTTGTATATTTTGTTTGTTCTTTAATTTTTTTATATGAGCGTATTATTGTTTTTTTAAGTTTAAGATTATTGTTTTGTGTTATTATTTAAAAAATATCTTCAATTTATAATTTAAATTTGAAGATAATATATTATTAGAAAAAATAGAATTATTCTATCCGACATTCAAAGTAAGATAAGATTTAATATTAATCGATTATTTATTATTTAATTAATTGATATAAGATAAGTATGAAAAGGCAGGAAATTACAAATGTAGACGTCTTCATTGAATGACACGTGTCACTTATTGGTTTCTTTTATTATAGTAGATAGATTCGGCGGTGTAATGGGACTAATCTTATGAAAATCACATGGGACTAATGTTGTGACAAATTGTTTTCGGCACAAATTCCCTTATATACCCATAAAATACGGCGTAATTGGGCACAAATTCCTTTGTATACCCATAAAATGCGGCGTAATAGGACTAACTTATGAAACGATTGCTGGTACCGTAGAAGTAATGAAATGAACCAGACAGATACCGACCGAACAATGTTAGTGCCGGTTTGGTGTTCGTTTTTATTGTGTTCGACCTTATTGCTAGTCTAGTCATTTACCCGCGCGATGCGGCGGGAAATATATCACTTAGGTTGGTGAATTTAGGGCTATGTACGGGGGTTGTTTATAGTTAGTTTATCAATCACTTCGTAATTTACTGTAAAGTATGCCTGTATCGTTTTGGTTAAAGGTTAAAAAGTATAATATTTTTTTAAGCAAAAAGGTTAAAAAGTATAATATTTTATATAAAACTTTGAGTATGTTGTTATGTTATGCTTTATTATTATCCATGTCTCAACATAAATTTAATTGGAAACCGTGTTCATTAACTATTTTTAAAAAGTTGAACATGCAATAAGATCGAACACAATAAAAACGAACACCAAACTGGCACCAACGTTGTTCGGTCGGTATCTGTGTGGTTCATTTCATTACTTCTATGTTCCCAGATATGTTTGGCTAAACGCAGTAATTATCGGTGATTATCTTTAAAAACACAGTAGTTATCAAATCCAGATCAGAATAATGGTAACGCCACCTGAGATATGGTAGGTTTAGAATGCTTAGCAGTTGAGCTTCCTTCACCAGCTCCCATGAGATCTACATGTCAAAAGAGCAATTACCATACAAATGAACAGATCTCGTAAAACTTAACCACAACACAATTCATCTCATAAATCGTTGAAACCGCTCTAATTACCAAATCTAGATCATAATAATCATTCACAAAAATAAATCAAACTTAACCACAACACAATTCATCTCATAAAAATGTTGAAAACGCTATAATTACTAGATCCAGATCAAAATGACCGTTCACAAAAACAGATTAAACTCAACACAACACAACACAACACAATTCATTTTGAGAAATTGTTAAAATGGCTATAAATACTAAATCCAGATCAAAATAACTGTTCGCATAAATAGATCAAACTTAACCACAACACAATACATCTCATAAAATCATTAAAAGCGCTATTATTATCAGATCCAGATATTAATAGTCATTCACAAAAACATATTAAAGTTAACCAATACACAATCCATCTATAAATTCGTTTAAAACTCTATAATTACCATATCCAGATCACTATAATCCTTCACAAAAACAGATCAAACTTAACCACAACACAATTCATCTCATAAATTCGTTAAAAACACTATAATCATCAGATCCATATCAGAATAATCATTCACAAAAACCGATCAAACTTAACCTCAACACAATTCTTGTTCATATTATCGAATTAGGGCTACAAAATAAAGAAAATCGAGTTAGGATTGCAACCAAAATTTTGGCTACAAAACTGAAATAAATGAAGACACGGTGCTTACCTGGTGATGCTTCGAATGATTCATGATGAGATGATTTGGTTTGATATCCACATCCACATCCACATACAAACTTCAACATACGAAAAAATAACCATTCATTAAAAAACAAAAAGTGGTGGCTGGATCCAAACAGACCTAAGCTAAATTAGACAAACAAGAATCAGAAACGAAAATTAAGCAAATCGAACCTTTAATAGAACGGATGATTAGGACATTGTAAGAAGGAGCACATCCAGATCTGATGTTTTTCTTCGATGCAGGGTGAGGCGGAAAGATGTTTTTCTTTGATGATTTACGGATGAATCAAGAGAGAGAGAGGAGCAAATCCAGATCTGATTCACATGGGATTTGATAGAGAGAAGGAAGAGAAGAGGCGTGTTTGAATTTTGAAATCTTGGATCTAGATTTGGGTTTGTTTGTAGGGTTTCAGTGAGCGGAAATTAAACAAAAGGGCAATGTTGGAAACTTAATGAATATTGTGCTTTAGAGGGTTGTACAAATTTTTTTGGATTAAATTTTTTATTTTTATTTTAAAAAAAAAAATTTTTGGATTTATACACATGTGTATATTGTTAATCTTTTAACTATACATATATGTATATTGCCAATTATACATATATGTATATACATGGTTAAAATTGAAAAAATATGTGTTATAAATCCTAAACCTTATACCATAAACACTAAAGCTAAACCTTAATGCTAAACCCTAAACCCTAATTCTAAACCCTAAAGCTAAACCCTAATGCTAAACCCTAAAGCTAAAGCTAAACCCTAATGTAAACCCTAAAGATAAATCTAAACCCAAAAGTTAAAGCTAAACCCTAATGCTAAACCCTAAATACTATTGCCAAACCCTAAAGCTAAACCCTAAACCATAAAGCTAAACCCTAAATACTAATGCTAAACCCTAAATAACACTTATTTTTCAATTTTAAACATGTATATACATATATGTATAATTGACAATATACATATATGTATAGTTAAAAGATTAACAATATACACATGTGTATAAATCCAAAAAAAAAATAAAATTTGTTTTAAAAAAAAATAAAAAATTAAATCCTTAAAGAAAAAGCTGCGATTTTTCCAAAAAAAAAAAAAAAAATTACACTTTTTTTGCATTTTTTTTGCTTAAAGAAAATGTGTGGTCCAGAATGCTTCTGAAGTTTCTCAAATAGCCTACTACTTCTCACATGATCCTTATCCTATATATATATATATATATAGGGAGAAGATCATGCGAGAACCACCTCTTATTGCGAGAACCGCGAGAACCAATGTGAACACAACCAAAAATGCCTAAAAATAGCTAAAAATCACACAAATTTTTTTTTTTTAATATTTTTTATATAAAAATCGCTACTTTTCGAAGCCAAAAATAAAAAAAATAAAAAAAAAAACTTTTTAAAATTTTTTTTTATTTAGCCACTAAAAGTAGCGATTTGAGCATAAAAATATTAAAAAAAAAAAATTAGATTTTTTTTAGATTTTTTAATGATTTTTTTAGGTTTTTTGGGGGTTTAGTTTTTAGCTTGGGGGGGGGGGGGGTGGGGGGGTTTAGGTTTTTGGGGGGTGGGGGAGGGGGGTTTAGGTTTTTTGGGGGTGTTAGTTTTTAGCATTTAGCTTGGGGGGGGGGGGGGGTTGGGGGTTAAGTTTTTTATGTTTTTTTTTAGCTATTTTAGGTTGTGTTTGCATTGGTTCTCGCGGTTCTCGCAATAAGGGTGGTTCTCGCATGATCTCCTCCCTATATATATATATATATATATAATTTATAGGAATTTGTGTCATTTTAATTTGAGTCATATTATATTTATTTTTAAAATATGACTTAAATTCCTTTAAATTTTATATATAGAAAGTTTAATTATTTAATAATAATTCCAAATACGTCTTAGTTTTTATAAGTGTTTATATAAGACAATATATATATATATATATATATATATATATGAGAAGGATCCGTTAGGAACCACCCTTTATTGCGAGAACCGCGAGAACCAATGTGAACACAACAAAAACTACCTAAAAAACACACAATTTTTTTTTAATATTTTTATATAAAAAATCGCTACTTTTAGTAGTCAAAAGAAATAATGTAAAAATTATTAAAAAAAATAAAAATTTTGTGTGTTTTTTTTTTAATTTTTTTAGATTTTTTGGGGGTTTAGTTTTTATAATTTTAGCTTGGGGGGGGGGGGGGGGGGGTTTAGGTTTTTGGGGGGTGGGGGAAGGGGGTTTAGGTTTTGGAGGGGGGGGGGGGGCGGTTAGATTTTTTGGTGGGTTTAGTTTTTAGCATTTAGCTTTGGGGGGGGGGGGGGGTTAGTTTTTTTTTTTTTGGGGAGGTGGGGGTTAGGTTTTTTTAGCTATTTTAGGTTGTGTTCACATTGTTCTCACGGTTCTCGCAATAAAGGTGGTTCTCGCATGAACCTTACCCTATATATATATATATATATATATTGTCTTATATAAACACTTATAAAAACTAAGACGTATTTGGTCTATAAAATTATTTATAAAATATGACTCAAATCCTATAAATTAGTTAATATTAAAAATAAAAGGGTAAATTAGACTTTTCGTCCTTTATGTTTGTATCGGATTGCAACGGATAGCCTTTAACTTCAATAATTACAGTCACAATCCTTAATTAGCAAAACCTATTACACTCTACGTCCTTTAGTATTAACCAGGTTAAAATTTTCAGTTAAGTTTATTCAATTAAGGGTATTTTGGTCAATTCATATTTTTATTTAAATGTTTAATAAATAAAACAAAAAGCATTTCATATACACATCATCTTCCCCAATTTCATAACCCTAATACCCTAACCATCACATCCTACCACCACCACCTCATCCTGCCGCCACCACCACCACCACCATCCTGCCGCCATCAACAATCATAATTGTAAAAATATATAAATTAAATACGATAGTTTTTCTTTATTTGTAGTATATGGTTGCAAAAAACAACATTTGAATTTCATAATAAATATTAGAACAGATTCATTAGAAAAAAGAATAAGATGAAGCAGAATCTTTTTCACACTCACCATAGATTATGACGAAGCAGAATGAAATATAGTTGCAATATGGTTCTAAAATCTTTTCACGGTCATCGTTCTTTTGGATTGCAATTAACCAAATTCTGAGATGAAGTAGAATGCATAAAATTAACACTGTCGCTAATCGTCTCCTTCTCCGGTCATAGCTGCAACTCCAACTGAGCTTCGTTTTCCTTTTCCGGTTACAACTACTACTAGAGTTAACCATCTTCTTTCCTTGAAACCCCAAATCAGAAGTCACATATCCACATCGTTACTTCCAACCATATAAGGTCTTCATCTCCAACACCACCATCTGATTACTACCCGCTGTCAGTCATTCATCATCTCCGGCCGTCAATCGCCATCCTCATCGCTCTCCACCGCCATCGCCGACCAGCAGCATCGCCGTCATCGGAGCTCCGCTCCAGCTCACCCACTCCCTCCATCACCACTTCACAACTAGAAAACTAACGAATTCCTGAGTAGGGCATCAGGTGTTGCAGCGGCCATTGGTTTTGGGGAAGGAGAAACAAGGAAGCGATGGTCGTAGGAAGGGTAAGCATGGCATCTGGTTGTTTGTAACAGGGAAGGGAATGCAAGTTTGACCGTTTGATTAGGGACGAGGTGTTGGTGGCAAGATGTGGTGGTGGTGGCAAGATGTAGTGGTTAGGGTTTTTGGGTTATGAAATTGGGGAATAGGAGGTGTATATGCAATGTTTTTTGTTTTATTTATTAAACATTTAAATAAAAATATGAATTGACCAAAATACCCCTAATTGAGTAAACTTAACTGAAAATTTAAACCCGGTTAATATTAAAGGACGTATAGTGTAACGAGTTTTGCAAATAAAGGATTGTGACTGTAATTATTGAAGTTAAATGCTATCCATTGCAATCCGGTATAAACATAAAGGACGGAAAGTGTAATTTACCCAAAATAAAATAAACTAAAGGTTTAATTATTCATTATTATTTCATATATAAACACTTATAAAATCTAAGTCGTTTTCGGTTTATAAAAATATATATAAAATACGACTTAAATTCCTATGAATACTTTGATTAGGTTTTATAGTAAAAATAATTAATTCAATTAACTATTTAAAATTTAGGAATTTATTTAGAACAATTAACTAAAACAAATTGAATACGACTTAGTTTTTATAAGTGTTTATATTAACCATATATATATATATATATATATATATATATATATATTAATGAATAATAAAACTTTTAGTTTTTCACTTTTAATCTATATTTTCTATAAAATGGAAAATGCCGCTGACGTAAGAAAAGTTGAGGTGGCAGTCATAGAGGTTGTCCAATAATGTTTTTCTTATATCATTATTGAATCATAAATCTTAATATATAAAATCAGTTTAAAATACATTTAAACCTCTGCCATCAAAACCTCTACCCATATTCATCTATACAAAAATACAAACCTCTTCTATCAAAACATCTACCTAGATTCAAAATTCAAAACTCTGGCTCCAGATTCAAGTTTCAAAATTCAAAATTCAAACCATATACATATATAACATACATGATTCTGGCTCCACATTCAAATTTTAATTCATCTATCTTACTCATATATGCGAGCAATCTCTCTCTCTCTATCTCTCTCTCTCTCTCTCTCAAATGCAGAGCTCCCATGATTCAGCCGGTTAGTCTTTGACTACACAACTTTGTTTGAACATTTACTGATTCTATTTACACATCATCGTTCCAATATCATCATTCCAACGAAGCTTCCAATCACATATCAACGTTTCAACGTCGTTGTTGCAACATCATTGTTCTAACATCGTTGAAAGTATGTTTTTTTGTAATTTGAGTTTTTAATTTTGAACTGATCTACTCAAATTCTCGCTTTATATTTCAGTCTGTATTCTCTATTGGAACTCTGTAACTTTAATAAACCTCCAGAGAGTAAAGAAGAACCCATATCAGAGTTGTTTGAAATTCATACCACCGTCTGCGGTGGATCATGTGCTAGCTTCTTTAATGGGAGAGTTGCATTTTAGGTTTGTGGGTTATTTTTTTAACTGTAGTTATACTTATTTAATTTGATTAGAGTAAATTATAAGTTTTGTCCTTTATCTTTACATCAAATTTCAGGCGGTGTCCTTTGTCTTTAAAATTGATGAGTTTTGTACTTTATGTTTCAGATTGTTGCATGGTTTGTCCTTTAGCCCTAACTTAGTTTGTTTTTAACGTTAAATATGATCATGTGTATATCACTTGAGGGTACTTTTGTAATTTTACCATTTAATTAAAAAAATGTGTTAATTGAAAAATCAAACAAATAAAATATATGTACCCAAAAAACACAAAACATCCTCTCTCTCTAAATTTTGTCAGTCTCCTCTCTTTTCAAGACAAGAAACTCCACCAACCACCGTCCATCCACCATCATAAACTGCCATCGTCGTCGCTAGATCTGTTGGGTCTGTGATGTTTCTCGTCAATCATCGTCTGTTGCTGCATCTGAATTCAAACCCTCATGCGTCGATGATCAAAGACACTCGAAACCATCATCGTCTCTAACACCCCTGTTCAGATCTGGTTAAATGGGGAACGACAATGGGTAGGTAGGGTGGAGGATAGGGTGGATGTGAGGTCGGTGAAAGCGGTGGTTGGTGGAGAGAGAAGAACGGCGGCGGAGGATTAAAGGGGTGGTTGCGGTGGTGGTGGAGAGAAGGCCGGTGGGGGATGAGGTGGTGGTGCGGATGTGATAGATATTGCCGGTGGGAAGTGTTGGTGGTGATCCTAAGCCATTGACGCCATGATTGATGAAGAAGACCAGTGAAGTTTTCCGATTTGATTGTGTTATTGAAAGTTAAAACTGTTGGAAGTGTTGTGGGTTCTCCTTTCATTAAATAGTTGGAGATAATCATCAACAGCCGATGAGTGACGGCTGATTAGAGAATTTTAGGGTTTCTTTTGATTTGTGTGGTACATACTTGTAGTTGAATAAACATTTCATATGGACCAGATAGTTGATTTTTTGAATCTGGGCTATATCGTGTGTTTACATGGAATAAGAATAAAAGGGGATTCAGTTGGTGTCGGGTGGATGGTGGTGGTGGTGGTGGTGGATGGAGGAATGTGGTGGTAAATAGGTGAGAGAGAGTAGTTTTATATATTTAATATATTTAATTGGTTGGTATTTAATTTATTTACACAATTAGTCTCTGGAAAAATGAAATGACAAAAATACCCTCATGTGCAAGTCACATGACCAGGTTTAACAGAAAAAACTAACTAGGTTAAGGCTAAAGGACATAACATGTAGGATTTTGAAACATAAAGTACAAAACTCATCAATTTTAAAGACAAAGGACACCGCCTGAAATTTGGGGGGTTAGCGGTTGAGCAACAGTTGGAATGCTTCTTCTTGTTTTTCGCCCCAATCGAACTTCTTGTCTTTTTGCGTGAGGGGGGTTAGCGGTTCAGCAACTTTAGAAAAGTTCTCAATGAATCTCCGATAGTAGTCCGCTAATCCCAGAAATTGTCGCACTTCATTTAGAGTTTTGGGTGCTTCCCAATTTTTAATCGCCTCAATCTTTGATGGGTCTACATGTGTGTCCTTCTCGTTCACTACACGCCTGAGAAATTGTACCTTGCAAATCCAAAATTCACACTTAGAAAACCTTGCGTAAAGTTTCTCCTTCCTTAGTAGCTTCAGAATGGTCCTTAAGTGTTGTTCGTGCTCATCCTTTGATCATGAATATATTAGTATATCATCCATAAATACTATCACGAATTTGTCGAGATAACTCTTGCATTTTAGAAGGTGCTAAACGATACGGATGCTTGGCCACGGGCGCAGCTCCCGGCACCAAGTCGATGTGAAACTCGACTTGTCGTTGTGAGGGTAATCTCGGCAAGTCTTCATGAAAGTCTTTGGGGAATTCTTTAACAACGGGAATATCCTCAAGCTTCGGCTCCTCCGCTTTCTGGTTGACTATGTGTGCTAGAAAGGTTGTGCAACTTTTGGTAGGCACTTTTGGGCCTTCATGCAGTTTATGATTCGTTGATGGACATTGATGTGTATGAGCCATAGTCACCACCTAGTCACCTACTATGCTCACAATTATATTTCTAATCTAATAATTTGATGGTGTAGTAATAATTGTTATCAAGTGTCCAAAAGAAAAAGGTAAAAACTACTGTCATCAAATCTAGAAATCTAAAATGTATATTGTTCCATCGACTTTTATGAATTATTATACACTAGTCTTTATCCCTGCGTTGCGAGCGGAAGCGTAAAACCATGTTACCAGCGTTGCGGGATGCAGGGCTTGAGGCATAAAACCGTGCTAAGTAGCAACCAAACGACGACTAGAATTGAGAAAAAAGTGTAAAACAAAATCATGAATTTTATGTAACAACCCGTTCTTCGGTTATACCTATTGTTATCGTTGTTTTATTCGTAAACGCTTGTACTTTGAGATTCTGACGCAGGCACAAGTGTGGAGGAGCGGGCCATCTTGTATTTGGAGGCCCAAGATCGCTTGACAAAAGGGGCTTCACTAAAATGGCTCTAACTTGGGCTACAGGTGTCCGTTTTGGGCGTGTGACTAGGCGAATCGATCATGAGAACGAAGCCCATCTTTCTACAAACACCGTAGGTGGTTTGAGTCATTGTTCGGGAAAACGTTTATTCCTATGAGTTATTTATATTTTTATGTTTTTTAGTGCTTTTCGTGGACTTTTATTTCGTTCTAGCTTTTGGCCCAAATGTGTTTTGAGGCCCATTTTCAATTTACGTTATTATTTATATGGATGTAAAGGGAGGAAGATAAGCAGTTTTGAATTATATGAAAAGTCATTTTTCTCTCCCAATTCACGGTTGAGTGTTTTGAGTGTGAAACCCCCAACTTTCGGAATTCTTCGTGAATCAACGAATTTTGGAAGAATCGTTCCTGGCATTCTGTGAGAATCAACAGGTCCGATTTCGTATCCCGTTGTCTAGTCTACATCAGATTCGATGATTACCATGGGTTTACTACATTTTTAAACACATATTATATCGCCTATTTATCGTTTTAAACGCTTAACACTTAAACGTTCATCGCAACGCAACGTAACTCAACGCAAACTCAAAACACGGATTTATTTGTATTATTTGTGTGTTTAAATGTTAAATATGTTATGTGTGTAGTTACTCGCTTAAAACGCACCAGCACGGTAAATCGAGACGCCAAAACGCAACGCAACACGATACTTAATTATCTCGCTAAAATACTTAAAGTACTCGAACTAACTAACGCAACCAAACACACCGAACGAACACCCGACACACGAAACAGAGCATGAAATAGGCCATCTTCGTACGAAGGAAATGGCTTCGTACGAAGGCGGTGGCTTCGTACGAAGGAAACCTGCACAAATCCCATCCTCTATAAATACCTAACTCACTCCTCATTTCACAACTTGCTGCCATTTCGCGCAAAAACGCTCCCAACCTGCTTTCTCTCTCTTTTCCAAGTAAGATTCATTATTTTTCCATGTTTCACAACAATTTCCACCATGATTTTCCACGATTTTATCTCCGATTTTATCTCCGATTTCATCCAAACTTCTCTATTTTCATCTAAACTTCATCTTTTCATCTAAACTTCTCTATTTTATGAAAACCTTCATCTTTTTCATCAAAAACCTCTTATTTTACCATGGATTTACACCTAAACGAGTGTATTGGACTTAGCTTTGGCTTCCCAATATATAGATCTGAATATCTCGCACTCACCAAGTGTTTATTCCAAGGGAAAACTATGTTAAACTCGATTTTTACACTAAAACGGACCAAAACCGACACATGTTTCGTTCACTAAGTAGTTGGATGAAGCGGTGTCGAAACTGTCATGAAAAGGACTCGAAAATACATCCGATTCAGGTGAAAACGCAGATCCGAACGCATGAAGACGCTGAACAGCCAGTTGTGCGAAGCAAGACTGGCTTGTACGAAGCACTGGCTTCGTACGAAGGCACCCCCTTCGTACAACCCAGCCCAGTTTCCCGCATGTGACTCAAACGCTCAAAAGACCTCTCCGGCTCTAAGTTTAATCAGTAGCTTGAGGCTGGAGGGATGAACACTCGATTTTCTGAAGAAAGACGCGAAGAACACTTGATTTTAGACACGGAAACAAGCCGCTGGTACAAAAGCACTAGCTTCGTACGAAGGAAGGTTTCACCCTCGACACTTCAACTCGACCGTTTCAACACTTTGGAAGACTTATGCACTTCTGTTCCCATACACAGGCTGATCCGGTGCTCCCTCCACTCCTTTCCAGACCGTGTTTATCTGTTAAGCACGCACTGTGAGTATACTCGAACCCTTTTTCTCTTAACGCACTTTTTGGGTGTTACACGCTTTCTCTATAAAAAAAAACATGATGCACACAACGCTTAAACTCTTTTGCAAACGCTAACCGCTCTTGCATGTTATACATGATACGATGAATGGTTGTTTGCTATGTTTACACAGTAATTATTTGCCCGACACTCAAGATAAGCCACAAACTTCTCCTCTACCTCTTCCATTTGGATGTGTAAGCCACATATTAAAGAGTTTTGCTTGAGGACAAGTAAAGATTCAAGTGTGGGGGTATTTGATGTGTGCAAAGTGAAACATATAAATTACATTAATTGAGGCATAAAACCAACCCTTTTTTAGTACTAATGTTGGAAAAACGCGTTTCTTTCTTCCTTTTGAATTTACAGGACTAAACGAGGTTAAAAGAACAAAAGTAACAAATAAGCAGTCAAAACCAACATAAATACAAGAAGAAGGAATAACATGACATGCCCGACCCCTCGGCAGCATCCCCAAAGCAAAAACAAGAAGACAGGACCTGACCACGGGGCCGTGCCCAGCTGGGCATGGGGCGTGGTCAGACCCTGTACATCAAGACAAAAGCTGCAGAAGCTTCTAAACCCATCACGGGGCCGTGCCTAACTCACCATGGGGCATGGTCAACTCTTAGATTTGCAGAATCTTGATAGTACAGCAAAGAGTTGACCACGGGGCCGTGCCCAGAAGACACGAGGTCGTGTGGGGCCATCTGCTGACAAATGCAATTAATGAAGGAAGAGAAAAGGATGGCCACGGGTCGTGCCCAATGGACACGGGGCCGTGGCTAGGGCTTTGTTCTGGCTATAAATATGGGTGCTTGGTTCACTTCAAAGGCATCCTTTGGCAAACCACTTCTCTCCCACTTTGCCACCAATCCACCACCACTACAACACCAACACCCACCACCATCATCCATCATCCATCTTGAGTGTGTAGTAGTCTCGGGATCCAAGATTGATCGTAAGAGTTCTTGTCAATCAAAGGCCATGTTTGGCTAAACTCTTACATCACTTGGTGAAAACAAGTCTTTAATGTATTACTTTTGAGTTTTAATCTTTTGGCACTTTTTAATTGAGTTTGTATTAATGACTTTAATAACTAGTTTCTTATGTTGAAAGTGAATTTTCTTTACCATTTCTTCATGATGTCATTGATTTGCTCATTCGTGTCTTTACGGTCTATATAAAGCGCGTTAACTACCTAGAAGGGGGTTAAAAGGGTGATTTGGTAAAGTTCTTGTCTCGTACACTTTGTATAGATCATGCGAGGACTTGGTTCAAGCTTACTAGGACCTCTTTCAATGCCCAACGGTATTGGATGGTGGGGGTGCGAATAGCTTGAACTCCTCATATGTAAACTACTATTAATACTTTAAACCGACTTCTTGGGATTGTATCCTTGCTGACTCAAACCATTTAGCCGAGGGTAACGTCACCTTCAAAAGAGGGGCCTACCACTTTTCGCATTAATAACTTACTTAATTGTCTTTCAATATTCCGACCCTTTGAGATTGTATCCCTGCTGACTCAAACCACCGGGTTGAGGGTAACGTCACCTTCAAAAGAGGGGCCTACTACTATAACTAAGATAATCTCTTAAAAAGTCCGAAAGTACGAAAATCATCAAAGGATACATTAAAGATGAGTTGGATCCAAGTGATTCTATCTTGTCTATTTGTTTTTCATTTTACTTATCTTTTCATTTTTAGTTTTATTTTCGTACTTAAAAACTCTTTTCTCAAAAAAATTGGATCGATTAGACGTTGTGGATAAACCGGTACTAAAAGCTCTTGTGTACTTGGACGACCTCGATATCTTACCAACACTACACTACGCTCGCGATGGGTGCACTTGCCCAAGTGTGTGTTTAGTGTTAATATAATATCATGTTTTATAAATTTAAAACTTTACTAATGCGTAAAACGGCCTTAAAATATTAATAAAATCATATCACGCTTAACGCACACCAAGTTTTTGGCGTTTTTGCTGGGGGACACAAGGATTTTAAGAAAGTTTAAAATCGACGGCCTAATTATTTTTTTAGCATTTTTTTTCTTAATTTTTAGGATTTTTCTTAGTTTTTTAATATCTACAAGAATAATTGATGACAACATTCATGTCTTTGTCAAAATTAACTTTTTTGGGAAAGAAAAGTCAACAAAATGATTTTGAACGATTTTGAACTCATAATAATAACTAGATTACACAGACCCCTTGAATGGCTAATTAGCTACATGTGTATTGAATGATTGGTGTAAATAAATTAAAAGGATTGTTTTATCCTTTTAAATTACAACAATGCAAAAGAAATGAAGCGCTATTACTCTAGCGGACCCCGAATGCAAAAGGAATAAAAACAACATTGTCATATCATGGATTAATATGAACCGTTGATCGTATTCATCATATGAATATTGTTTTTCATGTGAGCTTTCGTGTGGATAGAAGTAAAGATATTAATATGTGACTCATGTGTATACACGAATTGATTAAATCGCGTGGATATAAGTAAACAGGGGCGGATCCGTAGTGCTAATTTTCTGCATTTCGATCGAAATTTTGTATATATACTATGTTCGGCCCTGGCAAGTTTTTCGGCCGTAGTGCTAATTTTAGTGCCCATGTCTTTCGGCCCTGGCAGGTTCAACGGGCAAGATCCGCCACTGGAAGTAAAGATATTAATATGTGACTGATGTGTATACACGAATTGATTAAAAAAACACACTTAATTGGGTTAAACATGAGAGCTACAAGAAGACATTAATTTAAAAGGAGTTAATTACTGTTTTCGTCCCTGTGGTTTGTCAAAAATCACTATTTCAGTCCATTAGTTTAAAAATTGCGATTTCAGACCTTGTGGTTTCACTTTCGTAAGCATTTTAGTTCCTGTACTAACAGAATAAATTGATTGAAATGGCTAAGAACTTGAAACCACAGGGACTGAAATGGTTACGAAAGTGAAACCACAGGGACTGAAATGGTTATGAAAGTGAAACTACAGGGACTGAAATCGCAATTTTTAAACTAATGGACTGAAATAGTGATTTTTGACAATCCACAGGGACGAAAACAGTAATTAACTCATTTAAAAGATATATAACTTTTGATTTATGTGGAGTTAGTATAATAAAACTTTTAAATATATAACTTTTGATTTGTCTGGAGTTACAGTACAATAAAATTTGGTGCAACGATGCGACGTAATGGGACTAATGAGGAGTTATAGTATAATAAAACTAGGTTAGAACCTCGTGTATTACTCGGGTTGAATAAATGTAATTTTATATACTAAATTAAAACAGTTATTCTTTAAAAAACTCGTTTATTACACGAGTTGAACAAATGTTATTTTATATATTAAATAATAAAAAATTATATCTCTAAGAACCCCATGTATTGTACTTAATAAATGTAATTTTATATACCAAATAATAAAAATCCGTGTATTGTACTGGTTGAATAAATCTAATTATATATACTAAATAACAAAAAAATTATATCTTTAAAAACACTGTGTATTACACGGGTTAAATAAATGTAATTTTGTATAGTAAATAATATGCTATTGGATTCGTTTAAAAAATCATAAATTTGGTTCGGTTTAATTCGAATCAATTCACAAACTTGGTTAACTTTAACTCGAATTTATTAGAACCCCAATTTGAAAAATCAAAAACAGAATTATATTATTAGCTTCTCTTCCTAATTAGTGTTATTTTTTAAGTTTGATCTAATGTCTAATAAGTTATTTTGTATATTTTGTTTGTTCTTTAATATTTTTATATGAGCGTATTATTGTTTTTTTAAGTTTAAGATTATTGTTTTGTGTTATTATTTAAAAAATATCTTCAATTTATAATTTAAATTTGAAGATAATATATTATTAGAAAAAATAGAATGATTCTATCCGACATTCAAAGTAAGATAAGATTTAATACTAATCGATTATTTATTATTTAATTAATTGATATAAGATAAGTATGAAAAGGCAGGAAATTACAAATGTAGACGTCTTCATTGAATGACACGTGTCACTTATTGGTTTCTTTTATTATAGTAGATAGATTCGGCGGTGTAACGATGCCGTATAATGGGACTAATGTTGATGCGGTGTAACGGGACGAATATTATGAGGAGTTACAGTACAATAAAATTCGGCGGTGTAATGGGACTAATCTTATGAAAATCACATGGGACTAATGTTGTGACAAATTGTTTTCGGGCACAAATTCCCTTATATACCCATAAAATACGGCGTAATTGGGCACAAATTCCTTTGTATACCCATAAAATGCGGCGTAATAGGACTAACTTATGAAACGATTACTGGTACCGTAGAAGTAATGAAACGAACCAGACAGATACCGACCGAACAATGTTAGTGCCGGTTTGGTGTTCGTTTTTATTGTGTTCGACCTTATTGCTAGTCTAGTCATTTACCCGCGCGATGCGGCGGGAAATATATCACTTAGGTTGGTGAATTTAGGGCTATGTACGGGGGTTGTTTATAGTTAGTTTATCAATCACTTCGTAATTTACTGTAAAGTATGCCTGTATCGTTTTGGTTAAAGGTTAAAAAGTATAATATTTTTTTAAGCAAAAAGGTTAAAAAGTATAATATTTTATATAAAACTTTGAGTATGTTGTTATGTTATGCTTTATTATTATCCATGTCTCAACTTAAATTTAATTGGAAACCGTGTTCATTAACTATTTTTAAAAAGTTGAACATGCAATAAGATCGAACACAATAAAAACGAACACCAAACTGGCACCAACGTTGTTCGGTCGGTATCTGTGTGGTTCATTTCATTACTTCTATGTTCCCAGATATGTTTGGCTAAACGCAGTAATTATCGGTGATTATCTTTAAAAACACAGTAGTTATCAAATCCAGATCAGAATAATGGTAACGCCACCTGAGATATGGTAGGTTTAGAATGCTTAGCAGTTGAGCTTCCTTCACCAGCTCCCATGAGATCTACATGTCAAAAGAGCAATTAACATACAAATGAACAGATCTCGTAAAACTTAACCACAACACAACACAATTCATCTCATAAATCGTTGAAACCGCTCTAATTACCAAATCCAGATCATAATAATCATTCACAAAAATAAATCAAACTTAACCACTACACAATTCATCTCATAAAAATGTTGAAAATGCTATAATTAATAGATCCAGATCAAAATGACTGTTCACAAAAACAGATTAAACTCAACACAACACAATTCATTTTGAGAAATCGTTAAAATGGCTATAAATACTAAATCCAGATCAAAATAACTGTTCGCATAAATAGATCAAACTTAACCACAACACAATACATCTCATAAAATCGTTAAAAGCGCTATTATTATCAGATCCATATATTAATAGTCATTCACAAAAACATATTAAAGTTAACCAATACACAATCCATCTATAAATTCGTTTAAAACTCTATAATTACCAGATCCAGATCACTATAATCCTTCACAAAAACATATCAAACTTAACCACAACACAATTCATCTCATAAATTCGTTAAAAACACTATAATCATCAGATCCATATCAGAATAATCATTCACAAAAAACCGATCAAACTTAACCTCAACACAATTCTTGTTCATATTATCGAATTAGGGCTACAAAATAAAGAAAATCGAGTTAGGATTGCAACCAAAATTTTGGCTACAAAACTGAAATAAATGAAGACACGGTGCTTACCTGGTGATGCTTCGAATGATTCATGATGAGATGATTTGGTTTGATATCCACATCCACATCCACATACAAACTTCAACATACCAAAAAATAACCATTCATTAAAAAACAAAAGTGGTGGCTGGATCCAAACAGACCTAAGCTAAATTTGACAAACAAGAATCAGAAACGAAAATTAAGCAAATCGAACCTTTAATAGAACAGATGATTAGGACATTGTAAGAAGGAGCACATCCAGATCTGATGTTTTTCTTCGATGCAGGGTGAGGCGGAAAGATGTTTTTCTTTGATGATTTACGGATAAATCAAGAGAGAGAGAGGAGCAGATCCAGATCTGATTCACATGGGATTTGATAGAGAGAAGGAAGAGAAGAGGCGTGTTTGAATTTTGAAATGTTGGATCTAGATTTGGGTTTGTTTGCAGGGTTTCAGTGAGCGGAAATTAAACAAAAGGGCATTGTTGGAATCTTAATGAATATTGTGCTTTAGAGGGTTGTACAATATGCATTAAGGGTGTT